>OX344751.2:16250000-17500000 GCA_947034885.2 Thuidium tamariscinum
ATACAAAGGGCATGAAAAAATTAAGTAGAAAATGAGCGAAATTTAGCCAGTTTTGGGATCACTGTTTGGGATCACTGGTCCTCACGGGATCCAAGTAGCAGCAACCTAGAAGCAAGTGGTAGAAGCTTACAAATTCTTGCGCAAAACAATAAAACAAATTCCCTTCCCCTGCCAAAACTTCCTGACTCTCCAACTTGTCCACCAGTAAATTTAAGTGGAAGTTGATGGCGCCGTGCCATGTCTCCTGCAGTTTTTTGGTTTTGCATGGACAAGATCCAAGCCATCAGTACTAACTTATGCCGCCATGTACCCTACTCAGCTTTGTCCGGAGAAGGAACAAAAGGGATCCGATTCTCAAGGAAAAACTGTTGAACTTGGACTGCTTCAGTAGCATTTTTGTAGAGTTTTTGTACGACTTGAGAAATGGGTTTTGTTTTAAGAAACTGTTTGAAGAGCGATCATCGAGTTTGCAGACTTGATCTGGTGTGGCCGACAAACAAACACACGACACAAATTTTTAATGCAAGTTAGGTCTGTTCTATGGACGATTTGCCATTGATGCATTGAAATTTCTGACATGAACAAAGCCTTCCTTATGCTGTCTCCCCCCCTCAGAAATAGTCTCGCCAAATCGGCTGCCTTGGTATTGATGCCTAGGATTCGATCGGTCCCATTTGCAGTCCAGTTAGTAGAGAATGGTTACACTGATTTTTAAAAATAGTACTGAGGGCACATTGATTATGTAGTGTCACTGCCGTTGTTTGAAAAAACAAAGAAGCATAAGGTGAGATTTTGGAAAATACAATGAAAACACCCAAAACCGTCAAAATAAGGAATTCAGCATAGTTGGAAGTAGTGTTTCTAAAAATGATATTTTCCTAATATTAGTGAGTGAAAATCATGAATATTAAAAAAAATAGATTTTTTGGATACAGTATGTAATTTCTACAAATTTTCAAAGTGTTGGCTCCCTATACCTATGAAATTGTCCTGTAGGTGCCCCCACAATTGAACCTTGCAAAAATCAGCATTTAGCCAACCAGATTATCCTATGTGTCCTTCAATTGTGTCAGCAAATTACAATCACATATGTGGCAAATACATTAAGGGAACTCTACTGACACATTTAGATGAATCTACTATCCATTGCAAGGAACCGGTGCAAGAGTGGGTGTTTTGCCCTTAGAGGGTTGTTTCAAGTTAGTTTCCTCTACTGTTCCTATAGCAACAAGGGAATGACTAATTGCTATTAGCCCTCAAAAATACAAAAGAAAATGATTCTTAAATTGAAAATAAAGTCAAAAATAATAATAATAAATAAATCTAACATTGCCTATTAAAAAAAAGTGTCCTATTGGAATCATATTTTAATTTAGATATAGTGAAATATATTCCAAAGAAGATGACTTGAGTAGGTTGGTATTACAAGCATGTGTGGGATAGATGTCTCTATTAGTGTATTTAACCTCTTACTGCCTAAGCCTTTTCAATTGTGTTTTTTATTGAAAAAAAAGTATCATGGGCTTATAGTTATCTCCAATAAAGAAAATTGTTCTTTATCCAAAATCTAATTGTGTAGATGTTTGAAGAGTTTGTTCATTAATATACATCCCAATTATGAGTGTGAGATTGCATAGGAGTTGTGAGATTATAACAAGAAAAATGTATGTATCCTATTTTTAGTGTATTGCCTTTCCACACTATGTTTGAGAAATTTGCATACAAGATTTTTGGAATCAAAGGTGACATGAACAATAAGAAATTGTATTAGAACACCAAAATGCACTTCCCAAAACCTTAACTTGTAACTGCTAAGTCAATCATGCATAGTTCATCTGAAATTTTTGGCCCATTTTTGTGCAAGTAGTTAAATTCCTTTGACTATTTAAAAGTTTTCTTTAAGCAATTTTGAGGGTTGACTATTGAAAACTTTCATATTTCACTAAAAAAATGCATGTTTGATTACTAAGAGGTCTTCGAAGGCATATATATATATATATACTATTGATAAAGCATAAAGCTTGCCAATTTTACTTCATTTTTAGGCTTTATGTAAAGCTTGGCTATTTTACTTGAATTAAAATCTAAAGAAACTATACTTATCTATTTGCTTTGAGAATGGTCCTAATTAAAAGCTCAAAGTCCTTTTATGATTTTTACCATCAAAAATTTCAACATGCAAGTATTCATTTGAAGCTATATGCAATTTCTACTTATAAAAGAAAATTCCATTTCAACAATTGCAAAGTGGATTGTGTAATGAATTTGATGTTTTTTCATGTGAAATTAAGTTTTCTGGAAGTGCATTTTATTGTGCTAACACTCTTTGTAGTTGTTCATGTTACCTCCAATACCTCAAAAATTTAAATGCAAATTTCTAAATCATTGTGGGTAAAGACAACATTAGTAACTAAAAATAGAAATGTTCATTTTTCTTGGTATAGTCACACAACTCCTATGAAATTTTGCACTCAAAATTGGTGTGCATACTTATAAAGAAGTTCTATAAAAAACTATACAATTAAATTTGAAGAAAAAATATATAATTTCCTTCATTAGAGACAACTACAAATCAATGCTCTTTTTCCTTAGTCAAAACACACTTAGAAAGGCTTGGACATTTATGGGTTATGCTCAAATGAAAACATAACAAACTCATTATACAATCCACTTTACAATTGTTGAAATGTCATTCTTACAAATGTGAAGCATTGTAGATTCTACACCAAATCACAACTTTCAAAAGTTGGTTTTATAAAATGTCTCTATAGGGCATAGTTGCATCTTAGGTTGCATTGTTTTTCTAATTTTTTTCTTCAATTTGTTGTTTACCTCTAATTGAATGTGTTTCATGTAGGATTTGACTTTGACCTTGACCTTAATTTTTGGAACTTTAATGTTCTCTTTTCATACCCCTTCAAAGTATAAGGTTCTAACTCTTCCTCATCTTTCGAATCAAATTTTGTACTATGTGCATGTAAATTACTTAAATCTTCTTTCATCCTTCCTTCATCTATGCCACATCTTTTTTACATCTACTTTAAACTTCTTCATCATTTTACATCAACCCACATTTTTTCACATTTTGGGGATTTCACACATTTTTTTATGGAAATTGCTCAAAAGGCATCTTTTCAATGTTACACTCAATGGACTAAGTAGTAAATCCAACAACTACTATCAAAGTTGTTGGAGATCAAGTTTGTAGGGTGTTGAAATATACTGCACCTCGCTTTTTATATCTTTTCAATATGCATGTCACATCCTTTTCACATTTGTCATACACCTATTGACATCTATCCCACTTCGTTTTCACATCCTTCTCATACATATCTACTTGACTTCTTTGCTACATTTTTTTCACATCTGTGTCATGTCATTTTTTGTCTTTGAGAAGGTCGTGTGCACAATGTGGTAGAGATGAGAAGTATTGTAGTCAATCCTACTTTAGTTTTTCTTATTCTTATGTAAAGTAGGATATTCAAAGTATAAATGGTAGATATATAAATTATGTCTACTTTACATCATACCTATGACAGTGCACAACCCTCTTTAAAAAGACGCTAGGGTCAACCAAAGTAAAAAAATGGATAGGGTCCCAGTATAGGATGATAGTGTAGTGAACTATCTAGGACTTGATTTTCCACGACATCTTTTGAACATCTATATCACATTATTCTTACATCTTTTTCACATCATGTATACAACTATTCACATAAATTTCACTTCTTTTTCATATCTTCACCACATGTCTATAGCCAATGTCTTTGTTCCCATCTTTCCAAAAAAGATTCACATTTGAGCTATTCCAACTTTTTCTATTTAAAATAAAGTTAGGTGCATGAGGTCAAGATGATACACATTAAATCCAATCCTATATCAATTTCTTTTCTAATGCCTATAAGGTAAAATATTGAAGAAATAGATTGTAAATATGGAAATCAAGTTTACTCTCAATATATCTGTAACATTGCATGACCCTATTTCAAAATGGATTGGATGGGTGCACGCAAACAAACCTTTTGGATGTGTTTGGCTACGGATGCCCAACTTGACTCTTTAACTTTGGTTGTCTCCATAGTCTATACCACAACCATGTTAATAGCCTAATATTTGTAGATATATGCAAATCCTTGCTGAATACCTTAAACAATTAATTTTTAACTTTCCCTTTAGAAAGGATTGTTTTTTCCACATGGCTTATGTAAACACCTAATACTATTAGAAAGATGGTCCATGTAGACTATGCTTCAACACCCACACTTAGTCTAACTCGTCATTGGTTATGAGCTTAGAAGTTACTCCCTCCATCTGATTAAAAAAACTCCAAATTGGAAGTAGTTTGTGTACTACCAAACCACTCCATTGATTGATTTTGATTCTTGAGCAAGTGATGTGGATTCCACATCAATTTGTGCTTAGCCAATTTCAAAAATTCCACGTTACTTGCCCAACAATCAATAGTCAAAATCAATCAATGGAGCAATTTTAGTAGTGTAGTACTATAGTCATGCACTATTTCCAATTTCATTACCAGAAATTTCAGCCCTTGTTTCTGGACCCCTCTAGTGCAATTAGGGAAAAAATCTGAATTAAAAAAATATTTTTTATTTTTGAAAAATTCAAATCTGACGTGGCACTACTGGTACCACGTCAGCACCACATCAGATTATAATTTTTTAATAATTTTTTTAAAAATTAAAAAAAAATTAATTAAATTTTTTTTTTTAATTAAAAATATATATTTTTATTTTTCTGTATTTGCACTGCGGGGGGCCCGAAAATGTAATGTTAACGGCCATCTGCAGGGCTGAAATTTTTTGTAATGGAAGTTTTTTAGTGGGACAAAGAGAGTAATTAATTTAATTTTGACTTGTTTGTTTGAGCCCACTTGAGGTCAACTTAATTTTGCCTATAACATGCAAAATGGGAGGGAACTCCATCACAAACAAAACTATTCTAGTTGTGTACATTTGAGAACTCAAATGTACACCATTAGTATGACTTTGCCTATGATGAACTCACTTACCTTACTATCTTAACACTCCATCCGGGTGGTTCTTGAGAAAAAAATATTTTAAGTATAGTCCTACAAATAAGATTTTAAGTAATGACCTTTCTAAGAAATTTTAAGTAAAAAATACGTGTCTTTCTAGTAAAATTTTCGACCAGACATGAACACTGCTTTTCAATCTGTGGGCTCTCGGACAATCCCCGGTGCATTAATTTCAAGGCAAAGTGCTCATGTATTATTCCAATTTCGAAACGGCATAGCTACAGTACAAGGAGGGAAGTCTTTGCTCAGTGCAAATAACTTAAGTTTGGGAAACCAACTGTTTTGGATTGCATGTTGAATCCACTACTGTCAATATTGTGCTGATTTCATAGCTTGGCAGCCGTGTGTGTCAGTTATTCAAAGCTGGTTTGTTGGTTGGTTTGTATGTTAAGTTGTGTCCTTGAAGAGGTGGAGTCTTTTGTAAGAAAGATGCATTGTGTGCTGTGCTTGTGGCGGAGATTGTGGGGAAGGCATTGAATAAGTCTTGATTATTAAGCTTATCACTCAATTCATTTCTAACTGGAATGAGATCAGTTCCTCAAGTTGGTGTCCGGAAGGCTGGCACTTGTATGACAATTGCTATTTTGGGTGTTTTCATTCCGGTACTACTTTTGGTTTAGGGTACCGGAATAAAAACATCCAAAATAAGGTAACTCAGCCTACAACAACTGACAAGTACAACTTTCGACAAGTCCAATGTAGTCCCACTTTTTCTTGTGTCCTCTGCCCTCTCGGCATGTAACTGCCCTTCGGCGCTTTCATTTATAAAATCCTCACCCTTAAGGTGGGTACACCCAAAAGTGCCACGTTCCTAAAAGCGCCATTTACAATGTGCTTACATTTCCAAAATCAGTCATGTTCACAGAATGTAGATGGCACTTTCAAAAACTAACTTTGACCGTTAATAACTTTTGCATACGGTATCCAAATCCAATGTTCTTTGGTGAGTTGGAACATGCTTTCACTTGCCAACAAGACTGCATGAAAATCTGAACAAGCTAATAATAGTAACTAGGCACAATATGAATAAGTGGCCCTTTTAGGTGTACCCACCTTATGGATTTCTCTCACTTTTTTCTTATGTGGTACATTTTATAAGACCCATGTACAGTTGTAACTTACACCACAAGCATTTTTGGGAGTGCAATAAGGTAAGAGGTCCTATAATGGACCATCTAAGGGCTGAAACAGAATTTCAGGGAGGTAAAACCTCTAGAGATATTTTTCAGTAAATTTTCTTTGAAAAACAAGTAGATTGACATGTAACCCAAGTCGTTTCATATTTTTCTGAGCTTTTTTGAATTAGTTATCAAATTTTGAAGTTGAAAGGGCATAGGGCTGTAAAATGGTGTCCTAGCTACAATGTACACTATCAGTACATTGCTGAAGACTATGAAAAAGAAACATGTACAATTATTGTACATTTAATATAGGGCACCATTTTAGAACCCGCTCCATTTAAGAACCTTCTACCTTAGGCATGTCCAGAGTTGTGTGTGTCATAGGCTCACTTACCTTTATAAATGACTGCGATGACAGAAAAGTTAGTTGTGTGATTGAGGTTGTTATCTCGTAAGAGTCATATAAGTTATCAGAGATATTGGCATCTTCAAATGTGGTGGGGTTCTACTGTACATTGTGATTTCATAATGGTGCACTCCAACAAAGAGGCTTCTAATTTTCTTGAGGTCTCTGTGTGAAGTTGGAAAGAGGAAAAGTCCAAAACTACCAATTTTTGATGCATTGCTCTAAATTAAAAATGACTTTTTAAAATTCCCATTGTACAAAAGTGTATTAATTATAAAGGGCTATTCATAGAAAATATTAAAGCCCATTTGACCATGAATATTGGAAGATTATAACATTTGAAGTGAGAATTTTTTGTTTCATTCTTCAAAAAAAAATCAACAAACTTCAAGTCGTCTTGGAATAAAAAAATTTCTCTACAAAAAATTGAGGATTCATAAGTCATATGATGTTAGGATCACTCACATAAAACTTTAGAAGTAAAATTTTAGTTTAAAGTCCAACTTACTCTGGCAATGCAAAGAGGATAAGTGAATTGGCAATAAATTAGTCATTTTTTGATGGTTTCTTGTGTTATGAGGAATTTTTTAATTTGAAATCCAAATAGTGAAAAGTTAGAGACAAACAGTTGGAACATGTGGAAAAAATTTCAAGAACTTTGACTTCACAAATTGCAAGATGATAGGACTTGAAGTTAAAAAAATGATTTAAAAAAAAATAAAAATTGCCCCAACATAGCTAACAAAGTTTGACTCTTCTTTGAATGTGATTTGAGAACTACATTTTTCTTTCTTTTTTTCAATTTTATACCACAATCATTAGTTATATGCATGCCGAATTTCAAAAGTTGATGAGCTTTTGTGCAAAAGATTTTTAAATTGCAAAAGGTACCAAAAGAAATTCAAGGCAAGATAATTTTTGATTTAGATATTTGATCACCAAAAAAACGAGTTTTACCAAGAGGCTAACACTTCACGCTTTGTGTGAGAATTTCATGAGCATTTTCTTTGTGACGTTATAAGAATGTTTCTTTCCAATGTTGTTCAATAGGGTTAGCGGACTTTTCTTCTACGTTGATTGAGATCTTTGCACTAAATTTCTTTTGACAGCTACATCCTACATTATGTTAGTCAAATTCTTGCAATTCTTTAGAAGTTAAAGATGATTTTTTAGGAGCTTCTCAAGCTACCCCAAAATTTTAAGTGACAAAACTTTTGATCCAAGCACTTGATTGGGAAAGAATTATAAAGCTAACAAGGCAAGATATGTTTACACTTTACAACTTCTGTCAAAATTTAAAAAAGATTTATTCAAAATGGACTTTTAAGGAACCTTCCTAAATTTTCAATTAGTTGTTCAACAACTAATTAGTACTTTGGGGATTATATAGATTATGATTTGATTGAATAATACAAATTTTATGATTGCACATGATGACCACTTCTTTCCATACAAAATTCCAAGGATGAACATATGCATTTCTATCCTACACAAATAAATTCCTTGTCATCTATCAAATGCTTAGTGATTGGGTAGGGAATAAAATTTGCCTGCTAGCAATTGAAGTGTAGAAATACATTGACTTGATTTTTAGCCATTTGATTTTTGGGATTTTGGATATAGCACCCACAGTTTAGTTCCATTGTACGCTCGTTTCAAGCAACAATTAATATTTCAATTTCATGTTTGGGCTATGGTTGATGCAGGGGTGGGAACTTCATTTTGTTGTCCTAATACTCAGTATTTTTCTGTATGCTCAGTAAATTCGATCGCACCCAACCATTTCTTGAGTCCTATCTTGCATGCCGTGGGGGTAGAGACTGTTGACCGATCCAACCAAATACCCGCAGTTTGAGTCATATCTTGAGCTATGGTGGAGATGCTCTTTTTCAAGAAGTTACAAACCCAAATTAGTACTGAAATTTGGAACTCAAATCAGGGTGTGTTGCTTGAGTTTAGACCCCAAATCCGGGTCTGAGGTGAAGCCACCCAACCCCCTTCTCATCCCTGGCTTTATTCCAAAGGAAAGCACATGAGCTTTTCATTTGCCATGCATGATAAATTTGGAAATTTTGAATTCATACACTAGAGTGGATTTGGGGTCTTTTGGAACATCGTGAGTTCCTAAATTGTGGGAATGTTGTGGGAATGTTGGGAATGTTGCCACATAAGCTATCTAATGTGGTTGCGAGATTGTTATGTTAAATGTTATTCATTAATTAATTTTTAAAATTAATTACTAAATATCTTTTAAATATTTTTTAAATCATTAATTTAAATTTTTTTAAATTAGAAAATTTAGACCAATGGTAGTTGGTATATAGCATAAAGAAGAGTTTTGGGGAATAATCTTGAAACAATGTTCTAAAGGCCTTAAATCCCTTCTAATGTTTGCATTCATTGTCTTCAAAATAGCAAAGAGTGGTGTAGACAATAGATTAATCAAACACAAAATAGAGGATTATTTTCTAACAAGCATTCTTGGGAAAATAAAAAGTCAACAATACAAGAGGGGAGGGGAGAAGTGAACTTGGCCCATCCAAGCTTAGGGAGGTCACTCTTAGTATATTTGAGATACCACATGTGGCAATGGGGTATTTTTGGGGGGTCTATTTACTTAGATTGCTAAAATAAAAGTGCCACTATAATTACTTAATTTGAGAAAATGGTCTATATAAGGGCACTCTATCATTTCTTATATTAGCATGCCAATACAATTTTTTGTAGTCTATATTCCTTATAAAGATTTAAATTGAATTGTTAAACAAAGTGGAAGCAAAACTTTCCTACATAACAATACAACCAATCATTTCAGGATCTTGCATGCACTCATCTAGGCAAACATAAAGTCTTCTTATGAACATAATTCAGCTGTGTATACAACAATGAATCACCATCTATTCTACTAGTCGTGTTCATTTTGAAATGACAGAATGATTCATCAAGCACAATAATAGAGAACTTGTGGAAAATAAACATTGCAAAAGAGCATCACAATATTATCACATACAAGAATAGTACCAATATTGTCCAATTCAAACATTAGAAATGGCAGTACAGATTAGTATATTACAAGAGAAGGGAGAGATGAGGCAAACACACAAACAATCATGCAATTTCAGAATTGGAAGATGTAGTTGAACTTTATGAATGTCATATCAAAATAGTAAATGAAAAAAATAGCCTAGAGTTTGTTTGGTAAGGGTTTATGGTTCATGGTCCACAAGAAATGTCCTTGCTAAAAAATAGGATTCTAATATAAGTCCAAAAATAGTCAATGAAATGCTAGCAATGTTTATAACAATGTACACAAGGAATATCATAGAGTAAATCCGCTCCTACAATCAAATTCATGTCAAAATTGAGAAACTGGGAAAACCTCAAAAATTGTCGTGCAAGGCAATGCAAAATCTTACTTCCAAAAACACTTTCCTCATTAGCAAAAAACCAAGTTCACCCAAATAGAAGCATCCAACACGTTCCAAGTGCCCGAGCGAATGTGAACCTCAGTTGCCCAACCTATCATCAAGCACTTGCGGAGTTTAAAGAGGTCGGAGATATCCAACTCTGAAAATAGAGCCAATCTTATGCAAGAAAACATCATCACCTACAAGTGCCAAGATCTCCGTAGCACAACCAAGTGCCCTTCAAAATGGGCTAAAAAAACTTGGTGTTGAAAATGATGAGCATGAACTTGAGCATTGATCATCTTGTTAGCAACAAACTCTAGTATTTTTAACACCATATCTCAAAAATGTTGGTTCATGGCTGGTTCCAAAATTAAAAGATAACCAAGTCTCCTTCCTTCTCTAGTGCTCCTAGTCCCCCTTTTTCCAATGCAAAGATCTTCTTTTAGCGCTCTTTTTCAGAAATCATTGTACAATGGGATAGTGTAGCACACAGAGGAAGTGAGATCCAAGAAACCTTAATCCAAATTGTTAACCCTACTACACAAACCATACCTGAATGTGCCATAGATTTCCAAAACTTCATCATTTCCTGTGAAATTTACAATAACTTGTGGTTCAAGGAACCAAACACCTCCCACATGAGGATTTTCAAGCATTTTGCGAATAGAGTACGATAAACTAGCGTAAGTGACAATTAGACCCTTAAAACCCCAACACAACAAACCCAATATTGCGTCACCATCAAAGTTATGAGACTCACCTTGATCGCTTAGAATAGGACCAAATCTAGACTTCCACCACCGTCCAAGATCAGGTTGGTTAGAGTAAATGCTCACCCCAGCTGCGGGCCCAGATGACAGCGTTAGCTGACCCTTTCGTCTACTTCGAAGTGCAGTTTTTTTTTTTGAATTGATGTGGAGAGCTCAATGGCCTATAGGTACTTCAAGGAAGCCAAGTGATGCCGTAGGTTCCAATCCAAATTCTTCTTGGATGGATACAAGGCAAGTAAATTCCAACAGTAAAAGCTGTACACCTTCATCCAAAAACTCTTAGGAGTAGAATCCTTGAAGGGCCAAAATACAGTGAAGGGCTTTTGAGAATCCCCTACATTGTCATTTACTGCTTCTATAATCAAAGTCTCTTCCTCTATTAGCTTCTAGTGCATCTTAAGAGTCAGTGTAATAGCTTTCTCCTTTGGCGCAATGGATTGCAGATGATTAACGAAGTACTCATCATTCCAGGTATACCAATTCTTCACGTGGTTTGTACTCAACAAATACTTTATCCTAAAATTGTTGAATAAATTTTGAATGCTAGTTTTGTTGTGCTTTCACTAGAAGAAAACTGCGTTAGAAATCACCAAAACGCGTGGGCTGAAATTTGTTAAGTTCCACGTTATTAGCGCAAAAATCTATGTTGGAATACATTCCAACATAGATTTTTGCGCTAATAACGTGGAACTTAACAAATTTCAGCCCACGCGTTTTGGTGATTTCTAACGCAGTTTTCTTCTAGTGTTTCTAGTGTTCCCACCTATCTCCTTGCAACATTCCATGCAAATAATCTTCACTACTCCATTCCCATTGAAATCAACGGTCTTTAGCAACTACCGATTGTCATCCTGTGAGGAGTACTTCAAATCCCTCTTCATTTTTTCACATTGTTCAAGATAATGTTCCCACGCATCCTTCAGCAGTAGTGTAGAATGGAGTTGGTGATCCAAAGACTCTATAACCCCCAAACTCCTAGTAATCCTAGGATTAGCCACGGGATTGACTACCTACACTTCCATGTCGTCATCTATGATGGTAAATTCCCCATCTCTTTGTTGTCCTGCAATTTGCACAACACCTGTGGACTGAATTTTATTTTTACAGGACTTATACTAAGCTTATACACTGTATTTATCAATAGGGTACGTTAATGAGATTTGGAAGGGTAGTTTCCCAGTTGTCAGTATTCCTCAATTGTCAGTTTTGACCAGTGGCTGGTTGATGGTTGTTTAGATCAGTTTTCCCAATTGTTTTGTTCAATTGACTTTGGAGAGAAAAGAAGTGCTCCTTCTCGATTGAGGAAGTAAAAACAATTGTGTAATTTAGTATTTTCGATTGGGATGAATAGAGTGAGATTGTTTGCAAATTGTACGTCTATATGTTCTATGTGTGGTCGATTGGGAATCGTGTGGTTGTGTGAAGAACTCTGTGTGTGTGTTTGTGTCGAGTAATGGACCGATTGAAAATTAAATTGTATAATTAGAAATACCAATTGGGACTGAGTTGAATCACTGAGTGTAGTTTTATCGATTGGAATTAATTGGAATCACTGTGATATCAACCACTGATTGGAGATTAAGAGAAGACTGTAATAGTGTGGATAATGTAAGGAGTGAAAAAACTATGTATTTAACAATTGGGACAAATTGATATAATTAGAGAAATTGGGTAATTTAAATAACTAAAAGAAAAATAATAATAATGTTTATGATTGAGTTATTTGAGAGGATGTGTTTTAACCCCTAAAGGACCGAGGCCTTTTTTCTGTCAAAAACCTCTCAAAACTGCCATTTCTGTTGCATTCACCCAAGAAAAGAAAAGAAAATAATTTTTTAAGAATCTAACCATAGGATCTTATATTTAACTTGATTGAGATCATGTGGTAAAAATTTCATGAAGTTTGGCCGTATAGATTAGAAGATATAAGCATTCAAAGTTGGAAGTACAATTTTTTTTGAACTGTGGATTGCAATTTCAGATGACTTTGATTGCCGTTTGTTGCACTTTTTTGCACTATAGACTTTGAATTAAGAAAATTTGATGTTTAATAATTGAGTTGAGAGTCTAAGAAAAAAACTTTACACAAAAAACACTTGATTTTTATTCTTTAAAAAATTGTCAAGTAGATTTAGGTCCAAGATTTAAAGAAAAACTAAACGGTTAATAACTCTAAGGTGGGATTGAAATACAATAATCCCAATGGTGAGATTTTTCTAGCAAGTAAAGATAACCTTGTCCAACAATTTTTTCTGAAAAAATGTGAAAATTGCATTTAGAAATGAATCTTATAGGTTATTTTTTTGAGAAATTGTTTAGATTGCCCGAGAAATAAGATTGTCCATAACTTTCTCATTATAAGTCCAAATAGAATGAATCAAAGCTTCACATATAGGCAAAAATATATTATTTTAGGAAAAAAATTTAAAAAAAAAATTAAACTTTGAATTTTTACAAAAAAAAGATTCTGCCTGCCGAACAAAAATTTGGGCTTTTCGTGGTATAATTTTTGCTCCCGGTCACCAATTGAAATAAAAACTACATTCCCACAAAGCTAATAAGTTTTTCTATCTTGTGAGAAAATTTCAAAAGGTTTCATAAAAAGTTGAAGTCTACGGAACCTGCTCGAACTCCAAATTGTCCCCCAAGGGGACAATGGTCCTTTAGGGGTTAAAAAGGAAACCAATTGTGTAATGTGTGAATGTTAAATCAATTGGAGAAAATTGAGAGAATTCACAACGTATTGTAAAATCCAATGAGACCCATTGGAAGTATAATTTGCAAAATTAAAATACTTAAATAGAGACCAATAGGAATTGAAATTGAGAATCAAGAAACTCTGTTGAGTGATCAATTGGAGTGATGATAATCGATTGATATTGAGAAAAGACTATACCTATGAAGTCGGAAACCAATTGGAGAGACGCTATGGGATTGGTGGAGTGTTGTGATAGTAAACAATTGGGAGATGGAGTGAAAGTTGGAAAGCAATTGGAGAAAAGACAAATTGGAAAAGCTGAAAGATGCAAAAAATCAATTGACTTGATAAGTGGTTCTAAACCGATTGGCTATTGATACACAATAAGGGATAATTTTATAATCACCATCTTGCAATTGATATTTTCCATTGGGTAAATTTTACAATCCAATTGGAATACTTTACCTCCTAGAGTTTGAATCCTATTTAAGAATTTATTTTTAAGAATGAAATAAAAATCCTTCTGCAACACCATCATCTACTCACTACCGCTTTGTAGGGTCTTCATCCTTAGGTTGTAGCAGCAAGATGTAAACCTCACTGTCCACATCGTTCAAAGTTTCCGTCTTCAAAGGAAATCTTTGGTGGGCCTCCTTGTCCCAGAATTCAACGGGCTAGTCCAACGCTTCCTTCTCCTCTAAGCAAACTGTCAATGAAGCCAAAGTTTTGTCCTCAAATACCTTCACTTTGTTGTAAAAGATTGGAGACACGGAATCACCCTCCATTGTCTATAGCTTCACTTGACCTGCCATGGCGCGATGATCCTGAACCTTAGGAAATCGCAAACTACAGTACTAACAGATTTCTCCTCCCCAATTGCCACAACCGTGAATAGTTGAACAATACTTTTGTCTTGCAGCACCCAACAACACAATTGTACAATTCAGAAACCTAAATTATTTGACATTCAACTCGAAATTGCTCAAAATCTAGAGGCCAAGGCCATGACTCTGAAAATAATCCTAATCTACAAGGTACCAATGACAAAGTAACAATAAATTCATTGGGCCTCCATCCATGCCATGGCCACATCCATCCAGTAGAGGCAAGAGTACAAGTTTGGCACTTTGGCCCAGTTGTATACCATACAGTATACAAAGTAGAATACCAAATATTCTATTCTTTTGACACTTAATTACATGTAAAAAACCCTAAGAGATGAAATTTAGAGGTTACATATATTACTTTATAATGAATATTTTATTTTATTTTTTTGGAAGAGTGGGAGAACCCATTGCATTAAGAGAAGAAACCAAAGGATATTTTACTTTGAATGCTTCCTAAATTACTAATAATCTTTTTATAAATTTTATGTCAAAAGAATAAAATTCTATCTATACTAAGCCGCACATACTTTTTAAAATGCAGGCATCCAAGTCATTTTAAAGGTGCCAATAAAAATTAAAAAAAAACTATTTTCTACTTGATTAATTTACCTTGAACACCTCTCCTTGCTAATTTGGGGCTGACATGAATTCAAAATTCACCATTCCCCGAGGGGCCCCCGGCCAAATCAAAGTAGAAGACGCAATTTGGACGCGATTGTTAGATTTGCAGGTTCTCCGAGGGTCTCCATTAATGCTTCCATGCAGACGGGCGAGACTCGGGGGCTCATGGCACTAGGCCACCATTCCTTAAGTTGCTTACTCCAAGGTTGGATTCGCGAGAGGAATTGGGATGCAAATGTACAAATCCCCAGAGTTTGCGGTGTTTCCGGGCAAACTCCACCTTCGCTGCCTCATCTTCCGCTGTTCCCAGGCGTCGTGTTTTCCTCGGGTAGACCCCAGAAACCCTAGGACCGTCCGCCCCACGCAAGCGTGCAAAGGCAAAGGGCAAACGGTACAAGCAGCAGCGAGCATCCGCGATCAGCGATTGCCAGGTCTGCGATTGTGGACACTAAACCCCAAATTCCTAGAAATCAAACAGCTAAAAGTCAGGGTGCTGTATTCCCGCATCTTATTTAAATGCTGGTGGGCAAATTGTATTCCCATAGCCACCGCGTCCTCCTAGGGTTACAAGTACTGCGACAGAGTACTTGAGATCAGTTTAGTAAGAAGGAATGGTTTTCAATGAAACAAAGATTTCTGACTCACAATCTACAAAACTTCATTGCACAAATCATCCCCAAATTGTTCTCATACTCCGCATGTTGAGACAAACAGTGATGGGCCTCTATTGTGAACCAAGACCTTCTAGAGCTGGTGCAGATAACCACCACAAGACTCTTGAACATAAAATATGTAAAAGATGAACACGAGAATCATTATAAACGACCAGAAGTCATCTTAATAACCAAATTAAGAATACAAATATCTCAAATTCTTCAAAAGAAGAATAGTCCATAAATAAGAAACTCCAATTCAAACCATCAGAAAAATCCAAAAGATCCCTCTTCAAAATGCAACACAGTTGAATTGGACAAATGCGAAATCAGCCACGCATCAGACACTTACAACCCGACAACAGCATCTCATACTGAGAAAAAAAGACCACGCTCAAAGTTTCTAATTAACCTTAAATTTACTTCTCGCCTGCACAGAGGCGAACGAGGAAATATCGGCAAATAAATTCAGTCCTGGGTGATGACTGTCACAGAACAGCCAAGGCATTCCCCCGCTTCCAAATGCATACCAATTTCAAAGAAATTAATACACAAGAGGATCCAGGCAGCTATAAAACATAAAACCACACAATTCTCGAGTTACATGGTTCAAGGAAGTAATAAAACAGATATATTGACAACATTGATCATGCTACAACAGTGAAAAAGATCCGATCTAAGCTACAGAGAATGAGTTCAACGCTCCCTCAATGATCTTCTTCACACCCTTGAACCACCTCTTGTCACCGGCCTGGGCCTTGAACAAATACAATTTGCCATCCTTCACTGTGGCAGCGAATAAGTGATGCTTGCCTCCTTCGGTTCCATCAGCACTGCGGGTGAGCACGCTGAGCTTGTAGTAGGGTCTGCCATTTACCGTCGCTGAGGAGGATTCCAAGATGGAAGCCGTGGAAACGGCGTTGGTCAAGAATCCTCCCTCGGACTGAGTCTTTCCATTGTAGCTCTGCTTCCCGAGAAGGAACGAATTCTGCACATACTCACCAAGATTAAAGCAATCAAATTAAAATGTCATCAAGGTAGTACGGAAACCAAATGCAATTCAAGTGACTACAGCCATATTCATATACGTCAACTACCATGGCTGCTTCGACGCTAACATGAAAAACGTGGCAGCGCCATCGATTGTAACATGTGAAAAACGTTGGCATGCCACAGAAGTCGAAAAACGGAGTGTTGAATTTCCAATGGAATAAGTTAAAGCAATCAAGGAGATTGAAAATGCAGCCTACCTCCTCTATGAACTTCTCCGGTGGCCCGTAATCGGTGATGGAACCTTTGGCAGCCGGGGTGATGGACACGAACAAGTTCGTCGCGGGATCGAAGTTATCCTCGTATCTCAAAACGGTGCCGGGAAACTCCTTCTCCTTGCTCGGGTTCCACTTGGAGGGAATTTCAAGTGAGAAGCCATTGCCAGCGAAAGTTGTGTAACCCGACTGCTGCTTGGGAGTACCGAATACGTTAGCTGCCACACGCGATCTCATCAATATCATCACAAACACCTCCCATACCATACATAAAGAACCATAAAACTTCAAAAACAAAATTAAACAACGTGTCCAAAGATCAATAAAAACTGGTATAATTCCTCCAACAACAAAGAAACATTCTTCAAAACTAGAACCACGCAACGCACCAGTCACACTCAAAACGACGCATCACCGACCGTCACCAAAACTTCGGTAAAAAATCAGCAGGACAGTATTCCAATTCTCCAAACAATAAAAAATCGATTACAAACCAATCCATGACCAAATTCCAATGCACTCACCGCTTTCACCATAAGCAGCATTGGCAGGCGCAGTCTTAACACCAGCCGCCACCGCGCCAGCAACCAAAGCCAGCGCCACACGACGGCTCACCGCCTCGCTCTCGGATCCCGACGCCGACGCGCGCACGGCGAAGCCCTGGCGAGCAGCCACCGAGGCGACGCGGGGCTTGGCGGCGACGGCGACGCCATTGAGAGTGCTCTTCGAGGAGGCCAAGGAGGAGAGTCCGGACGACACAGCAGCAGCGGCGGTGCACGCCATCGCCAATTGGAAGTTCGCTTTCGTTGCTCGACGCAGTAAGGTAGCTGGAAGCAGCGATGGTTCAGCGCATTGAGGGACGGGTCGACTGTGAGAGACAAGCGAGGAGGAGGAAGAAGAAGTAAAGGAGAAGAAGTGAAGGCGGCGATGGCGATCGGGATCGGGATCGGGATCGATCGGGATTGATCGGGATCGGGATGGGGATGGGCTATGGCGAAGCTCAATGGCTGCTCGCCATATCCACTGCGTTATCCGGGGAAAGATGCTTGCCGGAATGATGATTGGTGGCTTGGAACTTTGGCCCACCTGCTTCGGATTGCTGCAGAGCACGTCAGCCACACTCCCAACGAAAAACATCCATGAATCGATGGATGAGAGGAAGCTTTCGTTCACTGCAGATTTTCTTTCTCTCTCCTTGGGTCTTTCTCGTTCTCGACCTCTACGTCTTTCTCGTTCTGAGGGTTCTGTGTCTTTCTCTTTCATTCCTTTCTTTCTCGTTCTCTTTGTCTTTTTCGCTCTTTGAAGAGAAGAACTCAATTTTGTCGTTTTCTCTCTTTTCCTCTTGTAATAGGAACTGGTGTGCCCTATGCTACGGTGGAAGCACCCAAAACCGTCCAAATAAGGAATTCAGCATAGGTGGAGGTAATCTTTTCTAAAAATAATATTTTTCTAGTATTAGCAAGTGAGAATCATGAATAATCAAAATAAAAAATAGATTTTTTGGATGTCGTATGAAATTTTTATAATTTTTCAAAGTGTCAACTCTCTAGACCACTGAAACTATTAAGTAGATGCCCCCAAATTTGAACATTGCTAAAATCAACAGTGAGCCAATTAGATTTTGGTATGTGTCATTTAATAGCGTTAGCAAATTACAATAAAACATCAGGTGAATACATTCACTGTAGTCTAGGGACGGTTTTAGATGAGTTTAGGATCCATTGCAAGATACAAGTGTAGTATTAGGTGTTTCTCCCTTATTGACACAATCAAAATCAAAGTAATAATAATTTTCTAATTTTTTAATCCATAAAACTTTTGAAATTCAATAACCCTCCCACCATATGTTGGAATGCCATGAGACCAAGACAATGCACCTTCCTTGCTAAGGGCTTTCATACAATACCAAGAATGCAACAAAAAAACATATGGTTTGGAAAATCTCAAAGTAACAAACAAACAATTTATATGAAAGGTACAATAGATTTTTAATGGAAAAGTTGGCTATCTTGAAATCAACAATAACTAGCTTTTAAAAAATTTGGTTTTACACATTTGATTAATTCAAACTTGATTAGGAACAAGTTCCAAAGGTAGATATTTTAGATGAACCTATGATATGAGAATGGGGTTCAAATGAAGAAATCACATTATATTGAATAAAACATTCATTCTCAAGGATTTGTTTTGTTTTTAATGCATTCTTATAGGCTAAAATGCTTACATTAATTGGTGATATTCCTACCTTATATTATGACTAATTAAAGAATTAGACATTTGGAACAAAATTTATACAAAACTTGGACATGTTGTCAAACAAGTAGCGTACTGTGCATATAATAAATTATCAATTTTTTATTTTCTTAAATGTAATGAATTGATTTGTCAAAGAAAAATTTTAATGCAAGCAAACAGATTTCAAGATTCTTTCATAAGAGGAATTAGAATTTTTTTGGAGTTTTTTAGTAAAAGAAAATTCACAAAATTTAAAATTTTCTTGAATGAAATAGCATTGACAAAAATATGACCCCAAACAGTTTCACATTTTATAATTTACTCCAAAAATCTCCAAAAAAATTATAGAAAATTTGAAAAGTATATGAATATATATATTTATTATTTCCCATGTATAGGTCAATTTGATTTGTAAATAACTTAGAAAAATTTGGAAGATGTTGAAATTTAAGAAAATATTTTCAACTATTCCTAAAAATTTGAAAAAATTGTTCCTAAGAAAAATTAGAATAAGGAACACATTTATGCATGAATAGAAAGAATCAATCCAAAATTAGAAGTGACCTCATTAAGGACTTAAAAAGGAAAAAATTCCTTTGTGCCTACCAAATTGTCAAACTAGGAAAAATAAAAATATTTTAGCATGAATGTGCTAAAATAAAACTATAATATAATACAACAAAAATCCAAAAAGAATTATAATTCCACTTACTAAAAAATCTCAAATAAATTTTACTTTCATTAAAAGTTTTTTTCACTACCATGTTTGATTAAAATTGAGAAAAACAAAAAATTGTTTAAGAATTTCAAATTTTTATTTTATACAATTATGTTACTTCTACATCTTTATATCCAAAATTTGTTGAAAAAACTAATTCCTTAATTTGGCAAATTTTGTAAGTAGATGAATATTTAGAACTATGACAACAGTGAAAGAGGCATACTAGTTAGTTTTTCTTTCTTACGTACATACCTTATTTCTTACTCATAACATTGCTAAACATCTCTGATTTCTTCTTTGATGGTTAAGGGATATCTCCTTCTTGTACACTTTGTTTGTATGCCCTTACTCCCTTTACTTTAAATGAAGGATGTTTATTGATTTGTAACCATTTTTAGGGAGTTTTGTAGCCAATGTAGAGAAGCTTGTCTATGATTTGTATAGTTTAAGGGATGTGAGTATGTTTGACTTCAAAAACTAAATTTTTAGCTCAAAAATGACCCTTTAAAAATGACAAATAAATAAATAAATAAATAATCAAATGTTAATTGTTAAACATCACCAAAATTAAAATTCAACATTTTGAAGTTGAAGAGATTTTTTTGTAAAATTTATAAGAATATTCAATTCTAATTGTGAACTTAGATAAGACTTGGCAATGAATCACAAGCTCAATTAACCCTTAAAGCCATGAAGTGTGTTTTTTGGCAATATAGCAATTTTGGGCAGCTCATTATGAATGATGTTTTTTTTCTTTGAAATTTTCACACAACACACACCCAAGGAGTAGCTTTAAGGCCAAAATTTTTTTATAGCTTTTGACTACATGGTTAAAAAGTCATTGCATGATATGTCGTTTTCTTTACTTGGCAGGTAGCCAAGGTAGTCCAGAAAACTTCCTCAATTTTTTTTTTTAAGAAATGAAAATTTGAAACTAGTTCTCTAGATTTATATAGGTATGTGAAACTTTGAATCATTCCATTTTGATTAATGAGATGAAAGTTATGAAGAGTTTTAGTTTGTAGGGAAGTATGGAGCCTTTGAAAAACAAATCACATTAGAGGGGATTTGAGGCCTCCAAAGGGCCCTTTTGGGGTTGTTCCCTGAAATTGTTCAAATACTTGCTGGCCGCTGTCAGGCCAAAATTTACCCAAAAAAATAAAAAATGAAAATTGTAGGCGTCTTAAAATATGAACAAAATCCCCTCCAAATTTATTTTTCAAAAAAAATAAAATTTAATGACATGACACTCTCTCAACCACATACGATTTCTGTTCATGCGACAAAAACTATGTTTCCATAGTCCGGGAACCCAGTCTTCCAATGGCCTCAAATTTCCCCTAATGGCATTAGAAGAAATCTGAGAGCATTACAAGGCTGTTTCGGGTCTATTCCCAAAATGGCTCCCAATGTCATTGGCCGCTATCAAGTTGACTTTAATCAAATAAATAAATAAAAATTTGAATCTTGAAATATGAAAATAAGTCCAAAATTTTATTTTATTTTTTCAAAAAATAATTAAAATTACGTGGTAGAGTCGCGACCATGTAGGATTCGAGTTCACAAGGCAAAAATTGCGTTCCTGCTGTCCAGGAACCTGCAGTCTCCTAATGCCTTCAAATTTCATCTAGTGAAATATAGAATTTATCCTATGTATATAATATGATTCATTTTCTTTTGTATTTAATGCATCTTTAAAGTTGAAATTATATATATATCTCCCTATTCACAAAAGACTTTTAGAGACTCACTAGAGGCAATAAGGCAAGTATATCTCAGTTTGGCCATGTTATTTCAAAACCAATCCATTTAAAGTCTTGTTTACAATATATATTTTAAAAACGTGAAAGTGAAGGGTCAATTTTTAGTATATTTATAATTTTTTCTTTGAAAATTCATATATTATCTAGTGTTCAAAATATATATGCTTAAAGAACCTAAACTCTACTTTTGATCGCCAATGAGATCCAACAAAATTCAAAACATCAAATTATTGGGAACATTAGTCAAATGTTTATATGATATTTTAGAACTTTTGATTTATAAGTGAAGACAAATATATATCTTTAGATGTCACAATCTAAACAAGAACTTATACAAATTGAACATAAGAGACTAGGATATCTCTTATAAATTTTTTGATACACTTGTAGACAATAATTTGAAATTTCATAATTTATTCATTTGATGTCGAAAAAAAGCATGTTAAAGTGAATGAGAATCTTCTTGCTTGTTGTGAAGATGTAATAGAAGTAATTTGTATATTACAATAATCAATATGATCGACTACTATTAGTATCAATTATAAATTCACTTACCATTTCCTTGAGAGCAAATTCTACAACGATCAACTCAATGCTTTATTTTACTTGGATGTTTAATTTTTAAAGTCCCACTAGCCCTACAAGAACCACAATGTATTTTATGGCACACAAGAAATCACAAAAAGTCAAAACAAAGATTTGATTAATTATAATTGGACTAGAAATGAGAAAGTTATGGGATTTTTTATTTTATTGTTTTTACAAACTAGGCATATTCTCAAAATAATAACTTAGAGGATTCATTTTTTAATGCAATTTTCTCAATTCTCCAAAGAAAATTGTTTCATATAATTAAATATGATTGTTAGAATAATCTCACCATTAGAACTATTGTATTTCAACTCCATCCTAGGACCATTGACAATTTTTTTCTTCATTTAATCATAAACTTACTTCTACTTAACAATTTAAAAAAAAATGAAAATCAGAAGATTTTTTGTAGAATTTTCTTTTAAACTTTCAGTCAAATTCTTCAATATGAAAGATTTTAAAACCAAAGTGCATAGTGTGAAGAATTTCCATACATTGCAATCAAAGTCGTCAAAAATTACTAGACAAAGTTCAAAAAACCTTTTTTATCCAACTTCAAATGCTAACATCTTCCATTCTATACAATTAAAATTCTTGAAATTTTTACCACATGATTTTAAGAAAATCAAATATAATATCCTTCAAGTGGATTCTTACAAAAATATTTTTCCCTATTCTTAAATAAGCTCAACAAAAATGAAAACTTTAATTGTTTTTTGGCAAAACAGTGACCTTCAAAGTTTAGTCATAACTTTGGCAAACAATTTTTCTTCAATAAAATCTTCTAATGGCTCATTGAAACCAACATTGGGACAAAGAAAGGCATTTTGTTTCTATTACTAGCCAAACTCCCATTTGAGACCTTGAATTCAATATGATAGAACAAGATCTAATTTTTGAGAAGTTTTCATGGTAATATGAGAGTACAACCTTGTTGTAACAATAATATCCCTCACTACTATTTCAACTTACAAATTATTGTGTTATTTCTTAATTATAAAGTTAGACTTTTACATGACCTAATCCACAAAAGTATCCATTTTACAAGCTAAGTACTTAAAGACCAAATGTTCAAATTTCAAACAATGGATGAAGTCACACACATCTAATTTACACAATCAATTACACAAAAATGCATTTTTCATCCATCATCCTTCTAAAAGATCTTATGATAGTTCTTTAACATTTATATAAAGAATAGATTTTGAAGACTTTACTTTACATAAATTTTGTAATGCTAAAGATATTAGAAAATCTAGCTTCTAAAAGTAATTAATTTAATTAAAAAATGACCCATTTAAAAACATTTAAATTAAAAAATAAATAAAAAATCTTAAAAAGTCACTATTATTAGAACTTTACATAAAGAATTTCAAGAAAAAAGCTATTGTGAAAATTACAAAAACTAGTGTACTATTGTCACAACCAAAATAAAAATTAAAGTAGATTTCTATTTTAAAATTCAAACCAAAAAACTTTGATATTCAATAACTTTCACATTGTAAATGAAGACTCTAAGAAACAAAGCTTGTACACCCTTTCTCATAAGAAACTAAACAAAACATCCTAATTTAAGGTATAGATTCATTTTTGGCTTCAAGTTTTATTGAAACCTATTCATTCATCTATGGATCATACTTCACTACTATTGTTCAACACTCAACACTCAACACTAGATGCATTCTCATAACAAACAAAACAAACATCCTAAATCTAAGGTATGGGTTCATTCTATGATCAATTTTAGAACAACTTCTCATTTTTTGGCTTCAAATTTTATTGAAACCTATTCATTCGTCTCTGGATCATATTTCACTACTATTGTTCAACTCTCAACACTCAACACTAAATATATTCTTAAGAGTTGCATATTATAATACATCATCAAACTTTAGGAAATCCGGACTACCCTTTGGATCCTCAAGAGGTTAATACAAAGCCCTGTGGAGCATGACTGACAGAAGTGAATTTTCTATAGAAAAAAACTGAGAAAAACATTTCGAAGTAGGTTGGCATAGCTGCTTGCCATACACTGAGTATTTGATTGTTTACCTGAATCAGATGGATAACAACTCAAGATTTACCTCAAGCAAGTCCCACTCGATCAGGTCGTCTTCTGAGAGGCCAAAAGGAAAAACGGGCAACGTACAAAAACTCTAAGTTACATACCTTCATAGTGGAGGAAGGAACACTATTCAGTCTAAGTAGAAATTTTCAGCAGCCACTGCACATGGCAACGAGTCACAGTAATGTACAAAAACTGGAGTCCTCGAAGTTTTACCAACACTGACACTCCTAAGTCAGGTTTTGAAACTTCTCACTGGCAATAAAGACAAACTTCCAACAGAATCTCTCTCAACTTTTACTCTTACAATGACCAATATCCAAAGTCATCTTCCATAAGCTCTCGGTACCCACAACCATCTAGCTACAGAAACACCCGAATACAGATGAGGTGCATAAACTTTCGGGAGAGACTAATCGTCTAAACAAGAGACAGTCGAACTTAAGTTCCCCTATGCAAACTTCGTCCCTACACACAACCATCATACTCGGCTTATTGAGAACTCAGCCACAGTACAAGGCAAGAGGGTGAGAAGGGAACAAATCTACAGTACCTCCAATAATGAACAGATAGGTATAAACACTTCAATTTGCTCACAGTAACAAAGCACCTTCGTGGCACGCGGAGCAGAGGGGGTGGGTGGATAGAGCCTAAAATCGACGAAGCGATTGGCCATGACAACGACCTAAAACAGGAGCCACAATGTCATCATGATTCGAATTCATCATACTAGTTTGTGCGACGAATCCGGCTGCTCTTGCTTCAGCCTGGAGGCCCCAAAGCTAGATCCATGTAGGAAAGGTTCTCTACTTTGCGGTAAGGACCTTGGATCATTGAAACTGGGATGGGCAATAGAGGCCGCCAGGCTGATTGCAGTGGCAGCCGCAGGAGGTGGTCCCTGTTGTTGTTCTCTGGCCCCCGATGCCCGGGGACCCAATCCCACACTCATTCCTAACTCCACATCCCCCGAATCCCTGTCCCTGTTGTCTTCCGGAGCTTGCCCGAAGTTGTGGTTCCCATAGCTGACTCCTTGGTCTTGCAAAGATTGAGCTGTTGGAGCGACTGGGACAAGAGCCTGCATTGCCACTTCATGTCCAATATTACGAGCAGCAGGAACATCATGATTATGCTTCCCTTCGTAGGTAGTAATCACCGCCTTGGGGTCATTCGACGCTCTCTCCACATGTTTCCGAACTGGGCAACCAAGATTTGTGCACTTGTAGTAGCTCCTACAAATCATAATACCACAAAACGTCAAGATGTCAAGACTTGATACAGTTTACAATCTCCAATTTCAGGTCCATAAAATCACTTCTAAATAAAGAGTCTAACTGGGGCATCCCAAGACTATTCACACCTTTCACACAAAGAAAACTCAACAAATGTGAGGAATACGAACGTGCAAAAGCACTCACAAGAGCAGTCTCTAGAGTACACTTGAAAGGATAAAGATCGATAACACAATTCTAGTGCAGTTGTGATAAAAAGACAAATCGTGTGATTTACTCCAATTTACAAGATCAAAAAATAATATGCAAACATTAAACTAGGCCTTCCCCAGGTGGGCATGACTCTGATATCAAAGTAGCACTCGTGATATCAAAGTGTCCACTACTAGAGTACCTGCCTTGTGATTACCGGCAGAAGAGAACAAAGCACACCTTCAATTATAAGAAGCAAATAATGTGAGCACAGCACAAATTAAGGTTAAATTGGAACTCGAGAAAAGAAAAAAACATTCAGACTGGGAGCTTACCGAGGATGAGGGTTCCCTTTCACCACTTTCTGACCATATTTGCGCCAGCGGTAACCATCATCCAAAATATCAACATCACTTGTAGTTTGCACAACTACCCGAGGTTCCCGAATCATTCTTGGAGGCGGTATTGGATCTTTAGACTTCTTGTCTTTTTTCCTGCACCGAAAGAGAAGAAAAAAGAAAAAAGAAAAAACTTGTAAATCACTAAGGCCAACCCCTCATATTTAATAAACACTAGTGTGCCCTGTGCTGTTGCCACAATCACACTCAAATTCAAAGTAATATTCTAATTCTTCAATTCATAAAAACTTTGAAATTCAATAACTTTCCCACTGTGAGTCGGAAAGCCACGAAACCAAGCCCGTGCACCCATCCTCGCCGAGGGCTTTCCGACGGTACCAAGAACACGACCGGGGGACGCACGAACCGGGAGATCTCAACGTAACAAACAAACAAACAAAACAAACAGCCTGTCTTAAGGTATAGATGCCCGGAGTGATCGTAATTCCAAGTTAAACCGTAAGATCTGCAGAGGTGCAAAACAGAGTTTCGAACAGTTACCTGCGTTTGGAGTCAGGCTCATCGTCATCACCATCCTCAGTCGACTGTTTGCTTCCGGTACCTCCCTCTTCATCACTAGTCGATGGAGACGATGGATCAGCAGCAGATCCTGCACGCCCTTTCGCCAAATCTGAACTGTCACGCTCTGAATTTCCACCTTCATTTTTTACCAGAGAGGCAAATCCAGCTCCTGGGACAACTAATACATAAAGGTTAAGTCTTCGTACCAAAAACAAACATTCGTGTCGATGAACAGCCACAAAATCAATCTAAACCTTAACTAAAATGACAACAACACTTTGAAAGTTTTTGAAATAATAGTTCAATACAGTTACTTCAAAAAACTACTCCAACCAATAAAAAAAAGTAGTACATGATTTCTTCATTCTATTGATACATTCTGTTTTCTTCCTTGAAGTTTTCGAAATGATATATTTTAACTCCTATAGATGTAAGGCAGCCACTATTGGCCACTCAGGAGTTTGAGAATCTCAAGATAGAGAACCCTTCGCTTCAGGAGGAGACAGAAATCGCTTCTGAGAAACAGCGACACAGACACCCCATTATCTAGAGGCTTTAGAAGAGCTTCATCACAAAAGTCTGCGAGTGCATTGTGTCTAGAGACTTTAGCAGAGTTTCATAATAAAAGGCCGGGAGTCCATTGGACACTACGCAAAAAACCACATAGCTTTGGTTTATGAAGATTCCTCACCTGAACTGTCGGATATGAGATGAGCTCCACTTAACGACAACCGCCTAGTGGGTTGAGGCTTGGGGTGATTGTGATCACCCTTGTACACAATCTCGGTCACCTGCCCATCATGTGAACGCTCTACTTTTTTCTTCATGGGACAGTTCACATGTGTGCACTTGTAATAACTTCGTGGGAATTCGCTACCTTTAACTTGCTTCTGCCCATATTTTCGCCAATTGTAGCCGTCCTCCGATGGTCGATCCGCAAATGTCGGCACAGCAGGAGGCGCCTGCTGGTCAGATCCTTGAGAACCCTGAGAAGCCGTCGGTTGAGGATCAGCACCTGCTGTCTGCACAGGGGCACGAGCTTGCAAGGGCTGAATGTCGGAGAAATTCA
This sequence comes from Thuidium tamariscinum, assembly GCA_947034885.2. Taxonomy (NCBI): domain Eukaryota; kingdom Viridiplantae; phylum Streptophyta; class Bryopsida; order Hypnales; family Thuidiaceae; genus Thuidium; species Thuidium tamariscinum. The sequence continues at coordinate 16,277,673 of OX344751.2, forward strand.
CAGGAACTGCAACTGGAGCTGCTTTGGAAGGAGGTTGCGATAAAAGGGGTGGGGCTGGCGGCAGAGCTGCTCCAGACGACGCCGTAGGCTGCTGCTGCGGAGCGGGGGCTTCGTTCAATTGAGAAAGAGTGTGCGCCTGATGATGGGACATCCCACCAAAGGCCGACTGCATTGACCTGGTCAAGTTAGTGACAAATAGAGTTGACGAATAACTGCAACAATGTGGGAGTAACCGAAACAAATCAGCAGCCGCCAACTTTCAGTCCTCATCACCCCCACACGAAAGAGTACATAGAAAAGGTAAGACAATAACCGTAATGACGTTTCCCACGACCAATTACCCCTAGGGTTGCGAAATAAATTGCCCAGAAAGAATTTCCACATTTTATCACATTCTTGCAGAATATATATGCACTACGAGCAAGCAACAAAATCCAATCTTGACCAGTGGGTGATGACAACGGGAAGGAATAATATTACATAATGATTTATCATTTGGCATAAAAGACCGACTGCAGAAATGTCAGTGTAAACCAGCTTACTGACCATGCCTGCCGATGGCGGTAGTGGTGGGCGTGGGACTGAATGAACGAACGGCTTGAACACAAACGACGTCTGCTCGGCGCTCCGCTCCTTGGAAGCCTCACCCACTTTGGCTACCGGTCTCGAGAGTGCGCCGTTGAAAAAGGGACCCATTGGAAACGTGCCCGTTGTAGGAGATGGCTCTGACTGTATGCATCCATCAGTATATCAAAAACAGGCTCCGCAATGACGTCGTCACGAATAATGAAGCGTGCAACGAAGCAATTGTGACGCTGAGAAGGGGGAAGAAAAAACCCTGTGCTTGAGGAAAACGGTACCTGAGAGGTGGACAAGAGCAAGGGCGAGGTATCAAACAGAGTGGTGGGACTGAGTCCCGGCGGAATGGTGAGGTAACCTCCTTGCCGAGGGATAGGAATGCGCGAAGGCGGCATGGCGTTGAAACGAACCGAGTTCGGCGGCCTCGGAGGACCTCCTCCTCCCCCGTCGGGTGGGGGTTTGTTGTTCGCTGCTTGAGCTCCGCGAGCTGCGAGCCGCTCGGCAAAGCTGCCCCCTGCAGCTCCCGGCGAGGAGCTTCGGCCATCCCCCCCCGCGTCGCTGCTACTGCCGAGGCCGGTCCCATTCGTCGTACCCGACTCCATCGACGTCGCCTTGTGATCGCCCCCCGTCGTGGATCCCCCGCCCAAGTCGTCAACGCTGTCCGAGGTTGGCGAGTTGATGGCTCCGGCCAACAAATGCGAGAACGATCGATTCTCCTCTGCTCCGCCCTCCTGGTCCGCCAAGAACCCCGACACCATCGCCGACATGGGACTCTCCAGCGGCTTAAAACCTACCCCCGGGGGATCTCCCGTCGTCGGCTGCGGCCTCGACGGCATCGGCTTGCGCAACACTCCATTCCCGCCTCCCGAGTCGGCTCCACTCTGCTCCCCTTCCATCGCACAGCATCGATAGTCCAAAAATCCAATCCCTAAACCCTAAAAACTTCCCCCTGCCCTTCAACTCACCTCACGCTTCCATGACCATCACCACTACCTACTCTGCTAACTCCATTACCTCTTTCCTCAAAGAAACTCGGGACCTTTCTGCGACAGATCCCGTCCCATGCCATGCCATAAAAATCGACACGCCTCTGCACTCCCAAAAAACCCACCAGCTGGCTTTCACCGCACCTTTCAGGTGCTAAAACTTCACACCATATCCATCGCTTCATATGTTACACAAATGAAAGCACTCGCCAACCTTCAATCCGACAACCACCGCCACGGCAGCTGCTACGAAAAACAAAATTTCACTCCAGCGCTAATGGTGTATCCACTCGATCCGAAGCAATAAATTCGAGGATAATCCCTGATTCGTAAACACAGCGTATCCTCATAGCACCACAAAATCAGCGGAAGATCCAGAAGCGCCCGAACCAAGGGTCGAAATGAGTGCCGAAAACGGGGAAGAAGAGACAACAATTGCTGTCCAAACGAAATTGGACTGCAAACCGAGCATTGGAATTCCTCGAAACCTAAAAAATTTCGAATCGAAATAGAGAAGGCAAGCCAACAATTTCCGCCCGTCCTTTCTGCGTGGAGTCTCTCCCCCGGCTCTCTACTGTTGCAGGCCTGGTCTGCGGCGTCGGAAGGCCAAAGTGGTGAGAAACTGAGAACACCGCAGAGATTTCATTCGTCGATGACGCTGTCGTTCATCCATACCGGACACGGCGCATCCTCCACGATTCTCATCGTCGGGCTCACGATATCATTCATCCCATGCGTCGCAGGAGCTTTCATCTCGAAGTGCATCCTTCCTCGGTTTTCACGTTCAGTGCTCCGTCCGGTCCGTCCGTCCGTCATCGTCGGGTTTCATGTCATTCATCTTATCAATGAAAGCGTCGCAGGAACTTCCATCCCGAAGTTTCATTCATTCCTCGGCTTCCACGTTCATCCCACACCGTGCATCGAGTCGCTCCTCCAACCACCTCTCATCCATTTCGAGGGCCTTCATCGTGGTTTCATCTCCCCGGGACACAAGCACCATGTTCCCGTGTGCACCAGCGATCCCAGAACAGTTTTTTCAAAATTAGCTTGGCCGCTATGACCGTGGCCTGACTTGGAGATACTCTGGCCACAGAAATTTTAGTTGGTGGAACTGTGAAGATAATGGTCATTTGGAAGTGTGGTTTTTTGCCTACTTTTTTTTTGTCAGTAGAAAAAACTTTGCTATATGTATGAATTCCTCTTACAAGGCTGAATACTAATTCTGGATTTTGATTTTCGTTAAGTTGCTCCCAAAAATATATTGAGTAAAAGGCAAGAATTAATCTACCATTTTCTTTTGAGCCAAGTTGCTCACAAAATACAATTAAGTAAAAAGCATGCACTACTATCCCATTTTTTTTTTGGCTATGTTGCTATAAAAGGAGTCTATTTTGTGATGCAACTTCAGAAAATCCCAATTGCAATACCAACACAAACTGAATGAATAACACAAACTCAATCAATAAGAGAACCCAAATGCAATACCATACAAAATGAATCAATTGCTTGAATTGATTGAAATATAGTTTTATAAAAGTCCAATAACATTGTTACATGTCTTCAAAATCTGCTTCACTACACACTAAAACAACTACAAAAACTTAACACCCACTAACCAGGGAATTGAACCCTATAAACTGCCCATTTTGCAGTGTTAGTGAGCTGCACATCACAAAACAAACAACACACATTAGAGGGTTAGTGTAAAAATAAGAACATCAAACTCCAACTCTGGCCCACAGCACTGTCTTCACGCAGCAACAGCCCCGCACATCACCCGCCTTCCCGTAGCAGCAGACTCCGTCAGTCTGCCACCGAACACCAAGCTCCAGTTGCCCACGATCCCAACAGTACAAAGCAGGATCCAAATCAGAGAAGCCCACACAGCAAGGTCTACTATCTCTGGAGTGAAAGTAAACTTAAGGTGCAAGTCCGGCCTAATCTCATGAAAACTAAAGGATCAAATTTCCAACATAGAAATTGAGGATACTATTTTATTCTGACTGCTCTACTTCACGCATCCCCTTGTCTGCCAGCCTTCATTGCACTTTTCCAAGACTGAATAGCTTCCATATAAGGAAAATTGTCAAGAGAGAAGTAGTTTTGACCAAACATCCGCACAATAAGGGGTAAGTGTTTCCCTAATCGGTTTCTTTGACATGATTTGAGAAATTTGAGATTAGAAAAACATCTCTCATCCTCTACAGAGCCAAGAACCATACAACATCCTATATCAGCCAATTTGAAATACTCTGAAATCAACTTTCGCAAATGCAATGACTGATCTAGTTTTTTCTACAACTTAATGATAGGGTTTATGTGAAAAGGAGGCCCACAAGCAGCTTCCGCATTGGACCTCATGGTGATCTTGAACAAGTGCTGCTGGTTGTCCAAGTTGGATGCAGAGAGCATTTCGGGAGCTGTATAAGGATTCTCAGAGCCAGAAACGGGTTGCCCCTTACTTACAGCCTTTGGAATTGCAAAAAATTCCTTTAAGATTGCCAAGTGATGGCTGAAACTCTCCTCAGCACCATCTTGGTGCCAATATTGGGGATATATAATCCCAAAAGCATCCAGCAGAGATTGCTGTGGAAACCTGCGGTCAAGCTCAACGATCAAAGACTAGGCGATCTCTACACAATACAGACCAACATGTGAGAAACAGTTTCATGAAAGACTAAGATGTTTTGTAAAAGCACATGACAATCTAAGCACATGACATTAAGCAAAGGTAGTTCTTGGCTGCATCAATCCCGCCCTCAAGTTTACAAAACACTTGTTATAACTGAAATAGACCAAGGCCCCCAAAAATTTCCTAAAGAAAAAAAAATGGGAGTTATTGCATCAGTCCCGCCTCCGCAAAGAACCTGCCGCAATACGAATGGACTGAACTAGCCAACAAATTTGAAGAACAAAAAAAATGGGTTTAGGTGTATCGATCCCACCTGCAGCGCACACGAACTGAAACAACTGAAGCTATAGTAACTGAAACAACAAACACATGTGCAAAATAAATCCAACAATAAAAAAATGGGTTTTTGTAATCGTCTCCAACCTTGGTTCATTTAAAACCTGTAGTTGGAACAGGCAAAACAGGAGAAAAACGATTTCCACAAATCATAGCATCATTTCGAAACTGAACTTACAAGCAAAGGCAACAAACAAGAAATGTCATATACAAAACAAGGACATTACAGCCAAAACCAGAAACGGAATGGAAGAATTACCTGAAAATTGCCGCTGTACATTCTTTTGCACCCTGCTGTACTCCTCTTGGGTGACAAAGAGATGTGCCCCAGTTACCTTGTCATGGCACCTAGCAAACATTTGTACATGCTGAAAGTTGAAAAGCAAATGGCAGATGCCACTGTCGCCAGCCAAAGGCCGCCATTTCAAAGGAATGTCTGAACTGGACAGAGAAACTAAGTCACAGTAACAAGGAAAATCCACTTTGTCAAAAGTAGTGGATGCTTCCACAAACATCCGAGACAGTTCAGCTTGGCAAAGCTTCAAGGCTTGCATAAAATCGCCAACAAAGATATCACGTGCTTGTGACAACTTTATCAATGAGTGCACAGCATTTACCAAAGGGATAAAGCATGCTAGAGATAAAAGCAGCTCAACATCAGAGAGGAGATCGAAATTATCAGCAGCCTCCTGTATAGGCTTCGATCCAGGGCCAAAGGTCATGTCAGTGCCCATTTTGACCAACAGGGTGCGGTACTCAAACAAGATTCTAGCGGCAGGACTCCGCATTGAAATCCACCTGGTTTCTACGTTTCAGAGCATTTTATTGCCCTTAGTTTCCATGAGATCAGCTAGTCTATGCAGCTCAGCGTGGCGTTTGTTACTCCGACAGAAGTAACTGTAGATCGACTGGAAGAGGCCCTCAAGCCGTGAGACCATAGGAAATTTAGAAATAGTCTCTACAACAAGATTCAAACGGTGACTGACACAAGAAGTACCTATGAGAAATGGTGCCCATTTCTCTCTGATCTGGGTGGTCACTCCCGTTTTTGGCCCCTGGAATGTGCTCACACCATCGGCTCCAAAACATATCAACTTCCTAGAAATTTCCTCACGAGTTAATCCTCCCTCATTCAACAATCCATTCATGATAAGATCTGTCAAATGATCTACTGTTCCACTCTCAGAGACGCAAGACAGCAACAAAAGATGTGGGATGCGCTTCCATGAAGACATTGCATACACATGAACCCCCAACCAGGAGGTCCCATCAACGGCAGTTACCTCATCAGCACTCAACGAAATGAAACTAGCAGACTGCACAATCGATTTCAAGGCAGACAACACAGACAAATGAAGATGCTCACTCATTTCCCAACCAGTTGTCTCACTCCAGTGTTTACGGGGAAGATTTTTTACCTTGAGTTGTTTCAGCAGGTTCTCTTGCCGTTCATAATCGCACATAGGGCGACCGTGCATCAAAATGTGGAATAAGGTACAGAATTGAACCTGCTTTCTCTTGTACTCACCTTCCAGGCCTCCTTGGAACTGGTTGGCCACCGTCGATCTCTTCTGTCCCACCCAGAGCTTCACGAACTGGAGGTACTGGCAGTCGCTCTTGACAAAGACGTCGCCTTTTTTGAGATGCACAAAAGGAATTCCGTCCTCCCGACAAACCCGCTTACCCTCGTGCTTTTCGAGATTATCAACCTTTGGAACCAGCAACTTGCGCCTCCCCGAAATGGAAGTGCAACTGCGACAGATGACGCCCGTAATGTCACCCTCCGCGTTAAACTTGCCCTTGGCCCAGGCGAATTTGCACGCCTAGACCTCTTGCCACCTTTGCATGATAGTTCCAGATGCAGTTTTTGTGCGTTTCCGGCCGGTCGTAGTAGCCTCTACCGGTCTTTTGGCCAATTAGTGACCATTGCAGTTGCTCCCAAGATTGATGATCAGAGAGACAACGGTCACATCAGAACCCGGGAGCTTCAGTGCCACAGGATCAGAGACAAGCTGTGAGAAGCACGTCTCCGTCACGTGGGTGATCTCTACCTCCACCTCTGCGCTAGGGCCTCCGTCTTCGCCCAATGCCGTATTCAAGACTAAGTATTTGCCCACTCTGTTGACGTTTCGGCTCGATCCGAACGTCTTTACTCGAAAATTTTCGGGCAATTTCAAGCGCGGTGCCATCCTGCACAAGGCTGCGATCCTGCACCCCAACCACCCAAAGCAACGTGCACAGAAAAGAAATTGACAAGAACACAAAAACCACCGATCTGGAAACAACTCCTGCAATCCAGCACCGAAACCTCAACACCCCAAGCCCACCCCAAGTCCACAAGGTTGCAGCCCTACACACATCAACACCCAGAGACCAGCGTCAGCCAAAGAAGCGTAGCAAAAAAAAATTGGAAACAAAAACAATTGCAAGAGGGCAATTACCAATACAAACACAGGGAGGAATTGCAAACCAGAGGCTTTGACCACGATCGCCGAAGAGCGAATTCAAATGCACAACTCCAGCACCGATTGCAGAACACCAGTTCTAAATTGCACAGCTATGGAAGACACACACAGAGAAGAAAACCAACATCGCAAAATCAAGCGTGGTGAAGGGGAAACGAACACCCATTTTATGTCGGATCATGGCACCGTTTGATCGCCTCAACGCACCTCCAATTCCAGACTGCTGTTAATGTAAGAGTCAGGGACCCAGAGGAACTGATCCCCAAACTATCCAAGAATTTGACAGCAGGAAGGAAGTGGCATTGGCGCGATGGAGCTTGAAGATTCAAGAAAATGCTTAGTTTCAAATGGAGGAGCGAGTGAGTGACATGGCGCTTGGCCCAACCAAGGAGGGAAACAAATTTTGAAGCACAACGTCATCATGGAAAGATCCAAGGATTGCATTGAATGCAAGAGTTAATGCGAGATGCCAGAGCGCTGCTCTGAGAGAGTACAGTGAATGCTACTGGGGGGATGCTCAGGGAGAGAGATGAGCTATCCCCCCAAAGCAACCCTAAAACCTAAGGAAAACCCCCAGGCTAATCTGGGCCATCTGATGTCGCAGCGCCTGCGATTCTAAACCGTCAGATGTAGAAGGCGTGGACTAATCGTAGCTGCCAGATGAAGCCGCCCGGCTCCCGGATGGACGCTTCAGATCGCGAGATGGCGACTTCTTGGTTTCCGGTTAGCAAATCCGTGCTACAGGTAGATCCGCAAAATGTACGTAATGGTGAGTTTCTCCGACAACCTTTCGGGATTCTGGCTCAAAATGTTTCTCAAACCTTGATTTTTTAAATGTACCTGTAGCACCAAGATTTTCTTGGTAAAAATCCTGCGAAAATTAGCCAGTTTGGTGATCACTGGTGTGCACTTCTATCCCAACTCCCAAGGTCATGTCCTAGACGGAGCTTTTCAAATCGAGGTTTGTTAATGATTAAAAAGAAAATTTAATTGGATACCCACATAACTGGAGGGCGATGATGACTTGGTTGTCTAATGACAAGTGTAGCGTAGTGAAACAAAACCATGATTTTTCCTTTTAATTAGAGTTAAGTGTAAAGGAAACCCAGGTTTGAAACCCGGGTGTGAGAGGGAGTTATAATTGAGAATAGTAGAAATGAAACACAGCACCAAACTCCTTTGGACCTCAGTTTTAGTGTTTGGTCCTGTATTTTTCCCAAACTCCAGCTCTTGGTCCGGCATTCCACTCACTTTGCACTTAACTCTATTGTTTCATAAGTTGTGACTACTTTTCTCAATGTAGGGACATGGAAAGCAACTCCAATCCAACCAAGTTTGAGGCAATCGAAGCAGGTAAGGTACTGGAGTTGAGAGGAAAGGAGTTTAACTTATTATTTGGAAAGTGAGGGTACTTTACTTTCTCAGGTGCCTGGATGGGGAGATCTCATCCTTGCAAATTAATGTTTGTTTGTACTGTTGTGGTTCAGTTTCAAGCGTAGAAAGCAAGTTGCAATGAAATTCTGTTTCATTGTTCATAAAAAGAGAAAAAGAAAAAGAAGCTAGAAAGCAAGTTACCCTACACCTTACCCTATGAGGAAAAAGCCCATCAACACACAAATGCTCCTTCATTGACCTCACAAACTGAACAGATTCCCAAAATTCCTCACTTCAAAGGTTCAAATGTTCTGCCATGCTCATGCCATCGTTGCTGAAAATTGGCGAGAGCCCACTGTGGATGGGGTGCAGAATATCAATAAGGTAGAAGCACCAGTAAGTAATCAAATAAGCTAATTTGGAGTAGGGTAGGGGCTGTAATTACAACCTTGTCTCTAAAAGCAATCTGGTAGATTTTGTCTCTAATATGTACCAGAAGTGTACATTTCAGGAGGGGGTCGCTTTTAGAAACCACCATGTTTTCAACTTCAAAAATTCATGACTAATTCCATGAAAGTCAAAAAAATATGAAACGACTTGGGTTAGATGCCAATTCCATTTTTCTTACCATGAAAATTTACTAAAAATTGTTTTAAGGAGTTTAGCTTCCCCAAAATGCAAATCAGCTGGTAAAGGGTTGCTTTTACAGCCCCCTACCTTAGATGGTGAGAAGTAAGAAAACTTTCCCATAAAGGAAGAAATTGAAGATAGGAATTATAAAAATAGAGAGTTTTTCAAAATTTTGTTCCTAAAATTGAAATTACTTTGAATTTTGAGAACCAAAAAGTGCATCAAACCAATAACCAATGTTTAAAGTTTTTCAATTTTGATCATTCAAAAATTACCTTTCTGCTCACTACTTCTTACCTTCTTGCTCACTACCTCAAGACATGTGTCATAACCCTATAAGTCCCAATCTTAGAAAAACACATTCTAACCTTCAATTCCACTCTAAAGTCGGAACTAGTACACCCTACAAGTTGAGTACTAAACAAGGTTGGGAACTAGTACTTCTCCCTTATTTGTGGTTCAAATGCACACTCCCTTCTTTCTAGTGATGAAGTCAAAAGAAGAATAGAAGAAGTTTTGACTTTGAGTATAACAATAGCAAATATTGTACAAAGGTTATACTCAAAGTTTTGACCTTCACAATTGAGTAAATATGGCTCTCAAAAGAAATATGCTTTGTAAGTTGGATTTTTCTCCTCTCATGTATTCAAACTTCTTCACATATAGCTTTTGTCAACATAATAAAAGTTTCACTAATTTGGTTTGGAACCTATAAGGAAACTACACATGAAATTGACTTTGTAAACTTTGTATAAGCTTATAACACCATAGATATACAAGTGAAGGAAAAAAAAACTTTAAAAGAACCCTTTTTTGTATTTGCAAGAACTTATAATGGTGCTTGTGTAAATTTTGGAAACTCAATGAATTTTTTTATTAATATTGATTGTAAGAAGTAGTATAAGTGTAACCTAAGTGAATCTAAGATTGATTTGATAGGTCAATGTTTCATAGTGTAAATAAATTGTCCAAGTAAGAGGTTGAATTCAAAGAATTCTCCATGTAACAATTTTGATGCATAAGTTTTTTGAGGCCTTCAGAAGACTTCAAGTTCCTAGACTATGGGGACACAAAACCTCCTACAAGAATTCAAAATTGTAGGAATTTGACATGGTCAAGATTGTGCCACATCATCAATTTTAATTAAAAATTTATTTTTTGGGGATTCTTTTTTGCATTCCAAGACCAACATTGAATTAACAACAAAGCCCTCATCCTACTATACCAAAATGGAGCCATTCATTATCCTAAATGATCTTATGATAGAAAAAATTATGTTCTTGACTTGTCCTTCTACTCAACATTTTTGGTGTCCTTTTTCCATCTAAAACCAAGACCAACAATGATCTAGAAATAGTCTATGGAATTTAGTACAATATACTATCTTCAAGATAGATAGGCATCAACTTTGCAACTACCTTGAGAGTGAGTAGTATCAAAGAAAAAATTATAAACAAAAGGATTATGCAAGTTGTTGAAGGATTATTGGGAGCATAATCCTTTGATTATTGGACCAATAGGTGCATTCTCTTTATTGAAGGCCTTTTTGTATAATGTATTTGTAGCACAAGAGAAATTCATCTACATTTAGCCAATTTAGGGAATTTTGGCTAGAGTGCATTGGTTTTGAAGTCTCAAATAATGGGCACTTCACTCTATGGCCAAAGGTTGAGAGTCCATTGGTTTCCACCAATCAAATTCCAAGAAACTATGAATTCGGCCGCTCAATCCTTCACATTACGCGGCACAATCTAAAGTCCATCAAAATTCAATGTCTCCAAAACTGCCTATGTTGCTTACATGGCAATGAAGTCTTGACTAGAGTTTGGGTCAAGCAAAAATGAAGACCCAAACTTTAGTCGAGAGGTTGTAGGAGTTTTTTCAATTAAAAATCAAAATTTAACAAGATCTCAATCATTAGATTGGAATAAATTTGGACTTTGGGCTTGGCCATGGAAGGCTTCACATTATGGCCATCCCAATCAAGAGACTATGGAAATTCATTGCCAAGGATTTGAACCTTTTAGACTTGGTCTTTGGAGACTTTACACTATAGCCATCCAAATTGAGAAGCCGTAAGAGTTCATTGTCAAGGGTTTGGACTTTCAGTTTGACCTTGGGAGGCTTCACACTATGGCAAACCAAAGGCTTTAAATCCTATTTTTTTATTGCCTTTTAAAAGCCCATTTCTTTGGACTCTCAATAAAATTTGAGTCAACATCTTGCGCTAATAGTACATTGTAAAAAAAGGGCTTCCAATGGAGATATTTTAGCCAAAATTGTAACAAACAATAAAATTTAATAGTCAATTTGCAACTTCCTCCCTAATGGAATTAGCACCTATTTAGTGACTTTTGTGTTACAATACTCCCCAAAATCCTTCTCAACTTGCAAAATCCTTTCTTTTCTATTTTATTTTGATACTACTCACTCTCAAGGTAGCCAAAGTTGATGCTAGTTTGTCTTGGAGGGTAGTATATTCCATTAATTCCATAAATTAGTTCTGGGATCACTGGGCAGCAGTGATCTCAAAATAGATTTAGGATTTTTAGCCAAATGTTCATTTTTGGAAGATTTTTTAAAATTTATACAAAGGGCATGAAAAAATTAAGTAGAAAATGAACGAAATTTAGTCAGTTTTGGGATCACTGCTGGGCAGGAGTCTCCATTTTGGGAAACCTTTTTACTAATTACTATACGAGCTATGGAACTACAAAACTCATTTACCACAAAACTCATTTACGCAAGCTCCTCAAAGACGTACACATGCAGAAAAGTTCACCTCCATCACTTGCAAAGTATTTGCAATTTTCAGCTCACAATGACCCACTCAGCCAACGGAAGGCTCTTTCAAACAACTGAGACACCATCTGAAAACAATTTGATATTCACTGAAATTATTGGGAATGTGACTGCAGTCAGAAATGGTAAACTTTTTGCCAAAATGTCCTTGTCTCTGCATGGAACCAACTGGGCTGGCTAACGCAGAGGACCACAGCATTTTCTTTTAAAAGTTTTTGCCAAAAAACACTTAAAACTGCCATTTTTATTGCAAAGAGTAGAGAGAATTGAAAATGATTATTTTTTTAACATTGGATCATAAGATCTTACACATAATTAGTAAGAGAATGCACGTGTAGAATAAATTTAAAAAACCTTTGACTGCACATATTGCAGAATATCTACATTTAAAGTGGGAAGAAAAAAGTTTTTAGCACATTTGAGTTATTTGTAAAGTCCTCCCCACTTTGGGTATGACTTTTTTTTAAGTTGAAAAGGCAACTATAGTTGAAGCGTCAAACTTTTTTGCAAGAAACTTATGTCACATGACTTCAAAAGTGGGGACCAAACTTTTTTAGGCACCATTTTGATGGAAAAATAAGTTTCATACCCACTTTTATTTTGACTTTTTTTAACTCAACTAACTTTTTCACAAAACTCATGGGTTTAAACCCCGGTTTAGGGTACTTTATGAATAACTCAAATTGCAAGATCAAATTTTTTGACTTTGAACCTCCTTAATTAAAAATGTTTTGCACCACAAAGTTTTGAGATTTAAATCTATATAGTGGAGAACTTAGTTGAGGGTCTAAGGAAAAAAAGAAATTCCAAAAAAACTTGATTTACATTCTTCAAAAAATTGTTAAGTAGAAGTAGATGTGAAATACAAGAAAAAAACAAAATTATTAATACCTTAAAGATGGAACTAAAATGCACCAACATTAAATGAAATTTGAGGCCTCCAGAAAACCACAACTTATCAAACTATGAGAATGCTATAACTACTACGAGAACGCAATAACTACTACAAGGAATGCGTTAACTATTGCGGGGAACGCAATAACTATTGTAGGGAATGCAAAAATATTGGAAGCTGACATGGCTGAGACTGTGCCACATCATTAATTTTATTTTGGAATTTCTGTAAACTTATTTTTTGCATTTCAGGACCAAATTTTAATTTTTTTTAATTTAAAAAAAATTGTTGGCCTAATAGAGGTCAGCAATTTCGTTTTGGAAACAACAAAACTAGCATGTGAGCATAAAAATGTAAACATGTGAGCCTTGAATGAATATATATATATATATATATATATATATATATATATATATATAGAACTCATACAACCATTGAAGGTGTTTATAACATAAACACTTATAATATAGGTATTTATAATACATATGCACTATTAACATAAAATATAGTTATGATATAAACATTTTGATCATAGGTGTAGTCTTCTAGGCTCATGGGCTCACACTTCTAAGCTCACATAATAGCAACCTTGAAGCAACTAGACTGTGTAGAACTTCTTTTTTTAAATTGCAAAAAATTGCATTCAAAACTAAATCCTACAAGTTATTTTTTCATAAAGATGTTAAGTTTGTCTAACAAGCAAGATTGTCCATGACTTTCACATAGCTTATTTAAATGAAATAAATCAAAGTTTTCATTGTAGACAAAAACATAATCTGTGAGAAAAAATGTCATAAAATTTTTTGAAATTTTGAAATTATTTTTTGCTATCTCATCTTTCCTATTTGGAGCTTACTTGGGCACAAATTTTGTTCCTAAGCACTAATTTGGAAAATAATTATATTCCAATGAAGCTATTCAATTTCTTGATCTTCAAAAAAAGTTTCAAAAAATTATGAAATAAATTGAGGTTGTAGGTACGTGCCCCAAATCCCATTTGTCCTTTGAGTGGACAAATAATGGTCCTTTAGGGATTAGTAAAACCACAAAAAGATACAATCTTTAGATGATTGATGTCGACCATTGCATGTGCCATCTGGATTTAGGTTGTCTTCTTCTTTTGAAGTACAAAGTAAGATTTAAGGTTGTTATGTCAAGTATTGACACAATTCCCTCTTTTCATTGTCACTTTTTCATCACTCTCTCACCACTCTACGGCATTTTGTGGTAGGTGCAACTCTTTTGCCATGTAGAGGCCAAATAGAGCCTAGACAAATTGATTTGTTTGGATGATCCCTTGTGCAACAACTTGTTTTAGATCTAGGGGTCTCTAGAGGTTGAGGCTTTCTTAAGCTTTGCAAGTTTGAGGGAGCTTGCATGCTTGGATGGTTGTGCAACAACTTGCTTGGAGTTTGGGATGTTTAGGGTTTGAGTTTTTCTTAGTTTCTACATTTTTTGAGCTTTTAAGGTGACTGTTTGGATGATCCTACAATAAATGAATTCTTGTTGTCATCAACATTGAGAGGCAATACTGAATGCATCACTTGTAGTTAAAGGGATTCAAATCCTTTGGAATGAAAATGCTAAATTTTGACTATGAATTGATTTTAGTATTGAATAAGGTCTAAAATAGATTCCTATACCATGTCTCAAATAATGAAGGCAACAACTTGCAAAGAAAAAGGAGGAGAGATAGAAAATCCAATTGCCTACTATGACTATGAGACCACAACATCACCAAGATGGTGAATTTGATTTATCCAACAATTTTTTACTTTAATTCTAAGCCTTGAAATGCTTGTGACATATTTAAGGTATAATTTTGAAACACCTATAACTATTCTTTAAGCTCTTGTGACATATTTTGGGGTATATGTAAATTTGAAGTCTAACTTTGAAAATGATAGGGAACTATGCCCCTTTGTGAATTTAATTTAAAGATTTTTCATTGTATGAAAAGATGATGTATGCATTTTCTTCTAATTGATTTTCTATAGTTTTCAATCATTTTGACCAATGAGTTACTATATGTCCACTTTTATAAAATATCCAAACCACTCTTTCTTTTGACACATTTAGAAAAGATAGGATCCATATTCTTCTATAAATGTATAAAATGGTGTACTTTAATTCAATTAAACTGAAGTAGTTCTAATACAATCCTTGGATTTTTCATTTAAAGAATGCTTAAGGATTGTTGTTTGAATGTTAATATTATTCATTCCCTCTAATATAAGGCCATATTCATTAAAATGAGACAAACGGAAGTCTCATTTTAAATCTCTTCTAAATTTAGTAAACAAAAAAGCTCATTAAATTGAGACATCTGATAAATTGAGACAATTCAATAAATTGAGACGGCTATATATTAGGAAAATGTAACATTCTTATGATTGTTCTAAACAAAATAACAACAATTGCACATATTCAAAATGGACATAAACACCCAATACGATACAAACTTGAACTTCTTCAAAGAATCTTTCAATTTATTATTTTGTACTCTTTCATGTTTATAATAAATTCATCATGAACAACCACCTTAAGGAATTGAAAATTTGCAATAGAAATAAACGTATATATAGGAAACACAAAGCTGAAGATCATGAATGCTATTCTTGAAATGAAATAACTAATCATAGAGATTAAAAAAAGAAAGTGAATGCAAACATTTTTGACAATACATGTCATAAACAAATAGTTCACTATAATTGAATGCTAAATGCAATACGAGAACATCATAAAGACAAAAAAAGATACATTAATAATACATAATCTAGGCTTAGAGCCCAATCATTTTTTATTCATAATGAGCAACATATAATGCACATGCATCTCAAAATAGATGGTATGAAGACACTATGAAAAAATTGCTCACTATTTCTACTTCTAACCAAAACACTTGTTTTAAATTTTAAGTTTTTAAAAATTTTAAATTTTTTGATATACGAATATATAAATAAAAAAATAATGCTCTAGCTAATCTAGCCTACAACCCTCTAAAAGTCATATAAATATAAATGATATTATTTTCAAGAAAATAATATATAAACGAACACAGAAACACAGGAATTCATGAATACTCCTACTAACCTACTTCAATAAATATGAACTAATCATCTTCATGTCGGAGGTGCAATGTTTGTGTCACCAACCACATAGACATTCACAGACTCTTTGATGATACTAATTTGTGCCCTCGGAATTTTAATTCGTGGGGTAGATGTCTCTGGCCACATACGTGGCTTCTAAGCTGTCATAATACAATCTGTATGCGTCCAACTTGGAGTGATAATTGTTTCTTCACACCACAAAATTCCTTGATTAGTATCCCACCCTGAATAAGTGTCTTCGTCAATGTGCTGAAAAGATGAAGGCGTCCAATATTGCAATTGAATGGAATTCAAATGCCCTGGATCAGGATTAGGATTTGTAAGTGCACGAGCAAGCCAGAATGGCTTCAAATCACCGTCAACAGGACGCACTACAACAAAATATCCAGCAAATGTGTCACGAAGAACATTGAATGATGGGCGGGGCCGGTCACGCCTACGACCTACAAAGGGAGCTTCCTCTTCATGCTGCTCATGCGGTCTAACTCCATCCCCAATTTCGTCAACCTCCTCGGTGGCCATTAAAGAGTTAGGCCAGAATCCTTGTTGTAAAGTCTCTTGGACATCAAGAGTCTTGTTCAAGGCGGCTCTCATTCCATCCCAATACTTCCGGACAGGTTCAATTTTGTGACGATACTCTCCAGACGTGTCATCATCTACCATCTGATTCCAAAGGGAAATAAAATTGTCCAAGCCTTTGCAAATCTCGTCAAAGTTTCGCATCTTCTGCAGAGGTAGAGGCCGCGGAACACCTGTAGGCAAGTAGGGACGCCCGTCAATAGTCTCCTTCCACAAACGAATTCCTCCTCCTTCCTTAGGTAACCAATCAATATCCGTACACAAGATCTTGTATTGCATCAAGGGCCATCCATTGGAGTCCATATAGAACTTGAATTGTTGAGCTTAAGAGTGACCATGAAGAGAATCTGATCCCGAATTCAAATATCCTTCCACAAACTGTTTAAAATCGGGGACCTCTTCAATAAGATGAGGGATGACAGGTTGTGTTTCACAATCTATGAAGGACTTCATCAACTTGGGAATTGTTAGATAGTCATTGGCCCTTAGCTTATTGCTCCAACGACCAAAAAGGGCATCAATGTCTTCATGAGTGTGTCCAACAATCAAAAAGTTGATGTAAATCTCACGGAAGATGGCTCTATAAATGAGGAGAGAGCAAAATGCGAACACCCAACGATTCTTGTTGTCCCCCGAAGCATTGTCTAGCTGAAGAGTCAAGGTCGGAGGTAGAGGTTGTGCATCGACCATCTCCTCTGGTGGGGTTGGAAGAGATTCGGAGCAGATCTCAGAGCTTGATAAAATTGCCTTGGACAACTCCGAATGGTTTGCACCCTCTACCAACAATTGACGAGATGCATATTTCGGTTGCGATTCTAAGTCACGCAACAACTTAGCGATGGAACCTACAGTGTGATTTGAGTCTGTAGGAAAAATGTCCAAGCCATAGTGCGCGTATCGAACATCTCCATGTCCATGCGCAATCATACCTGTCACAGCAATGGGCAACTTCATGTATGAATCAGTGCCCTTGTTCTTGTGAGAGTAATGCGGAGAGGCTGTCTTTGAGTGATCCATTTTGTCGTGGATTATAGTAAGAACCTTCTCAGGATACTTCTCTGACATCATGCAGTTTGCATAATAGAGCTCGCGGTGCGCCCTCTGTCCCTCTAAGTGAACTTTCAACTTCCTTGACTACATTTCTTGTGCCCGAGAACGTGGAGTGCAAGCACTTCACAACTGCTTGAATCTATCGCACTGACCGCAGTGGGCAAAACTATCACCTCGAGACTTGGGAGAGTACTCCAGAAAAGAACTTCTCTGAATTCTACTCAAACCACTCGCAGAAATAGATTGCAATTGTAGTAGTGAGTTGACGTCGTTTATTTCAGGCAGTTTCTCCCTCCAACGAAAAGCAGACGGGAGGACCATAGATGGAACTCGTTCCCCTGATTCCAGTGTCCTTGACTTGTGTGGCATAGGGTCAGCATCCTTCTCCACAAGCAATCGAAGCGTAGCCGTGGCTTGTAAAGTATGCGTCCGGGGCTTCTTCAAGCCAAGATTACCATGTTGTTCTGGTTGTTTATCTGTCTTTGCCTCTGCTCGGTACATGTAATAGGTCGACTTATGCACACCATGAATGGTACACTAGGCCATTGGACACACTTCAACTCCTGCCAACGTGATCATATCATTTCCGTCTACATTAGAGTGGACCTGTTTGTGCACGTCAAGCATATGGGACTTACGGTTGTATACACCTCCATGAACGTGCACCTGAGTCCGAATGGCTTGAATCTGCCCACGAGGGAATGGCTGCAAGCAATTCTTCTTACAACATGTCTTGTTGGACACTTCATTAATGGCCTGAGTAGTGAGCAGTCTCTCTTTTTTCGGTGGATTTATTGGATCCCTGCTCTCTCGTGAGCTCTCATAAGCCCTCACACCCACCCGGGGCCGTGTTCTTGAAGCATTTATGGCCGCATTGTAGATGTGGGTTTGCTCATGGTCGTACAAGCTGGCTCCGT
This sequence comes from Thuidium tamariscinum, assembly GCA_947034885.2. Lineage (NCBI taxonomy): Eukaryota > Viridiplantae > Streptophyta > Bryopsida > Hypnales > Thuidiaceae > Thuidium > Thuidium tamariscinum. The sequence goes on from OX344751.2 coordinate 16,296,031, forward strand.
TAAGAAAGACATGCTTGATACTCCAAGAGTTCAAGGACCACATCCACGCCGACGGAACTTCGTCCTTAAATAAGAACTCTGCAATCTGAACCGCTACCCGATCGTCACCAAGGGCCTCTCCATTTACATCAATTACCAGACTAACATCAACGCTATGGTAGATCGCCTTAGCAACGTCCATCCCAACCTCATTCGTGAGCGTCACAGCCTTTGTTAACCAAGAAGAACGAGCCATACCCTTGCAGGGTGCAACACCAGGTGGTAACGTTGGTACCGTAAGGACAAACTCATCAGAGTAAAGAGTCTCCATATTGCATCCGAAACAGTATTCATGTTAGACGCATTCTCTTCTCATGTAACCAAAGTCTAAGGAAATCATTGTGAGCTGAAACTGAAGAAGTAGAAATAGAACAAAGCTTCGCACGACCTACGGTACATGACGACCGAATCAAGTAGTAGTCACAAGGAGTTAAATTTTCTAGATGTAGAGTATCCTCGAGTCGAGGATAATCTGCTCGAGACACAGACGTGGAAATACTGTTATCCTTCCGTAATGAAACGTTGTATCCAGCTTCACAGAATATCCCCGAGTCGACGATGATCTCACTGATGACGACATCTAGGAATACTCTTACTATGGCATTCATGAAGATCGTTTTATTTTCCATGTAGTATCCTCGAGTCGAGGATAATACGATCGACATAACGACATGAAAATACTACTACCCATACGCTCTGAAAGGCCATTCCTGTCACATAAATATCCTCGAGTCGAGGATGATCTAACTAATGAAGAATTGTACAAGCACTCTCACCATGGCATATCGGAAAACCACTTCTATTTCCATAGGGTATCCTCAAGTCGAGGATACCCTCATTGATAGATGTCTGTCTGAATTCAAACATAGAAATCGTTTTTTGATTTTCAGAATATCCTTGAAGCAAGGATACTCTGATTGACAAACTACTGAACATCTCTACTTGAATTCAGTCATTATAGATCTCTTGGTTAATCAAACATTATCCTCGAGTCGAAGATAGTCTCATTGGCATATGCAAATGTATTCCTACTAATTTCATGATACTAATTGTCAATACGAAGGTTAAGGGATCCTCAAGTCCCGGATAACCCCATATGTATGAGGTATTACAGAAGTTTCTTCCAAGGTCTTCCTTCAGATCAGATTTGAGAAGTCATATTATCCTCGACTCGAGGATAATTCAATTGACAAGGCCTGTCACAATTTGGATTAGTGGATTGTATCCTCGAGTCGAGGATAAAATGCAGAGCGATCAATTGAATGTTTTCTGTTATTTCGTATTCTCTTCCGAATTAGGGACGGCAAGGACTCGGCATCTCAGGTGATATTATCCTCAAGTCGAGGATACTCTGCATGTCATAAACTGATATGTTCCGTTAAATCCGGCGTCATTGTAGCGGCTACACTTTGAATCCTGTGATACTGCAATGCGACAGAGATCACTGCTGTAGAATCGAATTCAGTGTACCTGACAATTACAAGAATGCATTCTGTAATACAAAGGCAAATGTGAATCGTATAAGAGAACTAGAAGCCCCGTCCACAAACTATCGGCAATTTCGAAAATTCAGTACAAGTCGACATTCACATGAATTCAATCTCCTCACGCACCAACAATACCAATTACTTGTGAGTGAACTGAAGCGAGGCTTAAGACTACGACTGAACGACACTACCTCTTCGCGATACACCATAACGCAGTTTCATACGCTATCTAACAATGATATGATACTCCGCAATCGTCTGCACAGGTGGCTACCAAATCTACTCTACTCACTTGGCAAAAGAAAAGCATTGCACGACGAAATGATTCACGACAAATCAAACAACAAAGGCATCGCAACATGCCTTGATCCGTGAGAGGACGCACAACACCAGACAGCAACACAATGACGACGAAGACAATGAAATTGAAAGAGGGGGAAAGAGAATGAGAGCGGCAAGGTGTATGCAAATTGCGCGAACGGGTATTCAGCGCGGGAGCGGGTGTGCATGCACGAAATTCTCCTTCATTAAAGAAGGCGCATTGTCATTTGTAAAGTGCGACTTTTTTCAGTCGACAACACATGCTCCGCAGGAATATTGCAACCTCTAAAACGGGAAAAGGCTGTCAGCTCATACCACTGAACTAAAAATAGTATTAAGGGAATGACGACCTGAAAATGCTACAAAAAGGTAGTACCATTATAAGTGAAAGAGAATGTCAGAGTTCTCATCCTTCGCCGAAAATATTGAGTACTATTTTCCGGAACAAAGACTACCGGGTATGGAGAAACAACATACACGCTGGTGATGACAAAATGTGGACTACCACCTATATATTCCTCCAACGACAGCTATGGCACAGCCCATTCGATCACCACGAAATGACAAAATGATACACTACAGTAGTGATCAGAAGTCATCTAGCCAAGAAAATTTGTAGTTGTCGGAGTCATAATCCAATTCGGAATCGAGATTCCAGTTGAAAGGCTCCAGCGCATCCTCATTTTCTTCGCTCCAAGAGTTCTCCTCATCATCCAAATTCACCTCGTCCTCCAAAGTCTTCTCTTCAATCTCCTCCTCCTCCTCGCCCGCCTCCTCATCCGTCTTGCTGTCATTACTCTCAAAAAATTAAAGTTGCACTTGCATGGGGAGGGAGAATTGAAAGCAATGTCAAACTTTCTTTTCTTCCTACTCTGTGCATCTGTAGTCACCTCGCATTTAGTGCCATTGGTAAGGCAACTATCACAATCTGACATTCCTTCTCTCATTTCAAAGGAATAATAAGCTACAACTTCAAGAACTAGTAAAGAACAATCACTTCTCACTTCCTCCTCAAAAGTCTGATCTCGGCTATGACGAAGGAAAGATTAGGAATGAGGTAATGAATTAGGGGACTTACTTTACCTAGTGTTTCACTCTGTCCCGGCCCATTACCATCATGATTGTTAAACGATGTTTTGAGGTATAGGCACTTGATTTCATTTAAAACTACTTCATTTCAATTTGAAATTTTCTTTGGACTAGGCCTTGACGTATCTTACATTCGTCCCTAACAGCCTCACATGATGGCGCTCTCATATTGATTCGACGTTTTGGGCTCTAAGCGATTCATCTCCTAAAGTACTTGTTCCATGTTCATTGTGAAGTTCTGGTCTCTAGACTCATGAGTTCATTCATTAATCTCAAGTACTTTTTAAAAAAATATTGAATTCAAGCACTGCACAAGTTAAACCAAATAAAAAACTACTACCCCTTTTCTGGTCCACCTATTTAAATTGAATTATGTTGCATTAACATTGATGATTCAAAATTCTAAACCCAAAACCTTAATATTGTTAGAACATGTCTATTTGTATTCAAAGAGATTAGTGGCAAAAAGAATGAGAAGGTAATTACACCATTTGTGTCTTTTAACCTTAATAAGACCGTACTAAAATGTAGAATTAAAAAAAAATGAACTTTCAGTCCCCAAGAAATCCTTATACAATTATAGACTCAAAATTATTTGTAAGGATACTCTTATCCCTCAAAGAGAATCACAAAGTACAATTTCTTTTTAAAAAGACTTCGTCACAATGGTAAACGCCCTCACCCTTAATTTTTCTTTTGAAACTTTATATTTTTCTTGAAGGAATTCAAATGACGTTGAAGAAATGAACCTACAAGATTTGCAAAATATAATAAATTTTTTATCCTTTAAAAAGGATGAATACTTATTTCATCCTCGAAAATAGCATCCAATTTGAATTGAAAGAAAATTCACCTACACAATTATGTTTTTGTAAAGGCTTAGTAAAGACCAATTTGAAAACATGAATGTTTATTCGGGTTTAGAAACTTAGTTATTTCATGACATTTCTGCTTCAAACCTTTCTAGGCCTTCATCTAACACGAAATGAAGGTCATTTAATGTCTTGGAAGTCTAAAATTAAAGACAAAAATATAGTCACAAGTTCAAATTTGGGGGGAAATCAAAACTTAATGATACTATAGGCCATCTCAATTTGTAAAATCTGAAATTTATACAGAACATGACTGTTGACTTCTAGAACTTTTGAACTTGTACATAACTTTTATTTTTTAATCTCAAAATATTTCGTATTCATCCTATTGAAAAATGAAAATGACTTTGTTTTCGTTATTTTTCCATGATTAAGAAATGGTGATTTGACCTGAACAAAATGGAATTCATCATAGAATATTCATGTTCTATGATAATCCAACTTTTAGCTATTTTTTTTGGCCCTTTTTTTTACGTCAATTCAAAGTCTTCATGAGGCTTGATTTTTAGAATGAGAAATGGCAGATTTTGGTTTTCATTCCCATAAATAAAGAATGGGCAATTTGATTAAGAAAGTGGGAATTCATCATAGAACATGAATGTTCTAGGATGATCCAACTTCTACCTATTTTTTTTGGCCCTTTTTTGACGTAGATTCAAAGTCTTTATGGGGCTTGGTTTTTAGAATGAAAAATGGCAGTTTTCTGGTTTTCATTCCCATGAATAAAGAATGGGCAATTTGATTAAGAAAGTGGGAATTCATCATAGCACATGAATGTCCTATGATGTCCCAACTTCTACCTATTTTTTTTGGCCCTTTTCTTACGTGAATTCAAAGTCCTCATGAGGCTTGATTTTTAGAAAGAAACATGGCAGTTTTTTGGTTTTTTCATTCCCATGAATAAAGAATAGGCAATTTGATTAAGAAAGTGGACATTTCATCATAGAACATGAATGTTCTATGATAATCCAACTTCTACCTATTTTTCTTGGCCCTTTTTTTACATGAATTCAAAGTCTTTATGAGGCTTGATTTTTAGAATGAAAAATGGCAGTTTTTGGTTTACATTCTCATGAATAAAGATTGGAAAGTTTGAGTTAAGAAAGTGGGGATTCATCATAGAACATGAATGTTCTAGGATGATCCAACCTCTACCTATTTTTTTTGGCCCTTTTTTTACGTGGATTCGAAGTCTTTATGAGGCTTGATTTTTAGAATGAAAAATGGCAGTTTTTGGTTTTCATTCCCATGAATAAAGAATGGGCAATTTGATGAAGAAAGTGGGAATTTCATCATAGAACATGAATGTTCTATAATAATCCATCTTCTACCTATTTTTTTTGGCCCATTTTTGACGTGAATTCAAAGTCTTCTTGAGGCTTGATTTTTAGAATGAGAAATGGCAGTTTTTGGTTTTCAATCCCATGAATAAAGAATGGGCAATTTGATGAAGAAAGTGGGAATTTCATCATAGAACATGAATGTTCTAGGATGATCCAACTTCTACCTATTATTTTTGGCCGTTTTTTGACATAGATTCAAAGTCTTTATGGGGCTTGGTTTTTAGAATGAAAAATGGCAATTTTTGGTTTACATTCCCATGATTAAAGATTGGAAAGTTTGAGTTAAGAAAGTGGGGATTCATCATAGAACATTCATGTTCTATGATGTCCCAACCTCTACCTATTTTCTTAAAATATTTTTTTACGTGAATTGAAAGTCTTCATGAGGCTTGATTTTTAGGAAGAAAAATGGCATGTTTTTGGTTTTCATTCCCATGAATATAGAATGGGCAATTTGATGAAGAACGTGGGAATTCATCATAGAACATGAATGTTCTAGGATGATCCAACTTCTACCTATTTTTTTTGGCCCTTTTTTTACAAGGATTCGAAGTCTTCTGAGGGCTTCACTTTAGAAATAAAAATGGCAATTTTTAAAATTTTCCCATGAATATGCAATGGATACCTTCAGTTAAGAAAATGAGAATTGAATAGGGAACTTGAATAATATATCATGTTCGAACTTCTACATATTTTTTTTGTCTCTTATTTTACGTGAACCCAAAATCTGTAGTGTGTTGATATTAGAAAACAAAAATGGCTATTTCTAAAAAATTTCCATAAATAAACAATGGAAAATCAAAGTTAAGGAAGTGGGAATCCATCCTAGAACATGAATGTTGAATGATGTATTAACTCCTCCTGATTTTTTTTGCCCTTCTTTTACGCGAATTTAAAGTCTTTAATGAATATGATATATAGAAATTAAAATGGCTGCTTTCTATTTTCATTCCCATAAAAACAGAATGGAGAAATAGAAGCCTAAGAAAAGCCTTGAATTCACGTAGAAAAAGTGCCAAAAAAATAGGTAGATGTTCGAACATCATAAAACATTCATGTTCTATGATGAATCCCCACTTTCTTAATTCAAAATGTCCAATCTTTATTCATGGGAATGAAAACAAAAAACTGCCATTATTACTTTTAAATACGAATACCATTAATGATTTTGAATTTACATCAAAAAAGGGCCAAAAAAAATAGGTAGAAGTTGAATCATCCTAGAACATTCATGTTCTATGATGAAATCCCCACTTTCTTAATCAAATTGCCCATTCTATATTCATGGGAATGAAAACCAAAAACTGCCATTTCTCATTCTAAGAATCAAGCCTCAAAAAGACTTTGAATTCACGTCAAAAAATGTTTTAAGAAAATAGGTAGAGGTTGGGACATCATAGAACATGAATGTTCTATGATGAATCCCCACTTTCTTAACTCAAACTTTCCAATCTTTATTCATGGGAATGTAAACCAAAAACTGCCATTTTTCATTCTAAAAATCAAGCCCCATAAAGACTTTGAATCCACGTATAAAAAGGGCCAAAAAAAATAGGTAGAGGTTGGGACATCATAGAACATTCATATTCTATGATGAATTCCCACTTTCTTCATCAAATTGCCCATTCTATATTCATGGAAATGAAAACCAAAAAACTACCATTTTTGTTTCTAAAAATCAAGCCTCATAAAGACTTTGAATTCATGTAAAAAAAGGGCCAAAAAGAATAGGTAGAAGTTGGATTATCATAGAACATTCATGTTCTATGATGAATCCCCACTTTCTTAATCAAATTGCCCATTTTTTATTCATGGGAATGAAAAACCAAAAAACTGCCATGTTTCTTTCTAAAAATCAAGCCTCATGAGGACTTTGAATTCACGTAAGAAAAGGGCCAAAAAAAATAGGTAGAAGTTGGGACATCATAGGACATTCATGTTCTATGATGAATTCCCACTTTCTTAATCAAATTGCCCATTTTTTATTCATGGGAATGAAAAACCAAAAAACTGCCATTTTTCTTTCTAAAAATCAAGCCTCATGAAGACTTTGAATTCACGTAAAAAATGGGCCAAAAAAAATAGGTAGAAGTTGGATTATCATAGAACATTCATGTTCTATGATGAATCCCCACTTTCTTAATCAAATTGCCCATTCTTCATTCATGGGAATGAAAACCAAAAAACTGCCATTTTTCTTTCTAAAAATCAAGCCTCATGAAGACTTTCAATTCACGTCAAAAAAGGGCCAAAAAAAAATAGGTAGAAGTTGGATTATTATAGAACATTCATGTTCTATGATGAATTCCCACTTTCTTCATCAAATTGCCCACTCTATATTCATGGGAATGAAAACCAAAAAACTACCATTTTCCTTTCGAAAAATCAAGCCTCATGAAGACTTTGAATTCACGTAAAAAAGGGGCCAAAAAAAATAGGTAGAAGTTGGATTATCATAGAACATTCATGTTCTATGATGAATCCCCACTTTCTTCAGTCCCGGAGAGGACACTTCTTGTATATTTGGGGGACCCACGTGCAGCGGTGGGGTATTTTTAGGGGGACTATCAATTACTTGTAATTATTACTTGGCAACATTAAAAGAGCCCCTATTTTACCATAAAGCGGAAAAATCAACCATATTATCATCCCTATTTTATTTTTAAAACACTTTGCTTTTTTAATGTCCCCTATTTTATATGTAAATGTCTTATACATTTTACTTAAGATTATTTAAATGTACCCTATATTCTGCCGCACGTAGGTTATTAAAAAACGGGAAATGTCCTCCCCTAGTCTTCAGTCCAATTGCCCATTCATTATTCATGGGAATGTAAACCAAAAATTGCCATTTTTCATTCTAAAAATCAAGCCCCATAAAGACTTTGAATCTGCGTAAAAAAAGGGCCAAAAAAAATAGGTAGAGGTTGGGACATCATAGAACATGAATGTTCTATGATGAATTTTGATCTTATAATAAAAGTCGAATTGGTCATAACTTTTTTATGGGAAGAAGAAAACTACGCTGTTTTTCTTGTGAAGTATGAAGATATGCAATGCCTAGGAAATCACGAGAAATTGAAGGAAAAGGACTAATAAGGTTCAAGTAGGAATAATATCAAACTCTGAGGTTTTTTGTTAATTTCTCTTTTTGTACTAAAATTGCGGAATATTGAATCTGTGATTAGGAAGCAAATAAAAGTTGAGTTACAACAGTTCGAGAAAGAAGCTCTTACTTTTTTTGCTATTTTTTTTAAAGTGCTTCATACTTTAATTACATGGAGAAGAAGGTATGGAATCGCTGTGGGATTTATCATTTCACTTTTGGAAATGGAATTGGTTGTACACCTTGTGATTTCATCTTAGTACGATTGGAGGAATGTACAAATAGTTACTGTTTATGGAATGGTATAATTTATTTGAAGGCCACAAACCGAGTCCGCAAAGCTCCATGAAATAGGACAATACTTGGTTTAGTTGCCAATTTCACATGTCTTTCAAAACGAATGTTGCAAAAGAAAATGAATTTGAAAAAATCTGAACCTCCTCTTTAATTTGAAGTTGTAGCCCGGAGGAGGCGCCTTATGGATTTTTTTTCTTAATGTTTTAGGTTTTTGAGATTGCAAAATTGTATTCTGAATTTTATAAGAATTTCAAGTAGAACATGTGAAGTGTTTCAATGTTTGTTAATTTGAGTGGAACTAGTCATTTGATCCAGGCCATTGATCGGAATGTTCATCACAGTAAATCTTTCTCCTAAATCCCATTCAGTCTCATATCAGTTGTTTATTGCAGGGAGTCTCATCTGAGCCGCTGATCTTATTGAATCTGAGCCGGTGATTGCTTTAAATCTTAGCTGTTGATCTGATGAATGTCGGCCGCTGATGTCATTGAATCTCAGCCGCTCATCTGAGTCAATCTCAGCCGCTCATCTGAGTCAATCTCAGCCGCTGATGATTTGGCGCGTGAGAGGGTTCTAGAACGAGGGTTTCCAGGGTTACCCTAAACCCTCGTTCCCGCACAGATTTGTGACGCACTTGCAGGAATCTTTTCTCAGCGCCTTCCACGTTCTTTCTACATCGCTGACTTCGTGGGAATGGAGTAAATGCAAAGCGTGCGGAAGACACTCGGTGGAACGCAGGGCGATTTTTGGAAGCTTGTCGTTTTTTGAGCGTGCGAAGATTCTCGGCTTGGCTTTTGTGCTGGTGAGTTTGCATCGCATCGCCATCCGATTCTGTTAGCCATTTCTTGTTTTTTTGGAATTCTTCGTTCTTTTCGTTGCAGTTTTGTAAGACGTTGGTACTGTCGCGATGTACGAGAGTGGTGCACTGACGGTGGGAGTGTTTGCATGGAGCTCAGGTGTAGTTACATTCGACCTGATTCAGAGGAGAGGAGAGCATTATCAGAAGAAGGCGCCTTTTTCATCGCGAGTGAATTTCCGCACAATCTGTAATTTTCTCTGGTTTCTTCGTTGTCTTTGCTGCCGAGTTAGGGTTCTTGAAGTCAATGCTGCGTTTGCATGGGTTGGCGGTTTCAGGGTTCTGCTGTCAATCCGGATTGCGGTGAAGTCCAAAGTGAATCCGGGTGGACAGCAGAAATTGTTGTATGTGCTTGGAAACTCCTTTGCGCGTGTACGCAATTGACGTTCATGAGCGCTGCATACTAGCATTTTCACGGGGTTGGTGCCGTAAGTCAGCTTTCCTGCATTCGATTTTGCGTGTGAGCTTCGTGGTAGATCGCACTATAATTTTGTAGAATCTAGTTCAGGATTTAGGTTGACATCAATTGACCAGGAACTTCTCCTCAATTGAACAGGAAGTTCTGAATTGAAGAGGACCCGGTGTTCCTCATGAATTTTGAACCTCTCGAGGGTTACAGTAGTCGAATTTCTTGAATTCTAATGCATAGTTTGTCGTTGAGGATTGCATCTGAAAACGGTATCAATCGGTACATAAACTTGTATCTGAGCTTCGTGGCTTGCATCTGAAAACGGTATCAAATATCAATCAGGCTAGCTGTATTGCATTTTCTGCAGTGTGACGGGATGTGTTGTGTTGTTATTTCCATGGTGGGATTAGATGATCTCGTAGGAGGACGCATATTTCTTCATTCTAAAAATCACGTAAAAATTTGTGAGTAGCATGCGTGGATTCTAGTCTACTGTTCTCATCAATGAAACTGCATGGAAGTACCAATTAGCACTTGTGAGAATAGAATGAATGCATGAATTCCTGCATTTCTACACAACTGGAGAGCAGGGGTTGAATGTTGAAATGGTCCTCAATATGTTTTGTGTCGAATGCCGCGGCTACCCAGCTACGGTAGCTCAGGTTTCGAGCCTAAAGTTAGGGTTTCAGGGTCCGCGTTAGGGTTTATAGTAAATGACAACATATTACGATAACGCATCCAGCAAATTCCAAAAAGCAATTATCCCCGACTCGGGGATAATGATCCTCGAGTCGGGGATAATCATCGCTGAGTCGAGGATAATTATCCCCGAGTCGAGGATCATTCATAATAAATAGAATGATCCATGAACATTCTTGACAAGTAATAATAAAAGTTCTACTCTGCAATGCAGGCACAGTAAAATGAGTACATCAAAGAAATCATCATACGACTACGTCGCTACAACGGCATTTCTGGAGCCTTTCATCAATCCACTTGGAGAGACTCCATTTCTCGATGAAGATATAGTTGCCACTTATGGCGAACTTTGGCAGTTCAAGAAAACAATTGATTTCTGGAACTACGGTATCAATCGGCATAAAAACTACATCTTCCTTCGACGCCGAATGAAGGGAAGTCCTATTTATGCAAATTGGAATATCAACGAGAAGGTCGCACTCGTCGACATTCACCATGAAGAATAAGTAATCATCATGCTACAAGAAGTGGACAACAGTGGCAAACGACTCTCACACTACCATTCCATCGTCTCCAAGATTGGAGACTCTCATGGACAGTTCAGTATGGAGACATTTCTGGAGTACCTTGGGAGTACACATCTGTCAGAAGTGGCACAGGAATTCGCAAACAAGTACTTCAAGCAAATTTCAAGGCTTACACCCGAAAAATTGCGTCAATGTTTCCAAATCTCGACTACTACGTCCTCAAACTTGTTGAGAAGCAACAAACAAGACTACCAAGAAGAGAGCGAGCACGAGCCATAGACGACAATGCTCACAGATCAAAGTCCGGCTCCATGCCTCGACCAAGCGGCGGAAGCAAGCAAGCAGGTGCTCGACTTGCTCAAGAGAAATCAAAGCAACCGGAAGTTGGCACGAGTAATCCAAGGACGAAGAGGCAAAAATTATCAGACCCCAATCATCCTGGAACTGCTGGAAGCTCTAGATCTGCCCTCACGACAGTGCACGCCGGGATTCAATTCAGCACTAAGTCAGTCCTAGACTATGAAGCCCTCGCGGAAGAGCACAAGAAGTTCTGGGCTACTCACAACAATTGCTACCTCTTCGATCAGAGGCAGTTCGAGGTTTCCATTGACAAGTGCAGCCTCGCTGAAGACCACAATCGTGGAGGATGTGAAGAAGCAGCTGGTCATGCTTGGAGACATCAATCAGCAACAAACAGTATGCCTTACACCCATAGATGAAGAGGGAAATCTTTTTCCTAAACCTCCTGCCAAATGGGATGACAAAAAGTCTAGGAGCTTCAAGATAATAAATGGCCAGCACAACATCAAGGCATTACAGGAACTGCAACGCGGGGGTTGTGCAACATCGAGACAGAAATAATTATCTAAGTGGAAGGCTGTCATCGTATGGTCTTTGGATTCGGCTAAACTCACCCAAATTTCTGAGTTCTACAACAGCACAAACCACCTCAACCACGCACAACCTACATAGGGGAATCAGATTGTGAGCTCCAGGAACATCTGGACACATCTGAAGCGGCCATGCAACGTGTCAAACGAAGCGAAGACACGAAAGAACGAGGCCGTGACAAATATCATGATGTATGAGGTATGAATCCATTGTCAGATACAAATCTATCAAAAAGATGCGTAAATTAGCCAATAATACAGACGAGTAAATTTGGCTAAGACACTTATGTGATGTTTGACTCACCCCTACAGCGCATCATTCATAGTGCTTTAAGTATCCTCGACTCGAGGATACTGTTGATGTTCACGAAATCATTTAGGCCATCTACTGACACTGTGCCATTGTTGATCCACAGAAATTCACAAACCTCATTGTCAAACGCTACCAGAACATAAACCCGTACCAAGACGGCGTGAATGTGAGGTGCCCTTCGGACATCAAAATTGAGATCAAGATCATCACATTGCCTGACGATATCTTTGTTGTCTGGGAGAGTTTCTTGACTAAGCACGTAGAAGATAGATTGATTGATCCAATGACTTGCAAGCCGTATAATGACGCGAAGTCATTTAAAATATCATCCTACGCCTTAAAGAAGGAATTCTTCAAACACCTTGGCCACTTCACAGATGAGGATCTCCGAGCTTGTGCTCTCCATCTTTTGGGCGAGGCACCGGGAAGAACTCTTCGGTATCCCAAGACTACCGTTTACAAAGCAAAGTACCTAGCAGCTGACCACCGTCATTATCCAGACTGGTGTGAGCGTCGCAAGAGGAAGAAGGTAGTATTTGACGAGCTTCAAGAAATGAGGTCAACGCTTACCTTCACGAATGATGTTGGGGATGTTATTGATGAGAAATGGCGTCCTTGGAAGCGGAGGCATCGATTCACCTCGGCCACTTGGGATTTCTTGATTAGCGAGCTCCCGAGTGAGTTCTTCAAGAAACGGCTTACTAATGAGGGCAAGGACAAAACTGCGGAGCACTATTTGGACAAGTATCCCGACCTCTTTCCCATGCTTGAGCGATTTCTGGACCTCAAGTATCATCTTCCTCCTGCCTCAGGTGGAGTTCAGATCCAGGAGTACAACATGGTTTCGAATGCGCTGGTTCAGAGCTCAGGGCTGAAGTACGAGACGCGAGCTCTGAACTTTGCGATTATGGATCTCCGCGAGGTCCCGAAAGGGAAAATGATCCCAAATAAACCCCCTCCGCTCGCTCTTTTTTTGGATGCCATGGTAAATAATGTAGTGCCAAAGATGACGGTACCTACTATTTGGTTGTGGATCCTTGGCGACAACTGGGATACCCAAACTGCCACAGCGTTTATTTCCACCAACCTCAAGGAGTACAAGTGTATGCTTTCTGCATACGTTCCCTTCAAGGCCGAGCGTCTCAACAACACCACTAGTCGGAGTACTGCAGCGCAAGTGCCCCTCCTTTTCTTGTTCAAGATGGAGAATGACTACGCACGAATCGTGAAGACTAGAATGAAAACCGAATATGGTGATCTTGCAGGCCTTGAGTATTACAAGGACATAAAATATAACTCCAAAGCAAAGTGGAGGACCTACTCAAGTAAACTACAAATGGAATTCTACATCGAGATTCTACAAATATTCGCAAGCACAAGAGAGAACGTTCTTGGCATATATGCGGGTTCGAAATTCATGATGGCAGTAAAGGTTAGCTTCTTGCTCAGAGAATTTATCCTTGACTCGAGGATTCTGGTCAGCCTGTTTCTTGCAGGAGAAGTATTTACTATGCCTTCATTCTTTTGAGGATATTAAGCTTTGCGAGTGATTTGAATTGTCTTTGGAATATCGTCGACTTGAGGATTCCTGGATCTGTGTTTTGCACACATTAGTAGTAAGGCAATGCTCTTAGTTGACATTTTTGACCTTTGTGGTTGTAGATGTACGGGGTTCACTACTAGGGGATTGTCAACAGCGTCCACTCTGACAGACATGTCGACCTCGCAGTGAAGGCAGACCGGTTTGACCTAAATGACTTTCTACATCAGAACTCACTATACAAGGCACACTACATTCGACCTGCAAATGTCAGCGCAGAGCCCATGAAGCTCGTAGCGACTCCAACAAGAGGTGAAGACAATGAAAGCTCCTATGAGACAGGCGAGAGTTCCGAGGACGATGACAAGGAGTCATCTTCCTCCAGTGATAAGTCTGACGAGGAACTCGACCGCATTGACGAATACGGTTCAAACAGAAGTCAGGCAAGGGATGTTGTGAATGAGCGTGGAAGTGATGAGGAAGACAGTTTTGATGAACTCCTGAAAGAGGATAATCAGACATCAGGCTTCAGGCTTGGAATACGCGCCCATGATCCGATTCACTCAACTGAAACTGATGCCAATCCAATGGCCGAGCCAACATCTGGTCGTGTGAAAGTTTCTGGGGTTGTGGATGTTAGCAATGACGGCTCTGACTCAGACAAGGATCCTGCATTAGAGGCTTCGGAAGGTGCTTCAAGATTCAATGTCAGTTCGGTTGCGAAACCTGCACATTGCTCACAAATTCCAAAAAAAACGAAGAAGAAGAATGGGGCTGCTAGTAGGCTCTCGACTCAAGAGAAGCTTGCAAAGGCATACGTAGATTCGGCTACTAAGGACATGGAAATGGAGCGTCTCAGAGCTGAGGTGGAGAGATATTGATCGCAGAAGATTGTTGAGGGGCATCCTCGAGTCGAGGATACTGCTCAGGAACCATCACCTTCCTTGGAGATGGTCTACAACCCACAGCCCACCGTGCAGCGTACGTCCTTAGATGTAGAGGTTGAGGTTCCTCTTGAGCCTGTAGTGATGGTAGTGGGTAATTCACCTCCACCTACTGCTATGCCTATCCTTGAAGGTTATCCTCGAGTCTAGGATAATGTTGTGAGGAGCACTGCAGTCGCTCTTGAGACGACGGACGAGGAGGTGGTAGAGACTACGGGACAGGCTGATGACATAGACCTTGTTGACTACAGGGAAGACGAGGTAGAGGAGGATGCGAATGAATTAGTCAAAGGCAAGAGGGATGACGATCCAATGGGGGCTGAGTCCGAAAACACAGCGGCTGAGGAAGGAACCGAGGTAGACTCTCTCTCTTTCTCTAACCCTTACGAGTGATAATGTGTCCGGGGATTCTCCTGCATGGTTGCGTCCCTTTAGTTCGAACAGACTACCATTTCTTGTTAGTGATTTTGATTTCAATGTACTCTGGCTTGACAGGAAGGTTCAGGCTATGGCCGATAGTGTGGCGCATGCGACCCACGCCTGGGCAAGAACACGATGTAGCTTATAGTAGATTTAAAGCGACGTGTGATTTTCAATTGTATAGAGCACGGGCTTTAGGTCAGATAAATTATCTACGGATGTGAAAATGCATGACGATTATATAAATGAAATATTTCTGGAAGTCGCTTTGTCCTTCCCCTAATTGTTTTCTTTTTGCATGTTTTTTGTGCTCAGCCCAAATTGATTAGAAGTGTCTTCCGTCCGCTAGTAATATTACCATCAGTCAATGGAGGTGCTACAGATTCGATTAGTGGGACACAGTGCTTTCTCCCGCTTTATGGCTTTTCCGGTTCTGCTTTCAAACAGGTAACCCCATTTCTTTGTGTTTTCCTTTGATCAGGTAGTTGGAGTGTGCGCCGGAGATATTCTACCCAGGCTGGAGTGTTTTTGTAGTAGAGCCTCCACAACGGCGGAAATGGTTAAATATTGTGCTCGACTTGAACGGAATTCTCTGTCAGACCACACATAGGTCGAAAGCTAGAGATTTCATTGTGCACGGTAGCTCCAACGAGAACCTTCGATCACAAAGTCCCAATATTGTTGGTTCTAAGGCCGTTTTCCCGCGTCCACGATGTCAAGAGTTTCTTGTTGACCTCTTCGAGATTGCGGATCGCGTGGTAGTCTAGAGCTCCATGGTGAAGAAAAATGCGGAGGACGTTGCAAGGCTTTTGTTTAGTGGTGCTAAAGAACCATTCAATATTCTAGGACAAGAGCATTGTAGGAAAATTGAAATCTCAAAGGGAAAATTTTTGCCGCACTTGGAGGATCCCCGGAAGCCAATGTTCTTGAAAATTTTGGCGGACCATCTTTTTTCTAATCCCAGTGGGACGACATCATTTAGCTGCGACAATACTTTACTCATTGATGACTCCCCCGAGAAGAACATCTGCAATGAGGATGGTAACGCTGTATTCTTGAAGACTTGGACACATTCTAGGGCAGATGACAATTTTCTGATGGGAACTCTCTCTCCATGGCTTCGACGGCTGCACAGTGAGTGTCAGATGGGAGCATTGCAAGATTTTGTGTGCCGAAATCGGATTGGCCATGACCCGCTTCCTTTAAATTCGTTGCTGCATTCGTATATTTTGGACAGAATGCGGGAGTTTGCAAGAAATACGCGGAGTCATTTTGAGCTCCGAGGACAGAATTATGTCATTGATTATAATACTCCGTGGCCTTAGATTTTTACGTGCCTTAGTTTGTGATGTAGATGTAATATTCGGATAAAACTTTTTGTGTAAATGACTTTGTAATTTTATTGGACTTTTATACTCAAATTCTGTGGTTGCAGTTTTTTTGAACGGTAATTTTCCTTGTGGGGGTGCTTGTATTTGGAGGTTACTTATCCTCGGGTTAACAATAACCGTATTTGCTACGTCTTGCTTTTTAATTGGTTTCAGGTCATTCCATTCAATGTGCAATCTCTTTCATTGGAGCAGAGAGTTACTAGGAGCCTCCGTTCTGGATGTGAGCTTTCAAGTTCAAGGAGGTCAGATTCAGAGGGAGGGAGCATTTTGCCTTTTCCTTTTTCGACGCCTTACGTGATGTGCTCAGCGACTGATGCAGCGTTTGCTGCTATTGATAATTCGAAGGGCAATGTGGAGGATGGAATTGTTGACAGCCCTCCAAGTCGTGGTCCGTTGAAGACTCCTATTTGCTCGCCGTCACCCCTGAAACGAACAGGCTCTTCACCTGAGCGTTTCCATTCTTGTGCACAATTTCCGCGTACTGAGGCTGTTCCTAATAGAAAATTGTATGCAGATGCAGACGGCTCTCCTCATATGGAAGTGGATATTGATTACAATAAGAAGTTGAGTCCGTCTCAAGACAAATGTGGTGTTTTCCAGGATATATCTTCACTCCCATCGCAGTCTACTAGAAGTGGATCTATGACATCAGGTGGCCAAAATTTTCGACGTAAGGTCCTTCGTGATAGTCGGCGCTCAGCCACCTCATGCCGATTAGGAAGCGGACATGTATATATTAATAGTGCACATGTGCGGGAGGCGAAATCACCTTCTCGACTTAGCCACCCTCATATGTCTTGAAGCGTAAAATTACCGAAGTTAAAGGAGAGTAAATCACTCTCTTTGGGTTCTTTTCGAAATGGATGTGCGCCACCCAAGCCTTCTAGACGCGAGGATATTTTGAGAGGTTTGGTGAAAGCAAAAGCCTCAGAAGAAGTAGGGAGCTCATTGAGGAAGAGAAGTAGTTCATACTTATGACTGAGCATGCTACTTAGAATGATACAATTTCTATAAATAGAATTCTGATGACTATAGGTAGATAAAGAAGAGGTATATAGAAATTTACGAAGTTCTTTCTGTGCAGTGGACTTTTTTCCTTACTTAAAATAAGAAGTCTTCAACTAAATCTATAAAGATCAATGTATATTTTGTTTTAAAGTATATATATATATATATATATATATATATATATATATATATATATATATTCTTTCTTTGTTTTATGGGGCTCCTACTTTGGGTAATCATTCATCTTTGTATATCATTTTTCAATTCTAGTATGTCTTTATTAGTTTTGTTGTTACATATGTTGAGCAACTTTATTGGCTTGCCTTCATTTATCATAGATCTCAACAACTATCTTTGACATGAAGCCCATCGAGGTGTCTCAATTTGTGCATTTTGTCTCAATTTATTGAATATGGCCTTATATTACATATTGCTACATTGTTGCAACTCAAATGACACTTATAGTACCAAACAATTCAATGGGTTCACTACAACCTACTTACAACATAATTTGGATTAAAAACTACTTATTAGTACAAATACTAAGGACACACAACATTAGTTTGCATTTCCAATTCTTTCTTACTATTAATTTTTAGTCACTAAGACTACTAATACACATTTCCTTTGTGACACTAGGCATGTCACTTAGTAACATAGGACAATGTCGTAGGATTGTGTGTGCTATCCGAAAAAACATAGGATTTTTGGTTGTAGTAGATGTTTCAATAATTATTTTCAAAATCCAAATATAAATCCTTATTCAAAATATATCAACCAACTCAAACCATCAACAATATATTAAAATGTAAAAGACCAAGAGAGAGCCTCAAAGATGAGAGCCAAGTCTTTAAATACAACAAATTTAGTTGGCTAAAAAGGTAAAAGCAAACTTAAAAATAAAAGCCAAGTAACAATTTTCAATGAATTAACTAACTTACAATTATAGGACTAAATAAAAAATGAATAGATGTCTACTTTCAACAAATAGACGGCCCACATCATGACATTCACCCCCTCTAAATCTGCACATCCTCCGGCATATACTAATTTAGAATTAAAAATGATGTGGGCCATTTTTAGTCTTCAAGCCTTTGATCTTCATCTTGAACCTCGTTGTCTTCAACTTCCTCTTCTTCACCATTAGAATCTTCAAATAGTTGGTCTTCTTCATGGTGATGAAACAACTTGATACATTTACCTGCAATAGGGATCTTCAACTCTGTGCCATCCAACTCTTGCAACAAATATGTAGCATTATCGTTAGCTTGTTTTACAATATATGGCCCAAACCATCACTTAGCAAACTTTTTTATTGTACTATGTTGATTGTCCAAGTTGTTGTCATATGCTAATACCCAATCACCATTTTGAATTGGTTGAGAGTGCAATCGATGCTTGATGTCAAAACTCTCTTTGTTCTTCTCCCTCGCCTCTTCAGATAACCATGTGATAGCAGTTTCAATATCCTTTGGTCTTCTCTCAAGCTACCAAATCCATAATGCTAATAGCTCTTCTTTGCTAAGTCCATCTTTCCATGGTAGTACATTCCATGTAGATACAACATCCTCAATTGGCATAACTGGTTTTTGACCATAGACTTCAAAGGCATACATTCAATAACAACTTCTTCTTTATTATCTTCTTTTGTGTGACCATCTTCACCACTTTTATCATCTTTCAACTTATCTTCTTCTAACTTGTCATCCTCCATTTCATCATATATCATTTTCTAACTTCTCATCCACCAACTTGATGTTATCCAAATTGATGTTATCCAACTTTTTAACTTTGAACTCCTCATCTTCCACCCTTTGTTTATCCTTCCCATTCAAATTTTCTTTCTCCATT
This sequence comes from Thuidium tamariscinum, assembly GCA_947034885.2. Taxonomy (NCBI): domain Eukaryota; kingdom Viridiplantae; phylum Streptophyta; class Bryopsida; order Hypnales; family Thuidiaceae; genus Thuidium; species Thuidium tamariscinum. Next base: position 16,315,433 of record OX344751.2, read on the forward strand.
ATATCCTTTAAATCCTTAGCTACTTCAATATCTAATTGTAGCTTATATTCTAGAGCTTGCATTGGTACTTCAAGCCTTAACATTGCTTGTTCTATCTTCACTATCTTATTGGCCCTTTTTGATGTACCTTCACCAAAATCATCTCACTACAAAAAAAGAGGGGTATAAAAGATTGTAGAGGGATGACTCAGAAATGACTAAATGTCCGGTTTGACTAAATAGTGACTAGTACCTCTGTAATTGCACCAACCCAGCTGAATTTACACAGTCCTAGTCATTTTTCAGTCATTTTCAGTCATTTTTCAGTCATGAGTGCGACTAGAAGATGAAGACATGATAGACAACGAAATTCATCTACATTTTTTCATTCAAATTGCCATCAATAAGAGCACAAAAGGAAGGGAAAAATCAGCGTGGATGCTAGAGTCATTAATGAGTATGACATAGTTATTGATTGTAACTTAATTTCACTACTTCACGACTCGAAAATGACTAAAGGGTTACAAAAAGGCTAAATTTCCATATTTTAAGTCAAGGATGGGCAGGGCAGCTTGCTGACGTGGATGGAAATTGTTCTAAGACTACTAGAATGCGACTGCGCTTTACTACTGTGTGACTCTAAAATGACTGCAAGGTCTTTTGTAGGGTCATGTTGTAATTTTTTGCTCTAAAGATGGGCATGATATGAAAAACATTGTAGAGCATGATATGAAAATACATTGTAGAGCTGAAAATAATTTCACACCCCTATTTTATACAAGAAAAAATGGTCTAATTTATTTTTCAATTCTAAAAATAGCTCTTTATTGAAAGTTCATTTTTCTTCATTATTGATGTAATGGTCATCTAAATGTATCCTCAAGAAATATTTGAATTTTTAATTGTGCCATTTTAGTTCATTTCTCAATTTATTCTAGAAATCATTTCATACATTATTTGAGTTGGGCATATAGTGTATGGTGTATGGTATTTTTTGGCAATAGAAATCTAGAGTCATTATTGGACAAAGCTCAAAATTATAGGTTGAAATTATAATTTATTAAAAAATATATATTTAAAGAGCCTAAAAATGACTTGTTCGTACATGATTTATGATAGATACACTAAGTGAGCTTCCCAATGATGTAATTGTACTTCACTACTATGTAATTTAAGAATTACTACAAAGTCTTTTGTAGGGCTATGCTAAAAAATTTTGCTTTTAAGATGAAAAAGCACTATAAGAAAATGGGGGGATAAATGACTTGTTCACAATGACTGCACCAACAACAATGACTGCAAAATAGTCATTTTGTAGTCATTTTGTAGTCATTGTTGCCAATGTAGTCATTGTAAACAAGTCATTTAATTTATCCCCCTATTTTATTGTAGTAAAGACAATATGCTAACATAAACAACAATCATTTCAAAATTACTAGGATGCAACTATACTCATCTGATTTATGATTTTTTAACACTCATATCCTAATACCTTTCTTGAGCTAATAACTTTTCTTTTAGTCTTTCCAATAATTCTACTCCTTGTTTATTTTCTTCATTTTCTTTTAAAAAAAAATTTCAATAGAATACTTTTGTCTTTTTTTTGGAAATGATGCATTACAAGTGGCCTTTGTCTTTGTTAGCATTAAAAAAATTTCTTCCTTAGGATCCATTTGTATGATTTGTTTAAACTCCTATCTATATGCCATTATGCCAATAATGACTTTTGAAAATTTGTGCCATTGTCAATGAACTAATTTTGAACACTTCATATGCCTTACACTTGAATTACTAAATGTCCCAATAAACATACAGTAAGATATTTAGATTAATTCAATGACATTTGTTAAGTTCCATTTTTTCCTTGTGCAAATACCACCACCACTACTTTAGTTTTACTACAAAATGACTTCCTACAACTGCCAAATGACTTCCTGTAACTACCAAATGACTACTCAATACTTTTGAACTACTACACAACTACTCTACTACTACTTTGGCACCTTGTGTCAATCCTTTTCAAACCTTTTAGCAAATTTTATATATAACTTTTGATTAGAGGCTTAAAATTTAAAACAAATTTTTGGAGATGAAAGTGAGATTGATTCCCCAACTTTAATTAGTTCAAAGTTTTTTGAAAAAAGTTAGTTTACTATGCTTCAATGAGGTTAAAAATATGACTTGTAATGCAATTCTTGCGTTTTACATATCCCACAAGCTTTGTCTTGCCTACTACTATCCTTCTTCTATAAAAGGCTTGTCATTTCATCTAATTGTATCCACATATTAAGTGAATTTTGAAATGATGTATGGCATATGGTGTATGGTGTATTCTATATGATATATTATATATGATGAATTGTATATGTTGTATGGTGTATTGCATGTGTATGGTGTATGGCGTATCATTGTGGAACTTTGAATGTATTCATATGTGATTGTTGAATGACTACTTTAGAGAAGGAAGACATAACTAAAATATAACTCACCCTAAAGCAAAAATGTCTCAAAAATGACTAAGATGCAACTTCAAAACCCCCTTATTATTAAGTGCCACGTGTCAGAGACCCTGCCCTTAAACATAACTATATCACAACTGGAATATGACTTCAATTTTACTGACATCATTGTCCACGTCAACATCAGTCAGACTATCTGACAACTAAATAATGACTGTCTAACAACTGAACAATAACTGCTTGACAACTGAACAATGACTGACACGTCACCAAAACTTCAACTATACCGCGACTTAGAAATGACTTATAAATTAACCTACGTGGACAGCCACGTAGGTGAAATTTTCCCAAAAATGGTCAGCTGCCCACCCTTTTCACAAAATTTTCAAGTAAAATTTTTTTATCCCTTAGACAGATTCATCTATTAGTCATCCAATTTCCAAATGGATGGTGATAATACACCCGCAGTCATTTACAGAATGACTTGTCTACAATGATAGTAGGGCCTAAAGTCATTTTTCAGTCATCTCGGTCCGAAATGACTCATTTTCAGTCATTTTTCGCAGTCATTTATACCCCAATTTTTTGTAGTGTCTCTCTTCTTATTTTCTTCTACCAACACTTCATGTTGATTCCTTACAATGTCAACATGAATAGACAAGTTTTCCATTGGATCATCGCAACCTGTAGCTCCCTGAATAGAACTGCCTGCTAAATGCAACTCGTCTTTTGTAATTTCTTTGTCCTCAACAAGTTCTATAGTTCTTGCCCACATTGCATCAAATTTGTTTGGTGCTTCAATGCTTAGACCTGCACAATCTCGAACAAGCCCTACCCCATACGTGTTTCGCTCTGCTTTTATACTTGCTTGTTCTTATTCAACCTTTGGCTTTAATGCAGTATCATCTAAAACTTGCCCTTTCTCTTCAAACTTGGCAAGCTTTAACTTCAAATCCATAGACTTGTCTCTCCGTTGTTGCCTCTTTGTAAGCAAAGACACCGTCCCCTCAACATCTTTCCAATTAGACTTCAAGCCACCTTCTTCATTGTGATCTTCTAGAAGCGACTCAAGCTTTAATTGGTGAACCCAACATGAGGCATCAGGAGTAGTAGTGTTTGTGAGATTCATAGTGTGAGATGGATCGTGAGGAGAGTGTAGGAGGTGATAGTAGTGGAGGACCGCCAAGCAATCAACTTGGTGGCCGAAACGAGGTTCTAAATATTGATGGGTCGTTGCAAGAAACACCGTGCAAAAAGCGTAGCATTTTCAAACGTATTTTTTTTTTCAGGAGTACTTTAAAATTGGAAAAAAAAGTTTTAAAAAAAGTGAAAAATATGTTTCATGTATAAACTTTTAAGAAGAAAGTACCCTAGAAATGAAAGGCATAGGAAAAATCTTTAAGTAGGAAATCCAGAAAAGTGCAAAATCTCATGAAAATTAGTACTTCCAAATTTTAATTTGTAAAAACTAGGAAAGTCAATTTTAAGAAAAATTAAAAATTAGTCATTTGAGGAAAGTTGATTTTGATTAGATTTGACCAAAAGGACGATCTTAGAACCATCATCAATGTTCAAAAATTGCATGCCACGGAAAAAAATTTGTACTCATGTGGAGGACATAAAAAAACATATTTTTAGATTTTTATTTGGAATTTATAGGTTTTGCACCTATGCAAATAGACCATGAAAGTTTTGTCTTCAAATCATTAAATTTAGACACTACAAACGTAATGATAACCATAAACGTAATTTTGTGACAGCTCAATGAAAATATTTTTTAAGTATAAAATGATTTTTTTTAGTTTCTGAAAAATAAGGGATCTAATAAAATTCAAGTTAGGTATGTTCAATAAAAATTTCATGTTCATTGGACTTAATCTCCAAAAGTTATAGTGGAAAACAAAAAAGTAGTTCGCGTTGTAACGCGAAATAGGACCGGTGTTTCTTGCAATGACCCTAATATGCTGCGTATGTTGGAGGCAATGAATTTTCTTTTGCGGCAACAACAAGATGTACAACAGAGGGAGGATCGAGCAACAAAAGCGTTGCACTCTATTGTGAATAAGATGGATCAGTTCAACGGGCGTGGTGTTTCCAGGTACATCCGTTATGCTCGTGAGATGGTGCTGAATAAGGTTGTTGAAGAAGAGATGGTGAGGAGCTTTGAATTGGCTATAATTCCAAAGATTAGTAGAAGGGTGAAGGTACTGCAAGGTAGTGATGAAGAAAGTTGGCATGATTTTGCCTAAGCATTAAAGGAGGAATCCTTTTTAGAAGATTTAGAATGGATTGCACGACCAAATAAGGATTTGTTAGCAAACGAATTACTTTGGTAGTTTGAGAGCTAGTTTGTGTAGCCACTATAAGAAAACTGCGTTTTTGGTTATGTTAGCAGAGAAACATGTCATGTTTTTTGGGACGTCACGTGTCAAACAGTGAACATGTGAAAAAGTGAAAATTTGATGTGATGTCTCAAAAAACATATTCAGCTAAATTCGAGAACAAGTAGATGTTACCATTAACAAACATGTTTATAATGATGTTTAAAAAAACAAGTTCATGCTTTTTTGTAACATCCAAAAAAACATAGACTGCCACGTTAGCAAAAAATCCATTTTGATTATAGAAATTAATTATTTTTTTTGCGGTCAGTAGTAAAATATTGCCCGTAAGTGAAAAAATTTGGAAAAAAATAGCCACATGGCATGTTTTGTCAAAAAAAAAGGGAATAGATGGATGACTTGAATGTATAAGATGGATGAAAATAGCTGGTCTTTATACTAGTATAGTGGTAGGAAGAGAAACAATCTATATGGGATATGAAAGTCAAGAATTGTATGTAATGTGAAATGTCAAAAACAACGTGAAGATGTCTGAAACAACATATACATGTTTAAAAAAACATGTATATGTCTGAAATGATGTCAACATGTTCAATCACTTCAATGGTCAAAGTGCCATATTTTAGAATCCCATATCTTTTGTCTTTCCTAGGGCTAGGAAAGGATATAAATACAGGCACTCTCTCCTTCATTCTCATTAACTTAAAATGAAGTAATTCTTTCATTTTGCCATCAAAAATTTTCATGATGGTAGATGGTAAGTTTTCTTCAATTCTTGCTGAATTTAATAAAAAATTTTGTTCATTTTTTTTTTTTTTTTTTAAATTTTTTTTTGTTCATTTTGCCTTATGGATAAGGTATTAGGTTTGTAATAATTGATGTTTCAAAAAACATCTAATTTGATGTCTTAAAAAACATGATTTAAAATTTTAAAATTTTAAAAATATGATGACAAAGCATGCCACGTCAGCAAAATTGAGGTCCACGTCAGCTTAATTTGGGGTCCATGTCACTTTTTTTTCAAGTCCACGTCAAAACCTTGGTCAAAATGGTGTTGGATGAAAAATTATCCTATGTGGCACTACCCATCCTAAAAAGAGCTTGTGTGGCACTTTAGACCCCTCCACATGTAACTTTTGCAAAGCTTGCAAGACCTTGTTTTATTTGATGTCAAAAAAAAAACAAGCCAAATTTTCACGCGTCTAAAGAAATTTTGGCACGTTTTTTGCTTGTCTTTTATAATGGATTTTAGGGGACATCAACGTTGATCAAAATCCTGTCAACCGTGACGTATTTCCCTGTTTTTTCTAACAAACCAAAAAACACATGTTTCTTATAGTGAGCCATCAAGAACAAAAAAAAAACTTTGGAGGTAGAAAAAATTGAGTTATTTTTACAAGCCACAGAGCCGTGGTTACATGCAAAGTTTGAACTGCTTTTGGAAGTTCACAATGAAGAGCGTGGCTTGAAGTCTTCTCTTATAACTATGGATCTGCCCCTTGCAAGAATAGCTCTGTTTTTTCTACCTCCAATTTTTTTTCCAGGTCCCATTAATTGTACAAACTGGTGTTCAAACTCATGAAGTAGCTCATTTGTTGACAAATCCTTATTTGGTTGTGCAATCCACTCTAGAAAGGTTCTCCTTGTCACCCTTTCCGAATCTTTTGAAAAATATTCTTCCTTTAATACTTGACAAAAGTACATCAACTTCCTCCATCACTATCATATAGTTCCTTCACTTGTCCATAAATCTCTGGAATTACAGCCAATTCAAAATTCCTAACCATCTCTTCTTCAACAACCTTGTTCAATTCCATCTCACGGGCATAGAATCAAATGTATTTGGTAACATTGTGCCCATTGAATTGATCCAACTAATTCACAATAGAGTGCAATGCTTTTGTTGCCTGATCCTCCCTTTGCTGTACATCTAATTGTTGCTGCAAAAGCAATTTCATTACCTCCAACATGCATAGCATACCAACATCTTGAATCTCGCCTTTGCCACTAACTTGACCGTTTGGCAGTCTACCACTACTATCACCTTCTACATTCATTTACACCTCAAATCTCACAAACACTATCACTCTGGATGCTTCACATTAGATCCACCAATTATATTGTAGGATTGTGTATGCTATTTGGAAAAACACAAGGTTTTTGGTTGTGATAGATGTTTCAATATTTATTATCAAAATCCAAATATAAATTCTTATTCAAAATACATCAACCAATTCAAACCATCAACAATATATTAGAATATAAAAGACCAAGAGAGAGCCTCAAAGATGAGAGCCAAGTCTTTAAATACAACAAGTTTAGTTGGCTAAAAAAGTAAAAAGCAAACTTAAAAATAAAAGCCAACTAACAATTTTCAATGAGTTAACTAACCTACAATTATAGGACTAAATAAAAAACGAATAGATGTCTACTTTCAACAAATAGACGGCCCACATCACAACAACGGAATTTCCATCTTATTGAGTAAGGCATGTGGTGGCACTACCCATTACAATCATAATTGCCCTTGAGTGTCACCTCACTCTATGCTAAGTTGCTAATCCATTTTGTAATTGCTACTACCAAACCATGGCTAACTAGCATTCACAACCCAAGATACATCCAACAAAACGTAGCAAAGAGTGGGACTCTATCCAACTAATGTCATTGAATACATGCTAGTATCCTATGGTGCCTTAGAGTAGTTGTGAACTTATATCACCCCCCTTTAGTCATAGACTCATCAAAGCTCTAAGAGTGAGTGAAGAGGGAGACCAACCCCTCCTATAGTACTCTATGTGGTCTTCAGCAAACTTCCCCTTACATGTCAAAGGAAGTCTCCAAATCCCATTGAATTTTGGTAAACCACCTTTTTCTAGTCAAAATCTCCAAGTTATCTCACTATTTGGACTTCCAAACTTTCAAACTAAGTAACTTTGTCCTTAGAGCATCAACTTTGTCCTTAGACATTTACACAATGATAACATGTTGATAAGTTACTCACTTGTTCCATTTGCATAAGTTCTTGGAAAGTTATGGCCTTTTATAGATTTAGGTTTATGGGGAAGGTGTCACACTTTTACAACGGACTTTTTTTTAGCCATAACTTTTGACTCATGGCTTACAACCTTATAATGCTTATTGTTCTTACTTTCTTGTATTCATATCTTTTCAATGATATGCTACATGTCATAATTTCTTGAGGTATTTATTGGAAACCCTTTACACTTAGCCTTCAAGAGTCTTTATGCAATTAGAACACAATCAACTTTGAACAACCATAACTTTTAGTCAATGAGTTCAAGTCATACTTTATTGAATGGTTATAAGCATAGATCTTTTTCAAAACTTTCTAAGCATGTATGACACATATCCAACTTCTTGAAAACCAATGTGTAATAGCACCCTATTTGCTCATGAGTCTCCCATTTCTCGCTTCTTAGACTATTGCAAGGCTTGGGAACTCACCTCCACACTATAAGAGAAAGGGGTGTTTTAAGTATAGTCCCATTAGTATAGTCTTTTAAGTAATGACCTTTAAGTAAGGTTTTTAGTAAAATTTTACTGAAAAAACACATACTTTATACTTAAAATCTCCTAAAAAGATCATTATTTAAAATCTTATTTTTAAGATTATACTTCAAATACTCCTTTTTCTTGTAGTAAATGACATATATTAGGGCACTTTGTCATTAATTATACTACTCATGGGCAATTGGACATGCAATTTTTTCTAGGCAATTTTTTTATAAGGTAAAAAAAATGAATTGAAAAGCAAAAGTGTTAAATAAAATGTAGAGAATACATTCAAGTATTTTAATACTTTGAATTTTACTTTATATGAATTTTTTTTCATACCTTATTTTTTTATAGGCCCCATCAAGATACACTATCCTCTGAAAAGATGTGCTTCATCTTAGTTTGCATTTGCCCGCCTCCCCCTCCCCCTCTCCAAGAATTTATAAGCCATTGATAGTTTTAAAAAAATGGTGACCTTCGAAATCACCGTTGACTTCTCAAAAAAATCACAAGTCCTTGATCTTGTGAGATTTAATCTCAACCATCCATATACAAATACAAACACAGATACAAAATATGGATACAAAATATGGATACAAATATTAAATATGTATATATTATTGAAATATTAGATACAAATACATATATAATATTGAATATGTACAATATTGAATACATATACAATACCGAATATATATATATATAGTATTGAATATGTATACTATATTGAATACATACATTGAATAAGGATACGGGTAAAATCTCATATGGATTGTCAATCACATTGGCTTTTGAGAATTATAAGAAGTGGAAGGATGCAAATTTTAAATTTCAAAATTTCAAAATTCTGTTTGTTTGTTTGTTTGTGAGGGGGGTGGAGGGGAGAATTAATAATTTATTTTGGGTGGGTAGTCATACCTCACTATCCACTCACTCAAAAGACAGGTTACAATATACACTTACACTCCCTTTGATGGAATACTTCAATGTCAATGTCTAGAAATGTTAACATCAATGAACGTTGTTCAGAGCATGGAATCTTGAGTTTTTGAGTGGAAGTTTGGAACGGCATCTTCGGCCAGTGCTTGGATTTATAGAAATGGTTCATAAGTTGTAGGACTGAGGCCTTGGTTTTGACATGTTTGGTTCTGCAAGTGAACCATACACAATGTACCCAAAAGTGGTGTACTACCCTTGGCCAATTAATTAGCCCCCCTTCTCTCAAAATTTCTTTAGACCATTGATTGTTTAAAAAAAAATTACTTACCTTCAAAATCACCGTTGATTTTTCAAAAAACCAAGATCCGTTGATCTTGTGAGATTTAATCTAAGCCATTCAAATACGGATGTGGATATAGTACAATATACAAAATACGTAGTGAATACAAAATCTATATATGGATATAGATACGGTACAGATATAATACAGATATGGTGCAAAATACAAATACAATACAAAATATATGTACGAATATGGTATATGGGATGCATTATCCCATATTGTTTGTCAATGAAGTTGCTTACTGAAAATTACAAGGAGGGGGGAGGGGATTAAAAAACTTGAAATTTTGAATTTAAATTGGTAGTTATTGCCACTTTTGGGTACATTGTTCACACACAATGCAATGTACCCAAAAGTAGTAGTAACTGCCACTCCTTAATTGAAGAACAAAGATGGCAAGAAGGTTGAAGGGAATTCCTTGCAAAGGAATGGTCCTTGGAAGGAATGTGAAACCCTAATCATGGGGAGAATGCAATCTCTTTGCTTCTTTTGGTAACTTAAGGTAGAAAGTTCTTAAATGGAGTGGGTTCTAAAATGGTGCTCTACCTTAAATGTACAGTGGGGTACCAATCAAAATGTCGTTTTTGAATTCGCAGTGAGAAAAATTTCAGTACTGCCAACTTTGAAAGCCTCCCGAGAGCTCAAAAATTGATATTTTATCGCGAAATTTTTACCACACCATCATCTTTATGTTAATTATATGTATGAAAAATTTCAAGGCCAAAAGATTCAGCAAAAAAAAGTTATTCAAAATCTACCAACATGGGTAGTGGTGAGAAACATTTCACTACTTTCAACTTTGACACCTTCCTAAGGATTGAGTTTTTTTCTTTTGCCATGAAATTTTTGTTATGAGACAATATTTATGTTTTTAATATGTATAAAAAATTTCAAGGTAAAAAGAATTTTTTTTTAAGAAGATATATGAAATCTCCCAACAGGTGTAGTTTTGAGAAAATTTTCACAATTTCCAACTTTGACACCCTTCCAAGGGCTGAAAAATTGGTTTTCTACCATGATTTTTTTTTGGTGAAGTCATCTCTATGTTGATAATATGTGATACAAATTTCAAGTTCAAATGAATTACCAAAGACAAGATATACAAAATCTCCCAACATGTGTAGTTGTGAGGAGGAGTTTTTGAGCCCTTAGTATAGTGTTATTTTGTGGAGCAAAGTTTGACACAAATGTAGAAACTCAACCTCACAACTACACATGTTGAGAGATTTTGAATAAATTTTTTTGGGTAAGTGTTTTGAACTTGAAATTTGGAACATATATTATCAACATAAATTTGATCTTATTCAAAAAAATTCATGTTAAATAGACAAATTTTCAGCCCTTGGGGGGGTGTCAAAGTCGGCAATAGTGAAAATTTTCTCACAACTACACATGTTGGGAGATTTTGTATATCTAACACGGAATTTGTTATTTTTGCACTTGGCCAAGTGCAATCATACGACACCAGAAAACACGGATTTTTAAGACCTCTGTTAAAGTGGTATACCATTTTCATAAAAATTTCATGGGCAATTCTTTTTGCAACGTTGCTTCGCAAACATTTCATCTTGAAAGCAAATAAAACTATATTGGCGTAAAACAGAATAGATTTACATGTCCATTACGTACTAATTACATATTTTTTATTATAAAAACATCCAGAAGGTACATTGTTTTAGTACGAAAGACACATGACATTTCCTATACTGATAATCTTCAAACCTTTTTGACTTTTCTACTTACAATTAGTCATATTTAGAACATTGCACACCATAAACTTACTATTATTCACTTTTAAAACTCTAATACATAATTTCCTAAAACAAACTCATTTACTCAAACTATACTTTCATAAATAAAACTAAATATATTACTATATAGTACTATAACTTTCCGTACAAAACTAACAATTCTCTCCCTATTTTAATCCATTGCCTCTAGTGTTTCTACTATAATCTCTGATGATTGAGTGCCACCCTCTTTCCTCTCTTCAGTATCTGCTAATTCTGTGTTCAATGTTGTTGGAATTTCAAGGAGGGAACCAAGTTCCACATCATCCCTACCTCCCTCGACTTCGACCTCTGGCGAAGGTATCACATCCATGAGCGCCGTGTCGTCTAAAACTGAAGTCACTTGTTCAAATGTAAATGCCCCTTCTATACCCTTGCGACGATATCGAATGCCTTCTCGATCATGGAATACTCCATTTGCTCCTTTTGTCATTCCTTGGTCCTAAGAAGCCCATGCAAGAGATGTATCTGGAAATTGAAATCCACTAGCCAATGTGGGATACAAAGGATCATCTTCGACACTAGTTCCCGTATCATTTGGAAGAATTTCTTCTCCCCTCCATTCTTGAACCTTCTCGGCCATTTCAATATCTGTTGCCTCTGATGCATGCATGGAATTGTCTTCCATTGTTGTGTTCCCCCCTGTTTCTCTTTGCACTTCCTCAGTTGAAGGAATGACTTCCGCTACTACACCTTGTTCTGTTGGTGTGTCTTCCATTCGCCCATCATTGTCTTGATTTCTTTCATCTTCTATAACAGGAGGCGGTTCAAGTACATCATTCATGTCCATGTCCATCATAACATCTTCCTTAGTAACCATCTCCCTCTCCACTAGTGCATGATCAGAAGAGCCATCTACCCTCTGTGCTTCATTTGTTCTTGAAACTATGTTCCCAGTACCTGTATGTGCTTCAACACTCGTGGCCTTCAAATTTCCTTTACGTTCCTTCACACGTTCTTTTCTCTCTCTTCCTTCAAATGCCTCACTGGAAACATGACTCTCTCGTTCTGATGAATCATCATCTTCTCCTGATGACGATTCATCTTCATTTGATGAACTCTCCTCGGACTCCGATTCATCATCTTCTAACTCATCATCTTCTTCCCCTTCCACATAGTCTTCGTCATCATCAATACTTTCTTCTCGATCTTCCAACCCTTCTCTCTCTGGAGTATCCTCGGAATGCAAATCTTCACCTTCCTCTTCATCCTCTGCTTCAGTGCTGAATATGTCATCCTCTTCCACTTTTGCCCTTCTTGGTACTCCTGCAGATACTGACGGGTTTGCGTGAGGTGTCACATTGCTCTGTGACACTTCTTTCAATGTATTGTACATGAAACGGGTTCGATCTACTGATCTGTCCAACACAATCACTTGTGCACCTTCAAAAGGGACTTCCAATACTTTAGGCAATGAAGTGGTGATGCCAACTGCTACAAGGCCCCATTTCTTCGGTAAATATGATGCAACCAACCTTCGTAACTTTGTAGGGGTTCTCTCCATGCAGTCTACCTCCGAGGGCATGCGTTCATTGCTCCACTTATCAGTGAATACCACTGGTACTTGCTCACGACTACTTCTGAGGTTCTCTACCCCCCTTGATGAAGTTGGATGCATCATCACAATTCCAACACCTCCTAGAGCTTGCACAGTACGCTCTGTCTGACCATCCTGCCGAAAATCATGACTGTAAGTTGAAACTGTTTGTCTTTGAAACACCCACATGCTTGGAAGCCAAGTACAAGCCTCCGGTACTGCCATTCTCTATCTCATCCCATCATCAAAAAATACTCCTGGTGGAAATAAGAAAATTACAGTCCACCTATACGTGCCTTCCATCCACTGATACAATTTCTCCATCACTGTATTGTATTCAGTGTCTGTCCAAGCTTCATCCTCTCCTCTTCCTCCACATCGCCTACAATCAAATATCCACAAGCAAGGCAACCCCAATTGTACGACTCCTTGTGTCAAAAAAGATCCTCTGCATCGAATGGGAATGTTTGCAGTTCTATTTGCACGCGTTGTACATGATACAGGCACCTGCCAATCCTATTGTGCCTCGTCCAGCTTTGAAACACCTGCAGTCACACCTTCGTATCCTGACTCTCCACGCTAAATACTAGCATAATGATCAAGAATCACTGGAGAGGTTAGTGTTGAAAACCTCCCTAAAGCCTCAACAGTCTTAACCGTTGGAGATGACCAAGCGTTCTTCATTTTCTTGTCAACAACTTCAGCAAGCAACTTCAATTGCCTTTGACTCTCTCCTTCAAATCTTTGTACATTAATAGCCACAAAGTTCTGCAATGTCCGCGGATGCTTCACTCCATTTTCAACCAACAACCACCGTATAGCATTTCGTACGGCTTCCTTTCGTTGAATACGATCTGTGGCCCAAGCCAATGTGCCTTTCATTAGAGTAACTGTACCAGCATTGTTGAAATAATACCTTTGCTGTGGTCGTTCACCATCCACTACAGGTTTCGCAGCCATCTCCTTTGCCAAAAGATAGTACATGGTTTTTGGAACTCTGCCTAGAGGTCTCAACCAATGACGCTCCATCCTCTTCCTTTCTTCCCTTACATCCACATTTGGACTCAGTGAATGTTTACTTGCATATCTTTCCCACTTCCGCTTCTCAGCCTTACTGTACCACAGAATCCCATTCTCTTAATCTCGACAGATTTGTAGAACAGCTGCGTACATTGCATCATCTTCTTGCCAAGCATGACATGTATAATCAGCCATCCTCTTGTACATTACACCCAAGGACTCGCTTTTTGATATAGACCTTGTCCAGTGCAATGCACTTGCCGCCATTGTAACTGCTCTGGCTCTTCTTGCATCATCACCTCGCACATTCAGATTGGGTCTCCCACAAGCCTCCCAAATGGCCCTCAATTTCATGAGGTCTTCTTCCATTGTTGTGTAGAATTTTCTCTCAAATTCTTTTGCATTTATACACACAGAAGCTTCAATGTATACCTTTTCATCATTGTACACAAGGAATCGAGACTTTCGCTTTGCAAATGTCATTTGGTATTCCTCTGCATCCATCCATCCCTACTTATACTCCAACTCCACTCGCTTGCACGCCGCCACCACATGCTGACCATCGACAAGTTCCCATATGATGTTGTTTTCCAACCAATTTAACCTTGCCTTCTTTGGATTTCCTTCAACAGCCCTTGCGTTATGTAGAAATGCTTCCTCAAAGTGCTTCACTGGATCCTCAGTTTTGAATGGAATCTCCCTCCGAATTGCAACGCCTGTATTATCCACACCCTCTAAAACATATGCCAACGGGCGCAAGGTGAGTGGTGAGATATTTGGTTCTTCTCTACCATAAAGTCGATTGTACATTGCCTCGATTCTCTTCCCAATTAAAGCTCGATGGTTTGTCTCCACATTTCATACATCTCGAATGTTCTCTATCCTTGCATTGAAAACAAGATCCATTCCTCAAATGTACCCTGCCCAGAACTCTTCATTTGTCGGAAACTTTATAAGTGGACCTCTTGCCAATGAGGTCTGCGGTACCACATTACGCTCTTCTTCATCTGATGTTTCTTCAACAATAAGAACATCGTCTTCTTGGTGCTCATTCTCCCTTTGTACACTCACTACTCCACGTGCCATGCCAGATCTTGTCTCTGGAGGTGCAACAAGACGTTCTTATTGGTCATTTCTATTTCCACTCCCAGACTGTAACTCCGGCCTTGTTGTTGCTGAATTCCTTGCTCCTCTACTACGCTCAACCACTGCTCGAGATGATTCCAGTTCTGTGGATACAACCCTTCGATTCAAGTTGGTAGTCACTGATACAGGCATAGATGAACTACCTCTACCTTGTACAGGTAAAGCTCTTTGTCTTGATGCCACATTTTGCTGTGACTCTTGTTCCTCAGATGCACTAATTTTGCGTGAAGAGTGCCCTCTGCTACTTCCTTGAAGCCCCCTGCCTCGACTTCCTCTCACATTCCTAGAGCCGGTAACAGTACGAGATTGTTCAACATCCTCGGCTGGTCCCTCTACCGGACGTCTTCTACCACGTTCGGAAACTAGTACCCAATTCTTATTGCATGGTTCAGCTACAACCTTGTATATAGGATCTGTTTCTTCAAGGGCTTGTGGACGAGTTTTATCTTGAGCACTTGGTGTAGCTGTTCTTGGCATTTGCTCATATGCTAGCAACTCTTGTAGGTAATGTTGAGCTCGTAAAATGTTCTCTGGACTCAGTCCTCGAAACCTCTCCACTGCTGCACTACGTGTGGTCTGAAGTAATGCAGGCATGGAGGTCCAATTCTCTTCAAGACTGCGCAAAACTCTCATTGGCTTTGGAACATCCATACAACAACGTGGAATGGGTGCCATCATGAACTGTTTCTGCAGCTTAAACTTCCCCACTTTCCCTTCATCCATTGTGACATTCACGAAAATTACTTCTTGACCCGAGGTAGTCACTGATTGCACTTTCCCATGCTCATGGCCAAAAGCTCCCCAATGTTGACCATCTTGAAGTACTCGATCTGTGATCCAAAGCACTAGAGTCTCAACGCTTGTTGCCTCAATCCACCACCCATGCTCCATCCAATTACTGAATGTTTGTGTAGCCATTACGATCCTGTAATTTAACATCATCAACAACAAATTCATTAGTGATTACATTTAGGTTCGCGAAACATCTTACACTTACCAAAAGATGTATGGAATTACAAACATATTCAAGCATGGATGACAGGAACATGTTACTTTTCGTTAATTAGACACTTCCAAAATGAGTCCTTCTCAATCATAGAGGTCCAACCCAATTTTTCTTTATGTATACGAAACATGTAGATAAAATCATGTGTACCACCCCATGATGAAGATATTGAACATTGACATTGCATAACAATCAAATGTCTTTATAGTTCTCTAGAATATCTTCATTTATACGGGTCATTTCAAGAAACACCTATACTATTTTGTTTCACACGTTCCATGTTGATCTGTTTTTTGGCCATCATTTTTGTGTTTTGGTTGCACATGACCCAAGATTTATAGGGAAGGTACTCATACCTATCATACACCTTCCTTCATTTTCTCATAATTTTCAAAAACATCTTACTATCCAAAAATAGACCCCAATTTAATGTCACACTTTCTAGTTTAGGGATTCCTAGTACTATGCAATACCTTTTTCTTAATGATTTTGAGATGAAATTTGGATGAGATGGTTTTCCACTACCTTTCCAAGCAATAATTTCCAAAAATAGTCAATCTTTAAATACATTGAATCCTTCATTACCTTAATTTTCTTCTTCTTTTGCTTTTCGATTTCTTATTCTTTATAAAATAGGTGTGCTAAAGTAATTTACATCTACACAAATAATGTTTCCACTTACAAATCTGTACCTACATAAAATTAAAAAACAAAAGTCTCAACACATGAAGTTTTGAAATTTAAAAGTAAAAACATAATTTTCATTCTTTTCTTTCATACTTCTTTTTCTTTTTGGACATTGAATATAGGATATAGAAACTCATGTTTGCATAGTTAGTATAAGACTCTAAAGGACATCTCTTTTAGCCAACACTATAGCTTCTATTGACCTTGAATGACTTAAGATTTATGAAGAAGGTACTCCAAACTATTATACATGCTACAAATTTTTTTGGACACTGTTTTACTCTTCTAATTGTACTGTACAGTAGAAAGAGATGTAATGCTCTAGAATTCAACTTCTTCCTAACAGTACACAGTTTAGGAATACGGTTCAAAAATCCTACACTTTAAATTGAACTCCACTTCTTGTCCCCAATATAGCTCAAATACAGTATGACCACACATTGAGTGGACTTCGATTAAACTATATAAGCGTACTGGGAAATTGTTACTGTGCATAAGCATTCATGACCATAACTTTCCAAAACCGAATGCATATATGTCATTAGATTGTGAAAGCTAATGGATCATGATTTATAATAGTCATACATACTTAAGACACTTGAAGTTCCACATTATTATAGATGTTGTTTGAAAAAGAAATTTTGAAATTCATTCAAAAATAGTACAAATTACTTTTATAAGAGTCGTAGATTGATTGGAGCTATGTATTCTAATCCCCTCAACTTCAAATTTTTTTAGCAACCACATTTTCAAGTTAGGGATGCGTAATCAGGATTGAAAGGTTCGAAGTGACTTTCAGACTTTCAACACCTCCATGATCAAATTTTTTATATTTCAATGCATAGGTGACCTTGTGCTTCCTTCTCCGAAGTGATCTATAACACATTTATTTTAGTAAAGCTTATCAAATTGCTTAGTTTTTCTTGAAGATAAAGTGAACTTCTAAATCGTTAGAAAAGGCTTTAGACATTGAGTGGTTCATTTTGGATTTCTTAATTTCTTAGAGGAAGTACCATTGCATTGTGTGTAGACTAACTGAATTAGCTTCTAAATTCACTACACATACCGTTCTAACTTTTGCTTCCACCTCCGAATTGTGTTGTGCTTTTCTCTAAGTAGATGCTCCTCTTCCTTTCAATTTTCAATAGTATATGCTCTACATTCCAATGGCATAAGAGAAATAGTTAGTGGTTATTGGAAACTCATAATTCTTTTAACCGTAACAGAGGACAAGTTCTTAGTAAAACAATCAAAAAGAAAAAATTGGCTATAAAATACTGTAAGGTACCTGGCGCTATTGTTAAGTTATGAATACCACACCAACAAGGGAGAACATGAAGGACTTCGAAGTGAACATTAGAGATTTCACAACCCTAATGAAGTGTTAGTTGAAATTGAAATCATAGAAGTGAGCAAAACACACCTATAAAAATTAAATGCATAACTATACCTGTGACCTACTAAATAACAAAGAATGCCTACCCTATTCCTATGACAAACTACCTTAAACTCTTTTATGTTTAAACTTTCTATTTTACAACGATTGTTAATATTGTAGGCCCTCATATAATGATCAATGCCTAGAGTATTATGAACCTTATTCCAAGAAATAAGTTTTTTGGTTTAGGGGAAGATTTAAAATAAGAAATCATTTACTTTATAAATTTAGGATAAAAAAGGATTAGTGCATTGAATAGAATAACATCTTCTACTTTTAGTCCTAGCTTCAATTTCAATTTCCTTAATCATTTCTCACAAAATTATGACCAAAACTTCACTACAAGTATGTATTCTTCTACCCTTGAAATGTTCAATACAATCGTTCATATATTTCAAAAAGAAACTAAAAATCCAAATATTATTTTAAAAGACATGGAAACTCAATAAATACATGTCTTTTTGTTATAAGAGTTTTCTTTCATTAGAATAGCATTTTAAAAATTTCCTAATTTCAAAAAATATTAATAATCCTAAGCAGTAGTGACTTTGAAGGTCTTTTAAATTACCATTATTATTAGTATTGTGAAAGAGTACTTTTTCTATATTAGTTTTTTTTATAGTATATAGTCCTAAAGGAATTGCATGTCAATCTTACAATCATTCAGTACTTTTAATGACCAATCAAGAAGGAACTTTCACCATCATTGCATTCTTTCACTATAATGTTGTTAGATATGTCCAGAATTGACATTCGGATGAAGAATTAGAGACTTTCGAAATTGCAAGCTTTAACGTCTATGAATTGCCACAGTGGTTTTGTTAAATTATTGCTGTAAAAATAGTCTAAAAGTGTTTTTGGAAGTTTCCTTGAAAATTTTCTAATTTATTTATTTTCATCAACATTAATTTAAGTAATTATTTAATATTAAATTATGTCCCTCCTTCTTTTGAAGGCGATAATCTCTAGAGAGCATAAGATTAGAGAAGAGAAGGAATAACAACAATTTTTTTAAGTAGAGTTAAATAAAAGTAAACACGCTTCCCAACCACATGTGCTACCTTGCTGCTAAACTCCTTCTTGAAGCTGACATTCTTTTCTACTGTTAAAAAATCCTAAGGAAGGAGACTTGAAAACCGCTCAGGCCCAAGAACCGCTCACCTTCTGAAATGTATATTTTGGGTGCATGATGCTTTTTAATCTTTAAAACAATGTACAACCAGTGAACATTTGAGGAGGTGGACGGTTTTGGAGCCCTATACCATGTTGACTTCAGAAATTCATAACTAACTGTAGAGAGCTCCAAAAAATATGAAACGACTTGGACTCGATGCCTATTCAAGCTGTCTTTTAAGAGAAATTCACTGGAAAATATTTCAAGATGTTTGACCTGCCCAAAATTCTGTTCCGGCCCTTACATGGTCGGTTTATGGTCCTCCTCCCTTAGAAGTGGATGAAATTGCCCTACCACAGTAACTCACCCAACAGTGGTGAATTTCAGTTGCTCCCTTTACTTAGTTGCCTCAGTAATTAACTTGCACCGGAAGCATATACGGTGAGTACAGTATCCCAAATTTTCAACTAGGTATAACCATTGATAGGTTGAACTTTGATGATTCTTTTAAACATGAAGACTTTGATTGGCAATGATCCATATGTGCTTCAAAATTTGTGGAGATTTAATAGAATTGGCTTTCTTCCAATTTAGATGGGTGCTCCCCAAAATTTAATTTCAGCTCTTAGATGGGTGCTTTATTTACCTCCTCATATGTGTGCACAACAGTATCATTGAAAACTCTGTGAACTGAGTATGAAGTGTAGACAAGGTTTTAATGTACCTCATTCTTGACCTTGTTTGATTGTGGTGATCAACAGTGAAATGACGCAATATCAAAACAACAAGAAGGTTTTCAGAACAAAGTATCTAGAACAACGTTTTCAAACATTTATAAAGCACAGACAGTTGGAGCAGATTCAGTAACGAGCAGAGGGAAGCTTCGACATCTGGACCGCACTCCGGAGCAGGAGAGGAGCTCCGACGTCTGGAGCAAGTCGCGGAGGGGAGTGCAGGGAGGCAGATCGGAGGGGAAGTGGCAAGTCGGAGGTCAGGGATGCACATGGGAATGGCCCCTCATCCCCATTCACCCACTTTCGGGGCAATGAGGGGGTCAATCCACCCTGGCCGGACCCAAGACGAAGTGACTGCCCCGAAACAGCAAGAGTCCGCACGCAGAAGCAACAAAGTCAAAAAGCAGCAGTAGTCCGGACGCTGGAGTCGAACACATGCTGTTTTGGCGTATTCCAAATATATCCTAAGAATCTCTCGCGTTCTGTGCACATCCGAGGCTTCAAGGCAGACAAAATCCTTCACGAACCCCCAACGTCCTAACTCACCAGAGCTTCATTGGAGATTGGTTTTGGGTTGGTGAAGCAGGCACTTCAATGTAAGTAGAAATTCTATCGAGAAACAGAAGCCCAGTAATCTAAACCTTGGATCAGTCATTTCCGAAGCTCAGAAAGCAGTACCGATTTTGATGCTGCAGTATAGGAGGCGGGTTTACAAGGGCTAAAGAACTCCTGTATTGGCAGTGAATTATCACCCAACTCGTGTTCAGAAGTGACGGTGATTTCACGGCGTGTATGCTTCATCAGAAATTGGAAGCAACTAGCGGCAGTAAATGACCAATGCACAACTTGGAAAACAGAAGTAGCTGCGGTGGGTCAGGAGTCAGAACCAAAACATTTTTCATAACAGTAGTACCTTCAAGACACACAGAAGCAGACATCCAGAAGCTCGAGGTCCATTGACGAAGACCCTAAACCCAAAACGGAAGCAGAACAGAGTAGCAGACAGAGCAGCAGGGGTTCGTCATCAGGGAAGAAGTGGATCAGCGACAAAGAAGACTGCGAAACCGCATGGGAGCTTCAGCCTTTGCAGGTATGACAATTTTTTTTAAAACCCTGTGAATGTATTTGAATTCGAAGGGTGAGCAACCGAATCGGAGGGGCGGTTCAACGTGAAGGAAATCACAAGGTCACTGAACAAGAGTGTTCACAAAACACTCCGAAACCGCACCCTACTCTTTCGGTGACAAAGGTGCAATACCTAAATGGAAAGCCAGAAGTGCAACTCCCCGAAATTACTTAACTGAACCCTGAACGACTACGTGAGCTTCCTCGTGCGCAAGCAGCCCGCTCAAACTCCAGATTCAATCAGCAACCCTAATTGCTTACCTCACTTACCGCAAGCAGCCCGCTCAAACTACAATTAAACCAAACTCTCAAAACCATATCACCAACAACTTCACTCACATTCAGTTGAGACGATGGATTCACCTTGGAGCAGCACACTGTGAGTGCAGCAGGAGCGAAGCAGGGCGAGGTACAATTCAGCAGCGCAGCAACGGAGTGCGGGGCGTCTTCCACCGGGAAGCGAGGGACGTCACCAGCTATGCAGGCAGGCAGCACGGCCGAACACTGGCGAGGAGCAGAGGAGACTGCCGTAGAAGACCCGCCGAGGAGAGGAGGAGCCCAAGACCGCGGAAGCAGAGGGGAACCCTTGTCCGACCCCGCGCGGCCGCGCGGGGTCCAGGAGGTGAGTCTTCGTTGTTTTTTGTTTTTTGTTTTTTGTTTTTTTTCTTATTCCAATAAGGTAGGGGGCTATAAAAGGAACCCTTTACCAGCTGATTGGCATTTTGGGGAAGCTAAACTCCTTAAAAAAATTTGTAAATTTCCGTTGTAAGAGAATGGAATTCGCATCTACCCCAACTCGTTTCACATTCTTTGGACCTTCATAGACTTTGTTGTGAATTTTGTGCAACTTCTGACAGTGGTTTTTGAAAGCCACCCCCTCCTGAAATATAGACTTGTGGTACATGTTAGAGGCAAAGTCCAGTAGATCATTTTAGAGACAAGGTTGCAATTACAGCCCTTTTCCTTACATTAATTCAAGAGCATCTGGTATAAGGTTGTTTTCAAAAAATTTCTTTTGAAGAGTTGGAGTGGCAATATTTTATATTACTGTGGAGCTCCGAATCTCAACAACAATAGATATATTGGATAGAAAATATCATATGAGCATATAATATATGTCTATCATTCTTTTTTCATCCATTTTTAGGTGATTTCATCAGCTCTTTTAACCCCTAAAGGACCGCAACAATGTTTCTACCAAAACTGCTCCACAACTATCATTTTTAGGAAAGCTACCAAATTTCAGAAAAAGAACATTTTCTAACACTTGTAACCATAGGATCTCTTTGTTCATTATTTTGGAAAGATGTAGGAAAAATTTCAGAAATTCCAGCCATGTAGATTGGAATATATTAGTGTTTGAAGTTACAAAAATCATTTTTTTTCCACTGTTAAAATCCGGGCAGCTGCACTTCACGAGGTCACATTTGTATGAAAAAATGTCCAAAATGGTTGCAACTCTTTGCACTTATTCTCCAATTCAAGTTGGCTACATGCTTGAAAATTTTCATATCATTCAGAGTTGTACAACATGGAAAAAAAATTTGTAAGAAGACAGAAGTATAGAATGATTCAAAATACAAAAATGGTAAAAAATTATTTATTGAATTGAAAAATGCCAATCCCAATGGTTCAAATGTTGAAATAAAAAATCTGCACCCAATGTTTTTATTTTTGTCCAAAAATATTGAAAATTGAATAAAATAAAGGACTCCAAAGTTTATTTTAGAGAGAAGGATCTATAACTATCCGCAAACTACAATCCTCTAGAACTTCTGACTCATTAATCCAAATGGAATGATTCAAAACTTTACATGTATATATAAATCTATAAAAAAAAAATTTAATTTTAATTTTAAAAAAAAAATTATTTTTTTCATTTGCCCAAACTGTCTAAGTTGAGAGAAACAAACAACGTTTTATACGATAACTTTTCAAACCATGTAGTCAAAGGTCACGAAAATTGTTGGGCTTTGAAGGTACTCCTTCTCTACACCTTCTATTAAAGTTTGGTTTGAAAATATAGAAATCTCTAGCCACATGTACCTGCCCAAAATTGCTATGTTCACAAAGAAGGCATGTTTGTCCTTTAGGGGTTAAAAGAATTTGAAGTGCATTGGCAATTTCATAGTACCTTCAGAACTCAAGTATATGCATAATATTGTCATTTTTGAAGTGAAACTTGTATGAGTTGGTTTTGAAATGACGTTCTCTTCAAAGGGTTTTTTTTGAATTTTTTTTTTGTCTTGAATTCTAATTTAGTAATCATTCCAAATTAGGTTTTGAACTATTATAAATGGAAGTCAACCACTCTATATACTGACACATTTGTAACTTTAGAGAATTATGTACTTTAGATATACAAAATCCAACCCTTGGATAGAACAAGAATTTTATAAACTTCTCAAACAATTAGGATGACTTCCATTCAAGCTTTGAAAAGATAGAAGAAGTAATTTAGAATGTATTCATTGTCTTGAAATTGGACATTGGCGCGCCCCACGGTTAACCCTTTTGAGAAATAATCTTAAAGCATTGATTTTGAGCAAAGTTGATGAAAACTAAATTCTCTGTCGTATTGGATTTACATATGTATGACAGAAAATTAAAATTAAGAAACAAATTCAGAAGTACAGTTTATGGACTTCATAGGAAATGTACATTTTTTTGAAGAAAAAATATTGTTATGAGAGTTTTCGAAGAAGAATTCAAGGAGAATTATATAAAAAGTTAGGTCAAATAGCATGTCATAAATAGTAGTATGATTTCCAGTGAATATTTTTGAATATTTTTAAGTAAATGATTGCCACGGTTACAAAAAACATGATTCTAGCAAATACTTAGAATAAATTCGAAGATGAGTAATTGCAATCTTCTTATACATTTATGAATTCATTGCAGTTCATTGAACACTTAGTGTCCAAAAGAACTTCATGGAGCTTACTTAGTTTAGATGTTTTCAAAACCTAGAGTCCTTCAATCCTAAATTGGAACTAATTGGAAAAGTTCATTGTTTTTAGAAAAAGTTTATGAAGTGAAAGTAAAGAGAAAATTATGTTAAAAACAAAATTATCTTGAAATATAAAAAGATTTGCTGAGGTCAACACAATATGGTGCACTTTAAAAATACGATGAAGAAAACTATATTACTTTTTTTAATTGGAGTGCAATTTACATTGAGAATAGATGAAAATCATAACCCTGCAATGAATTATGTAACATTTTTAATAATGTTCTTAAAATCAAACCAAATGATGTTTTAAATTACTTGTTGGAGATCATATAGTAAAAATTTCATGAAGATTGAGTAGATCGATTGAAAGATATTAGCATTCAGAGTTAGAAAAAAAAGTTCCTTTGAAAGCTAACTTGTAATTTCAAATGACTTTTTCTGCCATTTGCTTAATTTTTCTGCACTATGGACTATGAAGTTACAATTTTTTATGTTGAGTATTTGAATTGAGAAATAGGAAAAGAGAACCAAAAAAAAAAACTTGATTTTCATTCATTAAAAAATTATTGAGTAGAAATAGGTCCAAGATTGAATAAAACATGAAGTTGTTAAGTTTAAGATATAATTGGAAAAAAGTGATCCAAGAACTGAGCTTCTTTTTGCAAACATCCTAAACCTCTTAAAGTGGAAATCTGAAAAATTTGTAAAATTTTATTCATAAATTAATTGTATATGTTATTTTCTGAGGAAGGTGCTTAGATTGTCCAAATTCCAAGAGTATCCATAACTTTTTCATTGTCAGTCCAAATAAAATGAACCAAAGCTTCAAATGTGGAACAAAATATAATGTTTAAAAAAAACAATTTAAATTAAATAGACATTTATATATGTATATATATTAAATTAAGTAATTAATTTTTTGCCCAACAAAATGCTTTTTGGACTTAGAGTGGCACAACTTTTGCTTCTAAGTACCAACAGAAATAAATATTATTTTTTTGGAAAGGAAATGTGCTTTGCTTTCTTCAAAAAAAGTTTTAAAAATTCATGGCAAAAATGTAGGTCACATTACCCAGACCAGAATTTGAAGTGTCCCTCAAGGGAACTTTGATCCTTCATGGATTAGAAGATTGTCATAGAGAAAGAGGTATGAGATAGAATGAATAGTGAAATAACTATTGTGTATTGTATGTTGCCTAAAATGCACTAATCTCAATGGTGAAATTTTTGTAATAAGCGAAGTAAAGAATGCAACATTTTTTTGGAGGTATAGTGAAAATTGTAGTAAACACTCAATCTTTCAAGTAAGTTTTTGAAGGAAATGATGAAATTTACCAAAAACAAAGACTGTAAATAACTTTCTCATACAAATCTTTATGAAATGAATTAAAGATTTTCACGTAGAATGAAATATAATTTATAAAAGAGGATCATTGCCAAAAAAACCAATCCTATTTCATGTCACAATGAGAACCACTCTTTTGTTGTCTACTGTAACTTTTTGATATTGAATCCAATGAACTTAAAATTTTTATTGAATATACCTTACTTGAAGGTTATTAGATACCTTCTTTCTCTGAAATTAAAAAAAAAGAATTTATATTTAGAAATCATTTTTGTTGAGCGTCACAGTTAGTAGTTCACGGAAATCACTACATTATGGGTGCCTAAATTTAATGATTTTCAAACATAACTTTTACGGTCCATACATGTAGGTGTAAAACTTATAACTTTTGAATGAAATCCAAAAACATGTTATTTCATGTCGTGCACATGAGTGTAAAATTTTTTCCATTGCCCACAATTTCTAAACAATGAAGATGGTTCTGAGATTGTTCTTTTGGTGAAATCTCATCAAAATCAACTCTTTAAGAATGGCCAATTTTTGGTTTTTTGGAAAACTGATTTTCCTATTATTTACAAATTACAATGTAAAAGTACCAATTTTCATTTGATTTTGCACTTTTCTTATGCTCCTACTTAGAGATTTTTCCTCTAAATTTCCTTTGTAGGGTACCTTTTTATTAAAGATATATACATAAAATATATTTTTTGTTATTTAAAATTTTTTTAAAGAAAATTCTGAGACCCTCCCAAAGCAAGAGAAGTGTAATGTGAAAATGCTACGCTTTTTGGACGGTGTTTCTTGCAATGATCCAAGAGAATTAGTATTTTTTTATTAGAATGTTGTTGTGAGAAACACTTACTAGTTTTGTCTTAATATGGTCTATCTTGATGCACCCTATGACATTTAGAACAAATTTCTAGAATAGAATAAAATATGGATAATGTAAAGAACAATGAAAATATTGTATTTCTTGAAATCCAGACCTAATGATGTTTGAGTGTAAGTGTTACGCAAAAGAAGAGTACAATGAAAAATACAACGACAACAGACACGTGGATGTCAATTTTCTTAAAAGTATAAAGAAGATTCAGAAAAATAACAGAAAGTAATGCAATTTCATTAACCTTAAGCGGCTTCTCTCCAACCATTTGCATCTTCGAGAAAAGTATTATATCTTTTCTAGAAGTGTACATTGGTACTACATTTTCTATACATGTTAAAGGAGGACAATGTACTATGAAATTGTTTTTTTTGGTCTTCTGTAACAATTGCAAATGTTTGAACATGTGAATTTTGAGCTTCAAGTTTTTGTTTTGTAGTCCGAAGAATTCCTAAGAACCCCATGAATAGCCTAAGTAGATATCCAATTGGGGGTTGTTTGAGAATAGTGAAATAATATATAGGAATCCAAAAAAATGAATTTATATGTGGAACTTGTAAGTGTACATTCATTTCAAGTGTTGTATGAATTGGTGAAATAATGCGAAGTTGTAAGTATGATAACACTTGTCCAATGCCAAGGGAACAAGAAATAAGCCAAACATTTCTTGTAGTCATTTGATACTTTGAACGTGAAGTATGATTGTGGTTGCTACGTCTCCCCGCTTTTGAGCGCACTTGGGTCTAACTTTTGGAAGTAGGCACGAATGGACAGAAGAATTAGAATCCCATGCAAGACATGTCTTTCTATATCTGTGAAAGAAGTTTACAAAAATGAGGATAAATTAGGGCTCGTTGTTTCTTAATTGTGCCACAGTTGTCCTTCTTGAAAGAAAGGAATTCTGTAGTGTACTTAAAATATGAATGAAAGGAAGTACCCAATGTCCCATTATCCAAGGAAAAAAGTGAACGTGAAGTACATGTTCTTTAATAAGTACTTGAATTTCTCAGTGGAATTGCAATTTCATGAGAAATTCTTATAGAAATGAAATGTTATTCACACTGAGTACATGAAATGCCAGGAATCAAGAGTAGCAGTGGATGCAAGGGCTTTTGGTAGTCCAGTGGTTGAGCCGCCGTCAACAACAAGAGGAGGACCACAAGGAATGAGCGTTGGACAAAGAATCGTAAGAACTTGTCGTGCTAGACTATTTGAAGATGGTAATTTACAAAGACAAGATAGACAAGCGGAAAGAAGAGAGAACGTGGTGGAACTTCTTTCAGAAGTTGGAGCAGTTGTAGCAACCGGAGTCATTGACGAAAGTATTGTTTATGGGATGGAACTGCATCATGTGAAATTATGGCCCCATGAGGTTGCTGTGCGTATTTTGAATGTTGTGGATGGAACGATATGGACAGGGGAAAGTGTTGGAGAGCGACTTGGTCTATGCATGGGATTGGTGATCCGTTGGAAGAAATCCAAAATTCAAGGAGTTAGTGTCGAAAGGCCAAATGCCTCAGAAACTGGACAACACAACAATTTCAGTTTCTGTCGGTCACCAACATCAGAGTTTGATTTCCACGAGAGCATTAGCAGTCCAAGTCCTTCGGAGATGCCTTTTAGCACAGTTGGTAATGTCAATATTCTTCGACAGAACTCACCAAGAGTGGAACAAGGAAGTACTGGTGGACCTTCTCAGGGAAGAAGTGATGGACTACAAAGATCTAGTGACACCAATACCCGGAGTTATTCAATGGTAAATCGAAGAAGACGAGAAAGAGGAGCACGTATAAGAGGAGAAGCGTTAAACCAGAAAGTAACATTGTAAAGCGTCTTGGCAGCCAAAAGCAAAGGAGCATGCAAAAAAAATTACCTTAGTGCAATTGATGAAAAATATATTTTAAATCAAAAGTATATGGCTTGGGGACAAAAGTATGAGCAGCGATCAACGTGGATTCTGCAAATGTTGAATGCTTTCTTCACAAGAACAGAGGGACATGCTAGACACAAATATGCAACGAAATTGGATGGTTTTGATATTTGCAATGCATGCTATGCAGTTGCTCTTGGGTACTCTCAGAGGCAATTCAAGCAATTGAAGCAATCACAGCAAGTGTATGGAAGAGTGACTACAGTACATGGGAACACATGTCAGTTGAGAGAAGGCGCAATTATGTCAGCAACACGAGCAAGCTTTGAAGAGTTTGTCAAGGAAGCTGGGTGCACGCAACCGCACAGACAAATACGGAGGACAGCTAATAACAGCGTGGTGCCATTGATTTTATTACCCATGAATACAATGAAGAAAGATGTCTTTGAATATGTGAATGAGGAAGTGAAGAAGATGGTGAATGGACAAACATTGAGTCTTGTTTCATTTCGTAAGCTGTGGCGAAAGGAATTTGCACACGTACAAATTCCACTGTATTCTCGCTTCTCAAAGTGTTACCATTGTTGGGAGTACAAGTGTGGAATGGAGGCTACAACAAATGTAGTAGCTCGTGAGGAGATAAAGAAGTTGTACATATTGCACATCCAACATCAAATGGAAGAGAGACATGATTATTGGTTATTCAAGAGGTCAGCCATGATAACACCTGATTTCTTCATGTGTTTGATAGTGGATGGCATGGACCAGAATACGACCATGGTTCCGAAGATGAGACAATCTGTCAAGAATATTGAATCCCGGTTTGTTAAAACTCACCTTTGTGGAGTTCTAGTGCATGGAATAGGATTGTATGCAGACGTGTGGATAGATGCATACCACAAGCATGACAGCAACTAAGTGATTACCAGTATAATGCATGTCCTATCTGATGTGCGAAGAAGGAAGGGAAAGCTACCACCAACTTTGCAAATTCAAGCAGACAATACAACTCATGAAAATAAGAACATATACATGTTTGCTTTATGTGCAGCTTTAGTGGGCTTAGGATTTTTCAAAGAGGTGCAATTGTCCTTTTTAATTGTCGGCCATACGCATGAAGACATTGACCAGAGGTTCAGTATCATTTCGAACACGCTGAAGAGGAAGAACATTGATTCTATAGATGAAATGTTGGCTTTGGTAGAGCAGGGAACATCGTATACGGAGGCCTTTGTTAGTGCTCGGAAAATGGAGGATGTTCGGGATTGGAAGTCATTTATTACACCACATCTTCTGCAAGGAAGAGATCAATTGACAGGGATAATGTTTCCACACCATATGAGGTTTTACGTGGAAAATGGATTACCTCGGGTTCAACACAAGCACTTCAGCAAAGATGCGTGGGGACCGGCAGAGGGGCATATGTGCTTGGACTCCTTACCAAGTACAACAAATAAACCAAGTTTTGCTGAGGTGGCAGCAGCAGATGAGAGAGAATTGAAGGCATTGGAAGATTTCATAAAGTATAAGGAAAAATGTGTGGACAGAGGAATGGAGGTCCAAAGGAACCGAGAAGTAGTACAGAAGACAAAGGACTTTATAAAGTACTTGAAAGAATTTCCCACATGGGATAGAACAATACAATTGGACATGCCATTTTGGCCATCAACAAGTTCAGACAATGAAGAGAGTGGTACTGAGTTCAATAGTGTTTCTCGTGAAGAAGAGGAACCGAATAGGCTGGGAGCAACAGTGGACTCTATTATGGCAACCATGCCAGATCCAGAAGCTCGAGGCTATTTTGGTCCACGAAAAAACAAGCCAGCCCGAAAAACAGGGACAAGAGCTCCGAGGAGAACAAGGGTACATCAAACCGGAGACTGCAAGGTCAAGAAGCATAGATGAAGGCCAAGACCCGTTTCCTATGTTTGACCCTGAAGAAGACCTAAATGTTGGGCAATTTGTGGCCTTGCATGTGGAATCCACTGAAGTAAGAGCAGGAGTGCCATTCTATATCGGAAAAGTGTTAAAAATTGGTCAACACAAGCGAGCGACAGAGATGAAGGTCATATGGTATTGGCCAATGATGAGGACAAGAGATGGAAGAGAAGGAACATCTATAGAAGAACGATACACGAACTGTATGGAAAAATTGTGGGAACCCTCTGGTGAGAAGCACAGTTGGGTGTATAAAGAAGCAGTTATATTTTCTTGGAATGACATGCCGAGAAAAACAAGAAGTGGGTCTTTGCAAGAGAATAATGTATGAGTGTGTGGAGTTATAACAGAGAAAGAAATAAACATTCTAGCTTCAGCAAAACCTCATATGCTGGAGTACATAGCACTGCATCTAGAGCGCTTGGACAACGAACGATTGGAGAATGATGTAGGTGCATTTTAAGTTTGTAATAGCGTACAATAGTACATTGGACCTTAATATATTAGGTATATATAGAGATTGTGGTAGGGATATTTAGTGAAACGGTTTTCAATATATGAAAATGTAAAGTGACATGTATTTTCAAATTAAATCATCGGTGAAAACTATTTCATCTACCATTGAAATATATGATTGAAGTTAAGGAGTTCAATGTTTTTCCAAAAATCATCCAATGCATTTCTTCCCAAACTGTAGGCATCAAAGAAATATAAGAGCAATAGTACTACACAGATTCTTAAGGAAACATTCTTTTATTATGTACAAACCAAAAGAAAAAATGGGGGGAATAGGCCCCCCCTTTTGGCAATGAAGTCAATTTGGCTCGTACAAGTCATAAGTGCAATTTTATATGGCCAAGTGCAAAAATAACAAATTCCGTGTTATCTTTGTTTTGGTAATTTATTTGAATTTGAAATTTGGAGCACATATTATCAACATAGAGATGAATTCACGAAAAAAATTCATGGTAGGAAACCAATTTTTCAGCCCTTGGAAGGGTGTCAAAGTTGGAAATTGTGAAAATTTTCCCAAAACTACACCTCTTGGGAGATTTCAAATATCTTCTTAAAAGCAAATTCTTCTACCTTGAAATTTTTTATACGTATTAAAAACATAGAGACTGTTTCATGACAAAAATTTCATGGAAAAAGAAAAAGAAAATCAATCCTTAGGAAGGTGTCAAAGTTGAAAGTAGTGAAATGTTTCTCACCACTACCCATGTTGGTAGATTTTGAATAACTTTCTTTCTATGAATCTTTAGGCCTTGAAATTTTTCATACATATAATTAACTTAAAGATGATGGTGTGGTAAAAATTTCGCGGTAAAATATCAATTTTTGAACTTTCAAGAGGCTTTCAAAGTTGGCAGTACTGAAATTTTTCTCACTGCGAATTCAAAAACGACATTTTGATTGGTACCCCATTGTACAATATTTGTACATGTTGCTTTTTTTTATAGCTTTCAGCAATGTATTGACAGTGTATATTTTAGCTAGGGCACCATTTTAGAGCCCTATGCCCTTTCAACTTCAAAATTTGATAACTAATTTCACAAAGCTTCAAAAAACATGAAATGATATGGGTTAGATGTCAAATCCACGTACTTGTCTTTCAAGGAAAAAATATTGAAAAATATTTCAAGATGTTTCACCTCCCCATAATTCAGTTTCAGCCTTTAGATGGGTGATTATTGAGCCTTCTACCTTAATGTACTCTAAAATTAGTAGGTTACTCTATATCATCAATTTTATAATTACTGATATAAATCAAGGGCTAGGGTGAACTGACCCCTCGCTTGGCCACTTTGAAAAATGCTAGAATTTTGTATTTTTTGCAAATAATTTGTATTTTTTGCAAATTTAGAATTCGTATTTGCAATCATAGGCCACAAATAGCTAGGAGGTGAGTACAAGGTAAATTAGATAAGCACAAAAAGGGGGATTTTTGTTTTATTTGCACCCTTGAAATTACTTGGAGTGGCCAAGTGAGGAGGCTAGTTCACCCTCACCAAATCAAGTGTATTACTATTATCAATTGTGACACAAAGGGATTCTTTGGTGTGTTGTTGTTTCATTTTGCAGAGTTTGAGAAATAGATTGATGAGTGGACAATCAACCCTTTTTTTTTACCTTTTGAGAAACTGCTAAGATGGCAATCACTAAAGCATTGTATTTCTACATTTGTCCTTTTTTTGGACTTAAAAACACTTTTACGTCATATTCATATATATTTTTTCATCCAAATTTGACAACTTCATCTATATTTTCAAGAAAATTGAAAAATTTATGGCAAAAAAAAGACATTTATTTTGAAATGGTTCCATCTAGCCCCATGGTGCCAAAAAAAAGGGGTTGTGGACAACCATGGAAAAGGTGGTGAGAAGTCGGTGAAACCAAGGTGGAGCTTCCATCTCTTTTTAGCAATTCAAATTTCTCTAGGAAGAAAACACAATGTGGGGGAGAATTTAATTTGAGCATTGCGGAAACAATTAAGTTATGTGAGATAGTAATCAGTTTTGGGGTTTACAGGAGAGGGCTAAAAAAATGGCCAAAATCTGTAAGGTTTATTGCTAGAAAACTTCAAACTATAATTAAAATCTTGGATGAAATTGCCAAATTGTGGATGAAAATAGAATTATAGACATATGATATGTATGAATGTGATATTTTCTATCCATTATGGAAATGGATGTTGAAATTTGGAACACTACTATAACATTTTATATTGTCACTTTTGGCACTTTATAAAAAATGAAAAAAAATACCCAGTAATGACATTGACAATAGGCATGGAGACCACTAGAGTTGTGGAAGAAGTGGCATGAGATGTTATAGAATTTCGTGTTGGAGACACAGTTTGCTATTCAAATATAAGGTAGGTACACCTAAAAACATAGCTGACCTTAAAGCAACATTTACAATTTGTGTACATTTCCAAAATTAGTTATGTACACAAATTGTAGATGATGCTTAAGAAACAAACTTTAATCCTTGATAACTTTTGCATAATATATCGAAATGTTGCATTTTCTGGTGCATTGGAAGATGCTTTCACTTGCTAACAAGGCTACATGAAAATTTGAATAGCCTAATAATACAGAGTAATAATTAGGCGCAATACCAATTTGTACCACTTTTGGATGTACCCACTTCATCATTGACCTTGCATCTCAACAATTTTAGCTTTGGTTTGAGATTGGTATTGATAATCTCATTGGAACAATAGTCTACCGTTTGATCTTTGTAGAAGACAATTGCTCCTTATGTCCACTTTGTATTAGTGCCATAAATTCCTTTTGGTGGTGATTTTAGAACTTACCATCTTAGTTCTCAAAATCAAAAATAGCAGCAACTAATACAATGACAATGGATATATGTAGGTTAGAGTTGGGAATCAATCATTAGATGAAATTTGAGGGCACTAGGAGACTGCGGGTTTCTGGACTACGGGAACGCAGTTTCTGCCTTGTGAACTCAAATCCTACGTGGTTGCGACCCTGCCACATAATTATTTATTTTTTTCAATAAAAAAGATTTTTTTTGAACTTATTTTTATATTTCAAGACCCATTTTTTAATTTTTTTGATAAAAATCAGCCTAACAACGGACAACGGCATTGGAAGCCATTTCGGGAACAGACTCGAAACAGCCTTGTAATGCCCTCAGATTTCATCTAATGGGAAAGATGTTTTGGACTATAATGAGAAGCTTGGATGACTTCTTTACATAAGCCCTTTAATCTATTTTCTATGTAGATGCCATGCATTGAAGGTAATTATTTGAGTTTAGTTCTTGCTTCTCCTTGTTGTTTCATATGCTAGCATTGGAGGTTTACTTTTGTGTCTTCTTTGTAATGGTTTTTTTATAATTAAGTACTTTAGGCAATTATGATGATTTTTTAACGAGCCCATTTGTAAGTTTAGGTGCTTCTATCATTCCATCTTAATTGTTGTTATGTAGCATGTGAATAGAATAACTCCTTATTAGAATTATTTAGTGTATTGTCTCATCTTAATTGTTGTCATGCAGCATATGAGTAGAATAACTCCTTATTAGAATTATTTGGTGGATAGATGGAAATAAAAGACTCAATTGGCAATAAGTGCAATTGTTGTGGATGTGGGCATAATTTTCAATGTCTTACATAAACTTTGAAATATGTTCTCCAAATGACATTGAAAAATGTTTTTTTTAGTAAAATTTAAAAAAATATTTTGATTTTTTGTAATTTGTGTTCAATATTTTGTATTTTGTTTTATAAATTGTGATTATTGATTTGTATTTTAGATTGAGAAGAAAATCCTTTGTATATACATGGGGTGGTAGAAGGTGGAGCAAACAATGTGGAATATGTATAATAGATTATACCTTAAAAAAGAAACTAAGCCTATTATGTTGCTAGAAACCCTAACCTTATTGCCTTGTGAAGAATGATAGTGGTGGTCATCATGTGTAGTTTTGTTGAGAGCAATGTCTTGTAGCATTGTGGTCTTGTACATTCAATGTCCTACAAGAACACCATCCTACAATGACACCATCCTACAATCCGTGCAATGAATTAGGTTCAATGCTCTTATTAGGGCCCACTTTGAAATGCATGATTTAACATCCCACCTAGTGGACTAGTATAATGATTGCAATGAGCAACTTTGAAATCAAAGAAGTATCTCAAATGTAATGAAGTTCATGTGAAGGACTATTGATTTTAAACCTAAATGTAGAAGGCCTTAGAGTCGTTACATTGAAAAAGAGAGTTGATCAATTACTGTAGATTAAGAGTAGCCAAATTCTTTAGCCAATCATAACTCTTATTCTGGAAAATATGAAATTTAGCAATTTTTGTAAATTATAGATATCTGACAAGTTTAATTTTTTCAATCTTTAAGAAATGCATATTCATCTTGTACCGTAACATTCTTGAAGAGTGTTGTAAGTGTACTTTGCATCTAGAATTTGCTCATCTTGTGTGGCAAAGTTAATACTTCACCACTACCCATTGGTTCAAGAATATTACTTTGTCAAGTAAAGGAAGTTTCATGGATACTTCTTTTGTCCCTCTAAAAAATTCCGAATCATGCACAATTCATATCCCACCTAAAAGCTTTGTTTATTGATTTTGAATATTAAATTCACTTGGTTGTTCTTGAATGCCCTTGTATAGGCAAGTGATAAGGAATTGAGGAAAATTCTTCTTTAATAGTAAGTCTAGCCTTGCTTATATGAGTCACCTTGTACTTGTTGCTTCCTTGGACAATTGTGTTGACAATGGATTTGGTGACTAATTTAACATTACAAACATTTGCTGGTAAAGGGGGGTAGATTTTTTGGTTTTGGTTATTTATATTGGGAGTTGATATTTCATGGAACTCCATTGTTTTTCAAATTTTAAATCATCATGAATGATGAATTGGCAACATTCATAAACAATGCTCAATATAAGACTTTCCACATGGATTTGGGATACTTCAATGATGGTGCCAAAGTTGGATATTTTGCATAGATCTAGAGGATGAGTTATCACTTTTTTAATGCATATATCTCTAGTACAAAGACTAAAAATACAATTAATTTCTTGTAGAGAAGGTTTCCAGAGGGGTTTAGAGGGATAGAGGGAGAATATGTAAATCAAATCTAAAATTCAAACATATTAACATTTGTCTTTTGCTATCTATTGGACAAAAAACATCTACTTTCACCTTCAAGGATTAAAAACATTATACTCATTATTGATACATTCAAAACTTCAATATGTACCTCTTGTTAGATGACATTTAAAAAAACTTGGCACATTATGGATCTCCTATTTTTCTTCAAATGTACCATTGAATGATTGAAAGACAATCAAATAGCATTTTTACATTACAACAAAAGACTAAGATACACTATTTTCTAGTAACACATCCAAGAAGTTGAGACTCTAAACAAACTTGCTATCAAAGGTTGTTGAATTGCACTTTCTATTGAATAAACAACCTATGTATATGTTCCCAGGGAGGACACTTCTTGTGTATTTGGGGGACCCACGTGCGGCGGTGGGGTATTTTTAGGGGGGCTATCAATTACTTGTAATCATTACTTGGTAACATTAAAAGAGCCCCTATTTTACCATAAAGTGGAAAAATCATCCATATTATCATCCCTATTTTATTTTTAAAACACTTTGCCTTTTTAATGTCCCCTATTTTATATATAAATTTCTTATAAATTTTACCTAAGATTATTTAAATGTACCCTATCTTTCGCTGCACGTAGGTTATTAAAAAACGGGAAGTGTCCACCCCTAGCATATGTTTCAATCATATTTGAAAATTTTTGAACCTTCAAATAGACCCTCAAGAATTGACATGCAAAGCTAGAGGTGATAGCCAATGTATACAAATATGTTCACAACTTTCTTTTATTTTGGTAGATTTTTGGATATTTGCATAAGCATGGGAGCTCTTCTTGTTCAAAGAGATACAAAGACCTTTACTTTTAGAAATTCTTGTATATTTTTTACTAACTCTTAAAAGCTTATTTTTCATTTCAAAAGTCTATCCAATTCATTCCTTGCTTTCAATAGCATTATGCTCAAATTAACTCAATTCAAAATTCTAATTTTTTTTTACATTGAATTTTATGAAATATTCAACTCGTAGCGATGATTGGAAGGATCTATCCTTTGAAAATGCACACATTTTCATTCTACAACCAAGCCTATACTTGAGATAACCAATACTTCAACTGCTTACTATCAATAAGAAGATATTGCAGAGATTTCACCTTATTCTAAAAGATCATTCCTAACATTAAGCAATCATTACAAATAGTTTGAAGAAAACCTACATTGTTGCACCTATATAGATATTTTCAATGTTTTAGAGATAAAGACTATTCATAAAAAATTAATCTTAATAATAAAGTTCCAACTTTTTCAATATATGATTTTGTGATTGATTCTTTAGGGCCAATTCATCTTGTTAATTAGGAAATTTTGCTTGTTGTGAATTCTTTTTCTCTATCACATCCTATATTTTAGACTAAGACATTTTGATCGGTGAAACTTTTTTTTACACTCTATTTTTTGGGTTTAGATACTTTGATTGGTGTGAATTTTTTTTCATTCATACCCTATTTTTTGGAACAAGACACTTTGATTGGGACTCAATATGTACATGTGGGATAAAAATGCACCATATTCATATCTATAAGAAGAATGTAGAGAGTATATATGAAACAACTTTGTTTAGATGCCAATCCCATTTGGCTTTAAAAAAAATTAATATTGGAAAATATTTCAAGAATATTCACCTCTTCAAATTTAATTTCGGCTTGGAACTCAAATTCAATCCCCACATTTTGAACCTCATAGCTGAACAAGTACAAAATAAGATAATAAAACAACAAAACATGCTTTGTAAACAACTATAAATGGGTTTGCATAAAATTGTCATTTGACATATTCAAGAATACAAGGTAGTTCAAATCATATATTGAATTTATATTACAATCCTCATTTCATATGTTTCGAAAGAGAAGATTTATCTAAATCAATGTATATATGACAAAAGAAATGCCAATTTCAAATCATCAAACCTACATTTATAATTACAATGATGGACATTGTCATCCCAACTTTTGAAGCCTTTGTGAGGAAATTCAAAAACTTTTGGGAGATGTTTCCAACATATTGCCACAATTGAATTTTATTAATTCATCATCAATGTTTTTGAATGAATTATCATGTAAGACTAGATATTTCAAATGAAATAATTCACCAAAAATGAACTTTTACTTTCTTGAAACTCATATTTGGTGTGTTTGATTGAAATTGCATAAAAATTGAACATTGATTGTGGAAGACAAAAATGTCAATCATTATATATATTATACAAAATTATTTTCAATGGAAACATGTTGGCAATGATTGACGGTTGCTAAGTACTATACAATTCCAAATGATCTGAAATTTTTCAAGCATTTAGACAACTTGACTTGAAGGATGAATAAAAAAAATCACCAACAACATGGATATTTTTTCATACAAATGTGACCTTGCGAAAGTATAACTACCATTTTTCTGCAAGACCCCGAATTTTTTTTTTGCCAATTCAAATGCTAGTATCCTACAATACATGTGGTGGAAATTTTTTAATTTTTTTTCACATGTTCAAAAACAAGCATAGTACTAGAACCTATAGTTACATGTGTCCTAAATTTTTTTTGACCTCTACACTTATACTAGAAATGGTAGTTTTAGATTGTATTTGGTGAAAGCTTAGTCCAAGAACTTTAAGCATAAAGAAGCATTTAAAAAAAAATTCAATTATAACAAAAAAAACTCGATATTGTAGTAATTGATTTAATCACACAAATATAATCTACTGTAACCCTCATTCTAAATCATGCCTATGCCACTTTGGTGAGGAAATGAAACATTGGGGGGATTTTCCAAGCCTTGCAGAATAATAGATCCTAGAGAACTACACCTCTCTTTGGATTTGGATCTTTAGAGGGCCATAACTTCTTCAATATTTATTGAATCTAAAAAAGTGAACAGTCTACTTAGGTGATTTACAAAAAGAACAAATCATGAAAATAGACTTTTATTTTAGAATTAGAATTTAGAGCTAAAAATTTGTTTAGTAGGAAGAATATGAGGTCTTTGGAATATGGTATTGAAACTAATGCTTAGAATTGGATGATTTTCTAAGATGTGTGTACTGTATATATTAGATGTGTTGGAGTTCCTAGGAAAAAAAGTCTATTGAATTCCATATAGAATAATAAAAGGGAGGAGTGGTCTCCCTCTTTACTCTCAAGTGATGCCATAATGACTCATAGTGGCTACATGTAGTGAAGTTGGTATTGAAGCCTCAATGCCACTTTTGTGTTATTATAGAGTGCTAGTACACTTTTTTATATTCATGTGGTTGAATGGTATATTATTACTTCACACTAGGCCATGGAAAGAATCTTGATTAGTGAATTCTACGGTGAACCTTGAAATGAGTTTGGTTGAATTTGGTAGGAAGTTGACAACCATTCGAAGGTGGTTAAAGTACTCCAAAAGGACAATAGTCTATTTGATTAGACAATTGAAAATCCATGTAAATTCCAATGAAGTCAATTTCAATTAAATGTTTATGAAATTTTGACACAAGGTGTCAACATGTACCTCTTAGTTGGAATATACTTTTTAAACTAGTCACATATTAAAATCAAAAGTTATGTTGCCTTAAACAATCGTTTTAATAAAAAATTATTTGCAAAGTTTCTACTTTACTTACAAAATTTGGTAGGTATGTAATTTATATGATTATACAACTTGTAGATGTCATATAAATAACCACATATAATATAAAAATTTTACTTTAAGAGGAATTAAAGTCATCTAGATTTATTGAGTTAGGTCAAAAATAAACTTTTTGTTTTAAATTGAAACATTAAAATCTTTCAATTTGAGTGGTCAAAGTTTTTAGTTTTTTTTGACATCTCTCTATAGTATTCTAGTTAAGTTTGTATGGTTGAATTTTGAAAAAAAAAATGAATTGAATTTTCTTGTCATTGCCTTAAAAAATAGCAATTTTTTACAATTTTTGTTCAAAATGTACTTTGGTCCTTTGGGAGTTAATAATAGAAGAGAGTAGTGCTGCCACCACGAGTGTAGACATCAATGGAAGTTCCACATGTCATCAAATGATATGTGTGGTGTTTTATGGGATATACTAATTGGAATCATAGGAAATAGGACCTCTATAACCCGGAGAAGACACTTCTTGTGTATTTGGGGGACCCACGTACGGTGGTGGGGTATTTTTAGGGGGGCTATCAATTACTTGTAATCATTACTTGGTAACATTAAAAGAGCCCCTACTTTACCATAAAGCGGAAAAATCAGCCATATTATCATCCCTATTTTATTTTAAAAACACTTTGCCTTTTTAATGTCCCCTATTTTATATATAAATTTCTTATAAATTTTACCTAAGATTATTTAAATGTACCCTATCTTCCGCTGCACGTAGGTTATTAAAAAACAGGAAGTGTCCTCCCCTAGCTCTATAATTGGAATTGCATAACAATGCAAGTGTTTGGTATGTCACATAAGAGAATTTTACAGCTGCAGTAAGAGATTGCGAGTTCCCAGACGCTGGGAACGCGATGTTGATGTGGTCGAGCGACTGCCACGTCAGAAATAATATTTTTTTATTAATTTTAATTAAATATTAAATATTTTTAAAATATATTTTCTCTCTTTAATACATTCTGAAGTTTTTTGGAAAAAAAAATTTTAATTTTTTTTTTTCAAAATTCAAAAATTTAGACCAATAGGGTGCTGGTCTGCAGCAGTGGGAACAATTTTGGGGAACACCCCTGAAACGATCTCTTGGAGGCCCAGAAATCCTCTTATGATTATTAGAAGATTGTGACCTTTAGCATTATTATAATAGAAAATCCTACAAAGGCACTTTGGAAGAAGTCAATAACATAAGTTTGACTAAAGGCACAAAATATCCTATATACATCATTTTATCATCTCTTAAAACCATCTTTAAATTATATATTATATATTTTATATTCATATCATCTTTTCAATATAAATTTATTTTTACATATTTTAAAACTTTTTTTAATTTAATTAATTATTAAATTATTCTTTTGAATTTCATTTTATAATATTTTTTAACTATTTTGAAATTTTTAATCCTTAAATATTTCATCAATCATAATATGGTTGATTAGTTTTTTGAACAACCATTTTTAGACTTAGGAATGTGAAAGTATTTTATTCTTGAGCTCAGTCTCATGAAAATTGAAATTAACTATGAAATTGTGTATTTTGATAAAGAAAAAGATCTACTATCAAATTTATGGAAATTTCCAAAACATGGGTGGTGTAGAGGTAAAGAGTCAAAAAATCATTGAATAGGGAATTTTAACCAATGAAGTTGAAGCATGCATTTTTTAGCTCTTCAAGGTCTGTATCTAGTAAGAACCACTAGAATACACATCTTACACTTGGATTTAAGTTGTTTTTCAAATTTTTTTTCCTACTCTACATCTTTTATTGCATTCTTTCACCATACCATGCTTGATTTAGACTTTTGGCTCTACATTTTAAGCAAATCTTTAATTTTTTCATGTTTTTTGAAATTTAACAATGAAACAATTACTATTGCAAGACCATTTTCTAATTTCTTTTTGGTCCTAAAAATACAAGACTTGTTCACATGCATGTGGAATTTATTTACATTAAAAATGATTGTAGAATATCGACTTTCTGAAATGTAATGTGCCCAAAACAACCCATTGAAGCACAATTTAAGTTATACCCAAACATGGATTTCTTTGAAGTAACCTTTACTTTTATATTATAATCTTACAATCTATAAGTTGGACTTAGCTTTCTATAAAAAACTACAATTAATTTTGTGTAAAAATGATTCATTAGCCTTAGAGTTTCAACTCTTTGTAATCTACAAAATTGGAATCCAAACCACCTTGAAAGGTGATAAAAATTTGAAGGTTTAACTATTTTGTAGCCCTTGAGGGCTTAATTAACTCCAATTTATTCCTCAATTATTTTCATTTAGTAGATTGTATTGTTTAATTTTTTGAAATCAAACTTTTCAAATAACTTCTAAATCAAGTTTTTTAAAGCATTGTTTTTTAAGACAATATTAGTTTTTCAACACCCCTAACAAGGAGTATGAACTGTCACATCAAGATTTATTGTTGCTACAATACAATAGAATTCTTTGTAAAGTCCCCCCAATTTGGGCAAAACTTTTTGGAAATTGATGGAATTTGGAAAGGCATCTTCAACCAAACCGTTAGGCTTTTTTATAAGAAGCTTGCGACATACAACCTCAAAAGTAGGGTCCAAATTTTTTTAGGCACCATTTTGATGCCAAATTCAATTTCACACCCACTTTTGTTCTCACTGCGCATGACTTTCTTGACTCATCCTACTTTTTTGCAAAACTAATGGGTTTAAATCCTAGTTGAGCCTACTTTATGAATAACTCAAATGCTTAAATTTTTTTGTCACCTTTAGTGGCTTATATTCTATAGGTGAAAAAAAGATGGTTTTGAGTTGTATAAAAGCCATAAAGGTTTATTTTTTCAAACTTAAACAACAATAACACTAATTGTTTTTAATCTATTTTGTATAATAGAAGAATTAGTATACTATTGAAACTAGGGTTTGATTGAAACTAGGGTTTGATTGTTCATTTAGTGAGATCCAATTAAAAACAATTGAAAATTGAAGATGTTGAAATTTCAAAGTATCAATTATAAACTTTAAAATAGAAAATTTTTACTAAATATTTTTTAATTTTAAAATTACATTATTTTAATAATTTGATTTAATCTTCATTACTTTACATCTTAAAATGTATTAAATTCAATCTTTTTTGCAATTTCTATATTTCATCTTTTATAATTCACCTTTAAAGAGATTTTTCTTTATGATTTTTGTTACATTTTCATCCAAATGATTTTCTATTATTTTCTATTTACTAAATCCTAAAGGCATCTTATAACTTCTCAATGGAACCTTTTTGATGTTGTCGCATTCTAATTGTATCCATTATTATTTTTGATATATTTAATTATGTAATCAATTGAAACAATCTCTACAAATATTTTTCTTAATGATTTTTTGAAACTACCAAGAATTTAAATTAAATTAAGAATTTAGGCTTATTCAACTATTGTACCTTAATGGTTATTGTGATGTAGATTTTGCCTACTTGACAAAAAATCCCAAGACAACTAACTAGGGGTTTATTTCCATGGAAAGGTCTATAAGTCTATCGTTTGTATGACTAAGGTCACTGTAATCGTATGTTGAACACT
The DNA here is from genome assembly GCA_947034885.2 of Thuidium tamariscinum. NCBI lineage: Eukaryota > Viridiplantae > Streptophyta > Bryopsida > Hypnales > Thuidiaceae > Thuidium > Thuidium tamariscinum. The sequence goes on from OX344751.2 coordinate 16,358,446, forward strand.
TATTTATGTCGTTTTTGGTTTCGTTTTAAATAAAATAAACCCAAGGAAAATTCTCTAATGTCAATTGGTCACAGTCCACAAACCCAATGCTATAGTAGACCAAATGTATGACGTCACAGTCTTGTCTAGTGGGTGGCTCATGTCAATTTTCTTTGTCAAATTGTCAGGGATAGTCAAGTTGTCTTATGCATGCTCTAGCCACTTAATGCAATATATATATATATATATATATTATTATTTTATTTTATTTTATTTATAATTTGATTCCTCTTTTCTTTCTCTCACATGGCAATTTTCACTCTTAATTTGCAATAATTTAATTTTAAATAAAAGAAATTTAAATTCTTTCCTTTCCTTTTATTTCTTTATCTTTTAACAAGTTGATCCTCTTTCGCAAGTCAAATGGTCTCAGCCGTTCCACTTGAATTATGTCAAATAGTCTTCTAATCTATCTACTACATCTAATAGACCTAAATTCACTATTTAGACTTAATTGTTTTATTTCCAACAACCACAAGCAATTCCTACCTACCAGATTTGTTGGTGGTTGGGGAACACTTGCAATATAAATTCTAATTCTAATTATCAACTTGACTCTATGTCTCAGTCAATTTGATTTAATTTCTTAGACCTATGTTTTTATAATATCAACGGATCACAGTCTACTAGACTTAGCGAATTTTAATTAATGAAATTACTCCAGTCTATGTATCCAGTTGACAAACTAATTTAACAAACAACATCCATTAGTTTCTTCATCTCATAATTCTCACATAATCAATTTGACAATGTCACAATTTCAACCAAAGCATTACAGTTGATAATTGAAAATTTAGATTCAGTTGATCAATTTGACATAAGATGTTTACAATTTAATTCCACCTCTATGCTCAATCAATTAGACAATACAATGCCAGACTGCAGTTCTTTGCAGACAAATTGACACACTTATCTTTTAACATAATTTCACATTTTAATTCTTTCTAAAATGCGAAATTGATCTCACACAAATCCCAACATAATTAAATCAAATAGACTTTATAATTTTTAAAGTTGTGATTCTTCACAGTCAATTGGACAATAATTTCAATACTGGATGACCACTGGACAAGGCAATGCCACATACAACCAGCATGGTTGTGATCCAATTGACATACCTCAATCAATTAGACTTAGTTCAGTATTCTATTTACAACCAGTTGTGAATCAGACTACTCAAACCAATGGACTACAACACCAAGACTGGTTGGCAAATTGACATGATAACTCATCCCACATGCATCAGGCAATTAGACATGATCATGGCATTACAACTCCATACAATTATACAGACCATTTGATGTTTTCCTTTCACTAATCCAGTCCACTAGACTTGGCTGAATTTACAAACAAAATGAGATGAACTCATTGATTTAATATAAAACAATTCGGTTTTAGTGCTCAAATAATTTAATGTGTCACTGTACCTCACAGTTTCCATATCCAGTTGACATCTAATTTACTCTCTTCAGTCAATTAGACACAAATCACACAACCAACATTTTCTAAATAATTATCAAATTAATTAGTCCAGTTGATTTAAACTTACAACCATTTGTAAGTGCAACGAGCCACCTGTTCAGACCAATCGACTCCACAGGCTGAATTTGAGGGAGCTCCAGGAACCAGCTACTAGTCGATTTGATTAATAGTTTTTCATTTGCAATTTACTACTGGTCCACCAAATTGACTCACAGAACATACTCACCACTGTTTTCTCTCACTCCAACGTACTGACCATTAGACATTGAGAACTAATTTAATTGCAATGTTCAAATTTAAAACTTGCACTGGCAATTAGTCAAAGTCTGCAAACACCAACAAGAAGACAGATACACACAAGCAAATCGGCAAATGGACCAGAAGACAAAAACAATGCTCACAGCCACCTGCTGTCTGAGCTTAAGACAATTAGACAAAAGCAATTGCACAATAAAAGCTTGGAAATATATTGACAATTCGAAAACGAAGTACACGGTGAGTCATACCAACTATATGCACTGAATTCAAAACAATTAGACCTTTGGACATATAGTCCCAAAACTGAAGACAACTCTTCACTACAAGGTGCGTTTGGCAAATTGACCTTCCAGTTCTTAGTTAGTTCTTTCCAAATCTAGTTGACTCCCACCTTTTTAATTCTTGTTTACAACCTATGAGTCTATTAGACTTAGAAATGGAAATGAAACTAATTGTAAACTCTATTCACACTTGGGAAGACAAATTGACATTAAAAATGAAAAAATTGCGTTCACAGTTATAGTTAGCATTCCCTATTAAAAATTAATTAAAGTTGTCATTGGACAAATCTGTCATTGGACAAATGCATAAAAATATGAAAATTTGTTTTTTCTACCAATAATTTTTTTTAAATCCTTAAGATTTTGGTATTTGTTTTTAAGAACATTTTTGCTAACATATATAGACATGAAAATCATTGAAATAAATACAATTTTAGGAGGAAAATGCATAAAATACATTTTCCACTAACTAATTAAATGAAGTTGAGTAGTCTTTACAGTTTCAGGAATTCATCCCATCATTAATTCACTATGACAACCCTATTGATTGACTTAAAAAGACCCAAATATATGAATGATGGTCCAAAATGACCCTATACTACCTTGAGTGATGATGTAGGTGGTAGTAACCAATGGGTGCATCCATGAGGTTGCCAATTCAATTCTCCATCCTTACATTGCTTGTATGGTGGTATTGTTTACATCCCTCATCCTATATCCTTGTGAAGAAGCCTCTAGTGTATAAGGTAGAAGTACCTATTTTCAACAAACCCCCTTTAATGGCTTCAAAGGTTGACCTATTGTAAATAACATTTGAATGCACTATTAATTGAAAAAGATTCTTTGTTTGTACCTTCTCATTTAATCATCTTTCTTCCTTCATTGTTTAAGGAGAAGGGCCAAAGCTATCTATAATAGGTGACTGGAATGGATTTGAATGAAAAATCTCCTTTTATAATGAATAACATATTCATTTTTGAGATAAAAAATTCCGTTTTTTTTATTGTTCCTCATCCCTATGTTTGTACACATTGAGCTCAATTTCAAAGTGAATTTCCCACATCTTATATATTGAAATGCTTAAACTAACCATAGTAAGTTCCGTACTTCTACCTTAATTTTGGTTGAAATTTCCAATTGTTGAGGATGTCAAGCAAAGCTTTTTTTTTTACGTTCTAGTCCAATATTGCACTAGAGAATATAATCTGGATGGAAAAAACTACAAAAAGTGTCAAATTTTTTGGATGAAATCACCAAACAACTTTGAAATTTAAAAAAATATTAGACGAAATCATTTCATTGTGGATGAAAACCTTACTAAACATGCAATAAGTGGATGAATGTTTCAATTTGAAGCACCACTATAACATTTTATATTGTCACTATGGCACTTCTTCAAATATGAAAAAAACACCCTGACGTCAAGTCCTCGCTACAATCGTATGTTACGGAGTGTAATATATATACGAATGACAGAAGGATGATAACATGTGGATGAGAACGCAAGGATGTGGACGTAGATGTGGATCCATCAGACATGGGGAAGGGCGCCAGAGAGAGGAGACAGGAACCTCGGAGAGATGAGTTGCAAGCGTGGAGCTTGGCGATGGTGGTTAGGGTTTCATCGACAGGTGCCTGGCGTGAATTGATTGCGAGGAAGGACGTCGCATTGCCTGTCGCTTCATCACATCGCGGAGCCGAATTTTTCCTGTTTCCACCGACTTCGATATTGTCACATTTCGTCATGTGAAGGCAAATAGGTCGCGTGGAAGCAAAACTTTAGGCTCGAGGTTAGGTGCGAGCCGTGGAAGCTTTGCGGGTGGAATTCAGAGCAGTGTCTGGCAAAAGAATTTGATTGAGGTCAGCCCTTATTTCTTTCTTTTCTTATTTTATTTTTTGAGTTTTTGGGATGATAGGGTGTGACGCCCTGGCGCTTCCAGTGTTTCGAGACGAGCGGGCGGGGTTTGGCGCCGAGTTTGGTCGCGACTGACTGTCTGTTTGTGCGATTAGAACATTTTTTCTCCCGCCTGTTGGCTGTTAGGGCCGAGAAGTGCAAATAGGTGCCAGAGTGCGAGGTCGTGGTTTAGAGGCACCACAGCCCATGCAATGGTTTGTGTGAGAGCAAAACGGGTGTCACTTTGGAGGAGCATGCACGAGGTTTGGGTGATTCCCTGCGGTGTTTAAACGTGAGGACTATGAATCACGGTTAGGGTTTTTGGAGTTCGAAGAGTTGTGAGGTGTGTACCTTGGCAATTCTTTTGCAGATGTGACCCTAGGATATGGCGAAAAAGAAAGGAGGAGCCGGGAGGGTTGCCAAAGCAGGTGGCGCTGCAGCCGGTGTTTCTGCCGACGCACCACCGCCTCGGGAGTTTAATCAAGGAGACCTCGTGTTGGCAAAAGTGAAGGGTTGGCCAGCATGGCCTGCGCAGGTACGTCGCAATCGACACGTGAGATGGCATTGTTGGACTTTTGAAGCGAGTCCTCTGTGAAAATTGAGCAGTAGTTTTGGTTCCCGAAGCAGCAAGCTTTTTTGAGGAATTGGCTGTTGATCTGGCGTGTATTAATCCCCGTTTCTTGTTTCAATCGCTCGGAGCACCATCTTTGCAGTCCCGGCCATTAAAGCAATAGTTTACGGTTGCGATAGCTTGTGTCCAAGGGTCGCGATGTAGATTTCCTGGAAACTTGGCTCTGCAGTCGGACTTAGTTAGGTTCGGACAGACCTCTGGAAGCTTTTTGTCTTGCTGGCGTAGAAGTAGATGAAGCAACCTACCCTACATCGAGCAAGTGTTTGAGGTTCAGCCCCATTAGTAAGAGATCCTCAATAGGAGAAGTTTTGACGCTTCTTTGCACTTCCAAACTTAATTTCTAGAGGAGAGATGGCGTCATGGAGACGAAAGCGTGATAGACAGACTTACAAGCTTGTTTGCGATTTTAATGAAAGTATTCTGAGATTAATTGTGATATTCCTTATGATTTTTCTTATGCCCACTTTTGAAAGACAATGTTGTAGAATGAAATTCGAAATGAAAACCTATGATGCATGAAGCTTAAGGTTTTTGCCACTAGGATCTAGTGGCGATGTCGTCAAGTAGCTAAGCTCCCCGCTAGACGTGTTCGTTGTTTTCTCTAAATTTTCTCTAAAGGGGTTAACAGTGCAGCCTGGACGTAGTAATTCTCCATTGCCCCCCCCCCCCCCCCCCCCTCCCGTCTGATGGTTCTCTCATTACCTGACTTATATGTTTTGGTATCACCTTGGCAGGTTGAGAGATTGGAGACGGAAGGGAAATTCGTCGGGAAGTATTACGTCACATATTTTGGGCCAGGACAGCAAATGTAAGTGTTCCATCTGTTTTTGTATTCATGATCACACTTTTTGATGCTCAGCCGTTGTATTGGTGCTAAATTGCGTTTGTGTCATGACAGTGGTTGGTGCACACCGGCTGAGCTTTCTGATTTTGATGCGGATCAGAAAGAAGCGTCCCGTCAGAGGTCGAAGAGGAAGGTCGATAAGAAGTTCAATGTCGCCCTGGATGAAATTTGTGCCGTGCAAGATGAGCGGGCTGGAATTTCCCACAAACTCTCTGCAGACGAGAACGCGGACGTGCCCGAAGATGACGCGCCTCGGGACAGTGGCTTGGATGGCCAAGAGGATGACACAGTGAAGGAGGGAGATGTCATGAGCGATGTAAAGCATGACGACCCTTATCTTACGCAAGTCGTCACTTTGAACCAGCAGGACGATTCCGTTCCTTTCAATGATGCAAATCCTGAAGAGGACGTTGAAGACGACGACACCGAGAAGGATTGGAATGAGAAACCCGAATACAATGGTAGCGATCTGCATTCGGGAAGAAGTTCTGAAGGACGAGAGCATCAACAACAAGCTAGTCTCGATGATGTCGTAGGGGAAGGGTTAAAGTCGTTTGCAGAGGGCGAAGAAGCTGATTCGGAGCCAAACGTAGGAACGAGGCGTGCTTTTAGGAACGCCCTGAAGAAACTCAACGAGACGGTTGAGAAGGATCCCGAGTCGAAAACGGAGATTCCAGAAAGCGAAGGTCATGTACTGACTTACCAGTATGGGAGGAAGAAGAATCGAAACAAGAACAATAATATTAAGGATGAACCGCCGTTTGCAAATGGCGTCACTGGCCAAGAAGTCGTTCAAGACTCAGCTCTTTCGCATGCCGAAACTAGCGATTTTCAGAAGAAGATGAAACCTAAAGTTGGTAGACCGTCCAAAGCTAGTCAACAAGGTAAGATTGGAGGCCGGGACAGCAAGCCGAATTTGCAACCGATCCGAAGGCCAAATGCTGGGGATAAGGATTTGAAGTCAGATAAAGGGAACGGGGGAGGCAAGCACGATGGTAGTGGGAAATTCTCCAAAGATCCTTCCAAGAATGGGCACATTAAGAAAGGACCTTATTCTAAGAAGAAGGATATGTTTAACTCCAGCGCCAAGGAAAGTGTTTTGGCTGGAGAGAAACGTGAACTTAAGTTGGAGGACAAGAAGGATGTCAAGAGAGTGTCGTCAGAGGCGGACAGATTCAAGAAAGGACCAAAGAAGTCACAAATAACGAGCAAGGGTTTCGAGGTGGGTTGTCAACTTGGGATCCTTTGTGATTCTTTGCTTCTAATCGTAAAGCTTGTGTAATGAGTTGGGTTCATTTTGCTCGCACCCTGATGGAGATATTTGTGGCCTGAATCATTGTATTCATTGGTTCGATGGGATCTTTCACATTATTTTAATCGATGTGAATCTGAATTGAGATATAATAGTGTCGCGTATGTGTTATTCTGGTGCATTTCAAGATAATTCGAACGCCCTAGTTAGGGTTACCTTAAATTTCGCCGGCAATGTTCGAATTTGTGGAATGCTTAATCTGTACAAGTATCCATCGACGACGCCACGCTTAGAACCTAATTGACGTTGACTAACATGGCATTGTGGAAGCGATTGTGACGGCAGGAGAGGTTTAAATAGGGGTAATTGAATAATTGAGTATTTGTGCTTTTAGCAGGAAGGGAAAAAACATTCAGCTGCACTCAGGCTACGGGATGATCATGTGAAGAGTAATCTTGATGAAGTCGAGAAGAAAGTTACAACTCCGTCCTCGCTTTTTCTTGGAGGATCTAAAAGCAAAGGCGATCCTAAAGGAGAGAGTTCTCAGAAGCGGAAAAGGTTTCCTGATGGAGAGGGTGAAGGGAGGGAAGAGAATACGTCTGTGGAAAGGGAGAGAGGGGATGCAGGCACCAGTCCGAAAACCGATGTAGACGAGAAACACCTTCCCTTATCAAAGAGGCCCAAGATGTTAGCCTCAGAAGATAAGTTGTCGGAGGGAAAGCAGAAACACGTGTCCGTTGGTCGTTCAGGATTGGACAGTGGCAATGTGGAGAAGTATTCACCCAGAGATGGGAAGTCCAGAGAAAGGGGGACTAGTCTCCCCCCTAAGGCAGACAAGGACAGGATGAGGAAAGCTGCACTGGATGGCGAGGCTGCCCTTCCTCCTTCAAAAAGACGAAATCGAGCTTTTGCAGCAATGACTGCTTGTGAAGCGGAAGCCGCAACCGCCAGTGCAGCGGAATTAAGGGAGCAACCAGAAAACGGAGTATCCTCTAACCAAGCGGGTAGTAATGTTACTGCCACTTCTTCGTCTGAGACCCTGAAGAAAGAGGGTACAGCTGGGTGTGGGTTGCTGGCTGTTGGCATTGCGAGTCCCTTGAAGAATGCCACCGTCACGCCTGACATATCTAAGTCTGATGGAGGGCATAAATCACTGAAAGTAGGAAGCGGCCATGATAATTTTGGTGGCCAGGAGAGGGTAGAGAGCAGAAAACATCTTCCCGTTAAAGACCCTCAGGCAGCAGATTCGCCAAGTAAACACAGTGGAAGCGAGGACCCCAGAGAATCGAAGCGAGGATCAAAGAGGGGTCTCCATGGGAAATCTGATGCAGAAGGTTTGGTCACGAAAGGTTTTGCAAGTCCTGTTCCAACGAAATCAAGCTTGGAAGGTGGGACGGAGAAACGTAAAGGACACTTGACTGGCTCTGACAGTGGGAAACTGAGTACAGCTACAGCTGAAGCGTTTCCATCCCTTGCGAAGCCAGTTTTGGAGGACTCAATTATAAAGAACGCGTGAGTATTTCTACGTCCTTTGCTGTGTTGATGCTGCTTTTTACTGATATATGTGGTCAGTGGCTTCTGATTGTGCGCTGTGCGACATTTTCCTATCCGTAATCAACGTGTTTTGTTGTTGCTATTTGAATTTGGGAAATGAGCGAGGTTCTTTTCCTAGCATGCATGTGTTGACGAATTTATGCTCCTGGTGACGACAACTTTGATATAATGTATGGATTGTTGCGTCCTGTACTGATCACAGCTCTTTGTTAATCTAATTAGGGTTGCGCTTGCCAATGAGAAGAGGAATGCGCTGAAGAGGGAGGGAGATTCATCTGCCTCAATGAAGGTCCTTATTGCCGCTGCTCAGGCTAAGCAACGGGCTCGACAATATTCTACAGGTATGGCTAATTCAATTTTCTTTGCGTTTTATTTTTGTGTGAGGTTTTCTGCTTCAAGTCTTGGGGTGCATCGTCTGTTCGATTTGACGGAGACATTTTTGAACTTGTGCAGGTGGATCTGGGTCGTCGGGTTTTGCAGAATTTGACAAAGTAACGAACAGCATGGTTTGCAGCCCTTCTCCTTCGCAGAGAAGAGGCAGTTCAAGACTCACGTCACCAATTCAACATGGTCAGGCGGTGGTCATGGATCTGCACGATCGACATGCTGGATGGAATTCTAGTGTTGACGAGAGGTCAGGGGTTTTATCAGCAGAGCCAACTATTGACACGGAAGCCACTATTGCCCGGGATACTTTTGTGGGCATGCTGGAGACAGTTTCGCGCACAAAGGACAGCATTGGACGCACAACCCGGCAGGCTATGGATTGTGCCAAGCATGGAATTGCTGAGCAGGTCAGTTTCAGGGTAGCGATTTTGTGGTGTGTTTGGTCCCGGTAACTTGCCTTGGTGAGATTGTGAAGATCGAATTTGAAGGGTTACTGATAAGTCAAACGTATCAGCATTTCAGCGGGGCACAGCTTGTCACTGTAGCTTGATGTTGATGCATCATCAAACATGATATTTAGATGGTGAGCGTTTTTCTTTATGTGCGTGTTGGTTAGTGCTGATGAAAGAGCTGTCCTTCAGTCTTACCGAAAGTGACATACATTTTGTAGATCGTTGAAATCATCGTGCGGAAATTGGAGAATGAGCCCAGCTTTCATCGGCGGGTAGACTTCTGGTTTCTTCTGGATTCGGTCACTCAAGTTGCTCATACCCAGAAAGGTGAGGTTTCTACGTGATTGTGCTTTGTTCTTGTGCGGAGCAAGATCTAGTACTGTCGAGTAATTTCTATGTTGCGTCAAGGATTGTTTTTTTTGGATCCTCTTCCTCACCTGAAGATTCCGATCACTTGATAGGTGCCCGCTTGGTTTGATTCTTTTCGTTACCTCTTTCAGAGAATGTAAGGTGCATTCATGGTGCACTTATTTGTATGTATTTCTTTTATCGAGGGGACGGTTCGCTAGGCTTAAGAGCGCTCGAGCATTTGTGACGGTAGTAATATATTTTTTGTGGTGCTTTTGGGACCCATCAGTCTTGGCCTACCTTCCAATTGTGCAAGATTCTCTTCCGCGGATACTGAATGCAGCTGCTCCACCGGGAGGTGTTGCTCGTGAGAACAGAAAACAATGCCTTAAGGTAAGGTGGTGTTTACCATGACGTGCTTTTTCATGTGATTTGTCTCTTCTTAGTTTCGGTATCCTATTCTGACCTGGAGGTTATTAGTCAGGTCTTGTGTATAGATGTACACTTCGAGAGATCATTTTTGCGCTGTCGAATTGTAATAACAATATTCTTGAGCATTCAGAGTTCAACTTTTTTGTTGTCACGCTTCTGTACATGTCTCCTCTCCATTTTTACTCTGTAGCCTGTAGTGATTGCTCTATTGCAAGGTCAGAGCTGTTTGCTGAATACAATGTTTACTGAACTAACAGATTGTCCTCGTGTAGGTGCTGAACTTGTGGCTCGAAAGAAAGGTGATGCCGGAGTCAATTTTGCGTCATTTTATGAATGAAATAGAGTCGCATAATGATGACAAGGGGTTACCTGGAGGTGGTCACCGCCGGCTTTCTCGATATGAGCGTGGAGTGGACGATCCCGTGAGGGATATGGATGGCATGTTGGTTGACGAGTATGGAAGGTGATGGTCCATTTGTATTTTTTACTGCTAGAACGAGCTCATGTGGTGTCTTTTTGAGAGTTCTTACTCAATCAGCCAAAATCTTCATGCGAGTGAGCTGATGCTGAATGTTTGCGTTGATATACGAACTCCTGTTAGTATTTTGTATTCGAGCTCTCTTTGCGTGGAATCGCATGCCAGTGATCGTGTCTTTGGGGTCTATGGTCAGAGCAGAAGACAAAATGTTCACGTAACTTTGATTAACATTGAGTCCTCCCTGATCTGCAATTTTTCTGGCCAGGTCAGTTGCAATGTTGACGTAGGGTATGGCACTTGTGGTCTCGCTGTGGAAGTGCAGTGATTTTTGACTTTGGTCAGTACCTTTTGCTCTGCAGCAATGCATCCTTGAATCTACCAGACGGATTTTCTATCATTCCTCAACTGTACGAGGATGATGAAGAGGGCAGTGAAGACGGCGACAAGAAATTGGAAACCCAATCTTTAAGTACCATCAACACAACTCGTTCAACTGAAGCAGAGGACGCTTCTGAGAAGTTCCGTACTGTTTTAGAAGACGTGGACGGCGAGCTTGAGATGGAGGACGTCTCGCCAACTGCGGATTCGGAACTTTTAGCTAACAAGGAGCGTGATCGACTTTTAGCTGATCATTTTACCGAGGAGGCTCAGTCAAACCCTACTCAGCCCCCTCTGCCATTGGAACCTCCCCCTTCTGTTCCATCGCCCCCGCCTCTGCCAGCAGACCCGCCTCCTTCCCCTCCTCCACCGCCCCGATCCCCGCCTCCGCCGTTGACTACCTCACAATCAAAATATCCCAAGGCGGGGATTGCTATCATGCAGAATTCAACGCGCTCTCAGGAGAGTAATCACCAGCAGAGCGATTCACCGTCGACGCCTTCTGCTTATTCAGGTCATCAGGGTCAAGGAAACCTTGGGCTTTCTCAAGTAAGTCATCTATCACTTTGTTTGCACATATTTTCATACCAGACTCTATTTGATTCAAGTCATTGGTTTGCAGTCTTTTGAGACTTCATCTAATAAACAAACACCTGCTCGTGTTTAATCTCAGGGAGGCTCCAGATCAAACCCATATCCGACTGGTTCAATGAGCCAATTAGCCTTGCCGCTGGAACCTCCGCTTCCTCCACCTCCTTCTCAACAGAGCAGTCCAGGATTCACCCAAGGTCCTTCCACCGGAACACGTCTTCCACCCCCTCCGCCTCTCCCTCCTGCATTTCGTCCGCAACGGGTGTGGCCTGACACTTTAGCCTCCCCAGCTGGAGATTCTGACATTTCTCCCCAATTAGCCAGGCTTGGAGAGGAGCAAGGTCGACAAGGTCCTCAAGAGGTCTCTGGTGGCGAACGAGTTGGGGGAGAGTTGCCTAGTGCGCAACAAGATGTTGGGCCCGCACATAGTGGAGCTTGTACAAGCTCTGGACCTCCAGAAGGTGCAGTCGATCTCCTTCTATGTCCTATAATACTGCCCTGCCTTGTCTGCTTCCGTGTGTTACATCTACAATGGCAAAGTTTATTTATTTTAATATTCTTGGATGTGTACAGGGGCAAAACCAGGAGATCAACCATCAGCAGGTGCCATGTCTGGTTATTCAACAAATCCTTCGCTTTATTTGAACCAAGACCAGATTTATAGAATGAATTCTGGTGTTCGACCTGGACCAGGTGCACAGTTTCAGTATGGACCCCCAGTGATGCAGCCCCCGATGCGGGGTCGACCATTTGGTGGACACTTTAGTCCACATGCACAATATCAAGGATCTGCTATGAATCCTCCAGGTATACCCTGATTGGCTGTTATATTTGTGAAGTTAAAATGTGCTTCAATCACTAAATTGCTGAACCAAATTTACATTTTAAAATCTGTTCGTTGGTCATGGGTAGTATTCATGCGTCCTATTTTGTCACTGTAGTGGCATCTTTTGTGAGCTATGCACATGCTGTGAAAAGGTTGCAAGTTTATCCGTTGTGCTCTACAGAAACTTGAATTATGCTTGCCTGAGGGCTCTGTTTGGAGTTGTGATTTAAATGATTTCTGCTGGTGTGTCCAGGTAGTCAGGGCCCGATGCAGATGCTTGCCTTCAGACCTGGGGGTCCTACCCACAGTTCATGGAGGCCAGCCTAATTTATTGGTGGCAATCAACAGGTAGAATTCGCCTCATTTACTGCAGTCTAAGTGTACTTTTCCGCGGCTTCTGCACCTCATTTGTGTGGTTGATGAGCCCTGAGCAGCTGCTGGTGTGGACCCGTGTGAAGCAGATCTGAAAAGATGTGGTGCGATTCTATCTATTCATTGATGTATACTATCTTCTGGCAGGTGCATGCCTGGGATTTTCATGCAATTGCTGCATGGCTGGCCATGAATGATGAACCCGGAGTATAGTGAGATTTTGGGTTCTAGTTGCCTAAGATTGTTAAGCCTCGGAGGCATCGGTAGGAGTCTTGGAGCTCTGACGATGAGGTGATCTCTTCGTTGGAGAGAAAATGTTTCGGGTGGAGTAGTATATGAAGGTACTTCATTGAATGTTTAGGATGAAACCAGCGTTAGAGTAGGCTGGGCATCGTTTGTACATTCTCTTCTTTCCATTTCATGCCTGCTGATTGCAGACGTTAGCACCGTAGATTTTTTATCTGTATGGCAGAAGTTTGGCATCTTGGCTCACAACCTGATGCTGTTGAACTATTTTCACATCTTGCAGGCTGCTTTTGGTATGGCTTCAGCTGTTTTCGCACGACACCTTTCGTTCTGGATTCCATGACAAGTCGTTTTGCTTGTATAGTAGTGGAATCTGAATGAACTGAATGGGTTGGACTTCAGTACTTCTGATGTTGTGTTGTAAATATGCATTTACCGCCAACCTCCCGCTTGCAGATTGTGAATACCTATTTTGAAGGAGAGATTACGGTTTTCTTTTGCTTCTAGTGTGTCGTTGATTACGAGTTCATTGCGTATAGGGATCGGCAGTCTTTGAATCGTAATGCTCTCGAAGAGTAATGAATCATGATGATTTGTTTTACTGTCACTTTACACGAAGGTGATAAATTCATCACGTCGAGGATAAGGAAGTTTGAGCAATGAATCTTCTTCACCGAAAGCTTCCTTCAAATCAGTAAGGTAGAATCGCACATTAGCGCACTTGTTCCCGTTCTTGTAACCTAGATTACACCTATTTGTGTCCCTAGATTTTGGTTATTGAATCCTCCAAATGCTTGATTCTGATTTGTTAGTGCTTTTGAAGTACACGTACTTAACTTTGATTTGTGGACTATTGATTTTTTGGATTATTGATTTTTGCATATTTCAGATTTGGATCCACCTATGTGATAGTTTCAGTGGTCTAGGGAGTTGGCACTTTGAAAAATCATAGGAATTACATATGACATCTAAAAAATCTAGTTTCTTTTTGTATACTCAAGATTTTCTCTCTCTAATAGTACAAAAATATTATATTTTCAGAAATGTGTCTCCAACTATGTGGAATTGCTTATATTGACAGTTTTCAATACTTCCACCTTAATTACTTTGATTTTATATCTCTTGATTGTTTTGGTGTTTGTGCTATGATACAAGAGGATTTTGTAGAATCTCCTATTGTGCTATTCAAAGAATCTTGTTTAATATAGAGTACAATTGGCAATTTGTCGATAGGATTGTTAACATTCTACTTTTATACAATCTTGAATAAATAAACTAAATTTTAAATCTAAAAAAAAAAAATTTCATTTTTGGTGAACTATTTCAATTAAGTACTAAATACCAAAATTGCATTTTTTTGGCAACATAGTGATTTGAGGCAACTCATTAGGATTGGAGTTTCTTTCTATTGAAATTTTACATCATATATCCAAAAAGTAGCTTTGAGGTCCAACAATTTCCATAATTATTGACTACATGGTTAAAAAGTTATTGTATAATATGTGATTTTCATTGCTTCGTAAGTAATTTAGGTAGTTCAAAAAACTTCTTTAAGGAATGGAAGTTCTTGAAATTTTTCATATATATTCTAAATGTTTTTCTCTATTTTATCATTTGGAATTGAGAGTGAAAAATTCTTCAACCACAAGAAATCATGAAAAGATAGTGACTACTACATTGTTAATTTATTTGACTTCCTTGCAATACATAGTGATTTTGAGTAAGGTAGATTCCTTACTTGCTTCTAAAATTTTGCAATTGTATATGGAACAAGATGTATTATTCAATGGTAGAGATAAGTCAAAAAATTAACTTCAAGACTAATCAAAGTTTGTTGACCTTGTCTTGCAGGAATGAAAAAAAAATTATTTTTGTTACTTTATACATTATAATCTTTCAATCTATGCAATGAAATGGTTTGAAATTTTCCACACATATCTACAATATTTTACTACACTTTTGAAAGGTTGAAGGTCAATAAACTATTTTTTTTCTAATTTAAGACAATGTTCTAGTATTATTTGACAATTTCTCTTGGTAAACATCTAAAGGCATGAGCAATGGTTCTTTCTTTGATTTGTGCACTTATCAATAAGAATTATGCATCTACTTTTGAAAATTCAATTTTAGAACATCAATCAATAACCTTTAGCTCCTAGGAACTATTAGAAATGGTATCCAAATAATACATTCTTCAATGCATAAAGATTCATTTTTATAAACACAAGATGACTACTAAAATTTGACCAATTTAACTATATGTGCTATGTTTAAGCCCCCCAAACTAGACCCATTGTGAAATGGTCAAATATCTAATTTGAGCTAATTTAGCCTTCTAAAATGTGTTCAATAAATCAATCTTGCATTTTTTAAAAAGAATTTATTAAAAAATTCAATTTGTCTTAGAAAAAATTGCCATTGTTATAAGTTTTAAAGCAAAAACTGAAAAATAAATGAGTAAATAGAGAGAAAACAACCCAATAAATTAGTTTGAAATTTTTAAAGAATTACACCTAGCAAAAAAACTTAGTGTGAAGAATTGTCAATCAATTATTTTATATTTTATACCAAAACACCCTCTCTAATAACCTTCAAGTCCAAGGTCCTTTACTTGATTCAATTTTTTATATTTTTGAAAAAAAATCATAGGATGTAAAACGACCCTATTATAGCATTAAAACCATTGGGATTGGCATTTTTCAATTTCATAACTAAATTCTCAACAATTAGAATTTTTTGTCATTCTCTACTTCTTTCTACTTACTATTTTTTTACATGTTGTACAACTCCAAATAATTTGAAATTCTTCAAATATGTAGTCCATCAACTTGTATTTAAGAATGAATCTAATGAAGCACCACCAAACATGGACATTTTTTGATGCAATGATCTTGTGAAATGTAACTACTTTGTTTTTCATATAGTCAAAAAAAAAATTGGGGTCAATTCAAATGTTAATATCTTGCAATCTACATGGCAAAAATTTTTGAACTTTTTTCACACCTTTCAAAAGAGAGTACTAGAAGATCCTATGGTTACTTGTGTCCAAATTTTTTTCTAGAAATTTGGTACTTATACTAGAAATTGTAGTTTTGGAGTGATTTTGGTGAAACCCTAGTCAAGGAACTTTAGAGGATGATTTATTTTTACACCTTTCTTAGCTAGTTTTGGGCCTCAGATTGCAAAGAAGTGGACAATTTGAAGTGGAGTACGCAACTGGGAACTTCGGAGAACACAAGGGAACACCGACCCGTAATTCGTCGAGGTGGCAGTTGACGTGTCGCTTCTTGGCGGGTGCCCTTCAACAATGCGGGTTATTAGGGTTTGCGTCTTTGCGACAATTGGAAGGCGAGGAAAGATTGCGTTTCGGATGCGAGAGAGAGATGTTTTTTTGAGAATTTTTGTTCTATTGATCTTCCAAATCATCAAGCGATTCTCAGTTTGCGCATTCTTGGAACTCTGAAAGCTGGAAGTCCTCTCGTCACGAACTATCATCGACTCGAAATCGAAGCCGACTCGCCATCGCCTGAAGGCCGTTTCAGATTTCGAGGAAGCGTGAGCGTCTTCGATGCATTCTTGAGGTAATTCATAGTTCATACTTCAAACATTTCTTTTGTTTCATCCTGCTTCTGAAAAGGGCAATGGTTAGTATGTGATTGCTTTCTGATCCAGGCAACAGCTTGTCTGTATGAAATTATGCATGAGGTAGATTTCTTCTTAATCTGGAACGGCGGGTATAAACCAGAGGTGATATAACTAATTCTTGCACTTGAAATTGCAAATTGCGATTCCGTGACCAAACATTGTGAGGGATTGATTTCTCGTGGGAAAGCCATTGGAGACGCATTTTGAATTCGCTGTAGTACGTCTCTTAGCTTGAATTATTGAGATCAAGGAAGTAAGGAATCATTGGTGTGCAGTGAATATGACAAGAAGAATGCATCGAGAGCCAACGAGAAGTTTTTTTTTTTTTTTTTCCCATTGTCTTGCGCATTTCTGGATCAAATCGTGGGAGTGATTTCCGCCTATAGGGAAACCACTGAAATCGTTATACTCCTCCTTATTCGAAGTATTGAGAACATTGCTGCCTAGGGTTTCAAATAATCTTTTAATATGATATCCGGCTTTAAGCGATGCGGGCGGTGATGCTGGATTGCAACAGTTTTTTTTCAGAGAAAAAGGCGAGGGTGAGATTAGCCGAGATTGGCGTGTGAGTTAAGCACCGTGTAGTCATTGGTAATCACCGAATCTGCCTTAGCCATGACTGAAATTCGACCTACAGAAGACATGGGGACGGGAACAACAAATGGGGATGCTACCTTTGACGACCACATGCACGGGGCTGGCAATCCGACGGACGAGCAGAAAAGGGCAAGGATTCGGAGAATTGAGGAAGCTGCCTCCCAGAGACCTGAAGGAGAGGGAGTAATATTCACTGATCTACCGGACGCGTGCGTATGTCTGATTGTATCCTATCTGAGTCCCAAAGATGTGGCTAGAGGCGCGTGTGTCTGCCTAGGGTTTCGAGATACGTTGGACTCTGATTCAGTGTGGGATCAGTTTGTTCCCAAATCGGCCTTGAAGGTGGTAGGTCAAATTGATGAGCTGAAAGCTGCGATGAAGAAGAAGATTTTCTCGTTCCTACGCAAGCCATTTCTTCTCCGAGAGACTCTGGTATCAAAATTTTCTATTTTGACTAGAATTTGTTTGTGCTATCTTGTGTGGTCATGCCAAAGTGGGTCGCTTATATCACTAAAGGTAAAGTGTTCGTTGCAGGCCTACTGGCTAGATCAACGTACAGGCGGAGAATGCTACAGTGTGGCAGCCAAGGGCCTCAGAGTTGTTTGGGGTGACGACAATAGATATTGGGAATGGTCTCCTGGATCAGGTGCAAGGTATGTTTTCAATCGATGGAAATGTTCAATGGAGTTTTATATAAACTAGCATCGCAATCCTCTCATATACTTATCATCCTTGACTACGGTTTGCACCAAGTGCTGTTTGTACCTGCATACAATTCAACTGTGTTGCAGACCTCAAAAAATGTAATGACTGATCTTGTGAAATCACCGTTGCTGATTTTTAACGTGATCATTGTTACTCAGTATTAACCCCTAAACACCTACTTGGTCTAGTATTAACTTAGATGTGCAATACTGTTTGACTTTCACAACTTTTTGAAGTTGATACCAAATAATGAGATGTTATGCATCATGATAAGAAATTCTCTACATTGCCGAACTTGTTAAAAATTCAAATGTCTTTGTTAAGTAAAATTTGGAAGCATTTAACTTCCTGGCAATATAATGACTGTTTCTAGTTCTTGAAGTTTAGTATGCGAGGCTAAAAGCGTAAGACTATTCAACATTAAAATCGGTAAAGTACACAAGATTTACTTGCTCTGAAACTGAGGGTAGGAAGCTTTGCATCGACTCTAAGCTTTTATAAGGAAGTTTCAGCAACCACCTTACTCAGAAAACGAGCCAGTGCTACAAGGACAGAGTCTCTTGAGTGTCGCTGCTTGTTATTAATCAGTTCATTTGAAAAAATATACTTATACGAGTTTAATGATGAAAGTGGCAAATAGATACGCTTTGGTTTGTGGGTTTTCTATGTTTCAAATGAACGTGCACAAGTGTCAGCACATTCTAGATACTCTCGCATCATGTGGTTGGTTGTAAACTCTTGAAATTTGCTGTGGACTTTGAATTTTGGCAACCAAGTATTGGATCTGACCCGTGAGTACGGTGCAATGTAGGTGGCCTGAGGTGGCATGCTTGCGCGGAGTGTGCTGGTTTCACACATCCGGAAGTCTCAAATGCAAACTTTCCCCAGGGGACTACACTTTGTCATGGCGCATTCAATACCAAAATCAGAATTCCAGTGTATATGGTTGGGCCAGCGTGCCGACAGAATTCAGTGTGTCAACTACAGATGGATCTCAGAAAGCAACTTCCCATCGCTTCTTGACCAACAGTAATCCAATTCAGCAAAGCGAACTTCGTGACCTGACCCCCGTCCGGCTGGTTGATGACAGGTGGTTTGAGTTTGACGCGGGCGAAATCACTGTCTTAGATGAGGAGGAGAAAGTCACGTCATTGGAATTTTCAATGGTGGAAACGGAGAGTGGAGATTGGAAGGGTGGGATAAGTCTGGACGGTGTTGTGCTGCGTCCTTCTTCTTTAACGAGGATCACAGGACGGTATCTGAGCCTGGAAGAGCTTGGGCAGAATTCTGTACAGAATGAGCAAGGGGAACCTCCAGTTGAACGCCATCCATTCAGCTTACAGAATTTTAGAGGTCGATTGGGGGTGAGGGGTCAGATCAGGGGAGGCCTTCCCAGAAGAAGATTGGGAGTAAGGCCTGTTCTGCCCAACCCGCCACCACAGTTTGATGCTGGTGAGAGATGAATGTAGCATAATGTAATTTTCATTGTTTAAGGGAAGTGATTCGTAATTAACTCCTAAGTTTCCTCGTGGATAATTCCATGTGTATAGGACATGCAATTAAAATAGAAAGGAGAAATCATCACCCAGTTTTTTTTAATGATAGAAATATGTTTTGAAAGTTACGATGCCCTTCTAAAGTAGACATTTTATTTTTAGCCTAGGTTACTGTGGTTAGACAAGGTTGACTTCTAATTGGGACAGTTTATCATTTGTTAGTGCAGGCAGAGTGGTGTTGAGAGCATCTCATGAGCACAAATGCACAACCCTCCATCTTTTGGCCTTTGTTGTAAATTCAAACTGCATGCTCTTACATTATTGATTTTCCAAGATTAGGCTTGGAGTGTCCTAGAGGAAAGTTGCATTCAGAGGTCTAACTGAATTTGGTTGACCATGTTTCAATTGTGAGAGATCCAATTTGCATCACCTTATGCATTTTGACAAATGTAGGAGTGATTTTGGGTGATTAGTTTAGTGTTGAGAGATGCTTGAAGTACAAGAGGCGGCCACTAGATTAGTTGAGGTCAATTTGAAGAGCCATTTTTCATGATTTTTCTTTCTTTAGCATGATTTGAAGTGGATCTCTACATTGATTGTTTATTAGTTTGCCTCTATTTTGGTTGTTCCAAATCCATGTTTTGTTGTACCTATTTAAAGAAATTTTGAGGTCACAAGTTCTATTTTTACACCAAACAAAAGATAGTAATGTATTGAGTGATTTCATTAGAGTAATCCATTGATGATGTTTTTAGTGATGTTTGAGGATGTAATTTCTTAGAACACCTTTTAGTAAATAACTTGGTTGTGAATGGTAATTATTTAATTAAGATATGTTTTCCTTCATCGCAAATAGAGAAGTAAAGTTATTCTATTTTGCTAATCATTTTTGGTTAGTATTGATTTTTGTTGATTTGAATTATATAAGAAGACATAGAATAAATTGGGATTTGATAGTGTATTCATAGTGCCTATTTTGTAGGTTATTGAACCTATTTATGTTGTGATTGTGTATTATATTATTAATCAATAAAGGTAGAGTGTTTTTGGTGAATAAAGTAAATGAATTATTTTTATTTTTATTTTCTCCTAAATCAATGAGGAAGGAACCTTAGTTAGTGAACATTAGTCAAATTTAATATTAGTGTTCAAAATAGTCATTTTGTTTACATTTTATTCAAAATTTGAAAGTGAAGCTTGACAACTTTTATTTTTATTCCATTTTGAATAATTGAATTTTCAAAAAATGGAAATTATATGGATTATTTCAATTGCAAAATTCATATGGTTTAATTATTTAATATTGATTGTTTTTCATTCATATGTTTTGTATTTAAATATTTAAATATTTAAATGCAAGTCATTTTTTTTAATTCTATGTTCTACTTTTGGAATAATTAGTAGAATAAATTATTAGATGGTTCTTGAGACATATTAGA
The DNA here is from genome assembly GCA_947034885.2 of Thuidium tamariscinum. Lineage (NCBI taxonomy): Eukaryota > Viridiplantae > Streptophyta > Bryopsida > Hypnales > Thuidiaceae > Thuidium > Thuidium tamariscinum. The sequence continues at coordinate 16,379,073 of OX344751.2, forward strand.
ATTTCAAGCTTTATAAACTCTTACAAATCTACATATTGATTCATAGTTTATAAAATACACATTGTGAAAAATATAATTTTTTAATTATTCAATGACATAAAGACTAAGCCTATTATGATATTAGAAAATTAGCAATTCTACTTGAAGGTTGTAGTTATGAGTATAGAGTAGAAAAAAAAAACTTCAATTTCTTTAGCATACTTCTTCGTCATAATTTGCACCTCCAAAGGAACTTCTCTTCATCATAATTTGCACCTCCAGAGGAACTTCAATATCATTTAATTGTTGTTGGTTATATTTGTTGATGTATTTTCATTTTTTTTAATCAAAATTAGAAAAAATCAAAATCAAAATCACCAAACTATTTGAAAATTTTCATATTAATTGAAAACAACTAATATCATTTTCAAATAATATAGAGCTTAAACTCTTATAGAAATTCAAAGATTAGATTGAGTATATGGACATGAAACTTTTTCTTTTTCCTATGAATCAAAGCTAATAGTCTTGCAATTGAAAAATGTTTTATCTTTAGGTATGTAACAAGTGAATCCATTTGATTGTATAAAATATTGTAGAAGAATACTTTGCATGTTTCATTAATAAAAAAAATTCTAGTCTTACTTACCTATAGGTGTTGAAAATTGTAGGTCTTGCAGAGTTGTTGCATTTGACTATTACAAGTGATGAAAATGAATAAATTAGACCATTGTTGGGGAGACCAAACCTAGAGGTAAATTGCCCAAGCTTTTATAGGTTTGGAGGCTTAGAAAAGGGGCTTTATATATTTTCTTAAAACTACATCCCTAGTAAATGTGAAGAACCTTGAGTATTCAAAGAGCAAGGCTATGCTACTAGGACTCTTTTAGTGTAAATCCTTGTTGAATTTGCATAATGCGTGACTTGTAGTTATGAAATTTGGCACTAAAAAGAATTGTTTCCATATTGATATTTAAATAGATTTGAGTGCTAGTATAAGAGGAACTCAATGAAATATCTAAACTATAAATTCAAAATGACAATCTAGATGTAAATTAGTCAAAGAAAATATTGAATTACATACATCTATAATCAACATTGAAAAATTATAAATTATTCATATGTTTTCAAAAAAATTTATAGTAATTTAAAATTTTAGAATGTTCCAGTTGAATTATATTAGTTTGATCTCTAGTAGAATTAAGTAGCAAGTGTACTACAAATGATAAGGCAATTTTTTTTTAAATCCATTTGACATCAATAGTTGTTCATATCACAAATCCAATTACAATATATTGTTAAGTTTATTATTTGTATTTCAATCCTCTTTTGTTCAAAGAGTGAAATTATTTTTGACTTTTAATACCAAACCTTTCTAGCTCAAGGGATACCCACAAAGGAAAACTTCCTTAATAATCATAATAAACATATATAGAATTCTTAGTGTGAAGAATATTTTCCATATCCCCTTTTTTATGTAAGGAGTGAGGCGTATTATCCCTTCTATGATAGGGAATAGGGACAATTTGATGTACCCAAAGATCAAAGCTTACAAAATTACCTGTCAATCATATGGTTGAGACACTAAATTTGGGAAATAACAAACATATACCATCAAAACATAGTTAACCTCTAAATACCTAAGGCACAAAATTCTAGAGTCAACAATACTTTGAATTTAATAAAAGAAATCCATTTTGAATATTTTGGAAATCGCTTTGGATATTTATTAACAAAAATTTAGAGTAGATTTTGAAAGCCATATATTAATTGGGTCACTTAGGCATGTTAAACCCTTTAATCCTATATTTTTTTGGTAAACAATTTTTAAAATTTGACATTTGAGAAAAGGATTGAAAGACTTCAAATCACTTTCATAATTTAAAAACCCTCATAATCAAACATTATAATCTTTTAATCTAAAAGTGATATTGTTGTGTTTTCTTTTCCTATGTAAAATCTAACATTTCTAGTTTGAATTTCTCAATAGTTATAATTCCCAAAAAATTGATAGACTTTATCAAGATGTGGACCTTTTGTTCAATTTCAAGCAAATTCCAAGAAGTTCAAGAAAGGCCTTGGGCATTTAGGAATTGAAGAACTTTCTTGGAGCAATGGGATCACAAATTAGAGCTTCTAGAGACAAGTTGAGATGTCATTCAGTAAGCTACATGATAATCAAACAAATTGCCTCTAGAAATAGAAATATAAAACTAGAAATGTTTGTTGCTGGCATACTATATAAGAAATTTCTTTACTGAAGTAGAGTTGAATCATTGATGGAAAAGACAATTGCAACATGTAGCATACACTTTTCTATTGTAGATGCTAATTCAACATGGCCTTCCTTGTTGGAGAATGTTACAAAATCAACATTTGTATAATGTTCTATAGCATTTTGTAAATTTTTGTAACATTCTAAAACCTCTTTCATATTGTTTATGCCCCTCCAAATCGTCATTTATTGTACAAACTATGCATGGCTATCAAAGAGTGGCCATTGTATATTAGCCTTTTCCATCTCTTACCAATAATGAGCTTTAGCTTGTACAAAAAAGAATCTAGAATCCTTTTACAAAGACAACTCTTCAAGTAATGTAGTAAAAAGTTGCGCAAGATAGAACACATCGCAAGGTCTAAATAAGTCAATGATCATATTTTTTCATTAAAATATGTTTTCATTTATTAGATTTTGTTGGCAATTGAAAGAGCATTCTCAATTTGTTAAACTTTTTAGTTCCAAGGTAGTTTTGGCCAAATCAAGAATATTAATGGAATTCATTCTAAATCCCTAGTTTTAAATATACTCTAGGTAGAAGTGTACAATCCCATGGCATAAACTAGAAGAGTATATGATGAACCTATTGTATGAAGAAAATGATCATGATCCCCTATGTGCACTTAAGAAAAGTTTGTCATCAAAGTGATTAAATAAATAAATAATATCTAATACAAAAACTATGAAATACCATACTTCAACATAAAATGGTTATAAAGAGAAAAACAAAAGAATGAAGCATTTTGGATGATGAACACATGGTGGTAATGCTATTAAATTGAAAAGTACCTTATACAAATCTATATATTATATTAAGAAATAAAATTATTACAAAAAATAGTCGGAATTAGGATACATAGAATCTTCTATTGAAAATGCCTCACAACAACAAAAGTATAGGCTACAAGTACCACATCAAGATTAAAGAAATGAAAAATTGTGATAAAATCTACCAACAAAAACTTTGATTGTATACAAAACTTTGTTGTACTGTACAAAGATGGAGACACCATATTTTTCTTCAAGCCTTCTTTTGCTTCTAAAGCAAGCCAAATAAACATTCTTTTGTAACCATTCCCTTTAAAATGCATAAAAAATTTGACCTTATTTGTTATACATACCATAGGGGCATACATGACTCATACATCTTGCATCTTTTGTATTTATCCCTCTAGACACTATTAATAATAACTCCATGACAATGTTACACATTTGTACGTCCTCGATGAGACTTGAGAAGTGATGAACCACTCAAAAAAAATGGAACCTTCAAAGTCTTTCTACATTATACAATTTTGCAACCATATTGGGTCTCATGGGACTTACCCCCTAAAATCAACAATCACAAAATCACCAAAATCTAGTGTTCACAAAACTTTGAAGTTAAATAAAACCAAACCAAGTTGCTAATTTTAATAGTTTATGTATTTAGAAAGTTTTTTTTGAAGTCCAATTTCAATATCAAAAATTCGATTTGGAAAATGAATGATAATGATTTTTCTATTCAAGATTTTATACAAGGATATTCATTGCAATTTTGATTTTCTATAGTCTTGAGAGCTCTTGAAAATGAGCCTCAAATACACTAGATCTTGGAGAAAAAATCACATTCAAAATTTATTTACAAAATTCATTTAGTAGATTTTGAGAAACCAAAAATTGATTAGAGTTATGCATGGTAGGCCCTTTAACCTCATAATTTTTTGGTCACCAACTTTTCAGATTTGACTTGAAAAAAGAGGATGGAAAGACTTCACATTACTTTTGTAGTTTTAACACCCTCATGATCAAACATAATAATTTTTCAATGCATAAGTGATATTGTTGGGTTTCCTTTTCCTATGCAACCTCTAGCATGTCTAGTTTGAATTTGCACGGTTACAATTCAAGAAAAATTGATACAACTTATCAAAATGTTGGCATTTTATTCAATTTAGAGCAAATTCCAAGAAGCTCAAAACAAGCCTTGGGCATTTACGAGTTAAATGGGACAAGAGTGTATGTTTTGGGCACCCAAACAATGTAATAAGAATTTTTATGATAGATGTACCCCAAATCACCCCAAGGGTCTCATGTTCAGCAGTTGTACATTTCAGGCAAGAATTTGCAAGGGTGACTAAGTTTTGCAACTAGGTCACAATGCGGCGCAGTAAAAACAAAGTTGTGGCTAAAACAGGAGCTAAACTCGGTGTGCTTACCTTAATGCAAGCAGTGAAACTGTGACATCATTGGACGTCTGAAATTTCTTCGTTAGTGAGGCGTCAATTACCTGAAACAATAGTACATCCAGAATCAAAGCCTGAAGGGGCTTCAATCTAGATTCAGCTACAAGCTAGAAGAATGGGGAGTGTACTGTACCTGCAGAGAAATGGAACATGGATGGAGCCGAAGGTGCTGACTTACTCAATCAGGTGCTTGTACTTGCACCATCCTATCACTGCAAAATATAAGACGACACAGATGGCTGCCGACCCACAAACCACTCCCAGAAATTGGGACATTCCGCCAAAATCAAAAAGAGGAATATGGATGTTCATTCCGAACACCCCCGTCACCACGATGAAGGCACTGATGACCAGAGTGGCTGTTGTAAGCATCACTCCCATCTGCAGAAGGTGGTTTTGCTTGTCATCCAACATGATGTTGATGTAATCCTCCGTATCGTCCACGTACTCTCGTAGCTGCATAAGATGCGGGGATAATTAGTTTGCAACTTTGAGGTCGGTAAGAACAACTACAGGGTTGAAAAATAACTGATAACAACGAAGTGAAGTGTCTACAAACACGGTGGAGCACTACGATTCTTCAAAGTCAACCGAAGGATATCAACTCAGAGAGAGAAGGAAGAGTAGGCATAGAAAACAGGGTATCATTAAATTTAGACTGTTTCAAGAAGCTCAGACAACATGAGGACATGTCTCCCATGAACCAGGAGGTCCTGTGATACGGTCAGTGATGGTATTGACGCTTCCCAAGAATCATGGGAAAGATTCTGGTTACTGACGTTGAAAATTTCTTGAAACAGTCCAATTTTACTAGAAACCCTGTTAGAGCTTTACCGTTGATAACTTGTTGAGCGTGCCATCAACCTGAACAAAATAGGCTTCCAGGAGCATTTCAAGCTCCTCAACGTCCAAAGGTTTGGCAGAGACAGTACTGGTGGAGCTGGTGCTTCGGCTGCTTTGAGTTCGTCCACCACTCAAACTCTCTGGGCCTCCATCTCTACCAAGTAAACCGAGTGATGCAGTGAGTTCGTGTCTCTTGGATACAGTGTCATACGGGGTAGCACATGATAGAAACGACACACAAATAAATGAACGTACATACCTATCTTCCTCTCCATCTGAAACTTGTCCACCGTCAGATTGAAGTGTTGGATCCTCCAGGTTGAAATGGGTTACATGACTGTCGGCACTGGGTGATCCAAAGCCTGGACCAGGGGAGGAGGGCGAGACTGATGACTCCTGTTGTGCTAGCAATTTGTCCGTCAAGTACATCTCTGCCATATCACCGTCATCATCTAATAGTTGCTCGATTTCGTCCCTTACCTAGAGGAAAAAAGATAAGCATGAGATTAACACGAATAGCTTCAAGTGAAGCTGGTCTTCCAGATTGGACAGCCAGAATGATAAGATAACAATGAAACGAAAAAACCCTACATCGTAAACTAAGAAGTAAATAATAAGTACCTTCTGCACTCGACCAGAGATGGCGACCAAGCGACTCTTAATTTGGCGCACGCGCTCCAAGTTCAAAGTACTGATTTTCGAGGTTAACTCATCCAACGCGGGATAGGCTTCTTTTTCCAAATCCAACGCCTGCATTCCAGAATCCCAGGTTATTATACGCCTTTGGCACTGATGAGCATTTGCATACTCAATTTAGTAATGTGTGAATATAAAATCGTAGAGCAGTGCTGACTGCCTACATACCCCTTCCATTGTTTTCATTATGGTAGGCAATAAGTACAGTTGCCTATAATAATTCGCTGAGCACCAACGCTTTCATTCTTGAACTCAAGATGTGACAAGATTTGTGACAAAGAAAGAAGATGCGAAAGAATTGGAGCATTCTGGATCCCCCTTTCTTCCTTCAGTATAAATTAGGCGTACGATGTTCGCAGCTTTCAAGAATGTTATGGATGTCCCCATTTTCAGACGCAAACCCTTAAATGAAACTTTCACACGTGGACATGGCCGCTGCAGTAGACAAGCTACTACACATACAATACAAATCTGTTGACAGAAGACGATAAGAAGAGCATTTTAAAAGTATGTTGAGAGGAAAAGACTAGCAAAGAAAGTGGTGGAGTCCCCAATACCTCATTATCAAGGGAACTGCAAGCAGCCTCTAAACAGGCCTCCAATGCCCGAAACTCAAAAGGCAATATATTAGGGCCACCTCTCGTTCGTCCAGGACTTCCGGGATCTTCCTTAAACCCTGTTTGCAACTGAGATATGTTGGGAAAAGTACTTGCAACTGCGGTTGTGCCGTTCTGTGCTCCAGGCCTAGATGCCTCCAACATCGCCTCTATGCTTGCTTCATGAGATGATAATCTTGACGCCAATGGCTCCATGGGCGACTGCGAGTTGAATTTGGGATGCCCATCTCCTTCGTAGTCGCTCAGTCCACCGCCTCCATCCTCATTAGGAACCTTGACCAAGCAGCATGACATACATGTTAGAAAACCACAAATCCCTAACTAAGACTCGATAGCAGTTCATAAACATTGACATCTGAAGTGGTAAAAATGAGATGTTGGTAATCCAATTGCTTCACAGCAAAAGCAATTGGAATGCAACGACTCTGAAATAGAAAAGCACAAATGATTAAGTATAAGATTAACCCCTCAAGGACCAAGGATTCATGGATATTAAACGATCAGCTCAATGATCATCTCACCAATGCTCACATTGTGAAAATAATAGATTTCAAATGGAGCTAAATCATAAATCACTAGAATCATTGCTGAGAGAATAAGTCAAATTGAACAAAGGAGATAACTCTCACAAGACATGAGGCGCAATGTGGGGCTAAGGACAAAAACACCAACCTCTTCACCCAGGGCGTTGATATGCAAAGGGAGGCGCCGTTGCAGGTCCTGCACGAAGGAAGCCACCAACTCCTCTTTGGAATTGAGCAACAGCACCTCCTGCGCTGTGATGATGGCCTTGATGTGCTCCAAGTTCACTACAATCGCATGCTCTCGCCCCAAAATGGTGGACGGGTACGACAACTGCGGGTCCAGGATGCGCAAGTCGCGAGCCGGAAGACAAGCGCGCCGCATGATGGCGTGCTTCCCAGCCTCCACCACCTGCCCTTCCATTGATCAACGCACACAATTGATATAATTGATATATCACTTAAGCCCCTCAAGAACCAGGGATTCATGATTTTACAATAACCAGTTCCACCGTGACTATAATAGCATTCAAATGGAGTTAGTTTATACATCAATAGAGTCAGTGAAGAACACTGTGTGGGCTGGTGAAAAAATAAACAGAAGTGAACGAAATAAAGTCCTATTGTGACCTACTGAACAAACATGAAGCCTGATTTGATCCTTCGGGATTGAACCAATCTTTTAAAAGAGGGCCTTGGACACAGGTAATAAAGTAGATGAAAAGGAAGATAATTAGCCCCCAAAAGACCTGGAATTCATGGTTCTAGAATGACCATTCCCTTCGGGAAAAAGATAGACTCCATATAGGGTTAAATAACATATTACTAGAATCAGAGATGAACGTTGCATGAGCTGGTGAGAAAATTAAAAACATTGAACAGAAGAAATTCCCCGTACGACCATCAGAAAACTGCTAAACAGCAACCCCAGGACAATTTGGGATCCATAGTCCTTACGGGTTGAGGAAAAAAACAAAAAAACTACACACCAAGGGCATTGAAACACAATTAATTAAATAGACGATGAGGAAGATGGTCGACCAAAAATTCATGGTTTTAAACGACCAGTTCAATTCACCATATAGTGCAAATATTAGAATTCAAAGAAGGTTAAATCGAACATCACTAGAATCCGTGAAGAACATTGCACGAGTTCCCGAAAAAATAAATCAAAACTGGACAAAAGCAACTCCCCATCCAACCTACTAATTTGAGCTTCTTGGGCATCGAAACAGAGACAAATAAACAGAAGATGACGAAGACGATTAACGAAGAATCCATGGTACTTTTAAAATGACCAGTTCAATTGACCCCATATTATGCGAATAATAGAATTCAAATAGGGTTCAATCAAACCTCACTAGAATCAGCGAAGAACATTGCATGGATTGCCAGCAAAAGAAAAATCAAAACTGGACAAAAGCAACCCCCCATGGATACACAACCTAATAGAAAATTTCGAAAACCAATTGCGCTTCTTGAGCTTCTTGAATTTCTTGCGGGGTTTGCGCAAAATTACCACTCCCTCCTCTCCCCGGGAAAACCCTACGACAAAACCTCCAAGCGCACAATTCAGAGAGGAAGAGAGAGAGAGAGATTGCGAAAATAAAATGCACCTGCGAGGAGCCCTTAACATCGATGAGCAGCCAAGATCGCACGCCCAGGCCTTTCTTCACGCGCAAGCCAAGCACATGACGCTCCTTCTCCCGCTCCTCCTCCACCACGCCATGTTTCCCCACTCCCCCTCGCCCTGCCCTCATGATGGATTAGCTTCACTTACTTAATTAACTAAACTCTCTCCACAACAAAGGCCAACTTCCATCGACGGGTTCAAAGTTGCCGATCGCCGAATTCCGAAGCGAAAGACGCCAGTTATACAGCTTCTTGGACTCCGATCAAACCTTGGAATCTTCACAACCCAAATTCTATTCTAGGTTCAGCTTATTGAGTGATGATTCGATGAGCGTGATGGCCATATGGTTGTGGGAATCACGGCTGGAGGCATCGGAGATGGTGTACTCGCACGCAGGCAGGCGGCAGGCAGGCAAGGCAGGTTGTTTTTTCCAGAATCGTAGATGTTAGAATTGGTAGATTTTGTAAATGGTAGATCTGTGTGGAATGTTTCTACGTCAGACGCGGATGTGAGATTGAGGAGGACTGGTAGATTGGAAGGCCACCAGTTGGGGTTTGATTGTGACCCAGTGGAATGAGGTTGGTGGACGTAGGGCCAAACCGACACCTTTTGCAACTGTACCTAGTTTCTTTTATCAGAATGAATTTTTTTTTTCATATTTTCTTATTGGAAAATGAATCTAGGTTCCAACGCACCAAACAACGGAGCATTTGGATCCCATATGCAAAAGATACAAAGGAATAAAGTTTGGTTATATATTTATGTGGTAAGTTTTTCCCACATAGGTATATGATTGATTTTGGATATGTACATAGAGTGAATGATGGTGGTTTAGGGTCAGTGACATATGTGGAGGTGTTCACTTTAGTAAATTTGCATTCATAATTGCACCAAATATAGGTGTTGTTTTTGATACTTTTTGACATTTTTTATATTCTTTATTATCACAATTTACAAATATGTCTATTGAACCTTGTCCCTTGGGAAGGGCCTCCCTTATCTTAGGGTTTAAAATTAACAATAGAGCATCCCTTGCACATTGTGTGAAAGAAGATTGAGAAAAAGATTTGCAGCCTTCAAAGTTGTGGGCATGTGCAAGAAAGAGCACTTTCTCTTCCAGCCTATTCACCATAATATTCTTCATAATAATATTGCCTTGCAAAATATATGTAGCTCCAACTTTCTACATGAGATTGATTTGGCAAGCTAGCAATATCTAAAAAAACATAAACATATTCCTATACTTACTAGTTGCAATTTGTAATGATTAGAAGTGCATATATTACCATTAATGTGTTCATCACCTTTGTATTGTGGTGTTTTATTGACACACTTAAAGCCTGAGAGTTTCATCTTTTTTTTTCTATGCCATTTGTTTTTTTTGCCTTAGTTCATGAGTAGATTAAATGCATGGGGATTGAAGTTTTGTTGTAATGTTATTGTACTATTATTCTTTTGAATTTGTTTTAGAATAACCTTTCTACTTGATGTAAGTTTCATATATGGAGAGGTCATTTGCAATGATGTTCACACGTAAGTGCAAAGATATGAGCCTACGAGCCTTGAACCCACTTGTAGGTATGCATTTACAATTATTTGAAGGTGTTTATAACTAACCTATGTCTATAATATAAGTACATTACAAGATGGAAAAATTCTATAACATTGATACCTATAACCATAGAAGGTGTCTATAATATAGAGTCTCAAGCTCATATGCTTACAAATTCTATATTTACATGCTAGTACTTCCCATTCATTTGGTGGTTGCACCATTCATTTTTAGAAGGTAACAAAATGAGATTGAACATGACAAATGAAAACAAATCATGTTTTGTCTATAATATTGTAGTGCATTTCCATTCCTTAGAATAACATGTATATTTAATTACTAAAAAATGTCATACACCAAACCAATATATTGAATTATTTGAAATGAATTTTTTTAGGACAAGGATCACTCTTCATGTCATATTCAAAAAAAATTCTATTATTTAGTATTAGTTGACACTCCAATAAAAGAAAAATTTGAAAATGTAAAAAAAAGAACATTTTTATTTGATAGTGGATTTAGAGGCATTTTAAAATCTTAGTAGAGATTGTTATTTTGTTGTATTGATAGAAGAATAATAGATTGCAATTGATAGCAACAAATTTAAAGTATGATCTTGAAGCCTAAAAGGAGTAGGGGCCAATTGAATTAATTTAAAATTATTCTATTGAATTCAATATGGTGGCACTTCATGCAAATACTTAGATAATTTTTAATAGAAAAGACTTGGATTGTTTGCTAATGACTTTTGTGTAGTCATTCTATCTCAACTCTAATGAAATTTTAACTCATATAGGACTCTATAGACAATTTTTTTGGTCTTTAACAACATTAGGTGGAACTATTGGATGAGAAAAATAAATTTCACCCAAGTTTTCATAGGGGAGTTACTTGAATGTGTTCTAGGAAATGGTATTGCATATTCTCTCATTTGGGTATTGTTGACTTCTCTAAAGAAGAAGATGCTCAATCCATAGGTCTCCCTTGTAGTGTATTTTGGTCAATTTGTACACTATAGTCCTAATGTGAGTTTTAGCTATAAAATTGATATTTTTTTGAATTAGTGGCCAAAATGGAAAATCTTAAAATTCAATGTTCAAACTTTGGGCCTATAACAAAGGTTTGTTGATTTTCTAATTTTAGAAAAAGGTAACTTTATTTTATACCACAATGTTTTTGAGCATACCAATATTTTGTATCTGATATCAATTTTCTCCACTTTTCTCCTCTAAGAGTGACGGTAGACAGTTCCAATTTCCATTCACTGGGAGGCAGAACGCAACCCCATTTCCATTCAAAACCAGTAGCTAGACATTTAGCAAAGGTGCTACCAAGTCCAACCCAGTGTATGAATAGATTAGCTGTTGCATGTACTGTACTAGGTCCTCAAGAGTTTGAGTCTTCTCTAACTTAGAATCTAAAGTGTCAAAAGCTGATCAAAGCTTCCTGGTGGAGCAACTGACTGCTCCCATGGAGGTCAGCATTTTCCCAGCCTTTCGCTAGCAGAGGATGCAACTCTCGAGTGAGCAACCAAGCACTAGACTATCACCCTGCAAAACAGAATGATCAGATGTCCAGAACGATGCCCACAGATCGAGAGCCAAGGCCTGCATTAGACCACCTTTCAGAGTCTGACACACTGCGTACCGTATAAGTACTGACATTCACCGACTTTCCTCGGTGATAACGCAATTTGCATCTTTCCTTGTTACGGAATTGGAATGCTCGAGGAGTGCAGGCAGCGCATAATCAGTCTCATCTGATGCGATCCTGCAGATCGGCAAGGAAACTTGAAGCGATGGATGAGAACTTCGTTGCAGTTTCTCCAGCCATGTTTTTTAGCGCTGAGATATCCTGTGAGGCCTGGACCACCATAAGAAACTTCAATTAGCCTCAATCTGCTCAGTTGAAAGTTCCAGAAAGTTGAAAACACTTTGGACATACTCGCGCAAATTCATGTCAGTGCATTACGTACCTGGAATGTCAACTTAGACATGAGCTCACTTGCCGTGACATCCAGGGAAGAACCACCAGGTGAACGAACTTCTTCACGATCAAAGTACGCAGCACTTGATATAGATGACGAATTCTACAAAAGAAATGGTCACCAATCAACGACCTGAAAATATGAACCCAGCATCAAATCAGCAAAATCTGTCCAACAGGAGTGATAGAATTCGCATAGCAAAGAAACTTACAGCAAATTTCTCCAGACGCCCTGCATTTCCTATGTCGCTATTTTTATCCTGATCGCCAAAATATTGTGCAGAGGATATAGATTTCGCATTGGCAAATTTCTTCTGTGCCTCATGACTGTCTTCATGCTAGAATCACGAACCATCTTTATGCGTGAGATATGTAAGGAGAAGAAATACTCACAGGAAAGCCATGAACATAAATGCGTGGTTGGGTCTTTCATGGAAGCCATAATGCAACAGGGAGGATATCTATCAATCAGTTAAATTGTCATGTCCAAATTTGGCGCGCTACTTCACAACAGTTCCTACCTGCAGTAGCAAAAATTGAAAATGAAAGCATGAGAAGCATACCTGTGTCTTAGCACGTCCATTTTTGAAAGAGGACTTGATCGGGGATCCTCCAAAATCTGAAAAGAAATCTGAGTTTGTTGACGGGGCAGCCACATGGCTAGGACTAAAGGTTTTTTTATCATCATCATTGCTTGATGGTATATCATCCATGTACAGAAAGCGTGATGACCGTGGGGCTGACGGAATGGTCACGCCGGGTACAGGGGCTGAAGCTGCTGCTGGTTCAGGCACTACCTCAGCCGGTTTCTGATCATACAGGTCTTCACTGGGCTGCAAGAACCACAACACCATTGAGAACCTCATGCACACGAATTCCACAGTCAGCTGAAAGCTTGCAAACGGCTCCTGTCAGCCTGAGTGTGTGTGTTTGTGCGTGTGTGTACCTTGGTGGTGAGTCTCTTCACACCAAGACCGCTAGATTTGGGTACAATTTTCTTCGCTCCAAGTGTCGAAGTTGGCTTCCTGGATGTAAAGCTACTTGATCGAGCACTGAGAGCTGAAGTGGGTCTGGGGACAGGCTTAACAGCAGGCGGGGATGCAGGAGTAGGGCCAGCAACGTCTTTCAACTGCTGATCTGCAGTAGACGAGTCCTCAGGTTTGGTCGAGGGAGTCTCATTTAGTGATTTTGGAGAGATGCTACTGGCCGCAGCAACCATACTCTTAGCCACTTCCTTAGCTAGGAGTTGGCGATAGAGGTCTGCTGCCCTTGAAGTATATTTGGCTTCAATGCGACCACCATCCGTCCATCCATGCTGTTTAAAGAACGCGAGTGCCCGACCATTTCCACCCAAACTCATCAACCTCAATTGATCTTGGTTCCAACTGTCCAATGAAGTTGACCTGATTCATTCACCCCAACATCCCGACGAAAAGGTAAGCTCCCACTTTTAAATCATCATATAAGTAATATACTACAAAAAGCATTAAACCTTGCGCACAGGTGGAGAACTATATAACCCAGGGTCGTGTCACCTCACGATTGTGCGAATATAAACTAAAATCAGAGTAAATAAAAAGGATGTATGTCTCACCGACACCCTCTGCATATGCAGTATTCAATAGAATGGTGCCACTAACAATAGACAACTACCAGCATGATAGATTACATATGAAAGTCACCTGACGAAGCTGATGTGAACACCGAGACTACGGTGAAGAGCTGAACAGTCGAGACATATAAATACTCCATATGTCACAGACGCCCAAATGGGATTCTTGGCATTGCAGTCGAAACACATCTGCATCAAACTATTCTCTTGTCATAAACGTTGTAGAGCACCAGCCGTATTATACAACCAACCTTATGAGTTAATACCTGCATCGAAGAGACTGTCCTCCAGTGTATCACTGTTTCACTGAATTCCCCAATGCTAGATATTTACGCGAGCCATACATTGTAATCAGTTGCTACGAATCATCTATTGGGCTGAAAGAAAGTGCTCGCTTCAGCAATTCAAATACGGATAGACTGATCCGTAAAGATTCAAGTCATGTCACATCCATATGATCTGATACAGGACGGTCTAAGACGGTATACACTTACAGTAAAAGATCAATATTTGACGTCCCAAAAACCATTTTGCACCAATGACCTAACAATTTGATTAAAGCAGATCTCTCGTGCACAAGTCAGGGGATTGCTAAGCGCTACGAATACTCTATCCATTCAAAATGCTATGAAGCACAGAAACTGGTACAGAACAGAATGTAGGACTTGAACGAATGATATTGCCAGAAGGTGTGAAATGAAGAAAAAAAAAAACTCTTTCAGACTCTCTCAAGATATTGTAGAGCAGAAGGTTGCATAAATTCCAGCTATGGAATTCACCATTTTTTAATGGTATTGAAATAAAGGACAATATGGAGCACCAAGAAGCGCAGAGAAGCGCAAAATAGCTGCTTCAATTTGACTCAAAAGCACCCATTGACCAGATATTCAGCTGGTTTACAAGATTTTCGAACACCTACCAATAAAACTTTGACTCTAAGGAAATTCGGCATATAGTATTGAATTAACACCTTTAATCGTGCGTTGGAATCACCTTCCATTTTCCAACCCGAGCACACCAGAAAATTGACCATTCCAATAATATAAATCATGCTCTAACACTTAAAAAATGGCGATTTCTGATGTCCCTACCTGCTAACTCCGGATCGATGGAATCTGAACAGGTGAAAATTGATGCAGGAGAAAAGAGGTACCAATTCATCTACCAAATCAAAATCCTCGTTCAAAATAAAAAAATCAGGAACCAAAGCCCTGTACCTTGTTCTCGGTCTTGGCCTTCATTTTCCGAAACAGCACATCGCGGTCCAGCGCGTCCTCGGACGCCATACCGCAGAGTGATCAGTCCACGCGCCAACCAAAATCCACTGCCCTACCGCAAGTCAACAAGTACTCCTCACTTCCGACACAACCCTGCTTCCTCAGACGTAATTACGAAAGGTAGAGAGTTCCAAAACGGGGTTCAATCCACTGTACAACACCAAAGCGTCGACAATTTCCAGAATCAGTGAGAAAAATCACACTGCACTAAAACCTCGCCTTTCCCCTCTATCACAACCTTTTCAATCCACAAATTGAACAATCAAAGGGTTCAAATTTAGCAGGTTTTCGGTAGCACCATCAATTTTGCAGCACAGAGAAGAGCAAAGAAGAAATTGAGCATTCGACTGAAAATTCAAAGGACCTGATAGACAATCCACAGTCCGAAAGCCAAAAACCTCGATTTCAATAGTGTTCGCGACAATTGCTTCCCTGCGGTGTGCGCACACACGAAAACGTTTTGGGCGGAAATGCGCAAAGAAGGTACTGGGGAGGTTCAAAAGGCTCCGTTCACACTGAAGCCGAAGTCGTGTCATGTTGCACGCAGCCTGCCAACGCACTCGGACGGCCCAACTAACCTATTTTGCGCTGATGAATGGTTTCAACCATTCGTTCTTCACAATCACTAGGGTGGCCCGTGCCGTTGCCACGGTCTAATTTTTTTAATGTATAGAAACTTCAAAATTCAATAACTTTCATGTCGTAGGTTGGAACACCATGAATCAAAGCCCGTGCACCCCTCCTCGCCGAGGGCTTTCCAACGGTACCAAACATGTACCCCGGGGACTCACGGTCCAGGAGATCTCAACATAACAAACAAACAAACAAACATCCAAACAAACAAATAAACATCCAAACAAACAAACAAAAATCCAAACAAACAAACAAACAAACAACGTATCTTCATAGGGGGATTACTATTAGTGAGGGGGATGATTTAGTGTCACCGAAAGCATCGGGTCAATACAAAACCCCTAATTAGTGATCCCAAAACTGGTTAAATTTTACTCATTTCCTACTAAATTTTTTCATGCCCTTTGTATAAATTTTAAAAAATCTTTCAAAAATGAACATTTGGCTAAAAGCCCTAAATCTGTTTTGAGATCACTGCCCCTGATTATTTTATTTTCACTTTTCCCAATTCCAAGAATGAACAAGGGAAATTGGGAAGGTTGTGCACACTCAATAGACCTCCAATGCATACACTTTCTTGGGTGTTCTTAAGCACTTCACTGATTCACATGGCAAAAAGGATGATTTCTACAATGACCAACCCTTCCTTCTAACCTCAGTTGTAAGAATAGGTTTATGACCATTGATTTTAAGCCTCAATCATTATTACTTTGTTTGCTAATATTTTGCAACTAGATATGAATAAAAAATTTGAATTTATTTTTTAAAGATGAAGTCATGAATCTACTACAAGTTTTCAATTTTTTCAATTTTTTGGGAAAATTTTGAAATTACTATGAATTTCTTAAAAAGAAATGAAAAAAAAAATCATATCAAATATCAAATATACTAAAAAAATATGAAATTGTCACCATAAATATGTATGATTTGTGAATTTTTCAAAAGTTTTAATTGAAGTAGAAATAATCTTCATTTCATTAGTTGAATTCAAATTCTGAAAAATATCATTTAGATGGTTGAAATTCATATAAAGACAAATAGTAAGAAATAGTTGAAATATACTACAAGGATAATTTGTAAATTGAACATCTTCTTCTTTAGAAAATTCACAAGACTATAATGAACGATTTTATTTTCCTATTCATTGGAAATTTGCTGAAGTACCCTTGAAATAAATAAATTGGATGAAAAATCATTTTTTTCCATCCTATGGTGCCAAATGAAGTCATTCATCACATACTCTATGTTTGTAGTATTGTTACAAGATTAAAGATTAATCCAATCACAAAATAGGGGGATCTAACAAGTTTTTTTGAAGTTGTCCCAATCTTTGCAATGAAGAAGGGATGTTACATCTTCTCTAAGGAGCAATGAAGAATGAATAGTTGGTGAGAAAATCAAGAAGCCAATGGAGAGCCATTGTGCATAAAGGTGCAATACACCTTTCTGGAGTGTAGAACATAGAGAATGCATGTAGTAGAAGTAGTTTTGCAAAGACCACATATGCAATCCTTTCATAGGTTGCAAATGGAAGAGGGTAGTAGCAAAGATGAAATTGGTAGAGGAATGAAAGTGTGACAACAAATGGATGAAACTATAGAGTGCAAGATCAAGAATTCTCTAAGAAAATTTCTTCACCAAAAAGAGGAAAAATGGCCACTCTCATTTTTTAGAAAATGAGACTTCCACAAGCCAGGGACAACCAATAAGAAAGCACTACATTCACATTCTCCCAAAGTTGAAAACAAGGTGAATGTGTGACTAAAGTATTTCACCCATTTTCAACCACTTAAGCAATTACACATATGTAGTGTCCAACTTTATTGAATGCAAATTTTTTTTTCATGTACAGAAATAGAATTTGGAAGGATGCCATATTTTTTCAAAATTTTATTACACAAATTGTAATTACTATAAATTTTTTAATAGAAGATTCTCTCTGACCTATAATGGTGATATAGGCTGATTGCAAAACTAACCAAGGACTAGTTCCATTTATGAGAGCCTTGCAACCAATCATAATGTACCACAATTGCTTTGGAAACTACACCCTACCTTCAGAGAAAGAAAACAACCTATTAATTAGAAATGGGGGCTGATTAGAAATGCGCAGCATTAAATCATACCATCAAAGGTGGGCCCCGCAAGCTGGATTTATCTAAGGAAAAATGCTGAAATTTTTTATTTTTCACATTGTTTATTTTTTTCAAATTCAGAATTCAGATTCAGAATCAGAGACCCCAAGTACTATGAGGGGTTGCAAACATACCAAAAAAACCCAACACAAATATAAACCCCAAACCCTTGTCAACCCCTAGTAAAATGAGATTTACCCCGCTGGGCCCACCTTCGACGGTAGGATTTAACGTTCTGCATCCCATCTTCTACCCTAATGAATGCTAGGGTGCGATGTGCTTCGCCCCTGAACATAAGGCCCTGACAAACCCAAGCCTGGTACTGTAATACAAAAGCGAAAAGCGGAAAGCTGAGAGCCAATCTCCGGCTGGTCTTCAAGATGACGATGCGATCCACAGCCTTGTCGCAATGGCAGCGATCCATCCCTTCCTTCGATCCAAGTTTTCAATGGCCATCCGTTTCATGTCTTCTACGAACTTCGGTTTGCGATAATCGATCGCTTTTCTTGGAACAGAGGTTCGCCGGCGTGGCTGATAACGAATTGTCGCTTGGACGAAGAAGCCACTCAACTCACTTAACGCTTGTGCACTCTCGCTCTGTTTCGAGTCGGTGGCCATGGAGATTTCGTCTCTTCGTCCATCCACGACCAATGCGCAGCTGTCACTGGCTTCTTCTCGGTATCGCAGCAGCTTCTGTGGGGTGGAATGTGTGCATGGACTTCCGCGGTTGAAACTGCGCTCGACTACTCCTTCTACCGTGTTCGCGAAATTGGATTCCAGCGAGGGTTGCAGGGGGGATGGAGGGAGGTGGAGGCGGGAATTTGGAGGTGGAATGGATTCCAGAGTTCCGGAGGCGAGTTTATTGCGTCGGAGAGCGCCTGCTGGTGAGGGGAGAGTTAGTGATGGTGTTCGCGCTGGAAAGGACGTTGGGAGTACTGTCGACTCGAGTACAAGTCACGGCGTCTTGGTCACGGTACGTTTCTTGTGATCTAACGTTTTCTTTCGAGTAGCGCGCAATCAAGAATTTGTTTAGTTGTGCCTGTTTCTCGCAAATTGAGATGAGTTCTTGGCAATGCTTGGAGATTGATTCTGAATTTTTATCATATTGAAATTTTGGAACGTCACCGGTCGCATTTTCAGGTCACTCGTGATAGATGCAGGCGTTACGATTGTAGATAAGGCTGTGTCAGTATTCCATGACATTTCATGTTAGTGGGAGATTACTGATTTGGGAATAGTCGTTGGGGTGAAGGTGTTGAAAGCAAGATCACAAATCTGTATGCACCTCTCAGATTCAGAATTGAGACATCGTAGGAAGTTAACACTTGGATGGCCGCGAGTGTTAGAAAGTGCAGTGCGCATGGTTGCCGGCAAATAGGAAGTGATGTAGGAAGGGTCAAATCTTGATATATCCTTTTTGTGGATGCGCATTGTAAATTTAAGTTCGGGATTCTCTTAGACGAAAGAAATTAAATTCATTTAGGGAATTGCATCCGTAATGTATGTATAGACGCGTCTCCATCCAATTGCACACTACTGGTTTGGATCTTCAGACAAGTCTATCGGGACTTTCTTGCGATGAGATTGAGGATATCGCACCTCGTAGGCCGTGAAGGTGTCCATGGAAGATGTCCTCATCACTTTGACCTTAGGTGAAGGATCGTCTCTCGGCATTTTTTGCAAAGACAGAGTGGCCAGGGTTTGCAATGTCTGTGCCAGATTTGTGCGTATTTCCGACCCCAACATTGGGAGTGTAGTGATAAGGTTATGTGAAGAAGGGATGACTGTTCACCATCTGCTGTTACTTTCGGAGACCTACTGAAATTAAAGCTCCTTTGTTCGGAAGGCATATTTTGAAAGGTCAAATTTCCAGGATCTTTCTGTATCGATACTGACAACAGGTAGATTGAATCAGAGCTGAAACTCTGTGAACTTGCTGGAAAGAGGGGGGATGACCTGAGGGCTGTAGTTTAAGAAAAAAAATCTTAAGTACTTGATTTTTTGAATTGTCCGCAAGTACATAAATTGCAAAACATCACAGGACCATCTCTGCTTTGTGGCGAGATAGAGTTTTAAGCACAAATAGGAATGATTAGGTTTCAAGGACTTTGAGTTGCATGGTGTGCAGGCCAAGGAGTCGTTGCACCTGGCTGTTTCTCTAGGATCTTTTATTCTTCTTGACAGGTACCTGAAGAACGTGTTCTTGGAATATGCTATTCGATTCCCCAGTGCGCTTTTTGGAATGTTGTCCTTGTTCGTCTTGCTATCAACGACAAGCGCCATCAGCATTGGTATTGCTACTTCTCTGCTCCTACCCGGTTCTCTCTGGTCTTTCTCGCAAAATGCGATTGTTGAGCATATCGGCTTCCATTAGTACCCTTCTTGATTATTATTGGTACCCTGTTTTTACGGTATCTAGATTTGCATCATTAATGCAGGCTTGAAGATATTGATGTCTGTACGTGCTGACCACTTCTGCAGATGTTGCGAGTAAAGTGGAGTCATTCTTCTCGCCGGCTATACTGTTCATCCAGCGCTGGTTGCCTCTTTTCTATGTCCCGTCCTTGGTGATGGTACCTATCGCTGTCAAGGGCATTGCTGCAGACGTAGGAGCGAAAATTGGAGCTATTCTATGTACAAATCCGAATCTTTGTTCCTGCGATTTTGAGAAGCTGTTGGATGATTAAGTCAACTTCGATTCGATGCTCTGACCAATTTGAGTTTCACTCAATAAGACCTCCCAAAGACCGAGTCATTAAAAGTCTCTTGTTTGAACAATGCGTTGCAGTGGGAGGATGGGTGGCCTCCTTGCTTGTAGCCGGCTTCACTGCAGTGAAGGTGCGAAAGATGGTGAACACGGAGCTCCTTCCAGCAGATCCCGTGCCCAAAGCAGCTCCCTTTACATCTGTAGAGACATTTTCCTGGATTGCCGCAATGTTGCTCTTCTTTGGTGTAGCTGTGCGTTATCCCACTGCGTTGGGGCCAGAGGCCACCACTTCTGCTCCGTTCCTTCTCGCAGCCACTGTTGTTGGATACTTGGTCGGTACCAGGTAATTCTTCATTGCTTCCTACACATAGGCTTCCTGTTTGCACCAATATCAATGCCGAACGAAAACTTGATCATTGTAGGAAATCGGCGGTGAGAAGCAAATATTTATATTCATGTGAAAGATGCTATTACAGTACTGTAAGCAAGTGATATTGCTATGCTTGTACTAGAGCCTGCACCTGTGCACTGGTGATATTACTGCTCTGCGGCGGAATTGAAGGTTCCAGTCCTCCAACTAATATGTGCGAGACTTGAATTTAAGCAGTTTGCCATCTGGAGTAAAGAAGGTGTTCCATCCGATTATCACATGTGCTCTTACAGCTGATCTTGGTGTTTACGCGTTGGGTGTTGCGACGGGCAAAGGATTTGAAGCTACCCTGAGTGAGTACTATCTTCATGAAGTCCTCCTACTATCTTAATGTTAGAAATTAGTAGAGCATATGTGGTTAGTATACTTTGGGGCATTTGATTTGGATACACATCGTAATGGCTTCTTTAACCTGAAGGGTAATCCTGAGGCTTTTTTCTTTTATGTTTATGAATTTTTACAGAATGCAGAATGAGTGTTTCTGACAGGGAACAAAACATTGTGCAGGAGGCTATCTTACCAAGAGTGCAGGAAGTCCAGGGGCTGGGGATATGCTGATGGGCTTCCTGGGTTCAGTTATCTTGTCATTTGCATTCTCCATGTATCGGCAGCGGAAGGTAGGGACGCTGTGGAAGTTGTAACAAGGACAGCTTTGTTGTCTTTTCATTCATGTTACTCTTATTAAAATGTATCTAATCACAGAATTGAGGTACTTGCTGCAGGTAATCCAGCGGCATGCAGCAGAAATTCTTACAGCAGTAGTGGTATCATCAATTTTCTCCTTGTACTCAACGGCAGTCTTGGGTCGCCTTTTAGGAATAGGTCGCGGGCTGACATGTGCGATTATTCCTCGCTGCGTTACCGTGGCTTTGGCCCTTCCCATTGCCAGCTTACTCGAAGGTTAGTCGTACATCATGATGTCGTTTTCTGCTCGAAAGCTGTGAGTGGCACATTTCCTTAGATAGCGAGTTTGTCTTATAAATTTCATGTTATCCATCTTTATCTAACTACCACTGCTTACTTAGATTTGATCGTTAAATGACTGCATGGAACAGGAAATAATGCTTCAATTACGGCGGCTGCGGTGGTGATTACGGGACTTATTGGGGCAAACTTCGCTCAAGTCGTGATGGATAAGTTTGGGTTAAAGGATCCAATAGCACGAGGCATGGCAACCTCTGCTAGGTATGATCATGCATGTCCCTCATGTCCCTCATCTTTATTGTTCACGTTATGCTAGCCTGTGCTGGGGTGGGAATCGATTACTGCTTCATGCATGCTCAGGTATGAGGTTGGAAAGCTCACTTCATATTAATTTCTCATACAGAGCCATTGCTTTTGTGCTCGTTGTGAAGGGGACCTTAGGCCCAAAGTGAATTACCTTAGCAAAAATGTTCTGGGGTAGAACAGCCTGTGCTACAGCCAATCCCTCTTTATTACTAGAATACATTTCAAGTATGGTCTAAAGAGGTAGAAGCATAAATGTTCTCACATTGGATCTATTTTGGAATGCAGTGCACATGGATTGGGAACGGCAGCTCTGGCTGGGAAAGAACCAGAGGCACTGCCATACTGTGCAATTGCGTATGCCATCACTGGGATTGTTAGCACTCTTTTGTGTACAATTCCTCCAGTGCGCACGTCTCTGCTCATAATAGCAGGAGCTGCTTGACGTCTTCTAAGTCGGCTGGATCCATGGTCAACATCCTTGCTTGTATCTAGGAGATACTGAAATGAATTGAGTTAGTATCTGTACGATGCGTTCAGTTAGAAGAAACCAAATATAATTTCTATCGTGACTGGACCTTGTCGAAGTTGACAGGAAGTGACCGATCAGTTGTAGATAAAACTGTGAGTGTCATAGGAGGTAATTTGGGATCTTTTGGTCACAAGTGCTCAAAGAAATACTTCTCACATACAAAGGTATCTTCCCAAAAGTGCTCTCAGTTAGTGCAAAGGAGATCAGAATTGTAACAGTGCATAGACGTATTTATAGTTCGAGAATTACCAATGCTTAACACTTTTTCTTTGTTACACACCTTTCTATTGGAGTGTCTGATAACGAGAACTTGCTTCAAATGAGACTGAAAATAGCTTCTGCTATGCTTCAGGTGCTGACTGGATGGGAACTCACTCACACACTATTGTACTGGGTATGTTACCAATGTTCTTCAGGTGATGAATCGTGTGGCGACTGAGTGCTTGCCGGTGTGGTGCTTACAAGATTTTCTGAATCTGCGGTTCCTTGTTTTTTCCGTCGTGCTTGTGCGTGGCCAGCAAGCGTCATGTTTCATGCTCGGAATTTCACGTGTCCTGAACCTACACGTGGCATTTGGGGGATAAGTGCCAGGTGGCATATAACTTGGTTGCCACTTCATTCCTGCCACTTGCCTGGAGTTCAGTGATAACCTCTCTGGTTGGCAATTGACCAAAATCGGATCACATCCCTGCATGAGTTCAGGGCCATCTTTGGAATATTGTGTAACTTACACCACTGGATACTCTCATCGTAAACCCCACGTTTCCAGTATTCTCTCAACGATTTGCGAACACAGTACAGTAGTCGCTTTCGGAACCTGGAAATTGTGAGAAAGAGTTGCCAATTTCCATTCTTGGGTCGGCGATTTTGTTTTCGAGAAGCCGTTTGGTGTAGTTGGTGATTTTGAGGAACTCGTAGCCATGGCCGACGAAGCGAGCAAGAGGAGCGAGGCGGCGTCCGCAAAGGCGCAGCAGGGGACGGACGCGGCGTTGGAGACGATTGGGCAGTACCGCGGGGCTGCACAGGAACAGGGGCTTTCAGCGTTGCGAGGAGCCCAGGATCGGTACCAGTCGGCCAAAGCCACGACCGCTCAGAAGACCGGCGAGACGGCCGATGTGGCTGGCCAGAAGAAAAACACCATTGCGGTAGGGATCTTTTCTCTCCTTAGGGTTTCCATTTCGTCATTTTCTCGATATCATTGCTCTCTTTCTCTCGCTCGCTTGAAGCGTTTCTCTTTAGGTCATTCATAGCATCCTGACGAGTTCCTGTGTTTTTGAAACCCTATCTATTCAGTCGACCCTCTCCCAGTACACCCAGGCCGCGATGGATAAGCTTCAGCAGTTGAAAATCGGCACGCAACAAGCGTCTGAGCAAGCTTTGAACAAGGCTGGGCAGCAAACCGAGAACACCAAGGCCAGCGCCGCCCAAGCGGCGGACACCACTGCACAGAAGACCCAAAGCGCCTCCGACGCGGCCGTCGCGAAGAAGGACCAAGCCGCGGGCAGCGCGGCTTCCGCCGCGCAGACTGCGAAGGACACAGTGTTGGGATATGCGAGCGCGGCCGGGCAGAAAACGGGGGAGGCCTGGGAAGGAGCGAAGCAGAGAGCGGGCCAGGCCGCGAGTCTAGTGCAACAAAAGACCAACCAAGCCCAAGGAACCGCTGCTGAAAAGACCAACCAAGCCCAGGGAACTGCAGCTGAGAAGACCGCTGACGTGAAAGCCAAGTCTGCTGACACTGCGACGACGGCAATCGACACAACCAAGGAGTCGGCCGGGAACGTTCAAGCGACTGCGGGGTCGTGGCTGGGAGGATTGAGACAGAAGGCCACGGAGCTGCTGGGAGCCACCCAGCAGAAGGGTAACGAAACTAGCCAAGCCGCGTCCCAGACTGCGGACGCAGCGAAGGAGAAGGTTGCGGCCGCCAGGGATGCGTCTCAGGAGAAAGCTGCAGCTGCGAAAGGTACCTCCCAGGACACTTCGACTTCGGTTCAAGCCACTGCGCAGGAGAAGTCCGAGGAAGCCAAGCAGAAGGGAGGCGAGATGCAAGCGCGAATTGCGTCCACCTGGGAAGCCATCAAAGGCAAAACCGCGCAGACATTGGGCGGGGCGCAAACTAAAGCTTCCGAGTCGCGGGATGCCGCCGCAGGGGCCGTGGTGGATGCGTCCCAGGGAGCCAAGAAGACGGGCGGTGACGCCGAGGGGAAGACAGCTGCAACTTGGGATTCCATCAAGCAGAAAACAGCGCAATCCGCAGAAGATGCTCAAGCTTAAGTAAGGTGGGCACATTTAAAATCGACACTTTTGCACTATTAACCATACATTACGTTAATTTCTCCATTGACCATGCAGATGAACTTCGACTTGTGAGAATTCTGTAAACACTTAGTCTGAAGATATTTAATATCTTACAACTGATGTTTAGCTTGACATAGACTGATTGTTCAAAATTTTAGATGAAACAAGGGTGTGAATTGTTGTAGGTAAAGTCTCAGAGTTCCCCTGTATGGTGAATGGAACCTCTTTCTTGCTGTATGGTAAATGGAGGCATTACATTATTAGTGTTAGTATTATAGAACTCGTATTTCTCCTTTTTAGCGAATGAACGAGGATTCCGATGCATCGAAGACTTATATTTGGGAGCAGGATGCAATAGTTATGAGAGGACAAAGTCTGATATTTCAAAATCTCTGACGTGTTAATAGGTACATGTTTATTACGGGGATATACACCAGCTGAATATCCGATGAAGTGACGTTTTCGGGTGTTTTGACCGCACTACATCCGCAGACGCAACTTCTGATACCAAATCTGATGGATTCCTGGTGTCAATTTGGAGCATCTGTCGGTACATTGTATACTTGATATTATTGATGTTCCATTCTGCGAGTTTCTTTAGTTCGTAGAATGTAATTAGCGACTGTCTGGATGCTGAGTGATGGTTCATCGTCTGTGCAGCTCCGTGTGCAATTACTACCTTGCAATTGTAAATTGAGCTTATGTGAGGATATGTTAGACAGATCAATGCATCAATAATTGGTGATGTGTTGTAGAAATAGCAAGTTTTGTTCTTGTAACTGACCTTTTGGGCTGTAATTTTAGCATTGTAATTAATTTTTGAAGGTGCAGTATATGCTTCTTTATACAACTGGTTAAATATTGATGGTTTGCAGTTTCATTGATGATGTTTATGATTATTGAATTCCATGTTTTGCTAATCGCTGGCAAAATTGACAAATTCCAATCATTGTTGATTTAGAGTATAGGGGATTGCACGAGTTGAATCTGCCCTTCAGAGCTTGTTAAATTTACCATCGCTATTTTCTATTCGGTCAGAGTTTTCCTCACCGCCAGAAGGGATGTACGGCAAGCCTAACGTATAATGTAGTACGGATGAGCTCTCTTGGTCTGCTGGGTGACATAACCAGGGGTTGCGGCAGAAGCAATTGGCAGTCCAGATCTATGGACGAAGGTTGCTCTGGGAGTGAAAGCATACGCCGTGACTTAATTTTGCCCAACTCGCTGCACCTTTGGACGGTATGTGTGTGGTACCCTCTATTCTCACTTGGATGAATTCATGTCTCTGGTTATCTACAGTAGGCGTTATACAAAATGCAGCACTGTCTGATTGACATAGAATCTGACTGTCAAGCCACGAACGTTTGTGTCAATGCCTTCTCACAGAGTAACTCTCGGAAGTTGGGTTAATTTCTGAAGATGGTAGTCCGAATTTCTTTGATATGTGCCACCAGTGTTCTATGAGTAGCAGCTCCACGTGAGTGACGCAGAGGGCACCATTCCTGCCTCCAGTAGGTGTAAATGGTTTGATGGATCTCGTGGAAAATAGCTAGTCTCGTAATCTTGTCAACGAATTCCACGTATGTCTATTGTTATGGGTTGTAGTCACATTCTCTTCCTGCATCATTTCAGATGGAACTCCTCCTGTACTCAACTGTTGTTGCCTCGACAACAAGTTTCATTTTGATATTATGCTTGTGCAAGTGTCCGACTCTCAACATTCAGATGTTCCACTTGCTCATCTTGTGCTTCATCTTGTGTCACCGCAAGCCTCCATTGTTTAGTCTTTGGCCCTTTTTATCTCTTAATGTGGGTGCACCCAAAAGCGCTAGAAATTGTGGTGTGGGTATTTGGAGTGTTCAATAGTGGATACTGAATAGAAGAAGAGAAAGAGTAGTCTAGCCCTTAAACGGCGACGACGCAGACGTTTTGAGTCCGATGGATGACAAACTAGCAGATTCCTGAGCGTATGGAGGTCGTTTTTCATCCGTTTTTTTGAGAAAAGTGAGCGTCAACTTCTTCGGCTGTTTGCGATGCACAATTCAATGCATTAATATTTAAAGGCACTCTAAAATGTGAGAAGATTTGTCATACACGATGTTAGGTCACATGCTGCCCCCTTACAATTTCTTGGAAGGCAGCATGTACTGTTCACTTTTGCAACTACCAACTGTGATTTTTTATTGTGTGCTCAACGTTGTAGCAGGCACACGCACTGTTCTCTTTTGCAAGGAAGAGAATTGTCTGATACACAAGGCAATCACATTTTGATATTCACATAGGCCATAGAATTCTCATGTAAAGCAAGGAATCTATCTGCCTTCAAATCTAACCTACATGTCTCACCAATCAAGTTAAGATTTAGAAAAATTAGTTGAGAAAGCTTGTGCAATTAGCTTATTTGACACATTGAGAAGCTAATAGCCATTACTAAGAATTTCGAAGAAGAGAATTGAAGGGCTTCAACGCAACCAAGTGCACTGTTCACGATCTTTTGATAGCTAGACTAACCGAGGTCTTCGTTCGTCCAGCACTGTAGTTAGCACTGGAACAGTGTGCTCTACTCCGGGCTGTTGTAAAGTCGTACTTTTGGCAGCCCGCAATTTTCCACGGTGACCCGCTCGTCGTTCAAGGGCTAGAGAAAGAATGTAACCACACAAAAATTTCACTTTCTTGTGAATTTCAGCTTACAGTAGGGTCAAAAAGTTATGGCACTAGAGTCTTTAAAAGTGCCCATAGGCTGCATTTAAAAGAAGGCGTGACATTGAAGAATTCCCACTTCCAAGATGGGCAAAAGCATCAAACAAAATAATAAAAACCTC
Source organism: Thuidium tamariscinum (assembly GCA_947034885.2). Lineage (NCBI taxonomy): Eukaryota > Viridiplantae > Streptophyta > Bryopsida > Hypnales > Thuidiaceae > Thuidium > Thuidium tamariscinum. Next base: position 16,407,073 of record OX344751.2, read on the forward strand.
ACATAATCCAAAGCAAACTATGTAGTGTAGGTCTCATACTAGATTTGTTAGAGCTTCTAGTCAACTTCCTCTGAAACTTTGGAAGCTCTTTTATTAGTAGATTTTATAAAGAGCTTAATAACTTTGTTATCAATTTTTCTTTAATCTCAAATATATACCTTAAAAATGGTTATCTTTTAGCATGTTCATTTTTGCTCTTCTTCCTAAAATCATTCAGCCATCAACCTAACAATCTTTATCAAGCACCTTATTAACATCTATATTGACCTAGAAATGTACTATTGTAATCAATAGGCATTATGTATCAATCAATGACTACTTCTAATATCAGTTAAAACCATTTTAGGACTTCCTTTAGCTGGTGCTTTTTAGGTATAGGACGATTTGGGGTGTATCCACTATACATGATCCAATTTCTTTTCAACTCTTCAATGACTCAAGTAGAATATAGTTGATACAAATTCTCAACCTTTTCAACAAGGGTTGTTAGTTTTAGGCTCGTGCAACTTCATTATTTCAAGCATTAAACACTTTTATTTTTGAGGTCAAGAGGAAGAGGCAACTCATGTTTTCAATGTACACACACACTTTCACTCAATCTCTACTCTCTCTATTTACAATTACAAGTCCAAAACCTCAAATTTTTCAAACGTAATTGTTTTATAAACTCTCTTGCTCATTACAAATTCCTTAGTAATGGCATAGAAATGTAGAAGAGTTTTTTTTCACAATTCACTTTCCCAAAATTGTCAGTTAAGGAAGGCTCAAAAGATATCAATGTTAATGTGGCAATGAAGTCACATAATGAAGACTATGATAAAATTAGAGTGGAGTTAGAGGTAAAAATCATTCATTTGAAAGATCATTTGTAGCAATGCATATAATTGCATGTATTTAGTGCACACACTATAATTTACCATTTGTGTGGGTAACCTTACAAGATTCTTCATGAAATGTAATGTTTCAATAGCATGGAGGATGAAAAGTGGATGATGGATGATAAAAAATCTTGCTATTTAAAAGTAAATGAAGTGAAAATGTTCATCTTTGTAATTTGGGCAAAAAAAGGGAGTAAGGTCTTGCGTAGTAATTTGACCTCCATTTGTGTGCTTTTGGCTTTTTAAATCCTTAAAGGATGGATTGATGACTATAGAAACCATCCATTTTTTTATCATGGGAATCATTTGTTTAAAAAAAATCCAAAAGCACTTATTGGAAGTCAAAATATTGGGTCGTTGCAAGAAACACATACCGGTTTTGGCTCAAAATGGCTCAAAATCAGTGAGTCCTATGAGACTTGTAACCCTTTGAAATAAAAAAATTTTAAATTAGAAAAAATATGGGTAATTTGAAGAGCAATGAGAATATTATGTCTCTTGAAATTTAGACCTAAGAAATTTTTTCTCTAAATGTTATAGACAATGGAAAATACAATGAAAATAACTCTTTTTTCACTAATTTGGTAAAAACAGTAAAAAATTCAAAAAATGAAAATGAAAAATTCATTTTTTCTCCAAGTAAAGGTCTTTCTTTTCCAACAAATTTCATCTGGAAAAAATTAATTCTATTCTCTACACTTGCGCAAAGTCAGCCACTTTGACAACAGTGGAGGTTGAATAGTATAGTATTTTCAAAAAATCTCTTCGTGGTCTTGTGTAACTTTAGGTGAGGTCATTGCATGCCAATTTTCAGCTCAAAATTTTCATTTTTGGGTCAAAAATAGGACTAAAACCCCCCAAAATGGCCAAAGTAGACATCCAATTGGGGGCTGTTTAAAAATAGTAAAATAATTTTGAAAAAATTGAAAAAATCACACAAAATGTAAAACTTTTTTAGGCACCTTCCATTCAAGTTTCAAGTCAAATTAACAAAATATGCAAAAGTTATGAGCAAAAAACTACCTCCCAAAGGTCAAGGGGACAAAAAAAAGGACAAGTGTTTCTTGCAATCACCCTACTACAAAAGATATCTTCTTTCCACAAAAAAATTCAAGGACAAATAATTGCACTTTTGTCCTACAAAAAAGGATTCTCTATCATCCATTATATACAATACATCCTCTTTGACTCTTTGATGTTTAAAGATTAAATAATTGAATCCAATCCTCCATGAAGCTTGTAGTTTCAAGGTTAATACTTGTAGTTTCAAGGTTAATAGAGCATTTGGAAACTATTTAATGCTTGAAGGGTGAACTTTGGTGATTGTCAAAATCATTCATTTTGATATCATGGGAATCATTTGTTTCAGAAAATTTAGAATCACTCATTAGAAGTCAAAGTAATACAAAAGATTTTCCCTTTCCATTCCTAATTACAAAGATGAATACTTGCACTCTTATCCTATATAAGAGAATTTTTTGTCATTCATTAAACACCAAACATCCACCTCAGCATTACCGGTTAATTGTTGTTAAGCTTACATCATATCACCCAGGATATCACCAAGTTTATACAAGTACAAATCTATGTGAATGAAATTTTTAGCTAGTGAGGCCGACCATCACCAAATATCCTATTCTTATTACATTACATTTTAGAAAAATCTCTGCAATTTCTAACCTCTAAAAGACAAGCTTAGTCTTCATTGAAGTGAGAATTTTTTTTACCATGTGCATTATGAACAGAAGATGAATTAGAATCACACACTAGAAGTCTTCCTACTACAGAAGACCATTTCCTTTCCATATAAATTTCAAGGATGTAAAATTGTCTTATTCTTTCAAACATAAAAATGATTTGTCATTTGTTAAATATTAAATGCCCTTAGTATCCTCTCTGAGCTAGATGTAGGCAAGAAAAGGAATCTATCTACTTCCTTGTTGTACAAATGATTGATTTCAATTGAAGACCAAATCTGTCATGACCCTTGTGACCCTTCAAACCTTGGATGGATGAATGCATTGATAGATAAACGAATGTATGATTGTGTCATGACCTTTGATGGATGAATGCATTTATGGATCATGGACTAGTTCATGATGAAATGTGCATTAGTGGATAAACAGAGATTGCCCGGAGATAGAGATCTCCAGAGGGTGGATTTATGCAGTGGAGTTAGACAACTCCACTTGGATGACTAATGCACTGGAGTTAAACAACTCCCAAACCAGAAGAAGTATGTGGAACTTGGAGTTAGATAACTCCAAGTAGAAGATAAAGATTAAGACAAGATATGATTAGAAAAGGATAACTAGGACTTTTACTTTAATGGCTAATTTTGGATAGAAACAAGGTTAGAAAGCCAAAAGTAGGAAAAAGAAGTCCTAGTCTACATTAAGGACTTATAGTCTTATTTGATAGTATATAAGGCGGAGCTTGGGGGTGAGGAGATGATCTTTGGTAGATTGATCTCTCTCTATGGTTGGGTGGTTTGAGCTCCTTATGTTATATTTGTGTTCATAAGTATATATTGTGTATTTGATTGGAGTTCATTGCTGGAGATCTGTAATAATTGGTATCAGAGCAGGCTAGTGTTTAAAGAGTCATGTCTCAAGTAGGAGATGCTCCTTTGACACCAGAGATAGAACAAGCGATAGCTAGGGCAATAATAACTGCAATTAATAACTTGAGGAGTGAAGGCGCTCCTCCAGTTATTGATCCTATGATTGAAGAAAGGAGAGATGACATTATTGAGAGGGAGAGAACTCTTGAGTCAGAGAGGATAAGTCGTCGTCGGAAGAGTACGCCAGAGGAGTCAAGGCGAGTACGACCTAGGAGAGATAGTATTTCACCATCTTCTTTTTCTTCTCATGGTTCAACTCAAGATGATTTTAATAGAGGTCATATTTCATCTCATAGCCGTAGGTCCAAACAAAATAATCATATGGATAGGCAAAATGTTAATGTTGGGAGAGATGTGAGACATCTTGTATTTCGCCCTAGTTTTGGAGGCCGTAATGTTAAACCAGAGGAAGTCCTTTCTTTTTTGTCCATCTTAGAGGATATGTTTACGGAAGAATATAAAGAGAGAGATAAAATTAAGGCCGCTGTCCTCTTACTTAAAGATAAGGCTCGAGTTTGGTTTGATACACTTAAAAAGGATCGTGATAATCGAGGCATGGAGGCGGTTCCCACTTGGAAAACCTTCAAGGAATTGTTCCTCCAACAATTCCTTCCTGGTAACTTTCAATCTTTAATGCGTCAGGGTATGTATCGACTTAGACAGGGTAACATGTCAATGTCCGAGTATAAGTCTAAATACGATGAACATTGTGCTTACTTTCCTTCTTGAACTGAAGGTGATAGGGTTGAATATTTTGTGGAAAACTTAAAAGATTCCATAAAATTCAAAGTGAGTGCATATGCACCTAGTGTTTTGAGTGAAGCACATCGATTAGCTCAAAATTTTGAATGCCAAGATGTAGCAAATGAGAGGAGAAATAATAACTTTAATAGAAGACCTATAGGTTCTAGTGTAGACCTGCGTTTTTCTAAGAGTCGTCGTGAAGAGGGCCAAAATAATAAACCTCAGAGGTTGAGTGAAAAAGAGTGGGAGGAACATTTGGGGAAGGGATTATGTTTCATTTGTCATGAACGTGGGCATCTATCATCAAATTGCATCAAGAACAAGAAGCGTGAAACATCAACTTTAATAGTAGAAGATAGAGCTGAAGAAAACAACAGTCATGATACGAAGATTCAAGTTTCAACTGTAGTTATGAACATGGAGGTGGAGCATGAACCAACTGTGGTTCAACTTAAAGGTTATGTCAATTCTAACCATCCTACAATGATTTTGGTTGATTCAGGATCTACCTATAATATGATCTCGACACAATTTGCTAAAAAATTAGGACTTTCCCTAATTCCAGTATCACCTTGCTCAGTGTTGCTACCAAATGATGATACTAGTTCTATTGACCACCGCATTTTGAATGCACCTGTGAGCATTCAAGGAGTTGAGACTAAAGTAGACTTTGAAGTTTGGAAGGGAGCTCGTTACAATGTGATCTTGGGTATGGCGTGGCTGCGTCAAGTGGATGCTTGGATAGCTTGCAAGGAGGGAGCTGTACATGGAAAGCTTAAGAATGGAAAGCCTTTTGTCATCAAAGGTAAGAGATCAATGCCTAATGTTCCTTTACTTTCTCACTTACAAATGAAAAAGTCCATTAGAAAGAACCATGAAGTCTATCTAATACATATGAATGAACTAGACAATAATGAAATGAAAGAAAATGAATTTTCAATTGATGTGAAATCATTCTTGAAGAACTTTGAGGATGTGTTTTCGGATGAAATTAAAAATTTGCCACCGATTAGGGAAGTTGACCATGCGATAGACTTAGTAAATGATGCGGCTCCGGTAGCTAAAGCACCCTATCGGCATTCTTTAGCTCAAAATGTTGAGTTAGAGAATCAACTAAACGATTTGTTAAATAAAGGATACATTAGACCAAGTAAATCTCCTTGGGGTGCACCTGTCCTCTTTGTAAAAAAGAAGGATGGAACGCTAAGACTTTGTGTAGATTATAGAGGGTTAAATAAATTAACAATTAAAAATAAATACCCTTTACCTAGAGTAGATGATTTGTTTGACCATCTACATGGAGCAAAGATATATTCTAAGATTGATTTGAAGACTGGTTACCATCAGATTAGAATAAAAGAATTAGACATCGCAAAGACTGCATTTTGATCCCAATTAGGTCACTATGAGTATGTTGTAATGCCTTTTGGACTTACAAATGCTCCTGCCACATTTCTGACATTGATGAATTCTTTATTTCGTGAATATTTGGGTAAATTTGTACTTGTGTTCATGGACGATATATTGATATTTTCTAAGACAATAAAAGAACACAAAAAACACCTAGGAAAGGTGTTTGCGATTTTGAGGGCTAATAAACTCTTTGCTAAGATGAGCAAATGTGAATTTTTAAAATCCCAAATTGATTATCTTGGTCATCTTCTTTCAGAAGATGGAATTTTGGTTGACCCTAAAAAAGTCAAGGTGATTGAGGATTGGGAAATACCTAAAGATAAGACCGAGATAAAAAGTTTCTTAGGTCTTGCCAGTTATTATAGAAAGTTTGTGAAAGGATTTTCAAAAGTAGCTGCCCCTATAACTATTTTGTTGAAAGGAAAGTCTAATTCGATTGTTTGGAATTGTAAATGTGATTTGAGTTTTTCTGCTTTAAAATCCGTTCTAACTCATGCACGTATCTTAACAATTATTGATTCTTTTATGGGAAATATAGTTTTATGCACGGATGTTAGTGATTTAGCAATTGGAGCAGTTTTGATGCAAAATAGACAAGTCATTGCATTTGAATCTCAAAAATTAAATGCTGGAGAGTTAAATTATCCAATACATGAAAAAGAATTGTTAGCAGTCATTCATGCCTTGAAAGTTTGGAGACATTATTTACTAGGGATAAAGTTTAAAATTGAAATTGATCATCAATCATTAAGGTACTTTTCAACTCAACCAAATCTTAGTAAAAGACAATGTAAGTGGATGGAATGAATGCAAAAATTTGATTTTGAACAATCGAATTAGACTTTCCTTTCAACAAAATAGTTATAGGGGCAGCTACTTTTGAAAATCCTTTCACAAACTTTCTATAATAACTGGCAAGACCTAAGAAACTTTTTATCTCGGTCTTATCTTTAGGTATTTCCCAATCCTCAATCACCTTGACTTTTTTAGGGTCAACCAAAATTCCATCTTCTGAAAGAAGATGACCAAGATAATCAATTTGGGATTTTAAAAATTCACATTTGCTCATCTTAGCAAAGAGTTTATTAGCCCTCAAAATCGCAAACACCTTTCCTAGGTGTTTTTTGTGTTCTTTTATTGTCTTAGAAAATATCAATATATCGTCCATGAACACAAGTACAAATTTACCCAAATATTCACGAAATAAAGAATTCATCAATGTCAGAAATGTGGCAGGAGCATTTGTAAGTCCAAAAGGCATTACAACATACTCATAGTGACCTAATTGGGATCAAAATGCAGTCTTTGCGATGTCTAATTCTTTTATTCTAATCTGATGGTAACCAGTCTTCAAATCAATCTTAGAATATATCTTTGCTCCATGTAGATGGTCAAACAAATCATCTACTCTAGGTAAAGGGTATTTATTTTTAATTGTTAATTTATTTAACCCTCTATAATCTACACAAAGTCTTAGCGTTCCATCCTTCTTTTTTACAAAGAGGACAGGTGCACCCCAAGGAGATTTACTTGGTCTAATGTATCCTTTATTTAACAAATCGTTTAGTTGATTCTCTAACTCAACATTTTGAGCTAAAGAATGCCGATAGGGTGCTTTAGCTACCGGAGCCGCATCATTTACTAAGTCTATCGCATGGTCAACTTCCCTAATCGGTGGCAAATTTTTAATTTCATCCGAAAACACATCCTCAAAGTTCTTCAAGAATGATTTCACATCAATTGAAAATTCATTTTCTTTCATTTCATTATTGTCTAGTTCATTCATATGTATTAGATAGACTTCATGGTTCTTTCTAATGGACTTTTTCATTTGTAAGTGAGAAAGTAAAGGAACATTAGGCATTGATCTCTTACCTTTGATGACAAAAGGCTTTCCATTCTTAAGCTTTCCATGTACAGCTCCCTCCTTGCAAGCTATCCAAGCATCCACTTGACGCAGCCACGCCATACCCAAGATCACATTGTAACGAGCTCCCTTCCAAACTTCAAAGTCTACTTTAGTCTCAACTCCTTGAATGCTCACAGGTGCATTCAAAATGCGGTGGTCAATAGAACTAGTATCATCATTTGGTAGCAACACTGAGCAAGGTGATACTGGAATTAGGGAAAGTCCTAATTTTTTAGCAAATTGTGTCGAGATCATATTATAGGTAGATCCTGAATCAACCAAAATCATTGTAGGATGGTTAGAATTGACATAACCTTTAAGTTGAACCACAGTTGGTTCATGCTCCACCTCCATGTTCATAACTACAGTTGAAACTTGAATCTTCGTATCATGACTGTTGTTTTCTTCAGCTCTATCTTCTACTATTAAAGTTGATGTTTCACGCTTCTTGTTCTTGATGCAATTTGATGATAGATGCCCACGTTCATGACAAATGAAACATAATCCCTTCCCCAAATGTTCCTCCCACTCTTTTTCACTCAACCTCTGAGGTTTATTATTTTGGCCCTCTTCACGACGACTCTTAGAAAAACGCAGGTCTACACTAGAACCTATAGGTCTTCTATTAAAGTTATTATTTCTCCTCTCATTTGCTACATCTTGGCATTCAAAATTTTGAGCTAATCGATGTGCTTCACTCAAAACACTAGGTGCATATGCACTCACTTTGAATTTTATGGAATCTTTTAAGTTTTCCACAAAATATTCAACCCTATCACCTTCAGTTCAAGAAGGAAAGTAAGCACAATGTTCATCGTATTTAGACTTATACTCGGACATTGACATGTTACCCTGTCTAAGTCGATACATACCCTGACGCATTAAAGATTGAAAGTTACCAGGAAGGAATTGTTGGAGGAACAATTCCTTGAAGGTTTTCCAAGTGGGAACCGCCTCCATGCCTCGATTATCACGATCCTTTTTAAGTGTATCAAACCAAACTCGAGCCTTATCTTTAAGTAAGAGGACAGCGGCCTTAATTTTATCTCTCTCTTTATATTCTTCCGTAAACATATCCTCTAAGATGGACAAAAAAGAAAGGACTTCCTCTGGTTTAACATTACGGCCTCCAAAACTAGGGCGAAATACAAGATGTCTCACATCTCTCCCAACATTAACATTTTGCCTATCCATATGATTATTTTGTTTGGACCTACGGCTATGAGATGAAATATGACCTCTATTAAAATCATCTTGAGTTGAACCATGAGAAGAAAAAGAAGATGGTGAAATACTATCTCTCCTAGGTCGTACTCGCCTTGACTCCTCTGGCGTACTCTTCCGACGACGACTTATCCTCTCTGACTCAAGAGTTCTCTCCCTCTCAATAATGTCATCTCTCCTTTCTTCAATCATAGGATCAATAACTGGAGGAGCGCCTTCACTCCTCAAGTTATTAATTGCAGTTATTATTGCCCTAGCTATCGCTTGTTCTATCTCTGGTGTCAAAGGAGCATCTCCTACTTGAGACATGACTCTTTAAACACTAGCCTGCTCTGATACCAATTATTACAGATCTCCAGCAATGAACTCCAATCAAATACACAATATATACTTATGAACACAAATATAACATAAGGAGCTCAAACCACCCAACCATAGAGAGAGATCAATCTACCAAAGATCATCTCCTCACCCCCAAGCTCCGCCTTATATACTATCAAATAAGACTATAAGTCCTTAATGTAGACTAGGACTTCTTTTTCCTACTTTTGGCTTTCTAACCTTGTTTCTATCCAAAATTAGCCATTAAAGTAAAAGTCCTAGTTATCCTTTTCTAATCATATCTTGTCTTAATCTTTATCTTCTACTTGGAGTTATCTAACTCCAAGTTCCACATACTTCTTCTGGTTTGGGAGTTGTTTAACTCCAGTGCATTAGTCATCCAAGTGGAGTTGTCTAACTCCACTGCATAAATCCACCCTCTGGAGATCTCTATCTCCGGGCAATCTCTGTTTATCCACTAATGCACATTTCATCATGAACTAGTCCATGATCCATAAATGCATTCATCCATCAAAGGTCATGACACAATCATACATTCGTTTATCTATCAATGCATTCATCCATCCAAGGTTTTAGAAAAATCTTTGGAATTTCTAACCTCTAAAAGACAAGCCTAGTCTTCATTGAAGTGAATTTTTTTTACCATGTGCATTATGAGCAAAAGATGAATTAGAATCACACACTAGAAGTCTTCCTACTACAGAAGACCATTTCCTTTCCATATAAATTTCAAGGATGTAAAATTGTCTTATTCTTTCAAACATGAAAATGATTTGTCATTTGTTAAATATTAAATGCCCTTAGTATCCTTTCTGGACTAGATGTAGGCAAGAAAAGGAATCTATGTACTTCCTTGTTGTACAAATGATTGAATTCAATTGAAGACCAAATCAAAGTCAAATTTATTTGCTTTAGTTTCTCTATTTTGCAACTAAGTCTAAGTGAAAATTATTTTGGTTTTTTATAGAGATGAATCGAATGTCTTTTTTAAGAATTACTAATGATAGTTTGAAATTATCATGAGTTTTTGAAGAATAAATGGAAAAAATATCATATATAATACCAAATTAGTTGAAAAAATCTAAAAATATCACAATAAATGTATATTATAGGTGTCATATAAAAGAGATTATACCAAACAATAAACAACCACCAACATCAAATATACAATCAAAAACTATGTAGGATTGCATAACTAGCACAACCTCTATAGATAAACTTAAGAATCTACATACATAAAGTCAAATGGTTCTCTTTCAACCTAAAGCAGATCCAAGAGTGCAAGCTTGAAAGAAGTAATGACTTTATTAAACTAAGAAACCATATAAGCTAAGCTAAAAACACAACTCTCTTTCTAAAAATACTCACAAACTTGAATTGACAAGAATATTTAAGGTCAAGGAATTCTAGATATTGACCTAAGTATACAAACCCTAAGATGGATACACTCTACAATTTAGATGAATGAACTTTAAATTTGGATGAAATCCATCCAATACTAAAGTGAACCTCCATGGGAGTCCATCTAATTCTATAATTTGATGTAGAGTGGCCTCAATGTCACTTCATATAACATAATGAAGAATATTTTGATATGGTTTTATTTTTGTATCATTGTATAAATAGAAATTCAATAGACCATGGTAATAGATGAAATGCTTCAATTGAAACAAAATATTATTTTTTGGAATTTTAAAATTTTAAAATTTATTAAAAATTGAAGTCAATTCTTTTCATTTTATTTATTAGTTGAAATTAAATTCAAAAAAGATCCAATTTTCATAGGTGAAATTTAAATCTAGTGCAAAGAGTCATTTGAAGGTTGTCAATATAATACAAGCTCATCAATAGTACATACATCCAAATTCATAAAAAAATATGTAAGATTCCAATTATGATATTATTTAGCTCATGACAACTAGAAAGAACAAGTAGACCATCCATTCAAAAATTGGATGGAAAAATAGATTTTCTTCTTCTAATAGATTTCGATTGTCATTAAAAAAACTAGGATTTGACTCCTTAGGCATTCTAAGGTTAACACCTATAAGGATAAAGTCTTATAAGTTAACTCTTTAGTACCTTAGTCTTCTCTTGAAATTTTTCATACTTTTGTTTATACCTTCTTAATATATATTATTTATGTCAATTTCATCAAATTCATCATATACAAGGTATATTATTAGATGAGATTTGAAGCCTCGGGAGGATTGTTTCAGGTTTGTTTTCAAAATTGTTGGCTGTTCTCAAGCCAATAACAATAATTTTTTTTAAATGCAAAAGAAAAGATCCAAAAAACAAATTAATGACATGGTATAGTCTCAACCTTGTCAAATTCTTGTGTTTCAACGTTTCCACAGTCTTCTAAAGGCCTCACATCTCATCTAATGATTTTTAAAATTCAAATAATGATTTTGTATTAATTAAAAGTTTTGTAGTCAAAAAAGGCCTTAGAACCTTTCTATTCTTTACCTAGAATTAGAATGCCTAAATAGCCAAAATCTTAACTCTCTTAAGTACTTAATTTTTATTCTTGGTAATTTCATGATAATTATCAATGGTGTATACAACCATATATAATTAACATTGCCTAAATTGTAACACACATACTTGGACCAATAAGCATCACAAAAAAAAATGTTGATCATATAAAATTTACACAATTCAAACTTGAGAGTATAAGAGCATCACCTTTTATCTTTAGTTTGACACTTTTATAGGCTAAACTTTGAAGATTCATAACTTATTCACAGAGGGTTTAAGTAATGTATGCTAAAGTGCATTAGAATCCTCCTTCCTATGCCAATAAAATCCCCTTTGTTCCAAATTATATTTAATAACAATACCTATCCTTGATTGTAATTAGTGTCAATTGTAAGTGTGAATAATTTAGACATTATTTTAATGATCCAACTTCACATCCAAATGCAATATTTTTCAAGAAAAAGATTATATATATATTTGTCAATTATTGTCCCATTTATTGTCCCATTTATGACTACATCCTTTATAAATGTGTATCCACCATTTCACTCCACATGTAGGAGACAATATTGAAAAAGGACAATAGTGACTTTGTATACCATACCACATATATAAATAGGATGAATGAGTAAATGTTTTAAACTCAACATTTTAGGTAATGAAGATAATGCTTTAGAATAACTGAATGCTTTAGGATAATACTTCATCCAACAACTTCTCATATATCCAAATAAATTGAATTTTCTACAACCAACTTCAAAAAATTGATGTGGGTAGTATGTTTATGCAAATATATTACCAAAATACAAAATTTGTGAAAAAAATCTAGACCTTTCTAAACTATAGGTTGAGTAGTCTCATTAAAAATGACAAGTCCATTTGTAAACTATACCTAGTACATCCATCTCATGTATACTCCAACATCCATCCGTCTCATTCTCATTTAAAATACCAATATCCATCCCACCCATCCATGCCTCACATGCACACTATCCACATCACCCGTAGTCTGTCCCATCCATTTTTCATCCATCCATCCATCCCCTGGTTGTGTATTGCGGTGAAGCACAGGCAAGCAAACGCTTAGCGAGAGCAGCGTCACCGCCAGCCACTGGCTCTCTCGCTCGAGATCCTTCATGCCATTCCGCCGCCAGGGCAACTTGCAGCATACAACTCGAATTCCTCTCCCTTCAACTTCTCGAATTTCCGTTCAATCGAACCGAAATTTCGTTTTCTGAAGAACAAATTTGCTCTGGAGCGGACAAGATTTACTGAATTTCACTTGGAACGCATTTCAAAGGTAATCGTCTCTCCGTTTGGAAATCATTGATGTTCTTAGTTTTCAGGGATAGAAAATTAATGGAGGAGCACAGACTTCACTTGCGATGAGTAGAACAGAGGATTCAATTTTGAATGGCACTATCATTTTGAATTATTGCGTCTCAATTTCGCTTTTCCATCTCTTTGTTGCCCTATGTAATGTACGTCAAGGAGTTTTTACACAATTTGATACGAAAAAGACTATCTATTGCGTCCTACTATTTACCGCAAGGTCTTTAGGGACACCCTGTTTCGCTACTTTGCTGCTGTGCATATTTCGTACTTTTATTTACTTGTAAGTCCCTAAATTTTTTAATGTGTTCTTGTTGGCGACTGAAACTGGGTTCCAACGCACCAAAAAATCATTGGATACTGTATGTATAAGCTAATGAGGAGTACAAGTTTATTAGTAGATGTCCAATTGATCAGATGCTGAGTTGATGCCCATCCCTTAAATAAATGTGTCCCTGTTGCTTTAGATTTTAGGGTGGCGCTTTAGATTTTGCGCGCCACTGCCTTCGTTGTTGGTATGAGTGAAAGTTTCAGGTAGTATTGATATTCCATTTTCCTGGATGCCATCGGATATCGTGAAATTTAAGTTTGAGGTATGTGATTTTAGAAGCAAAGTTAGTTTAAACGCCTTTGGGTGAGTGTTTCTTCGCAAGATCAAGGATATTTGGTTAGGTCTTCCACAGTTCTAATTGTGTACAATTTTATAATTATTTGACCGTTTGAGGGATGTCATTCCATACTAGGTAACGGAGTCGTCAAGTATGGAGCGAGCTCAGTTTCGATTGCAGCAGCTGGCTGCCCACCTTCATCCTGAAGAAGGGTCTATGTCTTTCATGGTATGACTTGGTTTTACGTATTTCATTTCCTCTTAACCCCTAAACGCTAAATTACGGTTGTTGTAAGAATTTCACTTCATCCTTTTCATACTTGATGTTCTTTGTGGTATATTCAAGAAAGATTGTGTAACTAGTCTATGGAAAGAAGCAATAATGCTCTACATGAATCAATGGAATAGATATTTCGGAGGAGTTATTAGAAGTTAATTTTACTAATTTTAGGGCAAGCACTTGGTTGTTGCGTTCGATGCTTTTAACCACTGGTTTTATCAATAAGTGTCCCCAGATGATGAACAAAGTACTCCTGGACAATGTCTCGCCCTAATCACTTCTCTTTTATCCAAGTAATGCTTGGATTTTTAAGAAACAATCTTCCTTGATGACCAATTGGTCATAGTGTAATTGATGCTACAGCCATGCATGGGTGGTGTTCGGAGGCATTCGCGGGTTGATTATGCCCGAGCTGCCTTGAATGATGCACGATTTATGCGACCTGCACAGGACACAAAGGTACTGTTCAATTTCTCTATTGTTCTGCTCAATATGAGTCTTCTATTTCCTGTTACATGCTGGAGAATTGACTGTCTATTGTGTATTGTAGAGGAACCAGAGGAGGAAACACAGTATGTTTAATTTTTTCTCCACCTCCCTTTGATATGATCCCGGCTTCATTGTTTTCTGAAAACCGTCGTATTAAATCACAAACCCCACAGGGCGGCTTGATTTTATTGACCAATGGTTTTCGTAAATACACTTGGGTCGTCTATACTTCAGTACGGGCATTGTCACCTTCCACAACCTATAGAAAACTGGGTCTCCATGGCAGGCCCTCTATACTACGTAAATTTCCCGTTCACTTTACGCAGCTACAATGTTCATCAGAGACCCCCACCGGCTTTGGTCAATAATCATAGTGTGGCGAATAATTTTGAAGGGTTCCGTATCTCATATGTTATCTTGACTTGCCGCTTTGAAATAAATTTGGAGGATTGTCTTAGTTTGGGGTGGGTACTTTACCGACATATGGTTGGGCTTTGAGCAGGGAGGTCTTGCTGAAGAAGTCAAGCAGAAACCGGCCCCTCAATCTAAAAGCCCTCAAGTCAACGAGAAGAGCACAGACCTTGTTTGCCCTCCGTTGTTCAGCAAGCCCTCAGCGCAGCAAGTGGCAACACCAGTCTCAGAGCCTTTGTTTTCTCGTAGCAGCTCACTGTCACCGCAAGAGGTGGAGAAGGAGAAAGAGGCGGCTGCCCTCGCTTGGGCTGCTGCTGAAGAGCAGCCCAGTCATCCTGAAACAGAGAGCATTGGCAAAGGTAATCTTTCTGAAGCATTCATTTGATCCCGTTGTAGGCTTACTTGTGGGAGTTTATGCGTCCAACTGAAACGTGAGGCTTATGGGTCCTTACACATTTGATTATACAGGTTATGAGTGGTTTCCTCGCATGGATGTCGTGGAGTCAGGCTCTGCGTATGTTGTTACTGTCGAACTCCCGGGTGTCAATGTGGATGGCATCTGTTGTGAGGTCACCTCTGACAGGTAATGGATGCGGACACTTACTCTTCTCTTTCATCTGCATACGATCGATGTGAAGCTTATTTTGTAATTGAGCTTTGACAACGAATACGTATTACCCTCTACTTGCCCAAATGACCAGATGTGTCTGCTTCCGTATCTTTAGGAATTGAAATAAACTACTCAGGACTTTTCAAGGAAGCCTAATAATGTGTACCAGTTGAAAGAAGAAATTATGTCATACATTTTAGCAATGAATTATGTCTTGGAAGTTGCTATTCTCGACTGCTAGATTCCAAACTGTTACTTTCAGTGTTTGAATTGGCCACTTAGGGGTTAGGTCGGTAGCATTTGACAATTTTCAGAAACGAGGAAATTTTTGTTTCCTAATACGAAAAATGAGGTCTTGTTTAGAGGCATCGTTGATAGCTGATGAGAAATTCTTCTTGGGGAGATGTGCGGGTTTTTGCTCAGGATAAACTTAACGTATACTTTTTGGTGCTATTTGAGCAGCTTGGTAATATCAGGCAGTCGGATTACAGATTGGTGGAAAAACAACGGTTACAGTCATAGTAACGGAAATGGCAATGGAAATGGAAGCGTTTATCATCGACGAGATCTTGCACAAGGTCCATACCGAGCAGTATGGCGTTTGCCTAAGAATGCAGATGTTGGCGCTATAGCTGCAGAATTCATGTACGTTGAATGTCTGTCTCTGCCATGATGCAGTAGCTAAAAAAAGCTTTTTTACATTAAAAAAACTTACAGTTGATTTCTCTTTTAAACCTATCACTTTCGAAGAACGATTCGTTTTGTACCAATTGGTGCATTCTTAGCGTTCTTACAGGTGTCATTTCTGTTCGTGCTTCACTTATCTGAGCGATACAATGGATGATTTGGGTGCAGTGAAGGCCTTTTACGGGTGGTAGTGCCAAAGACTCGGATTGTACGCTACTTATGAAGGAGTGACAGGGCATTGGAAGTTTTGTGACTTTGTAAAAAAAGGGTATGTGAAACTGGCCATGCAGAGCTTGAGGATGGAACCGTAAATATGCAAATAGGAGACAACCTTGATATCTCATGTTGAGAATGCTCTGTTGTAATATCTTCGCTAATGAGATCGTCAAGTTGTCTTACTTTGTCATCCAAGTGCTTGATTCAGTGAACAACCTCGATACCTTTTGATGCTATTCGAAGGACAGAGCCTATGACATTGTGAACAACCTCAATATCCTTGCTTTGTATGCTCCATTTTACCACTAAGTATGATTGGAAACTTTTTTATTTTATTTTTCAGAGATGAAATCACATATTTTCTGTAAGTCTGAAAATGTTCAAATATTTTTGTTGAAAATTAAAGTTACTTTTCTATTTTCAAGTAAGAGTGAAGAAAATTCTTTTTAAATACTAAATATGCTTGAAAATTCTGAATTTTTTTCTGTAGGTCTATATTTACAGGGTGAAAAATCATGGTGTAATTCAAAATCCTAAGTCACTCTATAATTAAAAAAAACAGTATATTGTGATCATAGGTCCAAAACTCAGACAGTCATAAGTAGTTTAATTTTACAATTTTTTCGAAATTTGAAGTTGGAGTAGAAACCAACACATCAATACTTGAGCTCAAATTCAAAAAACAGATCATTGTTTTGGTTGAAATAGGGGTAGTCACACCTTTTTCATTGCAATTGCATTTTGTGAAGAATTGCAACATGGTAGTTCCCATTAGTGTACCAGACCATCTCTGAGTCAGAATGTACTTGTTCAATGAAACTTTTGTGGCATCCATTATTCTGTTGTAGACATGAATAAGTGGTTGTGAAGTAGTTTCGTGAGCCAAGTTCTCCCCTACCACTATGCAATTTCATCCAAGTACCTCTGCAATTTTCCTCACTCCGAAATTTTCACCTAGGCCCAAGTTGTATGCATAGCTTGTGGTGATAAAGTCAACCTATATTTTTGGTGCCATCTCATTGGATCCTAGCATCGAGTATCTTGTCTAAATGGTAAACCGATTTTGCAGTTTTTGATTATACAAGTGAGATATACCAAAATAGGGGGTCACACCTTCTCTACCAAGAACTGCACTTGATTGGTTCTTGTTTCTTCTCAATTCTTTAGAGAAGTTTGCTTGGTGAAGAAGGTGTGACTATCCATAAATCCCTAATGTTTTAAATGAAATGTTTTAGTTGAAATCTAGATTTGGAGCATGGAGATACAAACTACCAAATTACATTAAAGAAGCATCTTCTTTTGTAACAAAATCTCGAACACCTCCATAAAGGAATTCTAACCAACAACCAATGTAAACACATTTAAAGAATCCTAATTAAAAAAATTAATTATAAAATGTAGTTTTTCATCCTATTTGGTCATTTGAAATAATCCTAATGCCACTTTCTAGCTCCATATTCCTTCGAGAGTTAATCCCTTAACAATGTTGGCCTTCAGAATACATGAGCCAGTTGGGGTGTATTCTAAGGTCACTCGGAGTACATAGTACTACTTTACGCTCTACAATTTTTTGGAGCTTAGATTTTTTTCTTGTGTTCCTTGTCAAAGCTAGTAGACTATAGCAAAATGTATAGGCAAACTCTAATGGCTAAAAATTTGTGAAAAATATTAGCATAGTTTTGGTTTACTTGGGGTCTTTTGTTGAGGTTCTTGGATATTGATATCTTACATCACATAATCAGTGACTAATCGAGGCAACAATGTCAATCCAAAGTGGAGCACTACATAGGTTACCTAGTCTTATAGTTACATGAACTTTAGTTAGGTTGTCCATTTCG
The DNA here is from genome assembly GCA_947034885.2 of Thuidium tamariscinum. Classification (NCBI taxonomy): domain Eukaryota; kingdom Viridiplantae; phylum Streptophyta; class Bryopsida; order Hypnales; family Thuidiaceae; genus Thuidium; species Thuidium tamariscinum. The sequence goes on from OX344751.2 coordinate 16,425,160, forward strand.
CATGATTGGAGAGTTCAACTATATGAAAGAAAAACCGCATACTCAATCCAAAATTAGTCCACCCTAAAAGAAGTCATATTCAAACTCCAAAGTTTTTGTAGGTTACTTCTGGTTCTTTTACAAACTAGTCAACCAAGCACTTGTCTTCTGAAGCAAATGCTATAATGACACTATATTAAAAAGGTAAAAAAATTTACAATCACAATCACCAAATCTCATGTTTGCAAACCAAGTTGGAGGGTCATTGCAAGAAACACTTACCGGTTTTGGCTCAAAATGGCCTTAGTATTAGAATACTGTGACTTTTGAAATAATTTTTTTTAATAAAATAAAATATGTATAATTTATAAAGCATTAAAAAACTAAAGTGTGTAGAAATTTAAGTCTAAAAAAATTTATCTTTAAAAGTTATGCACACTCAAGGAGTGATGGAAAATACCATGAAAATAGACAATTTAATGTTTGATTTTTAAAAAATAGTAAGAAAATTCAAAAAATTCTCCAAAAAAAGACTTTTTTTTTAACATAAAGATCCTCTTTTAGAACCATTTTCATCTCTGGAAAAGATAAATTGTGTTCTCTACACTTGCACAAAGGTACTCCCCTTTGAGTACATGTGGACGTTGGAAAATTTAATATTTTTACAAAGTCTCTTTGTAGGCTTGTGTAACTTTAGTAGAAGTCCTTGCATGCCAATTTTTAGCTTAAAATTTGCATTTTGAGTCAAAAATAGGACTAAAAAAACCCAAAATGGCCAAGGTAGAATCCAATTGGGGGTTGTTTAAAAATAATAAAATAATTTTTAAAATTTCAAAAAATTACATAATGTCCAATACTATTATGTATACCTTCATTTTAAGTTTCGTGTAAAATGAACTAAAATAAAATCACAGGGTGATTGCAAAAGTTATGAGTAAAAAACCACCTGTCAAGGCCAAGGGGATAAGAAATAGGACAAGTGTTTCTTGCAATCACCCTGGATCCCAATATTACTAAGTGCATCATGGTTGGCTACTCTAATGACGCCACAAAGCTTATTGATCAATGTTATTATACAACTTTCCAAATCAATATTGTGAGTAAAGATGTCAAGATCAAAAAACATTATTTCAAGAATTCTCAAATTTTGATAATGACCTAGTCAAGTATAGCTTTAGAGCTTCTAGGCTCATAGGCTCACATTCTTAGGTTCACATAATAGCAACCTTCTACTTCTTTGATTGACCAAACCTTCAATGTATAGACCTTTGGTTGCTCAAACCAAGAAAGACTTATTGTTTTTTTAGGCTTTGGCTTACTATTGTGATCTATTGAAAAAAAAATTTAATAAAAAAATTTGGATGATTAGTATTACATTAAACAAAAGCATATTAGCAAGATTTGAAACCTAAAAAAATTAGATCAATGTAGGTCAAAATTTATTCACAAAATTAAATGACAAAATTTTCAATGAAAATAGACACTTTGACAATTTACTTTGTAAAAATCAATAATTCTTATTCAAAGAATTCAAAAATTTTGAATTTTGGTAGAACTTCATGATAAAAAAGATTTCATCAATAGAATGATCTTCAAACCATCTCTTATTTTTAGAAATGCGCACATAAGGAGTCTAATTAGCATTTATATGGAATATATAAATAATGATTTTTTTAGTGCCTTTTGGCAAATATGTGTGTCTAGTGTAGAAATAGGTTATAGAAATTCTAGCTCAGATCATTAATTTTGAGTACTCTCTAATGTTAAAAATTCCTAAACAATAAAGTTTGACAAATAAGTTGAATTTAAATTTAAATATTGATTTTTTAAAATTTTAGAAAATAATATACTTGATTGCTTTCAAGTTAGACATCTCCAATAAAACTCTTAAATTAATGAGATTTATGCTTCAAAAGTTATAGCAAAAGGCAACTCCATCATTCCAAATGTGATGCAAAATAGCACTAGTTTTTCTTGCAATCACCCATAGTTATTGTATGAAATTTTTTGAGATGTAATAGTTTTTTAAATAATCAAATTTAGAAAAAGAAGGTCCAAGGATTGTAAAATTATATGGAAGTTTAGATTGAAAATTCTAACTATAGGAATGTAAGTATCATCATATTAAATCTTAAAGCACGATTATAATACACTTCATTATTGAATACATATTATCACTCTCAAGACTTAATAATCTTCTTGTATAAATAATTAATTATTTGCAAAATTTCAAAATTAATTATGCATATTAGATTATATTATAATTCTATTATATAGACTAAATTTATATAAATTTTACTATATCAATAAAATCTATACAAACTAATAAATTTTAAATCAATATTCAAAGTGAATGGATATGTACATAAAATGTATAATTTTAAATAGATCTTCAAGAGTGGCAAACAAATAAGAATCTTTTCGTAGATCCAAATTTAATTGAATTTAATGCCTAAAATAACCTTTTTCATATCTTACTTGTATACATTTTAATACCCTATCACGATGGACAACCTTCACAAACTTTTGGTCGTTGGCGACGTATAGGAGGAATTCCATCTACACGAACTCCTTCAAGTTTTCTAGTCATATTATAATATGAGTCTTTAATTATTGACACTTTCCCACAATGGGTTTGCAAAATAGTAGCTCTTCTATGATATTGTGCCATGCGTTGAAGCGAGTTCTAGGTTATGTACCAAGTTTGATACTAGTTAGACAAGTAAATTTGAATTTGCAATAAAATTACTTAAAACAATAATCAATATAGTTATTTATATTCACATTTCTTAAAATCAAAAAATAAGATGAATAAAGTATTCATTCAATTCACATAATTATATGTAGAAAAAAATTAAACAATCATTTTTTACATTAAATGTTTTAATGTAATTTTTGTATTTTATCAATTTAATTAGTATTTATAAAATTGGATGAATGCTTGGTAATAAGTTATTTAGTAACCTATCATAAATATATAATATTGATTCCAAGAAAAATTATATATCAAACAAAAGTAAATTTTTTTGAATTAATTAGTGAGTGTTTTTGGTTTTATAATCAAATCACTATTAATTTTTTTATAAAAAAATGTTGCCTTAAATTTTCAAAGAAAGTATTACAATTTTCATTTTGATCCTTTCCTTGGAGTTTTTTTTTTAATTATTATTTTGCTCATAAAATTTCAAATACAAAAAACTCTTTGCTCATATTTTTAGCTTCAAAAATTGTATAAATGTAACAAATATAATTAGCATAAAAATGATTGGCAAATTCAAATCTTCTAAGTTTAATAATAATTACTTACTTGGATTGGTAAAAAATACTTAAGATCATCTCTTAGCTCATCTTCATTGTAATATCGGTCTGAAAAGTATATTTGTCGAATGTGACAATTGGCATTGACTTTCACACGCAATGTCTCAATATATTTAGTACCATATATATATTTTGTAAATTCAGCAAGATCAAATTGAATCATATTCCAACCTTCATCAAACCGCAATGGTAATGTATTTACAAATGGTGTTGATCATATTTTGTTCTACAAAAAATATTTTGTTTTTAAATGATCTTATTAGGAATATAAAGTACTTGGAGATATCAAAGTAGTGAGATTTCTTTTGTAGCTTCATTAAATAGAGGTTGTTTAGATCATCAAAATTATCTTTTTTAGAATTATTACAAATTAACTTGTAACATAAGTACCTTGAAACATAATTTACCTTAAACATTGTTATTTTAGTAATTTTTTAAGAGAAACTTACAATTGTATTTGTAAATTGAAATGTCCGTTTCAAATTCTTATCATCTAATACTTGAATTTCAAATTGGTAGAAAAATCTCATATTCTTTACTATTATAGTGAAAAATGGCAAACTTATAGCCAATACTTCTTTTGGATCATAAGGACATGTCATATAATTGGTACGCACATCTCCTCTTATTTCAAGTACATTAGATAGTATATCATCATCAATCAATATTTTAACATGCCCCCAACCAATTTTTTGTACTAAACCACAATCACATGATTACCATAAGTGTATGTGATTACCATAAATCTACGTCATTACCATAAGTCTATAACAAAAACTAGACTTTTATCTAAATCTAATCATGTTTCCAAGAAAACAATAGTTGCAAAAAAATATTGGTTACTAAAAGGAATTTGATTAAAGAAAATGCAATTAATAATTTTTTAAATCAAGATTATCATTTTTGTATTGAATGTTTTTAATCTACAAATTTCTGTTTATTAAATACAATAAAAAACTTGGTATTTTTCAAAATTATATTTTTGAATAATAAAAATTTCATAATTTTAAAAAAATGCTTTGCAAATTTAATTTTTTCTAATCCAACCTTAAAAATACAATAGTAAGAAACTCAATATTAATACTAAAAAAAAGCAATTATATCAACTATATTTCAACAACGTAATTTATAATCTCCCTTTTAAAAAAAAATTCAAACTAATACATTAGCCATATATTCAAACTAATGCTTAGGAAATTAATTAATTCAAACTTAAATTAATAAATCATTTCAAAATTAACATTTTCTAAATTTAATCGAGTCTAGTGAAAACAAGCATAGATTTTGTAACTACAATGAAATAATGATCTATAAGAACTCATATAAATGATTAAAATAATAATTTGCATTATACATTTAGATTGTGAATTAGAATAATTGTGATATTTTTTATTTTTTAAGTGATAATGTATAGCAACAAGGTATAATGATAGACTTTTTCAATAAAAGATATTTTAAACAATAGACTCAAGATGTTCCATTTGGATTTTAGACTTTTAAATTAAAAATTCCTTTTAGTCATCAAGTCATTTTTCTTTTTTAAATTTGGTGGTAGTGTCAAAGAAATATTATTAATTTAATATGATAAAATGAATTTATTGTAGCCATGATTTTTTATGAATGTCCTTCCTACATGATAGTATTAAATTTTTGACTTAAAAATATGATTCTAAAATTCTTTTTTCAATAAAAAAATAAAAACAATGAATATTATTTGCTTTGTTACTAATCACAATGACAAAAATAGTATCATTTTATGTTTTTATTATAGATTATAGATTGATTTTAGTAATTCATTTCAATCTATTCTAGAGTTTATTAATCATTATCATCCTATAAAATATCAAAAATACTTTGGTTTTTGCTTTATGAATTTTTCACATTTTTTCCAATGATTTTTTTTGATAAAAATCATCATACCTTTTGTTTTCCATATTTCCAAAGCCTTATTCCTATAACATAATTACATCTTAGAACTTTGACACAAGTAACCTAACTATTCTTAAAATTTTTATAGTTTAATTAATCATTTATAAAACTTATGATTTCAAAATAAAATACCTACAATAAATATATTCTAAAAAAATAGTGAAGTACTATAATATAGATGTAAAGGGTTTTTTTTTTCTTGATTTGACAAACTTCAGATGTCTATGAAAAAAAATAGGAAATTCAATTGATACAAAATTTTCCTTAAAAGAAAAAAAATAATTAAATACATCATTACAAACTAATCTATAGGCAATTGAAAATTTATTTAACATCGAAATATTATTCTTACCCTAAAATGCTATAAAATATTGAGATAAAGTTGGTTTGAAATTTATTTCGAAACATATTAGAAGTTTGAAATATACTCTTGAATAGATTTGATTATTTGAATAGAATTTTGACTACTTCAAATAAAATTTTGGTTGATTTAAGTAAAGTTTGATGTATATTATTGACTAGATTTGATAAATTTGAGCAAAATTTTGATTAACTTTAAGTAGAATTTGAATTATACTATTGATTAGATTTGATAAATTTAAGGAGATTTTTTTGTTACTAATAAGTTTTGTATTGTAATATGATACTTATAAAGTAATTATTGTGAAATTTATGTTCAAAAGTTTTGTTACATTTTAAATTTTGAACATTACAAGATTTTTATTACTCACATTTATCAATTTAAAAAAAAATTAGATTTCAAATTTGACTTTATCCAATACATTCTACAATTCATATTCAATGATCTGTAACATCTTATTATTTCAAATTAAACCAAATTATAAAAATCCAATTAAATAAAAATTATTTTAAAGTTATATTAAAGTATAATCATTACAAGATTGATTATAGATGTGTCTTTTTGTAGTCAAAGACTTATTTTTTATATATTTTATATCTCGTAAATTGTTTTGACTCATATTTTATAAGAATATTACAAAAAATTGACTGTAGAATTCATTTGAAAGATTCTAAACGCAAAATTTCAATGATTTATATGGAATTAAGTAATAATTTCTACATGAGCTTTATGAATGATTTACATTTTGTCTAGTTTCAATTCAATACACAATATCTCTAAATTTTTTTTAATTTATAAATTTTTTAAACTAAACTATTGTTATCTCTACTTGGTCTACATATTATAAAAGATTGAAGGCTCAATGCCTTATAAAGTTTACCATTGTTATTAGTTGATAGCATTGGAAAGTCCATGAGAACAAAGATAGAGAGCCTTCATCAATGTAACATTACAAACTTTAGACATATTGGCCTTGAAATATCAAAGTATCAAAGTATTTGCATCATCAATAAAGGTTTGAAATTTTTTATTGAAAACAGTATAAGAAATAGAATAGGGGTGAATTGGAAAATGATTAACAAGTATAATCTTAGCAATAAAAAAATTATCCTTTATCCTTTATTATGTTCAATCCATTGATGAAAGCTTATACTTGACTATAAAATTCAACCTTGTCATAGATGGATAACTTTGCATTCAATCATTGCTCACTACTTTATACTAGATTTAACCCCTAAACCCCTGAACAATGTTTTTTGAGATTATAAATTTTCTGGACAACTCACTACGGATGGAGTTTTTATTTTTTTTCTTTGAAATTTTAATGCAATATGTGTCCAAGGAGTAGCTTTAAGGCCCAACAATTTTCATAACTTTTGACTCTGTGGATAAAAAGTTATGGCATGATATGTCACTTTGTTTGCTCAGTGGGCAGCCCGGGCAGCTGAAAAAACTTTTTTTGAAAAGTGAAATTTCAAATTGATTCTTTAGGTTTATACAGACATGGGAAGCTTTGAATCAATCCATTCCGATCAATGAGTCAAAAGTTATGAAGATTTTGAATTTGGGGTAGTTTGCGGCCAGTTACAAAATCTCTACAGTACAAAAAAAGTTTGAAATTCTTCATTTAATTCAATTTTTCATATTTTTGGAAAAAAATAAAAACAGAAGGTGTAGATTGTTTATTACAACATTTTAACCCTTAGGATTGAAAATTTTCAATTCCATGAATAAAATGTTCACAATTTAGTATTTTGGCTCATTTTTTACTTCTTTCTACTTACTTATCTTTTCCTATATGTTGCACAATTCCAAATGGTTTGAAATTTTTTGAGAATGTATCCAACTTGCATTGAAGTATGAATTCAAAGAGTAACCACCATTTTTAATTTTTTTTTCACACAAATGTGACCTTGTGAAGTGCAGCTGCCCGGATTTTTGCAGGGATAAAAAAACAGTTTTTGTCAATTCAAATGCTTATATCTTGCAATCTACACGGTGGAAATTTCTGAAATTTTTTTCCACATGTTTACAAACCACCTTAATACAAGATCCTACGGTTACATGAGTCAAAAATGTTTTTTTTTAAAAACTGTGCTCTAGTATTAGAAATGGCAGTTTTGGAGCATTTTTTTGGTGAAAACGTTGTTAAGGGGTTTAGGGTTAAATATAATTGATCAGTCTTTAAATCTTGAAACTTTTAATACTATTCACTTTTATAATAGCATTGACTAATAAAAAATATTCAATACTCTTGTCAATTCATATTAAATGAATATAAAACAAAGGATTACAAAATTTTGAAATTTAATCATCACTAGATTCATGCTCTTATTCGTGATTGATTGAAGAAGATTGATTTTGTATTTAGGTGAATCTAGATTTATAAAGGTTTTGCAATAACTTTAAATGAAGTCTTATTTCCTCAAATTAAAAAGTATTATCCACCTTTGGTAGTGGTGAATATTTTACAATTTCAACCTCAAGTGATGAATCCATTTTTTCTTTATAGATGTTGTTGTAAAATTAAAGGTTATTTGAATTTTAAAATTCTTCTATGAGATCTCTAGTTAATTTTAAAATTATAGATAATTGAATTGGCTTCTCCACTTAAAAATGGAATAATGGACTATGGTGATTAAAATATATGCAAAGTTATAAACTTCTATTCAATTGAAACAAAACCTCCACATTATGGATTATCTATCTTTACAAATATAATTTGAACAAAAGGCTTGAATTTCTTTTTCTTTTTTTTTCTTTCGTGAGTTATCGCCTATTTCATTGTTGAGTTCATTGTTTTGTGTAGAAATTTGAAAATAATAGAGGATTTGTACATTTTTAATTTTTTAATTTTGAAGGAAGGACTATCTTCAAGGCACCTTGTTAATTAGGGTTAAATTTCAAATACCTTATGGGTTTTGAGAATTTTTTTTATAATGTGCTTGGTTCTTCTTAAGAAGAAGCCAAAAAAATTTCCTTCAACTTCCTACCATCTCTTGATTCTACCCCACACACATGTAATACATCATTTAAATTTAAATTTATCAAAAATTCTTTAGTATCTACAAATTTATTAAGATTAATTTTAATAGTAATTTATATTTACTTAATGCAAGTAATTCTCTTGCATAGGAAGAACTTTAAATATATAAAGATACAAATAGTATGAGGTCTTTGAGGAAATGATGGAATTTTCAAACTAGCAAAAAGTAACCATTTTCTTTTTTGCCATATATTTTCATTTGTTTTAAGGAATACTTACAACCCAATAGTCAAATTTCATAAGAAGGAATATAATATTTTTTTCATCTATTAGAGAAAAAATTGAATTTTTTAGAGTATTACTAACAAACTCTCTAGAAGAATCTAAGATTTTTATTTTTTTGAAACCTTGAGTAGTTGTTCCCCCATTCTTCTTTACAAATGGTTGTAGTACAATGTGAAGATTGCAAAGATATAAGACAACAAAAGATCTTAATAAGTGATGAAACCATTGGGTTTTTTTAGTAGGATGTGCGACAAAGGTACATTCACATTATAAGGGTAAGATAGAATATTAGAAATATATTGTTATATAGTGTGTTGTCTATTTTAAGTTTTTAACCTCTCTATATATGGGTTTACACAAGACATTGATGGATTTTTCTTAGGATTTTTGTGTACTTTGAGTACAACTTGAAAAGCCCTCCAAATAACTTTGTTTGTCCCACCCAACCATCCCTCTAGAGAGTTCATTTGTTTTCTAATGTTTCAAAACTACACTCTTCAACCTTTCTACTGTAGATCACTTAAAGGTAAGTATACCTAATTGTAATTTGTTTCTATAATCAATCCTATTTATCTTTGCTTTGAATATACGTATAGCCTCTAGAATCAGTTTTATACACTTAAAGGTGATTGCAAAAAATACTTGTTATTTTTTGGTTCCCTTGGCCTTAAATGGGACAATGGGTGGGTTTTTGCTCATAACTTCTATGTTATTCGTGAGTTCTCTATGAAATTTAATAGTTGTAGGCATCGAGTAATTTTTTCCTCATTTTAAAAACAAGTTTTTTTAATTTTTTAAATCTCCAAATTAGATGTCTATTTTTACCATTGGGGGGTGGTGGTGTTTAGTACTATTTTTTATCAAAAAATTTGGAGGTCAAATTTCAAATACAAACTTCTACTAAAGTTACACATGCTTACAAATAAATTTTCAAGAAATAATAAAGTATCCACCTCAATATGTGGTCAAACCACCTCTCAATGCTAGCATGCAAGCATTTAACGTAGGAGCCCAAGAGCCTAGAAGTCCATATTATAGACTAGCCCTCTATGGTTATAATTATATAGATATTTGTATTATAAGTACCTATATTATAGAACCTTTCCATATTATAGTGTACCTATGTTATAGGTTCATATGTTATAAAATCCTTCAAAAAGTTGTACACCTCTAATAGTCTAATTAGATTCAAGGCTTATAGACTCGCACACTAGCATTGTTGTAAAGTACACTACCTTTGTACAAGTGCAAAAAACACAATTTTATTTTTTCAAAGACAAAAAAGGTTGAGGAGAAGCACATTTATGTTTTTATTTTATTTTTAAAATTATTTTCATTATTTTCTAAAAGTCAAACATTGAAGAATCTATTTTCTAAGTATTTTCCATCACTCTTTTTTGTGCATAAACTTTAGACATAAATTTTTCCTAGTGTAAATTTATGCAAATACATTTCTTTATATGCTCAACAATTATCCATATTTTAATTAATTTTAGAAAAATATTCCAAAAATCAAAGTAATCACTAAAATAGTCTCTTACAATACTCTTTATCTTCATCACATTGTAAAGTTCATGATTCATTCATACTATGTCCCACTATCCACCCTAAAGAATTTTAAATTAATTTTCTTAAATTATTAACTCAACCCAACCCCCTCCCAAACAAACTAATTTTTTTTAATTTTTAATTTTTTTTAATTTAAAATTTTTTTTAATTTAAAATTTGCATCCCCCCACACCTCTTATAATTTTCAGAAGGTTATAGGATGGACAATCAATATGGGATTTTATTGGTATATGTATTCAATATACGCATTCAATTTACATATTCAATATACATATTTAATATATGTATTCAGTACTGTCTATATATTTCATATTGTATTCGTATTTGAATATGTGCTATATGTATTTAATACTATATATGTATCCATATTCGTGTTTGGATAGTTGAGATTAAATCTCACGAGATTAACAGATTGTGATTTTTTTGAGAAATAAATGGTGATTTCGAAGGTCACCATTTAAAAAAAAATATCAACAACTTGTAAATTTAGGGAAAGGGAAAGGGAGAGAGGGGGGGGGGGATGCAAACCGAGGTGGCTACATCTTTTGAGAGGATAGTCCCTAACATGCTTCAAGATGATCTAAATTATTTTTTTTACTACCAACGAGGCCTACCAAAAAGTTGTCTAGATCAATAATAGAAACCAAGCTCAATACCTTATTAGGACAATTTTACTAGTTGATCCCTTGTTTCTAAAAATGGCTTAGTTGCACCAATCATTTGCCATTCATCTAACATATCTAAAACCAAAAATCAAAAGCTTGATAACAACATCATTTATAATCCTATACTTCACTGATAATGAATACCACCACCATATTTCAAAATCATATTGTTAAGTAGGCAAAAATTAGATCTATACTCTTGTAATGACACAAGTGATTGCTTTTTTCAAGTGTACAATCTTCAATGTCGTTGAGATTCCTTTTGCAAATGAGTTTTTAGCATCATCCTTTTTAGACAACCAATTTGTAACAAACATTTAGAGACTTCCCAATTACATATAAAGACATTTAAAAAAAAATTTTAATTCTATCATATGAACCAAAAATATCTAGCCAGGAAGAAGACGTGTGTATAAACAAATTTAAATTATTTGACTAAAATGAAATCAATTTCTATTGAAATAAAAGATTTATTTCTTTTTAATATTTGGCATAATACAAAATTCATAGAACTAACTTACTTACAAGTATACTAACTTACTTAAGATACTTTTGAATATTTTAATATCACTTCAATTTCATGCAATAAGTTAGAAGCATTATTGTATTCTTCACTTTTGGTTTTTAAATCCTTTAAGGCCTAACAACTTCTTGACAATAGAGGTTTCCAATTAATTGTCCGATTTTTTTGGCACAAAGATGTGTTTGATATTCTTAATTTTAACCATAAAAAAATAAGATTATGTTGTCTAATATGCATGGGATTAATTGTGGAAGATATTGAATGTTGGATTTTTGGATTATCACAATTTTGGATGATCAACTTATAAGCATAAAACTTAGCTTTGCAAAAGAAAAATTATAAGAAGATTAATCATGCTTCTTTATCCACACATTAAATAAAAATTGGATTGAAATCTAAAGCAAATGCACTAATTTTTAATTTTAGAGATGAGAAATAAAAACTTCTCCAAATTTGTACACATTTTTGAAGAGTAGAAAAGGCAAACTAACCAAATTGGACAATGTTGTCACTTCATAAGCAACTAAACTTGATGGTGTTGAAGTTTGATCATATCATTTTGAGCATTGGCATATGATCAAATTTTCAAAAGACTATTGATTAAAATGGCTCGTTGTATTCAACATTTCATTGTGAACAATGAATCAATAACTTGATGACATTTCACTAATAAAGGTTGTGATTTTTGGTACTATTAGAGACACAAGTTTGTTTAGACCACATTATATTTTTAGTTTGAAATTGCTCAAATCTTACTAACTTTCTAAAAGCTATTTGTATTATTTGTATTTTGATAAATAATTATAGTTTAATACTAAATAATGTTTTATTTCAATTAAATAAAAATTTAAAAAAATTTAAAAAACATTATATATCATATTTGGAATCTTATAATACATTAAATTTGAAGAGAACAAAAATATCAATTTAACCCCTAATTAAGCAACCATATATGGTCGCGTAGAAAATTTCAGTTCAAATTTAAATGGGCAGTTCAATTTGTTTGACCATTCTTAAATTTTTTTCAGGTAGTTTTTATTGTTAACTATTGAAAATTTTCATTTTTCATAGAAAAAAGTAAATATTTGGTTATTTAGGGGTCTTCAAAGGCATGTATGTAATATTAGTGGAGAGTAAAACTTGCCAATTTTACTTCATTTTCTGCTTTAGTGCACAATTTGCCAATTTCACTTGATTTGAGATTTAAAAAATTGTACTTATCCAAATGCTTTGAAAATGGTCCTAGTAGGAAGAATAAAGTATTTTCATGGTTTTCACCATTGAAAATTTCAACATGCAAGTGTTGATTTGAAGATTTTTTCAATTTTTAGTTACAGAAAAAATTTATATTACTACAATTGCAAGGTGGATTGTATAATGAATTTAATAGCTTTTTAAGTGAAATTAATTTTTTTGAAAGTACATTTTAGTGTGCTAACACTATTTGTATTTGTTCATGTCACCATTAATCCCAAAAAACTTTAATGTACAAATTTTTAAAACATTGTGGGGAGAGGTAACATATTAAAAATAGGAAACATACATTTCTCTTGTTATAATCTCACAACTCCTTTACAATTTTGCACTCAAAATTGGTTTGCAGAATAATATGCAAGCTCTTAAAACATCTATGCGATTGAATTTTGAAAAAGGAAAAATTTGCTTCATTGGAGATTACAAGAAGCCAATGCTTTTTTTTCATAAAAAAAACACACTTGCCAAGGCTTAAGCACTTAGGGGTTAAGAGATTGTATCATTTCAAGCTTAGAAATGAAAATTTAGAGTCTTCACTTCTTTAAATTTGTTAAATCAAAATTATAAATTTATAATTCTATAAATCTATAAAATTAAAGATTTTACAATTTAAAGGTTTTATAGTTTAAAGATTTATAATGTTTAATATTTTAATATATAAGTTTCTCATGTAGTCTAACAAAGAAAGCAAAAGAGCCACAATGTAGAAGCAGTACCAATTTTTATGTCAATGCAAAACATGTTATTCTCATTGTCTTTTCAAGTTTGATAAGAACCTTTGTATTGCTAGTAGCAAAGTAAATTTTAAGAATTTGATACAAAAAAATATTTGGTTTCAATGTTTTTAGAATTTTTTAATTATATTCATATTCACAAATTAAAAATATTAAAATTTTATGCATTTGAAAATTTATAAATTGAAAATTAAATATTTTCCATGAGTACTCTTATTATCTAAATTTTAAAAGTAAAAAATTTATAGATTTTGAAATGACAAATTTAGTTAGGTATCAATGATTATTTTTTCCTTATACATGATTTATAGACATTAGTTTTCACTTAGTCATTTTTACTATGACTTCCATTTATAAATAACTGAACTTGACTCTTATATTAAAGATAAATTCTTTATTGAAACTTTAATAAATAAAAATTTCATTATTGTAAGTATGCTTTGTATCTTAATCTCTAAATGCCCAAGGCTTGTTTTGAGCTTTTGGAATCTGCTCTAAATTGAACAAAATGTCAACATTTTCATAAGTTGTATCAATTTTTTTTTGAAATGTAACCGCACAAATTCAAACTAGATATATTAGAGATTGCATAGGAAAAGAAAACACAACAATACCACTTATGGAGTGAAAGATTATAATGTTTGATCATGAGGGTGTCAAAACTACAAAAGAGATGTGAAGTCGTCCTATCCTCTTTTTGCAAGTCAAATTTGAAAAGTTGGTGACCAAAAAGATATGAGGTTCAAAAGCCTAATATTCATAATTCCAATCAATTAATGGCTACCCAAAATCTATTCTACACTTTTTGTAAATGAATTTTGAATGTGATTTTTTCTTCAAGATCTAATGTATTTGAGGCACATTTTCAAGAGCTCTCAAGCCTGAATACAATGGAAAGTCAAGATTGCAATGGGTACCCTTGCACAAAATCTTGAATAGAAAAATCACTATCATTCATTTTCCATATCGGATTTTTGACACTAAAACTAGACTTCAAAAAGAAATTTCCTAAAATATAAACTATATATTAAAAATAGCAACCTTATTAGATTTTATTTAACTTCAAAGTTTTACAATTCAAACACTAGATTTTGGTGCCTCAAACATTTAGGGTTAACCTTTATGGATCCATTTCCTACTTGGGGGGCAAAATGGAATTGAGGCAAGCTCCTATAGTCTCAATTTTTCTTGTTTGAAACTATATCTTAACCCCTAAATGCCCAAATTAGGCACCAAAATTTAGTGTTTGCAAAACTTTGAAGTTAAATAAAACCTAACCAAGTTGTTATTTTTAGTAGTTTATATTTTTGAAAAGTTCTTTTAGAAGTCTAGATTTAGTGTCAAAAATCTGATCTAGAAAATGAATGATAGTGATTTTTCTATTCAAGATTTTGTGCAAGGATACCCATTGCAATCTTGACTTTCCATAGTGTTGAGAGCTCTTGAAAATGAGCCTCATATACACTAGATCTTGAAGAAAAAATCACATTCAAAATTCATTTACAAAAATTGTAAAGTAGATTTTAGGTAGCCATTAATTGATTGGAATTACGCATGTTAGGTTCTTCAACCTCACATATTTTTGGTCACCAACTTTTCAGATATGAATTGCAAAAAGAGGATAGGAAGACTTCACATCTCTTTTGCAGTTTTGACACCTTCATGGTCAAACATTATAATCTTTCAGTTCATAAGTGATATTGTTGTGTTTTTTTTTCCTATGTAATCTCTAACATGTCTAGTTTGAATTTGTATAGTTATGATTCAAAAAAAATTGATACAACTTATGAAAATGTTGACATTTTATTTAGCTTAGAGCAAATTCCAAGAAGCTAAAACAGGCCTTGGGCATTTAGGGGTTAAGATAGAAAAACATATTAGCTTTTGGAGAATATAACTTTTATTTCACTTGATGCCTAGAAGCAAAGTTTATGACATCTTTAAAACAATTTATACATTGCCAACCCAAAGAAATTCACAAAAAATTGAACTCAAATATTTTTTTCTTACAAATCATTTTTTATGTGCACAAAAAAACAAGTAATTCATTCTATTTGGACTAGTGATATGAAACTTATGGACAATTTCATTTTTTGGGGCAATCTAAGCACTTTTTTGGAGAAATAACTTATAGGATTCATTTTTTAATGCAATTTTCATAGTTTTTCAAAACAATTTTTTTAGCAACGATAAATTTTCTTGCTAGAAAAATCTCACCATTAGAATTATTTTGTTTGAATTTTTCCTTTGAGCTCTTTAACATTTATTTTCCATTCAATTTTGGACCTATTTCTATTTTTAATAGTTTTTTAGAGAACGAATATCAAATGTGTGTTTTTTTTAAAAAATTTATAGACTTTCAACTCAATTTTTTTAGTATACTTTTCTATAAATTAAACATGTATAGTACAAAGATTTTAGGCCTTAAAATCTTGGCATGCAAGATGTATAAAAAGAGGTTTTTGATACTTCAAGTGCAAATATCTAGCAATCCCGCTAGCAATCCAAGTGGTAAAAGTTATTAAAATTTGTTCTATAGTTTCATGATAGTCTAGTGCAGGATCCTATAGTTAGACATGCACAAACAAAATTAATTGAAGAGAAATTCTAAGGTTTTCAATACTTAGCTATAGATATGGCAATTTTGACTAGAATTTAAATAAAAAAAGGTCTTGGGACTCTTGGGGGTTAATGCTATCTTAACTATATAAAATTGTCTTATTTAAGTACAATTTCATATTGTAATATTCAACATATCCATTTATTTCATTACTACATAAAGATTTAATGGAATTTTATATAATTTATATTCATAAGGGTCCTTGAAGGTTAATTCCTAAAGCAAAATTTTATGTTGAATGGACAATTGGAAATTCAAGAAGGTTCCTACAAAGTCAACTTTTGTCACATGTTCACAAAGACACAAGGCATGAACATGTACAAATTGAAGGGGATTTGAGGCCTCCAAAGGGCCGTTTTGGGGGGCTATCCCCCGAAACTGTTCCCATAACTGTTGGCTGTTGTCAGGCCAGCATTTACCCCCCCTCAAAAAAATAAATTCGGGTCTTGAAATATGAAAAAAACCCTATTTTATTTTATTTTTCAAAAAAAATTAAAATGAATGACGTGGCACTTTCTCGACCACGTAAGAATCCTGTTCACGCAATGGAAACTACGTTCTCGTAGTCTGGGAACCCACAATCTTCCAACCCACCTCAAAATTCCCTAATGACTTTTGTAGGAGTATAATTCTTTTTTACAATTAGGTGCTTGCATTAAAAGTTATGCTGCCTTGAAATTTTTTTTAGCCTAGGCAATTTGGGCATTTTTGGGATTCTTTTACTAAAATCCTCATTGACTTTTGAAATTTTACATCTTTGAAACTCATAACATACAACATACAATTGTCCAAAAAAAGAATTTAGTTCTCAAATCACATTGTAAGAGGAATCAAACTTTGTGAGCTGTGATGAGTGGTTTTGTAGAAAAATATATTCTTCTAACCTCAAGCCCTATTATTTTGCAATTTGTGAAGCCAAATTTATTGAAAATTTTCACATAGTTCAAATGTTTGTCTTCAACTTTTTATCATTTGGATTTCAAATAAAAAATTTCATCGCACAAAAAATCATCAGAAAATGACTACTTCATTGCCAATTTACTTAACTTCTTTGCATTGCAAGATGGTTTAAAGTTAGACATCTTAGTTGCATAATTTGAAAATTTTCATGAATGAACCTACAAGAATATGCTTATGAAAATCCTCAGTTTTATATAGTGCAAAAATATTTAGTCAAGGGGGCTCAAAGTCTGCTAATACTAATTTGCAACAAGGAATTTTTTTTTCACTTCAAACGTTACTATCTTGTAATCCACTTGGTCAAATGGGCTGAAATTTTTTCACCATGCATTGCCTTATTTTTTTATTACACTTTTGTATGGTTAAATTTTTTGTAAAAAGGTCTTAATTTTAGATTTTAGACAATGTATCCATCAATAATGGCAATTTTGGATTTTTCTACTTTCCAAACACCCTTCAACCTCAAGGGGTTTAATTTAGGGCTTTTATTTTTGGACGAGTGTCCCCCTTATTGGCATTGTTGCACGGGAAAGTTTGGGGGGGGATGAACCAATAGTGGTAAGTGGTCTAACAAATCTATCTCACTAAAATTTTGCCAAAAGAAAAGATCTTCAATTTAGTTCATGACAATTCATTTTTTGAAACTTTAATATCAAAAGTATTGTCAAAAAGTGTAGAAAACAAAATCCTTTTTAATTGTATAATTATAAAAATAATCTTTTTTTGCCAAAAAATTTCCAATTCTCTTTAAAATATGGATGAAGTCACCAAATTTGGATGAAAAAGTGTATGAATATGATGGGAAAGTGTTTCTGAGTCCAAAAGACGAATGAATGTAGAAATACAATGCTTCACCAAATTTGAAGTGATCGCCATCTTGGCACTTTCTCAAAAAGTAAAGAAAAAGGGTTGTTGTGAACCTGTTGAGGATTCTATTGTTGCAGTCTTGCAAGTCGAATGCTGGTGCCTTCCATTCATTCCCAACAGGTTCGGAAAATACGAGCAGGGCAGGTCCGCTTTGCAAATGGGAGCTCGTGAGCTCCAACTTTGAGGTCCAGTTTCGAAGCTGTCGATGGATATGGGTGCTTACCCTAAACGAGGAGAGAATTCTGAACTGCTGCCAATCGATTGCGTCATTCGATTGCCGGACTGTTCATCTTCCACCACTGCCACCAGTTTCAAGAGATGGCCGAACCGCATTTTGGCATGTATTCGCAATTCCTGCTCAGGATGTGGACCATGGCGGATCTTCAAGAGTTGAAACAGACCCAAGATGGACGAGCTGGGGCGGCATCACAGGTGGGAGGAACAGAGTCCGACACCGATCGCCTCGGCCATGAGAGGAGCCGCGCACCTCATCCTCGCCACCTTCCGCCCACAATCATCAAGCATATGCAAGATGTGGAGTACCGACTGGAACCCTAAAGTAGTTCGAGTCAAGGTCTCATGGCTCATGGACGGCTGAAACTCATAGATGCGTCTTGCAGGTTGCACAGAGACTCTTTTCTGGCTATTTCTCGCCAGATTTCGACAATTTGTTGACTCCATCTCAAAGCGTGTAACTGCATTTTAGCTACCCAAACTAACCAAGATACAACATGGAATTCGTCGTAATTGGTAGCCTTGAGCAGGTCCTTGAAGGCACCCGAGCGAGCAACCGAAAATGAAAACGAAAACCCGGGTGCGACTGTGGCTATGGTCACGAATGTCTCTGACTGGATTGAAGAGAGATCTAACGTACTTTGCTGTGGCTGCTGACTCTTCGAGGGACTTCGAAGATTTCAAAGTTTACAGGCTTACAGCCATGGTTGCCGCCTGTCAAAGAAAGACGGAGACGAAGAAGCGGACGAAGAAGCTTGTCCTCTGTCGGTCGTTTACCGAATTTACGGTTGCACGTACGGTCGGGAGTGGAGTGAAAGCTGAATCCCCTGCGAAACTTTCGACCGATTTTCATGGATGGGATTCGTTCACGCTGCCCCCCTACGGTCTCGAAATTGCAAATTCGGAGCTCAAGTGGCGCTGGCAGCCGAGCAGTTGGAGGAGGTCGATCAGGAGAGGTGGAGTCCGCAACCGAAATGGCGAATCTCCTTGGTCAAAAGTTGACCGACGTTGCTAATCCTGATCTAACGTGATTACATAACTCTCTCAACAATTTAATTGGAGGTTTGCATCGAATATTGGCCACCAACGCAGTGGGGATGCTTGGTTCTTCCAGCATCTCGCGCAGGATGCGCTCGCAAGGGGGATTCAATATCAGTTTAGAAACTTACAGATCACTGTGACGAGCATTTGGAATTCGCCGAGCACGAATATGCGTTGACCGTAATGAGAATTGATTCTGCACTGAAAGGCATCCTGGGAAGGTATCTTGCAACCGCAGCGCTTTCGTGGTTGACTTAGGCGAGGTGCATCTGTAGAAGTTTTGACTTGTTTTATTTTTAAGGATTTTTTCGGATGTTGATTTTCAGTTGCGTACACTCATCTTCAATGTCAATGGAGAGGACTGCTTGGCGATCGAAGTGGGTGCATTGCAGAACTACTTCCACTTGTCGCAGGAAGTAGAGAACGGAAGACCTAAACAGCAAGTCCAGGGTGTGGGATTTGTGTTGTATAGAGGATCCCATTTGTGGCACTTCAAGCACTTTCACACATGCATCTAGGAATGTTCTTTCATGGGGAGCTCGATCAGTTTCGAGCTGCGAAGAGGACACTTTGGGTACAGAAGCCAAGCTCTCCTCAGGTCAAATTTTCTCAATCAATGTATGACGATTTTTTACTCAGTCTTTCAAAGTGGGAGGTTGTAGATCGCTCTTGAAGCTGAGGGCAGTAAACAACCCCATTTCCATCCAAATTTCAAAGACCATAGACGATATCAGCCAAGTCATGAATATACTCAACTTGAATCTTGTTAGTTGAAGGCCAGGCAACCGAGTGTCTGAATAGATGAGTTGCTATTCCTTACAGTGGTCCGAATAGGTGATAGAATCAGGTCCCTTATGGCTTCAGTGTCGTCTACCTTGAGTTTGTAGCAATCGCTTCCTTGATCATGAAGTTTTCTTTTGAGAATCCGGAAGGGAAAAGAAGAACTTGAAGTTCGATGCAAAGAACGAGGTGAGAGATGCAGAGCACCAACTTTTGAAACGTTTTGAGGCTACAGTGTAACTCGTGTGTGACATTGCTGCAAAAGATCAGATGCTTTGAGCTAGATCTGAGTTATCAGTTTGGTGGGAGATTTTGAAGTCGCATGTTGTGGCGGGATAGCACGTCGATTTGAACCAGAGATGGAGACGAGGAATTTTGTTGTCCTTGGACCATGGCGCGTTTATCTTCTATGGGCCACTGCGTGCACAATCATGCAGTTGCGATGTGTCCTCTCGCTGAATGAAGAAGGGGAGTTGCTACTGAATTGGAAGCAAGATCACCTGGTGGATGTAGACGACAGTATGAGCAATTGGAATGCCTCGGACACCAGTCCTTGTTTCTGGAACGGTGTGCAATGCACACAGGGTTCCGTCTCAGTGCTCGACTTCTCCCCTATCGCATTTTGCCACCTCGCTGGGGATATCCACGCCCTCGATTTTGGTAAGTGGCTGGTCCTCTGGAGTTGTATTACTGTACCTGTGTGTCTAAGGTTGCTGTCCTCATGTGAACCGAGGGATAGGGACTTGGGAATAGTGCACTTACCTTTGTTGACATGCTGTGTGTTGTGATGCAGCAAAGCTTGGCAACCTTACAACCTTGAATGTGGGAAATACGAGTCTGAGCGGAAATTTTCCTGAAGACATCGTGAATTGCTCCAAGCTGGTGTACCTCAACTTGAGTAATACTTTTATCGGTGGGAAATTTCCAAGTAACTTTCCTAGACTTCAGCATCTACAAGTGCTGGACCTAACATATGATTACTTGGAGGGCACCATGGAGAATAAATTTGATGAGCTCCAGGAGCTACGAGTTGTGTGTCTTGCTGGGAACTTCTTCGAAGACCAAATGCCAAATTCCATTCTTTCACTGAGGAAGCTTGAGGAATTGACTTTGTCAATGAACAACTGGAATGGTACATTGCCATTGGGCTTCTTCACCATTCCAAACCTTAGAGTCTTGTGGTTAGGCTCAAACTTGGATGTCATGGACATGATGCCATGGCCAAATGTGAGTTTAGGGGAGAGCTTGGAGGATCTTCGCTTGGAGGGCATGAATTTCTTACCATCTCTATTTCCTCTAGGGCTATTGACTTTGACAAAGTTGAGGATTCTCTATCTTGAGAGGTGCCACATCATGGGCCCCATTCCTTCTCTTGAGAATTTGATGCATCTGATGCCATGGCCAAATGTGAGTTTAGGGGAGAGCTTGGAGGATCTTTGCTTGGAGGGCATGAATTTCTTACCATCTCTATTTCCTCTAGGGCTATTGACTTTGACAAAGTTGAGGATTCTCTATCTTGAGAGGTGCCACATCATGGGCCCCATTCCTTCTCTTGAGAATTTGATGCATCTAGAAGAACTCCACCTAGGCAACAATACGCTCAACGGCCACATTCCAGACATGTTTGGAAGCATGTCAAACTTGACAGTATTGTGGCTTTATCAAAATCAATTGACAGGACCTCTTCCATCCTCTCTATTGCATTGCAAAAAGCTTTGGCAACTTCTTGCTTTTGAAAATGGCTTGAGTGGAGATTTGGCAGGCCTAGCAATTCTGAGGGATACCTTGATTTGGCTTGACATTGGGATTAACAACTTCAGTGGAGAGATTCCAACCAATGTAGGAAGTTTGACACTTCTTACAATGCTTGACCTAACTATGAATAATCTCAATGGAGAGATTCCGTCCAGTTTGGGAAATTTGACACTTCTCACATATCTCGATTTGAGTTTAAATACTTTGAGTGGACAAATTCCATTTAGTTTTGAGAACTTGTCGCTTCTCAAATACCTTGCCCTCAATGGAAATAATCTTAGTGGGTCAATTCCTCTTGAAATTGTCAATTGGAAACAATTATCACAAGTATATCTTCAACAAAACCAACTAACTGGTGAAATCCCATATGATCTTGGGAAAAATACTTTGCTTCAATGGGTGGATATAGGACACAACCTCTTTGAAGGTCCAATGCCTCCTTATCTTTGTTGGGGCAACAATGTCACTTTAGAATTCCTTGGATTATATGAAAACAAATTGACTGGTTTAATTCCTGACACATATGACAATTGCACAAACTTGAGTGTATTGCGATTAGACAACAACCAACTTGAGGGACCTATACCGGTAAGCTTGTGGGGAGGCACCAACTTAGTGAGGATGCAATTGAGTGGGAACCGCTTGAATGGAAGTATGGATGCAAGCATTGGAAATGCAAAGTCTCTCTCCATCTTGTTTGTGCAAGACAATCAATTTTCAGGCCCCATTCCTAAAGGGATTGGACAGACCAGCTTAGTCAAGTTCCAGGCTAACTCTAATGGATTCAATGGCTCACTCCCTTCCGTGTTGGGAAACCTGTCGAGCTTGACGCAGCTTGTATTGGGAGCCAATTCGTTCCACGGCGCCATTCCTCCCAGCCTGGGCAATTGCTCTGAGCTATTTCAACTGGACCTTTCTGGGAACTATCTGGACGGCGCCATTCCCAACAAGCTGGCCTACCTCAACAATTGAGCGTTTTGGATGTCTCGGAGAACAACCTCACGGGCACCATCCCTGTAGGCCTGTTCAGTATGGTGAATTTGCAGATATTGAATGTAGCCTTCAACAACTTGTCGGGGGTCATCCCATCGGAGGGAAATGGGGTGACGTTCGTCACAATGAACTTCACTGGAAATCCGTACTTGTGTGTCGAGGGCTCCTGTCCCACCAATTCACCTGCCGTAGCTTCGGCATCTCCAGGTGACGGAAAACAGGCATGGATTGTCGTCGTGGGGGTCTTCGGTGCTGTGGCCGTTGTGCTGTTTATGATTGTGGTTCTGTTTTTTACGAGATGCAAGAGCAACTCTAGTAAGGATGTAGACACGGTTGCAGACGAAGACATGTGGACATTGACATCGTTTACGGACAAGATCTTTCGTGACCATGAGATCACAGCCCTGGATGAAGAGAATGTGATCGGAGCTGGCGGTTCAGGGAAAGTGTACAAAGTGACTCTGAGCAACGGCGAGACGGTGGCTGTCAAGAAACTGTGGAATGTGACTAAAGAGGAGAGTAGCAAGGACCATGGCTTCGAAACGGAGGTTTGCACCAGTGCACTGATTCTTTCCAATGCATGTGTTGTAACTGCACATGAATCTAGATTTTACAGCCCAGATTCTGATGTTTCGTTGTGCCCCCCTGGTCAGGTGAGGACGCTCGCAAGGCTCCACCACCAGCACGTTGTGAAGCTTTTGTGCTGCTGTACGAATCGGGACTGCAACCTGCTGGTGTACGAATATATGCCCAAGGGCAGCTTGGGAGATATCTTGCACGGCAGCAAGACGGAGACGCTCCCTTGGGAAATTCGGTTTAAAATTGCTACGGGAGCAGCCATGGTACGTCGTTTAGTCTTTGGAACTCAATGGTCACCTCTCATGATCGCCATGTTCCCCCAAATAGCAAGATTTCCAGAAGTGGCACTCTAGAGTTCTAGACGCTCGTCAAAACCACTCTGATCTTTACCACCTCCAGTTTTCAGTGCTTTTTGCCCTTGAATTTACATTTGAAACGCCTCTCTTGAACATGGTGACTTAAAAGATATGAAAATCATTCTGGTTACCAGTGTGGGTTTCCGAATCGTTTCGGTTTGACCATATAGAATTGGGTGCTCCGGTGTGATGGCAGGGACTTCAATTTTTGCATCACGAGTGCACACCCCAAATCTTGCATCGAGACATCAAGTCCAACAACATTCTGCTGGACTTGGATCACGAGGCATACCTAACGGATTTTGGCATAGCCAAGATCGTTGATACTGCAGCATCGCATACCTTGTCCACAATTGCTGGCTCTCTGGGCTACATGGCCCCAGGTAAAGTGCTTTCGTCTAAATTAATCTCTGTTAATTTGACTAGTTCCAGGAAGTAGTATTGCTGTCACACGGTTGGTGATTTGATTTTATCCCGCAAGTCTCTCATTGGGATTCCTTGTGATGGAGACGACAATTGCAGAGTACAGCTTCAGCGCCCGAGTGAATGAGAAAATCGATATCTACAGCTTTGGCGTCGTGCTGTTGGAGTTGGTGACTGGGAAACGTGCAATCGACCCCAGCATATACGGAGAAGTCGGAACCAACCTCGTGCACTGGGTTACCGAGAAGGTGCAAACTCCCGAAGGTGAGTACGAGATCTTGGACCCCAACTGCGAGAGAAGCTCCCAGGAAGACATGATCGCACTCTTGCGAATCGGCATGTTGTGCACTAGTTTCATGCCTGCGAGACGACCGTCCATGCGGGATGTTGTGGCATTGCTGGCAGACATTGCTCCCAAGTCCTGCATGAATTCAGACATGGGTAAAGATGGATCTGAGGAGAGGGCTTCTAGGAGAGTAGACCGCGAGCTTGTTGTGGATATAGACTCAAACTAATTACTGTGTTTCTTTTGGTCATCTTGCTTCAAGGTGCTGAGAGATGGGGAGGTTGAGTGAAACTTGGGCGGTACAATTGTGATAAATTTTGTGGTGTAGTGACTCCACCATGATTTTGTAACTGGGCATCACAGGTCAAGAGATAACTAAAGTGATCGTGCTAGGTACGGTAGCACAACATCTATCATTGGTATGAAAGATATAGACAGTGCTTTATCATTTATCTGCTAGCTTGCCATGTATGTTAAACTGGCTTGAAACCGGTAACAAAATCCAATTCCTCCCAGAACAGGATGCAGAAATAGGCAGGTTTAGAGAGGATTCTTAGATTAGTTATACCTTGTAAACAACGATAACCTTGTGGGTGGTTGACATTCTTGCTTTCAAAAGTTTGAACACTAACTCACAAGGTTCTATTTGTGGGATTGAATTTATTAACCCCAAAGCGTCCAGACTCATCTCCAGAATTTATGATTTTGGAAAAAGTCATCTTAAAGTACTATTTGGAAGAATATTTTGGAATTGAGATGCAAATAAAAGTTGTAGAGTTTGAGTTTTAGATTCTATCCATATAGTTGGATTCACCAATGCTATCACTAATATTTTTCTGTAAATTTTGAAAGGGAAAACTCAAAATTTCTTCTAAATTCAAATACAAGCAAAATATTTTTAGCTTTGAAGTGAGTTTTGTTGGAATAGATCTGAAATGAGGTTCTCTTAACATGGTGATTTTTTGGAATTTTTTTGTTCTTTGATTCTAATTATGACCTCATTTTTGCAATTCTAGGTTTGAACTAGAGTCAATACAATTTTGGCTTTGTCAAGTGCTTGGCATACTTCTACATTTGTAGTTTTAGAAAAATATGTACTCTAGGATCACCAAATCCAACCCTTGGATAGGACAACAACTTCATAATCTATCTCTCAAAATTAGGTTGACTTTCATCCAAGTTGTAATGAGAAAGAAATGTGATTTCCAATTTGTACATTGTCCACAAATTGGATGTCAAAGCGCTTCAGGGTTAACAATAGCTATACATTGTCTCTAAATTCTATAGTTTTGTTGGGCCTAATCCTCAAGGCTTGAGGGGGTTTACCCTCCATATTCCATGATCTTTAATACAATAGTTTTTTGTATAGAAGAATAAGCATGGCTTTTCATTGCCATTCTAAATTCTAAAAGAAGTGCAACTGAAAATAGAAAGACTCATAATCTTTGTTGTTGTTACTCTATCGTTGTATATAGAATGGTCTTCTTATACAAAATGCCAAACAAGCTTCATGTTGAACTATCAATATGTAATGAATTCATTTATAAGGTGAATTTTTACTATACAAACATTAATAGACACTCAACATCAAAAGAAAAAAAGTGAGTTTTTTTAATCTAATTTGTCAACTTCAAGAATGAGGGAGTGACTTCTTTGTGGCACAAACTAATGTATTCTTCAATTTTAATGCAATTGAGTTAGCAATGACTTGAATTTTATATCAATAAGAAGATTATGATTCTCTCTTTTAATTATTTCAATTCCAATTGAATTTTAATTTAGTTATAAACTACCAATCAACTATGAATATCTATAAAAGTGAATATTAAATAGTTAATAATTTCTCCTAAAATAATTATTAAGTATATTGCTCATACCTCAAGACAAAGAATACAAATGGCATTCCTTTTTTGATCAAAGAAAAGATTAAAATACATAGTATTGCTAGTTTCACATCTTTACACTACTATTATAGCTTATCCAATGATGTTTACTTTATTAAATTCATTTGGTGTAATTTCAAAAACTGAATAGACCTAGAGAAGGACTTAATTAGAACACGTCCACATTTAAGCTTGTATCTGTCATTGTCTTTGTAGCATAAAAACAAAATATCCGACACCATCATGGAAAAAATTGGTTGGGTCATTTCTATGTGTTCACCCAATAAGATTAAGTAAAAAGATGAACACTCTTAAGATTCTTTAAATTTCAAGAGCTTTTTAACAAAGAAGTTAAGAAATAGAGGGACAAGAGTTATAAAGTGATTTCCTATTTTGATTTTAAATTATAAAAAAGACCACTTGTAAAGTTAGAAGACCTTGCCATATATTCTTGGCATGGCCATAGAAACGACACATTGGGAATTAAAGGTGACATGTGAATGACCATATTCTTGTAAAAATAGTGGAATAAGATTTATTTAAAAACATACTCTTAGATACAAATAAGAACTAAAAAGATTATGTTGGATTCTCTTCTTCTTTGTAATTCTTGCTAGTTAGTGGAAACAATGTTGTATCACCAATATTGTGCACACCATTATATTGTACATAGTCACCACATGCAGATATTTCATGACATTAAAACTACTTGTGTGTTTTAGGAATTAAAGCATTTTGATAATACAATATCATGTATTATATTTTCTCTTAAACTAAAATATGAACAATTTCAAAGCTAGATTCATCATCAATATTTAGAATAGGAATACATGTGGTTTGAAATAGTTTCCCAATATTTTATAGCAATTGTCTAAGATGATTTGAGTTGAATCTATTGTATTCAAATTGAAATAACCATAGCTAATTAAACCGAAATAAGAAATTGGAATTTTTTTCTATTATTAAATTGTTTATCCTTTTGGAGGATTCTCATCCCTATATATTTGAAAAATATAAACAAACATAAAGAAAGACTTTGAAGTTTGAAAACATGGTTAAAAGCTTGTCATTTTTAAATTAACATTTAATGACACTTAATTTTGATTAGTTTACAAAACCTTCCCATCTAAAAATTTGTTTGAAGTGTATGGACAACTTTCATATGTGAGAGACGAGGATTGATTTAAATATAAATATTTTCAGCTTTTTGAAAATTTATAGATAATTGATAAAGAGTCAAAACAATGCATTCTAAGAAAATCTAGAATCTCTTTTCAACTATTAACAAGATCTAACAAATGTTCAATAATGGGAGGATGCTTAAACTTTCATTGAATGCATTTAGGCATTGTTGCCTAAAATGAAGGAGGTTTTGTATCAATTGAAACTATTCTCAAGAAGTTTGAAGAAATGCCTCAATTAAAAGTCGTAAGCCAATGCTATAGTCAATAGGAATTGCTCAAAGTGGTCCTAAAAGCCTTTCAAGGGGGGAGGGGGAAGAATTTCCCTATGCCTTTGATAGATGTGAAAACTTACCAATCTTATTTTGAATTGTCAATTTTGAATTTTGCAACTTTTGTTGTTTGGTTTGGAGTTTGTAATCCTAAAGATGTATTCAAGTTTTTGCATGATTATTTTCTAGGGGGGGAATTGGAATACAAGCTTGTAGCACTACACTAACTAATATTGAAATTTAGTATTATAGTGCTTATTGTCTTGTTTATACTATCCCATATTTTACTCTAACTCCCATTTACTTAATTTTTAATGTTTGTGTTGGCAATTGATTTAGTAGGTGAATTATTTTGTTCTTAACTTAGTTTTTTTGTTGAAAATTCAAGAAATTTTGGTCCTAAGTTGGCATTTTGCCTTGATAACATTAACAACATTGTTTACTTTTAGTATTAAGGTAAGAGGTCCATGATACGATTAGGTTCTAGATATATTCCTATCTTGAAATGAGTGACATGTTTTTTAAAATATCAATTATAGTCATTGATGAGTTAGATAAGTTTATAGAAGGATTTTTTTAGGCAATTAAAA
Organism: Thuidium tamariscinum; assembly: GCA_947034885.2. Lineage (NCBI taxonomy): Eukaryota > Viridiplantae > Streptophyta > Bryopsida > Hypnales > Thuidiaceae > Thuidium > Thuidium tamariscinum. Next base: position 16,453,583 of record OX344751.2, read on the forward strand.
TGTCCAATTTCCACCAAAAAAAATGGCTAGCTTCAAGCTTGTAGAAAAAAATGAGGGTAAATGTGTTAAAAAATGATACTCTGTAATCACAGTTGTCTACATCGTTGCCAAAATGCTTCTAAAACCTCATTTCATCTATTATGCAAAACCAATATATACAAAAATTACATACAAAAATTACATATTCAAAATTGTATGCTCAAATTTGGCCTCCTTCAATTAAAGCCCCCAAATTAAGGAGCCAAACAACTTAAAAACTTCTTGAAAGGAAGGCCACACCACCATTTGTCCGAAAATAAAATTAAAAAAACTAGCTCATAGAGATAGTTGATGGGCCTCCTACTATAAAGTTTGTAATTTGTATTGCAAATACTAAATTTCATTACGAGAGGTCCTTGAAGTGCTCAAGCCCTAACAATGTTCACCTTCTAAAATGTGCACTATTTTATATTTTGCTTTTTCATTGCCTCCACAATGTACAAATAGTATACATTTCAAGAAGTCAATGCTTTCAATAACTGTAACATGCCAACTTCAAAAATTCATAACTTATTCCACAAAGTTCCAATGAAAATGAAACAACTTGGATGAGATACCATTTCCATTTGTCTTTCAAAGAAAAATTTACTTGAAAAATATTTGAAGAAGTTTAACCTCCTTAAATTAATTTCGAGCCCCTACATGGATGCCATTATAGACCTTCTACCTTGGTGGAGTCCCAGTATTCAAGCCTCTCTTGAGCTGCTTGTTTAGATCCATGGTTTAGGGTTTGCGTTTGCACGCACTAAGCTTTCGGATGTTGTCGATTGAATTTCCGTCGATGTCTCGTAAAATTTCATCACGAGTGCGCGACATTTCATCACTTTCATTATTCGACGCTACGGATTTACCAATCGGCAGTTGTCTGAAGTTTTTTCCAGCACCAGGAGCTCAGTCAGTAGGCCCGAAATCGAGAGTCCATTCGGAGTTGTGAAGACGGGCACAGTATGAGCTCGTTCATGCCCATTAGGCAGTGGATCGCCAAATATGTGGTCCGTGATGGGTCTTCATCAGGGTGGTTAGTGTCCATGAAGAATTGAGCTCCAGGGCAGCAATTGGGATCGACGCTGTGGTTTTTGTTTTTTCGCAGGAGCAACTTAGGGTTTTTAGTCGGAGCAATTTACAATAGGTATTGGGGTATAAAATTCTTCTTACAGCCTTTCTCATCTCTCATGCTATTATTCTAGACGCAATTTCCCTCTGGACGCGTCTCACAAAGCTCTGCTTACGTCCGTTGCTGTGACCTCGCGTATCGTCTTTTCAGGAGATTTGGTATATTGGGGTAATTTCTGTAAAACAGTAAGAATGGACATCATAGCGCAGTTGCAAGAACATGCGACTGCCATTGCGTACATAGCGTTCAACGCAGCAGGCACCATTCAGAGAGATGCCCCTCCATCACAGTTGGCTCCGGACTTCCCGAAACCCGCGGGGGTGTCCACGGAGCCCCTGGAGCAGCCGAAGGAGATGGCGACAGCTTTTGTGCAGGCTGTTCAGCGCTTTGACGCCTTAGTTTCTGCCTTGCCAGACATTCAAGGAGGCGAGGAAGCGCAAGCCAAGCGAATTGCAGAGCTGCAGGCGGAGAATGAAGCGTTTGGCCAGGAGCTGCAGAGGGAGCTAGAGGCGGCGGATTACGAGTTGCAGCAGATTCAAGAGCTATTCGACATGGCCACCGACAACTGGTTGCAAATGAAACCACCGTAATTATTGGTACCGCTCGTTTCGTACATATTCGTTCAAGTTAACCAAATCAAGTTGTCAGTTATGGCATTCTAGCTTAGTCTTGGATCGGACTCCAAATTTTCGAGGCAGTCTCTTCTTGAGGTCAATCAGTGTTGGGGAGTACTTTGTCATTTCGATAGTCCACAACGTAAACCTTCTCGGGAGATTAAAAAAGAAACATAAAATGCAAAACGGAAAAAGATGGGAATTGGCCTGTGAGGCAGTGAAAGTCACGTACTGACATTGTCCAAGTGCCCTACTCCTAGTCCCAATGTCCGAACCTCACATGAGTGTTTGATTCTTTTTTAATGCCTAGATGTTCCGAATTATTTTTCAGACCGTCTGATTATAAGCTTCTCTGGAATGACATTCTGGAATTTCCTGCTCACTTGTCACACTTTCATTGCCTAAAGCAGCTAACTTGTCACACATTATAACCGAACTGGTATCTCTTTCTAAACTAGTGTACCGTTTGCAAATTGTGTTCAAGTGGTGGGGAGGTTATGTTTAGGCAATCAACTTATGCAAATTGTTGCAGAGTTTCCCCTATGTTGCAAAAGTTCTGTTTATCCCTCAACTTCATGCTGGTTTGGCTCTCGCTTGCCTGTGTGGGCCTGGAAAGATAGCTGAGCCGTCCTTGTGCCTGTTACTCGGTTCAGAATGGCAAGTTCGTTGTTGGAGGCATCCAATGAGGAGACAATTTACATGAGCATAGGGATGTATGTGGTCCCTTCGCGTATTTGTACCTTCAGTTAAATCTTGAATTCTCTCGACTCATGGCCTTTTGAAGCTGGGTGCGGTAGCGTTGGGTTTACCTGAGGACTGTACGATTCTCTGATGCCAGCATCAGATAGGCAAAGTACCTTCCATCTTGTATTTGCAAGGCAAGATTTTCAGGAGCAGTAAGACTTATCCAGTACTATGTCCAACTTGTTACCTGAAATTAATCATATGCCTACCCTCTGCCTTTCTCTATTACCGTTGCTGTACTAGCTAGCTGCACAAAGGTTGAGATTCGAGTGTTTCTAATGTGCCCTGATAACTCTGAGATGTTCGTCAAGATAATGTCTGGCCTCTTGAGAAACTGGATTGATCACTATTGCAGGACTTCTGTTTTCCGAAATACGTGAGATAATCTTTTATCGTAGATTAGGATCACTAATACGAGCATGCCAAACAGTTCCTTCAAGTTTCAAGTTTTAGGGTTTAGGGTGTGAAGACGAGCTTGAATGCACTTGTTATGTTTTTGGTTTCTGGCACAGAGGAATCTGAACTGTTAGTAATTGTGAAATCTTGACGAGCGAGGCTCAGAGGGGGCTATACAACCTAGCAAGAACCTGGACTAGGTTCGTGTATTTTCTAGGGATACAAATCTAGGTACAAAAAATACTAACATTTCTCTCTTCTGTGAAATCATGTTTGTAAATCATGTTTTGGTTCAACTCATGTTTCAGTAAGAGGTAGTTATATCTGTGAATTCATCATGTGTATACCTGATACATGCATTTTCTGTTCCCCAGGGCTACAGTAAATCTTAAATTTGATATACAAAGTATATGAATATTCAATTTCAACATCCTTTAGGGTTGTTCCCGCTTGGCTTTAGCTAAAATGCCCCGATTAATTTAAAGAACATTCTAGAATTTGTGTGAACTATAGTCCACATAAGGCAAGCCATGAACTTGATGATCTTGGGATTATTTAGTTCTAACAAGTGTGCTCATTCCCATATGCATGTTTATCACAAGTTTGTTGTGTAGCAATTAATTTAACCGCTTGAACAACTCATTTTGTTCTCTTTCTTTAATATTTTGTCCACCCCCTTGTAGTAATTCAAAGTGCCCATAGAAGTTTGAAATCTACTTTTCTTGAAGATTGACAAGTTTTACTTTATAACTTTTTTTGAAGTGGTAGATTTTGGACTAGAGTTCATAAACTAGTTGTAAAATTGTTCTTAGCATATATCATGCTAACTTAATTGCCACCTAAATTCAATATTTGCCAACATATACAAGAGGGAATGTGCTTTCTTTGTGTTCTAAGGAAAACAATGATAGACGACAACATCTAAATTTTTAGGAATGAAAGAAATTATATGCACAATTGTTGTCTCCCTTCTTAGAGAAGGAATACAAAGGCTAGTAGATTAACAAATACCATAATGATAGCCTAAATGAATTATATTTTATACAACAAAGACAATTCTTGCTTTGTCAATGGCATTGGTCAATACAAGTCCCACAGAATTGATCAATAAAGAGAACATAATGTAAAACTTTTGAGCTCGTTCCATACAAAGTCTGTATATGCATTGAAATTGGGTGCAAATCAAACATTTGCAACATTGGAGGAGATGTATATGTAGCTTTAGAAGAAGATGTATAAGATATTTAAAGTACTACATATAATATATGCATATTTATAGTATATAAATCGTTATTTTTTAATGTATTTTTTAGAATATTAGTGTTTATTTTTACTTCATATATCTTATTTCAATGCATCAAATTAGGTTTTATGTTTCATATTGTTTGTTATAGTGAGATCTTGAGAACTATGTATCCTTTGATTGCATTCTTGGTACCATCAAAGGATGGGTGTGTGGACTTTGTTTCATGACATTGTCACTCTATTGAACAGTTTTAAAATATTTATTAAGAACTAAAAAATTATTTTTATTTTTATTTTATTATACTATAAGGCAATAATACAGAATACACTAAAGTAACTCAACCTATACAAGCACAATTTTGGACGAGCCTAATGCGATCCCACTTTTTCTTGTCTAATACATTTTATAAGACACATGTATACAATAAGAATTTTTGGGACTATTATAGGCATAGCCTTTGATAGGGGCAATGTTGGGGGAGAATTATTGGTGGGTTCATTGTTAGCCAGTGGAATTGGAAATGAACTATTAGTTGCTATTTGAAAACATTAGAATAAAATCAATGAAAAAAATCTTTAAAATTTCTATTTAGAGGAAAATATAGAAGAAAATTAGACTTGGTAATTGAACAAGTAATTCTATATAGGAATTACTTAAATGAAAATAGCTCCTAAGACTCCAAAATTAAAACATACAAAAAGAAAGAACAATTGTCAAATAACTCATAGTTAATGAAGAACCAAGTATCCTTTCAGTATATTTTTAGAGTCTTAAGAACTATATTCCTTTAATTAATTCCTATATAGAACTATTGCCAACACATCTTCAACTCTAATTTTTAACCATCTCCCAAGTGGATGACAAATGTTTTGAATAGTGCACTTCATCAAATTAATCCTTAAATTTCCCTTGATTATTTTTCATAAAAAGTATTTGAAATTTTCATTTTTCATATATTGATTATAATTCAGATATAAAAACATTTTTTCAAACTTTCTATCATACAAATTTATACTAGATTACTATAGGAAATAGTGGAAAAAATTTAACCTAATCTATAAGATAGATTGCAAGATTATTACATTTTAAGTTAGAAGAGAAGAAAAGAGGGCCTTATCCAATAGTATTAGCATGATTTGACTCAAAGTAGAAGAAAAGGAAACATTGTCCAACTTAGGGAATTTGAAACACTAGATAGGTAGTTGTATTAGTTACTTGCATGCCAATTTTTAAAGATAAAATGGCTGTTTAATGTACCCAAAATCATCTTACACAAAGGCAATATCCCAAAAATTTACTAGATAGACAAGATTTCAATATTTTTTAGACAGAATTTTTTTAAAGAATCAAAATTCTAATAGTCACTACAAAGATTTTCCTCTCTAAATCAAGTATACATATGGGATTTAAAAAAAAAATTTAATCTTGTAGATGTACATTGGAATTTGAGTTGTTCCTAAAGTTAATCAAGAATTGCCATTTTCAATGCATAAATGAACATTGAGATTTTATTGTTATTTTCAACCACTCATCATTTTTCCTATACTATTGTGAGAATGTGTCAAAAAAATTCTATCCATTCAACTTCATAGATTGCAAAATATATGTGTTTGAAGTTAACAAAAAAAATGACATAGCTTACCTAACTACAAGCCCCATAACTTTTGATTCATACATTTAACTGAATTTTTTTTAATTTTCCCAAAGCTAATACTTGCATTGTGTGCATTATTGGTAAAAAATTCACTTACACTCCATTCAAATACAACTTTATAAATACAAAAGTTCCTATTGTAGTCTTCAAAAAATCAAATACATAGGATTACTAATATTTTCGTACTTGGTATTGAGAATTTTGGCATTGTGGCCATGAAACAAATGAAGATGTCAAATATCACCAACAATGCATAAATTCACAAAATGGAATATTTCAAAGTACTAAAAAAGATTGTCTTCATTGGTGTTTGTCAAGGTCCATTGATGCATGAATGACTTATGAAGTTTCTACATAACATTATCTTGAAGTAGGAAAATAAGATGAGCTAAAACCAAACATCTACCCCAAAGTGTGCACTAATAAAACTTGAAAATATATTAATACTAACAACTTCAAATGGCAATGAAATGTCACCCACATTCAAGAAGAATGCTCACTTGTGGAGATGTACAATATCATCATGAGCGTTGGATAAAATAATTGGATGATATACACAAAGTACTCGTATGAAAATGGGACAGATTTTTGTTTGACAACAGTAATGACACTTTGTACTTCAAAATATACTAGATTCATTGCAAAAAGTTCAACCCAAAGACATTGACATTAGAGTAAAAATTTGGGAGATTTATCCATTAAACTTGAAGTACATAAACTATGCAAATGCCTTTCTTGAACTTTCGTCACCTGAACTCAACCGCAACTATGCATACGTGTCACCACAAATTTAGACCTCACTTGCAGTCATGGATATCAGTTGATCACTCTTAAGGTAGCTCATTCAACATTACTCCTCATAGGTTGCTCAACAATTGAAGATAGGAACACACTACACGCCTCACCATCTTATCTCTTTTGTACAAAAATACAATATCTGTATGAGATTCAAGTGATTCTCAACCTATCATAACAGCAGTAGCCCATCAAGAAAGGGTACCTTCCGTGAATAGTGCAGAGCTCGCTAATCTCCATTTGTTTGAGATTGTCAATATGAATGCCTCCAGTTCTCTCGGAGAGGCTTTGCCTGGGTTTTAATACACGACGCTAGGTCTGGATGCCTCCAATTCATCGACCTCTACCTCCATGTACTCGTACCACTCAGCGGCGTTAACTCCTACGGGCATCGAAGGCCTTATGAAAATCTCCACTGCTTTCGGCGTGTGAATTCTCAACTTCACAACGTCGTTAACATATCCTATCTCGTCTTCATTATAGACTAATCCAACAGTAATCCACCCAAGTCCTGAGATGGTAAGGTCACCTGCAGGTCTGTAGAACATTACAAAGTGATTATCAAACAGTGCAAGCTGGAAACGACCTTCTGAATCACCTAATAACTACTCCCTCTGTTCCACTAAACCTCCAAATCAGGCAGAATTGTTGTTCCGCTAAAAAGCTCCATTTTTTAATTTCGACCATTTACTAAGTGTTGGTTGTATTGAATGACCTTGTGGGGCAAGTGAAACAATCTAGGAGCATTCCATTAAATTTGCAAGCTTGGCCTTGCCCATATGAAGCACATTGTCCTAATTGCTCTTTTAGACACTAGAGTAATAAAGTCCTATGAACCTGATTTCTAAATTCTTAGTGGGAAAAAAGATCCTAAATTTCGTGCATCATAATGACTTCATCCAAGTAATCTGGAAGATGGTTCACTCCTTGTGGCTTTCAAGAAGAGTACACAAGAGAGCAGTCAAAGATCTCAGGTCTTCTAACCAAGGATGAGGACTTTGGTGATAAAAAAACCAACTTACCTTTTGTGACTGTCTATGACAAATCGAACATCTCGTTGATTGGTCAGACCAGGCCAACTCTTGCCTCTTTCTCCCTTTGGTGGGATTAGTGCCACGCCTAATTCTTTCTGCAATTTCCACAGGCACATCCAATAAGTCATGAATTAATGTCCAGAACCTACACAATATTCATCGTGGGGATTGTTGAACCTCTGGTTCACCGCTCTCCACTAGTCTGAAGATCCATGGATTGAAGAACGTAACGGTCCAATTTCGCAGTTTCAAATAAGGGTAGAGTGGAGCTACAATACCTCATAAAGCGAATCAGCTTGGGATGTGAGTGTGCCAACAACTGGTATGGAATTAGGTCCATAGAATGTAAACGCTACGTTTTCAGGAGCCTGCGAGACCACGAAATATCAGTGGACAACAGGAAGCGCTACTGCACACGGTCGGAAAGATAATTAAGGCATACAAGAAGCAACGACATCTGAAAAACGTCAGCAGCCAGATAATTGAGTTCCATACGACACCAGTTCACCTCGAGGATGTCAAGCCGAGCAAGGCCTCCCCAAAATAAAGACTGCCCGACCAGGCTAACGGAAGAATTTCGAGTAGAAATGACTCTTCCAGCCAATCGCTTTCGGGGTGCAAGAAGAGGGAGATCTTCTGGACTAACTGCTGCTGCCATGCGATGGTGAAGATGCACTCCAGGGGTGTCGTATAGGCTCTGCAAGTACCAGTCTCGGCTTTAAACGGGGCATCTAATGCAACACCAAAACTTCATCAACTCTTCAAAAGTAGATGGATGCAATAGACGAATGTTCCATAAGGGTCAAAAGGGCAGGTCATGGTGCATAAAACGGCCAGCAAGTGCAAGCAGAAACAAAGAGGCAGAACAAAAAAAGGGAAGTCAGTAAGTACCCCTCGTCCAGAGAAAGCATCTATTTGAATAGGTCCAAGAGTAGTGCCAGGCATGGCGGATTGGATAGGCCTGAACCTCTGCGCAGCTGCTGCAATGGGGTCACGCTCGCTCATTTCCCCTGCAAAATTAGCGATAATAGGCAAGTGAACCGATTGTTGACATTCCTACACATCGGACAACACCCATTCGTTGAAGACAAGCAATAATGAGGCTATGAGATTCTCCAGAACATACAACTCATAAGCAAGACTCATGCGGTGAGGATCGAACATAATATGATGATGCAAAACATTAGTAAGAGACATTCAAAGAATGCGAGGTTTGCATTCCTCGCCAATTTTCATACAAAAACATTCTAATTCCGCAAACTGGCATTCTAGTTGGAATCAACGTAGGAAAATACATACGTAGCAAAGAACTTATAAACGCGGACTTGCCAACATTAGCTGAACCCTGAACATTGCAATTCAACCCATTGGCTCCAGATTATTAGAGGAAATACAACACATATACGTCCACTTCAGCTCGTGATCCATCACAGTGAGCTAGTCATCTTGTACAGATCTTACATGATAACTCACAACCATTAAACGACACAAACAAAATAAGCTGCAATCGATCTAATCCAAAACGACTACAAGAAGGGTTCACTTACCAGGACATAAACATCCCGACCCTGTATAACAATTCCAAAGGAGCCGTTAGAGAAGACAAATTAGGCTCTTCAAGAAAGGGAACCTAGGCTCCGGTGCGTTCAAGAACACACCTACGAAAAGCTGTCACAAACCGACAAGTCAATCTCTGTGAAGCCACAAAAAGAACTCAAAGTCGACCAAGAGTTGAAACAATAAGACAGAAAAAGCCAACCCAATGAAAAACGACATGATTCACCTGTCGTTGTCGTTGCATTACGGCGGAAAACCCAGAGATTCCGGTTACAGATTTTGCACTAGTTAGGTGTACACTGATGACACTGCCAGCAAACAAACCACACAAATCTTCTTTGAGAAGAGTCCGTACAGGGCTGAGACGTAATTAGTGAGTACGAGATCAAAGGCGGACTTGCACAATCATTGTTCACCCGAAAAAAATTGTCCTCGTTGGGAATGTGCCGGGGAATAACAGAGGACACTCATTCACTTACACTCACAGAACATCAAAGCAAGATCACATCATAGTTTGACTCCTGCAAAATCAAAGAGAGTACTGCAAGCCAATTTGCATCTCGAGATACGAATGAAGGAGATATGACATACTTGAGCTTTTTCGCAAGAGTAGCTCTCAGCACCCAGTCTCCAACTGCAGCCATGTCAGTACCTTTGGGCAGCAGATCGACCTTCATATACCCAACAGCGACTGAGAGGTATCAAATGATACGTACAAAAGATATTCCCAAAGAGAAAGAATGAGACGAAGTAAATATTCCCTGCCAATACGGATCATAAAAGAGACGGAAATCACATCTCAATGGGGAACTTCTAGCTGAGCAAGCATCATGGTGTACCTTGGTCACAACCAGAATTATTGGATTGGAACCAACAAGATCACGAACTCGAGTTAGAAAGCTCCCATTGAAGTCAACAATGTCAACCTGCGAATAGGGATCACCTCAAGAGTTTTAATAGAACTACACATATCGAAATCCTCCAAACTCGTAGTCCACGTTCACATTTGAAAATGCAATAGCGACATTGCATCGAGCAATCAAGCGTAAGAATTATTTAGGAGCAGGAACATGTCTTGCAAAATGCTACAGACGTACCAAAAGGAAGATGAGATATTCGATATTCAAACATTCAGATATGGATTGAAAATTGCTGACATGCTGCAAACGGACACCAGGAGAGTGATTCAAACAGTTGAAGGGTCTTCTTACCAGCTTCACAATAAGAGCCTTCTCATATCGCAGGTGAGTAAGCTGAGCCCGCAACTCATCCGCCGAAACAAATCCTTTTCCCTCACCATAACCGCCATTCCCGCTAACAGCAGGGATCATCGCACCTTGACTAAGCAGTACACATCTGCCGCAAAGGACAGTCTTCAGGTGATGGTGCTTCTTTTTCTGCGAAAATGTACAGACAAGATGAGGGATTTCCTAATGTTCTCGATAACAATGAACCAAACACCTAGCTCTTTCGATATATTATTCACAGCGCACAGTTATAAACCCGGCACTTTACTGAATAAGGTACATGCCCCAAGTTCCTACATCTCTAGTTTCACCCAGTGCAATTCGAGTAGCAACCTTAAACCAATATAAAAATGCCACACGTAAGATCTCATTCGTGGAAAGTGCCTTGGTTTTCACCTTCTCATGCAAGACTTTTAAAGAACCTAGGAAAAACAGAATAAGCACAGTGACTCTGAAAACTCATCGGCAAATCAATACAACTCCAAATTACGAAATGACTTGCGGTAGGTCCCATTTGCACTTAGAAACAATCCAAACACAGTAGAATGAATTCTCACTCTGAGCACAGAAATCAGATCCTTCTTTGCATAGAGCAAGGCAGCGTCATCACATCATCACGACAGAGGTGATAGTTCAGCATTCTAAACCCTAAACTTCATGAACCTCAGAGCAACATACTACCACCTCCAGAAGTACATAATTTCACTAAATTCCAATGAGGTTCGTTCAAATTCGCGTGAATAACAGACAAGACACATTCCCACATATTAAAGCATAAGAAATCTAGAACGAATGCAACAACTTCCCGACTGGTACCAAAAGTTCAATTCATACAACTTCAAACGTAGCGAGAGGCAAGAAACCCGGCGCTTCCACAGCTGCGGATTGCAAAACTGCTCCACATCCATAGCAGCAAGGCTCAGCTCGTCTGGCGACAACCGTCGCCAACTTCTCTCTTTTCTGCTTCCGCTCCTTCCTGACATTCCGAGTCACTTCTGGCAAAACCGGCGTTCTCGCTGTTGCATTGGATTCCTGTGTTCCCATTACTCTATCCAAGAAAATCTCTCCTCTGCTCTTTCCTGTTACTTTCGAGCCAGAAATTTCATCTTCAATCAACGAATCACTCTTCGCGCCTTGTTTGCTAGAATTCTCTACTAGATTAGGTTTAGATTTGGGTGTTGTTGATAAAGCATCCTTCCTCAAGCTTTGACGACGCGCATCAGTAACCCTAACATTGCCTTCCCAATCATCACCTTGAGTGCACCTAAATTGTCTCAGCTTCGCATTTCCAATTGGAAACTCGATAAATCTCTCCACTCGAGTGAAGCTAGAAGCGGCAGCCAGGGACGACGCCATCGTAAGCTACTGTGGCGTGATCACCTCAATACCAGAACATGAAGAAGATTGAAAAAAGGATAAGAAAGGAGTGGCGGCGTCCATCCAATATTCCAGTGCTTGCGATATGAGCTCTTGCAAACTGTGATATTCGCCCAAGAAAAATTCAAACTCTGAAACGAAATAGCTATTTGTCAATGCGAGGAGGAGTGAGAGCTGCAAAGGAGAACAACAATCGCAGCAATGCAACCAATTCGATGAAACGAAGCTCAATAGAAAGACCGGATTGAGTGAATTCTTAATTGACTACACGCAACGACGCCATTGCTATAGAGACTGCCTAATTCTGACCGCAAATGATTCCGAAATTCGTACCCAGATCGGATAAGCTTCCAGTGGGAGTGAGGTTCAGGGTTTAGCAGCAACAATCTGGGTTCAGTGTTGTTCCCAAACCTGTTCCCTTCATGTGTAGCCACACCGCTTTGAGTCGATTTCGCGCCCTACTTAACCCTTAAAGGACGGACCTATAACCACTGATTTGAAGCCTCATTGCCCATTACTTAGTTTGTTGCCATTTTGGAAATAGATATATATATGAAAAACAATTATTTTTATTTATCAGAGATGAAAATACATGTTTTCTATATTTCACAAAAACTTTAGATTATTTTTAAAAAAAACTAATTTTTATGTGAATTTTTGAAGAAAAAGGGAAGAAAATATCATATCAAATAGAAAATTATCTCAAAAAATTTCACCATGTGTGAACAATATAGTGACAAACATCAAAGTGTAAACCTAATTTTCGTGTCATTCTATAATTAGAATATTTTGCACATTCAAATACATTCAAAATTCAAACTACAATAAAATATTCAATATTATGAAGTTTTCTAAAATTCTAATTGGAGTAAAAACTAGAGTAGGTGATCTTCATTTTGTGAGTTGGGTTCAAACTCAAAAAAATTCATTTTTGTGGAGAAATTTCAGATTTAGAGCAAGGAGCAACAACTTCTCAAAATACACTAAAATGGCAAATTTTGCCATCCGGTTTTTTTTCCTTCTCAACTACATGGAAATAAATACTAGCTAGACTAAAAACTCAATTGGATACTCTTTGTAACTCAACATGCATGAAATGTAAACAAACAAAAATGGATGAAAAAACTACTTCTCATTCTTTTAAGAACCTTGGACTATCATCCAAACGCCACAAAATGGCACTAGCAACAATCCAGGGTTAAAGTAGGAGCACTTATAACTACCAATTGAAGCAATTTCAACATAGTTAGAGGCACCTTTTCTAACAAGAATATTTTTGCACTATAAGCATTGAAAATCATGAATTTAAAAAATAATTAGAATTTTTGGATAGAGCATCCAATTTCCATGAATTTTCAAAGTAGGAATTCCTAGGGTACCTAAAATTGTACTAGGAAATTTGCCTTGATCCTCACACCAAATCTAAAATATTAGAGCTCACCAACTACAATTAAATATGGGGATGGTTTCATGGTACTTTTGGAGATACTTTTAAAGGAATTCTAGTATCAAACAATGGATACACTAAAATTAATGGGTGGTCCTATCTTATGCCATATGACTAGAAGCATCACTTTGTAACAAATATATATGTTTGTAAAATAAGATACACAAATCAGCAAAATTAGATTGCCTTAACAATTGAATTGTTTTACATCAAGAAAGTTAATTTACAAGCCATCAAAGTCAACAAGTATTTCTTAAAATATTTCCATCTGTACATATTGACGTTCATGAATTGTGATTACAACAAGATCTAATTCAAAAGTAGTGCATTCTTATTCAATATTTAAAAATATATATAGTACCAAATGTCAAGAAATTAGTGTAGGGCAACCTAATATCACTATTTTGTGTAGATAATATATTCCCAACCAACCTCTCATTCTTGCATTGTGGACTAGTGAATTTTCCTAAAAGTTGATACAATATTGTTCTTAAGTTATGATGTGCTTTGACAGAAAAGTGGACTACAACTTCATAAGTTAGCAATTAGCATTGAATAGAGGTGGAACCTATGTATATTTAGATAGGTTCTACCTATCTAAATATAATGTGGCTATTTTTTTGGAAAATTGATCAATTTCAATAATAAAACATTCTCAATTTGCAACCACACATTAGTCACAAATAGCATAATTTATATGCCAATTTTAAGACTAACAATATCTTCATGTTCAAAATTTGTAATACTATTGTTTTCAAGAATGAAGGTGTCGAGAAATATAGAATTTATTTCAAATGTATTTTTCTTAAAACAAAAGTTTTTTTCCAACCTTCTATATAGTACAATTTATCTAAATTGCTTAATTGGTCAAAAATAGGCGATGTATATAACATTTAAAAGTTTAAAATATAGACTGTTGCTACATAGTGGCACAAATAAGGTGGGTTTTCAATTTTAATACAAATAAGATCTCTTACTTTATACTAAAATGATGATTTAGGTTTTAACAAGAACAAATGATAAGAGAATTGTAAAAATGAAAATGAAGATGGAATCATGCTCGGTGAAATTGTCATAAAATTTGCATTATATCCATAATATAAAGTAAATGGAGCATAACATATACAAATTAATTAAAAGGCATAATGCATGAACAATAAAAACAATTGTATAGATTTCAATAAAGGAATTGATATATATAGGGTTCTCTCATAAAATTGGGGCAATGATATAGGAAAATCTAGTCATTATATAATACAATATTTATTTATTTATATTTGAAAAAAAATGGATTTCAAAACACTAGTATAAACAACATTTAATCTTGGAGATTCTTCTTTTGAGATTTCAATACCTTATAAAGTAATGGGTATCTATATTTGAAATTTCAATTTAAAAAATGCATATTATGTATTGCATATCTTGGAGTTTTTCTAGCTACAATTTTAGTTGTAGTTGTGTAAAAGTAACTACATCTAATTGTGATCCATTTCTAAAAGCAACCCATATATAAAGTCTAAAATACAATTTGAATTCATAAGAAATTGGGGTCAATTTTTGGCACACATGATTTCAATACTTTGAAATTCAAATTCTTTTTTACATAATCAATATCTATTTACCTTTTCTTTGTTGAAGACAAAGAATTATTATTGCATGCTAACCTTGTCCTTATACAAAAATATACATGCATTCATGAAAAATGTATGATGATTGGAATATAAAGTTTTATTCACTTAAACAACGGCACTTCAGAATTTTTTTATGATTATTATAATATTTTTTAACAACATTCTTAATGAGCAATAAAGCAAAATGCATTGTTACTAAGTAAACTAGGAAGAAAATCACCTATATTTTTCTAAATTTGTAGTTCCTAAATCTTCATAATCTAATCAATTCTCAGTTTGATTTGTTCGCCTAAAAAAAGTGAGTTTCAACTATACTACAATTGCATTCCATTTGCAAGAATAAATCTTCAATAAAAAATTCATACAAATTCATATATGGAGTTGATTTCAACAACTTTAATTTATATAAGAATGTTTGAAAAGGCACTAGAATATTTATTTTGATACAATTAACTAATCCAAGGCAAAGTTATCTTTTGGAGATGTATACATAGTAGCTATATATTGGTGTACAAAAGTTGTTTTGAGCCCTAAAATTCTAAGGCCTACTTACTATTTGAAATAGGGTACTTTTTGCAACGTACATGTGCACAACATCCACCTACAATAGGACATTCCACATCCCAAGTGTGTGTCATGTATTAGTAAAATAATCACATCTAAAATCAACCTCTCATAAATACCAAGCCTTGATTTTTGAAGGAAAATCGCATAGGGAAGATACCCCAATGCTAAGCATTAGAAGGTCAAATGTGAGGTAGAGTTTAGGGTCATTTTGGCATCATTTACAAGTTGATGATTTTAGGTACACTTTCTTATGTTTTAACATCTTGTTTATGACACGGTTTGATACTACTAGCATGATTTTTTAATGTGCATTAACCCCTAAAAGTTTTTGACTATGTTTTCACCAAAAATGCTCCAAAAACTGCCATTTATAATACAAGTGCAATTTTTTTTTAAAACACATTTTTGACTCATGTAACTGTAGGATCTTGTATTAAAGTGGTTTGTAAACATGTGGAAAAAATTTCAGAAATTTCCACGGTGTAGATTGCAAGATATAAGCATTTGAATTGACAAAAATTGTTTTTTTATCCCTGCGAAAATCCGGGCAGCTGCACTTCACAAGGTCACATTTGTGTGAAAAAAAATTCAAAATGGTGGTTACTCTTTGAATTCATACTTCAATGCAAGTTGGCTACATTCTCAAAAAAATTCAAACCATTTGGAATTGTACAACATATAGGAAAAAATAAGTAAATAGAAAGAAGTAAAAAATGAGCCAAAATACTAAATTGTGAACATTTTATTTGTGGAATTGAAAATTTTCAATCCCAATGGTTAAATGTTATAATAAGCAATCTACACCTTCTGTTTTTCTTTTTTTTCAAAAATATGAAAAATTGAATTAAACGAAGAATTTCAAACTTTTTTTGTACTATAGAGATTCTGTAACTAGCCGCAAACTACCCCAAACTCAAAATCTTCATAACTTATGACTCATTGATTGGAATGGATTGATTCAAAGCTTCCCATGTCTGTATAAACCTAAAGAATAAATTTGAAATTTCACTTTTTTTTTAAAAGTTTTTTCAACTGCCCGGGCTGCCCGCTAAGTAAAGAAAACATCATATCCTGTCATAACTTTTTAACCGTGAAGTCAAAAGTTATGAAAATTGTTGGGCCTTAAAGCTACTCCTTGGGCACACATTGTATCAAAATTTCAAAGAAAAAAAAGAAAAAATCTATTCGTAGTGAGCTGCCCAAAAAATTTATAATCTCAATAAACGCTGTTCAGGGCTTTAGGGGTTAAATGGATTTTGGCATGACCTACATGACACTCTTATAACCTCCCACACTTAGCATCTTTGAAAATTTGTAACTAATTGACAATGGTTCAAAAATGATAGAACCACCTCCATTTTGATTTAAAATCCTTTACCAATTCACAAAAATGTTGTTTATTCTTTAACCCCTAAAGGACCAAGGCCTTCTTTTTACAAAAAAGAAACTCTTAAAACTGCCATTTCTATAGCGAAGAGTAAAAAAATTTGAAAACTATTTTTTTGCACATCTAACCATAAGATCTTACACCTAACTAGTATGGGAGTGTGTAGAAAAAATTTCAAATTCTTTTACCACACAAATTGCAAGATCTTTGCGTTTTAAGTGAAAAAAACAAATTTTTTAGTACATTGCGGGACAGGATGATTTGACTTTAAACCTTCTTAACTTTGTTTTTTTCACTATAGATTTTGAAGCTTTAAATCTTTGTAGTGTATAATTGAGTTGATGGTTGTAGAAAAAAGGAAAAGTACAAAAAAACTCAATTTTTATTCTTTAAAAAATTGTTATGTAGAAGTAGATATAAGATAGAAGGAAAAGTTAAATAATTGATATCTCTAAGATGGCATTAAAATCCACTAATTTCAATGGTAGGATTTTTCTAGAAAATAAAATAAATGATGTGGAATTTTATTTATTTTAAATTGTAAAAACTGCATTTGGAATTGAATCCTACAAATTGTTTTTTCAAGAAGACGATCAAATTGCTTGAAAATCAAGATTGTCCATAAATTTCTCATAATAAATCTAAATGGATTGAATTAAAGCTTTTCACATAGACAAAAATATAATCTATGAGAAGAAATTTTTATTTTTCTTAAAACTTAAATTTTGAAATTTTTTGTTGTTGTCCAATCTCCCTTATTTTGAGCTTATTTAGACATAACTTTTGTTCCTCAGCACTACTTGAAAAAAAATTATATTTCCATCAAGCTAATCAATTTTTCTATCTTCAAAAAAAGTTTCAAAAAATAAAGATAAAGTTTGGGCCCATAGGTACCTGTCTAAAATCTCCCAAAAGATCAATGCTCCTTCAGGGATTAAAACATACCAATTGTGCTCCAAAACTTATTCGGACAATTTTAGGTGTAGTTACTTTCAATCAAGTACAATCTTTTCAAATATAACCACCCTCAAACTACATCACATATTTAGATATAGCATTTAAGGTAGGTGCACCCAAAAGCGCCAGGAATTGGGCTATGGGTATCTTTAAGATATAATGGTGAAGATTGAATTGAAGAGGTGGAAGAAAATTGCAAATAGGGAATGGAACTGCAGTCAATTTTTTGATTTTCCAAAATATGACACAACAGTACGTAGGGGTACAAAGTTTTGGCAATAGAGTGTTTCAAAGCATTTGTAGGTTGTACTGAAATGGAGCAATAGCATTGAAGAAGTTGCATGCTCAAGTTGGCAGAAGTGACAAAGAAAAAGTTGGAAACTGTTCCAAAATGTGAAGAAAGTTGTGCCATTTTTATTATTTTATATTCAGTATGAAGTACTAGGATGGTTTTCTATGATACAAATTCATTTCAACTCTTTTTCCCATAATAATTCCACTGTCATCTTAACAATCTTCAGTAAGTACGTCATTAACAATTGCCTTGAACCTGTAAACACTGTGATGTAATCACTAACCACCATAAACTAATCACTGACAACTTCTACCACAACTGAAAACCATTTCCCATTTTTTTTTAGGTGGCGGTTTAAGACAATGAGTGATTTTGGGTGTACCCACTATGCCAAGAGTCAGCAAGTAGAACCCACAAGCAACACGTGTCTCAACGCTACTATTCACCTAAGCCATACACCTTATTTGCATGGGTTACAGTAGAAAATGTTATGAAAAGCATGTGGCTCAAGAAAATGCACCGAAATGTGGTGATATTAAAGAGCGGCTGACCTGCAGGGACCGGTAACAGGGAGTCAGGGACCGATAACAAGGGCCGATAACAGTGACCGCGGACCGAGCACGCGGATCCCGAACTTCGAGAACACAGTTCTCCTGGTTCCCGTGGCACCCACGGCAGAATCAAACGAGCATCAAGCCCCTTGTCCTCCTTTCCAGCCCTTCCCACCGACCCATGAAACCCATCTTCAAGCTTGCTGATGAGAAGAAGCCTTCATAACTATATGAACTCAGTTTTTGTTGAAAGATTTCAAGGGATTTCATCAGCATTTGCAAAGACGTGCCTCGTTGTTCAGCGTGTGAGAATTCTTTAGCCTTTCTTTCGGTCGTCATGGCGTGCGGAGGAAAGAACCCTGTGGATCTGCACAGCAACAGTCTGGAGATCGATGAGTTGGCGAAGTTCGCCGTGTCTGAGCACAACAATAGCAATCAGGTAATTTGGGGTTGCGCGAGTCTGGTGGTTTATGTGATGTGAAAGAGTTTTGGGGATATGTTTATTTGATCAACAATTGGTTATGATGTATGTATTCCTGTGGAAAGAACGTTGCTCTAAAATGCAGTGAGATATTGTAGCAGTATCTTGGTTGGTTCAAATAAGATCATAATTGGCTTGGCTTGGTTCGGTTTGATTTGATTTGGGTGGGGTCTCTTGTTTTGAATTTCCACGGGTTTGGAGTTTTGGTGATTGATTTCAAGGGTTTGAATGTAGGGTTTGGGAAGCGTGAATCTGTCTCTGTAGGTTGGTGCTGTGATCCTTTCTCGTAATATGTTATTCAGAGACTTAAGCTTTGGAATGGAAATTGTTGGTTGACACAGTGTGCAACTTGGTGTGTGTCTCAAATTGATTTTCTTTATTCTTTTGTTTAACACATTGAAGAAGTTTCAATTCAAATTGGTCTTGAGTTTTCGGATCGTCTTATTGATAGTTACGGTATTTTGTGTGGTGTTTCTACAGAATAGCGTACAAGATGTGCCGGCAAAGAAGTTGTCGTTCTCCAAGGTGATCTCTGCCCACACGCAGGTGGTGCAGGGAACCATGTACCATTTGGTGATCGAAGCGGAGGAGGCGAATAAGCCCAGTCAATACGAGGCGCAGGTGTGGGTGAAGCCATGGGAAAACTTTAAGAAGTTACACGAATTCAAGCCCAAAGAAGGTTGGTGAACCTTCACTTGTTACAGAGATTTCCATTCTCTGTTACTCCCTTCTTATGTTTATTCACAATTTGATTTCTATATGTTTTGTGTCTTCATTCTTGACATCATCTTCTCATGTGACTGCTTGAGGACATCATCTTCACTTTTCGGTAATCAATTCGGTACTACTTAGCTCCCTTATGGTTTCCTAATCATTACCTTGATGTTTTTATCCAGTTGCAATTGTTTGCAATTTATTGCTTACTGTGATTTTTGGTTCTAAAGGAGAGGATACAGTTAATGTGCCTCACTTTAAGACTCTTAACATGTGTAGGAGTTTGGTTTCATTGGGAGATGTTTTGAGTTGTGGAGAGATCACTTTGGGTACAATTGCCCAGGTCCCTTGAATGATTCCCTGATGGTTTCTATCCAATTGCAATTGTTTGCATTTTATAGCTGAGTATGAGTTTTGTTCTGAAGGAGAGGTGCTATTGACACCACTTTGAGCATTTTCAAACATGTGGAGGAGTTTGCTTTCATTGGGCAGATGTATAGCGTTGTGGAGATTTCAATTTGGACACAAGAGCCGAATCTATTGATATCAATATTTTATCACTGTGGATGAATCCAGAGTACTGTATCAATTTCGGACAAATTGTATAACATTTCGAAATGCCAATTTTTTTGGAGGTTATTTCTTGAAATAGGAGAATTTTGAATGGAAAGTTTCCAAGAAGTCAATATTTTGTCGAGAATCTTATTGGGGTTGTTTTAGGCCTCACAAAAGAAGGGTTTCCAGATTGAGGGTGTGCTTTGTAGGACTACACTAGTGGCTGTGCTCTTACTAACCACGATTGACTTTGCTTTTCTATCTCATGAACTTTGATATAATGTGGTTTTATGAACTAACTAATGGAGGGAATTTTTTTTTCAGTTGCTGCCTGAGGAGTAACGGGACTGGCGATGGACTTTGATCTGCGAAGGATGTTGCACTCCTGAGATCTACTGATTAGAGTGTACTTTGCGATTTATGTAAATGCTTGTAGGTCAGTTGTTTACTGTATGTTCAGGTTTACCGAATGTATTATTCTGGAGTTCTTGTCTAGTTTTCAAGCGGTGGTTGCTTTGAGATGCTGCCATAGATCCCCAACAAGTGTGCTCTTGGTGTTGTAATAAAGCCCTCGAGAGCACGGAGGTGGTTTCTCAAAATTTGAACGTGTTGGATTTTAAACATTGAATTGATCTTTAAAGTGTTTTTGTGGCCAAGTATTATAGAAAATAGGTAAGTGAAATTTAAGCAAGGGATCAGCTGCAATTGTGATGGCAACGACACAAGCTGTGCTGGTATGTGTTTAGAGCTAATCTAGAATGACATTTATGGTCAGGTATTGCTTGAATGTTTTTGGCATCTAAGTCTTGGTGACTGCATTTGTGAGTTCATTGCCTCGGACGCAAGTTTAATTTCAAGGCGTTTAGATTTTTAGTTATAGTTTTAGTATTTAAGAATGTGAATCTCAGTTCCTTCGTTCTGAGGGTGGTAGACCATCTGCGGCTATGAAATAACCCATGCACACAAATACATTTGAGATTCCTTCTTTGACATACAATCCAACAAATGAACGATTGAAACCTCTAGAAGATTGAATTGTGCACCTTTTGTCAAAGTTTTATAAAACTAAAGAGGACGGGCCAATGACCACTGCTTCCAAGCCTCAGAGTCCATGAATAAAAAATTGAATATTTATTTTTTCTGAGATGAAGTCATGTTTGTAAAGTTTCAAATTTTTGGGAAATTTGAAATTATTACAAATTTTTTATCCCTTATAAACCACTCTAGTGATCATGGAAATCATTCATTTTGATATCATGGAATCATTGGAAGTCAAACTATTGTTGAAGATCTCTCTTTTCTATACAAAATTCTAAAGATGAATAGTTGCACTTTTATTTGCCACATAGAAAGATACCCTATCATCAATTGGACACTAAATGTCTCCATTGACATTTATGGGTTAAGAAAGTAACAAAGAAAATTCATATCAAATACAAAATATATTGTGAAATTTCCACTCCATAGATGTGTAGTATAGTATATAACATCATGGTATGAATGAAAGTTATTGTGTCATTCTAAAATTAAAAAATCAACAAATTATGGTATTAGGCCCGAGTTTTTATTGCTATAAAGTATTGAAATTTACAAAATTTTCAAAATCTCCAATTGAAGTAAGAACTACAATTGATAAGTTTGATTTCATTACTTGAACTCAAATTCAAAAAATACATATATTTTTATGGCTGAAATTGACATCAAAAATAAACATAGCAATGTATAATTAGGCAATGGTCCTACCTATATTCAAAAGGTATTATGCCACCCTAGATGCCTACAAGGAACTTATCAATAAATACAAGGATTGGAATTGAATGAAGAGCCATATAAGACAATTTTGTTTCAACCATGGAGGTCCATTTTCAAAGATACAAAAAAAAACTTGCCCGCTTAGTGGTAAATAAAATATTATAAATAGCAAAAAATGTACTACAAAGGTGATAAATGGATTAAATATCTTTTTCTTTAGAAAAGTCAATAATACTATAATGACGGAATTTACAATATTGTTCACAAAAAAAGTATTGAAGTATCTTTTAAAAATTGGATGAACATACATTTTTTCCATCCTGTAGTCTTTGGTAAAGTCATCCAAAGAATGTTTTGCATTTTGAAGGTGCTTAGGGCTAAACTTCTAAATGTTGATAAAAACAATGAAAACTCTTGAAGAAATGAAGTACACATAGCATTGTTAACCAACCTAAGCTAATTCCCTTGGAGGAAGGATAATGCCTCCCTATATGCCTTAAAGCAAACTTAGCTATAATTTGTAGACATTAGTTAACTTGGAAGTTACAGCATTGCTTTTGTTGGTTCAATGGAAAGTTGCAAGACAATCATTCACTAGCTTAAAATTTGCCATGTTGGGGGCTCCATCTTGTATGAAAGTAAAAAAAAAACCTTCTAGAATGGTTAACAATATTATATATTGCTTCATTCATTGATACATAATTAGCATGGCTGACATTGTATGTTTAAACTTGGAGTCACTACAAAATCTAAGAATTTTTTTATAAAGATAAAATTGACTTATATAAACTTGCTAGCCAATTAAGGTAATAGATTTGTCCAAAATAGTACTATAGTGACTAATAAAACTAAGTACAAATCTAAAATATTTTCAATCCTACAATCTAGAGGGTGCACTATTCAGGAAGTTCGTTGATCACTTCTAAACAAGCCTCTATTGTTAAGGGGCTATGCAGGTGATTTTTGGGATTTATGGGGGGCTTACTTTACCTAAATTTCTAAAGGGTGCCTATTTCATCTACCGTATCCTTTAATTTAGATTTTTTTTAGTGCCAATTTTTTATACCCTATATTCATTATAAATATAACATAGTAGAAAGTCATACAAACAATTGACACATAAAAAATTATAATAAACATCTAAAATTTTAACCTGATCTTTGTAAACCCTAAACCAAATTCAAACATGAATACAAAATTTCTTAAGCAAATTCGAAAAACCTCCACCATCATAAACAAAAATCCTAACTTTCAAAAAACTTCACTGAATCCCAGTCACCCACTCAATCTCGCCACTCAGTCACTGATTGAATTGACGGAAGTGCCTAACTAGTGACAATATCATTCATTCATGGGCTCATTCATCCATATTTAAATTTTCCTATACAACAAGCACATGGGATTCTAGTCAATCCTTAGTATACCATAAACCCGGGGAGATCACTCCTTGTAATTTTAAGTATACATTTGAGTTAAAGAGGGTATTCAACATAGGACTATTTACCTTCATTTTAGTAATTAAAATGACCATATTTTTACATATAAATTCAATCATTTGGTTTTTATAGTTAGGCTATCTTATATACAATATTTATATGTCTAATTTTTTCATATCCACTTAGAACACACTATAAAAGAAGTGTCTTAAATATACACTATTTTTTTAATATATGCAATACTTGTATTGTAGTACAATTTCAAATGACAAATAAAAATGTAAAATGCAACAATAGTTTTAAATATTCTAAATTCTATAACATGTATTCTAAACAACCTAATATTGTGAATAATAAACATTATAGAAACATTAAATATAATTATAATACTAAAATTAAGAAAAACACCAACACTAGTAATATAACATGAACAATATGAGAAATTGACACTCTAAGAACATTGTAGATTAACCCAAGAATATGACCTCTATTTTAATATAGAGACTATATATTTTATTTTTACATATGCATTTACAATTATTTTGAATTTAAAATAAAATAATAAAAGAGCATTTATTAAACAATAGTAAAAAGAAGATAATTCTAAACATTTACAAGTATAGGTCTAAGGCAATTAAAATTATCCTTCGTTAGTTTGCACGTTGACATCAAAGAAACGAGGAGCGCACCCCCCGGGTCCCACAACCACACTCTAAGCATAGTAAGCAACAATGGACAATGTCCAAAAGTATATATATATATATATATATATATATATATATATATATATATATATATATATATATATATATATGAAAGTTGTAGTGTATAACATACTAACACTACCATGGAAGTTTGAAGAAAAAAATAGTTGTCATTTGAAAGAAAATTAATTTTAAAGTTAACCATGTCTAAAGCTCAATTTTGTTAACTATGAATTGGAATCCCTTTATCTTTTATCAATTTTCTTAGAACTCCAAAAAAACTTTTTGTACCTTAGCATGTTGGTATACATCATTTAAGATTGTTGTTACTAAAATCAAGTGGAGATTCTATTTTATAATACTTAAGATATCAAGAATTTGACAAACATATACATGATGTTAATTGGTTCTCAAAATATTTGAATTTTTCTTCTAAGTTGAGGGCATAGGATTGTATTAGCCATTGTATAGAGACTATGGTTCGGGCTATGGTTTGCAGTGTATAGAGACTATGGTTTGCAATATGGATCATTTTTCTATCTTAACACTATTGCATTTGAAATATTTGTTAAATGGAATGATGTAATCAATTTATATTTTATAGGCATATAATGCAATTTTGGGTGCAATTTTTTTGTATGA
Organism: Thuidium tamariscinum; assembly: GCA_947034885.2. Classification (NCBI taxonomy): domain Eukaryota; kingdom Viridiplantae; phylum Streptophyta; class Bryopsida; order Hypnales; family Thuidiaceae; genus Thuidium; species Thuidium tamariscinum. The sequence continues at coordinate 16,478,519 of OX344751.2, forward strand.
AGACTTGAGTTGATAATGCACATATTTGTAAAAAAGAACTTAAAATAATAAAATAATCATTATTGATATCATCAAAAAAAAGTGATTAAGGTTTGTATAATTTTTTAACATAGATTCAAAATGGCTTAAAGCCCCTTGTTAATGTAGTTTTATTTGAGGTGTCTTGAAATATTTTCTTTTTTCACAATTGATTACCTTTGACTCTAAATCACGAGGAGGACACTTCCCACGTTTTAGCAACCCAAGTGTGGCGGAATATAGGGTGGATTTAATTCATTTTGAGTAATATTTATAAGTAGTTATAAAAGAATTACATATAAAATAGGGGACATGAAAAATAGCAAGTCCATTATAAGTAATGTAGGTAGCCAAAAAATATGGTCCATTAATTTTTAGGTACATGTAATTTAGGGGCAAAAGAATTAGATCTAAGGAATTATGGGGAATTTCGTTAAAATGGCGGTATTCCACATGCCATTTGTACACCTTGACATCTAGGACAAGTATACATTGCTAATATCTAGGACACTTTTAGATTTCTGAAATCTATGACAAGCATAGATATTAGACCAAACAATCTAAAAAATCTAGGATTGGTATAGATTTCAGAAATCTAGGAGAGTTGTAGATTTCCAAAATCTAGTACAGGTGTAGATCCTAGGATAGAAAAAACGGTTCAGACCGCGCAGTCTAAACTGCTCAAAAGCGCCAATTTAACGAAATGGCACCATTTTAACGAAATTTCCCATAATTGTATTTAGTAGGGTTTGTTTATACTACGTCAAAATTACAATATAGTACTATGTCAAACTTATAGTATAGTACCATACGTTGAGGACAAATTTGTCATACCCTGGACAAAATCTTTTTTTTTTGTTTAAATTTCCCTTTCATTCACCCTATTTAGAATTTTCAAGATTTGGTTTATTGTGATTGGCAATATTTTGTTAATTGTAGCTATGGCCCTCTTACTTTACCACATTGCAAGCTCAACATGATAGAAGCTTTACAAAATCTTGTTTTATAGGGCTAAAATAAGGTAGGCTTTCCAAAATTTTGCTCTACTCGGGCTTAATCAAGGCTTTGCTATTAGGTTTGAGTAATGAAGGCCATACTATCAATTTATAAGCTAAAATCAAGGCTTAACAATCAAGTCTTAAGGCTTTTCAACATAAAATAAGGAGTATTATTTTATATGAGTTTTTGATTTTTTGAAACATATAGATAGTATCATTTTTCATTTTTCATCAAATTTTTTTTGAAGATTTCTAATTGTTTTCATTAATCTTTTCTACACTATCAAACTTGTCATGTCATGATTTGTGAAAATTTCATCATGTGCCATATTTATTTAATTTCGAATTAATTTTTGACAAATCTAACGCAAGTGTAGGATACTCATACGTCAGAGTTACAAGATGAAACTCCAAATCAGTGGATGAAGGTGAGATTTCATAGACTTAGAGTTTTAAAGTAGCTGTTGGGTGGCAAATGGTAGATTGAATGTTTTTTTCCAAATACGCAAGTGTCTATCAAAAATGTAGTAGATTGTTGTTACTATAGTTTTTTCATTTGCTAGCAAGCATTTCTTCTTGTCCACATTTTGACATTGAGGCACATTTTTAGTTCTTTGCACATTTAGTACTTTCATTGACTTCAGTTTTGTATTTTTGAACACATTCTTCATATGGCTTCTAATTGTTGAGTATGGCTTTCAATTCTAATGTTTTGTGTTTGATTCATGCATACTAATTGGTGTTTAGAACTTTAATCTTTTTTTCTATGAACTTTTTCTTTGAGTCACTTTTACTTTCTCATTAGTTTTTTATTTAGATTTTTTACTTACAAAAAAAAAAAAAAAAATTGCATTGACCTACATATTATAAGTAATGATATGGATGGTTATATAGGAATTTTTTTTGTATTAGGTAATGATAGGGGCCCTATATTCTGACTTATAGGGCTTACAAAAATCATGCACATGTGCTCTGAAAAACGATATGGATTGATTTCAATTGCATCAAAAAAATAATACATGAAGTTCCTAAATGCAATCTTATTAAAACTGAAATGAATCTTACAGTATTTTAACATTTGGAAGAAGTTAATTGGGCAATCAATTATCATTCAAAAAATTTAAGTAAACACACTCTGTCTTTGAAATGGACCTCCTTGGCTCTAATTTCATCCATTGACAAAGTATGAAACAACATCTGACAAGTTTTAATTATGCACTCAGAGTTATTGGCAATCCATTTTGGAACCATTGATTGTCCATTACACGGCTCTCTACATGACCATTTGAAGAAGAGGGTCTCTTTTCATGCCACCTACCATACTAACTCCTGAGGAGAAACCATTGCGTCAAACTTGTTCTTTGGCACGTTTAGCATGACCAATTGGGAGCATTTCACACTAGGTCCAAAGCTTGAGAGGGTTATTGATTTCCATCAAAGCAATTCCAAAAAACTCGCAAGAATTTGGCTTCTCAATCCTTGCAATTAGGAAGAAAATTAAAGCAATTGAAAGATCATTGCCATCCCAAATGCTTACATCGTAGCACTTTTTGATTAAGTCAACAGACCCTCAAAAGAAGTTTGGTTTGGATAGGAATGGAAATCTAAATTAAGGTAAAGAGAGTGTTGAAAATGAAGAATGTATTTTGTTACCTCTTCTCAACCCATTTCTTTAAACTCTCAACAAAGTTTGGGCATTCACTTCTATCGAGCCTCTTGACTTGGATGATTGTAGTGCGAATTAGCCCTCAGACCACCTATACACCATTCAAGTTTTTGTAATATTAATTTCAATAGATTCATGAATCTATTTTTCAAAGCCTTGAAGGTTGACTCAAAGGTGATTGAGTCTTTAATATTTCTATTTAATATCCTTAAGGATGGATCAAGAGTGAACAACAAGAAATGGTAGGATACTAAATCCTCCATTCGAAGTGGGCCCAGTAAGGTAATTTGGGGGTTTTCTAGGATAAAAGTGAAAAAGCCCCCTATTTAGTGCCGTGTCTAGGGTATGTTCTAGTCTTTCCATTGCTAATTTGAGGTCTTTGATTGCAAATATGAATTCAAAATTTCCAAAAAAAAAATATTGTGTCAAAAAAAAAATTCCTACATTTTTCCTAAAGTAAATCGTCCTTCTTCAGCCCACTTTGAATGGAGGATTTAGTATCCATTAAGTGGTCACTTCAAGAGCAAACTATTTCAACAAGATAATAATTAATACTTTGTATCCACTTGTTTATTTTTATTTTTTTTGACACAAATGAAATGAAATTTCATTGCAGTAGCTCCATTTGTTTTGACCTCAAGTGAAATGAAAGGCTAAAGTATTCAAGTGATTAAGACAGGTAGTTTGTTTTGTTTTGTTTGTCACGTTGAAATCTCCTGATCCATGCATCCCTCAATTGCGTGCTTGATATCGTTGGAAAGCTCTCGGCGAGGAGGGGTGCATGGGCTTGGTTTCGAGGCATTCTATGGTACGGCAAGAAAGTTATTGAATTTCAAAGTTTTAATGGATTAAAAAATTAAAAAAATATTTTTACTTTAGCTCTAACTGTGGCATTGCTAAGGAGCACACTACTGTAGTTCAAGTGAAAATTTCATTCATTTGTAAAAGAAAAAGAAAAGGGCTGTCTAAATACACTACACTAAATAGGGTATTTAGTGTTGGCAATACTATTTGCAAACCATGACTCTATATATCATTTACCCTACTAAAGTAAGTAACACTAAATGTAATTTCTAACACTAAAAGTACTCTATGGCAAATCTGAAATATGAAGAGGTTTACATTTACTGTTAGAAGGTAAAAAGTGACATAAGAGGATTTTCATCTGGTTTACAAGATTGCGAGTTCCCAAACGCCGGGAACGGATTGGGAACTCTGGGAACGCAGTGCTGATGTGGTAGAGCGACTGCCACGTCAGAAAATATTAATTAATTAAATTAATTAATATTTTAAAAATATTTTCTTTATAAAAAAATTTAAAAATCATTTTCTTTATTTCTTAAACATTCTGAAATTTTATTTTTTAAATTAAATTTTATTTTTTTCAAAATTCAAAAATCCAGACCAATAGGGGGCTGGTATGCAGCAATGGGAACAGTTTCTGGGAACACCCCTGAAACAGTCTTCTTCAGGGCCAGAAATCCTCTTATGAGACAACATGAAGGCGGCGCATTGAAGTTTAGCACTACGCTAATCATCTTAAAATTGACATTTAGTGTAGAGTCAAGTAGGGTGGTAATTACACTAAATGTAATCCAACACTAAATACCCTATTTAGTGTAGCATTCTCTTTTTTTTCTTTTTTTTCTTTTTTATTCTTTTTAACAAATGGGGAGAACCCACTACACTAGCATCCTTTTCGGAGCATTGAATGCTGCAGCCCCATCCCAAGCGCAGGAAGGGAAGAGGAAGTCCGCCCAGACCCATGTGCACCACTTGAAAAAGTCCAGGGAAAAGTTCAGAAAAAGCCAAGGAAAAGCCATAAAAAGGCAGGGGGGACGGATATGGGGAGGCCCTACCAGAAGCGGGCAGCTGGCCACCTATAAGCGCGGGCTGAGGATGGGAGTCATGGGACCAGAACCCGCGGCCGCCCATCATTAACACCGACGGCGCAGATGCTCACTTGCGTGGCTAGTGCCGCACTGCCGCAGGAACTTCTGCAGTTGACCTGGACATGCATTTAATTAATGACGTCCCCGCCTCCCCCACCTATGTTTTATTGGCAGTTTGGCACCACATTGAAATTTTATTCAGCGGTTTAACCTTGGCAATGGAATTCCATTCCATTGGTGTAAAATTTTATTTTATTTTATTCAATGGTAAAAAGTAAAGGAAAAAAATTCAATGGCAAAAAAATGACACAAGTAGTAGGGTGTTTTTTTCAAATAGTAAACTGCCACAAGCCTTCTTAACACTCTATTTGGAAAGGAAGGAGTTGATAGGCTCAAATGTCAAATGTTGCAATGTGGCAAATAAATTTTATAAAAAAAAAGCATGAGTTGTGGTGCACCCCCTATTTGGAGGCAGAATTGGAGGAGAGACAAACAAATTAGATGAAGTTTGAAGGCATTAGGAGACTACGGGTTCCCGGACTGCGGGAACGCAGTTTCTGCCCTATGAACTCGAATCCTACGTGGTCGTGCCCCTGCCACGTAATTATTAATTTTTTTTCAAAAAAAACAAAAAAAAATTTGGACTTATTTTCATATTTCAGGACTCAGAAAAAAAATTTATTTATTAATTTATTTATTAGATTAAAGTCGGCTTGATAGCGGCTAGTGGCATTGGGAGCCATTTCGGGAACAAACCTGAAACGGCCCTGTAATGCCCTCAGATTTCTTCTAATGATACAATTTAGGTGTACAAGGGCAAGATAATGCACCCCTATTTAGTTCTATCTTTCGCTCTTTCATTTTTTTTTTACAAAAATGAGAATGATTTGTAATGACAAATGCAAAGTTGCTATTTGTATGGAATTCTCTTGACTTTATAGTGCATTGAAAGTGTTTTATAAGTGGATATCACACCAATCCATATATATGTTTGTATGTGACATTCACGCCCATAGTTATATATGTTACTTCAATTAGTTCCAACACCTACTTTGATTTCCAATTTCACCCCTTATAGTTGTAAATGTTGATTGATTTTTGTACTTTGTTCTCATTTCCTTAAACTTCCTTGTACCCTAAAACTTATTAAGGTAGAACCATCTATAACCAATCATTAAAGATATTCTAGACATAATTTGGTGTAGTGCAAGGCAAAACAAATATTTTTAGAGGTGCAGTGATAGAAATGATGAAGATTGCAAAAAATTTGGTAATTTTATTGCATAAATTGAAATTAAAGTATTTTGAATTTTAAAAGGCAAAAGGTGCACTACATTCATTGCCAATTTGTGGACTCTTCTATTTCCAATCAGGCAAAAAATCCATTTTTTTACTCATTCTTTCCCACTTTCTTATACACTATTTTGAGACATGTGCCATGAACTTTTAGTCCCACGTTTGAAAAGGAGAAAAAAAACATTCTAGTCTTGCTTGTCCATCTATAGGTTGGTTATGGGGTGCCGATTGCTTATTGGTAGTTCTACCTTAGAAGATGTAAAACTATTATCATTAAGGTAGTTGACCAAAAATTATGGGATTTATAGATGAACAAATCTCTATATTTTTTGTTTTAAACATTTTCCTTTGAAAGTAATTTATGGAGCAATTATAGCCTACAAAGTCCTACATGGATTAATGGAAAGTTTTAGGTCTTTTCTAAAACATTAAAAAATTAAAAATGAGTTATTTTATTTTATTTTGGATACAAATGGCACCATTTCCTTTCACAAATCACAAGAAAACCAATGCAACTATAGAATTGCAATAGAACCAAGAAATCCAAAAGTTTAAATTGAAATGATTCAATTGCAAAAAAAAAGGCATTCTAAACGCTGAATTTGATCAAAATGATGGTACTCTACAAGGCATTTTTCAAATTGCATAGTTTGAACTGAAAACTAGAATCTAGGACTCGTATAAATTTTTAGACACCTAGGATTCATATAGATTTTTTAAATGTATGATCGGTTCAAATTTCAAACCACACGATCTAAAACATCTTCGACAGATATAGTTTTCAAACATCTATGACACATATAGATTTCAAGAATCTATGATAGGTTTAGATTGCAAACCACACAATCTAAATTGTAAAAAGTGTCAAAGTAATGGAATGTTGCCAATTTAACAAAATTTGCCATAATTCTACTTTGTCTAGAAATGTTTGTTTTGTTTGAACCTCTTGACTTTTTAAACCTTAGAGGAGGTGTTAGTGATAGTAAAAATCCTCTCTTTGGGCATAACGTGAAGAATAGGTTTATACAAATCCAAAAACACTCATTAGAAGTTAAACTATTATACATTGTATACAAGACCTTCCTTTTCTATGCACAGTTTGAAAGATGAATAGTTGGACTTTGTTCTACACCAAAGAATTCCCTATCATTCATTGACCAAAAAAATGGCTACAATATTGTTCATAGGTTAACCCTTAAAATTAGTTAACTATGTTTTTACCAAAAATGCTCCAAAAGTATCACTTCTAATATAAGTACCAAATTTTTGAAAAGAAATATTTTAAGCCACATGTAACAATAGGATCTTGTAGTATGCTGGTTTGAGAAGCAAAGAAAAAAATTCAAATATTTATACTATATAGATTATAAGATATGAATGTTTGAATTGACCAAAATCCTTTCAATAGCCATACAAAAAATTCAGTAGTTGTATATCACAAGCTCACATTTGTATAAAAGAATTGTCTAAAATGGTAGTCCTTTTTTGGATTCATTCTTTAAGGCAAGTTGGCTATATACTTGAAAAACTTTAGATCATTTGGAATTGTACAACATCTAGGAAAAAAATAGCAACCCAAAAGAAGTTGAATATGATGCAAAATACAAAACTGTTAAAAAATTTAGTTATGAGATTGAAAGTTGCCAATTCCAATGGTTTATCATTCAAATGTTGTAATAAAACAATCTATAGAATGATCTACAATTCTACACCAATGTTTTGTTTTGTTTTCCAAAATTATATTGAAAATTGAGTTAAATAAAGGAAGGTCGTTGCAAGAAACACTTACCGGTTTTGGCTCAAAATGGCTCAAAATCAATGAGTCTGTGAGTCCTATGGCCCTTTGAAATAAATTTTTTTTAAATTGAAAAAAATGTGGATAATTTGAAGAGCAATGAGGATATTATGTCTCTTGAAATTCAGACCTAAGAAATTTTTTCTCTAAATGTTATAGACAATGGAAAATACAATGAAAATAGCTCTTTTTTCACTAATTTGGTAAAAATAGTAAAAAAATTCAAAAAATGAAAATGAAAAATCCATTTTTTCTTCAAGTAAAGGTCTTTCTTTCCAACAAATTTCATCTTTAGAAAAAATAAATTCTATTCTCTACACTTGCGCAAAGTCAGCCACTTTGACGACATGTGGAGGTTGAACAGTATAATATTTTCAAAAAATATCTTCGTGGTCTTGTGTAACTTTAGGTGAGGTCCTTGCATGAATTCATGCCAATTTTCAGCTCAAAATTTTCATTTTTGGGTCAAAAATAAGACTAAACCCCCCAAAATGGCCAAGGTAGACAGCCAATTGGGGGCAGTTTAAAAATAGTAAACTAATTTTTAAAAAATTAAAAAAATTACACAACATATAAAACTTTTGTGTGCACCTTCATTCCAAATTTCAAGTTGATAGGGCAAACAATGCAAACATTATGAGCAAAAAACTACTTGTTGGAGGTCAAGGGGACAAAAAATAAGACAAGTGTTTCTTGCAATCATCCAGTCCTGGACTTCAAAGTTTCTATGTATTAGAGTTTATGGAATCTATAATTTCTTGCAAACTAAAACTCCTCATAACTTTTGACTTGTTTATCAAAACATATTTTATTAAAGTTTTCTACATATTTATAAATCTAGACAATCAATTTCAAATTTTTGTTTCTAAACAAAGTGATTTTTAGATCTACTTGTATTGCAAGAGGCCAAGAGTTGAGAAAGATACAACACATCATGTTGTAACTTTTTAACCATGTAGTTGAAAGTATGAAAATTGCTGGGCCTTAAAGATATTCTTCAATTCATCTACACCTACTAAAGTTTGGGTCCAAAATATGTAAATCTCTAGTTACATACTCACATGTACTTGCCTCAAATTTCTATGTTGTCAAAAAAATGCACCTCAATCCTTTAGGAGTTTAGGGTAGAAAGATGTCATTTGGGTTACAATGAACACGTGCAATATTAGTCATTGATTCTTGATCAAGATAAAGAATTTGGACCCTTTTAAATTTAAACTTTTTATAACATGATCAATGAAATTGGTATCACATATTTTCCAATGAAACCGCGGACACTTATCAGTAAGGTAGATGGCTGTAAAAGCGCCCCTCTTCTTGCAACCGTCCCATAGGTGGTTGTAAAATGGATGGGAGCTGATCTTTAAATGGACCACTATCGCTATTGAATGAATCAAGAAAATTTATTTTATTTTATTTTGAGAACCAATCATTTCTTCTATAGTTCAGAAATCATTTTAGTAGTTGCAGGGGGACATATTATGGGACACCTATGGTCACAAATAGGTACCTACTACAAAAATCTTTGAAAATTCATAACTAATTCAAAAATGATTCAAAAAATATGAAACCACATGTGTTACATTCAGCATCCATTTTTCTCTCTCTGAAAAATGAGCTAAAAATATTCCTGTTCATGCAAACATATGAAAAAGGCGGATCAGCCCTTAAAGTGTCGCTTTTAGAGCCATCTACCTTATTTGGGGGGGCTGATGAGGGAGTTAACAAAAAGCCCCAGCCGTATTCATCCTGGTGTATGCTGTACTGTACAGTCCGCAAGTAAAAACCAGCTCTGTCTCTCTTGCTCTTTCTTCGAAAGGTCTTCCTCTCCCTTTCAGGTGCTTTCTGTGTTTGCCGGGAATGGTACAGTAATCCGTAATTCCCTTTGTCTAGATCGCACCACATTCCTTATATTCCAGGAAACAGCCGGCCCCCTTTCCAAATCACAACACCATCACGGCCACCATCACACAGTAGTCCCTCTCCCTCTCACTGCAAAGACGAAGCCTGATTCGAGTCGTATCGATCAACCTCTTTGGTTTACTTCCTCAGTTGTACTTGGGTCCTTGCCTGTGTCCCTGCTTGGGTTCCGACTTGGGTCCTAGCTTACTAGCTAGCTTCGATTCTGTGCAAGCTTGTTAAGGTGTCTGCGAGTTAGTGGAGTGGCCATTTGGGTGCCTGCAGGACCTTTTTATTTGAGGTGGAGTCGATCTTGAGTTTTGTCGATAGAGCTAGTTTGGTGCCCGGTGTGGGAATCGGGAGAGATGCCTCGAGCTCCGTGTGGAGTGGAGGAGAACGGAGATGGGCTGAAGAAGGGGCCCTGGACACCCGACGAAGATCGCAAGCTCGTGGCGTATGTTCAGAAGCACGGCCACGGGAGCTGGCGTTTGCTGCCTCTCAATGCTGGTACGTGTCGATATATCTCCTTGGAACCTTTCTGTGGTGTTGCTAGCTCGGCCGGTAGAAGGATGTAGTTACGATGATGCTTAAGTTGCAGACGTGGGAAATGTGAATTCAATTGTAGGAGGGTCAATGACTCAATGTACGTTATTGTGTTTAGAACTGGATACGAAGCTCACTATCCGGTCTGGTTTCAGGTCTTCAGCGATGTGGGAAGAGTTGTCGATTGCGGTGGACAAACTACTTGCGGCCTGATATCAAGCGAGGCCGATTCTCACAAGGCGAGGAACAGATGATAGTTCATCTCCATGCCATTCTCGGCAACAGGTACTAGTTGCTGAAAGAGTCCCAGCTCTCAAGAATCGATCTTTAACCATGAAATGCATGCAATTAACTACTTCCGACGTAGATATGTATGTCTTATCTTCTTAGTGAGTCTACGTACGTAAGATGTCGATTTTACTTACTGCTTGGGATCGAACCCGTGTTAATGTTGTTGTAGATGGTCCGCCATAGCAAGCCACCTGCCTCGCCGCACAGACAACGAGATTAAAAACTACTGGAACACACACCTGAAGAAGCGTCTGGTTCGAATGGGCATCGACCCAGTGACACACAAGTCCACCGAAGCGGAGCAGTTGGTACTAGACAGCATCATTCCCGGTCTACGTCCCGTGGTGTCCTCCAACCTCACGCACATGTCCCAATGGGACTCCTTTCGTGCTGAAGCTGAAGCTCGTCTCTCTGGCCAGTCCTCAAGCTCGGAGTTACTGCACGAACCTCCAAACCACGGCGCGACATCCACAACTTTCATGAGCTCCTGGAAGGCGCAAATCGCGGAAACGCTTCGACCGAGTTTCGGTTCAGTGGAGCTGGACAAGCCCGCGCCAGTCAACTTCCAGACGTTTCTGCGAGACTGGGAGTCGTCGTTGCAAGGACGAACCTTAGCCTCGCCGACGATATTCTCCACTTGTGGCTCCCCCATTGAAGTTCCTGATTTAAGCTCGGAAACTCCATCTGGAACTGTGTCGTCACAGTATGATCCCCATGCCCAAGTCTGTCAACCCATGTTTCCCACGTCGGCAGGGATCACGGAGCGGTTACTACAATGCCGAGACTTTGAATCCAGTTTTGCTCTGGAGACTGATAGTCAGTCGTCTTTGAGGTTTGCAGGGATGTGTTGTGGGGACAGTGAAAGCCAATTCTCGCCCACCAGTACATTACATGACCACGATTCTTCTGGTTCGTACACGAACAGCCCTTGCATCGGTAACTTCGACGTTCAGGTGCAGGAGCTGGTGTTTCCTCAAGAGTCGTTTTGGCCACGGCAGCAGGTGACGATGGCGGACGCTGGGTGGAGTTTTAATGGCGTGAATTCTGTTGCGGACATGGCGAATGGCATTCCCATCCCCCAGTTTGATTCAGATTTGATGTAGAGAAACGGTTGAATATTCTCGAATCTAGCTAGGTAGAGTACTACTGTTGGAGGATATTAGAATTAGCGTTGTCGATTGATCGATGGCTACTACTATTGCGTCCCACTGATATATCGAAGAGATGGAGCCCAGTGAGTGACGGCGACCATGTGAAAACACCAAATTGGAGAGCTGCGATGGCATGGGCGATTGTGAAAAAAACAAGTTTTGTAGAGATCGAGTTGAGAGTTGGAGAATTTGAGATTTCGTTTCTGGGGTTGACATTTCCCCAAGCAATTAACTACTGTAGGGACTTGATTGCTCCTGCGTAACCCCATTTTTTTAGTCTTTTTAAGAAACATCATTCCGATCTGACAAGAGTTACTAAATATATCTCTTCATGCATGTTCACGGTATGCTTTTTTGCTATCAAGTATTGTACTTGTAGTGACACATAGAGTGCACTCCTTCCGTTCACGTTCAAATTTCTGTAATTCTGGGAGTACATGCATGTGAATCCTCTTGTAAGCTCCAGATGCCAGTTTGGCCGGGATTCCTCAAAATCATCAGTGATAAGGAAGATGAGCTTGGTTCAATTTTTCTGCACATCAGTCACCGCCCTTCAGTCTGCACTACGGCAGCACTTATCGACTTGTAATCATTGACGATTCTGATGAAAAGTCTCTTATTTACTTTTTCATTTGTACTTAAAAAACAATTATAAAAGTGGTTCTCTTGCTACTTGGATCACTGGGTGTCGGATCAGCGGAGCTAATTGGGAGATATTATCTTCGGTCCTTGTCAGACACTTGTCTTAACCTCAACTTGGAAGCTAGTCTTGCAATGGCCAGACGCCTCTTTTTTTTCTCAAATTGAAACTCGAGTTTATAATTAATGCAGACAATATGTGTTGCAGTGGAATCTGACTTTTAGGGAGTTAACCCGCCTTTTCTTCATCCAATCTCCGAAGTCACTCATCACTCAAGTGCTCCACCGCCATTGCTCAGTCTCTCATCCCCTTAACGTGTGGAATAATGCACATCATTCGACTAATATTCATTGAAGAAGATTCAATGAAGAGAATGGATATATCAATAAGGGTGTAACTTGAATAGATTTTCTTACATTTGATAGCCACCCAAATCATGATGAATAATTGAATATTGAACTGAGGTTCTAAATTTTCTCAAAATGCCAAGGGAAGGATTACATTTTGAGACTTTTTAAGATTTGAGAATGTCTTTTTGTTGCTCTCTCTATATGGCTCCTTTGTTGGATCCTTCAAATTTTTCTCTTGGAATAAAGGGGAGTCAAAGTTCCTTTCTTATTGGAGTCTTTCTTCTCTTGAATAGCCACAAGTCATAAAGTCATAAAGTTCAATTTTCTTGGATCAAATCTCTAGCCTTGACCTAGACAAATTTGGGTACACTTGAAATTGCACCTTGCTTAAATCATCATTACCATCACCTAGTATACATCTCCAGAATCAATATGTATGTATATTGAAGAAACCATTTTAAAACATCTACATTTTAGAATAATACTTTGACCCTTCATAACTTTTGCATATAGTATCCAAATGTTGCATCTTTTGGTATGTTGAAACTTCCTTTTTCTTGCCAAGAATATATGAAAATTTGACCAGTGTAATAATCCTAACCAGCAACAAAGAGTAACTAGACTCAATAGCAAAAAAAGTGGCATGCAGTTCAGGGGCACCTACCTTAATGCCCACTTATAGGAAGAAGAACAAATTTTCTACATGAGTGTATGGTAACGACATTCAAGTGGAGTTTCTATTACTTAAAATTAAATTATTAAAAAATTAAATTTACTAGCACATGGGGGTTAATGAGTGTGAAGTCTACGAAGTACGGGGAGATCAGAGCTACCTCTCAGCAGAACTGATCAAACAGCCGGTTGAAGCGTCTGTAACAGGCTCATCATAGCCCACTCCGAGCTTTCATCGTCCTTCCACTACTTGGTACTCAAAATATCATTATTAGTGTAACTTAGTGAGTTGCCGTGGTACAAGATTTTTTCAGAGCATCTTCGCAGTTCTAAATGTAGCACTGTCATTTCTCCATCATCCGCACAAACAGCAAACGAAAATAATGTCCTGGCTGGTCGGGATTCAAATACTGACTCTTTCCCCTTGCAATCGAAGAACCTCACTAATAAAGTTCATTTTGTGTCAAATAATAAAATTCGGAAAAAATAAAAATAGAGAATTACAGTATCATGTCCTTGTTAACCAGAGCTCGACCGGAAACAAAGTACAAGGTCTGATTAGTGGGGATAACCATCTCGATTATCTCTAATTCTCGACTAACTTACCCTACATGCAAGGCAAGTCACAGAATCATCATCATGCCTTCATCTTCGTTAATTAATAGCACTAGGCAGCTGTTGGCTAATTCCAGGTAAATACATGATATTCTCTAACAGGGTCGTCAGAGTTACATGAGATAATCCTGAGCAGTGATTGGTTGCTTTTCGACGCAAGATTGCTTGATAATCTCTAGAGGATCACATGCCCATGGATTGGATGAGTTGAGAATTCATAATGTTATAATAACTGGGTTCTCCACTTCTCCAGTAGTGAAGGATTCGGGACTCCTGCACTTTTTGCGAACAGCTGTGCTCATTCTCGCTTCCTTCGAACTATTGATAGTCTGTGTGCCGATGTCTTTGAGGACCAATTCCGGAGTAAACAATGCCGGGATTCTCAGCCGCCTCGACTGGCTGCAGCAGCCCTTTTTCTTTTTCTTTTTTTCGTTTGTTTTTGACACAAATGAAACGGAATTTCAGAGCAGCCCATTTTCCGATCTCCCAATGCCGTATTCTTGCCACTGTAGACTGACGAGGACAGCGCTGTATTTAGAGAGTAGCTCTGTCCAATCATGAATGACAAATGCGATCGATCGGAACTCGGAAGTGAGTGGGGCAAGCCGCACTCCAGCCGGCCCAATTCATGGATTGTGTTCTGGAGCTTCCGAAGCTTGGCAGAATCCCACTGGTGTTCCAAAATTAAGGAAAAACGAAGCTACAAATTCAGAATGAGACGAAGAGGAGCTTCCGGACGTTCCGGTAATAGAGTGTGTCCAAGTTTAGGATTGTGTCCCTGTGACTTTGTGAGGCCTGCAGGCTAGGCGAGTCCCAAGCCATTGGCCGTGTGGAGGAGTTACTGCAGCTTTTTCAGGAACCACTCGTTCGATCATTCAAAGAGGAGCAGAATACCCGGCGATGAATCGAACTCTCGGCACTTCGGCATGACTTTATGAAGGATCAGTGCCCAATGAAAGTGAGTTTTTGGCTTATGCTGGAGCTAAAGATGGAACTATGGAGTGTTCTCGAGACTAGGGGTTGTGATTAGTGATATATAGATTAGCTCCTCCTGGACATCATCGACGCTTGTTTAGTACGGGGGGAAGGGATTAGGGATGGGCGTCGCCCCAAGACTGGTTCCTGGAACTAATCAAATGTGTGCATTTGCAGTACCCAAATAAAGCCAGGGTCTGACGCTTTTCAAGAAAAAGAGGGGGATTCCATGTTCTCGAATGGGGCTTGCATGTTTGCTCCGAATTTGGGGATCTGGAATTCCGGGTGCAAAAGTGCAACTGAAATTAGGTTGGGGCATCGACAACCATTAATGAAGAGTGCTGCAGATGATTGAAAGGTTCCTCTAATCCTCTGGAAGTCCGTCTGGATGGTTCGAGAACATTCTCACTGCTCTGCACTTGCTCGGTTCAAAAAAATTCAAAAGATCCAGGTTGCTGGGATGCGACCATGCGGGCGGTAAGTGTAGGCCAAATTTGCGACGCAAGAAATGAAAAGTAATCTTCTCTTTCCATTTGTTTTCAAAAGAAAAGAAAAGAAAGATGTAATCTACGGAGCGGTGACGAAGGTTTCGCGTTTCCATTGGTGCGGCAGGTGGTCCCTCAAAATCATTGCATTGTGTAAGGTATACGATCTATTTCCAGACTATGTCAAGCGTTTTGTTAGCATATGTCCAATCGAGCAAAGGTGCGGGAGATAATTTTCTCTAGTCGGGGAATAGAAAATAATATTGAAGATTGCACTATTTTTTTCTAAATTCTAATTAAGTCTGGAATCACTGAGTAGAAAGTATTTAAAAAAGTGTAGGTTGTAGTTTGACATGTTCTTGATCTATTTAAAAACTATTTCCAAGAAGCACAAAATTCAAAATTAGCCATGGTGGCATACAAAACATGGAACGCAGAGAATTATAAATTTTTTATTTTATTTCTCCAACTACTTATTGTAATATCTCAACAAAGAAGTTTCCAATCAAGGCAGCTATTATTCCTACCTATAGATGGAGAATTTACAATGAATAAAAACAAGTCACCTTCATTGATAAAAATAGGTCATCCTATCTTGTACAAATGGGGCCTTGCTGCCTTGGTCAAAAATAGGTTGTATACCTTAACCACACAATGGTCCAATGAAGGTATTATGCTTAGCTAGATGTGTGGACTATGGAAGGGACTTGTTATCAATTAATTCAAGGATTGGGGTTCAAAAATGAGCCGTGTAAGAAAATTTCGTTCATTGAAGGAGGCTCTATTTGAAGGTTGCAATAGAGATTTGGATTTCATTAGTAAACCATACTATGGTATCATCTCAATAAAATAGAAGGTCAGAATTCTAAATTATTTGTTTGTGTCACCTATAGAAGAATGTACATTAGAGAAAATCCAGACTCTCTAGAAGACCACTAGGATTTAACAAGACACTACATATGGGTGATTGCAAAAAACATTTGTCCTTTTTTTTGTCCCCTTCACCTCTACTAGGTAGTTTTTTGCTCATAACTTTTGCATCTTTTGCCCTATCAATTTGAAATTTGGAATGAAGGTGCACACAAAAGTTTTATATCTTGGTTAATTTTTTCAATTTAAAAAGAATTAGTTTATTATTTTTAAACTGCCCCCAATTGGTTTTCTACCTTGGCCATTTGGGGGGTATTTAGTCCTATTTTTTTACTCAAAAATCTGAATTTGAAGCCACGAATTGGACAAGTTGAATGTGTACTATTGTGCTAACATTTCATGGATTGAAAATGAGTTTTTATGAAAATAGTAAAATGTCTATTGTCCACATGGGGTCAAAGTGACCTTCCTTTGTACAAACACTACGAAGAGGGAAAAAAAGTTTAGAGAATTTTTTTGTTGTAATGTGTGCGCAATTTTGTTTTGAAAAATGTATTTTTTTTTAAATGATTTTTTTTATTATTAAAAATAAAAATGTCCACAGACCCTTTTTCTACTATTTTTTGCTCCATGTGGCCTATGAAGCACTTTGCAGTACTTCATAGTACTAAACTCATGGCCCAAATCTGTAGGCGCCCAAAATCAACGGTTGAGATTTGTAAGCACGCGTCAAACACGTTGTACTATCAGGATAGCATAGTACTACCAATACTAAGCCCAAAACAACGTTTTTGAGCCAAAAATGTGAAGTGTTTCTTGCAATCACCCATATCTAGAGCCCTATTGAGTTAGAAAAACAATGACATCTCTGACAAAGATGCAATTCAACTTGTGTGAATATCTTTGTTGTTAATTAGTGTAATGGCAAATTTTGTTAAAATGGCAGTATTCCATTAGTTTGGCACTTTTGACAGTTCAGACCACACGGTTTGAAATCTAAAACTGTCATAGATTTTTGAAATCTATACATATTGTAGATGTCTGAAATCTACACCAATCCAAGATATTTCAGACCACATGGTCTGAAATTTAAATGTGTCCTAGATGTTTGAAATCTATACCATTCCTAGATATTAGTTTTCAGTTTAGATCGTGCGGTCTAGAAAATGGCATAGGGAACACCACCATTTGAACGAATTTCGCCATTGTATATTAGTTTTCTACAACTTTCTTCCAATTAAACACAAGTGCTTGAGTACTAAGGCTCTAACAATTAGGTGCACTATTGTACAAATGAGACTTGGTGCACTACGGCTATAGGGGAAAATTTCTTGCCCATACCAAATAAATGTAATCTTAGGTCCTTTTGGTAGTTCCTAGAAGACCTTTTCGAGAGTCCAAATTTTCTCTTATGATTTTACTTCAAACCAATACCAAGAGTCTTAGTGTGCAAAAGTTATAAAAATCTTAATAATTACTAATCCAATTAACCATAGAAGAAGAAATAGTTTAGATGGAGTTACTCAAACACTTCCAAAAATGCATTTTTTCCCATTCCAAAGATAATCTTTGGGTAGTTTGTAGCATTAATTGCACATTTTCTATATGAAAATATTAGAATAGGCTTATTTAGTGTATTTCTAGCAATGATCTTATTGTATTTAGATGATTAATTATAGATACTATTATGAGATACAACTTGACAACATATGAGAGCAAATAGATTTAGAAGCATAAGCTAAAATGTGCTCATAGTTGATTTTCAACTACAATTTTTCAATTACATATTTATTTGTTTTGGAAGTCCCCTATCATTCAGAAAAATCTCAATTTCTTTCCTATAATATTAAAATAGGGTCCTTTACAATTGACATTCATGATATCATATCTTGGAATTTCTTAGATTTTAATTCCTATTTGCCCAAGCAACCATTTTTTTGTCACTTCCTACTTTCTAAAAGGAAAAAAAATTCAATTTAAAAAAATATTAATTGGGCCAACTTTCAATATTTATATTCAAAATTAAGATTGTTATTGTCAAATAAAAATTGTAAGAGAAATAGCACAAAGTATTTATAATTTGCTTTGTGTTGAAATACTTATTATTTGGAGAAAGTATTGGTATTCACATTATCAAATCTTATGCATTTTTTACAAATCAATAGAAACCGCAAATTTAACCAATAAAAAAAATTCAAATGTTAAAGTTAAAAATTATATTCTTGGTAAAAATTTTAAGTTATATCTTCAAAGTTCATTTGAAGAGAATCTAAAAATAATTTTATAATTTTGAATTTATGGATATTTTTCACTTTTTGTGCTTCACAGTATCTTCTCTAATGCAAACTACAAAAAGAATTCATATTTTATATTTTATAACATATATATATTTTGCCCAAATCTCGCGGTTTTTTAGGGGTTAAATTGTAATCATAAAGGTAGCTAGGAGTGGTATCACTATAGGGATAAATCTTAATTACTAATGACTAATGAGAAGATTTTCATTGTTTCACAGTAAAACAAAATTCTTTAAAAACTTTTCATTACGAATTTGAGTAATGTTTAACATCATCACAATAAGAAAAATAAAAACAATAGCCTATTAATAAAGTTATTTGAAAACTTTTGAGCAACAAAAGTATCTAATTACCCGGGTCTAATTGAATCCCAATCCAAAAGATTAAGGTGCTTGAATAATAAATGATTCATTGAATTTTCTTCTTTCAATAGAATATCAACTACTTTTTATGAGCTTTTATTTTGACACCTAGGATTCACTAAGTGTTTTTTTTTAATTATTTGCAAAATTTAGTGTGAAAAATATTACAAAAATCCCCTCCAAAGAGTGTGGAATCAAAATATGTATGTTACATGCCAATATAATAATTGGTCATATTTTGAGTGTTTTTGTCTAAGTAGATCCAAATTTTTCTTGTAAATAGGTTAGGAACCACAAAATCACAATATTTATGGGTCATTGGCAAGAAACACTATCCATCTTCTATAGCATTTTGGATCTGGACAATTTTTTTCCCAAAAGTACTATTTGATTAGAAATTTTTTTTTAAGAAAACACAAAAAATATATCTAGTGTATACACCTTAAAGAAAAAGGTACCATATAAAAGATAACTTAGGAAAATTCTCTAAGTAGGAGAATTAGAAGAGTGAAAATTTTCATGAAAATAAGCATATTTACATTTTAATTTGTAAAAAATAGGAAAAGCTATTTTTTTCAAAATCTAAAAATTTTCCATTTGGGAAGAATTGATGGTCATAAGATTTCACCCAAAAAAACAATCTTAGTACCATCATCAATGTTTAAGAATCACCTGCAATGAGAGAACTATTTGCACGCATGTAGAGGACATAAAATAATGTACTTTTAGATTTTCTTTGGTACAAATATGCTTTCCTACTACACAAGGTTACCATGAAAATTTCAGCTTGTGATCATTTAATTTGTGGACTCTCAACATAGTAAAAATTCCTAAATCTTAGTTTGTGACAATGAAGAAAAATGAATTTTGAATGTAAAAATGATTTTTCTTAATTTCAAAAAAATAAGTTTATGTAAGAACCATCAAGTTAGAGAGATCCACTAATTATTTCATGTTCTTAGATCTTTGGATATAAAAGTTATAGTAAAAAATAATAACATCACTCCAATTGTGATGGAGATTAGCAACGGTGTTTGTTGCAATCATCCTTACCAACCTTTAGTAGAATTATCCCAAATGGTCTAACCTACCATGCATTTGACAATAAATGGCTAAATTGTTTTTAGAGAACTTGGTGAAAATCCTAGAGTTCAATTCCTCAAATGGGTTTCAAGTTGCCATGCATCTACAAATTTTGTAGAAATCCCAAATGTTAGCTTGTAGGTTGGAGAAAATTGACAATGGATTAGATTAGAGAATCTATGTCTAGAAGATGATGTTTTAGGATTGAAATTACACTTCAAATTCAATGACAAAGATGCTTTGCCAAGATTCTTTTATATATAAAGATTCTTCACAATTTGATAATTAAAGGAGGTAGTGGGATTTATTTCTTCATCAACAATAGTACAAATTAAAAATATGGGTTTGCATATATTTTGTAGGATTCCATGAGGGGTTCCACAAAAAATTTCATAACTTTTTGATACTAAGAAGATGCCTTCTCAAACAGTCAAACACTTTAATTTACAATGGAAAATTCTTAAAAATCCCCTAAGTTGCAATAAAATATCACTAAGAATTAGAATAGTTTTTCATATGCTATTAAGATGCTATAAGAAGTTTCAAGACATTCTGATAGTCAAAAGTGCCTAAATTGGCAAGATTCTCCAAATACCAACAAATTTAAAAATTATAATGGAATTAGACTGGTGGGATGCGACCATGCGGGCGGTAAGTGTAGGCCAAATTTGCGACGCAAGAAATGAAAAGTAATCTTCTTTCCATTTGTTTTCAAAAAAAAAAAAAAAGATGTAATCGACGGAGCGGATAAAATTTTTAAGTTATATCTTCAAAGTTCATTTGAAGAGAATCTAAAAATAATTTTATAATTTTGAATTTATGGATATTTTTCACTTTTTGTGCTTCACAGTATCTTCTCTAATGCAAACTACAAAAAGAATTCATATTTTATATTTTATAATATATATATATATATATATATATATATATATATATATATATATATATATATATATATATATATATATATATATATATATATTCTGTCCAAATCTTGTGGTTTTTTAGGAGATAAATTGTAATCGTAAAGGTAGCTAGGAGTGGTATCACTATAGATAAATCTTACTCCGGAGTAATTAGTAATGAAATGATTTTCATTGTTTCATAGTAAAACAAAATTCTTTAAAAACTTTTCATTACTAATTTGAATAATGTTTAACATCATCACAATAAGAAAAATAAGAAAATAGCCTAATTTTTGAGTAACAAAAGTATCTAATTACTCCAGTCTAATACTCTAATTGAATCTCCAATCCAAGAGATTAAGGTGCTTGAAAAATAAATGATTCATTGAATTTTCTTCTTTCAACATATATCAACTACTTCTTATGAGCTTTTATTTTGACACCTAGGATTCAGTGAGGGTTTTTTTTTAATTTTTTGCAAAATTTAGTGTGAAAAATAGTACAAAAATCCCCTCCAAAGAGTGTAAAACCAAAATAGGTATGTTACTTGCCAATATAATAATTGGTCATATTTTGAGTGTTTTTGTCTAAATAGATCCAAATTTTGCTTGTAAATAGGTTAGAAACCACAAAATCACAATATTTATGGGTCATTGCAAGAAATACTGTCCATCTTCTATAGCATTTTGGATCTGGACATTTTTTTTCGTGAAAGTACTATTTGATTATAAAAACAATTTTAAAAAAACACAAAAATATGTCCGGTGTATACACCTTAAAGAGAAAGGTACTATACAAAGGAAAAACTTAGGAAAATTCTCTAAGTAGGAGAATTAGAAAAGTGAAAAATTTCATGAAAATAAGCATATTTACATTTTTATTTGTAAAAAATAGGAAAAGCTATTTTTTTCAAAATCTAAAAATTTCCTATTTGGGAAGAATTGATGGTCATAAGGTTTCACCAAAAAAAGTAATCTTAGTACCATCATCAATGTTTAAGAATCATTTGCAGGAGAATTATTTGCACGCATATAGAGGATATAAAATAATGTACTTTTAGATTTTCTTTAGTAGGAATATGCTTTCCTACTACACAAGCTTACCATGAAAATTTCAGCTTTTGATCACTTAATTTGTGGACTCTCAATATAGTAAAAATTCCTAAATTTTAGATTGTGACAATTAAGAAAAATGAATTTTGAATGTAAAAATGATTTTTCTTAATTTCAAAAAGATAAGGGATGTAAAAACCATCAAGTTAGAGAGATCCACTAATTTTTTCATGTTTCTAGATCTTTGGATATAAAAGTTATAGTAAAAAATAATAACATCACTCCAATTGTGATGGAGGTTAGCAGCGGTGTTTGTTGCAATCACCCTTACCAACCTTTAGTAGAATTATCCCAAATGGTCTAACCTACTATGAATGTGACAATAAATGGCTAAATTGTTTTGACAAAACTTGGTGAAGATCCTAGAGTCGAGTTCCTCAAATGGGTTTCAAGTTGCCATTCAATTCACAAATTTCGTAGAAATCCCAATTGTAAGCTTGCAGGTTGGAGAAAATCGACAACAAATTAGATTAGAGAATCTATGTCTAGAAGATGATGTTTTAGGATTGAAATCACACTTCAAATTCAACAACAAAGTTACTTTGCCAAGATTCTTTTATATATAAAAAATTCTTTACAACTTGATAATTAAAGGAGGTAGTGGGATTTATTTCTTCATCAACAATAGTACAAATTAAAAAGATGGGTTTGCACATCTTTTGTAGGATTCCATGAGAGGTTCCACAAAAAATTTCATAATTTGTTGATACTAAGAAGATGCCTTCTCAAACAGTCAAACGCTTTAATTTACAATGAAAAATTCTTAAAAATACCCTAAGTTGCAATAAAATATCACTAAGAATTATAATAGATTTTTATATGCTATTAAGATGCTTAAAGAAGTTTCAAGACATTTCAATAGTCAGAAGTGCCTAAATTGGCAAGATTCTCCAAATACCAACAAATTTGAAAACTACAATGGAGTTAGACCGGTGTTTTGGGAGCATAAAAATTTGGAATGAGGTGAAAATAGGGTATTTTCTTACTCCCTCATACCTATCAAAGAGCTGAGGCTAGTTATTTATTTCAAAATTTGGAATTTTACTACTTCAAAAGTTGAAATTTTACCACTTTACAGGGTTAAGTTGGCATTAAGTTTAATTGCATTTTCTACAATAAAAGGGGGAGGGATCAAGTAGATTGAAATTGGCCTAATATAAGCATTGGTGCAATTCATTTGTGATTTAGAGTCTTTTTCCATAAGTTAGAGTTTTGGTTTAGCATAGAAATCAAAGTTGATAATTTAGGATGAAAATTCTAAATGATAAGATTACCATAACGAAATGAGAGGAGGTGGGTGCCCTTGGAGGAATATTAAGGTCACCCCTTCTCTTCTCTTCTCACCTTTTTGTAGCTATTTTTTGGCATTCTATCACGTTGGTTCATTTGTGTCAATTTTTTAACCACTTTTGAGCCAAAGTTGCTAACATGTGTTCTTGGAGCATTTCAAGTTCTAGTTAGTGTTTTGGTAGAAGCTTTGAAGGACTTTGAGGTCCCTTCAAACCTTGCTAACTTGTTTTGTGCTTTGGTGAGGTTTTTGTATACTAATTTTAGCCATTTTGTTGAAGTTTTTTTTATTTTCTAACATTTGTATTAACTCTAAAGACCACCTCCCTCCATACCTTAGCAATGTTGCTTAGGGAGACCTCCAGTGATTGATTTTGAAGCATTTTGTACTAATCCCCTTACCATACATATCTACTATATATACATATATTTATCAATATTTATAAGATCTTTATTTTTATTTTTGTATGAATTCTTACATTATCTTATAATCTTCTTTATGTATTCATTCTTTATTTTTTTTCTTTAGTATTTTCTTTGTCTTTGAAGAATATGAGGTGTGCATTGTAAACAATTGGTTTGAAAGTGTCACCATGTACTTGGAGATTATAGATTGGATGAGGTTTTCTTTTCATTATTATTTGTTTAGGATTTTCTCCCCATTTAAGAGTGTGAGGTGTGCATTGTGAACAATTGGATTCAAAGCGTCACCACATACTTGGAGGTTATATACTTTAGGAGAAGGCTTTTGACTTTTACTTTAAGTTTTCATTATTTTTTTCTTATCAAATTCTTAATGTTAAGAAAAAATTTCATAACAAATGAAGTTTAAGAACTTATAGTAGACTTATAACCACTATGTCTCTGAAAATGAAATAAAATTTGTCTTCCATTTATAGTTGCTAAGAACATAACCACTAGTTCTTTCCAAAAGTATTAGGATAATACAATTATATAAATCTCAACTGTGCAATCTTATAGTGTACATGTTGTAGATGACATGTACAAAATTTGAAGTCATTTGGCCACATCGATTGTAAGATCATAATGTTTTAGTGTTGAAAATGGATGCTGAAATTTTCCCAAAAACACATTTGGAGGTGAAATTTGATTTCTAAACCTACTCAAATGAAAAAACTTTACACTACAAAATGATTCAAAACTAGCATACAAACACATTGATAAAAAAAATTCATTCAATTGACTCATTGTGTCTACAAAATGGCTTTGAAATGTCAAAAATCAACAAGAAAAATTGCAAAAAACACATCTAAAGCTGAACCTCCATCTACTAGAATGCTTCTCAATCACTCATTAATTTTTGGATTAACATGAAAATTTAGCCACACAAAACAGAATAGTATGCACAACTTTCCAAAAAGAATTATTGAAAATGGATTGTGTATGAAGAAGAAACAAGTCACTAAATTTCATTGTACTCCAATAATGGCAGGATTTTCAACTTTGAATTGCTCCCAAACATTCAAAACAACTTGAGTTGACATGAAAACTTTACCACAATAACTATACTTCAAGGAGAACAAAATCCAACAAATTTTTATTGAAAATGTTCAATGGATGAAGGAGATACAAAGCCCTAAAGTTGCAGCCCTAAAATGCAGTTTGGTAAACTCAAATTGAAGTTGTGAATTTCAATTGGCTTTCAAAAAATCAATGCATCTTGGATTGAGCTGAAAATTTTACCACACAAACTAGAGAAGAGAACACAACTTTTCCAACAAGTTTTATTGAATTTGGACCTTGGATGCAAAAGTTAAAGCACTTTGAACTGGACTTGAAACTGTGTGAGGACACTTTCTGTCATGTTTATCACTGTTGGGTTAAGGGTCAAAGTTTGTTTGTCAAAGCGCTCCATCCAAGTAGGTGTATAGCTGATTTTGGAAATGTACACAGACTGTAAATGACGCTTTAAGGTCAGCTGCACTTTTGGATGTATCCACTATTAATAATAGTATTCCAAGTGCACAGATGAGTTTCAGTTTGTCCTGACAAATGTCTTTGGTTTTTTGAGCCTCCTTTCCTACAGTAGGCTGAATACGGTACTCCCTCTGTCCCACTATTCTAAAAGCTTCCCAAATTCCTCCTGCAAAGACTGTAAATCAGCCTAATTAGGAAGCTTTTAGTGGGACAGAGGAAGTATCCTAATCTTCCAAATCTCACTCACTATTATCCCACTTTCTCTTTTTTCACTTTCCTCCACTTTCCATCCCTCCAAAGTCTGGCAACCCTTGTCGAGACTCGAGAATGACACCATCATGCCCAACATGCTCTTACAGGTTTTCCTGATCCGTGGAAGCTCCCGCCTCTGACTGAATGGTTTGTTCTTTGTTCCGCAGTGGATCAATGGATTTGGTTCACATGATCCCCACGTAACCGCTGATGCATATGCTCCCCAGCCACAGAATAAAGCTGCGGCTTGACCTGACCAAGCCTGATGTCTGCAGGAAATCAGCACTGCACAACAAGCAGCAAACAAGTGCCAGGCAATGAATGGGGAGTACTGGCATTTAGTTACAAGTTAGCCGGTTGAAATCCAGAATTTTCGAATGAAGTTCAAAGTTTCAGGAAAAAACCCGATCATTTTAGAGGAAAAAAAAAAAGATTCTTTATTTTCTTAAGGCCTAGTTGAGAGTATTCTCCAAGCAACCGATTGGTGCAAGAAAATGTAGGATTTTAGTCGGTGAAGCTCAAATTTCTTCCCAGACTGTGGTGCCAAGCCCTATTCCCCTAGAGGCTGATTGTACAAAATTGCAGCCACTTTTATCTTGGAGGCCATCCTCAACTTCTCATTAATCTTTAAGCGTCTCAATCCTTTTTTGAATTTTTGCACATTTTCGCTTATAGCTTTGTACAAATATATCATTTACCAGAATTCAATGAATTTGGTCATTAAAGAAGGTTGTCTTTTCTAGATTCAAGTATTACATTTGATAAATGAGAAGTTAATTGGTTGAAACTGGGCCTTGAAGCCCTTTGTTCATCGTCCAAAATATGGACATTGGTGCGCTTCAGGGTTAACGGCTTATAAGGTAGAAGGCTTAGCAATTGCCCATATAAGGGCTGAAACTGAATTTTGGGGAGGTGAAACATCTTGAAATATTTTTCAATATTTTTTCCTTGAAAGACAAGTGGAATTGACATCTTACCCAAGTTGTTTCATATTTTTTTGAGCTTTGTGGAATTAGTTATCAAATTTTGAAGTTGAAAGGGCACATGGCTCTAAACTGGTGCCCTAGCTGAAATGTACATTGTCTATACACTACTGAAGGCTATGAAGAAGCAACATGTACAAGTATTGTACATTTAAGGTAGGGTACCATTTTAGAACTTGCTCCATTTAAGAGCCTTCTACCTTGATAAGATTAGAATGGGGGACACTTGAAGCCAAAAAGCTAGGTTGATTCAATAAAACCTAGAAAATTTTAGTCCCCTCCCCTTCTCTCTTTTCATTGGCATTTTTATAAGATGGATGAACAAACACAAAAGGTGTTAGTAGCTCTTGTATTTTTCATGACCAATCATGCAATATATATCATGGTGGTGGTTGCAATTTTGCAAAAACTTGTCTGCATCAACAATATATTGCCATAGCAATTGCTTTTGCTATGACGGTTGGAGAAAGTATTGCTTCTAAGAGGTCACAAAGCATTGGAATGTATGACCAAAGCACTCTTTATGCAAACAAACAATTATTTGGATGTTACTTGATTCAGTTATTCAAGCAACATACAGGGTTACTTTAAAAAACTTTTGATTATTTGTGCAATGTCTTACTTCCATCATTAATTTAGTTGGATACAAAATTTAGATGAGTCATTCTTCTTAGAAACACAATTGCTCATTTTTTGAGTAGATTTAGTACAAAAGATTCATTATATAGTTGTATAGAAACTGATGAAATTCATGAAAGCATTAGAGGGGATTTGAGTCCTCCAAAGGGCCATTTCGGGGCTATTCTCCGAAACTATTCCCTAAAACTATTCCCGTAACTATTGGCTGCTGTCAGGCCAACATTTACCCAAAAAATAAAAAATAAAAAATTAGGGGGTACCTGAAATATGAAAAAGAGCCCCCCCCCCAAAAAAAAAAAATTTTAAAATAAAAAAAATTTAATGATGTGGCACTCTCATGACCATGTAGGATTCCTATTCATGTAGTAGAAATTGCGTTCCCGCAATCCAGGAACCCGCAGTCTTCCAATGGCCTAAAAAATCCCCTAATGTATTACATTTATCATTGTTAGGGAGTTTTGAGTTGTAGTTGACAAGTATTTAAAACCATTTGTGATAATGTGATTGGGAAACAATCTAGAGCTACTTTGTAGAAAATTGTAGCCAAGTTTGAAGAGCTAAAGAGATTACTTTATGTGATTGGAGTGGTTGATGGAAGTCATATATCTATCATTGCTCTTCCTATAGATCCTATTTCATAGAAGTGTGAAAAAAAGATTTTATTTAGCTCTACTTTAAGGAATAGTAGATAGCAAATGTCAATTATCATATTATGATTTTCAATAGACTAGGCATTGCAATGACTAGACCTTGTTTCAAAATTCAAATATTGGAAAGATGTAATGAAAGGTGAAGCATTACCTTACAAAGTTACAAACTTATGAGTGACATTGCTTATCCAATGAGGCTATGGTTCTATTTTCCTTTCAGAGGTGAAAAAAAAAAGATTACCTAGAGCAAAAGAGCACTAGAATTTAATTCAATCTTCTATAAGAATGGTTGTAGAGAGAGCCTTTGGTATATTGAAAGAGAAGTTGAGAGTGATTTTGAAGAAAATTGATATGCTTCTCTTGATGTGTACCACATCTAGTTACCACATGCATTTGCCTTCACAACTTGTGCATAATATACCAAGACAAGTTTGATTATGAATGGGCAAAGGAAGGAGAAAAATTTAATTATACAATCATGAAAAGCATAAATCAACTAGGACAATTAGATTATGCATATATTTTTATAGTAGCTACACAACTTGCAAAAGATGAAAAGAGGTTAGAAGAGACCTTAAAATGGATGAGGTTGCATGTCTACAAGTTTATGAATTTTATCCCAATTTTTTTTTAAATCATAGAAAAATTCATATATTGTTGGAATGTCTTGATTCTAATTGAAAATGGCTTCTTTGAAACTTCTCAATTTTTGAAAAATATACGAGTTGACAAATAATTTTTTCAAAATACTTAAATAACAAATTTGCTTAAGAGGTAATAGACATGTTTACTTTACTATGGAGTACTTTCAATTGTCATCGGGCCCAATCAAATAATGTACAATTCATCCATAATGATGAAATACACTTAAGTGTTTTTAGGGATGTAAATATTTATAGAAACAATTTTTAAGTGATAACATATTGGGACCCTTCATTTTGGCTTGCAAAAATATTCTAGTCAATAGGGTGAATGCATTATCACTCTTTGATTCTTAGAATTACTACAAAAATTGGGATTACTAATTTTTTCTTAAATTTTGTTGGAACTTGTCAAAGATTCCTAAATCTTTCAATCAACCAATTGGATTTTTATTTTGATAAGATATGCAATGGTAAAAGTGTTTACAAAAAAATATAGTCTATTGTAACTTCTAAGCAAATCTTGATAAAATGAGATTGCATGCATTCCATATCTTAAATAACCTTGAAATTTTATTGGTGGAAGTATACATGCCTAAGATGGTCTTCAACATAATAGATTTTTTAATTCAAAGTCTATAGTGCAAGTGGTGTTCAAAGTCATTTGAAATTTCGGGGTATGGTCAAAGGTTTTGTTTTTTTAGAAAATTCTATAGCAAATATCTTCTAAAATTTCCATATACTCTTATATAAGTTTAATTCAAGATACTATTGTGGTTGGATTTTTTTTCAAAGAATTTTTATGCCTACATGACTTGCTACATTAGAATTAGCAATTTTGAATACTTTTTATTTTTACCAAAAACTGGCCTTGGAATTTTAGAAACTAAGTAGATACTATTACAATATTTGGAATTTTTTCATTTAGTATCATTTCTATAATTCAAGGAATTGATAAAATTCAATAATTGAATTTTCTTTTTCTTTTGAATAGTATAATAGTTATCTCTATTACTCTATAGTGTGGTCTTTGTCATTCATTGTCTTTGCAATGTAACGATTCACAAACCTAAGGTGAATTACTATCTATAGTAATTGATGATGAAAGTTCTGTCAATTATTATGGCCCTATATTAGTAGGTGTACATCATTTGAAAACAATTGTAAGTAGGATGAAGAATATAGCTATCAACAACCCACACATCTCATATTTGGTAGCACCTCATGGCAAGCTCCACTATTCAATTCATACTTTTGGATCATTGTAAGAAACACTTCACGTTTCTGTCTCAAAAATGTAGTTTTTTGGCATAGGACTCGCAATCTTGTGCAATCCTACTAGTACTACACGTTTGCACTGCACCTTTCTATATCATCTGTTGATTTTGGGCATGTGTAAATGTAGGCCGTCAATTTAGTTCTATATTATACTATACAATACTACAGAGTACTATGAAGTACTATTCAGGCCACTAGGAGCAAAAAATAATAAAAAAGGGTCTGTGGACCTTTTCATTTTTAGTAATTCAAAAAAATTCAAAAAATTATTTTTAAAAAAATGCATTTTTCTAAACAAAATTGTGCTCACATTGCAACAAAAAATTCTTTTAGGAAATTTTCTCCCTCTTTTTAGTCTTTGTACGAAGGAAGGTCGTTTTGACCCCATGTGCACAATAGACATGTTATTATTTTCATAAAATCTCATTGCCAAATGCCGATCCTTGAAATATTAATAGACCTCCAACTTTTTCAATTTGTGGCTTCAAATTTGGATTTTTGAGTAAAAAATAGGACTAAAAACCTCCAAAATGGACAAGGTAGACACCCAATCAGGGGCAATTTAAAAATATTAAACTAGTTTTTTAAAAACTAAAAAAAATTATTCAACATCTAAAACTTTTGTGTACACCTTCGTTCCAAATCTCAAGCCAAACAAAGAAAATATGCAAAAGTTATGAGCAAAAAACTACCTGTTGAAGGTTAAGGGGACAAAGAAAAAGGACAAGTGTTTCTTGCAATCATCCTTTTTCTTTTTCTTTTTTCTTGAAAGAAACTAACCGCTTTTGAATGGTAATCCTCAATAATACAATACATTGATCATGGCAAATCTTACTAAAATGGCACTATTCCACATGCTATTTTTCAGACCCTACTATTTGAACAAAAAACTGACATTTAGGATAGGTATAGATTTTTAGACATCTAGGATCCATATAGATTTCAAAAATCTAAAACAAATTAGATTTCAGATGCCATGGTCTAAAACATCTTGGACAGGTAGATTTGAGATGCAGACCTATGACACATAGATTTAAAAAATCTATGACAAATTTTGATTTTTGACTGCACAGTTTGAACTATACAAAGTGTCAAAGTAATGAAATTTTTCCATTTTAATGAAATTCTACTATCCGACAAAGTACATTCTCAAAAACGGAGACATTTTGACAACCATAACTGATCAATACAGTGAATAAGAGCAAACTAGCTCAAACCTCTAGAATTTGAAACAGTCTCGACACCTGCAACGAACTTCACCGGAAGGACCTGTGCGGCTGTGCAGCGTGCCGCCGAACCGATTTCAAGAGTCTAAATCTCTGTAAACCACCCCCTGGCATCTAAAATTACGCTCAAACCTCTAGAATTTGAAACCATCTCGACAACGACGACATTCTGGACATCTGGACTGGACTGTCTTGGAATGCGCTCACTATCATTAATTGGCGACTGCACACTTGCATGTTTCACATATATTCAATTCCAACTGCTTGAATGACTTTAAGATGACTCCCGATCGAGATGACTAGCTCCCGAGATGACTCTCTTCCAAGCAATAAGCAGAGAAAGGAATTCGAGCGTATTCTCTTTAAACAGACTTAATCAATACGCTGCTTACAACGAATTAATACTGACAGAGACACAGAATTACGCTTATAACATCCTACTTGAAACAGGGTCAGAACATCCCCCCCTAATTCCTCTTCTAGTCTCCAAATTGCACTGTGAAAATCCCTCCCGTCCATCATTAAAAATGGGACAACTCTCATCAATCAGAAGCTGACGCTGATCTGCTTCGCCGTAGCCATCCGACGTTTGCATGTACGAAGTCGTTGCAGCAGCCAGGCTCTGGATATGGACCGTGGTTCCCACGTTCCCCACGTTCCCTGGATTGGCTTGCAGCTGCCAGAGATTCGACTCCGGATGACAGTCCCACAGAGGCTCCGAGAGAATCGAAGTGGGAGACATGGGGTTGAGAAGCTTGGCGCTGCCAATGCTGGAACCCGAGCTATGGTGATTCTCATCTTGACTGGAGCTGGACTCCGAGGGCTGGCCGGAACTCCAGAAATGGCAAGATCTCGTAAACAAATCAGGATGCACGTTGTTGGAGTGCCGGCTGGAAGGTTCTGCTACCATAGGCGACTTCTGTGGGAGTACTAGTAATTGGTCACTGGAGGGCTTGTAACTGAAGGAGCTTGTATTGCAGAGACGAGCGTCGGTTTCGAAGCGTACCCTGTCCCATTGCGATGTGTGGCTCTGGACCCTGGAGGAAACCGTTCTGGGATCCATTCCAGCGGGATCCACACTGAGAATTCTGTCTCTTGGAGCTTGCGGATCTGTGCTTCTGTTGCACGGTTTATGTGTCACGGGGTCGATTCCTAAGTGCAGCAATCGCTTCTTCAGATGCGTGTTCCAGTAATTCTTGATCTCGTTGTCTGTTCTTCCGGGCAAATGCGCTGCTATGGTCGACCATCTACAGAGAAACGATCTCGAGAGTGTAAGTAGTGCTCAGAACCTCGTTCAAATCTTGGATTTCAGGGAATTTGGAGCGTTTCAGTGATTTGACCTCTGAATGGTTTCAGAGGTGAGGGTCAAAGTTCGAACATCTGAAACGAACATAATTATAAGCCATTTGACTACTCGATCAGTGCTAGGCAGACTTTAGAAAGGTGGTTGGATAATGGAGATGGAATTGAACCTGTTTCCAAGGATAGAGTGCACGTGAACAATCATCTGGTCTTCAGCTTCGGAAAATCGACCACGCTTGATGTCGGGTCGT
This sequence comes from Thuidium tamariscinum, assembly GCA_947034885.2. Lineage (NCBI taxonomy): Eukaryota > Viridiplantae > Streptophyta > Bryopsida > Hypnales > Thuidiaceae > Thuidium > Thuidium tamariscinum. The sequence goes on from OX344751.2 coordinate 16,510,881, forward strand.
AGGTAGTTTGTCCATCTCAATCTACAGCTCTTGCCACACCTCAACAAACCTGCAAACATCGACGTACACTAGCTGCTCCTCATCAATTACCAAAACATGCACCCTGTATTTCGACCGATCTACTTATTCAGTCGAATATGCCACAGCCTAGATTCTCAGAAACTGCAAAGCGCCGTAGAGATCTTGTTCAAAAAGCCACAGTTTACCAAGAATTGGTGCGTACCTGCATTCTTGGGGAGAGCTCGCCAACTCCCGTGGCCGTACTGTTGTATGTAGGCCACCAATTTGCGATCCTCATCCGGAGTCCACGGCCCTCTCCTTAGCACCACCTGCTCAGATTCCCTGCGATATGGTGCTCTCCCCATGCTCAAATTTCTCCGTGCAGTCAAAATTCTCAATGCAATTCAATGGAATCAGTCTCAGAAAGTTTCTAATCGAAGTTTCAAGCTAAGGTCCTGAGCTAGTTAGAGAAGGATATCTATCAGCAGCAGCGTCATTTATTTTGTACTGGAGAGAAGGCGAGCATGGACACGGCCTGACGGAGCACCGAAAACCTGTCAGGGATTGGAGATTCAAAAGTACATGGTGTCTGCACCAGTAAGGAAGTCTTCACGAGAATTCTAGCGAGACGCACATGCGGGGCTCAGACTGGCAAGGACGTCCTGAAGATGGAATGTAAATAGATCTCTGCAGTTATTTGATCTCTGCAGTTCTTTGGGTGTCGCTCGATGCTGACAATAGCTGCACCTAGCTTGCTCAACTGGTGCTTCTAATCAAATCATATTTGCCGAAGTATTCAGTTCCATTTGGAAACCATATTAAAGTCGATCTAAATTTGATTGTCCACCCCTATCACTACTCTATGGAAGATGATACCCACATTAGTTGAGTCCTCACTGAATTTGTAATTAGCGTAGTTCCAGTCATTTAATTAATTGATTCTCCAGGGCACCACAATTGGTCATTTCAACCTACTATATCTCTTTTTACTTGAATATGGGTTCTGTGCATATATATACATATATCTCTTTTCACTTCTGTTGGAATAGTTGAACATTGGAAGATATTGAATATGGGTTTTGTGCATATATATATACATGCTAATCTTGATTGACTTAAAAATCATTTTTGTACTGCCGTTACACTGTTCATTTGGAGTTGCGTTGCGCATCTCCAATTGGGCTATCTATGGGTCAAACCGAAACACCAAACAGCCCATACGACAATACTGTTTAATAGGAATAAACTCAATCGACATTGACACTGTAAAGGCGGGCGTCACTTTCTTGAAATTCGGGCGATTTCGGCGCCAAAAATTGCAAACAAAATCTCCAAAGAGCTCTTTTAAAATAGGACAGGAATGCACATACTTTCCAGGCCGTCTGAAAGTGCATGCCAGAGGAGTGGACTATATGCCATATTAATGATATTGACGTTCCAGATGCGTACGTAAACCTACACCAGGCCTAGTTTTTCGAGTATTGTACAGCTGAATTCAAACCAATATTTTACTCCTTGCATGTTCACTGGGTTTTATTTTTTTAATTTTTTTTGGGGGGGGGGAAGGCGCGGTTTTGTCACTGTATATGAAAGGAATGTTCACTGAACTCCAGTGACTAGAACATGGGACTGTCACATTTAAAAGGCTCGATGATGAGGAATGTGGATGCATCGAGCTAGCTAGGCACGGGATGATCGAGTGCAGCTAAGATAAGTTACAGAGCTAGCTAGCCTGCGAATTATAAGTCTGCATGCGCTGGTCGATCGAAGCTTGATAGTTAACCTCATGATCATCGTCCCGGTGCACATGTCAGAGGCGTGTGCGTCGTAAATGCGGCGGATACAAAAATAAGACTGACGCCTGCGCTGCGAAAGCTAGCGGAGCTGCAACTCTCAACTCTGCAAGCAACGCTATCTTCTTTTCATTTGCTCCCAAGAAATAAACAAGTAAAATAAAGCCTGAGCTGCGCGCAGGGATCTGGACCTCTGGCCACTCATCGATCTGGCCATCTGGGGCTGCGTTTGGGGACGGGCAGGGGCGCACATGTCACATGGCCTCGCGGCCCTGTCATCTCGTTGACTCGTGGGACGCCATAACGAAGTCACTGGAGCTCATCGAAAGCTTTGGAGCGTAGCGAGGCCCCTCGTTTCGTCCCAGAAAAAAGGCTTTGCCAGAGCGTCTGCGCGCATGCACAGAATGGGATGCGACAATGGGATCGACATCGGCCGGCGCTGTTTTTCAGGCGACGTCGGGCTGGCGGAACCCAACCCGCTCTTCGTTCAGTTCGTTGCATTGCCTGGCGCGCAAAGAGGAGAGTTGCAGAATGCAGACTTGCAGTCTTTCTGATTTGGGTGTGAATAAGCATCCGATCGATTCCATCAGCGTCCGTGGTTTCCATTATTCTGTTGAAAAAGTTTCAGGGTGCGGGTCTTGCTGGGAGTCAGAAGGGGATTTCTAAAGTCTCTCATATTGCAGTTTTCAAACGCCGTTTTTAACCCTGTCATAGCGTAATACTTAGTTTGCGCACACAAAGTGCCCAATGGATGACAGAGAAACGAGAGAATTGTGCAGGAGGAGGTGCTAAAACCGCTCAAGCTCTGAGAACCGCCCCTACACAAGTGCCCAAAATAGAGCAGTGAGTACTCGGAATGGAAGTATCACTAGAAGAAAATTGGTCAAAATTGTGTTTTTTTCAATATAACTGTGTCAAGTGGGTTTTGTTGAAAACAGCGTTGTAAACACAGTGAAAATGCAAAAAATGTAAATTCTATATTTTTCTGTATTTTCACTGCATTTATAACAATGTTTTCAACATAACCCACTTGACACTATTATGTTGAAAAAAATACAATTTGGACCAATTTTCTTCTAGTGTATGGAACAAGGTTTGTGTGTTGGAAAAATATGGGTTACAATGCACACTTTTTGAATGAGGAGTTGGAAGGAGTCAATACAAAATATGCTTCTAGAATGCGGATGAATGATTAATAAGCATTAGGTAGTTGGAGCATTGTGCATGGAAAGTAGTGAAGAAATGTTTATTATCAGTATTGAATATGTAAGGAATAATTTTTGAACTTCTATGCACATACTTAAAGACTCTATTAATTGACTTTTACTTTCACTTGTTCCTTTTTCTAACATGCCTCAATTTATTTCGATTGTACTTTATGAGTTGTAATAGTGACCTATACACCTACCACTTCCAAAATTTACTATGAATTTGTTCTAACTTCAAAAAATTTGATTCTACTAAGCATTGTTGTATTTCCTTCTTTTCTTCTTAGGAAAAAAAGGCCAAAAATTTGAGACCCACTTATTTGTCTATTGAGACTAAGTTCCCTGTAAATGAACAGATTTTGAACCTTCTACCTCGAGGGCCATTGCAAAAAGCACATGTTGATTTTGTTGTGTTTTCATGATTTTTTTGAGAATACTTTAAAATTAGAAAATCAATTTTTTTTTAAAAATTTAAAAATATGACTAATGTATACACCTTTAAGACAAAGGTACCTAGGGAAGGAATTGCACAGAAAAATTCTTGAAGTAGAACTTGAAAAATGCTAAGTCTCCAATAAATATATACCTTCATGTTTTAATTAGGAAAAAATAGTAAAAATAAGTGAACACAAAAAATAAAAATTGGTCATTTGCAACAACTCTATAGAGATGGTCATTCACAAAAAAACCCACCAAAATCATGTTTGATATGTTTCAAAATACAAGCAAAAAGAAACTCAATTTGTAGACTTCTACATCATATAAAATTAACTATTTAAAAAAATTCTTCCCTGGACAACTAGAAGTCTATTAGAACTCTAGAACTCTAGAAGACCATCTCATCTAAGTTTCATCTCAAAATCATTAAAAAAAAGGTATTCCTTAGTACTAAAAAACCCTAAACTACAAAGTGTGACATTCAATTGGGTCTATTTTTGGATGATAAATTATTTTTGAAAATTATGAAAAAAATTAGGGAATGTGTATGATAGTCATGAATACCTTTCTTATAAATCTTGAGTCATTTGAAGCGAAAATACAAAAGTAATGGCCAAAAAATAAATCAGCATACATCATGTGATACAAAATAGGACAAGTATTTCTTGCAATTACCCTTAAGATAGAATTATAGTTATTTATCCTTGGAATTTTTGTGCAAAGAAGGAAATTTATGAATAATAGTTTTTTCCCCAATGAATACTTTTGATACTTTAAAAGTAGATGATTTGCATTGTTTCAAAAAGGATGATTTCCATGGAGACTAGCTTATCTTTATAGGGTTAATCTAGCAATGAATTTTCAAAGTGATAAAAATAGTGGTAGGGTCATTGCAAGAAATGCCGGTCCTATTCTCCGTCACAATGGGAGTGACGTCATTCTTTTCTGCTATAACTTTTGAATCTAAAGATTTAACAATGGGTGAATGCAAGAAAGACCGACCGGTTTTGTAGCATTCACTTGTACTAGCTAGTACTAGTGAACTTTTGGAAAAAAATATTTAAAAATTAAAAGAAATATGGATAATTAGAATAATACTATAAACATTATGTCACCAAAATTTCAGATCCAAAAAAAATTTGGATCAGAAGTTATTCACAAAATAGGCAAAACAAGTTTTTTGAAGAAAATAGATACTTTGACATTTTAATTTGTAAAAAATAGGAAAAGTAATTTTCAAAAAAACTAAAAATTGGCAATTTGAGAAGACTTCATGATGAAGAGATTTCATCAAAATAATGATCTTAAAACCATTTTCAATGTTCACAATTGTGCGCGCAAGGGAACCCTATTTGCATGAATGTAGAAGATATAAAATAATTCTTTTTTTAAAATTTTTTTGGTGGACACATGCCTCTTTAGTGTGTTAATAGACCACACAAATTTCAGCTCTAGATTATTAATTTTGAGTAGTCCCTAGTACTAAAAAACCCTAAACTGCAAAGTGTGACAAATTAGCTTAATTTAAATTTAAATATAAAATGATTTTTGAAAATTTCTGAAAAATAATTTCCCTAATTATTGTCTAAATGCTGATCTTCACAAAAAAATTCAAGTCCATTGACTTCAATCTACAAAAGATATAGCCAATTACAACTTGGAAATTGCAAGTGTGACGCAAAAAACGGTCGGTCTTTCTTGCATTCACCCCAATATGAAATAATTATTGGACCTCTCTAACTTTATGGTTTTCACATCCCTTATTTTTCAGAAATTAAAAAAAATATTATATTTAAAAATCATTTTTCTTAATTTGTCACAAATAGAGGTTTAGGGGTTTTTACTACGTTCGGAGTCCCCAAATTTAATGATCTAAAGCTGAAATTTTCACGGTGCATTTGCATAGTAGGAAAGCATATTTCTACTAAAGAGAATCTAAAAATATATTATTTTATGTCCTCCACATGCATGCAAACAGCACTCCCATTGCATGCAATTTCTAAACATTGATGATGGTACTAAGATAATTTTTTTGGTAAAATCTCATCACCATCAACTCTAACCAAATGGACAATTTTTAGATTTGAGACAAATAAATTTTCCTATTTTTTACAAATTAAAATCTAAATATGCCCATTTTCATGAGTTTTGGCACTTTTCTAATTCTCCTACTTAAAGAATTTTCCAAAGCTTTTCCTTCATAGGGTACCTTCTTCTTTAAGGTATATGCATTTTACATATTTTTCATGTTTTTTTAAAAAAAAAATTCTAATTAAATAGTACTCCCGAAAAAAAAAGCGACCAAATCCAGAACACTACAAAAATGGACGCCCTTTTTTGCAATGACCCGGTACTTGAATGAAACACTACTACATTAGGCTCCCATATATACAAGTTGTACATTTTAGGCAAGAATCAAAGAGATTGGTATTAAAAAGGAATTATAATCAAGTAGGTGATTGGCTGATTGTAAGAAACATTTGTCATGTTTTGTGTCACATGTTGCAATGCGGAAGTTGTTTTACGCCATAAGTATTGCAAAAAAATGATCAAATGAATGTCAAATTTGGAATGAAGCTTCTTCAAGTATGAAAATTTTCACCTAAATTTTTCAAAAATGACAAAGTAGGGGGGGATTGAATTTTGAACATATGTTACACATGCAATTTGGGTGGTTTTTAATACTATCAAGTACCTTTTTTGAAGAATAACATTATAAAATTTGGTAGGCTAGGTGGATGATTGCAAGAAACACTTAAATTATTTATTGCATTTTCAACAATAGTCATGATTTTTTTTCAAGAGTACTTGAAAATTAGAAAACTAATTTTTTAAAATTTTAAAAATATGATTAATGTACACATATTTAAGATGAAGGTTTTCACCAAAGGAAATGGATAGAAAAATTCTCTAAATAGGAGAACTTGAAAAGTGCCAAATCTCAAGAAAATAGGTATTTTGATTAAAAAATTAATTTAAAATAGTATAAATAAGGAAATACAAAAAATAAAAACCATTTACTTGTAACAACCTTATGGAGATGGTCAATCACCAAAAAAAACATGAAAATAATACTTTATATGTTTTAAAATACAAGTAGAAAGAAGTTTACTTTGTAGACTTCTACACCATATAGAATTAACTATTTTTAAAATACCTTCGATGAAAAGTTTTATTTCTATAGTAGAAAGCACTCGACAAAATTTCACAATCTAACTTTTCAAAAAAGGTACTTAATAGTACTAGAAACCTCCAAATTGGCAAGTATGGCATATATTTTGAGCCTATTTTTAGAGAGTAAATTATTTTTGAAAATTACCAAAAAAAACTAGAGAAGTTGTATGATAGTCATCAATACCTTTTCTATAAATCTTAAGTCATTTGGAGTTAAAACACAAAAGTTATGGCCAAAAATTAGATCCGTACATGTCGTGTGGTGCAAAATAGGATAGGTATTTCTTGCAATTGCCCAAGTCTTCTAATAGAAATACATTGTCTTAGGACAGGAATTTCTAAAATCATCTTTGAAATGTGTTTTATCTTGGCTTAAAGTGTGCATTATTCAATTTGAATTTATGTTGAATTAAATTTTTTTTTTAGTTCCAACTTTGATATTCATTGTCCTTAATTGGCAACAACAACCATTTTTAAAATAAATTTTCTAATTTAAAAAAATAGAAATGTTGAAGTCTCATTTTTAGCATAATTGAACTGCAACATGTGGCTCAGAATAATATTTCAAGATACACAAAAGAACTCAATAGTACTACTACTCTACTAGGGATACATATTACATAGTGCCTTCAATTTATTGATGAAATTTTTTTTTATGGAAAAATTAAGTATTGCCATTCATCCTTGTCATTTGCTAATGAACATTACAAGTTGCTTACATAGTAGATTTAAAATCCAATCAACTATCTAGATGTCATATTCTATGCCCTAAATAGTAGTGAAGGTGACTCATAGTACAAAAAATACAAAAGCGCTGAAAATAAAAAATGCAACGAATAGTACAAGTGCTTTTTGCAATCACCCAAATGTTACTACCTTTAGTGTTGCAAATGACCTACATTAGGGGCGATAGTGTCACTTCTTCCAAAGATAAAACATTCGTGGTTAAAAAGGGTTAATAGAAAAATGGAGCCGTCAATACATGTCCTTCAGATATAGTCTCCTTCAAATTAAGGTAAGAAGTTTATGAGGTTCTTTTATGAGTCATTGCAAAACTATTACCCGTACCTATTACCTATTACTATTTCTCGTCAAAATTGGAATATATTTTCTAATTGTCTGTAGTAATTTTTGAAGCACAAGTCCAATGAGCATGAAATTTTTATTAAACATGTCTAACTTAATAGAAATCAAATCCCTTATTTTTTAGAAATTAAAAAAATCATTTTATATTGAAAATTTATTATAGGCCAACTCCCTAATATAGACATTTATCAAACAACCCATTATAATTTTCCATCAATCCATGCCAAATTTTTTCTAATTAATGTAAATAAGATTTTGTTAGGTAGATTAATGGCTGAAATCAATGCTTTGAATGATGGTGATGGAGATTTTAGGGTTGTTATTCTGTAAGCCTGAGTTTGTAAGCCTACAAGCCTACCCAATTTTTTAAAGATTCTATCTAAAATTTTTGGCTAAATTTTATTAACTTTGGTAAATTTTAGTGCCTATTATCACAAACCTATTATTGTAGACCTACCACTATGGTTCCTTGAACAATTTTATTGTACCATTTATTGTACTTTGTTAGATTTTATTTATTTTTAAATTGGTGACTAATTAAAAAAAATTTGAAATCAAATGAGGTTATTCCATTCAAATTTAGATTTTTATAATCACTCCCCTTTGTCTTGCTTCTAAGTACCTCTCAGCATTGTCTACTTTTTTTTTTTGATTGGAGCCGTGGAACTCCCTTCAACGCTAAGAGGTACTTAGAAGCAAGATGGAGGAGAGTGATTACAAAAATCTAGCAAAACTCAACAAGTATTATATCAAGATTATAAATGCTCAATCCTCTTCTCAATTAAACAATCATTAAATTAAGAAAGAAGAAGTGAGTCCCCTCATGGGATGTACAAGAGGACAATGATCAACTAATCAATAATCTTGTGTAACAAAGTTTATTATTTACAAAATTAATCCCTATCAACTGAATTTTTTTATTTTTAAATCTTAATAAGTTCTATTATTGATACATTAAGACAAAAGTATAGGTGCCTACATTGGCCTTTGAAAAGACCTACACTACTATAAGATAGTCATGAACAAAATGAAATTTACTATAGCTAAGTTTTTTCTACATATAGTGAAATTCTATGAACAATTTTTTTTTTTTAAAATTCAAACAAATCCATCGACCTACAAATGAAGAAGAAATAATTGATACCTTCTTATTGGCCTTTAGAAGACTTATAATGCTACAAGATATGATCAACCAAAATAAAATTTAGTATAGCAAAGATTCTTATCAACAAATTTTTTTTCTAAAATCTAAACAACTCCAATAATAATACATCAATAGAAAAGTATTGGTACCTTCCCCTAGGTCTCAAGAGGATCTACATTATTATAGGATAATGATCCACCAATATTCTATACAAACTTAATTTCATCTTCATTCATCTTTCATATCAATTGAGTTCTTTACCTTTGTAATGTATACTTCTTAGTAAGATTGAAAATTAGAATTTTCATCCGAATTCAAGATAACCACAATAATAGGTTTACAAAAGTAAGTACTAAAATTTATAAAAATAAAAAATATTGATCCAAATTTTAAGATGGAATCTATTTTAATGAATAAAATTAAGTTTTCTAATACTTCTTCAAATTTCTAAGCTCTATGCTCATAGAATCCCTACTCTACACTCATAGGCTCACCCTCACAAGCTCACAAAATTGCACCGTTGATGGAGATATTAGAGACTATTTTAGGAACCTATCCCTTTCTAATATAATTCATTATATGAACTAGTTTTTTTATTCCTTTATGTCATGTCTATGCTAGAAAAAATTTCAACCATGTAAGGAAATTTTGTAATTGCATTAGGTGGTTTGATGACCACCATGGGTAGAGTTTTTTATGGCTTTAGAGTAGTTTAAAGATTGTTTTGAGCCATTTGTCCAGTTTACTTCAAAAACTTGTAACAAATTTATACTTTGTCAAAAAAATAACATTTCAATTGCTCACCTTGTTTCTCATGTTTGCCTTTACATAGAAAAAAAATTAAAATGTTACAAATATGTCAACAACGCAAACTAGTCAATCTATTTTGACGCCCTTTCTTACAATGACCCCTATGTAATCCAAGTTTCAATAACTTTATTTCTACATTCCCAAGACATGTTGGACTATGAATCTAGAAAATAAATCTTTAACTGACAAAGGTTCATGACTATTTTTCACTAAAAGAAACTTCAACAGTGTCTTTTCTAATACAAAAGCTACAATAAAAATAAACTATTTTATGGCATAATTCAACTAAAACATCTTATATAAGGCTTGCATAAGAGTATGAAAAAAAAATTGAAGACACTTTAATTGTGTGTATTATAGATATAGTTGTTCAAAGTAAGAAAAATAAAGCATTTATTTCCACCTTTGTTGAATAGGATTTCAAGACTGGGAGTCCCTTAAATTTAACTTTTTACTACTAAATTTTTTTGAGGTTTATATCTTTATAGTCATAGTAGGAAATTGAGTTGTAAATTGATGGAAAGTTATTTAGAACAAAACAACATAATTTCATTCTTAAAAAATTAGTAAATATTGAGATGGAAGGAAAAATTATATTGAAATAGCTCTAAAGTTAAATTGAAATATGTCAATCATAAAGGTCAAATTGTTGTAGCAAGTAAACTACATCCTATTGATGTCTAAACTTTGAAAAATTGTAAAAATAGAATTCAAAAATTAATATTATATACTTTTTTTTCAAAAAGATGCCTTGATTGCCTACAAAATATGATTGTTCAAAATTTCCACACCACTTATCCAAATGAAATGAATCAAAAAGACATTACAAATAAACAAATTAAGATTTTTTTATTTAAATGATGTTTTTTGAGGTATTTTTGATGGCTAGACAAAGTAAAAATTATACTCCTATAAAGCTAAAACATCTCTAACTTCTAAAAGACATTTCAAAAAATTACATTGTTTTAGTTTCATGAGTAGATATACAATACATTAATTCTTACAACTTTAAAATTTAACCCCTAAATGCCTAAGGTAGCAAATTTTGGTCTTGATAATACTTAGAAGTTACCCCCTTCAGACCAAGGCCTTTTTTGCCAAAAGAAAATGAAAACTAACATTTCAATTGCAAAAAGTAGATGTTTTTCAGGGTTCTAGGAGATTATTTTGGGGTTCCCTAAAATTGTTCCCTATGCAATCAACCAACAACTACTAGTCTAATTTATGTATTTATATGTATTCCAAAAGTTTCAGAAAGTATGAAAGAGTTGTAAATTTATTTTATTTTATTTGTCAAAAAATTATTTTAAAAATATTTAAATAATATTATCTAATGTAGTAATCTCTTGGCCACGTTAAGGCTTACGTGTTTGAGTTCTTGGTGTTCCGAATACGTTTCCCCAATTCAAGAACTTGTAGTCTTTTAAAGGCCTCCAAAAACATCTAATGACACATGGGAAAACATAGTAAGTACAAAAAAGGAGAAAATGATTCAAAATACTAGATTGCTAATGATTTATTTGTAAAATGATTCAAAGTTTTCCATGTATTTACAAATTTAGAGAACAAAACTCAAATTTTTATTTCTCAGAAGAATGATTTTTCCTAAAAGAATTTGGACTTCCTGGGTTGCCCGCCAATCATTGAAAATTATATATCATATTGAAGATTCTTAACCATGTAGTCAAAAGTTATGAAAAATGTTGGGCATTAAAGATATTCCCTAGAAAAATATTGTGTCAAAATTTTACAGAAAAATAATAAAATCTTTAGTCACAAGTACTTGTCCAAAATTACTATGTTGCCAAAAAATATAATTTGATCCTTTAGGGATAAAACACACTAATTCTAATGATAAAATTATACTAGCAAGAAAACTAAACCATGTGGAGTTTGTTTTTTTGAAAATTGTAAGAATTGCATTCAATAATGAATCCTAGAAGTTATTTTTTCAAGATGCTTAGATTGCCCAAAAACAAGGTTGTCTATAATTTTCATATCACTTATTCAATTGAAATGAATCAAAGCTCTACATGTAGACAAAAATATAATCTATGAGAAAAAATATTTTACAAAAAAAAATCAAAATTTTGAATATTTTTTGTAGCCCGATTTTTCCTATTTTGAATATTTGACCTCATTTTAGCATAACTTTTGTTTCCAAACACCAATTGGAAAAAAAATTATAAATTTCTTATAAAGATATTGAATTCTTCTATCTTTAAAAAAATGTTTCTAAAAATCTTGATAAGAATTTAGAGCTTAGATACTTTCTTGAAATCCAATTTGGACCTCTAAAGAACAATCATAAGAGGATTTATGGGCCCCCAGGAGACCGTTTCAGGGGTGTTCCCCGAAATTGTTCCCACTGCTGCAGACCAGCCCCCTGCTGGTCTGAATTTTTGAATTTTGAAAAAAAAAATTAAAATTTTTTTTTCCAAAAAACTTCAGAATGTACTAAAAAGCAAAAGAATGATTTTAAAAAATAAAAAAATATTTCAAAAAAATATTTTTAAAATATTTAATATTTAATTAAAATTCATATTTTTTGATGTGGCAGTCGCTCGACCACATCAACATTGCGTTCCCAGAGTTCCCAATGCGTTCCCAGCATTTGGGAACTCGCAGTCTCTTAAAGCAGCTAGAAATCCTCTTATGGATCCTCCTAGGGGGTAAATTAAACCCAATGGCAAATTGCTATTTTTAATAGTTTATATATTTGAAAATTCTTTATGAAGTTTAACTATAGCATCAAAAAAAAAATTTAATTATTGATTATGATTTTTCTATTCAAGATTTTGTACAAGGATGTCTATTGCAATCTTGACTTTCTATAGTATTGAGAGATCTTGAAAAAGGGCCTGAAATACACTAGATCTTGGAGAAAAAATCACATTAGAAGTTCATTTAAGAAAATTGTAAAACAATTTTGAGAAACTATAAATTAATTGGGATTGTGCATATTAGACTCTTTAACTTCATAATTTTTTGGTGACTAAATTTTTAGATTTGACATGTAAAAAGAGGATTGAAAGACCTCAAATTGCTTTTGTAGTTTTGACACCCTTGTAATCAAACATTATAATCTTTTAATCCATTAGTAATATTGTTGAATTTTCTTTGCCTATGTGATTTCTAACATATCTAGTTTGAATTTTTTTGGTTACAGTTCAAAAATATTCATACAACTTATCAAAATATTGTCATTTTATTCAATTTAGAGAAAGGTCTTAGAAGCTCAAAAAATTCCTTGGACATTTAGGGGATAAGAGGAATTTCAAATCAATAGGAAGTCTATGTATTAACCTTGGAAAGGATAAGCTTATGACCATAAATTTTAACCTTCCAATCCTTCACTATGTTTATTGCCATTTTGCAACTACATATACAAAATAAAAATAAAAATGAATGTGTTTTTTTGTGTTTTTTTTCTATAGAATAAAATTTCTATTAATTTCTAAAGAAAAATTTATATCATACACAAAATAAGCTCAAAAAATTTGAAATTTTCACATAGGTATTCACTGTAGTATACAACCTAGATTAAACATTTTTTGTTTTGAAAAATCAATGATATAATAGTGAGAGAATATTCATTACTATTCATTTGAAATTCACTCAAATAACTTCCAAAGTTATATTTTGGAGAATTGTTCATAGACAATATTGCAAATTTTGAACTTTTAATTCCATCCATATGATTACATTCACCAATTCTATTACCAATATTTTTCTATAAATTTTAAAAAGGAAATTTTAAAGTTTCTTTTAAATTCAATTACATCCAAAATATTGTTTTCTTTTAATAAAATTTGTTAGAATGGATCTGAAATGAGACTCTCTATATTCCATAATTTTTTAGGTTTTTGTGTCCTTTAATTCTATGACTTCATTTTTCCAAACCCAATTTTGTTCTAAAATCAATGCAATTTTGGCTTTGTCATCCACCTCATATACTTTCACATTTGGTATTTTAGAAAAATATGCACTTTGGTACCACCAAATCCAAACTTTTAATAGGACAACTTCACTAAGTATTTTCTCAAATTAGAATCAATTTCATCCAAACAATGAAGAGAGTGAAACTTGAATTTCAAACTATTCATTGTCCAAAAATTGGGCATCAAAGAATGAAACTTGAATTTCAATCTTTACATTGTCCAAAAATTTTGAAGGCTTAAGTCATATCTATTCATGACCTCAATTTTAGATTGAACACAAAAATAGGGAATACAAAGACTTATAATCACTTTCATAATTTTTACACCCTCTTCCATCAAACATTATAATCTTTCAATCCATTAAAATAATATTGACAAGTTTTCTTTTCCTGTGTGCTCTATAACACACGTTTGAATTGATATGCCGCATCACAACTTCAAGAAAAATGATGAAACTATCAAAATTTGGTCTTTTTCTTCAGTTTTGAGAACTTTATGAAGCTCAAAAAAGGCCTTCGAGCATTCAGGGGTTAAAATGAAACAAAATTATCGTTGCTTTTCATCAAAGAAAACCAACTACATCCAAGGAGAAACTCTCCAATGCAATAATTTGAAGAAAGCGTGCAATACTTTTTCCAAAGCACGCTCATGGGGCCAGCCTCTGTGGATCACGGGGAAACAAGGATGTCTTCCGGATATTGTTCAGAGCGCAAAAGAGCATGACCACACGCTCCAGCCCTACACCAGCGCCACCATGTGGTGGTGCACCATATCTGCAACAAAAGTAAAACAGCAGTTTTGGATTAAGAACAAATCTTAAGGCACTCAGCAATAAATCATACATGATGCCATTATCCAATGCAAATCGCCGATAGTAAGCATATTGATTCGGAAGTGGCCAAATGGCCCCACTTGAGGCTACATTCCCATCTACAGGAGTTGCAGCAAATCATTTGGGAAGGTAGCAAAATGCACCCACAGAAAGCAAAAATCATACCGATAATTTAACGATAAAATATGATTTGAATGTTAGCTTTCGAAGTAGACCTTCAGTTAGCAGATTGAGCACTTCGGGGTTAACAGTCAAATGGTACGACCATCTTTGATGAGAACAATAAGACCCAAAACACCAACCGTCAATAATTCAGTACCTGAAAGAGTCGATATATGTGGAGAGGGACTTCACATCAATACCACACTCGGTTGCTCGCTTGATCAACAAGTCTGGGTCGTGAATACGCTGAGCTCCTGAAATTATTTCCTCTCCTGGAAACATTACAATAGCAAGGTTAAGCCCAGTGTTCAGTTCCAATGCAAGAACCTCTTAAGATTTCTTTCTAAGTTTCTTCTGCACCCCTGAAAATCACTATATTTATTCTAATGCTTATGAATTCCAGTGAAAAAATGAAAAACTTGTTGCACCTCGGATAAAGACATCAAAAGAGTTGCTGTATCGTTTGTCGTCCCAACAAGGCATCGTGTAAAAGGGCCTGATAGCTGCCGGGTACCGATGTAGTACATAGAAGTCAGTCTTGTACCTGTCAGACACAAGGAACATGACAAAAATTGAACATGCTTGAATATAAAAACCCAATATGAAAAGTCTAAAAAAAAAACCGCTTTCAAATGGAGTTAAAGAATCGAATGTCTTTGCTACGAGATTATTTCTAGAATCTGTTGAATCGTAAAACTCAAGAACGCATTCAAACAACTGATGCGTTCCCAGATCAAGAAAGCAGTCTTACTTTTGTTTCACAAGTTTCCCAAGGGTTTTCTCTGTTTCAGTGTTGAAGTCAGCCATAGGGTCTACCTCCACGCCTGCTTCCTGTACCATCCAATCTCGTAAGTCACAATATATCATCTAATACCATCTCTCCACTGCTGTGATTCAAGTTTGTGAACAACATTCCAGCGTTGAGCAACGCGATGATGGAACAAGAATTACCTTAAGAATTGCTACACCCTCGGCAAATGTGAGCCTCAATGTCTGTCGCAGATACTGCACAAGCATATCATGAAGAAGGTCAATGGGAGCAATATCATGCAATACTGCAAAATCTTACAGAAAATTGATTGTCTGAGTGAAATAATCTTGGTTAGGACAAAATTCAACACCAAAAAATTGTAACTTGCAAAATTCTATCAGCGTGACAAACAAACCTGAAGCGGCTCAAATGGATACTGCTCATTAATAGCCGTCAGCTGCTTCGCACACTTCTCATTTAAACCGTCAAAAATGGTAAGAAACACTTTCTCAAGCACATCCAACACCTGCAAGCAGACCAGCTCCACATTTTAAAACGACTTCTTGTCCTACTTATGCTGCATTCTAAGAAAACAGGAATTATAAAAGAAGACTTATTAAATGAAACTCATTCCTGAGGTTGTCAGCACTAAAGCTTTGCAACTCATGACTTGGCCATAACAAAACCAATGCAAGGGTCCCAAATCTACCTCAAAGTAGTGCTCATTGATCTCCATCTCAAAGTCGAGGCCCGTAAATTCACACAAATGTCGATGAGTAAAAGAATCCTCCGCACGAAATACTGGTCCAATCTCAAAGACACGCCCAAAGTCTGCACAAATAGCCATTTGCTTGTGCAACTGTGGAGATTGGGCAAGACATGCAGGCTGTCCCTTGTAGTCCAGCTTGAAAACTGATGAACCTCCCTCACTGGCTCCAGCAATTAACTTTGGAGTGTGTAATTCCACAAAATCCTCATCAAGAAGGGCTTGTCTAAATAGCTGCAAAGTTCCAGACACAAATATTCAATATCAATGAAGGACCACATGTCTGAAACAGTGCACTACACATTGACAAACTGTCTAGAAAACCGACATAGCTTATAGTATCACAGGTGTATCCGTCTCTACTGCACATATTCAAGAGACAAAAAACAAAACAGAGAAAGCAGTATAAAATATCATACAAGCACTATTGCTCACACCCTAATGACAAAGACACGACACATAATTGCAACCATAGTCATGAATACTAACCGCAGAAACTTGGCACTGGATACGGAAGATAGCTTGATTGGCAGGCGTGCGTAAATCGATGACGCGGTTGTTTAGTCTCGTATCTTGTCCTACCCTCACATATTGAATACCTTCCTATTGAAACCCAAATCAAATACTTTGTCAGCAAAAACAGATATCAAAAGCCCCTTGACTACCAAAACATTGTAGATGAGCCTACAGCGATTCTTCCAAACTCTTTTCACTCAAAAGTATGACCAAGCTCAAAATTCTTAGACTAACTTCTCCATGGCGCTGTTGCAGAATTGAGCCTACCAAAAACAAATGACTAAAACAATCGCATTTAGATCCAAAACCTGTTCGCCTTTCTGAAAGTCGACTTCACTTCTAGCAGCATCTTCAAGGTTAATAGGGAGCTGAACTGCAGCTTTGCTGATGCAATGGATCTTGGTAACATGAAGCTCAACCTGCAACCAGAAAACACTAAAACCTTGAGTGACTGATCCCATCTATTATACTGACCACTGTTATGCATAGCAATTCATCTATTCAAGCACTCGGTTGAAAGTATTAGTAGGTGGGGCAAGCATGACTTTAGCTGCATAGCCACTGATCTTTAATTAAAAAAATGGCGTTGTTTACTGTCCCTTCAACTACCTCCTACTCTGAATCCCACTCTGAATGCTTGCAAACGAAATTCATGAATAATGATACAAATTTGATCGCAACAGCTCTAGCTCTTCCACTTAAAGTGACATCTCCAAATCTCTATACTGATGTCCCCCAAATCATACTCCTATAAATTATTCAAAATGCTTGATCTCAAAAGAACCAATTCTGGCCTCATGCTTTTTCGAGCCAGCTTGACTAGGTTATATGTGAACTTTTTTGGGTTCAAATTGGTTTATTAGTAGAACAGCAAGCATAATGCCCTTCAATGATTCTAATGACATAAAATATGGCCTCATTTGAATAATACATTCTACAATGTGATCAATTGAATTGACCCTTTACAAACCCAAAACCCTTTGACTTTTAAGGGTTAAAGTATCGGAAAGAGTACCCTGCAAGTAACTTGCAACAACAAGGTCCACAATTCATACACACGAAATGCAAACATGACACTTCATAAGCTTGATAAAAGGCTCAAAACATACCGGTTGGGATGTCCCCTCCACGGGCTTCGTCGGCACAATCACCACACCTTCAACATCCACAATACTCTCTTTGTTCAGCTTCGTCACAAACTTGATCATACCCTTGCTCACCACATTGTCCTTCACCGACACAACACACTGCACGGTATGCCCCGCCTCTCGCACAACCAGAAAGCTCAAACTCCCTTTCCCACGAACAGTGTGCACTCGCCCTCGCACCAACACCGTCTGTCCCGCCTGATCTCCAACTAAATCGCCAACCTGGGACCACACTCTCCCACTCTTCTCTTTACTCTGCAAATTCTCCAAAACAACGTCACCATAGTTTCCTGCCAATGGATCCTCCTCCTCCTCTTCTGTGTTCAATTGAAGAGCTGCCAACTTCTTGGCCTCACTCTTCTTCTCCAGTTTGGCCAGTTTGGCTTTCTCCTTCTTGCTCATCGGGGGAGCCTCCATCTGCAGTCATGACGAATTGGTCACAGAAGTGGGTCAACAATATTGCCATCAGATACGATTTGGAGAGGGGTACTTGCAGGTCTACAGAATCCTTTTTGGAGTCACGGTATGAGAAGAAATAGAAACTCGTTGCATTTTTGCCAACCGTATCTAGAAAGCCCAGAAGTTTCAAAACGTGCCTGACAGGTCACTGCAAGAGTCGTAGAAATATGTTGCATATCATGTTAAGCAATTGAGAAGATATTGACCAAGGAACCGGCCAAGTCCCTTATCACGCTACATTAAGAACATAATGTTCCCTAACATCAGTTTTAACATAAAGCAAAGAAATAATTTTATTAGATTGACGTACATTTTCTTCTCCCCGAGGGGCCAACTCTTCTTGCTCGAACTCTAGAGCCTCGTCAACTTTGACGGCACGAATCAAATCAATGAGCCGCTGCTGTTGCAGATGAAAAACAGCTATGGAATTGCGTCGAGAATCTGTTATTTCATCCACAAAATCAAAAGTAAGTATGCATATCGCTTTGGTATCAGTCTTCGCACGGAAGGCTACTTCTGATACTAGCACTAATTGATAACTTTACGACGTGGAGAAGTTCAAAGAGTTTGTATGAACACTTCACACTCTCGTAAATCTTCCCACAACAACCTCAAATGCGTACGAAATAATCTATGATTTAAGAAATTCTCTTCAGGTCCACTTTGATTACTATACTATTAATCAAATCGAAAGAAAGCTGAGGTCAGAAACTAAGTCGTAGACTTTCTCAATAGCATCTTCCACCTAACCACACTGCACAGCCTGTCGAACAGCCATGCGATCAGTAACAGTTCCGAGATCTATGTCTGCTGTTCCTCGCTGAGGAAATAGATCAGTCCGTTCCAAATATTAAAAATTAATGAATAGAACACTTTGGATTCCTCGCTCGACAGATTCATACCATTCTAAAAAATTACGTCGTCATAACAGTACCTTACTGATTCATGCAAGGACCGATAATTTCTCTTCCTCATCAACTCCCACTAGTTACTTACTTGTCCTCAACACATCTGCAGCTACTGCTATTAGAGAAACACCAAACACTAGGATAATACCACACCGCTAACTGTAGGTAGCATTACTGATCCAATGAAAACTTAGGTCAAGGATCTTCTACTCAATATATCCCTACACTTAGCAAAATATTAGGGTTTAATCGTAGTCTTGCCGAGAAAAAACACAACAAAACTGAAAAAGAAAAAGAAAACCTTGGCACACAACCCTCAGAGTTTTACAGTGGATAGACAGTATTGATAATTTGAACTTCAAAATCTCTTTCACCGAGCTTTCAGGCAGTCATCCAGTCAGAACAAGCGATTCTCGTCGTTCCAATTAGGTCTAGCTAAACACACCATTGACGGCTTGGCTCTGAGAAGAACGGCACTTCAAAGTCGATAACCTCCATGCAGTCGGCAAAACCTAAGAAGATCGTCTGCACTCCACTCCACTCCACTCCTGAAAAGAAAACCCACCTAAGTTACAGCAGCACCTGCACCATTGCCGTCAGAGTACAAAAGAAACCAACGCCTCTGTCGCTCCGCCCGTACTCTCGGCTGCATAGGAAATTCAGTGATCCCGAACGACGGATGGATGAAACAAGGCTGCTAAATCGTGAGAAGGAAAAGTCTGGAAAGGAGATTCGAAGACAGGTGATGCCTTGGAGAAGGGATAAACCCTAAACCCTGCGAAGAATGCGGCATTCAACCAAAGGAAAAAGGACTTGTCAATCGCGGGGCGGGCGGACTCTCTGGAACCCGGGTGACGGTTCCATTGTGGAATCGGTCCATCTTACGCCCCCAAAAGCTAAATAAAAGGAGGCCATTGACCCCCTTATTGCCCCATCCAAATACAAATGTAATAAAAAAAATGCCCCCTATTTTGTCCCGCCTAAATTTTGTATTTCTTCACCCCCACTAATTTGGGACCGATGATTGCAAATATGAATTAGAATTTGCAAATTTTATCAAATGTGACAAATCAAATTTAGTGTTTTTTCTAAGGATAAAAAAAGGGGCAACAAGAAAGTCAATCATCCCTTGCCAATAAAAACACCCATATCAAGTCAAAAATTAAATGCGACTTAGGGACACATAGTTTAGGAAATCTTACTATGACAAACAAAACAATATAAAACAAACAAATAAATTTATTTAACCCCTAAAGGTCTAAATACCATTTTTTGGCAATATAGAAGTTTTGGGCAACTCACTATGGACCCATAGAGATCACTCTTGATTTTTAGAAAACTACATGAGTTAAAAGATAGGATTCATTTAATTCAAAGAAAACAAAATTTATATAATATGTAGGGCTACTATAAGATCCTTGAAATGCCAAGTTTTCTTATTTATATATATATATATATATATATATATATATATTTATTTATTTATTTATTTATATATATATTAGGCTTTATAAAAACATCATATAGTAGGAATTTTTATTAATACATTAGCCTTTACATATAGGATCCATACAAATTTTTTGTAACACAATGAATATAGATGTGGACAAACTTTTCTTAGTGAATGATAAAATCTATACAATGTAGTAAATCTAGAGATTTTTTTATCAAAAATTGTTGTTGTTGTTGTTGTCAAATAATTCTAGCTTCTACAATCCAATCCTTCTATAAATGCATCAACAATGTGACAACATGTTATTTGTCATTTGAAATTGTACTACAATACTAGTACTCCAATAGTGCATATAGGAAAAACAATAAGTATATATGTAAGACATTAGTTTTATAGTGTGAATTGTATATGTGTATGAAAAATAAGGCATGTAAGTCTTATATATAAGATAGCCCAACTATAAAAACCACATGATTGAATTTATAAAAAATCGTAGGATATTAAAAATATGCCATTTGTTAATTGAAGTGTATACTTGAAATTACAAGGAGTGATCTCTCTAGGACTACGGATAGAGTTTTTATTTTTATTTTAAGAAAATTTCACACAACATGTGCTTGAGGAGTAGCTTTAAGGTGCAAGAATTTTCATAGATTTTGACTATATGGTTAAAAAGTGACTGCATCATATGTCATTTTCATCATTTGGTGAGCAACTTGGACAACTCATAAAACTTCTTCAAAAATCACTTTTGTAAGAAATAAAACTTTAAAATAGATTCTCTCTCTTTATAAATATATTGAAAGATTTGATTTATTCCATTTTGACCAATGAGATGAAAGTTATGAGAAGTTTTAGTTTGTTGGTAGGTATGAAGTCTATGAAAATCATACCTATCGGCAAACTAAAACTCCTCATGACTTTCGTCATGCACAGTGGAAGGCTTTTTTTTACAGCATTATCCAATAGTATAAATTGCCTACACATTGTATGAGGTTTGTACATGGGACCACGTAGTATATTACCTACTTAGTAGTACGGTAGACAATGTGGATGATCTTGAACATATCTACTCAATAATTTTGAAACTTCAATGTATATGGCTTTGCACTCTCTCATAAAAAACAATGTCTTCATAGTTGAATCAGTGGCCATCCAGTTGCTACAAGCCCAACCAATCATCATTGTCTCTAAGTGTCCACTTCAGCTCCTTCATACACATTGAAAGCTTTTCTAATGATTCTGCAAATCAACTAAGGTATTGCTACTAACTATATACGCCACTTTCTAAATTATTTTAGTGTCACTTGCAATAGGGCACTTGCTAAAGCAATAAAAAATGAAGTCAATGCCAAAAATCCTCCCTGCCACATCAACAATCATGTTTACTAAATTGTCATAATATTATAATCGCAATGGTGAAATCACCCCAAAAAATGTTCAATCGATACCTCAAAAAGTTTACTATGCAAATCAACAATGAAATTCCTAGTAGGCCTTTGAGCTACCAACAAATAGCCACAACGCTCCTTTGACCCTCCTCGCACCTCCACTATGCTATTTTGGCTAAGGCGTTGAGGGGTTAGAGCTACTCTTGGATCACATATTAAAAAATAGTATAAGAGTCTAAGCTATGCTAGGACCTCTTCCCTTAATGGCACCTAAAATCATCCAAACAAGGTTTTGAACATAGTCCTAATACTAAGTTGTAAAAAAGATTTGAAGATGAAATTTTTTTTTAAAAATCCATTGCATGAGGAGAGTATAAACAAGCCTAAGTAAAGAGTATTTTACTCCAAAGCAAGGCAAACTCTCAATGACATAGATGACAATGTACAATAATAATGCACAGAGCATTTTTGGGCATTGTAAATAGTTTTTAGGGGGTTCAAGATGCTCTTGAAAAAAAAATTGGACATATGTGGATATATTATGAATTTTCAAAGAATCAAAAATACATGATTGTATTCAAAATAGATCCTAAGCTCTCATGAACAAAGACCAAGTATTCTAAGCAAAAATTTATAGGAATTGATTTTAGAAACACTCATTCTTGAAGGGTCAATCTCAACTCTAACATATTTACAGCAGTAGAATGCTTCCAAAAGTGGGGATAAGCGTCCCCCCCCCACCCCAAACCCATTCTAATAATGGAAAGAACTCAAAACAGCTGAAAGCCATGGGAAGGGAACCCCTAAATCATACAGAATCGTTTTGATCGTTTCTTGAAATGAAATGTACATGTCTACTTGTGGACAGATTTTGAATGAAGAATGACATAGTTTTACACAATCTAACTTAATTCCACCTATTCAGTTCCCTTTCACGGAGCCCCTTCGGTTCTAAAGCAGTGTCTACTAGATAAATCTGCTTGTTCTTCTCATCTACATACAGCATGTCTGCCATGCTTTGAATCATGTCAGTCAGCCTCCAGTATTCATATGCTACAAGTACTAATGGTCGACCGGTGAGCTTGCAATGCTCTGAGCTTATGTTGTCTTTCGGGACACCGTGCGGCCAGTAAGAGTGAAGAATTTTGTACAAAATGCATCGCAAGTCTTGCCTGCTGAAGTTAACTCGGGATTTACGATCAACTCCACTCTGCAAAACAGATGGGTACAGTCAAACAATCGCTTCCTAATAATATCAGCGAGGTTCAACGACCGGCAAGGTTCCTTAAATTATTTTCCATCCTAAGAGTGAAGCATTTCAGAGATTAGGAAGAAGTGTCATTTTCAAGGAAAGGAAAATTTTACCTTGACGTAAGGAAAAATCCTCCAGTCAGCAGCTTCGAAGGAAACATTGCGCAAGGAAAGCAAGTCCGGCATCGACTGCAGGATGCTCTTGAGATTCGCAAACCCATAATGTGAGGTAACCAACGGATGCCCCATTTCGAGTTCGTATAACAATTCGAACTGCTCAAAGGTCATGACCGCCTTGGGTTTCCCTTT
Source organism: Thuidium tamariscinum (assembly GCA_947034885.2). Lineage (NCBI taxonomy): Eukaryota > Viridiplantae > Streptophyta > Bryopsida > Hypnales > Thuidiaceae > Thuidium > Thuidium tamariscinum. Next base: position 16,534,421 of record OX344751.2, read on the forward strand.
GCAGTACTTGTCCACAACATAGGCTACCTCACATCGCAGATGTCGCAAAATTCGAACCCTGCCTCCCACAGGAGGGACGACCTTTGACCCAATGTAATTACTGTAGTCGACGTCAACTGGCTGTCTCCGAACATCTCCTGCCTTGGTACAAGAAGTGGAATTTGGAACGACTGAACTACTCTCGGAACTAGCGTCTTCCTCTGTACAAATTCCCATCTCCAATTCTTTACATTCATCACACCCATTTTTGGAGTGCCCATTCCGAGAAATGCTATCAAAGTTGCTCAAGGCTTCTTCATCTGTGAAACTAGCATTTCTGCCCTTCCTCCTCTGCAAGAGCCAGATAACACTTGATCAGAGAGGGCTTGCAGTTGCAGAAGCAGACAGTAAGGAACGCGAGGAAATTATTGCAAACCAGACAAGGGGATAGCTTCTACGTCGACTTGATTGGTATTTCATACCTCTCCATACGGGAGGTTGCCCGCAAGTCCTTTGTCAAAACTTAAATCCAGGTTCTCCACATCTTCACATCCTTCTACGATATGGGAGTTGTCACAGCTAGATGGTGTCTGTTCATCTGCTATAGATTGCCAAAGTGCACAAATGCACGATGAAGTGTAAGACCAGGAGAAATGAAAGACTAAATGCTCAGCTCAAGTTTTCTTAACATCGAGCTTGAGAATGGCGATAAATTTTGGTGCTTACCTCGGGACTCGTATTTGAGAAGAACGTTACATGAACTTGATGCATCCCAACCTCCAATCTCGAAATGATCTTCCTCCATGAGACAAACTTTCTCCGTGAAGCTGCCGTTCTGGTGGCCATAGCAACTGCTTCGAAAGTCCGGAGTTTCCATCATTTCATCCCATTGAATGCTATAATCTGCTGCCTGAGCCAAAATCGGAGGGATTCTTTGATGGCCATTTCCTATGACCACGGTGGTGATGTGCCTGTTACTGAGCTCCCGCAGCAAAGCACAGAACCCTCTGTCTCCTGTAACAAGCACAATTCCGTTCCCTGTGGATGCATCTTTCTGAACTGACGGGGTGTCGGGACATGGCTTATGGTCGTATCCAAACAGCAGGGCGTCCATAATTATAGCCTTGTCGGCAGATTCTTTTCCATCAGGCACGGGACACAGCTCGACCCCCATGTCCAGTAAACTAGGTGCCTGTAACCAACCGACCAGCTATTAGATCGACATTCTCACCGAGCTTAACTCATAAAGTAGTTGCTGTTGAGCGCAACTACAGTGGTCACTTATGCACACGGCTATCCACGATGTTCAATTATGTTGCTATTTTCTTCGTTTGATGTCATGCATGAAGAGGACAGTAACAATAGACTCCATAACTCATCGCCCATAAGTTCAAACATCATGAAACTAAGACAATGCATCCCTCCTTGTTGAGGGCATTCCTTAGGCCTCATGACTTGTGGCATCAAATCGTGACACCGAAACAAACAAACTGACTTTCTTAATTAATTGATATTTATAACCCTAACGCGCCACACAAATTCGATCGGATGGTTGCAACAGAGACCAACCTGTCGAGTAAGATACTCCAGTTTGCCATATGCGCGAAGGCATTGAATTGTTCCAAAAGAAGTTCCGACCCTGTGCATCTGCTTCACCACTATCTGGGCATCCAGACCTCCTGGAATAGGGCAGTTTTCAATGTCCCAGAAGATCCCAATCCTTCCCAATTTCGTCGCAACACTGGAATACGTGAACGGTGAATCAAAGTATCGAAGCCGCAATCGGGCCACCCAGAGTCGAACGGCATCCGTGATGTACAGCAACTGCAATGCAGTGCAAATGGTAAGCACCACAGTGAAGGAGGATCTCCTGATGGCGTCCTCATCGTCACTGTCGCTCAGTAACGCATCGTCTTGGAGCTCCTGTGAGAGGAATGAGATCGGCGGTGCATGTGAAGGAGGAAACAAAATGTTCCACACCGAAGATTGCCCTAATGTGGATTCCAAAGACGTTGGTGCATGCTTAGGCTGCTTCAGAGAATTGAGCTCCGGCCCTGCTCTTCCTCCCACATCCGGCCTGGACCTATGCTGCTCCCCAAATGACCACTGAGGAATAGCCGCTGCTCGATAGAGCTTCAGAGAACTTCGCCTGGTGACGATGGACGGGTCTCTATTGTGTTCGGAATCCCTCACGAGCTGAGTCTCAAATAACGAAGAAGAAAGGCTACCATATATTGACGAGGAACTAGTTGCTGGAGACGGAATTGCTCGTCCCTGCAACAGGATGACTGCCATGGCTATGGCTATGGCTAAGGCTTTCACTCATCACTAGCCCTCCCACTTGAACTCACATAATCTTCCAACAAGAAGAAGCACAGAGGGTTACTATCGTCCTCCTCTTTTTCAATTGCCGCGAGAGAAAGCTTCGATCGTCACAACCTCTGATGTCTAAATAATTTGTCTTCAATTCTCCAAAAGACTTCTGAAGACACTTCAAGTCCAGAAAGCGGTGTCAAAAAAAAGAAAGAAGAAGCAGTCAAACCCCTAATAAGACCGACGATTCATGGTTTTTCAATGACTAATTCGATTGATCATATTGTGGAAAGTACACTTCAGACGGGGCCAAGTTTGATTGATCACCAGGATCAGTGAAAGACATTGCAAGAGTTGGTAAAAAAAATAAAGAAAATTGAACAAAACAACATCCCCATACGACCAGCCCATGCAAAACTGCTTAAAAAACAAATAAATGAGGCCCCTCCTGGAACCTCGTAGTTAATTCCGCTAATACCCTACCTGCCCAGACACAACCCTAGTGCACGATCAGACCAATCACTTGAACTCGCAAAGTTGACACAAACCATCATGTAATCGGTCGCAACAGATCGAAACTGCCGCTTCAAATTCAAACCTTCACAGCTTTACGACAGTGGTCGATTCCGAAATTCAATAATTATACATGCTCCGAATATCACTCACAACCCCTTGCAATTTCGAAACCTCGCACCACGCTTCTTAGCAGAGCCCCAAACACTAATTTTCCTCAAAATTTACCAAGAATCATGAAAATCTACTCTGCAAGAGAAGTCACAATTTCCAACCTCGCACGACGATCGCGTTCTCCAATTCCGATCCTACCGATCCTGTACAAAATTCACACCCACAACGCACAAATTGCACCGAGACGGACGATCTCTCCAGCAAGAATCGGACAGTATTATTCTTTGTCTGCATGCGAGATGCCCGTCAGTAAGTCTCCGAGCGTACCTTCTTCGATTGTCATTTCTTTCCACACTCACGGCTCACATCAACTGTCTTTCCCGCAGTAACGGCTTCGATTGAGCCTTGCGTGGAGTGATCTTTGTGTCTTTCTGACGCGAGCGGATTTCCGCAGGGCCAATGAGGAGTATCCACAGAGAAATCACGCTTTCTGTTCTGTTTGGACGGACATATGGCCACGCGCGAGCCCACGACTTAAGGAACCGCTCCTCCCATTTTCCAAAACTTCAATTTGTTCTGCAACTCGGAGCATCGGTCAAAGTGTTTGGGGCGAAAACCCTAAAACCCTAAGTACGCAACCACTGTGGCGTGATGACTTAATTTCTATGAGTCATTGATATTGAGAACTCACTAATTACGCAGTAAGTTCAGCTAAAAGTCAACCACGCCCAACAGCCAATGCAGTAATTTCAAGCAAGGCATGGAGTGGGCATCCAACCAAAGTTTAGAATGTGCTTTTCTTCTGTCTTTTTTAAGGTTGGAATTATTAAGGTAGTGGCACATGTTCTAAAGTAGTGAGACCATCCCCATCCCTGCACAAGATGAGACTTAAACTAGCTATCAAGCCGAGCCGGGCAACAAAGAGTTCTTCACGGCATCCAAAACATGACTCAGCGAAAGACTGGCCATGGCCAATTTTCTCGGAAAGACGGCGAAATAGAGAGTGGGGGGCCGAGCACGGTATGTGGTGTAGCTCTCTTCCCAAAGTACATTCCTCAACTTTTGTCGCAGCACATTCAAAGAGGTGAAAGCAAATTCACGAAGAAGATGGGGGAGAGGGCCCCAGGCACACACCCCTACATCAAAACCTATCAGAATTGCATTCAAACCACCACGACATGGCCAAGGCTTTTTTGGGGAGAACATGTTGTTCCCCTTCCCGTCCATTTCTCTGAGTCTAGGGTGGGGCAACTTGACTCTAGACACTCCGGCCACCTTCTTTCCCTACGTCAAATGCAACCTTCTCGAGCCTCTTCCTGAGCCGTATGGTAGAAATGCTTTGAGAGCATCTCCACCGCAATGCAAGGAATGACACAAACTGGGCAAGTGGTTGGGCCTGGCCATTCTAATTGCCCCATAGCACGCACGGCAAAGCCAAAAAAGAAGCTAGGCCTGGTTAAATTTGAAGTTGGCTTGACTAAATGGCGAGTATTTGGCCAGGCTCACTGTGCTTTTTTTGTATTTAATTGCTACTTTGGAGATACTTTAGAACAAAAAAAGATTTACCCTTGTCAACATTCACTTTGGAAGCCAGAAAAAGTACCTCAAAATCTGGAAATGGTTGTTTCCCCATACTTGTTGGCGCATTGGGGTTTGGCAAATTATTTTTGACTAGGCCCGGACTTGCTTTTTGGCTCAACAAGTGCTCCTTGGCTGGGCCATTTGCCAATCTCTAGAGGGGGGATGCTATGAGTAGAAGAAGTGAGTAAAAAGCAATTAACATATTGAATGAGTGGAATTGGAAGATTCTAGACTTTGTATACTTGACAAATGCACTTTTTGACTCTTGAAATTCGCAATAATTTCAATTTCAAAAGTAAAATTATGAAAAAATTTCTATCTCCATATTTCCTATTTTCCTATATGGGAAAAATTTTCACCACCTCATATTCCTTACAATTTGTTGTATAATTGTTTAACCCCTAAAGGACCATTATCATCTCAAGGGACAAAATAGATTTTGGACATAAGTAATTCCCATGGCTTCAATTTTTGGTAAAACCTTTTGAAACTTTCTCATGACATAGAAAAATTAATTAGCTTTGTAAAAATACAATTTTTATTTCAATTGGTACTTGAGAGCCAAAGTCATACCACAAAAAGTCCAAAACTAAACTTAGTAGGTGGCAAAATGTTTTTGAAATAAGTCAAATTAAAAATAAAAATTGAAATAAAATACATGTGAAGCTTTGATCCATTCAACTTGGCCACTAGTAATGAAAATGTTATGGAAAATCTTGTTTTTAGGCAGTCTAAACATCTTCTTGAAAAAGTATTCATTTTTTAATGCAATTTTGACAATTTAAAAAAAAAATTGTTGGACAAGGTTACGTTTAGTTGCTAGAGCAATGTCACCATTGGGATTATTGTATTTCAATCCCATCTTAGAGCTATTAAGTAGTTTTTCTTTCAATCTTGGACCTACTTCTACTTAATAATTTTTTAAAGAATGATAATCAAGTTTGTGTTTTTGTAAACTTTTTTTGTAAACTTTCAACTCAATTTTTTAACCAAAAAAAATATAAAAATTCAAATTCTATAGTGCAAATTTTTTTTTACAAATGGTAGTCAAAGTCATTTGAAATTGCAAACTACATTTTACAAAAAAAATTCTTCCATTGTATAATGTTCATCATATCTTTCAATCTATATAGTCAAACTTCATGAAATTTTTACCACATGATCTCAATCAAGTTACATACAAGATTCTATGGTTAGATTTTTAGAATTTTTTTTTTTCTTGGGTGAATGCAATAGAAATGACAATTTTGAGAGATTTTTCACAAGAAAAATGGCCTTGGTAGTTTAGGGGTTAAATGATTGACTACAGATGTTTCTTTATCACACTTGCTAATGTCACATTGATGTGAATATGTATGGTGTCCAAATGCTATTGGACGACTTTCTAAGCATATAATCAAAGTTTTGTGGATTAAGGATGAACTTCCATGGACCCTAAATCAGCCCAATTTTGCATCCTGAAGGCCCCATGAAAAAAAATCAAAATCCTACATCGATTGTTGCAAAAGGAAGACTAAAATTGTTGCAAAAATTGCAAGGTTAGGTCATGAAAAATGGAGAGGGCAAGTTTCTAAACACTAGGCATAAACTTTGTAGCTTTTCATTTGACAATAACAAAAAGGCAAAGCTATTCTTGGAATTTAGTTTTATCGGTTTTTCACATACAAGTGAAAGCTTTATAAAACAAAACAAAGCAATTCCAACTTTGGAAAACTTATACAAATTCATCTAAAAGATATTAGCATTCAAAGTTGGAAAAAAAAAGTTTTTTTAAACACTAGCCTTTAATTTTAAATGATTTTGATTGCCATATGTAGAAAAATATTTCTCTACATACTTTGAATTCAAAATTTTTGTGTTGAGAAATGAAGTTGAAAGTCTAAGAAAAAGGTTTTAAAAACACTTGATTTTCATTATTTTGAAAAATTGTTAAGTAGAAATAGGTCAAAGATTGAAAAAAAAACACTAAATTGTTGATGGTTCTAAGATGGCATTGAGACACAATAATCTCTATGGTGAGATTGTTTTAGCAAGTGAACCTAACCTTTATAAAAAAATTGAAAAGTTGTAAAAATCACATTAAAAAATATACCTTGTAAGTTATTTTTTTGAGATGATACTTAGATTGCCCTTTAATCTTGTCATTACTAGTCCAAATAGAATGAAACAAAGCTTCAAAAGTAGAGAAAAATATTATATTTTAGAGAAAAAAACTTAATTTGATGTGCACTTTTTGTGCTATACATCAAGTACAATTATAGGCAATTGGGGTTTAACTTATGCTCTTAGGTACCAATTGCAATAAAAATTATATTGGTTCAATCCTAATTTGTTTTTCTATCTTATGAAAAAGTTTTAAAAACTTTCACTTGAAATTGAAATCATAAGAATGTGCCCAACATCCATTTTGTCCCTAAGGGGTGGGTGGGACTTTTGGGATTAAGCAAGACACCAATCACACCATATTCAAGGTTTGGAGAATAGATCACTTATGTGTCCCATCCATACAACTTGCTATTTTAACTTCCAAACTTACAACAAGTCTCCTAGTTTGGAAAAGCAAAAAAAATCTCATCATTGATGATGTCAATGTACCAATTGAAGATTAGACACATGATTGCTTACATACATGTAGACACTATTTTTAATCCAAAAATAGAATGCTAAATGTTGTCAAAAAATTCCTTGCAATGACACCATTACATTCAAGTGAAGAAAAAAACAATGTTTTTGCAACAACAATAGTGCTTTAGAAAAAAAATGAACTATTGTTGTACCCTATTGTACAAATTACAAAGACTTTGTTTATAAGCTTTTTGTCCTTGAATGCCATTGATGTATGCAAGGCTCTAATCTTCCAAGTGATTAAAGGTTAATCATTCCAAACATTTAAAGCTTTTTCAAATATAAAACGCCATCCCAACATTTTTTCAAAGACAATACATAACAACTTTGATTATTTTAACTCATCATTTTTTGACAAGGAATACACAAATAGTACAACAAAGTTAAGAATGTAAGGTGAACTTGCCAAATTATGTAGGATGTTCCTTATCTTTTTTCAACAAAATTAAGAAGTTAGTAATTCTTGTTTTACTTTTCTTTTAGCTCTTTCTTAAGCCTTGAAGGACAGATTGGTGGCCATTGAAATCATGCATTTTAATACCGTGTGACATCATCTACATTAAATTAGCCAAATATATTCATTGGGAGTCAAAGTACTATAGAAGATCTCTTCTTTCCACCCCTAATAGTGAAGATGAACAATTGCACTTCTATCGAGCAAAGAAAAATTCTTTGTCATTCATCATCCACTCAACATCCTTATCAACATTCAAGGGTGAAAAAAGTCTTGAATCTCAAAAATGTTTTGTTATTACACTATAACAAAACATGGTAAAAAACAACCGCACTCAATTTTGAGTGCAATTTTTTTTTACCATGTTTTGTTATAGTGTTATTTAGGTCTTGATAAGTTAACACATATGAATAATCACCCATTTTTTTTCCTGGTGATTGTGTAAGTTAGGAACAGGGTGTTTTTTTTGGTACTGTTCATCTACAGTAAAGCCCTCTGTGGCCTCCCACCAGAGGCCAATATTGGGAGGGAGCCACACACACTGGTGAGCCAGAGCGGGAAGCTGGCGATAAATCGCCAGAAAAAAAAACCCTGGTTAGGAACTGAAGGAAATTGACATGAAGGGAAAGGAGCAAACCCCATTGGAGCTTCTCGTTGGATGAAAACGACGACATTCGGATGAGAAACAGTGGACGACATTCGGAACTACCAATGAGTGAAAATAGCTATCTAAGGATGAAAATGGCGACTAATGGATGAGAAACCGAGGACGACGTTCAGTTCGTCCGAGCTCCATGATTGTGGATGAAAGACTTTTCTCGGGAGGCGACTACGCGGCAACCTTGTGGAGCTAGGTCAAAGAATGCCGAAGCCCGAAATAGAACGCTCAATAATGTTCCACGAGATTTTTTCTACCGATTTCTTCAGTTCTTCAACTGCAGCAGTTTGTGATTCACAGTACGCGTCTTAAATTCCAAGTTATTCGTGGATTTCCACCGCTACAACGTGCAGAGGATGGTGTATACATTCTGTATCCAGGCGTCCGATTTGATGCAGAAATAGTGTTGTGGTGAGGATTCCTGCGCTTTGTTAGGCTGAATTTGAACTCGATGTGTGAGTGATCTGGAGGCTCTGGAGGACTTGCCGGTGGCGAAGAGCAGTTGGCCGAGGGTTGCTGGAATTAGGGAATGCGCGTCTTAGAAAAAATGGTTTTTAGCAGTTACTGTTCAAATTTGGTCGGCTGGTGTTAGTGGGGGAATATTTGTAAGCGGTGGTGCAGAGCACGAGCGCTCTGTTGTGGTTTCGCTTCGCAGTCTTGGAATGATCGCGACCCGCGAGGATTTTAATTTCCGTGAAACCCTAAAGACCAATTGGAGGAGCTTTGAGAGTAGCGAATCGTGCACTGGATTGATTTGTCCGTTGTGTTGTAGGTCTGTATGATTATTGTCATTTGGAGACGAATCCGTTTCATTTTGAAGGGGTAGCGACTGTTGCGAGAATTCGAAGGGCGCGTAGCTTCTACTTTTCGTGGTCATCCTTCAAGTGAAGAGGGAATAGCCGAGGCGAGTGCATTATTTGAATTATTGGCCTCAGTTCTCGCTGACGAAGGTGTATGGGGCAAGGTGGCCGTGGCCAATTTTCCTGTTACCCTGGTAATGAGTATTCTCCTCCAGATCAGATAATTGGAAAATATTGGAAGAGGGCTGAAATGCCCTCTTCGAATGTATTGGCGGATCCCTCAGGTGAAGCCAGCACCTCTGGCAGCGTAGGATACATCGACCACACTGTTACAAAGCTTGATACTCTGGCTGGGGTTGCTATCAAATACGGCATTGAGGTAGATGCTTGGAACTTCAAAAGCCTGGTAGTATTGTTGTGAAGAGGTACAAATTTGATTTGTTGTGTTTTCTCGGGAAGTGCTTTGTACTGAATCTCTGACAAGTAAACAGGAGTGTGCTGTTTCTTTTGTTACCAAGTAGTTGTGAGGACAGCCAGGTTGTGTTGTGCATTGTTACCGGTCACATTAAATTCAGTCATCGTTAATTACAAATGTGCGCCTCTTTGGGGCTCCGATTTGCAGGTTGCAGATGTCAAGCGTTTCAATGGACTTACCACAGATTTGCAAATGTTTGCACTTAAAACATTGAGAATACCGACGCCGGGCAAACATCCTCCTTCAGGCCCTACTCAGTTCAAGTTAGTTTATTCTCCATTTCCTCTTTTGCCACTTTATGCATAGTTCAGTTTAGTTAAGGTTGCGAGAGAGGACAGCATATTGTAGCGTGTCCTTGGTATATCTTATAGTCAGGTGCTTAGCTTCCATATTGTGACTTTGGAAGAGGAGACATCTTACAGGAGCCGACTGCATTATGTTACGAATTGGTCAAAGTAAAAATTCGGATGGTTTGGCACCCTGGTTGGAGCTAATGATGTCAATCCTGTGGTGCAGACGTGAGAATTTCACAGCCAGTTCTGACCTGCACCGTGTTGGCAGTCAGGGCTTCAAGGTTCCAAGCAATGGGACGCACAAGACGGCGGATAACACACAAGACACATCGACAATCGAGCTGCTGAGAGATTATTATGGCCTACCTTCCGCGCCGAGAAGTGGGACAGAAGATGTAGAAATGACTACTATTTCTTCTAGCAATGAGAGCGACCTTGATGATGAAGGCTTTTCGCCTATGTGCCGCCCTCCAAACGCCTCGGACTCTCGAAAATACTCCACCATGGATTTCAAGCCTAATCGTTGTGGTTATGTAACAGAATCTTGTAATAACTTGCTAGATTCCTGTTGGTCAGTTCAGAGTTCCAAATTGGCACAGCCCAGTCGTCTTCTGAAGTCTGGGAAGAATTTAGTTAGGGAAGGGGATTCACTGAGTAAGGTTAAACCTATCAGGAGGCGTGCAAGGGGTGAGTTATGTAGTGATGAGACACTGGATGTCAGTGAGAGAGTCAATTTCCCAAAAAGGGATCCTGCTCCGAGACTGAAAGACTCGAATTCTGGTGTTCCCCTCGCTCGGTTTGGAAACCCTGCCCTTCCGACTACTGATTGGCAGAACAGCAATGAAGGGTCAAGCGGCATCAAGACTTTTGGAGCTGCTCTTTTAGGAGGGAGGGAGGTTGTTGAGGGTCTCTTGTTCAAGGTGATGACAACAGCAAATCCGACTACCTCTCAAGAAGGTGGCAGACCATTTTCTGAGCGGGTGCCTTCCACAGGATCGTTCAGTGTGTTAGAAGGTATTTCTTCTGTATACCGTCAAGCCAAGGCTGCTTTGGATTAGTTTGCTGCTAGCTGCTAGTGAGAAACGCACAATGCTTTCCTAATTTTGATACGCTTCACGTCCGTCTCCTTCTGTCGGCATTATGTCAGTTTCCATCTTGTAAGCGAAGACGATGTTTTCTTTGCCGACATTGGAAATTAGTATGCAGAGTCTTGTGCAACCTGACTTGCAACCTTCCGTTTTGCAATTTTTAGATTGCAGAATGAGATTCTTTCACATTCTTTGGCATAGAGTTCCTCAATGTAGAGAATAAGAGGTTTAGTCTAGGCCTATTCTTGTTGCCTTCTAATTTGTAGCGATCGCGTCTACAATTTAGACCATTGGCTATGAATCAGTTTCTGTATCTAGGTTCATTTATTCGGTGAAGCAAGTACTGAATAAGCTGCATAGCGTGACGTTATTCACTGGATACTTATTCAGGTACATTCTTCTATTAAAGAAGAGGTTTGAGCATCGTGAGCATGTAATCGTCCTGTCTACCAGTTTCTGCACTGGCTGGACTATAACTTAGTTCTGTATTTTGAAACTAGTCCTGGTTAGCCTTATTAATTTGATTCATTTACCCATGACAAGCCAAACATACCAGAATGTGCTGGATTCGATCTTCGTTAAGAGTTGGAATTGTGCATGGCTAGCTATTGGGTGTTTCCTGTGCCTGCTTGAGTAGAAACAGTAGTTCAGAGAGTCTCGATGTAATTCGAACGAGAAACTCCATTTCTTTTCTTATTCGACACATATACATAACATTGTTGAATTGTAGTGGTATGCCACTTGTTTAGGACTGTGTCAATTGAGAGATGTTTAGTTTAAGCTAAATTAAAGCAAATCAAGTGAATCAAAATGTACTGACATACTCTCACATGTGAAGACTGGCTCTTTGGCTGGAGGGGTAATGGATTTTTTTCGTGCCCATTCAGAGGGTGCTCAAAAAGATTTTCCGTTATGGCAAGCCATAGCAATTTCGAGCCTGGAGTACTTTACTTTCGAGTATTTTGACTTTGCACTTGCTGAGATTCAGCATCTTTGTATTCTCTTCTTTTTCTGTATGGACCACTGATATGACAAAAGTCACAGTAGTTGTGATGGTTTTTGAACTTTATAAAGTGCTTTCCATCCTGATGTTAGGAGTGATGCCAGCAAAGAGGATCTGATCCAAGGCCGAACGTAAATTTATTCCTAAGAGCATCTCCACTCAGCAGGATTGCATCGTTTTGAAATCGCAGGACGTTAAATCCGTTTCACGAAGTGGGACCAGCAGGGTAAAACTCATGTTACCGGGGGTAAAAGCAAAAAGCCCCCTATTTGTGCCGTGTTTTTGGGTATGTTCCTGACCCCACTGATGTAATTTGAGGTCTCTGATTGCAAATATGAATTCAGAATTTGAAAAAAAAGTTTGTGCAAAAAATAAAAAATTTCAGCGTTTACCCGTAGGGTAAATCCAGCCCGCTGGTCACTTCGTGGGACAGGTTTAATGGCCTCCCCCCTCCCTTCTGGTATGAGTTGGACTATCGCCTCCTTTCCATTCCTTTTGTCACAGAAGCTTGAATTAATGAAATTTGAGGAATAAAGCAGAAAAACTAAGTTTTCTGTCCAGGAAGGGGTCTTGCAGCGCTGTTCAATAATGTCACGAGATTCATTGTTAGCGTTTCAGTCTGAAGTACTGTAATAATGCACTCTGACAAAGTATTCTTGAGAAGTTCAACGCAATTTGTTTGTGAAGTGAGGTACTAGAACCTCTATTACGAGGAACCTGAAAACCCGATGGAAGATCACATACACTATAAAATAGTTTACAATTGAAAAGTCAAAAACGAGAGTCCGTAGTCGCCATGAACCTAAAGTTTCACGTCGCATGAATTCCAAGCGTGATTCTGCAATCGTAACATTCTTAACCAATTCGAGAAGCTCCCAAATAACCTTGAGAAAACTCAGGTATCTAGGAAAAAGTCTGGATATTCAAGAAAATAAACAGAAAAAGAAGAAAGCGTCTTCAAACGGATGAGGTGTGGCCAGAGTTTCTTGATTCCAAGATCGAACTTAGACTCATTTGGGAGCCTGCATTCTTGGGTGCTTTAACCCTGTTCCAAGGACCCATGAATTGACAACAAGTTTAGAATGTTGTGATCGACAACCAACAAATCCATGACAGTTACACTAATCGCTCCTACTACTACAACCCATTACTGATCGATCAGGGTAATCTAGACTTTTGATTGGAACTCTCAACTCTGCTTCAAACTGAAATAACTCATAAACTTATGCAATTCACATTCAAATTATACCTGTTTTTAGTGCGTTAGATTCTTCCTCTCTCAATTCAAGACGTACCCCAACGCCCTCAAATCAAAATCTAGACAACAGAAGCAACTAATTTCAGAAAAGAAAAACCACTCTACAAAAACAGACGGAAGCATGGATCGATGTCCTGATCGATCAGTACACCTGATCAATCAATTCTCGCCATCACTTGGTCACTCCGACTTCCCCCAAGTTGAGATCCGTGGAAATGGCAGCGGCCAGAAGCGCCGCTCCCACTCCCGAGCCGTCTTTGGAAAGCATGGTGGTGACGTTGTCGGCGTAATCGTCGCCCAGCATCTCCGTCATGGCCACTTCCATGGCGTTTCGAAACTTGGTGTACTTCTCGTAGAGACTGCCGTCGATGGCCACCACCGTCTTCTTCACGTCGGAGAGGGATTGCGTGGTGAGGCAACTGTTCATCAAGTCTCCGCAGCGGTTGATCTTCTTCAGGATGCCCACGATTCCGGCAGCTGCGAGTCGAGCCCCGCGCTCCGCCACGATGTCGCACACGTCGTACACGGCTTTCCGGGTCGCCAGAGTTGTGTCCTGGACCTGAACAAGAAGACCCAAGTGTTGTAGAAACCCGCAAACAAAGTCTTGGGTTGGGAGCTTTTGAGGCGTTTTCAGAAGAATCTAGACATGAAAAATCTTCAGTTCTGCAAGTTTTTCGGCTTCTCTTCTAGTCCCTACATGAATTGATTTAGACTACCTAGCTTGTGCAAAAACAAAAATCATGCAGCACTTAGGGACCACACTGACTTTCTGAAGAATAAACAAAAATTTTGTTTTTAACAAAGCTCCTCCATGATAAGCTCCCACAATAAGCACTTGAAGACTTTCATACACTAGTGAGGTCACACCAAAATTCTTCTAAAGTAGTTCAATTCTAGACAAACTTAACCTGAAGTACTTAACTAAAGACAGTAAGATTTCTTTTGGAAAAATCACATCAAACATTTGTCATCCACAAAGGTAACCAAAAGCTATAATCTCCCACTTATTTCAAACATACCGTTTCTGTAATTTTGAGGAGTGGAGAACTTGACTTACCCCAATGGCTTCTACAATTACAGACCCCACGACTTGCAAGCCAGGCGAATCATCACCATGCATTGTGGACATGTGAGGAGTCCTGCAAATCAAGAAATTTGACTATCAATCCACAAATTTGCACTAGAATGTTTTTATTGACATAATAACATAAATTGACACATTTGATGTCTAACAAAATCCGTCAAAAAAATTTAGCTCTTGTCACATTAAATAGGGGTTTCTATTAGTGATCAAAACATACCCACAATTCATTTTAGTGGAGAACTAATCTCAAGAACACATAAAAAGAGTGAATTTTGTTAAATTGACAGACATCGAGGGACTATCATGACACTTTCCACCATAAGGAGACTAAATCTTATTTCTATACTAGTCCAAGATCTATATAGTTGAATGTCACAAATTTTGGCACCCAAAATTGTGCCAATTTAATGAAATTGATAATAGTACCTTCCACTAGTAGACAATGCGAAAACTACCTACTTCATTGATTCTTATCACAACTCATTTGTTCGTACATTTAATTGACCTTTAGATTAAAGAGTAACCTAGACACCTAGACCATAGATAATATTTAGTTAAGAACCAACTTCGTAAATGAATCATCATTATTTTTAAGAGAATTTCGTAATAGAAGGACGCAAAGAAGAATGGTTCGTATCAACATACAAGAGAGAGAATGGCTTTGTTAGTCTTTCTGGAACTTCCGGGCCAAACAAGCCTGTCACTTGAGCCATCTTGAGTAGGACACGACGTACAATTTCGCCCATGTACATACCACCAATCATTTTCTCGAATTCCTACAACAAGATCCATTTTTTTGGATTACCCTTCTCTCCAATAGTAGGGTCAAGAACAATTACTTTGATTACAATCCTTTGTCAAGAACAAATATTGCATTTCTCAATCACATTACAACCTAGAAGATATTTACATAACGTTATTAAGCAAACCAAAAGGTTACCAATAGAAATGGCTAGTGAAAAGTGGAATACTTTGCATTTGCCACCCTCAACTTTAAGCAAAAAGAGACCAATAAATCACTCCTACACTAGTAAGAAGGAGGTCCTTGAAAATGCACTCATAATATTATTACCCAATGTAGATAGGGAGTATTTGGTGAACAAAGTAAATATACTAGTAGTAGTAGGAAGGATGTCCTAAAGAATCAAGCTCCATTGCAAGGGCACAGTTCAAAAGACACTTACACTATGGCGCTATGTTGATGCTCATATGGGCCTTTAAAACCCTACCCTCACACTAAAGCGTAATTCTAGCTCATCTATTCTCTAGTTGCATTTGTTAATAGTGTTATGAGTGTATGTCTAAGACCTCAGGGTCTTATATCAATACATTTAGTAGCAAAACTTCTATGTGAACTTCTACAATACTGCAATTTGGAACTAACTCACCTGTCGGCCCGGATTCAAACTATCCTTGTCCAACCCCTCATCAGCAAATGTTCGAGGAAGATTTTCCGAGAAGAAATTGCCCCATTCAATATTAACAACCTATTAACATCCAAAATTAGAGCATTCCACATCAATTTCCAATTAGATCATTCATTCAATATAAGGTCGAGAATTCTCTTTCCCCATAGTATGTAGCAAAAATATTCAAATTCTACTTGCAACATTTTTCACTACAACTTACTAAGTAGTTGAACAATTTTTTTTCAAGATGTAGACACATAGTAAACACTAAAACGCTTACATTGGCAATTCAATCCATGGTAACTTTGCTATACCTTCAATTATCATCTAAGTCTTGGCATGATTTTTAATCAATGTTGAAATTCTTTATTAAGCTAGATTACATCAATGAGGGCCAAAGGATTATTTACCGTCAAGTCTGCATTTGTAGGACTTTTCCAACAAGGCACAGCATCAGCGCGCTCCACATAGCAGGCATTTGTTCCAGTGCCCAAAATGACACCCACCATGGCATCTTGGTGCCAATATCTACATTGAGCTAATGTCCCTACGGTGTCGTTCACCTACATCATAAGTTTGGATATGTTCATTTTACATAAAATTCTTCTTGTAATGTATATTTCACACTACACATGTAAATCAAAGGGAGGACTTAATTGTCATGGGTTGGATTACATTACTTCCTCCATTTAGAAAATACTCATCTATAGTATTGTTTGAATGTTTGATTTAAAATGTATTGGTCATTTTGTGAAAAGTATAATTTAGAATGGTGTCCAAGTTTGTTTATGTCACTAGAATCAATGAAGAACATTCCAAGTATTTGTCCACAAATAAATCTAGTTATACAAAAGGAAATTCCTCAATTGTTGTACTTAAATCTATTGAAAAAAATATGAAGCTTAATTAATGGACACTTATTTTTTAGAAGGAGAGAGAACCTTGAGAATAATTGAACTTCCAAAAAAAATACTAGTGTTTTTGAAACAGTAAGCAATGGATTTCATACAAGAATAAAAAAAATTAACAAAACCTCCAAAGATCATTAATGTATAATACAATATATAATTTATATGACGACAAATTTATAACACCAAAATCAATGAAGAAATAATAAGGTTGTTCAAACAAAAAAAACCCCACAAGAACCCCTCAAAACTGCTATAAATATTAGGTCCAATTTACAAAATTCAATAGTGATAGTAAGATTCATACCAAACATACTACTTTTGTATTCTCCGAGCCAAGTTCTGCAAGAGCTGTCTGTAATTGTTGTACCACATCTTCGCCAACCTGGATTGATTACAATCCTTAGAGGAGGGAAGAATCAAATATCATTTGAACATTATAAGGGCATGTTGAAATGGAAGGTAATTAAACTCCAAATGCTTGAATTAGAAATATTAAATCCAATTTTCTTTTTAAAATAAAAAATAATAGTAACTCTTCCAAACTATCTATGCCATTGCTTGAAATAAGCATGATTTCTTCTTTCCAATGATATATTATACAATCTTGTTTAAAGCTTCCTAAATGAATATCAAATGGATAAAATGAACTTCTCAAAACATGCTCAATACCTTCGTTAAATATTGTAGTTGAAAAATTCTAAAAAATAACTTCTCTAAATTTGGAAGTTCAAAGTCATTTGAGTTTGGAAACATACTTACCCCATCACTGATTTTAAATCCTTTAGTCCATGCAAGAACTTGGCCTTGGTTCACTTTGGTTTGAATAACAGGAAATGAGAATGTGAAGCCTACATCTCGTCGTTGATTTAGGTTCAAGCATTCAAATCCAAGAACTGCTTCTTTGGATACAAATTGTATAATGGTCTTGGCAAGGAAGTCAAAAAGACCCTGCAAGCCATCAATCTCATAATAAAAAGTCTATCCACAATATTATCAAATAAGTCAAACTATTACTATAGTAAAAGATTAGAAGCAAAATATTTTGACAATTATCAAATTCTTAACTTTTGAGTCATAGAGACTAACAAGCTACACATGTCTCAACTACACTATCTTTACTAAAAACACCCATTTGGTTTAATAAAGTCACAACTCAAGGTCTTGAATATCCCACAAAGTAAGATACACATCAACTCTTAGTTCTAACTACAATAGCTTAAGTAAAGAAAAAATAATCAATGATACATATTATTCATTAATTATTACAAAGTATAATAAAATATTATAGGATCCCTAAGACATTGGGTTAAGAAGAAGTTCAAGAAATAATTGAGTACTTCTATTAGTTGAGACTTCATCTTGGCTCAACTTTCTCTCTTTTAGATATAATCCTAAATGCAATATTTTTTAGCATAAGCCATGACCTGTATTGGAAGTTGAACCTAATTTTGTACCTTCAAGTTCCATTCTTAATTCAAATTGCACACCGAGGTCATAGTAGACAAAATGGGAGTAAGCCCACTATGGGGCAAAAATTGTAATAATAGTATACATTTAAGTTTTGAAATGTATACCATTGATATAATTATGTTCACAACTGACTCACTTACCTTATCTTTAGAGCATTCCTAATAGCCAAATATGCATTACCCCAAGTTATATAAGGACGGGCCTTTAATATGAATATTTGTGATTCCTTCTATTTCTCCAAGTCTAACAAACATGTAATGACATAGAGTATTTCACCCATTTCCAACCACTTAAGCAATTACACATAGATAGAGTGCAACTTTTTTGATTACAACTTTTTTTTCATATACAAAAATAGAATTTGGAAAGATTCCATGTTTTTTCATAATTTTATTACACAAATTGTAATTACTATGAATTTTTTAGTAGAAAATTCTCTGCGACCTATAATGGTGATATAGGCTGATTGCAAAACCAACCAAGGACTAGTTGCATTTATGATAGCCTTGCAACCAATCATAATGTGCCACAATTTTGCTTTGAGAATTACACTATAACTTCATGGAAAGAAAACAACCTATTGATTGGAAATGGGAGTTGATAAAAAATGGGTTGCCATCTTCTACCATCATAATGAAAATTGAAGATCTACAATGTAAAATATTTTGTTAATACTCATCGTATGATTCCACTCCCATGTGTAATAAGTTGAAAGTTGGGAAAAAATCATTACAAAAATATTACCTTGCTGCTTCCTGTCATTACTTCGTGAGGAATGCGAACTTGCTCCGATTCTTGCTTCAAGATACGCCCATCTTTCCCATCCAATTGTAATCGCAACACCCGGAAGTTGGTTCCCCCCAAGTCCACTGCATAGTAGAGTCCCTTTTCATTCCTTCATTTTCATCCCAAGAATTTGTCAGCATCCAAGTTGAAAAGTTAAAAAACCACAGAAAAAAAATTGGAAAATGAAAGCAAAATTCTACTTTGGATAAAACTTACTTTGGAAAGATGAGCAAACGCTAATACCTCAGCTATATTTGAGCTACTACAATACAAAAAAATAAGACGTTTCTCACAAGGAGATGAAAATGATACTCAAAACTGAGTAAAATAAATCATGAATGCGATTAATTAAACTAACGTTTGGAACTCGTCACCCTTGTCACTTAACCTCTAAGCGTCACAAACCAAACAGCTTTGAAGGTGGGACCATTCTAAAAAAGCAACATAACTTGAATTTGAATTGATTATGGCATTCTTAACCATATAGATCTAGAGCCAACAACCTCATCAATCGAGACTCATTTCTTTGGGGTAAATCCACTGTACAGATGCAAACATTATAAGGTTTGATGAACCCAATCTCCCAAACTCAAAGTTCTGAAAAACATCCCCCTGACGTCCAAGGGTTAACACTTCAAATTCTAGAGCTGCAATTTGATATAAATCTAAAGCAATACCGGTAGCACACAAACACCTTGAACCCCAACTGCCAATTCAAGAAAAAAAACTCAAAGCATCCAAGATGCTTCAATACTTTGCAACTCTTCTCCAACACAGATCCTCACCCATCTCACGTTCAAAATCAAAACTGTTGGTACTCAACCAACTGTTGTAGTTACAAACAATCACAAAACAATTGCAGAATAAAAGGGTGGATTGTCAAAACTGCTCTGGAATTTGGAACACAAGAAAATTCAAACCCTGGCAGAATTTTGGGGTTAGAATTTTGACAGGATTTGAAATTCTCTAGAAAAAGATGGCCACCAGTGTGCTGTTCTCGACTAAAAAATAAATGAAAGGTCCGTCAACATTGCTCTAGAACGTTACACAAACAGCAAAATTCAAGCCTTACAAAACTAATTCCACATGCACGATGTTTGCCAATTTGCTGTTCCAAAAAAGAAATTATCCTCGGATCGTCATCGCTGCTCTAAAACGTCGTACACAACGACTGGAAAAAATAATTCCGCAAGCAAGATGTCCACCAGTATGCTGTTCTCAGCAACTCAAAAATGAGCTTGGATCGTCACAATACTGCTCTGGAATCCAAAAAAACAAGAAAACGCAGACCCTGGCTAATTCTGTGTTTGAATTCGCCAGGGTTTGAATTCCACAAGCAAGATATTCACGCACTGCGCTGTTCCGAACACAATTTTCTTTTTAAGTAAACCATCAAACACCGCTCTCGAACATTACCCACACAAAAATTCAAACCCTACAAACTTAGTTCCGCAATGTGATGTAATCCCTTGAAAGAAATTTCCAATGATTCTCCAAGTTGATCAAAATGTAACACGCACCCTGAAGGCAAGCTTTCGAGATACGTGGGCAGCATTTTGAGCCTCCGCTGTCCCGGATGGTCCAGCCCTTGTTGCATCTCCTCCGCCATAGCTTGAGCAGTGTGACGCAACAGCATCACGGGCGTAGCGCAAGACTTCCGAAACTCCGCCAGAAACGAGCTGATGGGGTCGCTCAAAGACGACGACTCCATTGTTTTCCCTCAACCACAAACTAAAGTGGAGATGCTGCCGCAGCTTACGAGATTCACTCAACTGTTGAGCTTTTGGAAGAGTGACAGCCCAATCTGAAGATGAAGACGGAGACGGAGAATGAAGGAATGAAGGACGGAATGAAGGCAGAAAATCGAAGCGTTCTAATCTCTACAGTAAGTTTTATCATCTGGGTGTTGTTGGAATTGTTCTCCCCGAAGATTATCTCTCTCCTTCCTACTCGGGTGCCACTTGTTGGTCGCCACTGCTCTGGCTGGCTGTGGAGAATTCCCAAGAGGATTTCTTTACGTCACAACGTCATCTTTCATAACATTCTTCAAACAGAGTTCTGGGCGATCTTCTGTGCACGTGAAATTGAAGAGAGCTTTTGACTTGAGTTAAGCTAAGTTCTCAGTGCACCTGATTGCCTAAATTTGATTCCGACGGAATCTTGCTGAAATGGGGACCAGCGTTCTCAAAACTGGCTAAATTTCACTCAGTTTCTACCAAAAAAATCCTTACTCTACTATTACATTGTAAAAAAAGGCCTTTAAAGGAGTTATTTTAGTCAAAATTACAACAGACAATAAAATTTGATAGCCAATTTGCAACTTCATGTATTGGAAAACTGGCATATATCTAGTTAGGTTTGTCTTACAGTACTCCCAATAATCCTTCACAACTTGCAAAATCCTTTCTTTTCTATTTTGTTTTGCTACTACTCACTCTCTTGATAGCCAAAGTTGATGCATGTTTCTCTTGAAAGGTAGCATATTGCACTAAATTTCAAAAACAGTTATGAGATCACTAATGGGTCTATCGCAGTCGTATCTTGAGGGGTCTATTTTCAGCACTTTGAAAAATTCATAATTTTTTCATCCAATTAAAAGGTCAGTAAGTGCATAAATCAATAATTTGATGTATTCTTTCAATTTCCATTAACCCCTAAGCGTCCAAAGTCATCTCCAAGGTTGACAATTTCAGATAAATCATGATAAAGTACTATTTGGAAGAATATTTTGGAATTGAGATGCAAATAAAAGTTGTAGAGTTGGAATTTCAAATTCTATCCATACTAGTGTGCCATGTACCGTTGCCACAATCAAAATCAAAGTAAAAGTAATTTTTTAATTTTTAAAACAAAAAATAACTCAAAAATCCATAACTTTCACACCATAGGTCAAAATGCCATGAAACAAAGCACGTGCACCCCTCCTCATCGAGAGCTTTCTAACAATACCAAGTATGCGAGTTGGGGACACATGGTTTGGGGGATCACAATGTGCAAAACAAAACAAACTACCTGTCTTAAGGTATAGATGGTTAGATTCACCAATGCTATTACCAATATTTTTCTATAAATTCTGGAAGGAAAAATTCAAAATTATTTTTAAATTCAATTACAAGCACAATATTGACTTTTTTTTAGGGGGGGTGATGGAATGGATTTGAAATGAGGTTATTTTTATATGGTGATTTTTGAGAATTTTTGGGTAGTTTGATTCTATGACCTCATTTTTGCAATTCTAGGTTTGAATTAGAGTCAATGCAATTTTTGGCTTGATCAATGACTTGACATACTTCTACATTTGTAATTTTAGAAAAATTTGTAATCTAATAACATCAATTCCAATACTTTGATAGGACAACAACTTTATTAATTATCCCTAAAAATTAGGAGTATTTTTAACCAAGTTGTAATGAGAAAGAAATCTAATTTTCAATGTGTACATCATCCAAGAATTGGACATTGGAGTACTTCAAGGTTAAGGATCCCATTATAAATTAGCTAGTAAATTAGGCAATTTTATGATATGAACAATGCTCAATTGCTTATTTAGGCGCATTTCAATGCATTGCTTTTTTTGTCGTGGATTCTTTTACAAGAGAGAAAGAAGTGACTCCAATCATCTATTGTATATTGGCCAAATTTACTGTACAATTCATTTTGGGTTCCATGGTCATCCACAAAGGAAGGAGCAAGCAAAATTATCTCATCACCTTTTTGGAGACATGGGAATAAAAATGAAACAAAATTGATTGTTGAACACGAAACAAGCAACTATACTAATCCTACAAGAACAATGTAATCAAGAAGTGGCTAATAGATAACTTTCTAGATCATAATAGAAACAAAAAATCCAACTAAATATTGGTTCCAAAAACATGTCATTCTTGACAAAGCACCTTGGCAATAAGTCTCACCTTCGAAGGTTAAGAAGAGCTTTGTCCTTAAAGTATTGTTCCTTTTGTAGTAAGGTCCTACTAAAACCACCACACATCATGTAGTTTTTGTTTGTGCAAAGCTTCCTTCCATTTGATCAAGAGCAAACACCAAAAGAACATCACTTTCACCACCTATTTTCCATCATTCTAATTGTTCCATCTAAGTATGCAAGTTGAATTCTAAGATAATGATCTTTCAATGTTCAAGAATGCAATGAATTAAATAAAATGTTTGATGTGTGTTTTGTGTACATATTGCACATTAAACACATGCAAATTGAAGTAGCAAACTAACCAAACCCTTGCATTTACTCCAAGGGCACCCCCAACCCAACCTACCCAGCAATGGCAAGTTTTTATTCCCCAATCAAACTAAGTAGATGGTTGTGCTTTGGTTACAAAATTCAAACAAAAATTTTAAAGATGAACATTTCATAAGTAGTTTTTCAGGGCACTAAGAGAGTATTTCTGTCCCGTTCCCCAATTTGAGAACCAGTCACTATTGGTCAAAAAAAAATTTAATTGTAAGAAATTTTTAAATTTTTAAAAATTAATTTTTTAAATTAATTATTAATTAAATATTATTATATAATGTGACACTCTCTTGGCCACATCAGATTGCTTGTAGAACATATTTTATTGAGTTCCCATAGTCCGGGCTCTTCCAGTCTCTAAATATGGCCAAAAAAACTCTTATGACACTTCTATTTTATATAGAAGGATTCTTTATCACCCATTGGGTACTTTTAGGCCATTGCATTGTTACAAGATTAAGGATGTTTGGACCCTTACCATACTAAATAGGAAAAAATTAGTTTGCCTCATACTAATTTCTTGAAATTTGATACTATACAATTATATATTGCTACTGTACAAGAAATCAATACACTATATATATATATATATATATATATATATATATATATATATATATATAATTATTTATAGAAATACAAAAACTTTTGGGAGGTAAGGCAACCTAATTTCACAATTTAGTGTAGGTTAACTAATGTTTTTGATAAGAGGGTATTTGAAAGGAAGACAATGAAATTGTAGTTCGCCCAACATTTTAGGGTGCATCAAATGGGGTTTCAGATGACTTAAAAAATTTAGAATTTAAGGCAAAAGTACCTATTTTGGACAAACCCCCTTTAATGGCTTGATAGACTAACCTATTGTGGACAAAACTTAAATGCACTATTTATTGAAAAAGATTCTTTGTTTGTACCTTCTCATCCAATCATCTCTCTTCTTTTATTGCTTAGGGAGAAGTGTCAAAACTATCCATAACAAGTGAGTCTATGAAACCAAAGTAGGTCCTAATGAAAAATCTGTATTTATATTGAAGAAAGTATTCATTTTTGAAGCATTTTTTTTTCTTGCATTGTTCCTCATCCATATGTTTGCACACTCTGAGCTCAATTTCATAGTGAATTTCCCACATTGTACATGCTGAAATGCTTAAGTTATCCGTTACAGGCACTTCTACCTTATAATGTTAGAAATTCTAAGTGAAACTCATCCAATTGGGTGCAGTCGTTGACTCCTCGGAATCTGACGTGTCAAGTGATGATTGTCCTGTACCTCATCCTCGAGTCTAGTTGGCAACATCCTGTTGTCCAGATTAAGCTTACGTCCTTTCAGGTGCAGCTTCCTCTCCGGGGCGGCCGGGGTTGGCAACTGAAGTAGATGAACTGCCGGATGACCCTCTCACAGCGGAAACACCCAAAACCGTCAAAATAAGGAATTCAGCATAGTTGGAGGCATCATTTTCTTAAAATGATATTTTTCTAGTATTAGCGAGTGAAAATCATGGATATTCAAAAAAAAAATTAATTTTTTGGCTACAGTATGTAATTTTTACAAATTTTCAAAGTGTTGGCTCCCTAGACCTGTGAAACCGTCCTATAGGTGCCCCCAAAACTGAACCCTGCGAAAATCAGCACTCAGCCAACCAGATGTTCCTGTGTGCCCTTTAATTGTGTCAGCAAATTACAATCACACATGTGGCGAACACATTAAGGGAACTCTACTGACACATTTAGGTGAATCTACTATCCATTGCAAGGAACAGGCATGGGATGGGTGTTTTGCCCTTCACATTGCATCAGGAAAGTATGATAAATCCTCATTGAGATAGTATTGTTTTAGTATTTACACACTATCTATACCTTAAGATAGGTAGTTTGTTTTGTTTTGTTTTGTCACATTGAGATCTCCCGGCCCATGGGTCTCCCGAGGGCATGCTTGGTACCGTTGGAAAGCTCTTGGCGAGAAGGGGTGCATGGTCTTTGTTTCATGGCATTCCAACGTACAATGAAAAAGTTATTGAATTTCAAAGTTTTAATGAATTACAAAATTACAAAATTACCTTTACTTTAGTCCTGATTGTGGCAACGGCAGAGGGCCCACTAGTAGTATTGAAAGTATACTATAACAATACAAAAGTTGTATTGCAATAGTTTTGTATTAGATAACCTTCGACTCGCAGTGATGGTAAGAAGGTTATCTAATACATAACCATTAGAAGGGATTTGGGGGCTCCCAAAGGCTGTTTCAGGGTCTATTTCCGAAACTGTTGGAGTAACTACTGGTTGCTTTCAGCAGCCATTAACCAAAAAAATGGAACGTGAAATATGAAGAAAAAAAACAATTTAAAAAAATGTATGACATGGTAGTCACTCGACCATATAGGATTCCTATGAAATTGCGTTCTTGCAGCTAATTCTGTGTTTTCAGGCTCTAGGAACATGTAGTCTCATGGAGGCTTCAAATCCCTCCTAATGTGGTTGTCACTTTTCAATCACAACCTTTGATCTTCATAATCCAAGGGTGTAGGAAACAAGTTGAAAGGAAAGAAGGTTATGAAATATAACTTGTGATGGTGATGGTGATGGGTAGCCCATGACATAGAAACACATTAGCATTGAAGAGTCAACAACCGGTTATGTTGAAACAAATCTATTGCAATATTGTTTTTGTTTCACAATAGTATAGTTTCAATCCTATATTAAGGTAGAAGGCTCAAGAACTCGGGCATTAAACTGCCCACCTCTTGAAATGCACACTATTTGTACATGGTGCTTTTTCATCTTTACAAGAATGTACAAACAATGTACATTTGAGGAAGTGGGTGATTTTAGAGTAAATGTCATTTCGACTTTAAAAAGTTATCACTAATTCCACAAAGCTCTAAAAAATATGAAACAAATTTGGTTGTATACCAATTCCACTTGACTTTGAAGGAAAAAATATTTCAAAAAGCTTCAACTCCCTAAATTTCACTTTCAATTGTTAGATGGGCACTTATGGACCACCTATCTTATATAAACATTGAAGTAGTACCACAACAATATTAAGGCAAGGGGGCGGGGGGACTTCCCAATGTGTTGGCAAATAATTGGCAAAATTGTGTTACTTAATTTTTGATCGAGCTCCTATAACACTAAAAAAATGGATGAAATCAAAGCATCAAAATCACCCAATATAGAATTCACCAATATTTATACTATTAATACCTAGGTGATGTTTTTGGTGAGTGAAGGATGGATGATCACAATTGGATCACTAAGAAAAAAAAAATTTAGTCATTGGGGTCTCTTAGGAAAATGCAATCCTTCAGATTATATTTTTCTATTATGGTCAAGAAGCCTTGTGTTAACCAATCAAGCTCCTTTGACAAATAATATATTTATTCACAAGCTTGAATATTTGATTGGTTGTACATAAAGCTTATTGTAAAACAAATTGATTGTATCTTTGAGCTTACCCTTTAATATGAGCAATATAATTATATGAAACTCATTTTGTGAAGGCATCCTTGATAAATGAAACCAATGTACCGGCCCTCCAAATATATTTTTAATTTTTTATGGGTCTATAATTAGAAACCAAAATTACTTTAAATAGAATGACATCTCAAGGTACTTTGAATAAATAGGAAGACTCTATTTTTGACATTAAACAATTAAAATAAACCCCTTCAAAGGCTCTCTTCAAGGGTCTATATTTTTCCATTTCATCTTACTATATATATTTTTAAATTGTAGAAAGTAAAAATTAAGGTAGATATTGAAGAATAACAAAAAAAACTCATAATTATCAAACACAACAGGAGCTAAAGAAATCTGAAATTTTCTACAAAGTTGTGTATAATATTATAAAAATAATAATAGAATGCACCAAATTCCTATGTCTTTTTATATATACACAATTTTATAGACCTAATTATTGGCCAAAAGTCAATAGGTTAAAATAAGAATTCAATTTTAGGAATTATATGACAAGTTTTTAGCCATGTTTGTTATACAAGACATTTGTCAAAATGTGTTGTGTTGAATGATTGTCTAGTATACTAGACATTTTCATATAATATGCTTAAGTATCCCAAATCTCCTAGGTATATTCTCAAATCTTTTCAAATATTCTAGCTAATTTTGTATGAATTTTCTTATTAATTGTCCATGAACTCATGAACAAAATGTTGCAATGATAATAGGAGACTTGCAATTGAGTAAAAGCCATCCAAAGAGCTTGTAGCACATGTGGGGCAAACAAAGGGAGTCAATCATTCTCCAAACTTTGTCTAGATAAATTAAGATGAAGTTTTTTTGGGTTTTTTTCCTTGCTTTTTCTTAACAAATAGGAAACCCATGAAAAGAAGATGAAGATTTGCCAAACCCAAGCTAGCTATGCACTTTGGAAACTGGACTGAGACGACATTTCCAAGGTCAAGTATTCACAATGTCCAACACTATGCTCCGGACCAGGTGATCAACATTTGAATATGAGCATTAAACTCTTTCATAATGCAGTGATGCAAACTTTTAGTCCCAAACAATAACTTAAACCTTGTAACGCTGGTGCTGACATTAAGTATTTGATGGATGGCAAAATTCTTGCATGTAAAACAAAATTGCAACTGTTCATCTCCAAAGGAATTTCATTTCAATCAGTAAGAAATGTGACATTCAAGTGCTGGAAATTGTGACAGTCCAGCAACATGCATGAGCTTCTCATGAAAGGTTTTAGGTGCCCAACTTATTATACTCCCAGCTCTGAAATCTCGCACAAAGCATTGATTTGAAAATTTCAAAGGAGTGTTTCTAACCATTGGCATCTCAAATTGTTCCAATTCCTAGATTAGAACCCTTCTTTTTGGACTGTATCAATTTTGCAAGCCTACGCCAATGCTGCAGAGTCGATGAGTTTCTCAGTCAAGAGTGGAAAGCTCACTGAAATCCAAAAAAACCCGACTCAAACTTGAACAGAATGATGGACTGATTCATTCATCTTCTGTTCTTTTGCAGTATTTGAGAAGCATATTGGGGGTAGTCACGGCTTCTTTCAGCAACTAGATTTTGCAGAAGAACGAGGAAAAACAGGGACCAATCCAGAGACGATCAAGGCGAAGGAGCTGTGACACCCCTCTCCGGTGCAGTGAGGCGTGAAGAATCGAAATCCTGCGAATGCAATTACCAATGTTTACTTCATCAGTGAGATCGACAGCTTCGACGGTGCGATCGGCAGCTTCCGGAGTAGAAGATTGAAGTTGGGGTAACAACTTCGCTCGCGAACGATTCTCCACACCCGTTATTCACCTCTGGAGCATAATAATGAAAGTTGCAAAGCCTTTGCAAAACAAGAATATTCGTTATCAAGGGTCGCGCGGACAACCAACCGCCCAACGCCACGATGTGATTTTCATGCAAAGTTCAGCACAGCAAAGAAGGTGTGACGACCCCTATTATTTAACAAAATGGGCTGTTTTCGGAAACCACCAGCTCAATTCAACTCCTACGGCCCTCAAACTATCTCAAATATGCCCAAACTGTCGGTGCTTCGAGAATTTCTGTCGAGATTGACAGACAGATGCGTGTCGACGGCTCCGATATGAAGCCGAACGAGGGTGAATTTTGTACGAAATCTTGTGCAAATCAATCAAAACATTTGAGCAGGCCACTATCAAATTGATAAGACAAGAGTGGGAGCCAAGGAATGTACTCAATGCTGAATAGAATGGTGTGAGAATGGCGGGTGTAAGGAAGTCAACCCATTTCAAAACTACTTACTACTTTTATTAGCAATTGAGCATATCTAGAATGCATGAATGTCGAGTGGAAAGATTTCCCCGTATGTAGCATTTCATGTGAGAAGGAACCCATAATTATTCACAATTTTATTTTCCAAAACAAAGTTACTATGGATTTTTTGTGTGAAGATTTTGTTCATTCTTTACTAGTCATATAGGTTGTCCTATTTCTGCCCATCTAAGGGTTGGTTGCAAAATTGAGAGTCTCGTAGCCAATCATAATGTGTCATAATTGATTATTTGCTCATCTCTCTCTCCTTGCATGGAAAGAGAGCAACCTATATTGCCAAAATAGGAGGTGATCAAGAATGGGTTGGCTCCCATATGTTGACTCTCATTTCTTCCAGCATAGGCACAACCATGTTCCTAGCAGGGCCTTTCTTTTTGGCAAATTTTTTGCTAAATCTCTCAAAATTTGACAAAGGCTAGTAGTCATCCCTCCAAAAATTGGCCTACAAAGCAATGCCAGCAAAGGGGACAGTGGTCCTAAAAAAAAGCCCTAGATCCGAAGATATGGGAATGAAGGAATGAAGAAAAATGGACATGAATTGCAATGAGAACTCTTTTTTGTGTACAACGAAACTTGAGTTGCTTAGTGTAGAGTATGACCGGCTAACTATGAAAATGGGCACATCTCAAGCTTTAAGAGTGCATAGATTTTTGGTAATGATCAATTCAAATTGATGAAGTTGACATCAATTTTTTACGGGGAGTAAAATTTTATACCACCAGAAATAAACAAGAACATTGCATGGCTTAGAATAACCTTGCCAATCATTGCACACAACAAATTCAAATCCTTCTCTATAACTCAATAGGCACTTGCAAGCTCTCAAATTTGGCACAATTTTTCAATGCCACATTCAGCTTGACTCAGAAAAAAATTACAAAAAAAGGTTTCTTCTTGCAAATTTTGTTGCAACTTAAAAACAACATGTATGAAATCTTCAGGAAAAAATAATGCAACCCTTCACTGCACAGTGTGCGTTGAAGGTGCCGTGGTCTGATTTCTCGTTTGTTTTGAGTACAGTGATGAATGGTGCTTGTGTGGTGTCAGCGTCCGGTGTTTGGATGCGTCCGGATAAGAGCAGGTTTACTCTAGTCTAGAATGTTCGAAATAAAATGAAGCTTAAGAAAAGTCCCTGCATTGAGCTACTGAGAAAATGGTAAGCAATTTGGGCCTCTTTCTTCTTAAGTTTTTGTTTCATTTTTCACACAGTTTGTGATCTTGACTGACTGAGTTGTGTGCAGTTGACATCACATCACCCAATTGAGTCGCCAATCTCTCTTTCAAGAATACAATGCCATATTGCACGTGATGAGTACAGGTGCGTATCTGTGTTCCAAACAGGTTTCAGACAGAAAATGGCGTGGTTTAGATCGAAAGCCAATTGAGTGAATGATCACACAACAATGCCACGTTTCCTTGTTATAAATTATTGCCAATTTGTTGAATATTGTCACGTTGATGCATTGTCAGTCCGCGGAGGATAACTTGTACACAGAGAGAGGACTCGCTCGTCAATGGAAGCATGATTTACGAGTTCTTTTTGAGCTACAAGGGATGGTGTTTTCAGGTCATTAATTGCCTCACTTAATTGATGTAAAATTCATTTACACAATTTCTACTAGTTGCAAAGCATTAGCGCGCACACGGTTGTAAAGACGACACTCTTTGTGATTTGAATTACTTCCACATTTGCTTCGTGTAATAACGTGCGAATCTCTCTTCCTCTCTTCATTGTGTACACGTCCAATTGCTTGCGCAACGCCCACCCAAGTCAATAAAAGAGCTCTTCCTTCAATTCACGATTTCCTGTTGACCCTCCATCGAGTCCTCTTAATTACAGGTTCTGAATACGTGAATTAATGGTTCAAGAGTTTACCGTCACCAAAAAAGTTGTCTGTAAATCAACTGATACAGACAACTTCAGGTAGGAAGATCGAGAGTAAGTATGTATGACCCTCCATCGAGTCCTCTTAATTACAGGTTCTGAATACGTGAATTAATAGTTCAAGAGTTTACCGTCACCAAAAAAGTTGTCTGTAAATCAACTGATACAGACAACTTCAGGTAGGAAGATCGAGAGTAAGTATGTATGACCACATCGATCGCCGTCACACACAATCTCTTCATCGTGCAATTAATCAATCTGCGCACCCTTTGACGACTTCCAAAAGGCGTCAATCGATCGAGTTCTCTCGATCGATCAGCGAAGCGGTGAATTCCTTCGATGATCGCAGTGACAGTACTGATCGATGAATGGAATAGGAGAGTATTGAAGTACTGCACATGATCTTGTACTGTTAGCAGAATTTTTGAATTACAGAAACGAACGAGCTTCGCGACGTGGCTTGGTAAGTGGAGTTCGTCCTTGAATTCCTGAGCTACCAATCATTACTTTTCTTAACATCCCAACTCAAGTGTGTGCCCATGCGGAGGGCGGGGACTGGCACGCAACTTAAGATAAGGCCGAATCCGAATGCAAGTACGGGAGTACATGGAGCTAGGGAGGGAGGGAGGGAGTCGCGCCGTTTGTGAGTTTGGGGAGGTCAAGTTATCATAACTGGAGTTCGTTGGAGACGGACTTGGATGAGATGATTGCCACGCACAGGGGTTCAGTTGGTTGGTTGGTTGGTTTCCGTTACAAATCTTCCTCACCAAACGGCATCAGTCAGCAATGAATACGCAAACATGCGTCACGGCTCCATTTGTCGCGCCCACTTCACCGCTTCCAACTTCCCAGTCTCTCCCGGACTTTCGATTATTGATCATCCAAATAATTGTTGAAAGTGAAGCACAACAATGTTCGGGGAGAGTAGCTGGTCAGTTCATCGTCAGTTGGTGGAATTGGGAAGAAAAAGAAACCCAGTTGCGATTAGAAAACATCAGACGAAACCCAGTCAGTATTCAGAGTAAAGAAATAGAGAAAAATCATAAACTGGGGTTGGTTTATGAAAAAACGGCTCAACATGGGTATTGAAAATAAATGGTGAAAAACGATGTTTTGTTAAAAATGCGGTGTTTCACAAACTTGGCACTTTCGAGTTTAGAGTGAGGAGTGTGAAATTTATACCAACCCTAGAAATGAATGGGAAAATGGCGTTTGAAACACTACCGTTGTGTAACAGTATTTCCATTCAAAACTTCAAAAAATATCGCAAACACTGACTCACGCTCCATCCTTGCATGTTTTTCTAGTGATTTTCTTAAGGTTATTACAGCAATGGGAAATCTACTACTCAGATTCATTGTAAGATGATTGATTGTCGAAGCTGGTTGAAAATCTGTTGAAAATCCTTTTTTCTTTTCTTTTCTTTTTTAACAAATGGCTGTTGAAAATCTTTGGTGGGATACTGATACTCTATTCAACCGGTTGAGGTGGCTTTGGAGCATCATTGAAATTCAGTACTGACTGTAGCTTCCGGCTCTGCGTGGAGCCAGATTAGTGCAACGACACCAAATCTTGGTTCCAAAATCAAATCAAACAGATCAAAACATTAACTGAAGTCCGACTGAAGTTGCTTTCAGTTCAGTTGCATTAAGTGGAACTTGAGATTGGTAATAAATTTATAAAAATAATACACTGAAAAGTATCCCAAACACTGTAGTTGTAGGGCAAGGGCAATGGAAAATAATTCTAAAAATAAATGCCAAAATTATAGAGAAATTATTATTATTATTTTAAAATTGAATGGTGGAAAAAATAATATTGGCCTAAAGAAAAATTATTTCTAGCATTTATGAAACCTTGTTTTAAGAAAAAATTAATAATATTTATCAAAGAAGTGTCGATCTTGCCTTTACTTATGGTATACCTTAGGAGCTTATTCACTATTATTACATTGAATTTGATTTCGTTGCTTGAAGGCCCTGTAGGCTAGCCTTGGGTATTGGTCATTGACACTCCAAATGTGGCTAGATATAGAGTGTCAATCGACAAATTTTGCTTTGATAATCAAATTCATTTGACCTTTACATTTTTTGAATTTTACATTGCCTTCAAAGTGGTTGTTTGAAGTCCAAATTCAAATTTTCTTGTACCTTCTCAATGTTCTTTTGGTTGTATTTTCAACGATACAACATTAAGTTCTATTTATATAGTGCTTGATATAATGTTCAAAAATGCAAAATGCAATTGGAAGGCCAATATACTATGAGAACTGAGGATGCTCTAAGTATCTAGACATTAGATCTTTATTGTTACGAGTCCTTTTTCTTTCCCCATCTCTACAAGAACTCATTTATTTATTTTCTTTGAAATGGACAATGGGATATAAGAAATAACAAATACAACACAATCTATCTCTCTAGGGAGTTATATGATTGTAGAAAGTATGCAAAAGATTTGACCTTGGAAAGTAAGGCCATCTAGAGCAAAACACACTATTCAAACACGAAGTGATAAAATAGTACAATAATTATCTCCACATTTGTCAATAAAGGTAGGCATATGGTTCCTTCCACATTGTTGGTTTTTCTTTGAGCTAAAAAACAAATTATACTAGAATTTATAGATTTTGCCTATGAAAAGGAGGTACATCTATGACATCCAATTTCCTACAAAATTGCAACTTTAGGGTGGTTTCAAGAAAGACCGGCTCTAATTTGTGTCTCATTCAAAGTGATACTATTGTGCCCTATGCCATTGCCACGGTCAAATCTAATTTTTGAATGCATTAAAACTTTGAAATTCAATAATTCTCATACCATAGGTCCAAACATCACAAAACCAAGTTCCATGCACCCCTCATAGCCAAGGGCTTTTTGACAATACCAAGATTGTGACCAGAATATAAGTAAAAGTTATTTTTTTAATTTTTTAGAACCAAAAATAACTCAAAATTTATAACTTTTACACCATAGGTTGGAATGCCTCAAAACAAAGTAAATACACACATGCCTTGAGTAAAGTACATACACCTTCAGTATGTATAAAAATAAACATACTATAACCATTAAAAATACTTATAATAAAAACACATGTAATATAGGAATCTATAATATAAATATACTATAATAATAGGAAGTTTCAGTAATAAAGATACTTATACCATGGGTGTATTGTCTTCTAGGCTTGTAGGCTCACATTCCTAGGTTTACATAATAGCAATCCTCTAATAGTAGTGATTGAATTATATTTAGGGTGTAAATTTTTTTTTCTCCACATTACATTATACAGTGACTTATGTCAAAGTTTGGCTCCTACTATAAAATCATAAAACCTAAAAAAATGTGGCCCCATCACCAAAATAGTCACCCTAAAGTTATTAAATTCAAGTATAAACAATTAGGTACATTCTTCAATTCTATATACTCTAGGAAAATCACTCATTAAACACTTTTAGTCCTCTACAACATTTTACGGTGAAGGTCAAAACATCTCAAACCATGTGTGCACTTGTTGAAGATAGTTCTATTGAAAGCATCTGTCAAGGTACAATTACATTGTTTCCCTTCTTAATTTTCATTAATTATTGTAATTATCTAAATTTCAATTTTATGACTTCATGCTATATGATGGTTTCAATGGCTAAGGAAGCCTTTCTACTTTGAAAATCCATAGAAATTACATGTCTTATCCAAAAATTCTAATCTTTTTTTTCTGAAAATTCATGATTTTCAATTGCTTATAAAAAAAAGTAGGATTCTTGGGTCCAAGATTACCCTAAATTAGTGGATGATGGTAGAAAGGTATTCAAATTAAATAGTATGGTTGCAAGTTCAAAACTTGGTAGTACCAAGTGGTTTAACTTGTGTAAAAGAAGCCCTTCTTCTTATAAGAAACCTTTGCAATGTGTTTTTCAATACATTTGTTTGATAAAAATAGCATTAAGTTTTTTTAAATCTTGAAAAAAGTGAGTCTAACTATATAAAAATTTCTTAATATTTTGGCAATTTTGACTAGGTATTTTCACCTTAATCCTATAACGTCATTGTGAACACTACATATATAATGGATGATAGAGAATTCTTGTATATTAGACAAAATTGTATTAGGGGAGATTTGAAGGCAAAGGAGGGCCATTTCAAGGTTGTTTAGGGCCATTGCCATGTTTTTTCCTAGTGGTGTGCTAAAAAAGTAAATCAATCCATTATGGCTAAAATTTTGAATTGTTGAATTTTTTAAATTCCAAAAATTGTTAAGAAACCTTAAACTTATTTTATTTTATTTTGAATTTTTTTAATAATTTTATAATTTTCTTTAAATTATCATTATCTTATGTGGTACACTAAAATTGGTAAATAATATTGGTTGATAATTAGTGTTGTTCTCTATTTTTTATCCCAACACTATTTACCAACTTATGTCTTAATAGTGTTGGAGCACTTAACTCTTGTCATCAAAATTTGGTTCTTCCGTAGTGTACCACAAATTTTGTCCTTCATTGGCCCCCGATTTTACCCTTCCCTGGCCTAGGACAATTTTGTCCTTCCCTAGATTAAGACAAATTTTGCCCTTTTCTAGACTAAGGCAATTTGGCCTCCTTCCTCTTCCCTTCCTTGCCTTGAAAACAATTTGAGAAGCTTGGTGAGACTTCGGGAGAGCTCCATGTTTTTGTGGGAATGAGGGAACTCCAAAAGCTCCAAGTCTTCTTGAGAAT
The DNA here is from genome assembly GCA_947034885.2 of Thuidium tamariscinum. NCBI lineage: Eukaryota > Viridiplantae > Streptophyta > Bryopsida > Hypnales > Thuidiaceae > Thuidium > Thuidium tamariscinum. The sequence goes on from OX344751.2 coordinate 16,569,867, forward strand.
GGGAGAGCTTCAAGCTTTGGAGAAGATTGTAAGCTCTCAAATGGGGGGGTATACTCTGCCATTTCCCGCCTTGATTTCAAACTCTCCTGGTTCCCTCCACTTCCATTCGAACTTCCACTGCCAATATCTTTTTTTTGAGGTATGAAAATTTAACATTGGATGACACCATTGGATTTGTCTTTCTCTCCTCTATTTCGTCTAAAAGATCGTGTGTGTTTTTTGTCACCGCTTTTCTCCCAGCCATTGAAGAATTTTTTTACTATCATTCCTTCATTTTTAAAAGACATTCCATCATTTTTTATAGTCGTTCTAACATTTGTTTCAAATCATTCTCGCATTTTTTTATTGTCATTATAGCATTTTTTACAATGCTCTACTTGCCTTTGGTGGCACCAATCCCATGAAAATTTTACAAGCAACCTCAGTCATTGCCAAAGCCAATTGGACAAAAGGAGCACCATTCTCCAAAAGTTAGACCAGGTCTCAGCAAAAAAGTTTTACTATACAGCTGAAATAGTGTTAGATTGAGTTAATAATGATCTAATACTAACCTTGCAAATCACAATTAGTGTTAGCTTGGTTAATTAGTATTGCCAACACTATTTACCAATTCTAGTATAATTTCTTGATCACGTCGAAATGTTGATGTGGCATGTTCCCATAGTTCAGGAACTCAAAATAACTCACGGTCTTCTAATGCCCTAAAATCTTTCCTAGTGGCAATTGTTCATCATTGGAATTTTGTACAAAAAGATGAGGTCATGAACAATAGTTTGTTCTCCAATGAATATTTTTGAATGTTTTAACCCCTCAATGTCTAAGGCCTATTTTGAGCTTGTTGGAATTTGCTTTAAGTTGAACAAAATGCCAACGTTTTGATAAGTTGTATCAATTTAAAAAAAATAGTAACCGTACAAATTCAAACTAGACATAGTAGAGATTGCATAGGAAAAGAAAACACAACAATAGCACTTATGGAGTGAAAAGTTATAATGTTTGACCATGAAGGTGTGAAAACTACAAAAGTGATGTAAAGTGTTTCTATCCACTTTTCGCAAGTCTAATCTAGAAAGTTGGGGACCAAAAAAATATAGGCTAAAGGGCCTAACATGCATAACTCCAATCAATTTATGGCTTCTCAAAATCTACTTTACAATTTTTGTAAATGAATATTGAATGTGATTTTTCTTTAAGATCTAGTATATTTGAGGCTCATTTCCAAGAGCTCTTAACACTACGGAAAGCCTAGATTGCACTGGGTACCCTTGTACAAAATCTTGAATAGAAAAATTACCATCATTCATTTTCTAAATCGAATTTTTGACACTGAAAATAGACTTATGAAAGAACTTTTCAAAATAATAATCTACTAAAAATAGCAAGTTGGTTAGGTTTCATTTCACTTCCAAGTTTTGAAAACACCAGATTTTGGGGCCTTGGACATTTAGAGGTTAAAGGGTTATTAATGTTTTAATGTTATACATTAGAGGGGATTTAGGCCTCTAAAGGGCCGTTTTGGGGTTATTCCCCGAAACTATTTCCGTAATTGCCGGTTGCTATTAGGCCAACATTTATCCAAAAAAAAAATTAAAAAATTGGGGGGTTTGAAAATATGAACAAAACCCCAAAAAATAATTCAAAAAATAATAATATTTAATGACGTGACACTCTTTTGACCATAGGATTCATGTTCTTGCGACAGAATCTACGTTCCCGCAGTCTTCTAGTAGCCTCAAAAATCCCCTAATGCTTTGAAGTGGCGGGGGGGTCAGTTTCCTCCCCAAAATGAAATCAAATTTCCCAAATTTGATTATCCACCACATGGATGGTCAATACCACGTTGAAACGTATTCGCCGGAGAAAACATTTCCCCCCCTCAGCAAGCTACTGCTTGTAGCCCTGTACAGTACCCAAGTCGCTGGCTCGCTCCTACCAAATCCCGCCCCGCCATTGGCCCAGAAGGGTCCAGAAGCCTCCCTCATCATCACAATGAAGACCAGCCAGACCTACCCTACCCTACCCTGGAGCACTAGACCCCTAGAGAACCCAGCCACGACAAAACGACACGGGGTGTCGACAAGATGATGACCCAGCCAACATTATCCGACAACATGATTCACGCCGACTTCCCCCGCAACGAGTTTCTAGGGTGGGGAGACAAACTCGCTTTCGAGAAAAAGAAAACGCGAACATCGGAACTAAAGGGCACTCACGCATTTGGAGAGAAAAAGAAAAAGAAAAAGAAAAAAGGGCCGGGGCAGGTTAGGAGGCAAAACGGTAAATCCTGGGCCCAACGGGTAAATCTCATTTGGGTTGGGTTTTTTTGTATAGGGCAATGACCACTCGTCGTCGGGGATTACTGAAATTAAAGTGCCGAGGAGGAGGCCTCCTCGTCGGCACTTTAATTTCAGTAATCCCTGACGACGAGCGGTCATTGTCTGGCGTAAAGCACGAGCAATTGGATGAAATCGCGGGATGAGAATGCAAGTTCGATGAAGAACACGTAATCCCTAGTTACGTGAAGAACCCATCACCAACTGAGCATTATGCTTCACAATCCTCCCAGGAAATGAATGGCGCACTTCCTGGGAGTGCTTTACGGTATGTTTAGGCTCCCCCTAGGATTCAGGAAATATTTTGGGTTCTACTAGTTATCTTCCTTCTATTCCCAAAATGAACCACTTTTCAAGTATAGAGTTTCAGTAGTTTACTCTATTTTTAACTCATAATAGAAATTTTTGTAGATTTTTCACTGGTTTTTTTCGCCTTCTTTCAATTTGTAAACAGTTTTTTCTCAAATTCATCCGGCTGATCTTGAACTAGACGTCGGTTCTTGCCGGACCCTAGCTCCCCTTGGTAATTTGGGGTCTCTGATTCTGAATTCTGAATTTGAAAAAATAAAAAAATTCAGTGTTTTCCCTTGGGGTAAATCCAGCCTGCGGGCCCACCTTCGATGGTAGGATTTAACGCTGCGCGGTTATGAGGGAGGGTGGGTCGGATGGGCGGCGGGCTTTTTCCCAATCATTCTGCAGGCGGGAAGCTATTGTTCGGCTTTGGTCCTGGCAACCGGCTGGCTAACCTTTTTATTATTATTACTTTATGAATTTGAATATAGAAACCGGTGTGAATTAGCCCCTGAAGGTTTTTGACTACGGTGGAAGCACCTTAAACCGTCCAAATAAGGAATTCAGCATAGTTGGAGGCAGTTTTTTCTAAAAATAAAAGTAATATTTTTCTAGTATTAGCAAGTGAAAATCATGAATATTATTATTTTTAAATAGATTTTTTGGATGTCATATGTAATTTCTATAATTTTTCAAAGTGTAGGCTCTCTAGACCACTAAAATTGGTTGATAGATGCCCCCAAATCTTAACAATGCTAAAATCAGCAGTGATCCAATCAGATTTTGGTATGTGTCATTTAATTGCGCAAGTAAATTATAGTGAAATATTTGGCAAACACATTCACTGCAATCTAGGGATGGTTTTGGATGAGTCTAGGGTCCACTGCAAGGTATAGATGTGGTATTGGGTGTTTCTCCCTTACATTTTCACCCAAAATGCTCCAAAATGCAAGACACTAAATCCTCCATTCAAAATGGGGTTAATGGGCTCAAGAAGGTAAATTTTGAGTTTTGTAAGGTAAAATTTTTAAAAAAATCCCTTGTTATGTGCCTTACTTGGGGTATGATTTAGATTTCTACAAGCTAATTTGGAGAATGTGGTGGCAAATATGAAGTTAGAATTTACAAAAAAAAATTATTTTTAAAAAATAGAAAATTCTTGCATTTTCCTTCAAGGTAAATCTATTTTGTTGAGTCCACTTCTAAGGGAGGATTTAGTGTCCTCCTTCAAAAATTGCCATTTCTACAACAAGCATCAAATTAAGTAAAAAAAAGACATTTTTGAACACATGTAATTATAAGACCTTGTAGTTTTCTAGTTCAATAGAATGTAGAAAAAATTTCAAAATTTTTTGTTGTGTAGATTGCAAGATATCGATATTCGAGTGGATAAAAATCCTTATTTTAGGCATGCAAAAAGTTAGACAAGTGCACTTCAAAAGGTCACATTTGTATTTTAAAAAATGTTCAAAATAGTGGGTGTAACTCTTTAGATTCATTCTTTAAGGCAAATTGGTTACATACTTGAAAATTTTCAAATCATTTGGAATTGTACAACATATAGGAAAAAAATGATGTAGTAGTTAGCATGATGTAGAGAATGATTCATGTACTAAATCATCAACAATTTATTTATGGAATTGAAAATTGTCAATCTCAATGGTTGTCATGTTGTTATAAACAATTTATACACTATATTTTTATTTTGTGCAAAATATCAAAAATTGAGTTAAGTCAAGGACTTCAAAATTTATCTTTGAATAGAGATTCCACAACCATCTACAAAATATATTATAAACCAAATCACTTTCATCTCATCAAACAAAATGGAAAGATTCAAAAGCTTTCAAAATATATATGGATCTAAAAAACTAGTTTCAAATTTCTATATCTTTATCAAATAATTTTTAAAGAAGTTTTTTAGTTGCTTGGATTGCCCACCAAGCAATGAAAACAACATATGATATAGTAACTTCATACCAAAAAATGCAACATAGGGTTTTAGGGGTTAAAAAGAAGGGATGGGAGAGGGGGGGGGGAAGGCAATAATCAATTTGTCTCCAATGGATGGTCTTGCCTATGGTCCAACCTACATGGGAGGTTAGAATATAAAATGACACTTAAACCAATGGAAGCTACTAGAGTAAAAGACATCATTTTTGCACCAAATGTTAAAGAACTCCTAGTAGATGGGCTAATAGACCCGTGTAGGATGTTGTAGGTAGAAATGGTCTATTGAATCTATATCGCTTAATTTTGGTCTTTATAAACAAGATTTTTTTTCTCAAACTATCCTATTACAAAAAAATTGGAAAAAATTGTAGAATGAGGTTTCATTTCCAAACAATCTTGTAAAAAAACATTTGTTAAAAAAACAATTTTTGCTATGTGAAAATGGTCTTTGTACTTAGAAGTTGCAACAATATTTAGATTGTATGAGCAATGCTAAAAATATTTAGGAATTAAGCTTGTTGGCATTTCATTCTTGACTTGTTTCTCCTTGGTGTTTTTTTATGGAGAATAGTGGATGAGGAAGCTCTTGGATGAAGTTGGTTGGACAAGTTGAAGAGTCAAATGATTTGAATGAAATCTTTAATTATAAGGTCCATAGGAAGGGGAAGAAAAGTCCCAAGGGAAGGAATAAGTCATTGCTACCATCTTAATCTCTAAAGTCACATTGTTTTCTCAAGGGATAAAATGGATTTTAGATAGGTTCCTGTGAGCTTTGTTTTGGTGAAATTTTTTAAGGACTTCTAATAAGAGAGATAAATTTATCATCTTCTTGAAAATATGATTTTAATTTTAATTGGTATCCGAGAGCAAAAGTTATATACTACAGAAAATTCAAAATTGTACTTAGTAAGCAAAAATGAAACTATTAACACTTGAAATAAAAACTTGAAGAAATAATTATTTATAGATTGTATTTTTGTATTATTCATAGAAAATTGTATGTAGATAGAAAGCTTTGGCTCATTCAATTTGGATTTGTGATGTGAAAATTATGGAGCATCTTGTTTTGTAGCAACCACAATATTTTTGAAAATATAACATATAGGTTTGATTTTTGAGCTCAATTTTTACATTTTTTTCAAAATAATTTTTTTGTATTATTAGTTTTGATTTCTAGAATGATCTCACCATTGGCTTTTGTGTGCATTAAGTCCTTAGAGCTATTAACAATTTAGTTTTTATGTCCATCACATACCTTTTTATGCTTTAAGTTTATTCAAACAATGAAGATGACATTATGTTTATCTTCTTTTTTTTCCTACATTTTCAAATCAATTCTTTATGATAGTATTTTATTAATTCCAATATTTAGTGCAATTTTTTGGGATAAAGAAGCTTCAAAGTCCCATAAACTAACTTGCAATGGTGGCAAAGTACATAATTTATTCACTTTGAATGCATTTATGTTGCAATTTATGTAATCAAAGCTTCTAAATTTTCTTCTTTACATTCTTCAACTAGTCTAGTGCAAGATTCTACAATTAGAGATGCAAAAATATCATTTTACAATTTATATCTCTTTGCACTCAAATGGCAATTTTACTTGATTTTCAATCAAAAAGAAAAGGCATTTGGCCTTTGGGAGTTATGGTACATGGCAATAGGCAAGTTAGTTCAATTAGCATGAGAGTTTGAGTGGTAAAAGACATTCACTCAAATGAATTATATTCATTCGGTATGATTGAAATTTAAATAGGGTGAACATGTAGATGAAATTCAAAGAATAAATTGATTGACACCAATAGATATGAATGGAAGTGGGATGAATTTCAAAAGAAAGTCGATGACATTGATGAAAGCAGATGATAGTAAATGAAACTTGAATAAAAATCACATTATGTGTAATATACAACAATAATGTAGATCACGTTCTATTGATTATATCTAAACTACTATTAACTTTCTAATCATTGAAAATTATAATTTTGTGTCATTTACAAGGAAATTGACTAATAATATCCATTTAATTAGAAATTTCTAATCCTATATACATTGGAGCTGATGTAATGCATTGAAAGTTGAGTTGAAATAACTAAGGACTTGATGTAATCTTCATGGACTTGAAAGCTAATGAATGTCCTAAATTGTATTTTTAGAATTTCATTTGTACCTCTCTATAGAAAATTCTACATCTTAATCCTTAAAAAAAACTAAAGAGATTATTATGTGTTTTAAGAAAATTTTAGCAAGCTCTATTGACTTTGTAATTTGAAATTTTTGCATGAAATCTTTGAGATGAATTTTCTATCAAAGTTATTAGTGATGTCATTTTTTCATCAATTGAAATACCTCTTTTTACTTTACAATTTTGTTAAAGATGAATATGAAAAAAATTGAATAATTTTTTTTCATGTATTTTCAACTCATTTTTTCAACATATTGACTAAAATGCACAACTAATCAAAAGTACCAATGAGGGTGCAAATTGAATGTATTATATTTTATAACATTACTTAGTATGTAGGAAAGAGAGGCAGTGAGTTATTAACTTATTATCTTTTTTAAAAGGCGCCATTTGAGTGGATACATGATGGTTAGGGAATAGATTACTTATTGGGTCATAGTACAATGAGATTTGGTTTATACTTCTCTAATTTATTTAAGAGCCATGGTTGGTCCATTTCTAACTAAGTGGATAGGTGTCCATTAAATTTTTTCAAAATGAGAATTGACAACCTAACTATCTTTTTATTGATGCTAAAAAAATTTGAAACAATGATTGATTCAAGCTTCCATTTAAGTTTTAGTAAAGGTCACATGTTGGAACCTTTACTATTTTTTTTTGTATGACATAATTTTTGTTTTTGGTAAAGCCATATCTTTTTCAAACCGTATATGCATGGGTTTTGTAAGGGCTACAAATCAAAAATAGATTCCTATGGCAATTTTTTTGGGGAAATTCATGAGAAATTTGAAATTGCTCCAAAAAAAAATGAAATGACTTCTTTTGGATTCCACATCAATATTTCTTGAAGTGAAAAATAAGGAAAATTCTTTCATGAATTGGAAACCCATAAAAAATGCCAACTAATTCTGAAAAGATTGCTTTATGAGTACTCTCTTTTAGACTCTTTATATTCACTACTTAAAAGACCAACATCATTTTTCTTCTTCTTAATTCTTAACTCTTAAAGGATTTTATTTCTAGCATGGTAGGTCAAAGAATCTTCCATAAATTGTTTAGAAATGTGCATGAATAATTGAGTAGGTCAACAACTAAAAAATGATAACAATTTACTTAGATTAATAAGGCACAAGGCTCAAGTACTTTTCATTGCTACTTTTTCAGCACATACAATGTTTTCAAGTTTCACATGATTAACCCCTAAAGGACTGCAACTATGTTTCCACCAAAATTGCTCCAAAACTGTCATTTCTAGGAGAGCTACCAAAATTTAGAAAAAAACATTTTTTGACACATGTAACCGTAAGATCTCTTAGTGCACTAGTTTGGAAAGATGTAGAAAAAGTTTCAGAAATTTCCGCCATGTAGATTGCAAGATATTAGTGTTTGAAGTTACAAAAATAATTTTTTTTCCACTGCGAAAATCCGGGCAGCTGCACTTCAGAAGGCCACATTTGTATGCAAAAATGTCAAAATGGTTGCAACTCTTTGGATTTATTCTCCAATTCAAGTTGGCTACATGCTTGAAAATTTTCATATCATTTGGAATTGTACAACATGTAAAAAAAATAGTAAGAAGAAAGAAGTAGAGAATGATTCAAAATACAAAAATGGTAACAATTTATTTATTGAACAGAAAAATGCCAATCTCAATGGTTCAAATGTTGTAATAAACAATCTACACCCTTTTTTTTTTTTTTTTTTTCAAAAATATTGAAAATTGAGTAAAATAAAGGACTTCAAAGTTTATTTTAGAGAAGAGAATCCATAACTACCCACAAACTAAAATCCTTCATAACTTTTGACTCATTAATTCAAATGGAATGATTCAAAGCTTTACATGTATATATAAATCTATAAAAACAATTTCAAATTTTTATTTCCAAAAAAAGTGATTTTTTTTATGTGCCCAAATTGCCCGAGTTGAGAAACAAACAACATTTTATGCGATAACTTTTCAACCATGTAGTCAAAAGTCACAAAAATTGTTGGGCTTTGAAGATACTCCTTGTCCACACCTTCTATCAAAGTTTGGTTCCAAAATATGGAAATCTGTAGCCACACGTACCTGCCCAAAATCGTTATGTTGCCAAAAAAGGCATGTTGGTCCTTTAGGGGTTAAACTTTTCAATAAAAAATCTCCCTTGTACAAATCAAGAAATTTGAAATGTGTTGCACCAATACAAAATATGTGATCTTTGTGCAAGTACAATTACAACAAGCTTGACCAATCAAGGAACCATTGACTATGGCATTCACAATTACGATTATTCCAATGCAAAAATGCCCAAAGGTTCAAAACGTCCTTTAAAGGTTACAGATCACATCTAATCCTTCACATTCTAGTTTGATTTGCTATTAAAAACTATAAAAATTAAAGATTTGGATTTGTAGTTAATTTTGTTGTCGGGACATGTATAAATGCATATGTTTTCTATTCTCTTTCCAACTTTGTTTAAAGTTTCATAATCTAAAAAAGATGATTTCATCTATGTTAAAAACCTAATAGTTGAATCTTTAGCCCCTAAACACAAGCACATTATTCTACCTTTTCTTTTAGCTTTTGGAAACAATCAACTTGACACAATAATCTTATGTTCATAATGAAATGAAATAAATCACTACAAATGAAAAGAATCGTAAGACCTTAGAGTCCTTTTAAAGACATTGAACTTGAAGGTTTGCAAAATCTAATGTGGTAGGATCCATTACTGCAATATATGAACTAATTGAGAGCCTTATTTGAAAACTATAAAGCATCAAAAGACCACCATACCCAACACATTATTGATGAATAGACAAAATTTCCTTTCCCAACATACTAGGATGTATTTCACCCATTTCAAGTAAGTTTATCTTTTACAAGAAGCTCTTGAAATCATTTATAATCCATCTAGTGGATAAATAAGGACTGTTACGGGGTTAATGAAATGCACCATATGTATAAAAGCATCCATATTATACCTCTATATAATTAGTTTGTAACATGGCTTTTGAAAGACCCAATCAAGTATGTTTGGCAAAAGCCATAGGTTAAAATTCTTGACCCCTTATTAACTTAGTTTTCTTGGAAAAGGCCATATAGCAAATAGGCATTTGTTTTTTCACAAGGGTTCCTTCTGCCTATGTATCTCTATACTTCAAAAGAAAATGACAATTAAATTTAATGCACAATACTCTAGAATCAATACTTAAAGGACTAAAGTCAAGGCCCCAATGTACAAATACGTACTTGGGCCACTTTTTAGAGAGTCCATAAAATCTTTCATATTGTTGAGAGGGCACGCATAAGTGGTGTGTCTTCAAAAAGAGCCCACGCTAAGTTAGTCCAAAAGGTAGTATTTAGGCACTAAGGACTAGTGCCAAAGCATGATGCCCCTGAGGCCCATGTTGGCACTAGATTGGTGTTAATGTGGGCTTTGGGCACCAACTTTCATACTATTTATTGGTGCTCCAAAACCACAAGACAGCAATGCTTCAGGAAATATGAAAGTTCCTATACTGAATAGCCAAATTTAGGAGCTTTAGTGCATTTATTTTACAAGATAGATAAACTTATCACCCCCTTAATTTGCAATCTAAATATCTTAGGAGTATATGAGGTGTGTACTTGTTTCACAAATCAAATCTAACCAAAACTATGATTTTCTAATTAAAATTATAATTTTTGTAAATTTTTGAAATGATCTATCTAAAAATTATAAAATTGCCTATAATGTCTCATGAACAACCTATAACCATCTTGGAGTGTCTTTATTAATACTAAAGTATCTCCAATTAAGAATTCACACATCACTCAAGTTGTATTCAACCCTTAAATGTCGGGTGGGTCACCGTGAGACCAACAGTCTGATCACCGCGCAAACCTATGGGTTGTGAGAATCGCGGATCGTGGAAGGAGAGTGACGATGTGAGGACTGGAAAAAGAATTCCATGAAATCAATTGTGTATACTGCCCTACACAAAATTTACAAGAGGGTAGTATGGCACCTAAGACTATGAAAACAAATTGTGTAGCCATTTTCTAAGAATGTAGGTTGCCTAAAAATAAGATTGCATTCAATGTGGTTGTTTCAAGCCTCACAAAATCACCATGATTGTGTCTTCACTTTTTCAAAAGAATTTGATCAGAAAAATCATTTTCATGTTTAGAAATAGGTTGTTTAGATAGCCAACAAACGCAAACTGTCGGCATTGGCGTTCAAGGATTAATGCAAAGAAAAGTAAATGGACTTAGGGCATCCCCGCGGCACGACCCGCCAAGAGGCTCGGCCAGACAATGGGTAGCGGATTGAAGAAATGCGGCCAAGGCGTGAAGAGCCAAAGAGCCCACTGCAAGACATGGAAAGATACGCACAGTAGGGGACAACCACGGCTCCCGAGAAGATGCATGTAGCCACATTGCCAGAGACGACTTCAACGTACAGACAGAGTCCAAAGTACTATGTCAACAGACATGAATCGTACCTTGAAACGCGTACCAAAGCGTATACCTCGCCAGGTGTTTCACTCGCCATTTCGTCTCCCCCTGCTCAAATTTCGCTATCCCTAGCTATTTCGTGGGCCACAATATGCATCCCATGGGGAAGTGTTGGCTGCCCAGCCCAACCAAATACCCAGTTTGCACCTTTGGCCGGGCAACCGTGGGGATGTTCTTAGGGGCGTTTCACACTATGGCCGTCCAAGTCAAGAAGCCGTCGATTCCACCAATCAGATTTGAGAAACCATAATTTTCACCAATCAGATTTGAGAAATCATAATTTTCACCAATCAGATTTGAGAAATCATAATTTTCACCAATCAGATTTGAGAAAACCATGGCCTCTCAACTTGGATGGCCATAGTGTAAAACATCCCTTAGATAAGTTTTGTGAAAAAATTGGGGCCAAAAGTAGGATGGCAGAAATAGGCAAGGCAGTTGGTGGAGATGGGCTGGTCTACCTTATCCCTACCGTCTTTTTTTTTCTGTTTCAAAGAAAAGCAAGGAAAATTGGAAGGAAAAGCGGGAGGAGGGGCCTGCAGTACAGTAAAAGTTTACAACACCAGCCTATGGTACCATTTTACCCCACAAATAAAGTGATCCAGATTTTTCTTAAATTATTTTATCTTAAAAATAACATGATCCATGATCTTTGTCAGGAGCTGGCTTGTGGAGTCCACACTCTCTTCCAGAGTTCCAGACTTCCAGTTTGGATTCAGATTCTTAAAGTGGTCCTGAATGTGGACCCTGGCTGAATCTGGACTCGCTGAGGCCCCCCGCGGCCCGCCTGCCCCGCCAGACTTTGTCAGTTCCTCCTTCCCAAACTCGGAAATGTGGTACAACCTGACTGGTGAGTGAATCTTGTGGACCATTGTATCATGTTCCTCTCACATGTATTTTTTCCACGCACAATTATAAGTTTTATGGGCTCTGTCCTCATGGATAGAGTCCATGGCATCGACTTGGTGGGTTTTGGATCTCTATTTCCAAATCTTATCTATAATCCTATTCACACTGCATAGATAAACATTTGCTTGGGTGGGCGGACCTTGTTTGGTCCAGGGGTGGAGGCTGCCTAGGACCTAGGCAGACCGTTAGCTAGCTAAGGAGGGTTGCTTGAGCAAACTTTGTTGAGTTCACTATTTATTTCATTTTAATAATTTTGTTAAATTTCCCCTCTATTTTAGCAATAAAACTAATATTATTGTTCACCTACGACAAAGCTTCAAGGTCACATTGTTCTTGTTAACCTTTAAAAGACCAAAGTGCCTTTTTTGGCAACATAGTGATTTTGGGCAGGTACATATGACTAGAGATTTTGATATTTTGGAACCAAACTTTAGTAGAAGGTGTGGACGAGGAGTATCTTCAAAGCCCAACAATTTTCGTGACTTTTGACTACATGGTTGAAAAGTTATTGCATAATATGTTGTTTGTTTCTCAACTTGGGCAGTTCGGGCAAATACCAAAAATTTTAAAAAAAATAAATAAAGATTTGAAATTGGTTTTATAGATTTATATATACATGGAAAGCTTTGAAACATTCCATTTGGATTATTGGGTCAAAAGTTATGAAGAATTTTAGTTTCCAGGTAGTTATGGATTTTAGTATTTTGAAACATTCTCTACTTCTTTCTACTTACTATTTGTTTTTGCATGTTGTACAATTCCAATTGATTTGAAATATTCAAGCATATAGCCAACTTTAATTGAATAATGAATCCAAAGAGTAACAACCATTTTGAAATAAAATTCATACAAATGTGGCCTTCAGAATCGCAGCTGCTCGGATTTTCGTAGTGGTAAAAAAAGGACTTTTGCAACTTCAAACACTAATATCTTGCAATCTACACAACGAAACTTTCTGAAATTTTTTCTACATCTTCTTGAACTAGTGCACTAAAAGATCCTACAATTACATTATTCCGAAAATGTTTTTTTCTAAAATTTGATAGTTATCCTAGAAATGACAATTTTGGAGCAGTTTTGGTGAAAACATAGTCAAAAAACTATAGGGGGTAAGGTATACCTAAGACAAAGCTTCAAGGTTACACCATTCTTGTTAAAAGTGAACATGATTGAGAGGTACATTTTTCTTTCTTCAATGTAGCTAATTTAGACATTTCAAGGTGATTGCTTTTGATGACAACAAATGACTACTTTTTTTCAACTTCAAAAATTTGTTATCTAATTCCACAAAGCTCCAAAAAATATGAAGTGACATGAATTAAATGGCCATTCCACTTATCTTTCAAGAAAGTTTTACTGGAAAATATCTCAAGCTGTTTCACCTCCCCCAAATTCAGTGTGCGCGTTTAGATGGTCGGTTTATGGAGCCTGAAGTTGTGCTGAACTGGCTGGCCAGCTGTCTCAGAAATGAAGACCAAGGTTCTGAAAGAACATGCTTCCATTTATCATTCCATGCTGGAGTCAGAAACAAACTTGGACGAAATGTCACGGTGGTCTGGCATAAGGGTACACCTAAAAGCACCACTTTTTGGTACTGTGCCTAGTATCTATTACTGGTCTGATCGAATTTCTATATAGTCTTCTTGGCAAGTGACTACTTGTTCCAGTGCACCAAAAAACGCAGCATTTGGATATGATATGCAAAAGTTACTAAGGTTCAAAGTCTGTTTTTAAAAGCGCTCTAGCCAAATAGGTACGTAATGGAATTCAGAAATGTACAGAAACTATAAATAGCACTTTTAGGTGAGTTGCAATTTTGGGTGTACTCACCTTCAGCCACACTCAGTGGGTCATAAGTTAATGGATTGGAAAGTCCGACACTTTTCCTTTGCCCTGGATGATACTGTAACTTAGCACCCTTAGCTTGGGTGGTCAAATGGATGAAGTTTAGTAGTTGTACTTTTCTGCTCTTCTCATAGCATCCCCATGCCAAAACTCCAAAAGCCATGAAAATGTTAACCTCTCAACGCCCAAGGGGTGCAAATAGCACCCCTCAAAGTTTTTAGTCAAATTCAAAGAGTTATAACTTTTGCATCCAATGTCCAAATTCAATAAAACTTGTTGATAAAGTTGCGAGTTGTCTTCTAGTTTATGTGGTAAAAATTTTAGATCAATCCAAAACGTGATGATTTTTTGGTGGCCAATTAAAGTTTGCATATTCAATTTGAGTTCAAAAACTACATTTTAGGGCTGCAACTTCGGGGGCTTGTTTCTCTTTCATCAAATGATCATTTTCAATAAAAACTTGGTGGTTTTTGTTCCCCTTGAAGTCTAGTTTGTGTGGTAAAATTTTCTTGTCAATGCAAGTTGTTTTGAATGTTTGGGAGCAATTCAAAGTTCAAAATCCTGCCACTTTTGGAATATAGTAAACTTTGACGGCTTGTTTCTTCTTCATAAAGAGTCCATTTTCAATAAAAGTTGTTGGAAAAGTTGTGCATTCTAGTCTAGTTTGTGTGGCTAAAGTTTCATGTCAATCTAAGAAGTTATGAGTGATTGAGAAGCATTCTAGTAGAGGGAGGTTCAACCTTAGATGTAGTTTTTGTAGTTTTTCTTGCTAATTTTTGACATTTCAAAGCCGTTTTGTAGACACAATGAGTCAATCAAGTGAATTTTTTTTCACCAATGTGTTTGTATACTGGTTTTGAATCACTTTGTAGTGTAAAGTTTTTTCATTTGAGTAGGTTTAGAAATCAAATTTCACCTCCAAATGTGTTTTGGGGAAAATTTCAGCATCCATTTTCAGCACTAAAACATCATAATCTTGCAATCTATACAGTCGAGTGACTCCAAATTTTGTTCATGTCATCTACAACATGTCTACTACAAGATTGTACGGTTGAGATTTGTATAGCTTGGTGACATTTAGATCTGTAAGGCTTCAAAAACTATGATGTTTTTGAACATGTTTCTACCAAGGGCCTTGAGGGGTTAATGTGGCGTGTTTGGTCTATAGCACTACCCCATGCCACATATGCCAAGCTAAAAAAGCACCCTGTAAACATTGAAAAATGAGAAGGGCACTGAAATATTGGGGGGCTTCCCTATGCCTCACTACCCCCTATCTTGTCTTTTCAAATCACACTCCCTTCATTGTCACGCAAAATTTGATCAAATTCTTGTTCTCTAGTCAATCCAAAACCTTCAGTAGCCCCCACTTGGCCTGACACTTGTCATGTGCTAAATCCAAGGCATGCTTAGTAGGTAGATTTTCAGTTCAGGCATGGGGAGCCTTAGAAATAGAGGATCCTACAAGGTTGGAAACCCACACCAGCCCCCCCTTTGGTACCCTTGATTGGGGTGTGTGGCATAAACATGCTCTAAGAACTTATATTGTTTTTTGAAAAAAAAATGGATGAAAATTTGATGTGAAATTGTTAGCATCTTTGAAAGTAAGGATGTTAAATTTTTCCATCAAAGGTGGGCCTAGCACGGTGGGGTTACCTTAGGGGAAAATGTAGGAATTTTTTATTTTTTGCAGATTCAGAATTCATACTTGCAACCAATGGCCCCAAATTACCTAGGAGAGGTCTAAAATATATCTTAGACATGACACAAAATAGGGGTGGTGGTTACTTTTACCCCAAAGAACCCAAAATATACCTTATCGGGGCCCACTCATTTGATGATAGGAATTAATATCTTGCCTTTGAGAGAGATCCAACTCAAGTCATTTTGTATTTTTGTGAAACTTGCACAAAATAGTGAAATTATATTGCCTCTCGTTAAATTTCTTGGCATTTTATACTATGTAAATATATATTGTTATTGTAGTTCTTGGCCTAGGTTTAGAGAGTAACATGTGCATGTATGTGAACAAACAATGAATCATGAGGTAGCTTCTCTAGATGAAGCAATTAAATTGTTAAAGCAACCTAACTTCACTATTATGAATTTTCAAAGTTGAAAGTATAGGGTATTTAGTCATGCCTCTAAACACTTTGAAACAACAAACACCTTTGAAGCAAAATATGCTTCAACTTCCATTAGTTGTTCTAAAGAAGTAATGGTGCTTTGGATAGATGTAGTCACTTTTTTGCCAAAATTCTTTGTTTTGTCAAACAAATATAGTAAATGTGACAAAAAGATTTGTGGCAAAATTAGAAATCTTTGTTGTAAGATTTGCTCCACCCTAATTAGAGCATCTTCATTAGGCACTTACAACAACTAATGCAACAACATTCATACTTTATTTTACACTATTGGTATCAATGTTATCCCCTAAGTACTCTAAAGTCTATAGTTTGAATGATAAAGAGAATGCTTGAAAACTAACTTCCATTCAAAAGATTCATCATTTATCTAAAATGGTATTTGAATTTGGAAAAAGAAACCTTCTTGCACAACCAATTTGTTGTCTTGAAATAATCTATGCACTTTCTCAAAGATATCAATTAAAATGTGGAAATTTTCAAATATGAATTCATATTTTACAAGGCTAAGATGCTAATTATCAGAGACATTTTTTTCATGTACTTACAAGATAATTTGAAGATCATTAAAGGAAGATGAGATTTTAGTGCAACAACATCAATTTTGAATGTCAATGGTGCTAACTGAAAGCATGTTGGCAAAATAAATACTTCTTTAATTATTTGTATTCTTCAACTCCTAAAATCCCATTGCCCTTACAAAGGACAAAATAGATTTTAGTTAGATTCCTATGAGTAAATTTTTTGGTAAATTTTTTGAATTTTTGAATTTATTAAGGCAACAAAAATTGATTTGATTTTTCAAAATATAATTTTTATTTCAATTAGTGCCTAAAAGAAAATGTTATATCATAATAAGATCAAATTTCAACTCAGTGAGCAATAAAAAAAATCTACAAAAATGTGAAAATAAGGATGTAGAAGAAATTTTATAAACTTTGATTGCATAAGGTAGAACCACTTATAACCAACCAGCACCCTATAGCCAACCTATTAATAAACATATTTCTAGACATATTTCCAACCAATGCTAGAATGTTTTGTTTTTTAAGTTGGGACTAAAAGTTCATGGCACATGTTCCAAAGTAGTGTGCAAGAAAGTAGGAAGGAGTGAGTTAAAAAGTAGTTTTTTGTGTGATCAAAATTAGAAGATTCCAAAGATTGGCATTGGATCAAGCACACTTTTTGCCTTCCAAAATTCATAGTAGTTTCAATTGATGTGATAAAATTACCAAAGTTTTTGTAATCTCCATCATTTTTATCTTTGAAAATATTTGTTTTGCCTTGCACTACTAGATCATGTCTAGGATATCCTAAATGATTGGTTATGGGTGGTTCTACCATAGGTTGCAAGATATTAGCATTTAAGATTAAAAAAAAGGCGGGGGGGGGAGTGCACTTAACCTAATTAGATTATCAAATTTTATATCTTCTTAACTTAAATTACTACAAATTTTTATTTACATATTCTTTTGTTGAAGAATTAACTTGAGAATTAGAGAAACAAAATTCAAATAAAAACAAATTTGATTTTCATTCTATATAAAGTTATAATGTAGTTGCAGACACAAGATAAGAATGAAACTTTAAGTTGTGTATAGTACTAATATGGAATTGAATCACACTATTTCCAACAATAAGATCATCATTGAAACAAATGTAACTCTTAAATGAGTAAGAAACCCATTTTCGATTTTATGAGAACTTTGAAAGCCTATATTGACTTCAAGAATGAAATTTTGTATGAGATTTTTTGGATGAATGCTAATCATTATTTTCTATGAATGAGATTTTGTTTCATATCATTCCACTAAACATTAATTTTTTTTTTATGATTGTATTGATCGATAATTATTCAAAAACACTCAAACCATTCAATTACACATAATGAAATGAAAGTTTTGTGGAGTTTTTATTTTGTAGTTCATAAAGGTTGAAAAAAGCATGCAATTAATGTGTATTATGGAGTCAATTTTCAAAATTTACAAAAAAAAACAAAAACAAAAGGAATATGTATTGGTTAATAATTAGAATATTTGCACCTTTAATTTTGGCACTTCTCAATTTTTTCTAAAATTTATTAGCCATTTACTTTTTCTTCATCATATACTACCTTTCACTTTATAGTTAGTTTTAATAAAGAAGAATACAAAGTTTTTTTTGTGTCAATTCTATTTCAAGCCATTTTTCAACTTATTGACTAAAACTAGCACAAGTTATAGGAGATACATTCTTTTTCTAGAAATGTGGAAAGTTTCACCATTATGAAGTGCAAGAAACTCCTACTTTTGTAAGTTTAGGCACCATGAACAAGTTAATAAAAATAGGATCCTATAGTTGAAATTGTCATAGAATATATATGCACATACACATAGATAGGTTCTTCTTGGAACTTAAAAGAGGATTTCAATGCTTTAGAAATCAATATTTGAACATTGTACTAATAGATATTGAATTTCCATAAGTACTAGTTTATTTTTAGGTATACTAAATACTAGCAACAAACTCTTGCAAACTTTCATATTTTAATTGTATACGTCATGTGTAATTAATATTTTGGAAAAAAGTGGCACTATTTTTGGTTCAAATAAAGGTGGCTAATGTTAGGAATAGAAGGAGGCTCATAAATTGCCTTGCCATTTTCAAACACCCATAAAAAAGTTAGAAAAAGATTGCATGATCATTTTGGAAGTGGACTAATTTTGTTGACGTTAGAGAGTGTCACCACATGTGAATGGTTTTAAAATTTGGTGTAGATGGTGGGCGTGGTATAGTGTTTGATTCTTGTTAGTAATTGTGTTTTGAATTCCGCTTAATCCCTAGAGTACCAAGCTTTGTTTTTTAGCAACATAGAATTTTTGTTCAGGTCATTATGTATGGAGTTTATATTTTCCTTGAATATTCCTCACACTATAGGAATAAGAAATATCTTAAGGCCCGATAATTTTCATAAACTTTGACTAAATAATTAAAAAAAATATTGTATAATATATTGATTTTTTCTCAGCCAAGTAGTTTATGTAGACCAAAAAAATTACTTTTTTCACAAATGAAAACTTGAAATTGATTTTGTAGATTTATATGTATGTAGAAAGTTTTGAATCATTCCATTTTGATAAATGACATGAAAGCTACGAGGGATTTTAGTTTCTAGGCAATTATGGATTGACTTCACTAAAATAAAATTTAAAGTCCTTTATTTAAGTCAATTCTCAATAATCTTTTGACAAAAATATAATCATAGGATGTAGATTGTTCATTACAACATTGCAACTATTTGAATTGGCATTATTTCAATTTGATAACTAAATTCTATATAATTTAGTAGTTTGAATCATTTTCCATTTCTTTCGCCTTATTTTTTTTCATGTATATTGGACAATTCCATATGATCTAAAATTTTCAAGTATGAAGTTATCTAGACTTGAGTACTGAGTCCTAAAAAGAACCAACAACATGAGCCAATAAAGTGCAATTGCTTAGGTTTTTGTAGGGCCAATTTTTTTTTATCTTCAATTAAAACACTTATATCTTGCAATCCCTAGGGTAGAAATTTTGAAAAAAAATTCCACATCTCCTTAAACCAGTAATCCTACAGTTATATGTCTCCAAAAATGTTTTTTCCCCTAAAGTTTGATAATTGCACTACAAATGGTAGTTTTGGAGTGTTTTTGGTGAAAACATAGTCAAGGGACTTTAGAGGTTAAGGTAAAATATACTCTCATATACTAATAAAAGCTAAACTTTGATTAAAAGATACTAGAGACTTAAATGAAAATACGATATAAACTTTTGATATTCAAATGCATTTTGAAATTTCTTACTACTCCAATCTATAAGCGTAAGTAGCACTATACACCTTTCATTTTGAAAATCATATTGAATTCACTTTGACTTTGAAATTTTAAAGTAAAATTGACATTTGTCTGTTTTTCATTTTTGTTTCTACTCAAAATATATTAAAAAATATTTCAATGGACAAACTCCCTATAGATCTCTTTTTCTCTTTAGATGAGCAATTTAGGAACCTTCTACCTTAGTGCTTTTTCTTTTTTTCTTGAAACAAATGAAGTGAATTCCATCGCAAAAAAATAAAGTACTTCTAAGGGAGAAACACCCAATATCGTCCTTGTACCTTGCAATGGACCCTAGACTCATCCAAAACCTTCCATAGATTGTAGTGAATGTCTTCTTCAAATGTTTGACTATAATTTGTTGACACAATTAAAGGACACATACCAAAATTTGATTGGCTCATTGCTAATTTTAGTAATGTTTAGATTTGGAGGCATCTATTAAACAATTTCAGTGGTCTAAGGAGCCAACACTTTGGAAAATCATAGAAATTACATGTAGCATTTGAAAAATCTTTTTTTTAATATTCATAATTTCACTCTCTAATACTAGAAAAATAATATTTAAAAAAAAAATTACCTCCAACGATGCTGAATTCCTTATTTGGACATTTTTGGGAGTGTTTTCACCATACCTTAGTGTTGATTGTGGGTGTACATACCTTCTAATGTTGAATTCCTTATTTGGACGGTTTTGTTTCCACCGTACCTTAGTGTTGATTGTGGGTGTACATACCTTCTAATGTTGAATTCCTTATTTGGACGGTTTTGTTTCCACCGTACCTTAGTGTTGATTGTGGGTGTACATACCTTCTTACTAGCAATGTGGTGAGTGATTTAAATACACTAGAGCTATTCTAGCAAGGCTTTTTTTTTGGCTTTTTAGTGCTAGTTTGCACTAGAAAAAACAATCTAGCTAAAAAACACCCCAAACAATTCTGCAAAACTTGGATGAAATCGCCAGACAACTTTGAAATAAAGAAAAATATTAGATGAATTCGCCTAATTTTGGATGAAAACCACACTGTACATCCAATAAATGGATGAATGTTGCAATCTATAACATTTTATGTTGCCACTGCGGCTATTCTCCAAAAATGAAAAAAAAAAAACCCTGGCACTTCCTCCTCACGTACCGTTCCCCATGCCGGGTCTCGGTGGACCTGCTCCACTTCTCACCGTGTAGTGCCTCCTTTACCACCACATTGTCAGGCCGGTAACTGAACTTTTTGTGCCAATTCGATGAAACCCAGCCAAGGATGAAGGATCCTTCTGCAGCACGGCATGCGCCTGCCAACTGAACTCCTTCACTTCCAGGCCGGTTTCTAGGCCGGTTTGCTTTGAGGACTCCTCCTGCCATTAAGCGTGCTGTACAGGGAAGCAATCGCTGGTAATGACGCGCATTCACAGTATCCTACTTACGGCTACAGCTGCAAGGCAGGCAAATCAGTCAGTCTGCAGGCAGGCACTGTATCATCATCATCATCATCTATCAGCAGGACTTCATGAAGGTAAAGGTCATCCTTGCTCCTTTTGACTCTTTCTCTCCTTTTAAACTTTTAATAATTGCGTGAAAAAAAAACAAAAAAACTTGTAATAGTTGAAAACTTAAATTTTGCCAATCTTCAATTTTTTCCAATTTTCTTACAATATTACCATTTTTTTTGCAATTTCACAATTCTTTTTTTACAGTTTTACAAAAATAATTTACAGTTTTACAATTTTTAAAAATAATTTTACAAGTTGTTTTACAATTTTACAATTTTCTACAATTTTTAAAACTTTTTATAATTTTATAATTTTAATCTTTACACAAATGAAGGAGACCTCAACAAGAAAGTAGAAACACGGGGACCCAACTGCAATTGGCTTGGGAAAAAAAATGAGAAAGCCAAATCTTTTTTTGCTTTTTATTGGTACTCAAATGAGAGAGAATCATTCATTTGTATTCCCAAAAAATGAGAGAGAATTTGACCGACTTGAATTCAAGAACGAGATTATGGAAGAAAGGCTTTGCAAAGTCTTTGAGGATAATGGTAGAACTCGATAAAAAGATAAGCGAGTCTTTTGTGGACAAAATTGTAATGATGGTGCACAACTAATTGAATACATTGTCTATTTTGTTTTAGAAAAGGAAAGAAAATTTTCAGAAAATTTTATTACAAGCAAGGGCCTTATTTGTAGTGGTATTTTACAATATTGCAATTTGTCAATAAATAAACAAATTCTTTCTCAAAATAGTCTCAAATCTTGATTGCCTTGAATCTTCATAAATCATGTCTCTGATTAAATTAATGATTCATCAACAATATGGATATAATTAAGTGGCATAATTACTCCACTGAAATAGCAAGTTATAGTAACGTGAAAAATGTAAAGAAAAGCCTTCATCACACCCTTCTAAACAAATTGTTGACTTGGTCTTTGATTCAATTGTTTTTTATATTATCATTTCATCATTTTTCATATGATATAATATTGTTAATCAATATAAATCATTCTCCCATGGACATTGAGAGACTCCTCCCTAAATCTTGGAGAGTGAATTTTCTTTAATTTGCAGAGAGTCATTAGTTGGCTAGAAGGTTGCAACATTGATGGCTTCTACTTTCAGGGGAAGGAAAGGGGACCCGACATTGGTATGGCATATTTGTACTTGGTGTTAACAATGATGTTTGTAATGTGAATCTAATTCCAAAAAAGGTCTACATCTGTTCCTAAGATCCTCAATAACAATACTCTTTAATACCAAATACGAATATACCTTTTACTATTATGAAATGCGAGAACCTCTTATTGTGTAAGAAAAAAATGTTAAGGTGAGTTTTGTTGAGTTCATGGAAGTTGCAAACAAAAACAATCTACAACTGAAGTCAATTGCATTGACATGTCTGAGGAATAACAAAAACTCACACATAGATAACTATACCAATTAACTTTAGCATTTTAGTATAGAAGATGTGAAATTAACTTTGAAATTTAGCTTAGTATGTGCAAACATAAAGATGAGGAACAATGCAAAAAATAATGATTTTTTTCTTCAAAAATGAATATTATGTTCAATATAACCCCTGAAGGTTTTTGACTATGTTTTCACAAAAAAACGCTCCAAAACTACAATTTCTAATATAAGTGTAAAATTTTAGAAAAAACTTTTTTTTAGATAGATGTAACCATAGGATCTTGTAGTGAGGTGGTTTAAGAAGATGTGGAAAAAAATTCGAAAATTTTCACCACGTAGATTTTAAAGATATTAACATTTGAATTGACAAAAATTATTTTTTTATCCCTGCAAAAACTCACGCAGCTACACTTTACAAAGTCACATTTGTATGAAAAAATGTTCAAAATGATGGTTGCTCTTTGAATTCAATCTTCAATGCAAGTTGACTATAGCTAACAAAATTTCAAATCATTTAAAACTATACAAGATATAGGGAAAAAATAGTAAACACAAAGCAATAGAAAATGATTCAAAATACTAAATTGTGAATGATTTGTTTTTGGAAATGAAAAATTTCAATCCCAATTGTTGCACTATTGTAATAAAAAATCTTCACCCAATATTTTATTTTATTTCAAAAATATTAAAAATTGAATTAAATAAAGAATTTCAAACTTTTTTTTTGTAGAGTAGAGATTCTATAACTACCTACAAACTACCCCAAACTAAAAACCCTCATAACTTTCATCTCATTAATCAAATTGAGATGATTCAAAGCTTGCACATAGACAAAAATCTAATAAACCAATTTCAAATTTTTATTTCTTAAAAAATTAATTAAAAAAATGACATAGCATGCCATAACTTTTTAACAACTATAGTCAAAAGTTATGAAAATTGTTGGGCCTTAAAGATACTCCTAGAGGAATGTTTTGTGAAAATTTCAAAGAAAAAAATCAAAAAACTCTATTTATAATGAATTGCCCAAAATCGCTTTGTTGCCAAAAAACCGAAATGTAGAGCTTTAGGAGGTAAATATAGATTTTTCATCAAGACCCATTCTGGATTCATAGAGTCACCTATTATGGTAAGCTTTTACACTTCTCCCTAATCAATAAACGAAGAGAGATGATAGAACAAGAAGGTACAAAGAAAAAATATTTTTCAATAAATAGCGCACCCAAGTGTTATCTACAACAGGCTAGCCTGTAAAGGTATTATCCCTTAAACATCAAGGCAAATGTGTGGTGTTTGATAAATGATAAAGAAATTCTCTTTTGTAGGATAGAAGTGCAACTATTCATCTTTAATATCAAGAGTACAAATAGGAGATCTTCTCAAATAAATATATATGTGTATATATATATATATATATATATATATATATATATATATATATATATGCACAAATGAACCGAGGATTCATTGCAAGGATAAAATACCTTCTCAAATATTTTGATTTCCAACAAATATATTTGACTTATTCAAAGTAGATGATGTCACATGATATAAAAAAAGGTGTGATTTCCACAGCCGCCAGATCGTCCTTCAAGGGTTCAAAAGGGTTGTCCAAAATAGGTACTTCTACTTAGCTAGAAAAGTATGACACATCAGATGGAGCCCATTAACTTACAAGTTGGTATGATTTTCAAAAAATCTTTTTTCTCTCATGTACTTTCATTTAGTTCTTTTTTCCATTTCTTTTTCCATTTTTTTTTGACACAAATGACAAGGTTTAGATAATCGAGTCCCTAGGGATCAGTACCTTATATGCAAGACACTGGCAGTTGGAACCCCTTTTGACGTAGTTTGTGCCAGTCATATTTGAGATTGCATTGGAAACATGTCAACCCCATCCACTTTTTACAAACTCTAATGATTAGATCTACCCCCTTTTCCTGTACCACTTTTTGGGTTTCTTTTCTTTTTGAAACAAATGAAACAGAAACAGTACTTCCTTTTGATTTGATAACCACAAGCCTTTGGAGACTGTTGAGCCTTTTGATGAAATATATAAGGTATTGCATGGGTCCTCCTCTAGGTCCAACTCAGCTTATTTGCAATATGAGGTGGCACGGGGTCGACACCATTCACTAGTTGGTAGAGTCCAGGAAAAAGTCTTTGTTCCATGATTTTATGTTTCCGTTGTGTGCAAGATAGTCTTCTCAATCCACGTGGGTTCGGTGTCACCGAAGCCATTACGTATGCCTGGTTGGGCATTAAAAAAATTGATGGCGGATGGCATGGTCACGGAGTCAACAATGGAATTCCATTCAACAGGGTGTGGTTGTACGCGGCGTCAAACTCAGTCAAGGGTCTGAGCACGCAAGTGTTTTTGGAAGATAGGATATCAGTCTGTTCGGCCCGTCACGGGCACGCATTCAACCGAGGATCGTCGTTTTGGAAGAAATGAGATTTGGGTCAAAATGGGAGGACTCAACAAAGATTTGGGTAATGGAGATCAGGAGTGGCTTAGGGACCACAATAGAACTTTTTGTTTTCTTCTC
Source organism: Thuidium tamariscinum (assembly GCA_947034885.2). Classification (NCBI taxonomy): domain Eukaryota; kingdom Viridiplantae; phylum Streptophyta; class Bryopsida; order Hypnales; family Thuidiaceae; genus Thuidium; species Thuidium tamariscinum. Next base: position 16,595,312 of record OX344751.2, read on the forward strand.
CTTTTCTTTTGCTACTTCTTTTGAAGAAAAATAACCATCAATTGGAAGTGAAAAAAATGTTAAGGTGGGTACACCTAAAAGCACCGTGTGCTAATTCTTGTTATCATGTTGTTCAGATTTTCATGCAGTCTTGTTGGCGAGTGAAAGCATGTTCCAACACACCAAAGAACAAAGGATTTGGATACTGTATGCAAAAGTTATTAATGGTCAAAGTCAGTTTTTGAAAGTCTGGGTACATGACTGATTTTGAAAATATATGCACATTGTAGATGGCACTTTAAAGTTAGGTACCATTTTGGATTAACCTACCTTAGACGACGGAAGAAGGGGCACTTAACAAAGGTCCCAAGAAAGGTGAGTGAGATTGGTACAAGTGAAATTGGGGGCTAACTTCCAATTTGGGGAGTCAAAGTGAATTGAATCGGAGGAGGCTGAGAAATGGCTCATCTAATGAGAAAAACACATCTGATGACGAACCAATGCTCCCAAATCTTTCAAATTGAAAATGGGTGCATAGAGAAATGGAAAACAATTGAAAACCCTTTTTTTTTTGGTAACTTTCTGAGTCATGTTGGAGAAATTGGGATTTTTCAAAGGGAAAAGGTCCATAGGGTACTATTGTTGTGCATAGGTTGCATCAATCATGAATTAGATTGAGCCTTAGAATGCAATGAATGACTTCAAAACAACTTGGTTGAGTGCGTGCAAACTTGTTGTACCATACCTAGACCAATGTAACTCAATCAAAAGTCATATTTTGAAACAATATTTTTATGAAATATAATTTAGGCAATGGTTTGATGTGGGTTGTTCCTTCTTAAACTTTTTGAACTTTAGGATAATATCCTTCAAGAAATGAAAAAAATATTGAAAATTTACAAAAATTACATGGTGTTATATACATTATGTTGAAATACAACAACTATGTATTATATAGGTCAAATTCAAAAATTGAATTTTTTTCCTAATTTATCAAATTCAACACTTGATTACATTAGAGGAATAAAAGCACAACAAATTTCAGGTCTATAATTCAATTGAAATAGTCGTGCACCTTATTTAGTTTGTACTTATGTACATAATTTGTTTTTAGGACAAAGATGTTATGTAATCATAGTCTTTTTAAATAGTGTAGATCAACCCTATTGGCTGAATTTTTTGGAATTTTGAAAAAATTAAATTAAATTTTTTTTTCAAAAATTCTAAAAAGTGTTAAGAAACCTGAAACTGAATTAAAAATTTAATTTTTTTCAAAAAAATTAAAAAAAATTCTGATGTGGTACTCTCTTGGCCACATTAGACTACTGATGTGATGTGGCACGTTCCCACAATTTGGGAACTCAAAATAATTCGCGGGCTTCTAATGCCCTCAAATCTCTCCTAATGATGGTATCTTTGAAGGTTCTCATAAGTAAGAAAATATATCAATTCATCAATTCAAGAGTAAAAATGAAATATAGATATGACTCAAACATTGTTTAGCTAGGTTTCATACTATGAACTACTTTGTTATAAATTGGTACTTGAGATTGTTCTTTCTATCTCAAATGTGGATTTGAAACAACATTCCTTTTGTGGAACAAATACCAAAACTGTTCAATTTTCTTACTCAATGGTATTTAAGATGGAATATTATAGTTTTATATGAATTTGTCATTAAATTCATATAAAGTGGAAAAATGTAATTTATAAAACACATTAAATGAATTTTAAAATAACAATGTTTTAGTAAAACAATATTTTTGGCTACCCATATTAGACCATTGTCCATTTCATGGCACTTAACCCCTCGAGGCCCATCAACTTTTTTACAATGGACATTTTCAATGAAGTGTACTACTTTGTTATTGACTTGTAAATTTATGAGTTTAAAATATTTAATTTTATCCACAAAAAATAAATACTACTTAATCTAATTAAACATTGGATTTTTAGATTGTAACAATTTGGAAGATCAACTTTATGGGCATAAAATGCAACTTTGGGGGAAAAAATTTATAAAAAGGTGACAATGCATTGTTAAGATTCCCCCACCCACCCACCCACCTCCACACAAAAAAAGAAAAAAAAGAAAAGTAAATAAATTGTATTGGACTTCAAGGCAAATGCCATATTTTTAATATTTTAAAATAAAAAATTAGATACTCTCTCAAATTTCTATACATTTTCAAACAAAAAGAGTAGAATGCCAAAATTGACCAAACTAAGCAACAAAAAATTCAAAATTTATACATGCATTAGTTTTTGAAGTTCAATAATCAATATTATTAGCATATTTGGGGAACATATTCAAATTTTTGGAATAATTCTAGTTTTTTGTCTTTTTCATCAAACAAGAACATTGGACTAAGCATTGTATTAAAATTGCTAAAACTAAAAATTTGGAAAAATTCTCCTATCCAATTCGTTTTTGTAGAATAATTATAAGAAATTTTCAAATAATTTTTTTTTCAATCTTTATTCTTTCTTTCATTGGAAAAAGATTATGTTTGTTTCTTTTTTCTATTAGACTACATTTTCTAAATTAAATTTTAATTCTTTCTTACACTAAAATTATAAAAATAAAAAAATGTGACAAGTACGTTAACACGTTACTTTGCAAGATCCTACGATTTAAAATATTGAAATTTATTTTATACTACTAAGAATTTGCCATTAAAAATTTGAAATTGATACATAGTGTATCTTCTTTGTCCTTGAGAAACAAATATAAAGTTGTAACTAGCTTCATTAAAGTTCTTCCTTTTCATGGGTAATGAGAGGGAATGGTTGCCATGTGTTTCTAATAAACAAGTAGTGAGTGCTTATGAAGGTTCACATAATATTCCATATTGCATATATAGAGGCCTCCCAACAACATGCCCTTCATTATAATAAGTACAATAGTACTACTAAAGTTGAGCCAATTTCTTCTTATTTGTAAGGGATGAACAATGACATTAGTGGGATTTTGACTTGAAAATTGAAGACAAGAATAGCTCCTTTGTTTTTTCACATGTAGAATCTTCTAAGAGAAATTATAGAATGTCACTTTAACACTTTTAAAATATGATTTTTAAAATTAATTAATTTTTTAACAAATGGGAGAACCCACTACATTAAAAAAGAAGTTTGACCCCAAGTTTGGCAATCTAGAAAATTTGTCTATTTGATGACTCCCTACATTTCCTTATTACCTTTTGTTATTAACTTGCATTATCAACATGTGAATGATTTATTAGTTTAGTTAACAACAATCAAATTGTTGCAATCTTGTGTTGTATCATTGCTTTAGGTGGATTTGGACATTGTACAATTACATCTAATAATCTTTAAAATGCCAATTGCACCATTTGAATGTTTTTTTGGCACAACATAGAATACATTTTTTAATTTTTGCCTTGCATAATTAGCATTTAAATCTTATGCAATAAAAAATAAACTTATAATTCCTTCTATAGAAATTTCAAAGTTAGTGTAATAGTAACTAAATTTTGTAAACTACATATCTCTATATTTTAACTAGATTTTAGCAAAGTAATTATACCACGACGCTCAAACATGCAAAATAAGTTGTTGTGTGATGGTCAAATAGAAAAATCCAATAACCATAAATTTCAAAAATTTCCATTGTTTAGATTGCAAGATATAAGTGTTTGAATTGACAAAAATCTTTTTTACAACCGTGCAAAAATGATGCCATTGCACTTTACAAGGTCTCATTTGTATGAAAAAATGTCTAAAATGGTGGTGCTTTTTTGGACTCATTCTTTAAGTTAAGTTGGCTATATGCTTGAAATTTTTGAGATCATTTAGAATTGTTCAATATATTGGAAAAAAATATTAAGTAGACAGAAGTAGAAAATGATCCAAACTACTAGATTGTTGAGAATTTATTTATGGAAATGCCAATGCCAATGCTTATAATGTTGCAATAAACAATCTACACCCACTAATTTATTTTTTCTTTCAAAAATAATGAAAATTGAGTTAAATGAAGGACTTCAAAGTTTATTGTAAAGTAGAAAATCCATAATTAACTACAAACTAAAATTCCTTGTAACTTTCATCTAATTATTCACAATGGAATGATTCAAAGCTTTCTACACATATATAAATATAGGAAAAAAATTTCAAAATTTTATTTATTAAAAAAGAAGTTTATGAAGAGTTCTTAAAAATTTGCTTAGGTTGCCCATTTAGTAATGAAAACCATGTGTAAAACCATGACATTTTAACCATCTAGTCAAAAGTTACGAAAACTGTAGTGCCTTAATCCCTCGAGGCCCAACAACTTTTTGACACCAAAGTTTTTTAATGAATTGTACTACTTTGATATTTTACACATAGATGTGCATGACATTTTAAATTTCAATTGTACAAAAGTAAAGACTATTTTCTCTAATATACATAAAATTAATTGTGGAAAAAATTTTACCATTGACTTTTTAGATTATAACAATTTTGGATGATCAACTTTATAAGCAAAAAATGCAGATTTTGGAGAATTTCTTTTATAAGAGATGAATAATTCTCCCCCCTCCCTCCTTCCAAAAAATAGAATTTTCTTGAAATCTAACACAAATGTATTGTTATTTTAATTTAAAATTTTGAAAAATAAAAAACTCACTCAAATTTGTACACATTTTTCTACTAGACTTTTCCTAAATAAAATTTGAAAATTAGGACATGCAAGAAGTATATAAACTTGTTACTCTATGAAATCCTAGTTTGTCCTCATAATCCTTGAGTCGTTATAGCTACTCTTTAGGCACATGTTGTGTGAAAAATTTGAAGAAAAAAAATCAAGATTCCATTCATCGTAAGCTATCCGAACTCTCAATATTGTCCAAAACACAATTTGGAAATAAGGAATTAACACATTGATACTTAATGAAAGTTGTTAGGACTAGTTTTTGGTTTTGCACAAAACTAATTATTTTGCGTAGTAGATTCACCTATACATTGAGAATTGAAGTTAGTGAAACTACAAATAATCTAAGGTAGCCAACCCATTTCTGATCACCCTCCCATTTCCAGTCTATAATTTGCTTCCTTTTTGTGAAGTTGTCATGTAGCTCCCAAAGTAGTTGTGGCACTTTAGAACTGGTTGTAAGACTATCATAAATGCAATCAGCCCTTGGTTGATTTTGCAATCAACTTATAGTCAGAAATAATAAGGTCTATATTACCATTATAGGTAAAAAAGAATCTACTAAGAAATTCATAACAATTATGTTTTTTGTAATAAAATTCTAGAAAAATATGCTATCCTTCCAAACTTTATTTTTGTACATGGGAAAAACTTTGCAATAAAAAAAATCACTCTAACTATGTGTAGTTGCTTAAGTGATTGGAAATAGGTTAGCTACTTTACAAATTTTTTCAAATTTCTACTTATTCCAAACTTGATGGAAAATTAGCAAAGAAATTTATGCAATATTCTTTCTTTCTTTCTTTTTTATCCTTTTTCCAAGACCAAAGAACAATTAGGGCCGGTTCCATTGGAGGCCTAGACGTCCAGGCCCTTGCTATTGACTGATAGCGGAACCTGGATGTCCAAGTCGGGGTCTATATAGGGTCCAACCTCTAAGTTGAGTTTTCAAGATTTACAGACCTGAAGGGCTTGGAAGGTGGACTAGACCCCCATTTCAAGCTACAATCTAACGAATGTGAGCTATAGTAAATACTTTCCCACTACTGCTCCTCTGATTCTAGAAGTCCTAAGCCTAAGGGCTAGTTTCCATTGAAGGCTTGAACGTCCAGTACCTAGAAGGGTTCTAGAGGGGAATAAAGTAATCTAAAATGCAAACCCAACTATCCATTAGGCTCCGGACTTCCAGAATCGAAGGAGAAATAATGGAAAAGTATTTACTATAGCTCGCATTCGTTAGATTGTAGTGTGAAATGGGGGTCCAATCCACCCTCCAAGTCCTTTAGGTTTGTAAATCTTGAAAACTTGGCTTGAAGGCTAGACCACCGTATGGACCCCTGCCTAGATGTCTAGGTCCCGCTACCAATCAATGGCAAGGGCTTGGACCTCCGGGGCCTAGACGTCTTAGTCCCCAATAGAAACCAACCCTAAAATGGATAGTTGGGTTTGCATTTTAGATTACTTTATTCCCCTCCAGACCCCCTCCAGATGCTGGAGGTCCAGACCTTCAATGGAAACCGGCCCTCAGAACATCTACATCCGTTTGGAAAAATGGATGACTTGTTAAGAGGCACCTCTGAAACAACCCCACCCGTCTGGCAAAATGGATGACTTATTAAGCGAGAGGGTTTGCAAGTTGACATATCAAGGTCATTTTGCCAACCACTTTGTAGTCTACAAAATAGGAAACGACAAGATGCAAAGAGTTCTCCTAATCTCCAGCGGAAGCTCCAGCCAAGCAATTCACCTCACTTCCTATTGCCAAATCATACATGCCTGGCCTGTTAACACGCCTACCAACCAAACGGGTGGGGCAACTCCTTTGAGATCGGCTTGCAAATTGGATAGGCTTGCATTTTGCAAGCCGAATTTCAGCATACGGGTGGTGATGCTCTTACTCCTCTTCATTCGCAGTAGTAAGTTGAACTGAAAATCATCCAGTCTGTTCAAAAATAATTTCTTTAAAATTTAAAAAAATTTAAAATCATTCAGTCCCCATTATGCAGTAACTTACTGTAAGTTACTGTCCAGACCTGCTCTCTCCTCATCAGTCCTCACTGTCACTGTGGACTTTGGTGCCACCAGCTGCAGTGCCACGGTGGACTTTTCTGGAGTATTTTCTATTTCCCTTCACCTTCCTCTTCTACAGACAGCAAGAAACTTACTGTACACCATTCAAAACGTGCATTCAGGCTCCTTGGTGTCAAAAACCACAAAATCAAAAACAAAAACGTGCATTCAGATGAAATCATTTAGTACCTGCACTAAATAGTGAATTTAGGTTGCTCCTCACTAATTTCTTGACATTTCACAGTCCACACCATATAAATATTTATTGTTACTGTACAAGAATGCGCTACTTTTGAATTACTTATTGGGTGCAGTGAGAACTAAGGTAGCATTTCTTTTTTTAGCAAAATATATCATTCCACCCAATAGATTCTGGCCTCTCCGGCATTTTTCCTCCAAAAATTTCAGCCTATACCATTAAGCCAACAAAGTGACACACGGCCAAATAGAACCCTGGTTGGAACTCACAAACCTCCATGTATACAAATAGAAGTATTTCTAGAAATATTTGTTGACTTTGATGGCTTAATAGAATTACTTTCTTAGGGTATGGTAACCTACTTGTAAAGGGAACCTAATTTCACCATTTAAGGTAGGACCACCCATTGCCAACCAGGGACCCATACCCAACATGTAGAGTGTAACTAATTTCGACCATGGCTAGAACATATTTCCAACCAAAGCTTGGAATGCGTTTCTTCCTCCATTTCAAGGTTGGGCCCTATAAAATCATGACACATGTCCCAAAGTAGTGAGCAAGAAAGTAGGAAGTAGTGAGTGGGAAAATACTTAGTCTATGATTGAAATTCGAAGAGTATAGACACTTGCTATTAGTCTCGACAACTTTTTGACTTCTCCAAATCACAAAGATTTCAATTTTTGGGAATGAAATCCTAAAAATTTACGGTCCCCATATTCCCTATGTTCCTACTTGCCAAAAATTTAACTTGCCTCATACTGTTGATAAAATTGCTTAAGTGAACGACTAAGGTTGAAGCACCAATTGTCGACCTCGCCCAATAGCCAACGTGTAGGGATGCCTATTTGCAATCGAGGCCACAACAGATTTCCAACTAGACCTTGAATCACATGTTTTTGGTCCTTTTTGAGGCCAAGACTAATAAGGTAATGACATGTGTCCAAATTAGTGAGTGGAAGAAGTGAATGGAAAGCAGTGATGGCATTATTTGAATAAGGAGACTCTAGACATTGACTATTAGTCTGGAGTACTTTTTGCTTCCCAAAATTCACTGTAAATTCAATTTGGGGAATACAATTTTGAAAATTTTGCTATCCCCATATTTCTTATCTCCCTACATGGAAAAATTTTCCACCACCTCATACTGTACACAATCTATTCTAAAATGATTTAAATGGTCGGCTACTAGTACCTCAACCTTATGGATACTTCTACCTTTTTGAGGGTTTGTCCAGGGTTGTTTTTTTGGTTTTGGGACAAATGGTGATGTCGCCTTCCTTTCAAGAAGGTTTTAAGTTGACTGGCTCCTTAACTTAGGGGACTTTAATTGAAGAAGGCCAATTTTGAATATGTAATTTTTGTATGCAATTTTGACTATGCCTGACAAATGAAATGAGGTATTAGAAGCATGTTGGCAACGGTATAGAGGGCTATTATTTACGTCTAGCATTTTTTGCCACATTTACCCCATTAGAGGGGATTCGAGGCCTCCAAAGGGCCGTTTCAAGGTTGTTCCCTGAAATTGTTCCTGTTCCTGTTGGCAACGGTATAGAGGGCTATTATTTACGTCTAGCATTTTTTGCCACATTTACCCCATTAGAGGGGATTCGAGGCCTCCAAAGGGCCGTTTCAAGGTTGTTCCCTGAAATTGTTCCTGTTCCTGTTGGCCGTTGTCAGACCAACATTTATCCAAAATTTTCTAAAAAATAAAAAATAAAAATTTTGGGTCCAGAAATATGAAAAAAGCCCAATAAAAATTTCAAAAAATAAATATATTTAATGACGTGACACTCTCTCGACCTTGTAGGATTCTTGTTCACTCAGCAGAAACTGCATTCCCGCAGTCCAAGAACCCGCAATCTTCCAATGGTCTCAAAAATCCCCTAATGTCATTTTTTTCTTAAGGCTTGAAGTTGCCCATCTTTTTTTTTAGGAAATTGGGCATTTAATTGCCTAAAAGAACTCCCCAGTGTCGGTCTTGCCATTTATTTTTTTTCTGCCTGTCAAATTGAAGAAAATGTGGAATTTCAAAAATTCGGAGATGTAATGTACTGGGACCCATGCTATCCACTAAGGTAGAGGGCTCGAAAACAGTTCGGGCATTAAGAACCGCCCCTATAACTGGTTGTAGAATGGACATGATGCAGTTTATAAATTGACCTCACGAGTCATTGAATGAAGTGAAGGAAAAAGCATTCTTTATCGCAAGAGCCAATCATTGTCTTTGCTTTCCCCATTTTTCTTTAGAATTGCAACTGAACAATATATGAAGGACCTAGGAACATAAATAGGGACCTAGGACACATCTCCTTTGAAAATTCATAAGTAATTCAATAATGTTTCAAAAAATATGAAACCACTTGGGCTAGATTTTCCATCAATTTTTCTTGGTCTGAAAAATGAGCTAAAAATGTTCCCATCTAAAGAAATACTGTAAAAATGTGAACCAGCCCTTAGATGAGCGGTTTCTGAGCCTTCTACCATATTCCACTCAGACGGAGTCACGGAGCGAGCGCCGGGACAGCTGCAGCGCTGGTGTCAGACAGACAGGCGGACACCAACATTCAATTCAATAAGCTTCTTCTTCACTGGAGTGGGCGGAGCGGCATTCAAGGCCGACGACGGGACGTGGGAATCGCCGCCGCAACTCGCACTGGACCCCAAAAGCCCGTAACGGCGCAACTTACTAAATACTACCTTCCCCTACCCACGGAAGCCAGCTCAAGCTCCCCTGGGCCAGTGGGCCCTGGCCATTGGGCTATTGGGTCCTTCTGCCGAGAACTGAGCCACGTGTCGAGAGTTCTGTAGCTGCTCAGGCCAAGAAACCGCTGGACTCTACAGTTTGGGGGGGGTTGGGGGGGGGGGGGGTTGAAGAATTTTTTTTTGACACAAATAAAGTAAACTGGACCTTTACTGCAGGAAAATAACTTAGTATAGTTTGGGAATTGGGAGGGACGAGATTCACTCACGGCGGCCGGATAAGGTAAGTTAATAATAAAGCTGCCCCAACGCCCCATTCCTACTGGAGTGAGTGGACGGCTCCGTCTAGCCTATTGCGTTTGAAGTGAATAATAATTAAATGACTTTTCATTGGTTTCCAACTTCATTTATAATAACTTAAAAACACTTGACTGGGTCGGTCGACGGAGTGGGAAGTACGTGGGAACTCTGGCCTTATAGTCGGGGGACGATCCGAGCTGCCCCAAGGTCCGGGTAATATTTTGGGTTCTACCAGCTATCTTCCTTCTATTCCCAAAATAACCCAGTTTTTCAAGTGTGAAGATCCAGTAGTTTACTCTGTTTTTAACTCAAAATAGAAAATTTTGTAAGTTTTTCATTGATTTTTTTCCTCTTCTTTCAATTTGCAAACAATTTTTTCTCAAATTCATCCGGCTAATCTTGAACTAGCCGCTAGTTCTCACCGGACCCTGAGTTGCCCTGAGTGCATGGAACTTATTCATCCACAATTTTTCCACTTTAACCCCTCAGGGTTGCCTACTTCCCAGGGTTTTGCTGTGCTCGAAAGAACAAGCTCTCTTTTGATTTTTCGAGGCTTTTGGACACATCAATTAGACAATGTAATTGTTCCGATGTAAACGACAGTATTTGAATGATAACAGGTAATTTTTTGAACTTCAGAGAGTCACGGTAGACCCTACATTGGAAAAGTAGAAGGTTTAGGATGTGCATGGAGCAGATGGATCTCGAACAATACGACTTGTGTGATTGCCTCTACAAGCATATGCAGTACACTCTGGAATCGAAACTCTGGAAACCCGGAGAATCTCATATGCTGAAGGTAATGGACTTGGAATTTTGGAGAAATTGATTACTGTTTGTCGTTGACAACCCCATAAACTGATGATGGTTTTCATTGTACAAATCATACCAGAATCAAAGGAAATTTCATGCATTTTTAGAAAAATGAGATTTGGGTTGTTGGAAAATCGAACCATTCATTTACTCTTTGGAAATTTGGATTTTCAAAATTCAAAATTCAAAATTCTAGTTCCAACAAGTTGCAATTCATATATCCCACATGGGGAGATAAGGAGCCTTCCTCCAATTGCAAATTCAAAATATTTTGAGATCTCCTCAAGCAATGAGAGTGAGACCTCAAAGGAAAAAAAAAACCCCAATGTTTTTGGGTTTTAATTCAAGCCAAAATAAACTGAAATACTTGTTTAAAAAAAATAAAAATATCATTTACAGGGTTGTTTGCATTGTTCAGCAATGAGGCTCCCCAACTTTGGCTGGGATGGATCATAATCATCTACCCTACAAAGGGCCGGATTTTGAGTCAAATTCTAACCCATGTGGTGGGGATGCTCTTAGCAATCATCTACAACTCTGATTTTTTGCAAAATCAATGTTCCAATAGAAACATACTTTCCATTGTATAGTTCTGTAGAGAAGAGTCTGATGTCAGACTTGAAGATGTAAGGTATCGCCACCTTCTTGCTAGTATTTTGAGAGTTCATGTTCACCCTACCTGAAACCTTTGTCGATGAATCTGTCTCCCTACAACAATTGGTAAGAGCATCCCCACTCCGCACTCAGGAAAGTGGCCCGGCCAGGGACCACTTGGTGTGGCCAGAAGCTTGGCCGGGCCCAGGAAATAAAATTTCCCCCACTCCAAACACGAGAACAAGCTCATTACAAGGATTTTTTCTGGAAATCGAGGCACTTTCTTGGGATCCATGTGTTTTTTTAATTGTAAAGTACCTCGGAACAAGGAAACAATACAAAAAGAAAGCCATCTTGAGTTGACTTGAGCCAAGCCGGGTGCTCGGTATTTCGTCGTGTACACGGGAAATTCCGTTGTGGCCGGTCGTTTCCCGAGTCTTATTTTGCATGCAGTGGGGAATTTCTTGCAACCCGGCCCGGCCATATGCCCAGTTTGTGTCCTGTCTTGAGCCGGCGTGGGGATGCTCTAACTCCAAACTTTGATCGAAGAAGTGCTCTTAAAACTAGATTGAATTTTGCCCACATTTATAATTGGTTGCCCAATGATCCAGATAGGCAAGCACATTCAAAATTTAGTTTGAAAATCTCAGAAGGCAGTTTTTGCCTCCTCCGGCCCTAACGGGTTAAAAAAATTCCTCAAAAGCTCCTGCAAGTTGTAAATTTGGTCATGACCCCATTACCGTATGCATAGGTTTGTTTCGGCAAGTTCGTGCAAAAATATTTTATTTTTCTCATTTTGACAATTCAGCAAGCATGTAAGATTTTTTTTCTTTTTTAGGACTTTATGATGAAGACTCTCCTATTTTTCTGAGTTATTTTTCAAAATTGACCTACAAGTATAGTATTGCTAGGGTTGAGGTGAAAATTTTTATGGAAAGAAAAAACTAACTTTAAAAAAAAATTCAAGCATGATAAAATTGTAAAATTTGAATTCATATTTGCAATTAGAAGTCTGAAGTTAGCTAAGTGAAGTGTAGGAGATAAATTTTACGAGCATAAATTAGAGGGCATTTTTTTTACTTGTACCCTTAGAATGACTTAGAGAGGAGGAGCAATGTGGACAATTTACTTTGATCTTTTTTTACTTTGTATCCTCTACATTAAAGATGAATAGGCCCTTGAGGGCCATATATTTTTAAAAATTGGATGGATAGATGGATGGATGGGGCCATCATTGAATTTAAATTTGATTTTTTGTTGCTAGTTCCAGTGAATAGTAAGTTAGGTAGAGGTACCATTCCAAACTAGGGCCCCATACCCAATGTGTAGACTACAGCTATTTCCAACTAAGGCTAAAACATATTTCCAACTATAGCTTAGAAGGTGTTCTTTCCTCCATTTCAAGATTGAATCCAATAAGATCATGACACATGCCCCAAAGTAGTGAGCAAAAAAGTTTTTAATTTATGATTGGAATTGAAAGAGGCATTGGCTATAAGTCTGGACAATTTTTTGGCTCCCAAAAACCATAATAATTTCAATTTTGGGAAGAAAAATTTGAAAAATTTGCAATCCCGATATTTCCTATCTTCCTACTCAACAAGAATTTCACTTGGCTCATACTACTAATGATTTGCTTGAAAATCGCTAAAATAATTGACAATGGATATCTCTACCTTAGATAACAAGTACGTAGCAATTTCTTAATTAAAGAGGATCTTCCAAAAAGTCAATACTCACTTGCTAAAAAAATGCACATCTCTTCATATGTTGTACTCACTTACTGAACCCATCACAAGCAAAATTATTATTCTAGTGGTTCACAATTCAAAACTAGAATGTACACGACTAGTATAATTTTGCCTATGATGGACTCACTTACCTCAATGCACCTTATGCAAAATTAAGGTGAATTGCTTGTTTCCCTGAGTCACTCTTAGGGTCCAAATTTAAAAAATAAACTATTTTGTACTTGAAAAATTGATCTCTCACACCTCTCTAAGCCAATTTGTAGCATTTAATTGAATTTAAAGTTTGTAAATTTTATCTTGCTTGAAAAACAAGAAAATTTAGTGTTTTCCTTTAGGAACAAGCAAGAGGGATAGTTCACTTTGACCCTCCACCATTGCCTAATATGAAATAAAAGTAAAAATGTTTTTCTAATATTTTAATTCATGTAAAATTTGAAATTGAACAACTTCTACTCAAATTCCATGAAACAAGGCCCATGCACCCCTTCTCACCAAGAGCTTTTCAATGGTACCAAGTTCACAACTAGCAGACATATTTGAGTTATTTGTAAAGTCTCCCCTACTTTGGGCATGACTTTTTTTGAAGTTGATAAGGCAACTATAGTTGAAGCGTCAAATTTTTTTGCAAGATACTTATATCACATGAGGGTGATTGCAAGAAACACTTGTCCTATTTTTTGTCCCCTAGACCTCCAACACATAGTTTTTTGCTCATAACTTTTGCATCGTTTGCCTTATCAACTTGAAATTTGGAATGAAGGTGCACACAAAAGTTTTGTATGTTGTGTAATTTTTTTAATTTTAAGAAAATTAGTTTACTATTTTTAAAATTCCCCCAATTGGCTGTCTACCTTGGCCATTTTGGGGGGTTTTAGTCCTATTTTTGACCCAAAAATGCAAATTTTGAGCTGAAAATTGGCATGCAAGGACCTCACTTAAAGTTACACAAGACCACAAAGATATTTTTTGAAAATACTATACTGTTCAACCTCCACGTGTCATCAAAGTGGCTGATTTTGCACAAGTGTAGAGAATAGAATTAATTTTTTCCAAAGATGAAATTTGTTGGAAAAGAAATACATTTACTTGAAGAGAAAATATGTTTTTCATTTTCATTTTTTGAATTTTTTTACTATTTTTACCAAATTAGTGAAAAAAGAGCTATTTTCATTGTATTTTCCATTGTCTATAACATTTAGAGAAAAAATTTCTTAGGTCTGAATTTCAAGAGACGTAATATTCTCATTGCTCTTCAAATTATCCATATTTTTTTCAATTTAAAAAAAAATTATTTCAAAGGGTCATAGGATTCACAGGACTCATTGATTTTGAACCATTTTGAGCCAAAACCAGTAAGTGTTTCTTGCAATGACCCATGACTTCAAAAGTGGGGACCAAACTTTTTTAGGCACCATTTTGATGGAAAAATAAGTTTCATACCCACTTTTATTTCGACTTTTTTAATTCAACCAGCTTTTTCACAAAACTCATGGGTTTAAACCCCAGTTTAGTATACTTTACGAATAACTCAATTATTTAAGAGACTTTTTATCATTATAATGAACAAACAAGCAATTTAAGTTAACCCCTAAATGCCCAAGGCCTATTTTGAGCTTCTTGGAATTTGCTATAAATGAACAAAATCCAACATTTTGATAAGTTGAATCAATTTTTTTTGAATTATAACCATACAAATTCAAAGTAGACATGTTATAGATGACATTAGAAAAGAAAACACAACAATATCACTTACAGATTGAAAGATTATAATGTTTGATCATGATGATGTAAAAATTATGAAAACATTTGAGCTCTCTTTTTGCATGTTAAATCTAAAAAGTTGGTCACCAAAAAATTATGAGATTGAAGGGCCTAACAAGCATAACCCCAATCAATTTATGGCTTCTCAAAATCTACTTTACAATTTTCTTAAATGAATTTTTAGTGTGATTTTTTGTCTAAGATCTAGTGTATTTGAGGTTCATTTCCAAGAGCCCTTAACACTATGGAATGTCAAGATTGCAATGGGTACCCTTGCACTAAATCTTGAATAGAAAAATCACCATCATTCATTTTCAAAATCGGATTATTGATGCTGAAACTAGACTTCAAAGAGAATCTTCCAAAAATATAAACTACTAAAAATAGGAATTTGGTGAGATTTTATTTAACTTCAAAGTTTCTTCGACACCACTTTTTGGTGCCTTTAGCATTTAGGGGTTAACCCCTAAATGCCCCAAGGCCCTTTTTTTGAGCTTCTAGGAGTTTTTTCTAAATTGAATAAAAAGCTAACATTTTCATAAGCTTTGACGATTTAAGAAAAATGTAACCATACAAATTCAATTACACATGTTAGAGATCACTTATGAAAAGAAAACACAACAAAATCACTTATGGAATAAAATATTATAACGTTTGATCACGAGGGTGTTAAAACTACAAAAGTGACTTGAAGTCTTTCAATCTTATTTTCACATGTCAAATCTAAAATGTTGATCACCAAAAAAATATAAGGATACAGGGCCAAACATGCATAAAGCTAATCAATTTATGGCTTCTTATAATCCACTCTACAATTTTTCTTGAATGAATTTCTAGTGTGGTTTTTCCTTCAAGATCTAGTATATTTGAGGCTCATTTCTAAGAGCCCTCATGCACTACAGAAAGTCAAGATTGCAATGGACACCCTCGCACAAAATCTTGAATCAAAAAATCATAATCAAATATTTTCAAAATCGTTTTTTAATCCTTAGCTCCAAAATGAAGTTTCCAAAAATATAAATTACTAGAAATAGCATCTTCATTAGGTTTTATTTGACTTCAAAGTTTTGTAAACACTATATTTTGGTGCCTTAGACATTTAGGGGGTTAAAGTACGGATTATTGAAGTAGGTACCAAAAATGCACCACTATTAGAAGAAATTTGAGGGCATTACAAGGCCATTTCGGGTCTGTTCCCGAAATGGCTCCCAATGTTGTTGTTCGCTGTCAAGCCGGCTTTAATCCAAAAAAAAAATTGGGTCCTGAAATATGAAAATAAGTCCAATTTTTTTAATTTAAAATAAAATAAAATAACGTGTCAAGGTCACGACCACATAGAATTCAAGTTCACAAAGCAGAAATTGCGTTCCCGCAGTCCAGGAACCCACAGTCTCCTAAAGCCCTCAATTTCATCTAATGCAACACAAATACTGCCATCATCAGCCTATGTACATCTCCAAAACCACAATGTACTGACATGGAAGACACAATTTTAGAACATTTCCAATGAAGCAAGCTCTAATCTTCTCTAACTTTTGCATACAATTTTCAAATGCCGCATTCTCTCGTACATTGGAACATCTGCTTTCCCTTACCAACAAGAAAATGAATGAAAATTTGACCAGTCTAATAATAGTAAACTAGTTGTGGTAGCAAAAGACGGTGGTTTTGGGGGGCACCCACCTTGCTTATTACATGGGAGAGAGTACATGTGTCCTATTGATTTCTGTGCCCCACCTAGCCAGCTCAACCTCTGGTGTTTTCTTCACGGCAATGGCTGGGAAGATTCCCAAACATGAGGCGCCAGGCAGCAAATGAAATGCCCGAAGTGCGGGGACAATTCAAAAGAGAGATTATAATTTACAGTGGAACCGTCCAAATAAAAAATTCAGCATAGTTGGAGGCAACGTTTTCTAAAAATGATATTTTTCTAGTATTAGTGAGTGAAAATCATGAATATTAAAAAAAAATAGATTTTTCGGATACAATATGTAATTTCTACAAATTTCCAAAGTGTTGGCTCCCTAGACCTGTGGAACTGTCATGTAGGTGCCCCAAAACTAAACCTTGCGAAAATCAGCACTCAGCCAACCAGGTTTCCCTATGTGTCCTTCAGTTGTGTCAGCAAATTACAATCATACATGTGGCGAACACATTAAGGGAAGTCTATTGACGCATTTGGGTGAATCTACAGTCCACTGCAAAGAACAA
Organism: Thuidium tamariscinum; assembly: GCA_947034885.2. NCBI lineage: Eukaryota > Viridiplantae > Streptophyta > Bryopsida > Hypnales > Thuidiaceae > Thuidium > Thuidium tamariscinum. The sequence continues at coordinate 16,612,344 of OX344751.2, forward strand.
GTGCGGGAATGGGTGTTTAGCCTTTAGATGGTGCATCCTAAACCACAGCTGACCTTAAAGCACCAGCTACAATCTGTGTACATTTTCAAAATCATACATGTACCTATTTGGATAGAGCGTTTTTACAAACAAACTTTGTTGTGAATAACTTTTGCATATTGTATCCAAATGCTACATTCTTTAGTGCATTGCAGGTGCTTTCACTTGCTAACAGGACTATATGAAAATTTGAACAATATAATAATGGTAACTTGGAACAAATTTTTGGTGCTTTTGGGTGTACCCACTTTATTGGTTCTTTTTGGGAGAGATATCAAAGCATGTGGTGGCATTGGTATGATTAACTTGAGAAAAACACTAAAGGATTGAAGTGCTTTGTGTCCTTCCAATGGTCAAAGAGGCTTGGCATGTGCATATTGAAAGTTCAAAGAGTGGATGATATTCATTTGATTTTTGGTGTGCTACAATAAGTTATATATATCCACATCATTGGCTTCATCCCCTAAAGGATTGATGGAGGATGTTTTGGAAGAGGAAAAGTTAAAATTGCTAATTTTTTGGAGTGTTTTTTGTTTCTTGGTTCCTCCATCTAGAACACTTATGGCTAGTGACTTTGCAGTCTTTTCCTCATAATGAAGTCACCTTTGATTTGTTTCAAAAACAACAACTAACTTGCTTATTTTTTATGCATTGTCCAAAATCCAAAATTGAATCTTTTAGAGGAATTCAGATCATTCAAAAATCATATTCAAGAAATAAGGCAATGTGTGGTAAAATTTCAGCGCATTTGACCAATGGATTGAAAGAGTATGACAATTGAAGTTATAAAATAACTTTGCTTCATTCTTGCAAAATTGTGTTAGAAATCTTTGAGTCCGGATGAAATAAATATTTTGCTCTTAACAAAAATGAGGTTTTTCACAACTCACAAGTGTATGATGTTAGGTTCACTGATGAAAAATTTCAAAAACAAATATTAGGGAGACTAGCTTAGTTTGAATCATGTTACAATGCTAGTTGTTTTTTGATGATTTCTTGTGCAATGAAGAAATTTTTTATATTGAAATCCAGATGGTGAAAATCTAGAGACAAACATTTGGATTGTGTCAAAAAAATTCAAGAACTTTGACTTCACAAATTGCAAGATAATAGTTTGTTTGTTTGTTTTCTAAATCTCAAAACCACCTCTATGTTGCTAATGAAATTTGACTCATCTTAGAATATTACAATTTGATATCTAATTTTTTTTCTTTGGGACAATTGCATTGTGTATTTAATTAGTCACATAAATGTCAAATTTCAAAACTTGACAAGTTATTTAGCAAAACATGCACCAAAGATGCCCAAATTGCCTAAAAATTTATAAGCAACATAACTTTTGATCTAGATGTCTAATTAGGAAAAAAAATTGTATTTTCACTAAGACAATATATGTTCACACATTGTGTCAAATTTTCTTGAACATTTGACCAAAATTGAGTACATAGGAATCTACAAAGATTTTTTAATTGTGTAGCCAACGGAAATATTTACTTTAGAAGTTTAATCTAAGATATTGATAAAGAAATTATTTGGGATAGTTAGATCAAAAAAATAGTACAAAATATTGTATATTTGGATGCTTTGAGTTTTTTTCCTTTAAAACTTAAATTTGGCATTCAAATGTTTTCTTTTGCTTAAGAATGATATTAACAAAATGAAGCTTTTGAAGTTTAGTTTTTATTCTATCTAGAAATTCTTTAAAAATCTTTAAATTATTCATTACATTGAAGTTTGAAATTGAAGATCTATAAGCACACTTTTTAATGTATAGAAGGCCAAGGCAAATTTTTTCCGTCTTACATTATTCAACATTGTATTGTATTTCTATTCTAAAATTTTCAAATTTATTGACATATTTTGTATTTGATATAAATTTTCTTTGTGCTTTCTAAAAAAATTAATTTGAATTTGAATTCTTCACAAAAGTTCTAAAAAATTTATGACATATTTTAGACATGGGTGATTGCAAGAAACACTTGTCCTTTTTTTTGTCCCCTTGACCTTTACCAGGTAGTCTTTTGCTCATAACTTTTTTATCTTTTGTTTGTTTTACTTGAAATTAAAAATGAAGGTGAAAAAAAAAAGTTCTACATGTTGTGTAATTTTTTCAATTTTTTCAAAATTATTTTACTATTTTTAAACTGCCCCCAATTGGGTGTCTACCTTGGCCATTTGGAGGATTTTTAGTCCTATTTTTGACCCAAAAAAGAAAATTTTGAGCTGAAAATTGGCATGCTTGGACCTATAGTATAGTTACACAATCCCTAAGAAGAAATTTTGAAAATATTAAACTGTACTACTTCCACATGTACTCAAAGTGCACTACCAAGGTACACTTGTACATAATACAAAATAATTTTTTTGAAGATGAAATTTATTGGAAAAGAAGACTCCTTAAGTTAGGAAAAACGGATTTTTTTATTTTGTTTTTTTGAATTTTTTTACTATTTTTGAAAAATCAAAGAAAAAAGTATCTATTTTCATTGTATTTTCCATTGTCCTTTTTTGTGCATAACTTTTAGAGGTCAATTTTCTTAGGTCTGAATTTTTAGAGACATAATATTTTCATTTCTCTTCAAATTATCCATATTTAATTTTATTTAAAAAAATTATTCCAAAAGTCACAGGACTCATGGAAAAAGGCCATTTTGAGCCAAAATTGGTAAGTGTTTCTTGCAATGACCCACATGTGATTTAATCTTTGAAAAATGATACAAAAATATTCACTCATAAACAAGAAAGAAATGGTAGTTATGTAGTATAGGAGTTTCAAGTTGGACTACACATTTGTGGTCTCTCTCCTTTAGGGATCAATCTTGAAATATTGTTGAGGACATTTTGTGCCCTTTAGAAGGTTGGATGAAAATAATCATTTTTCATCCACATGTTTTTGAAAAATTGCTTGAATACATTTTTAATGAATAGTATTGCATATTCCTTCATTATGATATTATTGGATTTTCCAAAGAAGAAGTTTAAGCTTGAGAAAGCTAATATATGATTAAATATTCAATCTTCAAAAGGCTTTCTTCTCTCTGCAATTTTGTATATGAAAGAAATTTTTTATATATTTATTTTTCAAAGATGAAATCACATACCTCCTATAAGTAATGAAAATCTCATTTTTTGGGATAATATTTTGAAATCACTCTTAATTTTCTTAAAGAAAGTAAAGTAAATTCATAGCAAATATAAAATATGCTTGAAATTTTTACTTTAGATAGTTTGATATGTATTACAATGTATAATATCAAGGTATAAAGCAAACATATAATATTACTTTAGAATTAGAAAATCAATAGACCATGGTTATAGGCCCAAAGCTCTAAGGGCAAAAAAAATATAGAACCTCCAAAATCCTAATTTTTTAAAAATTGGAATAGAAATCACATATTTACTTCATTTCATTCCACTTCATTAGTTGGCATTAACATAATGAAACATCATTTTTATAAAAAGAATTCACATGAAGAGTAAAGAGCAAGAAGTGACCAAAATACACTATGAAAGTCATCATTCCATAGATTAAACAATTTCTTCTTGGTAACTATCTTCACTCTAAAAATTTGAAAAAAATGCACTTTAGCAAGTTAACTAAAGGATTGCCATGGTTGAATATGTTAAAGAACAAATATAGATGAAGATTTTAACCTTGTTCTGTATACATATATTTTGAAGCAATTTTGGACCTCAAAATAGTGTGGTAAATTAGGAATTAATTCATTGGAGAAGCATGGAGATTGTAGTATTAGTAATGACAACAATAAGGTATTTTTATAAATGAATCAAGCATGACTTCTAAAACAAGGGATATCACATCATTAAAGTCTATTTTTTATAATCAAGTTCAAAGCAAGCATTCACTAGTTTACTAGGAAAGGGCCTCCCAGAGTACATGGATTAGAATGAAATTTATCACTCATCAATTGATTTCATAGCTGGATTGATTCAAAACACTATGTTTGAATATTTTCAAATCATTTTAGTAAATGGTGATTTTCTAAAAAGATTCTTTAGTGTCAGTAGGTGAATTGGAATTCCTTCACTTTAACACCTAGTAAGTAACTGTCCACATTCATCTACGGAATTGACAATTTCGGAAAAATCATCATAAAGTACTATTTGGATGAATATTTTGGAATTGGGATGCAAATAAGAGTTGTAAATTTTGGAAGGAAAATTTTTAAATTCCTTTTAAATTCAATTACAAGCAAAATACTATCATTTTTAAGTAAATCTTGTTGAAGGGGATTCAAAATGAGGTTTTCTTGATATGATGATTTTTTAGAATTTAAAAAAAAAAATTCTATTACCTCATTTGCAATTTTAGGTTTGAATTGAAACCAATGCAATTTTGACTTGGTCAACCACTTGACAAACTTTCACACTTATAATTTTAGAAAAATATGTATTCTAGAAACACCAAATCCAACCCTTTGATAGGATAACAACTTCATAAAGTATCTCTAAAAATTAGGATGAGTTTCATCCAAGCTTTAACAAAATAGAAATCTGATTTTTAATTTATACATTGTCCAAAAATTTGACACCAAAGTCCTCCATGGTTTAATAACTATCCACCTTCGCCTAGGCGAACATGCTAATTTGTTTGCTATCAATGGTAAAGTAACTACACCTAATTTCATGAGACTCTCTAGTTGGTATTAAAAATATCTATTTTTAGCACTTAAAAAATTTGTAGTTCATTCATATGGGGTCCAGAATTGTATTCCAAGAGAATCTAAAATCCCCTTTTGACTCCAATAAAACCCTAAAAAAATGTAAAATTCAATATAATATTCAAAACCATGCATATTCGAAACCATGTAGAATTGCTTACTTGTGTGATTTCATGTGTAGTTACCTTAGTATAAAAGAAAGCCCCAAGCTTGCAATGAGAGAATGATGAATGTAATCCAAAAATGCTTCTAGCCATCGTAAGTAAGTTATGCACCAACCCGCAATGTAAAATATGTAGCAAATCAAGCATATACTTATGACCCAAATCCCACTTGGAATTAAGATTTTTTTTCATCATTTTTTATGAAGTGCCAAAGTGATGATATAAAATGTTATGATGGTGCTCCAAATTTCAACATTCATCCACATATTGAATTAAAAAAACCACATTATCACATATCACATGAACATACTTTCATTTCCACCCACAACCTTGCAATTTCATCAAAAATTCCTTTTATCAATATGAAGTTTTCTAGCAAAATAACTTCAAGATTTTTTTGCCATTTTCTAGCAATCCAATTATTTTGGAGGATGTTAAATCCTACTATCGAAGGTGGGCCCAATAGGTTGGATTTATCCCAGGGATAAACGTTGAATTTTTTTCTTTTTTGCACAAGTTTTCTTTTTTGCAAATTTTGAATTCATATTTGCAATTGGAGACCCCAAATTAGCTAGGAGAGAGGTCTACAACATACCCAAAAACATGGCACAAAATTGTTTTTTGTTTTGTTTTGTTTTTGTTTTTGTTTTTACTTTTATCTCCAAGTAAGTTGAGTTTTATTGTGTTGGACCCACCTTTGATGGTAGGATTTAACGTCATGTATTTTTTTTGCTGGTGCAATCTGGCACGCAGAATGTAAAATCATATCATCGAAGGTGGGCCCAATAGGATAAATCTCATTTTACTAGGGGTTGACAAGGATTTGGGGTTTATATTTGTGCTGGTTTTTTTGGTATGTTCAAGGTCCCACTAGCTAATTTGGGGTCTCTGATTTTGAATCTGAATTCAAAATTTGAAAAAAAATATAAATAAGAAAAAAAAAAATTTCAGCGTTTTCCTTGGGGTAAATCCAGCCTGCGGGGCCCACCTTTGATGGTATGATTTAACGTTGTGCATCTGGCACCAGAACCCACAAAAAGAAAGCACTGCTTGAGTGGAATGTACCAGTCAGTCAATTCTGGATGCGAACAATATCCAAGAACAGGTTGAGTTCATTCTAGAGGGGCCGCTTTTTTCGTTATCCAAAACTGTGTTGCGCTACTATTCAAGTAAGTCTACAAAACTTGGGGAAAAAGCATGGAAAACACATGGGGGCTCGTGTAGGTTTGGATAATGAAGCCTCGTCCTTCTCTTGGGAGACGAGAGGGGAGTCCGTCCGTCTGGTCCAGTCCGGTCCACCTCGCCCCCTTTGACATGCAGTGAAAGTGCCTTGGCCCCAGTGGTTCACTTTCAAGAACCACGCGTCTTGGCTTGCTCGCATTGGTTGTGGATTTGGGTTTCATATCCAAGTTCATCAGACCCGCCTGGGCCTGTTTGTTGGACATGGTCTGTGGAAGGGGACTTTCGGGTGCTGCCCCACGTGCCAAAGCCCCACATCATTCAGCCCTCGGGAACTTGCGTCGCGCGCAGGTGCAGGTGGACTTGCGACTCATCAACACCGTCCTGATGATGCAACTTCCTGTCGCAGTTTCCTGTCACAGCAGGAGTTCGGTTGGGATTCTATCAGGGGATGGACCAGGCTGTAAGGGAGAAGGTGGGTACACCCAAAAGTGCCACTTATGGTATTCATATTGGGCCTATTTCCTGTTATTGGCTTGTTCACATTTTCATGCAGTCTTGTTGGCAAGTGAAAGCGTGTTCCAACGCACCAAAGAACATGGGATTTGGATACCGTATGCAAAAGTTATTGACAGTCAAAGTCTGTTTAGTGAAAGCGCCATTTACAGTATGTGAACATGACTGATTTTGGAAATGTGTGTACACTATAGATGGCGCTTTTAGGAACGTGGCGCTTTTGGGTGTACCTATCTTAATTTAGTGTGCTCTTTCAAGAAGGTGACCTTTTTAAGAGCTCATTGCGATTTGGGGAAGGGGAACTCTTTGAACCAATTTCCATAAAAGTTTTGAGGGAAGAATAATGGAATTGGCATTCGTCTAACTCAAGTCGTTTCTCACGTTTTTTGACCTTGGTGGAGTTAGTTACCAGGAGTGGTTTCTAAAAGTAATTTGCTTTTGAAATGTACACTATTTATACATTAAAGAAAGCAAAATGGACCTCTGTGTCAGAGGTTGCTTCTAGAAATAGGTTGCTTTCATAGTACTCTACTTTAAACTACAGTAGCCAATTCTATGAGCTTTTCTTTGGATGCCACATTGTTTAAGGAGAATCACCGGTAACCGATCAAATAAGCTCATTTGGAGTAGATGGTGAGGAATAAGATTGAGCTCGTGGAAAATTTTCCCATGTAGGAAGATAGGAAATATGGAGATACAAAGTTATTTTCAGAATTTTGTTGCAAAAATTGAAATTATTGTGAATTTTGGGAGCCAAAAAGTGCATTATGCCAAAAAACAATGTCAAGAGTCTCCTAATTTTGATCTATCTAAAACTACTTTTCCACTCACTTCTTTTGGATGTGTGTTATAACCTTATTAGTCTCCAATTACGAAAACAAAAAAAAACATTTCCTGCTTGATTTCCACCCTAAGGTTGGAAATAGTGCACTCTACAAGTTTGTTTGTAGGCATGGTTGATTATTGGTGCTTCCCCCTTTTATTATGGCAAGGTTTGAGCATACCTACTTGTACCTTGTATATTGGACTAGGATGGCAAAGGCATGAGCCATATTCCTTTGCACCTGTAATGTGGAACTACATAACCCTTTAGTACCCAATGCAAGTTTCAGAAGTAAGACATGAATTGCCATTCTAGTTGGCTTTGCTAATTAAAAAATAGGATTTAACCCCTAAAGTTCTTTGACTATGTTTCCACTAAAAACTCTCCAAAACTGTCATTTTTAGTGCAAGTACCAAGTTTTAGAAAAAAAAAATTTTTGGACAAATGTAACCGTAGGATCTTGTAGTAAAGTAGATAGAAATGATGTGGAAAAAATTTCAGAAGAATCCACCGTGTGGATTGCAAGATATTAGCGTTTGAATTTGAAAAATTCATTTTTTTAACCCTGCTGAAAATTGGGCAGCTGCGGTTCAGAAGGTCTGATTTGTATGAAAAAATGGTCAAAATGGTTGTGCTTCTTTGGATTCTTTAGTAAGAACAAGTTGGCTACGTGCTCAAAAAATTTCAAATCATTTGGAATTGTACAACATATAGAAAAAAAATAGTAAGTAGAAAGAAGTAGTGAATCATGTAATATACTAAATTGTTAAGAATTTAATTATAGAATTAAAAAAATGACAATCCCAACGGTTGTGACATTATAATAAAATATCTACATCTAATGTTTTTATTTTTTTTCAAAAATATTGAAAATTGAGTTAGATAAACGATTTCAAAGTTTATTTCAAAGTAAAGAATCCATAACTGCCCACAAACTAAAAAACTTCATAACTTTCATCTCATTGATCAAATTAGAATGATTAAAAACTTTCCATGTATATATAAGTTTGACAAACCAATTTCAAATTTAAATTTTTCAAAAAAGTGATTTTTTCAGATCTGCCCGAACTGCCCGAGTTGAGAAAAAAGCAACATATTATGCAATAACTTTTTGACAATGTAGTCAAAAGTTATGAAAATTGTTGGGCCTTAAAGATATTCCTAGATCCCATGTTGTGTAAAAATTTCAAAGAAAAATATTAAAAACTCCATTCACAGGTACCTGCCCCAAAAAGTTATGTTGCCAAAAACAAAGGGTTGGTCCTTTAGGGGTTAAGAATTATGGTTGTTGAGATTGGAAGATGGTTAGGGAAGGCAACTTTAGAGAGAATTTTGGAAGTTTTCATTGTGCAACTTACAAGATTAAAATGGTCAAACGTCTCTTGAGAGGAGGCCACATTTGGGTGCTAGGGTATTCAAGGATTAACTTGGAATCCAGTTTTTTAAAGTGAGATGCAACAATACTGTCTCTTGTATTCTAGCTTCTAAGGAAAGTTTTCATAGAGCTCAAAGTTGTCTTAATTTCATCAATCAATCAATCAATAAATGTATATAAGCAAACAAATTTATAGATATTGTACCTTGTAGCAATGTTAGATGCAATCTCCAAGAGCTTCACCATCCATGAGCACTAGCAATAGCCTATATTTCATGGCTCTTTAGTCACCAGGAGTACTAGCAACTTGAAGCTTATTATATTAGTGATGTCGTCGAAATTTGGTTGTCCTACAGTAGCAATGCTTTGAAGGTAATCCAAAACACCATAGACAAACTATCAACATAGCAAATTAGTAATTATACTCACCATAGATTGGATTGCATAATACATAGAGAAAACCTTTTGTTGAGTTGGTATGAATTAAGGGTTGGTTCATACTTCGATCCTTTTTACAACTACAAATAGCTATCATTAGGATAGGGGAGGGTTGGCACCTCTTTGCTAAATATTTCATTTTTTCCAAATAAATTTTCAAAAACTATAAGGTGATAAAGGAATTTTTTTCCTAAACTTTTATTTTGGAAAACATAAAATATCTAAAACTATGGCATCTATTCTTAGAACTATTTCAAATGACCTTGTTCTACAATTACATTAGAGGAGTCACGCATTTAAAATTTAAAATGTGAGCATCCACACACACACACTTCAATGTTGAAATTGATATAAAATTGACATATGAAATGTCACATCTATATTTCAAGTACCCTTCAACTTAGAGCATCTAAATCCTTATACACTAAGTGTATCCATCAAATGTTTAATCTCTAAACTAGGGACCAAGCTCATTTCCTGCTAAAAACACTCAAAACTACCATTTCTGTTGCTAACCTCTTATAGGAGAAGGAGTTAGTTGTTTCTTTAACACTCATGTGATACTTGGGTGATACTTAGTAAGATCTATATGATAATTAGGTGATACCTAGGTAAAACTTGGGTATTGGTCTAAAAATACAACACTAATTTGGCTACTAAGCTTATGACCCCAAAACATGAAAGTCTCCTTTATAAGGGAGGAGGCTCGAAAACCGCTTAGGCTCGAAAACCGCTCACCTTCTGAAATGTATATTTCTCGTACATGATGCTTTTTGATCTTTATAGTAATGTACAAATAGTGAACATTTGAAGGGGTGGATGGTTTTGGAGCCCCATGCCATATTGACTTCAGAAATTCATAACTAATTTTATAGAGCTCCAAGAAATATGAAACTACTTGGGTTAGATGCCTACTCAAGCTGTCTTTCTAGAAAAGTTCACTGAAATTTTTTAAAGATGTTTCACCTGCCCAAAATTCTGTTCCAGCCCTTAGATGGTCGGTTTATGGACCTCCTCCCTTAGAAACAAGCCACCATCTCTTGTCTGTAACCTATTGGTGAAAAATTGTGCATAAAAAACACTAGCTGATCCAATATGCCCCCCCCCCCTTTTTTAATTTAAAAATAATACTAGATCTTTTTCACTCTGTTATTTTATAATTTTTTTTGTCTGTGAAATCAAGCAAAGAGGACCGCATGCAGACATAGCCAACTCACTCACTCACTCACTCAAGCCTCACCGTTGCCACACACTAAGTTATTTTTACAAGTTACAAACCTAGGATTGACATATACACAAGTATTATAGTACTCATAATAATCATCCAATTGTTATAGTTCATTACAAGCTTTTTTTTTCCTAAAAGATATAAAAAGGTCATACAATAGCACCAAACATGACCGATTCTCATGGATTTTTTTCCATCCCAAATCATACAATAATATTCACATTTGGAGTGGGTTTGGCATGATATTAGAGTTAATCATAAAGTGTGTGCAATCAAGGACCACAAGCCGGAGTTTGAGAAAAACACAGGACTAAACTCCTTGGAGCATCAAAACTGAGGTCCAAAAGAGTTTGGTGCTGTATTTCTTTTCTACTATTCTCAGTTATACCTCCCTCTGCCACCCCTTTTCAAACTGGAGTTTCCTTTACGATTAACTCTATTCTGTTTGTGAACCCCCCTTTTTTTTTTCCAAAATTAGAATTACAAAATCCTCCCGCCATGAGAAAAATCAACGGGTAAGGTACCACATTAATTCTACAGCGCCTGAGTTTGGGAATCTCAGACAAATGATCCAGCTTCGCCCAGCCGCCCGGATGCCTTGGAAGGCACTCCTCAGTTGATGGATAAAAAGGGCCCAGGAATACGCTAAGTTCTATTCTGTCTGCAGAAGCATGAGATTCTATTGATCCATTTGGCCCGGCCAGCCAGCAGATGGAGTGATGCCCACAATTTGCAAATCATGGTTTTGCTTCCGAGTTCAGACACTGTTGGATGGAAGCTCCCCTAAATGGTAACTTACCCCTGACCCAAGGATTGATGGGATCCGAGGCTTGATGGAATGAGTTGTGTGCATACACTAAGGTAGGAATACCATAAATGGTTAAAATAAGCATTTCAGCCTATAGGATATGGGGAATTTCTTGAGAAATTGAACTCAGTATGGGACGGAGGCAACTATCGGTGGAGCAAATTATTGCTCTAAACAAAAGCATTGGAGGCAACCCATTCCTGATCCCCCATTTTGGTAGAGTAGCTTGGTCTATTTCCGATCAATTATGATGCATTATCATTGAAAATGTGACTACTGGGTGGTTCAGTGGCACTTGGCAATGAAGCACTTTCAATTGGTGCTACATTTTTCTATCACAATAATGAAGCACTTCTTAATTTTACAACCAACTCATGGTTGGAAATAGGATCACCTTTATGACTAGGATGGCACAAATTGGATCTTTGTGTCAAAAATTCATTATAATTTTGTTTTGGAAAATATCATTTTGAAAAAAATAGAATCCTTTTCAAACTTGTTTCTTCACAAGGGAATTTTTTTATCCTTTAAATATCTATACTATACATATGCTCAATTGCTTAAGTAGTAAAAAAGGTTGCCTCCCTTACGTGCGAGAACAAAGATGAAGAAGAATACCAATTCTCGATAGCTACGGGAACAACCCTGAAACAATCTCTTCTTGCCCTCAAATTTCATCTAATGATTGAAAGGAGGCTTGTACGTTCCAAAAGAGTACAACATTTGTAATGTGCAAAAGTTGATATGAAGTATCAATGATTTTTCGGGATGGTGCTATAAATTTGTTTCTTCTATACATGTATATATTGATTTTGGAGATGGACATAAAGTGATGATGGTGGTCTTAGATGGAGTGTGATTTGAGTTATTCACTTTATGTACTGAAAAACACCATCTATAAGTTGCTAAGAAGTTTCAGGTGGATGGAAGAGAAATCTAATAAAAAGGAGGGCTCTAATTAGCCAAGCCTATATATCAAGTATTGATATAGATGAAAATGTAAATATGTAGCCATGACACCAATGTTAATATTTAGAGATACATGTACTTGTACAATTATAGACAAGCAATTATATTGGTACATGTGCAAATTATCCCAAATCATCCTATAACAACTTGAATTGATAATTTGAAAAAAACAATAGAACAATGGTATATGGCTTCAAGTTAGTTGAGGTTTTAGCAAATTGATCAAATATTCACTCACGAACACTAATAATAGATTGTAGATGGGACATGGCCTTGCTAGTACACCCATGAAATTACAATACTTCTAGTTAGTACACTTGAAATATTTGAAACTAGTAGCTTCACTAAATCAACTTGCTTTTTAAGTAAGCTAGCTCAATTCAAACTTCTTTGAAATAGCTCATGTCTATTCCAAGCTTCCTCCTACGTAGTGATGAGCCAATGAAGGATTGGACATGGTTCCATTATGAAATTGTCATAGCAATTTTCTAATATCTAATTTTATTCTTCCTTAATAGAGAATGAGATCTCTAAGTTTCTACCTAATTGGATGTTGTGTCACTTTTTAATATTTGAATGTATCCACTTTCTAATGATAACCAAATTTTCATCTATATTTTGAAAGTTTGCTTTCTATTTTCTAAGCCTCGAGTAAATCTTAGCAAGCCTTGTAGACCTATCTCCAAACAATTATGCTAAAGGGCAAAACACATGAATTTATGTAGTATGTCCTTTGGACAAAGACTATGGCATCAATTCTTGCATCAAGTGTTGTTCATGAATCCCAATTTCCAAATCCTACCTAAGATGGCATTCACATTGAACAATGTAGTTAGGTTTTGATTAAAGTAGGAATGTGTAACTTGATTGCTTCAACATCAATAAACTAATTTTGATGTTTACCCAAAACAAAGCCTCGTAGTCACACTAGTTTAGTTTAGTTTACCACAAATTATAAAATTTCAATGTACATTTGAGATCCTTGACCCTAAATTCCACCACAAAGATCGAAAACTACTAAATTAACCCTTACCAAAAATGCTCAGCGCTAACACTTTTCAATGAATGACTTCCATGTTTATTGTAGAAACAAAAAATGAACCTATTGGTGTAATAATTGCAACATTTTGCTGCCTACCTTGGTCACGAGGCCCTGTTGTTCAAAGGTGACCCAATTATTACATATTTCAACATTTTTAAGAGTTTAAAAAACTTTTTTTTAATCCCATTTATCCACATTTATCTTCTGGATCCACAAGACTGACCACTCATCAGCTGCGCTGATCTATCCCTGCCTATGATTTCCTAATTCTTTATTAATCATTTTTTTTGACACAAAAGTTTTATTAATCATTTTCCACCCCTAAAAAGACCCTCTTTTGCATCTCCTTCACAAGTAATATGGGTGGGATAATTTTCCGCATTAATTGCACATGGATCATGTTTACTGCAGTGACACACTAAACCCAACCGGAAAAGAAACAGTGCCGTGTGGACATGACACGACATGACATAATAAAATCTTCAGCTACAGCTACAGTACTAAATTATAAACAGTTAACCCCCACCCCCCCACTAAACCTGACTAGACTTCCACCTCATCAGGGACCGACGAAAATCCACACCCTATGAACATCCATCGTCCAAACTCTACACCAGACGTAGAGTCCCGCTGAAATCTACCAACCGCCACCAAAGCGCAGCCGTTACCGAAGCCACCTAAGCAATCTACCTGATTCGAAGATCTCTGCTCCGGCGTCTGCAAGAAGGAACGCTCATGTCTATCCTCAAATCTTGCACACGCTTTTGGAGGCGCTATGGGGTCAATCCAGGAAGCTTGGAGTTCATCCCTTTTTTTCCAGGACATTCATCAGTTGCCGGTGGAGAACAACTTAATCTTCAACAACAGAATTCCAAAAAAAGAAGAAAAAGAGGAAAAAAAAAAAGGAAGGAGGAAGGAGGAAGGAAGGAAGCTGTGAATGAAGGGGCCTGATGAAGATATTATATGAATTTTCCTTGTGACGACTGTGCAGTACGAGTTGGTTACTGGAGAGGTCCGTCCTTGTTGCCTGCGGATGAGGAATCCCGAATTCCTGACGTTATTTTTCTTTTCTTTAGTGGACATAATCCGGAGGCAAATTCTTTTTTTTGCCTTAAATTTTTTTTTGACCCACCCACAATTCGAAGGCTTGGGTTGCCAGCGCAGGCGTGGATTCATTTGACTTTGCCAGGCATGGGTGCTGACGCGGCGGAAACGCCATTAGAATACTAATAACGGACCGCAGGAAGGGGAGCGGATTTGGAGGTTGGGTAGTTGAGTTGACAGGAGGGATTGGATATACACTTTGCTTTGAATCATTATTCATCACTGCAACACCGCAAGCTCAGCTTACAGAGACAGATGAGAGTGAGAGCTATCCAGTTGCCAAGTTTGTGATTTCCAAGTGAGAGTTTGTGATCTGTAACAGAGGGCTTGTGCAAGTTTTGTGTTAAGCGTAGAGACGAAGCATCGATACGTCACAGGATTCCAGTTTTGGAAGCAATCCGGTGCAAGTGAGGGTGCGAGTTTTGTTTGGAAAATTTTGGAAGTGGAGGTTGATATTACTATTCTTGAGCCTTTGCATACATGGGGTACCTGTGGGATTTCAATTCGTTGTGCGCGAGGCGGGGTTTTGGTAGTTTGGGTTATAATACTTGTTTGGAGCGTTGTCTGTGTGATCTGGAACTGCGAGAAAACGGAGAATTTGTTTTGTTTTGGGTTCGTTGTGGTCGGTCGGTTGAAGTCATTTTTCAAAGAGCTTGACAGTGAGCGAGTATCGAAAGGAGTGTATTAAAAAGCTTAGTTATCATATCCACGTTGTGAGCACTTGTTGAAACACGAGCTTTCGGTTAACCAGTTACCGCGGGGAGAGAGTTTTTAGAGAGCAGGGTTTGAAAAGAGTGGAACAGCAAGCTTGCCGATCTTCTGTTTCATTAGATTGGTCTGAATCTGGGGAAGGTTGTTTGGGATTAATTACATGCAATTGTCGGAGTGAAAATCTGAGCAGTTCCGACTTCGCCATAGCTGCTGTTCCATAGAAGAGCTTCTCTTGCTGTTGCACGTTCAAGGCTTTTCGGTGTTTCCCTCCATCCTTAAGATTTCGTTCCATGTTTGGTGCAACAGCTGCTTGACTCTTTTGAACAATCGCGCAGGTACAGTCGCTTGTTTTCCTCGCACAAGCGAAGGAATCCCCGACCGTCGCCACCAAATTACGAAACAAGGTCCCAGCGCGTCGGTGCTACACAGGACGAGATTCCGTCGGAGCTCGAAGAAACTACGCGCGCGACAACATCCACTTCGGCCGCCGCCGCCGCCGCCGCCCGTTTGTAATTTCAAGCAAACCTCACTCAAATTTCACCCAAATTTGAACGTTTCAAACTTCGACAATCATCGCCTTTAGCACTACAGCTCGTCACAACAATCCAAGCCCGGCGTGATTCCTCGCCGAAGCACTAAACTGCGTTCCAGTTTCCACCAGGAAATGTTCGCGTTTTGCTGTTCCTCTCCGTCAAGAGCTTCATCCCACCTGATCTCCTCCACCCCTACTTGGATCCCAAGTCCAAAACCTTCTGTTCATCTTGGACTTTGTTAGCATTCATGGAGCATCGACCACCCATGGATTACACTCACCCCAACGACTTTCGTTCACGGGCGCTCTTCCCTGCACTACCAGTTTCCATCTCTCTCGCCAACTGCGACATGGAAGCCTTAGTCCAACCTTCCCCTTCTCAAGTCGAAGCTTACGAGCTTTACCTCCACCTCCCCGAACTCACTACTCTCTGGCAAACAAGGGTTACAACCTGGCGCAACGAACCCATCGTCAAGCCTGCGCTTCACAGCCTGGAGCTTCTATTTCGCTTGATCTCAGGCGTTTTCTGCGACACTCGCCCTTACATGGACAGGGAGGAATGGATGCGTCGTCTGGAGAGTCTCGCAAGCTCACAGCTGGAGATTCTTGCGTGTATTGTGGAAGGCGACGAGGAGGCCCCGACTGCGCCGGCGCCGGCGCACAGTTACGTGGTGTGGCACAAGTCGGGGGAGAAGGCGGTGGTGAGCAGGTTGAGCAAGGAGAGCTTGTTGCCGAGACTGGCGTCGTGGCGGACGGCGCAGGCGGTGAGTGGGAGGCTACAGTTTGCCATTGAAGGGAAGATGGCCAGGGCGCCGTTTACGTTGGGACTGGGGGAACCGAACTTGGCAGGGAAGCCCGTGTTGGAGTATGATCTTATTTGCCAACCTCTTGAGGTACGTATCGGAGGGATGCAACAAGTGCTGCTCTGTGTCTGTCCTCTCTCTCTCTCTCTCTCTCTCTCTCTCTCTCTCTTTCTTTCTTTTTTGAGCTCCCTCCAGTTTGTATGCTTCAATTTTCTCAACTAGTGTTTTGCTGCCTTCCAATGGGTACTCGGAAAATTCTGTAGGGACTACGATTTAGATGTGAAGCAGAGTTCTGCTTTCGAAGGGCCTGATAGATAGAGATAATTAAGGTTAGTATGGATAATCGACAGACATCTGGCAGACGAGGTTCCCGATTACCACTGTTCTTTAATGATTTACGTGGTGCTTGCTTGTGCTCCTCTTCCTCGATCTCGTCCATGTCGCTTCCTCCATTCTCTATTCTTCAATTTCTCAAGTAGAGGTTTTGAGGCCTTCCAACGGGTAGTTTGAAATTGCAGTATTGTTTAGTGATTTTAAGGTTTAGTTCGTTTTTTGATGTGAAGCGCAGTTCTGGTTTCTAAGGAGCTCTTATAGATTACCAGGGTTAAAATAGAGAATCTATCCCACATTTGCTAGTGGCGTCTTGCAGGGGAGTTTCCCGGTTACCACTATTTTCCAATGATTGATGCTTACTAGGTGCAAGATTTGAGAAGTTTCTAGGTTTGATGCAATTCGCAGTTTCTCGGGTAGAATTTGTGATCCTTCAGGTTCTTAGAAACGAAACTTGTCTCTTTGCGACTGAGGCTTAGTTCTTTTTAAACTTCATGCACGAGTTTAGTAAGTGAGGACCCGTGTGTGCCCAGCTGCGTGATATGCGAGCTTTATAGGGTTTACACAACCTCCAATGTTACTCGTAGAAGTTCAGTCTTTCACGAATCCATTGAAACCAAAATTCTTTTCAAGTGTAACCAGTTGCGTGAATTTGGGTGATTCACAGAGTTGTTGCTAATTATGCTTTAATTTGGGTGCTGTTTTTTCTGCAGGTGTACGCGCGTCGTCAATCGAGTCCTGGACACCCGGAGGACCACACGCTCTCCACTGTGCACCAAATGTTTGAGGCGTGGTTGGAGGTGGCGTCGGGCTTGCTTCGAACAGTGGAGGAGAATGTGAAGATGGGCCACTGCGAAGCGGCGGCCAAGAGCTGCTGGGTGGTGGAGCGTGTCTGGAAGCTCTTGATCTCCACTCTGGACTTGTTGCAAATCATGGACCCGGACGATTTCATGCGCTTGAAAGAGGAGCTGGCGATTTCGCAGGACGGGACGGCGGTCAGCACAGTACACATCGGGGGAGGTAGGGATACAACTCTTATGCATACCGAATGTTTTATTCTTTCCTAAGTGGCTGAACTAACAGTGGAATTCCATTTTCGAAGCTTCTGGTTGCTTGCAGTATCTTCTGAAAAGAAGTACGGAGTAACATCTTTCTTCTATTTTGAAGAGATTAGACATGATTTCTTTCTGCGGATGCATTTTGTTGCTTTTGTTTCTGAGCGTATAATTTGCACTCATAGATTTGGCAACGCCATCTGTGTAGCGATACGGGCACTTATGGGTTCATGTGTGCAGCACCATGCTCCATTTGATCTCTTCTCTATCCGTGGAGCTTTTGAATTTATGTTGCTGTATCACTCGGTTTCCGTTCCTGGCTAAACAGGTGTAGCCCGACTTTCATCTGATAGCAATCTGGGTTCATGTTGCTTTATCACTCTTGTCCATGTCTGTCTAAGCTGATGTAAACCGACTTTCATCTCCTGTCAGAACCCCGTGGACCTACCTTGTTTCTGACGGGGAAGACCGCCCTATCAGGGCCAGTTCTTGATAGCAATTCGGGGAGGGTATGCTCCTGGTGCATAATGTTTACGCTCCACGAGAGCTTCGTCTCTCGGTTTCTATTTCTGTCGGTGTACATCAGCTTAGACCTCCTTTTTCGATCCGAAACCCACAGAACTTCCCAGTTTCTGAGAGCCGTGCTAATCGCACGTCAGAAGCGCTGTTTTTCCGGTTTCTGATGACCATGACTATTCCCCGCCCAGATCTCTGTTCCCGCAGTTTCTGCCAGAAATCTTCTCGGGAGGTCTAGAGCGTCGTCTGTGATATCAATTTGGGGAGAGTTTTTTCTGATTTCATTGTTTGGGGTGTTGTTCCTGACATCAAAACTTGTAGAGTGTTGTTTTTGGTATCAATTCGTGAAAAAACGTTCTTTCTGCCATGAAATTCTGGATCGTTCTTTTTCTGATCCCCATAATTCCATTTCTGGATCCTTCTTTCTGATCTCCATTTCTGTCCTGTTGTTGTTGTTGTCCTTCCAGGCGCCTACTGCCTCCGCTCCACCCGCCTCCGCCACGTGACCAAAGCCTGCAAGGAGCTCCGTCACCTGGTCCCCAAGGTCGTCGGCGTCAACCCCGACCCCAAAGGCGGCCCCCGCTTACAAGAAGCCATCCTCGACCTCCTGCACACCCACGGCTCCCGCAAAACTCACACCCACCCTTCGTTCCACCACTCGTCCACCATCCACCTGCTTCAAGCCTTCCAAGCCGTGGAAGCCGCCGTCCGCCAGTTCTACTTCGCCTACCAACAGCTCGTCATCTCCGTCATGGGCAGCGGAGAGTACAAAGCCACGCTGGTGATGAATCCCGAGGACGCCATGGATCCCCCCGTGTCAGCTGCAGATGCCTTGTCGCAGATTTACTTCGAGCCGCCGTACTTCCCGAGCTTGGACGGGGCGAAGACGTTTCTGGGAAGCTACTGGCACCATCATCCGGAGTTGGAGGAAGGCGCGATCATGAGGCAGCTCATGGTGGAGAAGAGGTTGAGACAAGGAGACGAAGGAGACGAAGAAGAAGAACAAGAAGAACGAGAAGAACGAGAACAAGAAGAAGGTGAAAAGGAGGAGGAAGGAGTCAGCGGGGGCGAGAATTCGAGTGTGGAGAATAGTGATAGTGGGGATAGTCTGAAGAATGGAGAACAAAGCCCAAGTCCGAACAAGGTATCTCGAATGTTATCTCTCTTGATTTTTCTTGGCTTTTGGAATGTCTTAGAATGGGTTTGGTAGTGAGATTTGATATTTTTCCTGGACTAATTTGCGGTGTACTGATTGAAATTTGTGGGTGATGCAGAAGAGCGCAGGGTCTATAGAAAAGAAGCAGTTTGCAAACGCCGTGCGTGCGTTCACCAGTAATCACCATATGTACCAAGGAGCCATGGGGGCTTGACGAGACAAGTCCCGTCTGGATTCAAGCGAACAACGCGAGTGAGTGCTGTTCCTCTCTACAAGAAGGAGGATGTTCCTGAAAAAGGTTTTAAGAAAATCATGCATACATGGGGTTTGTGATAATAAACCCACCCGTGAAAACTCATGTGGATGGTATGTTATGTTTTGTTTTTAACCCTCCTTTCAACCCACCTTCGGGAAACAGAAAAAAACAACCCGTCCTTGGGAAAGGAGATTTGTGCTGCCGCTGTTGCTGCTGCTGCTACAATCTCCACCTTCGGGATGACACAGATTCGAAGTAGAGTGACTGAGGATTTAGAGCGAGCGAGTGAGTGTAGAGGAAAGGAATGTCTGTCGTCTCTCTCTCTCTCTCTCCGGACAAGAGAGGAGTTGTAACCCACCAGCCAGCCATAGCCACAATTTGCTTCTTCTTGTGGTTGCACCTTCTTCTCTCCTCTTGAGAGAGGAGGATGACGATGACGAGTGGAAAACCCCGTAGCCGTAGCCATAGCCATTTATGTATTGCTCATTATGGTAGAAGAGGTGTACATTACATTATTGTGGGGGGTGGACATTTTTGTGTATATTGGTCCCACGTCAAGAAACTCTTCGGGCTACGAGATTGTAGCGCCGGATTTTTCATCCGAAACTCTTAAGCCTGGTAATATTATTATTATTATTATTATTATTAATTATCAGTATGATGATTTTTGTGACTGCGAATAAAAAAAGCACAAAAGCTTCTCAGTGGAGGATGTGTCCAAGTGTGTGTGTGCGTGTTTTTGAATTGTGAAGTCACGAGATGGGCACATCTCGTCATTCTCTTGACGTGACTCATGCCTGATGCGTGAATTCCACGGTTGGTTTGCTGCAATTTTGACTGTTCCAAAAAGCTTGGGGAAAGCGGAGAAACCGTTACACAATGGGGCTGGCTACGCGTAGACAGAAAGTGATGCGACAGATTTGTTGAGGAAAAATTGTTGTGCGGGGAGAAATTGGAACACTGCTGTCATCTGGTTTGGTTTCGCGGTCAAAGACAGCAACTGAACGAGCGTTGGTTGGTTTGACTCAACACCTGAACAACTTCGTGCCTGCACCTCACTTTGATTTGGTGCAGCTCCTTTTTTCCTGCTGTTGGGCTGCACTTTGAAGGTGTTTCTATGCAGGCATGTTGTAGATAAGACTTGGGGAAAGTGGGAAACCAATCTCTTCTATTCAGTGACATCGGAAGTCCAAATTGGGAAGATCTTAATGGTAAGGTAGGTACACCCAAAAGCGCCACTTATTCATACTGAGCCTAGTTCCTGCTATTAATTAGTTCAAATTTTTATGTAGTCTTGTTGGCAAGTGAAAGCATGTTCCAACGCACCAAAGAATGCAGGATTTGGATACTGTATGCAAAAGTTATTAACAGTCAAAGTCTGTTTCTGAAAGCGCCATCTACAGTCTGTGAACATGACCGATTTCAGAAATGTATGTGCACTGTAGATGGCACTTTTAGGATCAGGGCGCTTTTGGGTGTACCCACTTTATTGGAAAAGGATAAGATCAACCCCTAAACATAGTTGACTTTGCAAGATCATAATGGTTTTGGAAGAGGATAAGATTTAACTTTGAAAGACCCAAGGCTTTGTTGGTTTAAAAACCTCATTGCTTTTGAAGTGTTATAGGTCTAAATGTCACTAAGGTGTGAAAGTCTCAACTGGATAATCTTGAGGTGTATGTGTTATAGATGTGATGAACCAAATTTGGAGGTGGTTGGTCTCAAAGATTGCAAGATTATAATGTTTTAGTAGAAAAGTATGCTAAAATTTTCCTAGGAACACTATTGGAGGTGAAATTTGATTTCTAAATGGCTAGTCAAATGAAAAAAATTTAAGCCATAAAGTGCTTTAATATGGTTGGGGTAAATTGGCCCTTCACTTGGCTACTCCAAGTCATTTTAGGGGTGCAAGTAAAAACAAACAAACTATTTTGAGCTTGATTAATTTACCTTGTACAATCTTCCTAGATAATTTAGGGCCTTTGATTTCAAATATGAATTCAAAATTTGCTAATCTAATCATGTGTGGAAAATAAAGAATTTTAGTAGTTTTCAAAGTTACTAAGCAAGGGGGTTAGTTCACCCTGGCCTTCAAAACTAACATACAAATACATTGGTGAAAGGAAATGTCATTCAATGGACTCATCGTATCTACAAAATGGCTCTGAAATGCCAAAAAATAATTGCAGAAAATGTAAGAGGAGATTTTGGGACATTAGAAAACTATTTCAACCCTATTCTTTGTTTGTGACATTAGAAGAGATTTGAGGCTTCTAAGAGATTGTAAGTTCCTAGATTGCGGGAATGTAGAAACTGCCATGGGAATATAGATTTGACATGGTCAAGAGAATGTTGCGACAATAATTTTTCCAGGACTTCTTTTTACATTTCAGGACCAATTAATTTAAAAAATTTAGTAATTATTGGCTAATAGTAGCCAACAACTTCAAAAATGATTTTGAAAATGATTTCAAAAACGAGCTTGAAACGGGCTTCTTTAGCCCTCAAATCCCTATTAATGACTAGTTTCTACTGGTCAAATTTAAAAACAATTATAAAACAATTAAACAAATTTTTTTAATGTTAAAAAATAAAAATATATTATTACTAAAAAACTAAATATTAAATTGAATATTATTATCTGATGTGGTAGTTGCTCGTCCATATCAACACACTTATGTGGCAAAACTCAACAAATTCCTACAATCTGAAAACTCACAATCTTCTACAATGCCTTGAAATTCTCTTAATACACTCATTTTTTTTATAGTTCTTGTAATTAATAATAACATTAATATTGAAAAGCCATTTGTAGAGGTATAGAAAGTGTTTCTTGAGATGAGACCTACTTGAAATCATTGATACATGACATACTAGCATTTAAGATTGAAAATTTGAAAACTTTCAATACAAAAGAAAGGGGTATTTTAAGTATAGTCATAGTAGTATATTCCTATCAATAATGATCTAAGAGGAGTGTTTTTAGTAAAGTTTTATAGAAAATATGTACATTTTTAGTACAGTATTACTAAAAATACTCCGTTTAGGGCATTACTAATAGAAATATATTACTAAAACTATGCTTAAAACATCTTGTTTTCTTATTAATAGTGTTTGAAGGTGAAGAATCTATACTACAAATCAATAGATTTTTGTAAAAATAAGTGGAAAAGTGACCAAATCAATGCGACCAAAACAACAAAAAAAATTAAGTTTTCTAGTAGTGCAAATTCATTATGGAAGATCATATTCTATGGTATATGAAATATACCTAAAGTATAGAAATGACAATGATTCTTAACCTTTACATTCTCTAATATATTAATAATGATTTCTACTCATTATGATTGCCTATCTCAAAATTCCAAATAAATGCTATCATACAAAGTTGGAAAATACTAGGTGAAATGCCAGCATAGCCGCTTGTTAAAAATTGCCTGGGTGCTCACAGGTTCCTCAATAGAACTGATACCCGGGTGCTATCCGTTTCAGTTCCTTCCCACAAGCTCAATAAAATTAGGGTTTTACTGCATTGCAGCAGATTTGTAGCTCCTCTCTATTTCGCGCATTCCCTTCCTCTCATGCCATTGTAATCTGTCAAATTGCAGCTTTGCATTGCTACTTGTTCAATTTATAGGGAGAAAGAAAAAAAAGGAAGAAGATGGCAGTTCCGATTCACCCCGAGGATCCTGCACCAGATCAACCCCGGACTCCGCCCCCGGTCGGCGATTTGCTCCAGGCAAGACAGACTTGTGTTCAATTTCGACACTGAATTGCTACTTTCTATAGTGCAGATGTGTAACTGAGCTCCCTTTTGAGAATTTATTCATATTGCTCTTTGTTTTATATTAGTACTCTCTGAATGTACTTAACATTGTTGTTATCAACTATGGAGTTTTGATTACGTTTTAATTTGCAAATTCTGCATGTTCAGAAGATGTGAATCTTGGAATTTTTCGTTTTCTCACTTGAGAATCGGTATTCTCCGATGTTCAGTACGTTGGATTTACTTTTATCTCACAAGATCCTAGTTCTCATTGGATATCGTGATAAACTTTCAATGCAGGGATGGATTAGGGCTTGGGTTTCAGGGTTTTAGTTTGAGAATCACTAATGAATGACCGAATGAACTGATTTTCTCCAGGCGAGAGTCTCGTTTAATTGCAGACATTATAATGCTGCTGATTGAGTCTGAATGTTCAAATGACCTGCTTCCACAGAATTTTCATGAGCGTATGGTACTGTATGAATCTCCTTTACATTTTTTCATTGACTATGAAGTTTGTGGTTAGGTTTTACTTCACAATCCACAAAAGATGTGAATTTGGAAATGATCATTTCTTACATGAGAATCAGTATCCTCCTTATTCCGGTCGTGCCGACATCTAGACTGAACACTCTGTTGGATTTACATGATATTTGTTTATGTTGGATTTTTGGGCAAATCTTCATTACATTCTCGAGGAGGTGCCTGAGCACCCTTGGAAAGTACTTCAGATCCTTATTGAGCACAATTTTGAGGTCATGTTATGTTTGCAAAAGCAAGTGTCGCTCACGTTAAGAGTTATTTCCTTTTATGTATCCTTGGTCGGCTTATTAGTTCATTTACAGTGATTCTATGCCCGGGAATCAAATAGCTTGCTTCAAAAATGTGGCAGGTTTTCAATGTTTTAGTGCTCGAGATCCATTTTGTACTTTCGTGGAAAGGGTACAAGCTGTATACGACTCGAGAATATTATGTTGCAATGCAGGGTCCGAATTAGGGTTTCAGTTTGAGAGTCACGATATGCAGTCTAATTAAGTGCTCTAGAATATAAGATCAATAATTCCACTGTCAATGTTGTTTTGAATGACCGTATTCACTTTCAATAGTGAGGTGCGGCAGTTGTTATTGGAAATTATTGTATGAATACTTCAGCTCCGCGTTTATCAGCTTGACTGGGACCAATTATTATGTTGGAAGCATCTGGAAAGCGGTTTTCATGCAGATGAGAGACGCTCCAGGCACACTAGCTCTACTGCTACTGTGAGAAAGTGGAAGTATGCTCATGTGATAAACTGGACGAATGAGCACCAAACTCTGTTGCTTAACGGAGAGAAATGATGGGCTGTGCCCTTGATTAGATTTCAATTTCTGGCATTCTCTTCGGCTGAATCATTCATATAGATTATTTTATTCAGGGAAACAACTGCTACTTCAAACATCTGATTTGCATTGTGAGATTTGAAAGAGACACTCTAGTCCTGAGGATTTCATAACGTTTTGGGACGTAAATCTGGGATTCTTCAGGCTGCAAGATATGGAGATTTGGAAGATGTCCAGAGCTCTCTTGCACAGGGGACGACTGTGAGTTCCCAAGATACTCAAGGCCGAACTGGTATGTAAGAACAATGCTTTACTGTGCCCTTACAGGCCTACCTATTTCTTGGATGTACTTTAAAATATGACTTCCATAATGATGCAAAGCATGGTGATAAGATTTTATCCATGGGAAATCGTCAAAGATCTTAGTCAAATCGACTTAGAAGTATTCAACTTAAATTGCTTATTAGAGGTATCTTTTCTACAATGATGGGCTAATCATTAATCACAAGATATAGTAAGTCTGCAAATTTTTTTATTTTGTGTGTTCAAAGCCTTTCAAAGCCCTACAATTTTCTGTATGCAATAATTTTAGAAGCAAAGAAAAATGATCAACATACTCAGGGTTTTGGATTTATTATATTTTAAGAGAACATACATTTATTGGAGCTGCAAGTAGAACCGTTTGAGAGGCAGCTTGGTTCTTACTTCTAAGTCTAGCAATACCGAATATACCGTCTAAGAGTACTCCTAG
This sequence comes from Thuidium tamariscinum, assembly GCA_947034885.2. NCBI lineage: Eukaryota > Viridiplantae > Streptophyta > Bryopsida > Hypnales > Thuidiaceae > Thuidium > Thuidium tamariscinum. The sequence goes on from OX344751.2 coordinate 16,637,907, forward strand.
TGGATGAAATCAATGGGTGAATGTGATTAATGAGACTCTTATGTCTTGCATGACATTAAGAGTTTAAGTAGAAAATATGCTGTTATCACGTACGTTGATTTTAGTTCTGCATTTGTTACTAGTTTGACCCATATTGTGGCTGACTACTGTGAGGAATCTTATATGTTTGGGGATTCTGGCAGCTCTTCATATGGGTTCAGCGAATGGACACCTTGATGTCGTGAAATGTTTGGTTGAGCACGGGGCCGTAAGTATCTTCCATTCGTCACAAGTTATGGAGCTTAGAAGGAGGCAGTGTACTATGTAGTCCTTTCGTAGGCCAGGGTCAGAGGGTAGGCGACGGCCTTTGGACTGTTTTCGGCTTTTTATTCAGCAATGAGAACAATTGTTTTTTCGCTACTCATGTATCTACTTCTTTACATAGGGACAGTTTCATGAGCGAATTTTTACAATCTTAGTTTAAATAATTTTTATTCATTGTACAAACCGAAACAACGTGAGCTGTGGTGATTGCTGCAGAATGTTAACATGTGCAACTTCGAGCAGAACACCCCTCTCCATTATGCAGTTCTTAACGCACACAAGCCTGTAAGTAATGTCGCGATTGCTAGCAAGTTTGCAGCTACTTGAATGTTAGAAGTGGTTCGGGCTTAATAAAATCCTACTGCTCTAGGTTTTAGTTCGTGACAGGTTAAACAGTGTCCTATTTGACGTCTTCAGTGCGTTATGTGATGGGGTTTGAAGACCTCTAGTTGTAGAGTTTGCTTTTCCAACTGTAGTATACTAATGATGGGAAACGTGTTACAGGTTGTAGAGTTTCTTATTTCGGTAGGAGCAAGTGTTTCTGCAGTCAATAGGTACGATCTGATACTTTACTGAGCCCATAGTGCGATTCTCTCATGGCCATAGTGGAAGGAATTTTTTACTTGGTCGTGGAGATTTCAATAGTACTTAGTCAATTATTAGAGCAGTCAATCCCTAAGTGCCTAAATGGCCGCTTCCATATCTTTAGGAGTTGAATTAACTCATTTAGGAAGTTTCAAGGAATGTATGAATATGTGACAATAGGGACAATCCTGCATTTTCAAACAAATGGATTATACTTTGACAGTTGTCTATAATTGACTATCAACTTCCAAAGTAGATATTCTATTTTAGCTTGTCCGCTATGTCTAGTCTTTGAAACATTATAGACACACTAGTGGTAGTACTCTGCACTAGATTATTCAGAGCATGTACTTTATGTGAGTTCGTTCCATGTTTTTTACGTGACAGACGAGCCTTCCTTGTGTGCAGATACGATAGAACACCAGTTGATGAAGCAGTAAGCAAAGGTGACTTGTCGTTGATTGAGTGCATTACCCGAGCAGCGCCCATTCCTGAGGAACCTACTCATGGAGAATCCAATGGAGAAGCTGACCACGACGCTGACATGGAGGATGCTTAGTAATAATACACGACTCTTTGGCAGGCAGTCTGCTCTGCAAAATAGGGCTTCTATCAGCTCTTAATTCACGCCTTTCTGTAACATCAAAAACTCTGAGTATTCCTACGATGCATTGGTAGGACTCTGATGCAGATGATCTTTATATTGGTTTGCGTACAAAGGCCAAGATCCAATGGGATTCGAATTTCCAGCAATTTTACTTGTTGTCCAGTGAGAGCTTCTTCCTTGGCTGACGTCTCCATTGAGCACAACTCAATGTGGTGACTACTCATTAAGGTACACCAGCCTATGACAGGCAAAACCACCCATGACGAACACCTAGGGAATGCCCATTATAGTCTTGAGAGCATCAACCCATTGCATCAATCTTTGATTGATTCTTTTGAATAAATGGGCTACATTAGGCTGAGTTAGTGGCCACAATCTATGTCTTGAGTGATGGTGATAAAATGAATAGTGATTGAAATAAAAACTTCCATCTTTTGGTTCATCACAAGAAGTGACTATTTTAGGCCTTCATAATGTGACTTGCTTTAGGTGAGAAAGATGAACATTATGGATACACTTTTTGTTGGTTTGGGGTTAGTCTAGAGACTCTTTTGGGCCCAATAGTGATCACAATTTAAAAATTTATAACAAATTCATAAGAAATAAAATTTTAATTGCTCTCCCCATTTTCTTTACACGTTTGTCTTTAAATTGAAAAAACACACTTTATTTTGCAACAATGCCAACAGGGCGAACCAGTCGTTCTGTCTGTCATAGGCTGGTTCACCTTACTCTATTGCTCCTCTGTAGTCAAGTCCTGGCAGTTTGTACTACCCTGTTGTTGAGCGTTTTCTGAATCTCATGTACGAAACGCTCGCTTGTGAAACATGAGGCTAATCATGCTATAAGCCTGTGATCAGAGATTCTCTGCGAGAAGAACGATGTGGCCCTCCGCAACGTGTGAGAAGACGTGAGGCAAAAGGAAATCGAAGATTCCCTTAGAAAGTGGATCTCGTCCAGTATATTCTGCGGGAGATTCCACGGACATCACATCAGACAGAAAAGAAAATGGAAGTTATGGGAGCCCACTCTTTCAAGTAATGTTATGTACCTGCACTGTTGTTCAGGAAGCTCACTCCAGACAAGGAATTGGTACCATACAACATTAGTATGTTTCAAAGCCTCACTTCGGGGTTGATCTCTGTTCTCTTGCTGCAGTAGTTCATTTATCACATCAGGTGCTGCTGCTGGTTCCGTGTGAGTGATGTGGCTATGGAGGGTTCGTCAAAGAGGCGGAAGACTCCGAATGAGCTTCCCACGTTGCCACCGTTCACAGGAACCCTGGAATTCAAGGTCACGCCCCCCTGGGTGTATCGAAAACGCGACCCTTTGATTCTGCTGCCGACGAAGGCGAGCGAGAGAGACGAGCCACCCAGATGCGCGAATGTGGAGAGAGAGAAAGCTAGTTTGGTGGAGAATGTTAATTTGTTAGACGCTTGCAAGGACGCGGAGCAATTAACGCCGCTGAAGATACCGGAGGAGTTGGTGGTAGGGCTTGAGAGAGCATTAAAAAACAGGGGTGATAAGAGTACTACCAAAACAGGGATGGAGGGCGAGAAGACGGTGGGATTAGTACCAGGACGACAGAGATATAAGCCAGCGGTGATTGTGGCAGCGGAAGAGCTTGTGCAGAAAGTGATGGGCGCTTGGGACTCTTCCCACGACCCTTTCCATGCGCTTCGTGTTCGCGACCTTGCCTTGTCGCTTGCTTGCGAGGAAGGTCTTCGTCTCTCCAGTTTCCTTACCGTAAGTCTAAATTTTTTGATTGACTCCCATACAGCACATTTTTCTGAGTAATAGGGTGAGCGAGCTTTGTGAGTTTCTGTGTGCTTGTTCGTGATGTGTTGTTGTGTGGGGTTTGCTGCAGGTGGAGCTCGCAGCTCTTCTTCATGATATTGGTAGGATTTGACCTATTTCTTTCCGCGTCTCCACGTTTCTTATTCTAGGGTTTATGAGTCGGGGTGGGTGGGCCTCTTAGAATGTAGGCGTTTATTACATTCTCTCCAGAGAACATAGACTGTGCGTCCTCTGAACAACTCTCCAACCTACGATTGGGTGGGTGTGTGTTAGCAGGGGGCGTAGAGTTTATTGATTATGCTAGTTTACCTTATTTCTTACACTGGGGCGTCGATTGTTTGCAGATGATCATAAATACGCTGCCAGGTGAATTGAATCAACATTTCAGCAATTTTATATTTTGTACATTTGCAGATGATGTGCGTCGCGTGTTTTGTTTCTGGGGTCATTTATGAACGACTGTCCTGGGTAATGATCAGAAATTGCCGGAGGAATGTTAGGGTATTTGCTTGAGCGCTTGAAAGGTTTAGCTCTGTTTATGAAATGCTCCATGTTTCTCGCTAGGGTTGTCTCTATAGACAGGTTAGGTCTACAGTGACGTCATGTTCGACGTCATGTCTTATTTGACAGGTGTCAGACAACCCTGCTCAAAAATTGTGGAATATTTCAACAAATTCCCATAATCGTCAAGATTATATTCATATCTTCTTGGAATATTTCGAGCATATTCTACGATTATACTTATTTCGCAGACGATGGCGTTCCTTAGTCATCTTGTTGGTCGTATTTAGACTTCTTGTCTGTCTGGGTGTCTGGGTGTTTGTCTTGGAAGACAAACCTGCGTTTGATTGACACAAAATTCAGTTGTTGCTTACACAGGTGTCCTTTGCATTGCAGTGGTGAAAAGGAGGGTAATACTGTGGAGAGCTTTTTGAAGCAACACAATGTGGAGTCGAACACTGCGGAGGCTGTTTTGAAGATTGTTACTACCTTGGGTACTTGCTCCACTTGTTAGCATTTAATCCTCTTTTTTCTTTTTACGAAGTGGATTATGAATACCACAACATCAATTAATTAACACAAGTGTCGCCTACTTTCATTTGCCTAGCAATTCCCTTCACTATGAAATCATTTCGTAACTGAAGTTACATTTATATTCATCAATTGCCACTGGGCCTTTGGAACTTGTGATCAGGATTCAAAGAGGAGCTGGAACGAGCTGAAAATGGCCCAGTGTCACCGGAGTTTGCCGTGGTGCAAGATGCAGACCGCCTCGATGCAATTGGTGCGATCGGTAAGATGAGACCACGACCTCTATAATTGTACATGGACTTCATTTAGATAAGAATCCAGGCGTCCGTGTTACATCCATTAGAGTTGATTGTGTCCTCATTCTACAATTCCGTTGACCGCTTACTCTTTTCACTAAAGCTACTCTGTGACTTCACTTGCTTATAATAGTTAACTGACTCCCAGCTTTCATTCAACTCAAGTTGTGAGAGGATTAGAGCCAACGGGAAAAGATTAGTCGTAAAATTAGCAGTTAGTCCAAGGTATCTGCGATTTCCATCCAAGAATCTTATGTCTTGCATGGCGATGACTGGCATAGAATCGCATCTTTAGCTTCCATTTAACTGGGAGCAAAAAGGGTACTTTCCTCATTTCCTACAATTTTGATTGTTTTGCAGGGATTGCGAGAGCTTTTACTTATGGGGGAAGCCGAAATCGCAAAATGCACGATCCTGCGCAAGTGCCACGCACGGATATCACGAAGTCTGAATATACAAGTGGTGATGCACATCCAACAACAATCAACCATTTTGCTGAGAAGCTGCTCAAGCTGAAAGACCTTATGAAATCTGAGGTAATCAGAGGGATGAGTTTACTGTAAATATTTACTTCCGTTTCTTCTATATGATGTTGGTATGCTAGTACTTACGGCAGGTATTCAATTTATTATGACACATCTTTAAGGTGCTCAATGGAGAGCTTTTATTTTATTAATTTTTTGTTTCTCTAGAAATAAAATAAACTAATCCACGAAATAATAAATGAACCTAATGATACTGATGGAAAGGGTGATGTTTGAGAAAGATTGGTGACCCACTCCCTTACATGTTGTGCAGGCTGGCAAGAAAAGAGCGATACAACGACATGACTTCATGTTGACATTTCTGCAGCAATTCTATTTTGAATGGGAGGGACAGCACTAGCTGATTAATAAGGCCACTCATGTCACTGATTGTGATTGTTGAGTGTAGGAGAGAGCGCACAAAAAATCGTCACAAATTTTGTCACTACAGTAGCAGTTTCGTCAGTAGATAGAGACTATTGTCTTTCTGTTGCGCCTTACAGGATCTGCAGAATTCAATCTTTTTTTTCCCGGAGCACTCTACAGTTGGATCTAACTTACCTCTTGACAACAGATCTGATAGGTCTGATCATTTTGATCAGAGTCTGTTGACAAATTTTGTCATTCAAAAAGAGGAACAATAATAGTTCAATTGTAGATTGTATCAGACTTTAATTATTGTGATGTATTAAGACAGAGAGAATAAAAAAACGGAATGTTATGCAAATTCATATGATATATATGACTCCATATAGTCCATACAAACAATTTGTTGCAGGATACTTTTAGAGCAACTTTGAGTAGAGTCCTAAAAGTTCAGTGGATTAGGTGGGAACATTCTTGCATGAAAGTTGGCACATAATAAAGACACTATTTCAATTAAGAATATCACAAGGTTTTCTAAGATAAATACACCTAAACTCATCAAAATAAGTATTTTGAGCATGGTTCCTATTGTTAAGTTGGCTTGTTAGACACTCAACTCTTGCTAGTAGACAAGCTTATACTATCACTTGGCAAATTCATGGCTCTCCCTTGTTGTGTGTCTTCATTTGTCTAGTACCCATGGGTTCTTGACTATCTTTCTCTTTGTTTTGCTTTGAAATTGCATGTGTTTAACCCTTAAACGACGCCCAAGCCATTTTCTGGTTGATGAACTTCAGGGAATCTTTCTATGTAGGATAGAATTGCAATCATTCATCCTCAGAATTAGGGGTGGAAAAGGAAGATCTTCTACAATGCTTTCACTTCCAACGTGTGTTTTTAGATTTTTTTGAACCAATGATTCCCACGGTATCAAAATTCCTCAATTCCACGGCCACCGGCTCGTCGTTTAGGGGTTAAACACTTTAAAAAATGAAAGATTTTAGATCTCTTATTATCCTTTTTTGGACAATATATGCGTGAACCAAAATCACATGTAGGCACTCATAAGATCCCATTCATTTTGGCCAAGGAGTTGGATTTGCAAAGGATTACCAACTACCTTACCAAGGAAACCTTTTCACATTTAACGCTATGTTTCCTGCATTCTTTGGTGCATGGGAATCCTCTTTTGTTGCTAACATGAATATATAAAAATCAGGTTGGCTTATACACCCTCTGTCCCACTAAAAGCTTCCCAAATTCATCCTGCAAAGACTGTAAATCAGCCTAATTAGGAAGCTTTTAGTGGGATAGAGGAAGTATTCAATTTCCATTGGAGAACATGCAGCAGGAATTTCACAGTACATCAACAATATGTGGACAGTTCACAGTTCACACACCAACGACTGAATGAGAAAGACCGCCAATTTTCCAGAGTGTATTATTGTGATTTACATCAGTAGTACCACTGCATCACACTAATTGCACGTCACGTGTCCCTGCGCTGGTGACTCTTCCAGTAATCCAGTTTCACACCAAAACTGTCTTAGTTAAGAGAGTCCCAGACACGATGCTACATCCTAAAATCTAATAAATCAGCTACTCTTCTGCTTCTTCGACAGTCTCTACAAATTGCCCGGAGGCCTATTTCACACAATGCTAACAGCAATTCCATGAACTGTACAATACAGCAAGGAGTGAAAGTATCAAGCAGAAGCTACAGCTACGAAACTGCCTGCTGAGGAGACTCGGAGAGGGAAGAAATTTGTACTAATTTGTAGGTAAAGAATTATGTACTAGATAAACCAGTCGAGGGCCAGAGGCTTGAGACACTTATTGGGCATAACCCTCTCGCTTAAACTAAATTAGGACTACCAAACCTTGAAGACCCTCCGCAATGTGCCATGCGAAGATGAAAGCAAAAGTAAGGGGTTATGTACATGTAGAAGGGTTTAAGCAAACACCAGGGCGGGGGCATCCTGAAGGCAAAGGAAGCCTGAGATTGTCAGTGGTTCGGAAGGTCCGCTTCACCATTTGGTCCACGTACAAAAGACCCTGCAAGTGGTCAAATTCATGTTGTAATATTCGAGCCTTCCATCCGGTAGCTGTGAAGCGCACAGGTTGCCCATCTCGGCCCAGGCCTGTCACTTCAACCTCCAAGTGCCGTTGTACCAGGGCTCGATGACCGCCAACACTGCATCCAAAGAGAAAAATAAATAAATACACGGTGGCGAAGTTCAAAAACGCAATTTACGAAACACAATTTGAAGAATCTATGAGGGAGATGCACGATTTGGCGCAATTACTGTTGGAGTGGATTCAATGGTGTTCAGTTATAATGCGAGCTGAAATAAATTCAAAGACTGAGGAAATCTTTGGAGTGAGAAGATTTTGAAGTTACGAGGAACACAATCTTTAGAATTATCGTGGTCCACACGGAAAACTCTAGTACTTTGAGACAAGATCCTGGGGCTCGAAATCAAATTTTCCAGTCATGAAGTCCAACCTGAGGCAGCCTTCGAAGAAAAACGCGGTGCCACCACTTTCCTTCTTTTCCAGTCTTGGGTTGATGATCACCTGCCCATCAACTTCGTGTCAGTGAAAGTTTAAACACTAATCTTCTGTAAAACAATCTATGAGGACCCGCTCTATTCCCAGCCAACTTCGCTGAAACTTGAGAATAATTCCGGGCATGCCTACAAGAGGCCTAAAAGAATAGAAGATCATAGAATATTGTGAGTGGATAAGTGAGCTAGGTCAGTAGAGAAATCCAGATTTAGGGACCCACAATCGGTGCTATTTAAAAAAATGCACTGCATACGATTATAGACGTCACCGATTGTGCTTATCTCCTTTTCCCCCACGGTTCAAGAAATTTCCAGGACTACTACAATTAACTGTTGGAAGGAACCTCTGACGTGGCACACTCTAATAAATCCACTAACGAGAACAACGATAGGGTGCGAGCTTCTGTTCCGCACAAAGAGGCATTCTCAAGCGCCACAATTTGAAAGCTCTACACGACACTTTTGAGAATTTTGGGGACAAGATTATCGTAATTAGAATCACAAGGGCCGAAAATGGAAAGAAACGGTTCAATCTTGCAGTAAATTTTGCGAACTCTAACATCCCCTAAATTAACCAAAGAAACAAGCATGGTATTTACCATAAGATCAAAGGGTACTCTCTGCTGGGCTTCACACTCCTCAGAGGAGGTGTAACTCATGAGCTCCTTCGTGTCCTCCAATACAATAATCTACATCCGCACATTCTGCAACAGGCATCAGCGTCTGTGCCAACAAGGGGCGACAATGTTCGAACTCAAGACATTCAATTCCAGTACAAACAAGAAAGCAAGGCACAAGAGCGCGGGCATGTAAGCCACCACGATTATTTTTTAATTGTTTTTTAATTTAATTTTTTCCACTTGGCGAGTTGCAAACCTGTAAAGGAACACCAATCTGGGGAGCAGCCAGACCCACGCCAGGGCCGGCACGCATGACATCCACCATGTCATTGATGGTCTTCTCAATGCGTGCGCTCCCAATGTCTTCCTTTTTCACTTCTTCTGCCGGCTCATGTAGCACTGGATCTCCTGCCTGCAACCACAAACAGACATAATAGAAGTGTCAAGCTATCTGCTCCACAAGGAAAGGCAATTCTCAAACGCAAATTGAAATCGTAGCATGTCTGGAGCACGATGCTGAAATCTTAGACTTCCAACTTAGATTTACTGGAGCTCAGAATAGCATGAAGCTCAGAATTGCATGGGGCTCAAAGTAGAAGGAAAAGGTGAAATCTTACACTAGAGGACCACTGCTCTGACACTAGATTTTGGCACTTTGCAAAGATTTCGACACTCGATTCTTATGATGAAAGGCATCTATTATTTCAGAAATGTCAAGATTGGGAATCCTCTGTCCCCAAGAGGAGGTAATGCAAAGACAGTTCTCAAACTCTAGACAAGGGTAGTATTTCTGGGCCGAAATTCTAGGGCTCAGGGAATTTGTGCTGCTCAGAGAACGGAACACCACCCGGTGCATTCTCGTCATAAAACAGATACTGGGAGCGCACTCTAACCCATTGGCAATTTACGAAACAGAGCACTCCGACGATGTGTAAATGCGAGAGCAAGAACGCTGTCCCCCACTCTTTTCGAAAGCACAGAAAATGAAGATCAACAATCATGAAAAAAATTCTATGCCGAATCCTTAGGGCACCCCCAACCCCCAACCCCACGCACCCTGAAGTGTAAATCTCGGGTACATTCATTGCGTTGGCCATACACTGGGCATCACTCACTCCAACCCCTTGCCAATTTGCGAAAAACAGAGCAATTCAACCACCCGGTAAAGCAAGAGCATGAAATTAGACGATTCATTCCCAAATTCCTACTCATTACAAACAATGTAGATATTCACAAGTCCAATCCTGTACCCGATTCTTTCCACAACCCCACCTACACAAGGATCTCATGAAACGCCACATTCCAATGCATAGCCACTAAATCTACGCAAACCCCACCCCACGCTTAAAACAGAATGCAGGACTTACAACCCTGTAATCGTTCATTCATTGTACATTTTGCTCTTGCGCTTTGCGCGTAGAAAGAGAAATGCGCAGAAACGCACCTGCACAACTTCAGGGAGTTTGTTCTTTCCAAACCCAAAAAACGCCATGGGCACACTAACGTCACGCGCGTCGCGCACCCGAAGCGACGGCGCCTGACACACCCCTCGAAACGGCGCCGTGTCCATCAAGTGCGGCATTGCGCAATCCATCTCGTCACCACTTAAACGCAGCAATCTCGCGGACCTCTCCAAGGAACTACCACTCCTCGTCGTTCTTGGTTCCTCAAAGAAACAAGAAATCTCACCACTGACCCTACCTTCACGGCCCCCAAAACGCGCCCCACAATAATACCACCTCCCGCGCGTAATCACACCACCACTATTCCTCTCACTAACACTACTACTATTGCTGCTACTGCTACTACTGCTAATACTGCTGCTTCCAAAGAGGCTGCTCGAAGCTACTGTGACGACGGGTGAAACTCTGCACCTTGACGACGACGAATTGTTAATGTGTGGTGAACCACATGGCGCCGGCGATGGGATCGCGCCCGCCGTGAAACGCATGGTGGTGCTGGTGGGTAGTGATTGTGATGATGCGGCTGCTCCTGTAGCTGGAATTTCAGTGGGAGTGGGTAAACGGTAGCAGGTCCCACCCAGTGCCATGGCCATGGCCACGACCATTTCCTCGCTTGCTTAGCTTGCGGTGATTGCACCAATAATCTCTCGCAATGCGATTGCTCCAATCTTTTGCAGCGCCAAGGCTGCACGCAATCTGATGGAGGATGCAGCGACAGAGACAGCGCGGCCGCGGCGTCGCCAATCCTGCTGAGGGTGGCGATCTCTGCTCGGGATCTCTCCGGGGACTGCGACGGCGTCACCTTCGTTAGTGGCCAATCGTCTCGTCCCTCCGTCATGTTATCCCATCCGCCATGTGGGTTTGGGATAATGTAGAGTAATTAGGGGGGACTTCCGTGCAGAGTCAGAATTGGAAAACAAATTGCAAGTTTTCTGCAATTTGAATTGCTTCCATGATGTTTACACTTTCATGTGAGATGCATCTCAATTGTTGACAAATCTTGCACTACCATAGAATTTCAAGCTAAGCAATGCCAAAAAAAAAAAGGATTTGAGAAATCATGAATTTTCACAATGATTTATTCAATTAAATATCAGGTGTTCACTTAGGAGCGACTCCATATTAGCCAATCCTCTTTGAGCCTTGACTATGACTTTGAACTATAAAATTCAAATGCAATAGCAAGTAATGATGTACAGTGGAAACACCCAAAACCGTCCAAATAAGGAATGCAGCATAGTTGCAAGCATCTTTTCCTAAAAATGATATTTTTCTAGTATTAGCGAGTGAAAACCATAAATATTCAAAAAAAAAATTAAATTTTGTAGAATCAATATGTAATTTCTATAAATTTTCAAAGTGTTGGCTCTCTAGACCACTGGAACCATCCTATAGGTGTACCTTTAACTGAACACCTGTTGAAATCAATTGTCAGTGAATGAAAACTATACATCTGTCTTACAACTGCATCAGCAAATTAGAATTAAACATTTGTTGAACGCTTTAATGAATGCTTGTGGATAGATTTAGTGGTACTCTAGGGTCCAGGAATAGGTATAAGGATGGAAATGGGTGTTTCTCCCTTATGCAATACATATTTGGTGTGCATTTCAACAATCCTAGCAAAATGTAACAATTATATTTTTTAGATTTGGGAAGCTGTAAACTCAAGAATGCAAGCCAGAAGGGCATAAGATCAAACCCAATGTTATTGGGTGCACTTTCTCTCACAAATATTAGGAGGGATTTGAGGGCAGCAGAGGGCCGTTTCGGGACTGTTCCCGAAACAGGGTCTGGGAACGGCTGGCCGCTAGTCAGCATTTTAAAATAAATAAATAAAATTGGGGGGTCCTGAAATATGAAAAAAAGTCCAAAAAAAATTTCGGAAAAAAAAAGTCGATGACGTGGTAGTCGCTCGACCACGTCGGACTCCTGCAGAATTGCGTTCCCAGACCCTGTTTTCGCAATTTCGGGCTGTGGGAACTCACAGGCTCCTAGAGCCCTCAAATCCCTCCTAATGAATCACTCTCTTGTCATTTTTCTAGCCTTCAAACCTATTCTCCAATCCCTTGGAGACACCTAAAGTAGGGAGAAATTGCATTTGAGGAATAGCTTGTTCTTCTTGTCAAATTATATGTAACCAAAAAGTTCAATTCCAATGTTAAATTTGTATTTTAGGAGTTGAAATTTTGTTTCATCTACTTTTTATAGGCCTTTTCCTATAAATTTTTTACTTGATTTTTTAGCCACAACTTTTCTTCTTGCAAATATTGCACAAGTCTATATAGGAACTTTAAAAAAATCTTTTGTTCTTTTTTCAAAGGTTTGATCAATTGTGATGCATGGAAGTTCATTCTAATAAGAACAATTTTTATTTAGATAGTAGATTCCTAAAACCATGCCCAAATTTTGATGTACGTAAGTTCTACATCTTGAATTGAGTATCTTTTTATTTTCAAGATATCTTAAGGCATACTTTTGGACACACATTTGGAAATGGATATGCCTACCATAGGGGGAATCAAAACTAAGTAGTAGATTGGAAATTGAGCTTTTTGGTTTTAAAAAACTTGTTTGTATATGAAGCTACTAGCCATTCAAATCATAGTTAATAGTAAAGTTTGTAATATTTTTTCAAAACATTAGAAGAAGAATTGAATTTGAAAAGTTCCTTCATATACAAATGAAATATCAAAGGACATAGATTAAAGTATTGCAGATAAGTTAGCCCCATCATTTTATGGATGAAAAATACACAACTATCACATGATCATGTCAAAATATTTTTACTTGCATACATCAAAGAAGTAAAAAAGAAAACTAAGTTACGTTCCTACAATGCAAAAGGACTCAATGTGTTCAAGGAATGCTCCTAGTTGATCTTGATCTCAATGAGTTAGGGCTAACTTTCATGTGAGCCGGGCCAATAGAACTTGCAAGGGAGAGCTATAGTGACAAGTGAGTGATGACACTTCTATGTGAACCTGATGGGTGGGGAGATATCGAGTAAGAAAAGCACATGTAATGATTCCCTTGAAGTTCGATCAATCTCCACCAATCCCCTCGTCCACCAATATCAGTGAAGTTGGAACTCCTATTTCTCTACTCACCAAGGCCGGCAAGAGAATCGACAGGAGCTTCTTGTCGTCTTCTTGCTTTCTTACCGGCCCGGGTTACATGGAAGGTGGCCCTTAGTAGCCATCAACAATTCCATGTACATCCACAATTATTTAAGAGTATTCAATTATTACTCAAACAAAGCCTATTGTCATAGGTCTAAACATCAAATAGTTTTCATCAAGCAACAAGGTTTCCATAAAGACGTTGAGGTTGAAAAGTGGTCAATGGGTGATCTCTCAAATTATAATAGAAATGAACAATGGGTGACTTTTCATATTACTATAGAAATGAAGAATGTATCAAATATTGGTCTCAAAATCAAATTGCTTCTAAGTAACTACCTTAAGTCATAGGTCAACATCTTTCCAAGGTTCAACAACTTTTCGGAGGTCATTACCAAGAACAAATGGATTGAAAAATCAAACTATGCAAATGAAATGTGTCTAATGAAATCATGCAAATGAAAATGTGACAAATGTGATGAAATCATGACTCAGCGTGCATATAATATAAGAGAAATCTCACATTGCCAAACACCGTTATTTTTTGTACATAAGGGAGAAACACCCATTTCCGTCCCTGTACCTATTCCTGGACCCTAGAATACCACTAAATCTGTCCATAAGCATTCCTTAAAGCGTCCGACAAATGTTTAATTCTAATTTGGTGACACAGTTGTAAGACACATGTATAGTTTTCATTCATTGACAACTAATTTCAGAAGGTGTTCAGTTAAAGGTACACCTACAGGATGATTCCAGTGGTCTAGGGAGCCAACACTTTGAAAATTTATAAAAATTACATACTGATTCCGAAAATTTTGATTTTTTTTTAATACTCATGATTTTCACTCGCTCTTACTGGAAAAATATCAGTTTTAGAAAACGCTGCCTCCGCCTATGCTGAATTCCTTATTTGGACGGTTTTGGGTGTTTCCACTGTAGCAAAAACGACGTTCCCACCTTGGGCATGTGTTTACGTACTCTTTCCAACTCTGCTTCCACTGAATCTCTCTAAACCCAAGTCACCGAATTTCAATACTTTTCAAACCCCAAAAGACTGTACAGCCACCGAGCAAAATTCTCTGTTTTAGAAAACTTGGGCTTAAGCGTGATACGAACTCAAAGGGGGAGTTGATACTTGATTCCAAGAGTACTGCGCCATTCCGGCCGAGACTCGACTTCCTGCAATTTCGTCTTGCGGCACTGCTGCTGCAACTTCCTTCACCTCCTCTGGAGTCAGCTTCACAGAGGCGGCACCGACGTTCTCATCCAAATTGCGAATCTTGGAAGTACCTAGAACGCCAGAGAAACATGTCCTCAGAAATTGAAGATGAAGTCCAAAGGATAGTGATTTGAATAGCATTTGCAAAAGTTATAGGATGTCAAAGTGCAATTGGCAACTTTCCCAATAAAATGCACTACTTTCAGTGTCCTAGTGTTAACAATATTTGCGCAATCAACAGCTAATTAATGTCTAAAATTTATTAAGGCAAAGCTATTAGATATGTATTCGAAATTAGGCTTAATATCCATCTTTCTCAAGTTCATATAGAAATTCTAATTCATACAACTTAGTTTCAACTAGGAATAGTCAGAGCTGAATTTGAAAAAATCTTTAAAAAAAGAGCCTGATCATAGTTGCTTCCATGGAACTAAACTGTTCTGGAAGTTTCAAAAAATTTGAAGGAACAAAATCTATGAATCAATAGAGAGAAGAAATCACGTTCAGAAGGTTTGAATCCGGGAAATATGTTTTGGAAGCTACTTCAATAAAAATGAAATTGTTCGCTTTCAAGTGTTTGTTTTGCTCTCTCAAGGATTATGAACAATTTCAAATCTCCAGAAAATGTGGTCCAACCTGGGATGGGTACAACGTCGTCTCCCTGGTGCAAAACCCAAGCTAGAGCTAGTTGTCCAGGAGTGCACTTGTGTTTCTCTGCCAACGCTGCAACTCGCTCGAAGAGTATCTTGTTCTTCTCCAAATTCTCTCCTTGAAACCTTGAGTACAGTCTCTGAAGGTAAATCACAAGCCAACACATGCTTCACTATCACTTCCTTCGGCGAAGTCAAGCCCCGAGGGACCAAGTTTTGACCTCTCAACTGTGCAAATAGTCACATAAAAAATAAAAACTTCATGTTCTCACAATCAAGAGGTATTATCCAATAAAATTTCGTAATATATTGATCATGTTGACAGGGGAAGTTCAAAACGAAAATCATCGTTTGATATATAGCTGAATGCAAAGAATAATATCAGTCAAAGTTCACACTTGTGAAACAATATAGAAATTGGCGGAGGTTTGCTGAATTAACCTTTTTAAATGTCACGACCAGACATTAGGCCTAAACTTTCAGTGTATTTTCCAAATATTTAACGTCGAAGGGTCATCTGTCTCATATTAACAAGTGATCCAATGAACTAAATAATACAGATAGATTCAACTTACACGCCTGACGTCTGTCTCCGAAAGATTCGCCTCCACTGTTTTTGCAGAGAAGAAGCCTCGTCCAAGCGGACTATATGGCACAATCCCAATCCCCAATTCTCTGCAATAACAGAATGTGGAATGTATGAATCAGGGATAGCAACATAAATTTGGAACCATAGATCATGAATGATTTAGGAAGACAAAAATGCAGCTCCAGAACAATGGCACCAAAAACTAAATCAAGAAAATCCTGATTCTTCAAGAAAAATGGCGCGTTGTTGAAATGAGTTAATCCCCTAAATGTTCAACTGTCCACTGAATAGTTTGAAAGGTTCTCTTCATCCAATTAATAATCCTCATTGAGGACGCTTCAACAAGAATTGTCTACATAATATATCGATGGAAAGAAAAAAGAATGACGAATATGATATCAATGGATACTCTATAGATACTCTACAATTATTTGTTATGTTTTTTGAATATGATCTTACTATCTTTAGTCTGAGCACTTAAGTGTTTACTTAAGATGGCCCAAAATGTAAAAATTGATGAGCGGTCCAAATATAAGATAAATTACCTGCAGACGGGGATGATCTCCTCTTCAACGTCACGAGTCCAAAGAGACCACTCAATCTGCACTGCACTGATGGGATGCACAGCATGTGCACGTCTGATGGTGTCAGCGCTCGCCTCTGAGAGCCCAAGGTACTTAACTTTCCCTTCTTCTACTAGCTCTTTCAATGCTCCAACCTTGACAAATCATAGGAATCATAAGCTCAATGAAGCCCAATTTAGTAGAGTAAGTTCGAACTCAAAAATATGATTTGCAGAGTGTGGTGATACCCCATAATCTTTCGCTTCTTTAGCATTGTGGTGTTCTTTTTTAAAACCTTTGAATGAACATGATTCAACAAAATTCAAAAGTTGAAGTAATTGTGTATAAGAGATGGAATTTAGACTAACTATTGCTTGAAAGTTGGGAAGCTCCAAGAGCATTATCGAGCCAATCAACCCGATCTGAAGAGGGGATCTCTAAGTTTGGTTGATCTAAGAGCTTATAGTGATAGAGGAGAAGAATTTTGGTTCCAATACCTTTTAAATTATCCAATGAGACATAAACATTTCTTGGTCTACGTAAAATGTGTATCTACAGATGCCAAGAAGGTGAACTAAAAACAAATGAATACCGTGACTTCAATGGGCACTGTGGGGTCAACTCGGTGTTGGTAGTAGAGATCGATGTAACCAACGCCTAGACGTTCCAAACTGTCGTGGCAAGACTCCTTCACATGCTTCGGATCGCCCCGGATTTGGATCTTGGTGACGTCGCCATCTTGGAAGTTAATGCCGAACTTCGTTGCTATTTGGACTTTGTCACGAGGTAAAGTCTTCAAAGCCTGTCAATTTAGATGGTTCCAAATTTCACCTCACGAGAATCAATGAAGAATGCGGCAAGTCTTTGACTTAAACATAGAAAAAGGTTGGAAAAAAGAAGGTCCTCACATACTTCTGAAAAGACACAGGCCTGTGTTTGGACTGGACACTGGACTATTCTCAAACGGTCATTTTTGGTAAATTGCCGGAATTCCACGACTCGAAACAGAAATCTCTACCTGCAGTCCTAATTCTTAGAGCTTTGAACAGATGAATGTCACCGTTCATGGCTCCCAGAATCAAGTCAAATTAACAGAAATGACGAGAGCTGGAAAGTGAATCAGTCAGCATTGTACCAGTCCAAGCAGTTTCTCGTTGGTGTATGGGCCATATGCGTTGGAGCTATCAAAAAATGTGACGCCCTTGTTGAAAGCATGGTGAATGAGGGCCACGCCGTCTTTATCCTCCAGAGCTGTGCCATAAAATGCTGACAAGCCCATGCATCCCAGCCCCAACGTTGAAACCTGCAAACCATTAACCATCTCACCCACTCAGGTATTCAACGACTACAACAAATTGTCAGGTACAGAAGAATTCTACACCCCAGGTTTCATATGGGTTACCAAATCCTACATCGAGTTAACTGATTTGAAACTCTATACAAAAACTGTCAACGATTGAGTCCTTAACCTCTCACAAGAAACGAGGTTCAAGAATCCTGAAGACCTTGTGATTGAATTAGTGATGAAAATCCAAAATCTCATTATAAAAAGCGCTCCCCTTCTACTGCACATCGCACACAGTTATTCGATCTAGTCTGGAGAGGAACCGTTGGTCCTAGTTGCCCATACAAGAACATCTACTTGTAATCCTATAATTGATGCGAGGCACCTTCCATACAATGCATTCCAAGTAAATTTATTATCATCTCGCACAGAATTGATGTACGATGGAGAAGGGAAAATTGCCGAACTACTCTGAAAATTGCTGGTAATATCCTGGTGAAATCCGAATATGAAAAGCACAGCAAAGTGCACAACTGGTGCACAATTTCGGAGTGTAATTCACCGTGTCCAGTGAATGTTACCATACATCCAGCAGGAGGTCACCCTTGAACCCAACACCGTACCCATTCCACGCACTGCAATTATCCTAAATCAACACGATTCAGAGCACCCACATTCCAACATTCTAAACCCGAGCTCCCTAAACCCGAGCTCGGACATTTCCCTTACTCATTCCTAGAATAAATGACAGAAGTGCACTAGCTGCAAATTACTCCATTTCTCTTCCCCGGATCGAATTAATCCGTTGAAAAAAGAGTTCCATTCCAATTGAATTGAAGTGAGGGACGCACCTTCAAGCCTTGAGAACCCAATTCACGCACCCCTAACGCCATGACCGATCTACCAATCGCTTCGATCTCCAAAGGGCTCTTGCTGTGCTAACTTAGTAATTTAGTCGACCGAAACGGAGATTTAATGTGGAAAGAGATTCTACACACTTGCCGTGATTGATCCTACTTGAGCAAGTTAGATCGAGCACTTGATGGTCGATGAGCTCTGAGGATCCAACACCACATTCGTCCTCGAAAGGGGAAGACGATCGATTGGGGATGAATTGAAACTACATACTTAAATGGAGTGCGACTAACTTGCTTCCCACGTCTCGTGATGTAAATTAATGGAGCGCGAAGGAGCGCAGGAAATTTTGGTTGAACTGGGGTGCAGAAATATCGTTGTTACAAACCAGAGAGAGGGAAAGGGGAAGCAAGTTGCTGGCCTCTGCAGTCTGCACAGTCAAGCTCTCGCTTACAGGAGTGAGTGAGGAGCAATGAACGGGGAGTAAGGTAGAAGGCTCAGAAATGGAGCATCTAAGGGCTGATCTGCCTTTTTCATGTAATTAAACAAACGGAAATATTTCTAGCCCATTTTTCAGAGGAAGAAAAATAGATGAGGAATCTAACACAAGTGATTTCATACTTTTTGGAGCATTTTTGAATTAGTTATGAATTTTCAAACAAAATGTGTTATAGGTCCCTATTTATGTCCCTAGGTCCTCCATGAATGGTTCACTTGCAACTTCAAAGAAAAGATGGAAAAGCAAGGAGAATGATTGGCTCTCACTATTCCCAATGCTTCTATCTTCATTTCATTCAATGAGTATAGAGGTCCATTTAAGAACCACATATTGTTCATTTCAATGCCTTTTATAGGTTCCATTCTTAACCCCTAAAGGACCGCAACTATGTTTCCACCAAAATTGCTCCAAAACTATCATTTCTAGGACAACTACCAAATTTCAGAAAAAAAACCATTTTTTGACATATGTAATCGTAGGATCTTTTAGTGCACGAGTTTGGAAAGATGTAAAAAATTTCAGAAATTTCTGCCATGTAGATTGCAAGATATTAGTGTTTGCAGTTACAAAAATCATTTTTTTCCACTACGAAAATCCGGGCAGTTGCACTTCAGAAGGCCACGTACATTTGTATGAAAAAATGTCCAAAATGGTTGCAACTCTTTGAATTAATTCTCCAATTCAAGTTGGCTACATGCTTGAAAATTTTCATATCATTTGGAATTGTACAACATGTACAAAAAAATAGTAAGTAGGAAGAAGAAGAGAATGATTCAAAATACAAAAATGGTAACAATTTATTTATTGAATTGAAAAATGTCAATCCCAATGGTTCAAATGTCATAATAAACAATCTATATCCAATGTTTTTATTCTTTTTCAAAAATTTTGAAAATTGAGTAAAATAAAGGACTTCAAAGTTTATTTTAGAGAAGAGAATCCATAACTACCCGCAAACTAAAATTCTTCATAACTTTTGATTCATCAATCCAAATGGAATGATTCAAAGCTTTCCATGTATATATAAATCTATAAGACCAAATTCAAATTTTTATTTCCAAAAAAAGTGATTTTTTTTTATCTGCCCGAACTACCCGAGTTGAGAAACAAACAACATTTTATGCAATAACTTTTCAACAATGTAGTCAAAAGTCACGAAAATTGTTGGGCTTTGAAGATCCTCCTCGTCCACACCTTCTATTAAATTTTGGTTCCAAAATATTGAAATCTTTAGCCACACGTACCTGCCCAAAATCGCTATGTTGCCAAAAAAGGCATGTTGGTCCTTTAGGGGTTAATGCCCGCTCTATTTTAGAGCCTCCTACCTTACGGCATTTAGTTACATTGTAGCCGGTTGATTTTGAGATTTTCCAATTGGGATCAAAAAGTTTCAGCAGAGGTTCTGGATGAAAAAAAAGATTTTCGGAAATGGACCGGGTAGAAAAATAAAATGTTGGGTCCATTCTAGGGGCATGTCGAAAAATTACCAATTCAAAATATATGATTCCGGTTTTTAGCCGGTTAGGATTATACTTTATAGGAAATTATTTATATAATAAACTAGGTACTAAGCCACAATGGTACATATTACATAGTATCCTACTTTAGGAATTTATAGACCATAACTTTAGTGCTTTACTAAGAGTGTAAGAGTCTTACACTCACTAATTGCTTTTTATTGTTTTAGCTTACCTACTCCAAGTTTGTAACAAACTTACAGGCTTACAAAAAGTGAGTTATTATTTTACTAAGACTCTTAGTAAACCAATAATCAGTCTTTTACAAGTGGTTTTTAATTTACTATTGATAAAAAAAAATTGCAATGAATGATGGCAGTATAACACAGCTTGTAGGATTCACAGCCTCACAAGGTCACTCAATCACTCTCACTCAACAACTCAAAATCAACCTGAAACTTAGGGTTTAATGTTTTCACAAATCAAGTTCATAAGCTTCTTGTGACTTGTATGTTCTTGTTGCCTTCTTTGTTGTGCATGTTTTTTTTATTATCTTTAATGGCATTGTGTATGCATGTTGGTTGGTATGTTATTCATCCCATTTTTTTAGCTCATGTACGTTGTTTGATTTTTGTAAATGGTGGCTTGTTCTCACTCTTTTTCCCATTTGTTTTGCTCATTATGTTTTGATTCTTGTAAATGTGAATGTTGTAGGCATGTCATACTAACCAACCTCTTGAAAATGCACAGATCCTTTTTTAGATTGGTGCATTTTTGGAAGGTTGAATCCCTGGCCCTAAGTTGGTAGGGGCAATGCTAGGTTCAAATCCTGCTAGGAATAAGGTAAAACATCCCATAACAAACCAAATGAGGAGTTTGCCCTCATGTCACTGCTAAAATCTTCTAATTTTTTTTCCACATGTGGACAAGTGATAGAAATGATGTAAGCAATTGAAACTATATTTTTGGACAAAGTGTGAATTTGTTACAACTTTTTGAAATGTTCTACCCATCATGGTTTCTAGACTACTCCAAAACCAACTACAACTATATCTATAATGGTCATCTTATTCACCTAATGCAGTCAAAATATTTTTTAACACAAAAAATTTGAAAGAGTCACTTTCTACACTAAAATCACACTAAAAAATTAAAAGTTCCTATTATGGTCACTAATCACCCCATTCCAGTTAGCTAAGACATCGATTGTGGCCAAAATCTCATTGTCTAAAAGAAAACTATAATGGGCTCATTCCTAGGAGTTTGTAATGGGTAAAAAGTCTGTAATGGGTTGTTTTACCTTATTGCTTATGAACACTTTTGAAGCAAAACAAAGCCACTTCAAGAATGAAGAAGGAAACCAAAAAGAAATTACAACCGTCCAGATTCTCACCCTCAAGGAAAATTTCTATTTGGAATAGGACAATAGCAGCAATGCCACCAGGAGAAAAAAATATTCTAAGAAATTGAACAGCCAATTTTGCAACCTCTCGACATACATCCGGACAATTTTTTTAAAAACCAGGGTGGATGAAACTTTGCCAGAAATCTACCGTTTAGCCCACAAAACTCCCTGGAGTGTGGTGAGGAACATTGATACATACACAGAGGTAAGACTTTTCTTCCTTCAATGGACAACATGAAGAGTTGCCTTTACAAACCATTACATTTCAACTTAAAAAATTTGACACTAGTTCTACAAAGGTCCAAAAAATATGAAATGACTTGGCTTGAATGCCAATTCCATTTTACTTCCTATGAAAATTTACTAAAAAGCGTTTCATAGAGTTTAGCTTCCCCCAAAATGCAACTAGCTCTTAAAAGGTTGCTTTAAGAGCATGATGTATCTTGAGGTATGTAAGAGTGAACACCCTAAAAAATGCCATTTTAGGGTACTATGCCTAGTTATTATTATTAATCATTAAAGGTTGAACCTATAACCACTGATTTTAAGCCTCAATGCCCATCACTTAGTTCATTGCCATTTTCAAATTAGATATGTATGAAATTTTTTATATTTATTTTTTCAAAGATGAAGCTACATGTCTTTTTCACTTCAAGAAATTTTAAGATTTTTTTGATGAAAATTTCTTTTATGAATTTTTTTTAAAAGTGAAGAAAAATCATGTGAAATAGAAAATCATTTCAAAAAAATCTGAAAATTACACCATGGGTGTAAATTATAGGGACAAACATCATGATGTAAACTCAAATTCCGTGTGATTCCAAAATTAGAGTATAGAAAACATCAAAAATATATCCAAAGTTCAAATCACAATAAAATATTCAATATTATGGATTTTTCCAAAATTTGAATTGGAGTTGATACTAGAATATATGACCTTCATTTTGTTAGTTTGGCTCAAATTCAAAAAATATCATTTTTGTAAAGAAATTTTAGATTTAGAGTAAGGAGAGACAACTTTCCAAAATTAAATACACTAAAAATAGCATATGTTCAGATCCAGTTTTTTTACCAATTTCTTATTCACGTGAAAACAAACACTTACACAACAACAAAGTGAATTAGGTACTTTTAATATTCCTTTGTGAAAGGTTCAGAAAAAAGAAACAGATGAAAAATTGCTTTCAGTGTCCTTCCACATTAGTGCAACATCATCCAAATGCCACAAAATGGCATCATTGGCATCAACGATGCTAGTTTGTGAGCCTAAAAGCATGAGCTTGTGAGCTGTGAGTGTAGGTTTTGAGAGCCCAGAGAATTAACCAAAAAAAATTTTGAATTTCTTAAGCCAAGAGAAAAAAAAAAGTGAAGTCATTTTTTTAAAATCTATTTATAGTAAAATTTCAGCTTCATGACCGTGGACCTATGACCGTGGAAATGTGGTTAATGTATTTTAAAATTTCAAACCCTACTATCTCCAAAGGGCCTCTCAATACCTTCCAAAAAAATTTTGAATTTTTGAATTTTTTTTGAGGTTCAAAATCCAAAATCCAACAAGGGATTTTCTAGGGTGATGGAGTTGTGAATTTTTTTTTTTTTCCGATTTTATCACCCTGAAATTGATCTCTCGGTACCGAGAGAAGGTTTTCAAGGGTGAAAAGTTGCAAAAAAAATGAACTAGTAACATAGTCGGGAAAAAAAAATTGAAAAAAAATGAAAAAAGAAAGTTTTGAGAGTTCCAAAGCCCTCTACCTCCAAACCCCTTTCAATATCAAGAGGGATTTTGGAGGGTGATCGAGTTGCAAAAAAAATTTGAAAAAAAAAAAGACTAAAAAAAAATTGAAAAAAATTGAAAATTTTTTTTTTGAAAAAAAGAGTTTTGAAAGTTACAAATTTCAAATCGCATGAGGGGGATACTAGATATAAAAATTCAAAATTCTTAAAGCACGATAATAGGTCCATGCCTTAAAAATTACTAAAAATTTCACCAAAAATTCTAGGCTCACAAGCTCACAGGCTCATAGACTCACACTCGCAGGCTCACAAAATAGCATCCCCGCATTGGCGTTAGTAGGTTAAGTTAGATTAGTCAAATTTGTTTTTTAAATTACACGTGAAAAAAGGTTCCATCACTCTAAAGAATATAACTATGGATACCCTATACAAAAGTTACAAATGGTCAAAGTCTTTTTGGAAGGGGTTTCAAAATCATTTTTTCCACACAATTCAAGTACATATTGATTTTGGAAATCTACATTGAATAGGGGTATTAAAGGGACCCATACTAATTAATTGACATTTCACACTTCATAAACATGCATCAATCACTGAAGTGTCTAAGGGTTGTACATCATGTTTCAAACATTAACAATTTTCCATGATACATTCCTTTAATTTTTTGGTCACTTTAATACCCCTATTCATTGTATACAAAGTAATGATGGTGGTTTTAGGTCAATGGTGCATTTCAAGGGATCCATTTTAATTAAAAAAATTGGACCCTATTGTTGAGAGCCAATTACATCATCCATGCATTCTAATGTCTAGTTAACCTTGAAGTACTCCGACATCTATATTCTGGACGATGAACACAAGGCTTCAAGGCACTATTTCATCCAATTAACTTCTCATTTATTAAATGTAACACTTGAATCTACAAAAGACAACCTTCTTTAATGACCAAATTTTTAAGTTCTGATAAATGATATATCTGTACAAAGCTATAAGCAAAAATGTACAAAAAAACAAAAAAGGATGGAGACACTTTAGGGTTAAAATTGTACAAGTAGTAAAATTGGAGTTGAAAGAAGTAGAATTGGGTTGAATAGTTATTGTTTTATAACATCTTGAATTGAAATCCCCTCATGGATTACCACAGAAACCATATACAAAGTTTAAAGAACCACAATAGAATTTTTTCTTAAAAAATTGTAAAATTGTCACCAATTTAGATATGTGCAATGACCAAAGGTCTACAATGGGTATATATACATCCTAGTTCATCATTGTAGATTCTAGACTTGAAGTTTTGCATTGAAAGAAGCTACATGCAATGAACTTTGAATAGGACCTTAGTTGAAAAGTAGGCTAGTGCTACAAAAAGATGCTTAGGGACTCTTATAGGCTAGGTGCTTCTTTAATTCTTTAACCTCACAAATTGTGAGGCTATTCTTTCATAAACTCCAATTAAAATTGTCATTTCTATTGCAAAAGAATTTAGAAATTGTTTTCTTTGCATTTTTTACCATGGGGGTTTGTACTAGACTATTGTAAAAGTGCATGGAAGAAATAATGAAAACTTTGACCATATAGATTGCAAAATATATGCATTTCAATTGAAGTAAATTGTTCATTTGGTACCTTATCTACCTAGATTTTTTGGCTTTGAACCTTTTCATCCTAAACTTTTTTATTTTTGAAAAATAAATTGAAAGTCTAGGAAAAAAATTCAAAAAAATGTAGTTGATTTTCATTCTTACAAAAATAATTAAGTAGAAGTAGGTTGAAGGGATTGAAGTGAAAACTAAATCATTAAGAGCTTTAAGATAGGATCAAGAGACAATAATCCCAATGGTGAAATTATTCTAGAGAGCAAAATAAACCTTATAGAACTTTTTTTCTTGATAAATTATGAAAATTCCATTAATAAGTGAATAGAATATGTTTAGATTGCCCTCCAAAACAAGATTTTTGCATAACTTTTTTTTAACTAGTCCAAACAAAATAAATCAAATCTTTTTATGTAGGCAAGAAAATTATTTATGAGAAATTTCAGAAATTTTATTTTTATTTTTTGTGATTCAATTGGTGTTGCCTAATATAAACCCTCAAGTCGGCACTTAGAACTTTGGGTCTATTTTTCGCGAATGTTTTGCAGAATTTAGTCAAAATATAGAAGAAAAATACGTAAAAAGAGCGTTAGGAGAAGTTTGGTAGCACTCTCTACCAAATTGGTGAAGAAACATCTTAGAAGGTGAAAAATTCCTAATTCTAGGAATTTTCATCATTCCAAGTCTTAGAAGTGAGTTTGAGAGAATATTTAGTAATTTCGAGAGACGTGAGGATATGAGAGTTAGTCAGTCCTAGTATCTGTCTGTACAAAATCAACCTTTTAAGGATGCATATGGAATATTAACTAAGCCAACAAAGTCTATTATAAGTTTAGAGAGTCTACCAAAGTTTATATCCAATTCTAGTGTAAATTGAATTTAGAGGTAAAACTTTTACATGTAAATTTGAGAGTTGGAGTACTAGAGTATTGAAGATGGTAGAATTTCCAATTATGATCTACAAAGAGGTGTTCCAAGTGTAGGAGCATGCCAGGAGCGAACAAGAATCAAACAATTGTCCGAGATTCCCGGGTATCAGGAATTAAATTGTCCAATTGGGCAAAATAATTCCAAATTACTAAAAGTAGACAGGTGCAAGTGAGCGTAGAACTTATACTTAGAGTCTAGGAGTGTCCTAGATGTTACCCAAACTATTTCAGATTTTTCCAAAATTCCACGTTGACTCCATGAAAAGTCAACTACACATAAACATATTTGTAAATTCTTAGAAACTACATATGTTGCGATAAAATCTCACTAAAAATTAGATAGGTTTTTGTGTGCTTAATAAGTGCCCAATTAAATTTGAAGACATTCCGACACTCCCAACTACCAGAACTAGCATCGACATCAAGTTTCATGAGAATTTACAACTTGGCGGCGAGTTGACCAGCGTACCAAGAGCAAATGATGTCCGATTGATGCAAATGAGGAGACATTCCTTGATCTCACAAACATTCCTATCGACCCTGACTTGACAGATTCATCAAAAAATGCAAATTCCAAAAGTTATATTTTTAACTTTTAATTGGAGTTACTGTAATTCCAATTTGTGCTTGCAAAGGGCCTAGGAGTTAGGGATAAGGGGTCCTCTTAGGCTAGTTGAAGACAATGGTGCAGACGGATTTTTGTTTCAAAATGTTTCCTAAAAGATAAAGAGGGTCAGCTCTTAATTTGACTTTTTAATCGTTAATTGTGGTTAATTAAAAGAGATTTTGAAAACATCTCCTGAAAAATCAAAGATTGAATTTGGTCAAGATCTCTTTTTTACATAAAAAAACATCTTTGGACTAAAGAAAGACAATTTGCAAAATAACTTTTGGTTAATTTACAAAATATCTAGGTAGATTAGAGTTAATTTCAAAATATCTTGGGTTAATATCTTGGATTTGATTTGGCCATGATTTGATTAGCTTAATGGGGGAGGTTCTAGATTTTTTCACCATTAAACAACTATTATTGTGAAATTACATTAGAATAGTTTAGGGGGGGAAATAACAAAGTGTTTTCATTGGCAACTTACTGGGGAGGGCCCGGCTACGAATATATAAGGGCCCCCCTCAAGGTTTCTAATAGCCTTATTTTTTGCACACAACACTTTGTTCTTCTACTCTCATCTAAGTGCTACCAGTGTGGTCGGAGCACTACTTGGATTAAAGACCTTGGCCAAGTTTATGTTATTTTCTGTTGTTGGAACTTTGGAGGCTTAGGGCCCCTTCAATTGAATCTATTTTTTCATTTTGCGTAAGAAGATTGACCTCAATTTCTCGTTGGACATTATTTTGTTGAAATTTTGAGATTTTAGTATCAAAGTTTGGTTAAACACTGTAATGTGTACATCCTTTGGTTTTTAAAATTTAAAGGTACTAAGTTGTGGAATTTCAATTATTGACCACCAAAGTTCGGTTAAATACTGTCATGTGTACCTCCTTTGGTTGTAAAATCTTAAAATACTAAAGACATTTTGAGAATTTAACCCCTTGGGGACTATGAGGACACATTGTGTCCTCTCATGAACTTTGCACATTGCTTGTACAAAAATTGTTATAAAGTTTGCCCAAATGATATACTACTAAATTCTTATAAATCAGACTCACTTTACAAGTGCAGGGTTTGATTTGCAAAAATGTACAACATTGATTTTTAAAATTTTCTAAAGTTGCTATCGAGAATTTTTTGGGGTGCCTTTTGCCGAGTGTACCGGTCCCCAGCCTGGTACAGTTTTGCAGGCTGGGTATGAGAAGGCCAGGTTTGGTACCTATGCTGTGCAGACGCACGAAGTCATTGTAGGAATCTCTACTTCGCGGAGTCACATTCATCTTGATTGACTCCCACCAGAACTCAAAAACGAACACATCGTCTTCATCTAGGATTCTTTCCTCCACTCCCCTGCAAAATCTCAAGGATTGGCAAACGTCCCTTTCTTGGTAGTTTCACAAATGAATGTTGCAAGTGCTTGCCAAATTTCAGTTAGTTTTTGTTTGTTTTAGGTGCACAACCACGTGTGTCAATTGCGATGAGCACAAAGCTTGATGGTTGCCTTCATGATGGAGCAATCAAAGAGGCTGCATGCACCACCGGCTCATCTTGAGAAGGAAGCAGATATAATTGAGGCGTTTATAAAGGGACACACTCGAAATTCAACAATAATTGAGCGAATTCTAAGTTATATGAGTGAGGATTTTCTGAGGAGTCTTCCTACCAAGCGGGGTAGTCATAAGTTGCCACCCTCTCCTTCTCTGAAAGAGTGGAGGTACAAATTCTACCGTTCTGTGGTAGGTTTTTAAGGCTGGTGTGAGCAATGACAGTTTCTACAACAAATTTTGTACATTGTCAGGCATCGGTTGTGGCCAAATATTAGGGTTTCCCAATTTGGTGAGGAATCTGCAAATAGTAGTGCCCCGGGCTCTAATACGTACGAGGGGAGTACACAGGCAAGCAGAATTCCGAGAGGCGTAGTCATGCACACTAGAAGGAGAGATATTAGGAGGCAAACTGAAGTAGAAGGCCCTACAATTGGATTGGGAGCTTGCGTCTCTGGAACACATTAGATCCAAGAAACAGACGAGACGAGCAAAATCATCGAATGCAGGGCACATTCACCTCAATGCTTCTGCAATTGAAGGACACAAAGACCCTATGAAGCTCACGGGGGATAGAGAAGGGGGTCGTCATGTTTGTGTGTGTAGATCGGCAGTTACTAGTTGAAGACTGCCAAGAAGGGACAATTTTGCTCCATGGGACAATTCACCACCACACTCCCCGCTTCCCATGCCCGAAGGATGGACTAATCTAAAGGTGGACATTTTGCCAACAACGCCACCTATGTTGCGGAAGAATGTGTGACAACAAATTTTATTTTTTGGTGAAGGATCGGAGACTGCTATCGGAGGGGTTGCTATGGCGGAGGACACCAACGTTGAAAAGGGCCTGCAGGCGCCAACAAACTTTGGAGACGAACTTCCACAAATGACAAGGACCAAAATCAAGGATCAACGGCAATTGTATGGATCTGGTGAATTTCTATGTGAGGTTCTTATGCTAGCTGAGAAGTTGGTTGGGGTTTTGAAGAAGTGGTCACACATAGACCGTTTTTTGGCATGCATTCACTCAATGTACACCAATGTAGCTAGTGCAGAGGAAATCTACCAAGTCACTTTCAGAGGAAATACTAGCCTAGTTCATATTCGAGCAAGTGACTGCATTGACATGAGTATATAAATGGCGTTGGCCGAATACAATGGCATTCCGGCTATACCGAAGGGCAACGACTACGAAGGACATGATACAGGTCATTAGAACTCTGAAACCGAGTGAGAGGAAGGGTCAGGACATGGAAGTGATAGCGATGCCTTCTTCGAAGAATTCTTGGCCAAGTGCGGAATACATCATGGAGATCGTTTGTATAAGCCGAAGAAGTTAGCACACGAGGGAGAAGGAAGGGACGTCCAAGTGGTCGTACTAACCGCATGTACGTCGAAACTTGGTTCGCATTCACAACAATAAAATGGTACTTTTGAATTCTCCAATCCCGTAAAGGCCATATTTCAACCGCATGCCTTGTCTAATGAGTTGGGGGATTCTAAATGGGAAGCGGTGTTTAGAGACTTCCCTGAGGCCGATCTTTATGACTTTGATAGCGATGTTGGTTCTTTGGAGGAGGCAACCCATCACTTACTCGGTGAGATAGGAGTTTACACTACGGATGTTGAGAACTTACCATTTGAGGACAAGTATGTAGAGTCAATGTGGGAGAGTCGCGAACTCGCGATTGGAATTTTGAAGGGTCTTGGAGTGAATTCATTGGATTGAGACTAGGTCCAATTGCCTTCTACGGTCATAAAAAACCTGAATTGCATTTGTTTTTAATACTTTTTTGGCCACAGGAGATGTTGCAACAAATAGTGAGTCACACAAATTTGTATGTCAATCAAAGAGTATACAAGGGGAAGGGTAGAAGTCTAGATAAGGTGAACGGGGTCCTCATTGGAAGAAACTAACCGTGAAGAACATCCAATTAAACATTCTTGCACTTGGGGGGGGTGACATTGCACTTGGCTTTCTTGCCATCTAAAATGAACAATTTCAAATAATGGGGGGAGGGGGGAATGTCAAAAAAATCAAGTAGTCCTTGTAGTAGAAAAAGTTCAATGAACGCTTGGAATATACATCAAAACTTAGTATTAATTGAAGAAAATCTTGTATATTTTTCTCTCCAAACTAATTATAAGCCACTTTACTTTGTAGTTTGTACTTGAATACACTTGAACACAAAGAACTACTACATCAACAACGTAATGCTTGACTACTACTTCTCCACTACGCATTCCAATCATTTTCTAGACGGTCGTAGTCCAAGTCTTCCATTTGCTTTGCCAAATACTCCAGAAGATGGGGTTTAGCATCTACCAGAATGATCACTGTCTTTTCTGTTTGCACTCCATGCACTGTAATGTTGGATCGTATTATATTACCACTTCGCCCTCGACGAGAGACATCCACCCATGAATATATGGCACTTTCTTTTTCAACCCAATCCATGTTTTCACCTGATGGTTCCCATGCTGATTCTATGCAATTAGTATACCTCACTTTGTGACTTCCTGCTTCATCTTGTGCTCCTGATTTCATACTAGGCCAATACCACAAGACTTTCATCTTCTTGGCCTAATTTCCTTGACCTATCTCCAACACCTTTGCTAGATAGAAAGGTACTCTTGCTCTTACTTCCGTCAATTCCACTTGAAGAGCTACAAATTGCCCTATAACAACATCATTCTCTGGATTGAATGGAGGAAAAGGATCATCGCTTGCAGGCCCTATTGTTTCATGTGCCATTTGGATACTTGTGTCTCTATTCCTCCCTCAAATCACTCTTTGTGATTTTGCTTGACGTGGTCGATCTTTTCGAGGTCCAAAATACCCTCTCCGCTTTGGATTGGGCATTGTTGCCATAACCACATCGAAATGGTACTGTAAGAATGCTCTCAACAAGGAGGGATGCATGGGCTTGATTTTGTGGCATTCCAACTTCTGGCAAGTAAGTTATTGAATTTCAAAGTTTTTGTGGTTCTCAAGAACTAGAAAATTACTTTTACTTCTGCTATGACTGAGGCATGAGCACAGGGCACACTGGTCAACCGTGAATGATTGCTTTCTATTCCTCTTACCTAAAACCCAAATGAACCAAATTTACCGGTTATGGATTCTCTTACCATGACATTTGAAATTGAAACCCCTTTCAGGCTCGGCCAAAAATAAAGTCCACTAATGTTCTCAAAACTAGCTTAAATTCGCTCATTTTCTACTTAATCTTTTGATGCACTTCGTATAAATTTTTAAAAATCTTGTCAAAATGAACATTTACCTAAAGGTATGTTCCACTTGTGCTTAGTTTTCCGCTGTTTTGTGCACAAAGTGGGAAGAGCACGAATATCAGAGCCATGCCAAGGAACAGTGGAAATCGATCCTATAGAGAGGGGTGCTCTGGAGCAGGAGTAGGTGCTTGGGTAATACGGAACGTTGTAAGAATATGGTACAGTGCACATATCAGACATACAACATGCCATCCGCCATGACATATGGTGGGGCGTGAGTGGTTCACCATTGGCACTGTTTGTAACGCTACCCTTCCTGCACACAAGTCTCCACCACGCCCTACCACGCCTTGCCAGTTTTTAATTTTTTAATTTAATTTAATTTTATTTTTATTTTTACAAAAATAACCACTACGTTTCAACTTCAAAAAATTGAAATTAATTCTGTGAAGGTCCAAAAAATATGAAACGACTTCGATTTGATGTCAATTTCATTTTATTTTTTAGGAAAATCTACTTAAATTTGTTCCAAGATGTGAAGCTTCTCCCAAAAGGCTATTAGATATGAAATGATAGCTAAAGAGCAAACTACATTGGCTTTGATGTGTTTTCTAACCAACAATGAAAAGAAACAAGTTATACAAGCATAAATGTGTTTTTTTCTTTTATCTTATTTTCTTTTTTAAAACGCATTGACAAATGAATGTGTCTTTTGATTTGTAACCCTTCCATGGAAATGAATTGCACCATTACATAATTTTTTTAGCATGAATTACAATTCACACTCGTAAATTTAATCCCCACATGCCAAAATTGCATTATATGGCAACATAATAATTTGGAGCAATCCACTACAAATGGAGTTTTTATTTTTTTTCCTTATAGTCTACATTGCAAAAAAAATTCTTCATAAATTATTTTTTCAAGAGATAAAAATTTGATGTTGTTTTTTAACCCCTAAATGTCCAAGGCACCCAAAAGTGGTGTTGAAAAAACTTTGAAGTTAAATAAAAGCTTATCCAATTTCTATTTTTAGTAGTTTATATTTTTGGAAGATTTTTTTTGAAGTCTAGTTCTAGCATCAATAGTCCAATTCTGAAAATGAACAATTATGATTTTTCTATATAAGATTCAGTCAGTGATCCCAAAATTGGCTAAATTTCGCTCATTTTCTACTTAATTTTTTCATGCCCTTTGTATAAATTTTTGAAAATCTTCCAAAAATGAACATTTGGCTAAAAACCCCGAATCCATTTTGAGATCACTGGATTCAGTGCAAGGGTACCCATGACACATATGTCATATTGAGAAAGTATAATTTATGTCACTAAGTGCACTAACCCCTCCCACAAGAAGTTAATACACTTAATGACACATGATATTGAGAAAATATATTTTATGTCACTAAGTGCACTAATCCTTCCAAATAAGGTTAGTTCACTTAATGACATGCATGTAATATTGTGAAAATATATTTTAGGTTACTAAGTACACTAATTCCCCTAAAAGTCGTTAGTGTAGTTTTAGGATAATGCTACTTTAAAGCACAAAAATTGATGTGTCAATAACTACACGAGGCATGAGTTTAGGGTTAAATTCTTACAATCTTAGTCTACTTTGAGGGTGTTTCATTTACATTTTATTTTTCCATATTACTCAATTTATTTTACTTTAGCCAAACCATAAAAATAGTTTAAATCCAAAAGTACAAAGTTTATTATAATTTTTCTTCTCACAAGTTCATGGTTTTTAAATTGTTACTACGTTCTCTTATATAATATGGAATAGTTTACAAGAAAATTGTTAAAAAAAAATTACCATATAATTATAAAAAACAAATTTTTTGCCCAAATAAGCTCAAACCAATGACTGTTGGACTATAGAACAAATTCATTTGAATTTGTGAAGAAAGAATTTTTTTTCTTGCATCATATTTTTTATCTACACAAAAGCTTTGATTGAATCCATTTGCATTTATTATGGGAAAGTTATGGACAATGATGTTTTTCTATAAATTTCATAATCTTCTTGAATTAGCTTTTGAAGCTACCGGATCCAAAAAACAACGAAACCCCACCACAGGCGTCATCACACATGATCCGCACAATACACGACTTGCAACAGATGTATAGAACGTATACACACAGCTGTACACCTTAATAGCCATGCCGAACCACTGCTGTAGCCGGACCAAACCTGCACCCTCCTCTCCATGATACAAACCTCTACCAGCGGCCACTAGTACTTCTGCTTAGTTGTAAACTTAAGCACAAGTGGGAACATACCTTAACAGTTAACACGTTGAATGTCATTAAGAAGGAGGTATTTGTGTGTCAATTTTGACATATTTTGCAGTGTTTTAATGGAATGTCACAGCATTCTAAAGGAATATTGCGCATTTTAGCCATCGTACCCAAAAAGTGGCAGTTTGGGGATACTCAACCCCGAACCTAGTCTGAGATCAATCCAGTCCAGCGTCTCCCGCGCAGAAACCCTTACCTGAACTCACGAAACCCTAATCCTCAAGCCGCAAATTCAAGACACCAACTTCCACGACACTAACTCAGGGCGCATCCTGTGCTACAGTTTTCGAGGTAACCGAGGACTGTTTTCTTCGGAGGCGAGGCGCTTCGAGGAGGTGAAATCACAGAAACAAATTCGTTTCTCTCCATGACCTGAAGCGAGGAGAGAAGTGCCCCGGTTTGGTCACGGAAGCCCGAGGTGAGTACTTGCTCTATTCGGATTACCATAAAATTCAAAGTTCACTTGAGATCAACCCTCCACTTACGCTAACCGCATTCTGGTTTTCCATTGCCTAGATCGCACCCTGCTGCTGGAACTACCCTAATCGCCCCTGCTCGACAACGAGGAAGAGATTTCCTTCCAGTCGCAAAAGTGCTGGTGGGTGGCTTTACGAGCTTCTCCTTCTTGTGCTGAATGTCTTTTTCCTACGAATTTTTCTGGGTTTGTTGGCGAGGGAGCTTTCCCGTGTTGCTTCCGTGCTTTAGGTTGAACACTTTGGCGGAACAGTGCACGTCCCCGACCGGGGACGTGCACTATTGCTTTCAAGAGTTTGATTCTACCCACCCACCACCACGTGAACGGCCGTTCTCAGAGTTCCCGTAGTGCGATCAACGCGGCGACTTCAAAACCTGAACTTC
Organism: Thuidium tamariscinum; assembly: GCA_947034885.2. Lineage (NCBI taxonomy): Eukaryota > Viridiplantae > Streptophyta > Bryopsida > Hypnales > Thuidiaceae > Thuidium > Thuidium tamariscinum. The sequence continues at coordinate 16,672,521 of OX344751.2, forward strand.
CGTGAAACTCGGGAATAAAAAGTTCCTGCGGTTTAGAGTCGATTGAGGAAGTCTTACCTGGATCCCGTCATCTTCTTCGTTGGGTAATTGTTTTCGCTTGCTGGCTCCCCTTCTTGATGTGAAATTGCTGTCGATGTTGTTCTTCCGCGTTGCTGGTCCTTCATCTGGTCTTTTGTCGTGACATTCTTGTTCTCTTGAGCAACCTTCAAACTGAGTAGTCAAACACTGAAATGGGTGAGCGGTCAATGCTGTTGTAGAATGTTAGTGTAGTTCAATTCCAGGATCACTCTTCTGACTAGGAGCTTTCATTCTGCCCCTATTTTCTTCCCCTTCTTACTATGATTATCCGGTGGGTGCTTCAACCCGTGAGGGGGTACAGCAAGAAATGAGAATTGAAGTTCTGGGTCTGCTTATTAGCAAACTTGTGCTGCGATTTGCAAAGCGAATTGTACGACCTCCTTCTGCTTTCTTTTAAATGTAGGGAACCTTTAGCCGACAGTTGCCTTGCCTGCTTAGATTGTGGTCGATCTGTCAAGAAATTTCGTCGCCTGTCTCAGCACTCCAGACATGTACATTGCGATCAACAGTGCTGCCAGTGATGACCTTGTAAGAGTCATATTCGAGGTTATGAACCGGGCCCCAGTGATTACCGAGAACTGCCACTATGGCTGTCAACATTGTGCTGTGAGATTACCGTGCACTTTGATGACAAGTTTTGGAGCCAGCTGAGCGTCAACTTGAACTGAGCGTTAATTTGAACTAGACGTAAAAGAGTAACTTGATTAATTGAAGTAAATTAGGGCTCTGTAGAACATCTTGGGAGAGTGCTGACGGAGGGTTGTAAATAAGTTCAAGCTCAACTCAGTGTAAGCAGCCAGGCATGAGTTCAGCTGCGTCCTTCCCTGGTGAGGTAGCCGACCCATACTGTGACTTCGAATTCATACCCAAAGTTGTGAGGACGCGCGCCATGCGCAAGTTCGATTGAGGAAGGGGCGCCCCGTTTTCGCTCGCTTGCTGCAACTCACTGCACCTCGTCACTCCAGCTTCGTCACTGCTCTAGTCTGCTACTCATGCCACGGTTCATGTCGACCTGAAATGTCCGATGGGCGAGAACTGGACTCGCAAGCGAAGGGTGCGCAATTACTTTGGTGTAAGGCAGGGCATATTCACTGACTGCGGCAGATTGTGGACTGCCTCAGGTCCCGAAGTGGCAACCTGCTGAAGGGAAGGAACTTCTCCTTGTGTAAGCCGGATGCTCTGACTCGTGCGCAGCGAGGTCACTTGGACTGTGAGAAGGCGGTTTTAGGAACGGGAGAAGCAGGTATCTTCCGGCACCCTCTTAAAATCCTTGGTGTACAAACATTTACCTGAACTTGTTTGTTTGATATGGTAATTATTTCTGAATTATGTTCACTGAGAATAGGATCTGGGTGGATTGGCCCCCTCGCTCGGCCTTACCATGTTTTACCAGAGGTGCAATCAAAACAAAAAGCCCCCTAGTTTGGGCCGTGATCACCCCTATTTTCATCACCCCCTAGTTAATTTGCGGTCTCTGATCGCAAATATGAATTCAAAATTTGCAAAAAAAAATTTGTGTGAAAAATAAAAAATTACAACGTTTTATCCAAGTGGCCGAGCGAGGGGGTCAGTTCTCCCTGCCCGAGAATAGGTAACTTGTAAATGCAGGATCAAGAAACGGGACGGCAGCAACAGAATCTGCAGCAGCACAAGTGTCAGTACGTGAGAAGATTTGGGGGAGGGTTTGTTTTTTAAGTCGAAACTTGCAACTCGTTTATTTGCGCAGAATTTTTGAATGATGTAGCTGATAGTGCAAGGAACTAGCAAATGAGATGGTAAAATAAATGAGTTTACCTTGTTTGACGAAGCACAAGAACCCCTTTTGGTTTAACTTCACTTTCTTGTATTTCTCCCTGTGATGGTATTCTTTTTTCTCCAGAATGTTTTGGTATGGGAATGGTAGTGCTTTTAGCTTGTTCATGCAAACGCACAGTTCTCACCTCACTAAGGTACGAGGTCCTATAATGGACCATCTAAGGGCTGAAACATAATTTTGGGAAGGAAGAACTTTTTAAAATATTTTTCATTAAAATTTTGAAAATAATGGACCATCTAAGGGCTGAAACATAATTTTGGGAAGGAAGAACTTTTAAAAGTATTTGTCATTAAAATTTTGAAAATAATGGACCATCTAAGGGCTGAAACATAATTTTGGGAAGGAAGAACTTTTAAAAATATTTGTCATTAAAATTTTGAAAATAATGGACCATCTTAGGGCTGAAACAGAATTTCGGGAAGGTAGAACTTGTAAAAATATTTTTCAGTAAAATTTCCTTTACAAGTACAATTGACATCTTACCCAAGTCGTTTCATGTTTTTCTGAGGTTTCTTGAATTAGTTAACAAAATTTGAAGTTGAAAGGACTTAGGGCTCTAAAATGGTGCCCAAGCTAAAATGCACAATATTTCTATCCACTCCATTTAACACTAGACCGCCCAAGAGGACGTATTCTGTCCACTCGGAATTATAAAGAGTCTTGGTGCACTCGCGATGAGTTCTGATGGGCCCGAAAAAAATGAGGGTCCTTGAGACACATTAGGGTTTCGTTGATTGGCCGAGCTTGATTGAGCAGATGCGATTGCACTGTCCACAAGTGAAGGGCAGATTTAGCAAGAGTAAAATACAGGACTCTGCGGTTAGGGTGAATGTCCTAAAACTGACCGGAAGGAGCCGGTGGAAGACCGTTGCGCATCGGATCCATTGGAGATCGTGTACTGAGGTTTCAGGACGGAGAACAATTGTATACGAAGAATTGAGAAGGGTTTACACGTTTATCTTGCAGCATGTGAGCTTGAGCGTTCAATAAAAGTGACAATGCACAACACGAGAACTTGGTTCATTATGGTGTGATTTAGTCTGGATGTTCACAACAAGCCCCCTCACGGAACCCGGATCCTACAATCGGAGTGGCAGGCGCTCAAAGGTGATGACCCCTCACTTTCAGCCACACGAAGACAATGACTATTGGGCACGATCACCACCCCGAAGCCCAAGGTCAAATTGATGCAGCCACATTCTAGATTCAATGCCTTTCGTTATGTGGTGGCGGTTTCATGCAACTGAACTTGGCCTTCTTCATAGTGTAGTGTGCCTCATGAATTGACCAAATTTTGTAGTGGCCATTCCATTTTGTAGCAATTTTGATTACCATGAGTGTAGCTCGTTGAATCCTTTGATTTTGGGCTAAGGCTATTTGATTGTTGTCCCCATTTTTGACAATTCATTTCAATCCAAAACGCGATATTTCTGTCAATCAGTCCGAGTGCTTCCAAGATTGTTGCTACATATTTGTACGGGGTATTTGTAGTGAAGAAGCTTCATTCCTCCGACAACGCACTGAGACACACCTGCATATGGATAGAGGGGAAACTGGGAGTAGCCAGTGAGAGCCACGTTCATCTTCCGGTCAGTTCCGGTCACCTTTCTCTGACTTTGTCCCAATGCTTGGCTTTCGGCCTTTTGCATTTTTCTGCTTCCACAGATTTCGATCAAATTTTTGCAGTAACGTCTCACTATTGGGGTCTCATTTGAACCCTCGTAAGTTTGTTCCGGAAACAATCTTGAGGTCGTGGCAATTTGCAGAAATCTTCCCTTGGACCTTGAAAAAGTTGTCTAGCTTTCTGCCCTCGAAGTTGATCAAACACTATAATCTATTCATATATTCGACTTCTACGGTGTCTTTTGGCAGATTTAGCATTGCCCCTAACCTCACTGGTATCTCGAACGGTGGATTCCTACAATTCCGCGCAGATTGCTTGGGCTGGTTCATTCTTTGTTGTCACCTTCAAGAACGTGTCTGTGACGCGAATGGAGTCTGGGCGGTCTAGTGTTAAAAGCCTTCTATTGTAAACTAAAACTTCGATTAGGTGGCTTCAATAACTTTGGTGTAATCCATCTTCTTGTCGTTGCAGCTTCCTGTTTTTTTGTTGCTAGAGCTTCCTATTGTTAAAACTCAACAAAGCCACGATAATGTCATTTGTGTTTTGACAACCAATACTTTTATTTGACAAAATACTTCCTAATGAATTTGAAGCCTCAAATTTGAGGGTGGACAACACTATTGATGAAAAAAAGGAAAAGAAAATAAGGTAGAGTTAGTTCTAGAGCCATGAGAGAATGAACATTTAAAGAACCATAAATGTGCATATTGATTAGAAATATCACAAAAAATTTGCAAACATGATTGATAAAAAAACTATAATAGTTGTATTAAATTCATTAAAATCTTTAGAAGATTCAACAACAAGTACATGTATGAAGTGTGTCATGAACCTTCGGCCACCACATTGGATTTCTGAGCAGTTTGTGGATTTGTTCACAAATATATAAAGAATCATTGAAAAACAAATGTATGCCTTGTCCTGTAAATGAACTATTCTTTAAATTGTGAAAGTTATTCAAGATGAAGCTTTCAAAACCAATAAAAGGCATGAAGTGTCTTTGGACCAATAATTGTTGTTTTATAAGTTGGAAAAAACACCTCCAGTGAAAATGAAATTGTCATAACTTTTGTAGGACCATTTCATTTTGACATGTATGTGCACTAAAATATTGATAATTGGAATTCAAAGTCCACATATTTTGAAATGCAATGCAAGAAAGTATTTTGCATTCAATCTACTCCTATTCCATTAAATGCACATACATGATTTTTGCATTTTCAAATTCCTCTAAGATTTAGAAAAAGGTAGAGAACAAAACTTTAAAAACATTTATCAACATGGAGTACTGCAAGGATATACATAGTTATGTTAGAAAAGATGTAATGAACAAGCATTTAGAGTTGTAATTCCATGCAGGACTTGGACATTCATCCTTACTGTAAGGAACTTTTTGAAATGAAAGGACATCACTATAAGCTTTTTACTTTTATATGAATTCTAAGTGTACTTATATGATATTTATTTAGATTTTTATGTCATGAAGTGTACGTTTAATATATTTGTGAGAACAGAAACTTTGAGTTAGCCACTATATCACTAATTATACATATATTTTGAATAGGGATTTGTCATAAGTGACCACGTTCAAAAAAAGTGCTCATTGATGACATTTGTTTATTGGTGGCATTCTAATGTACCTTTTTTAATAGGTCTCTTGTTGTGTGCAGCTTTTCTACAAATTGGTATCACAACTGAGATTATGAATGGTAATTAGAAGTTGAAACCCTTTTGCGAACAGTACTGTAAGCTCAAGGTGAAGACTTCTATTTTATATCGACTATTCGAAAAGAACTTTTTAGAATCAAAGATGAAAGTAGTTTTATCTGTTAGGTTCAAATAATTGTTGGATGTATTCAACAGAATGAAAGGTTCTCACTTTTAGGGTTCACCTTTTGCTCTATTAATTAAAATTAAACATTATCAGTATTTTGACAATACAATTTAATTGGCAAATCATTTGGAATATAATGATTGATAATGATGTAGATATGGAATGATAATTACAATGATTAGAATGTCATTATTGTTATAGGAATAGAAATGCGAAGTGAATTGTTTTAATCATTTACAAATTATGTCAGGAATTGTGATGAGGGGCTTTAAGTTTTTTTTATTGGTGCTTTCAAAATATTCCCAATCATTTTTTAGTTAGAGGTTAACCCTTAAAAGACCGAGGCATTTTCTAGCTTGAAAACCACTCGAACCTGCCATGTTTGCTACTTCTTCCCAAGAAAACAAAAGAAAACAATTTTATTAAAATCTAACCATAGGATCTTCTAAATTACTTGTTTGAAATCATGTGGAACCTGTATCAACATTGTCAGCATATACCAATGTCGGGGACAAAAATTATATAGAGGATCGAGATGGATTTTTCTATGATAGGGAGCACGTTCGATATCAATGCATCGAAGAAGGAGGGCAATTCATTTACCGCTTAGTTACTTCAATCTTGGAACCCGCTTCGTTGTCTCCAATAATATCTGGAGGACAATTGGTGTTGGTTGCTAATGCTGTGTTGGAGGAAGTAGTGGATTCCATCCTTCCTCCAAGTGAACCTCCAATAGTGGAACCAAGCATTGATGAAGACATGCATAGAACTGTGGGAACAGAAAGAGAGAAATACACAAAATCCTTTGTACGAGTAGTGGAGACACCTGAGGAAGAATTGCTGTGAAGAAAGAGAAGCACATATTAATGTGGAGGAGAACAATGATTTAGTGTGGGTAGTATGTGTGGTTTTGATGTTTGTGTGGAAATGTGGTAGTGTACAAAGTTTGTGTACTACATCTTTGAATAAAAAAAAAATGAAGTGGTAATATTTTGTCTACCATTTCATACTATTATGGTGAATGCTTATAGAAGTGCTTGCAAACACTATTCAAGCACTAGTAAGAGGTTTGCATAAAAAATGTGCAATGATCAAGTTACAGTAATATGCACATTGTGAATTAAAACTAAATCCGAGAAAAAATATTAATTAATGAATATTTCATTATTCAAATTTTATTTTTTTCAAAGAAATGGAAATTAGAATCTCTAAAAAATGAAAAACATGAGCTAAAACAATATAGAAGGATAGAATAGAAAATTAAATTTTTTTGAAATTTAGGAGGTACCAAAGTTTTTCAAAAATTGATTTTGAAGCCCAAACTGAGTGTGTAATGAGTGCACTTAGCTAATTGCAAGAATGTCTAATTGGGTGTTGAAGTCTCTAAAAGCATGGATGGGGATCATTGTACTATTGGGTTTGAAAAATGAACTGTCATTGAAAGATTATTGGTCACAAGATGCTTTTTTTGGTTGTCCATTTCTAAGGTCAGTCATGTCTAGAGATCGCTTCTTGAGTATCCTTAGGAATATCCATCTTGTGGATAATACAAAGCTTTGTCTGGACCATTCAACACCTACCTTCAATAAACTTGGCAAAGTCCGTTGGCTGGTAGTTAGGTTCGTGGCCTTATGCAAGAAGCACTTGAATCTGCAGAAATTTCTCACTATCGATGAGATTATGATTGCCTACAAGGTTCGATGTTGTAGTTTTCACTAGTACATGATGAAGAAGCCAACAAAGTATGGAATCAAGGTGTTTGTTGTTGCTTACTCAGTAACACGGTATGTCTGGAACTTAGAGGTCTACCTAGGTGCAAAAGAGACTGATGAGTCCAATGATAGAGATCAACTCATGGGTGTGCAAGTAGTATTACGCCTCACAAATGAGTTGTTACATCGTGGTCATTGTGTAGTAGTAAACAATTACTTCACAAGAGTGAAGTTGTTTGATACTTCACTATCTAAGGGATTCTTTGCCATTGGAACGTGCAAGAGTAATTCACGACTCTTACCCAAGATTCTCACAGGCCATCATAAGAATGATAGAGCAAGTTGAGGTTTGGTATTTCCCAAAATGTACATTGGACAATAAATGGCTGCAGTTTACTAGATGGACTCATACATTGTGTACTTGTAGAGTACTCATAGCAATCCACTCCCCATCAATTGCTTCACGCAAAGATGGATTTATAGTCGCCATGTTGTCAACTTGTCGTCCCTACTTGTCCAATGATTTTAGAATATGTGACCCACATGAAAGGCATAGATGTGGGAGACCAAACATGGGTTACTTATACTTGTCAAATCCGCACTACAAAGTGGTGGCATTGTCTTCTATTGTTCATTGTCAATACGAGTTTGGGAAATTCCTATATACTATACAAATTGGACTACCAAACAAGGAGTAATTGGCCGATAACCAGAAAGGCATACCAACATGTTGTTGCTGGTTGGTTGACGGCAGACTCAGTGAAGGTTGAACAAACATCGTTCAAAGGGTTTCCATTGCAGCACGGACTCCATTTCAGCTCCCGACACCCAGATAAGAAGCGATGCAAGTGCCGCATATGTGGTCGAAAGCAAATACAAATTTACAAAGGGTGTGATGGAAAATATATGTGTGAAGGTGCTTGCTTCGTGAAAGTCCATAGTCGAGTCAAGTGGATAGCTTGCATTCTGATCAAGCGGTAGTTATACGTGCATGTTTTGCAAGAACACCTGATGCTTGTTTGTTCAACCGAATTGAAATGCAAGGGATGACCAAGAAGGACCGAAATGTGTGCAACACCCCACTAGACACCCCATTTGTGAGTTGGGTGGATAGCTGCCCCCAAGCGTGGAGCTCGTCTTCAGCCATCATTAGTGAATCGCTAATGTCGAATTTTGTGTAGATGTGGTAGTTCTCTATTTTGAAAGGCTTTTTGTAGTGCTCGGATTGTGAACGGTGATGAACTTTACTAGGATGCTGTAATTTTGAAGATCCTTCAATGTATTGACATCATAGGGATTCCTTCTTGCGAGAAGTTTCTGTTGGCTATCTTGTGTTTTGAATTGTGTTTGTCACTACAATACGTGAGGTTCTTATGCTCTTCATGTTTGTGATTAATGTCCTACATTGGGGTCATGTATCGTGCTTGATTTTGTGAGTTTAGGGTCTATGTGGATGGCAAGTGCTCATGAGCTGCGTATGTCAGTAAAACGATGTATGAACTGTGCATGTCCACGATGCAATCTACCCACCTTGGTCTGAATGTATACACTTATGAATTATACAAGTGTCTTTGAAATTATACGTCGTTGAGAACATGTGCATCATAGTCGAGGAAAGGAAGGCGATAGTTTATACTCCAAAGGTCGAAAAGGAGGCCACTAGACCGAATGCTCACAGTGCGGTTTTAGACTTCCCGCACCTTTGACGGTACGTTGCCACACATGGTCTCATGAGCCATTGATGTGGAATCACAAAGATGTGTTCCCTCCTGAATTTGTTGTTGTTCCCAGGAGAGTTCCCGCAATAAATGCAACGCGCTACTGCAGAGGTACCTATGACTAGGCCAAACCCAACATCTTGTAGCGGGGTGACAGGGAAGCTCAAGCCATGAATCACTACTAGAATATGAGCATTTAATAACTACAAAAATCTGACTGGGGATGACTGGTGACTGCTCGCAGTCATATTTTGGTAATTGAAAACTTTGGGAAAAAAAATGATTGCAAATATGACTGCTAGTCACATTTTTGTTTTATACTTCATGGCCGTATAGTATATATCCATTGAGAATGGCAAAACACTTCATAGGAAACTTTGGGGAACGTGTTTCGGGAACGCCCAGTCATATTTTCCAGTCATATTTTGTAGTCATATTTGTACAATTATTACAATATTTTTTGGGGGGGCAGCCCAAGTGCAATTTGGGCCCCAAAAGTACCCAATCGTATTTTTTCCTCAGTCACATTATGTAGTCATATTTTTTAAATAGTCATATTTTGCAATCATATTTATACAACTATTACAATTATTTTTTGGGGGGTAGCCCAAGTGCATTTTGGGCCCCAAAAGTACTTAGTCGTATTTTTTTCTCAGTCACATTGTGCAATCATATTTTCAATCACCCTTTCTTGATAGTAAAGAATTTTCAGTTTTTGGGCCACACATGGAAGACATGCTCAAATGTAGGTAAACCTTTTGTATTTTAGCCATAAGGATCATTTCTTTTGATGTAGATATGACTTCATTTCTTGCATGTACTGAATTTTTTTTAAGCTTCATCTATTATAAAATATGTGCGAAATAATTAGGCGAGGGTGGCCACATATTTGTATTCAAATTCCTTAAATTACATATTTCAATGTACTAATGAGGCAAGGTTATTCCTAAAGGAAGAAGGCATTGCAAATATAACTTTGCAAATGGACTTTTTTCTTGCCTACTCCATTGGAAGGGGTGGTGGACATTGGAAAGCTTTTGAATACTTTGAATGTCTCTTAACCCTTGAAATATGGTTTTGTTCCTCACAACAGTTTCATTTTGAAGTTCATTAACATATACATTTGCTGAAGACACATACAAAACAAAAAGTGCTTCACACATGAAGGCAATAATTAAAAAAATAAATTAAGATGGTTCTCTAATTTGCTTCGAGAACAATTGAAGCTAAAAGGATGTGACATCATCTCTTCTTTATATGTAGAAAGACTGTACAAGAAGTATAGTATATTGCAATGGTGCCATTCATCCGAGACAAACATACTTACATTATTTCTTTTTGCGTTATACACCAAAAACATTGTTGCATAGAATCCTCTATATGAATTATTGAAGACCATTTTGGATGTATTGTTCTTTGTCATACAGAGAAACTCATTCTAAATCAGCTTCGTTGTACTATAAGTCATTCACAATTATGTCATCTTGCTTGAGACGTTGTAATGTAGTTGCAACCACATCGGCTTCTACTTCCACTGCTTCATACAAGGGTATCTTTAAAAAAATATCTTTGTACAAGTCTGTGGCTCCCAATCCATGAAAATTTGTTGTCTTTCCCAAGGACATGCATTGCACTTCAAGTGTTGCTTGATGTGCAGAGAATAATTGAACACCTCTTGGTTCCTTTTGAAGTACAACTTTCTATCCACTCTTGCCCTTGTTTAGTATAAAGAATACGTATTCAATGTGTTCTAGAGGAAAAGCAAATGACTGTGTCGAGTAAGGGATCAATTTTTGAAAATTCACACTAGTGAATCCATACTCATCACGCTTTATGGTAGCCCCATCTTCCTTTTTATTTGGAACCACCCAATTGCAATATACTGAATATAGCACTACTACCTCAAAGTTTGCGTAATTTACAAATAAGATCTCTCCCCCCCCCCATGAACTCTAATTCTAAAGCCTTCATGTTCCTATCCTTTACATTTGCTCGACACAATTGTCAAAAAGTTTCAGCTACTCTTGAATCCATTCTTGTCAATTGTTTCTTACAATTTTGAATACAAATATGATTTTTAAATGCATACATAGAATGATATGACTTGGCTTGATGTGATGGAGATAACATCAAAATTCCCACATCCTCTTCCATTTCTTCAATCCCGTCTTTCATAGCATAGAACACTGTCTTTGAAAACCAAATGTAGAACTCCTCATCATACAATTTCGTTAAATATTGTATCTGTTTTTTTTGTTTTTTACGCCTATATTGTCGACGTTCATATTTACAAACTCACATATCATCTTCATGTTTTTTATATTATACAACCATGAAGCATGTGACTTCATCAAAAACATGCAAAACAACACACTACATGGAGTCATATTTCAGTGCTAATCATTACATTCAATCTTTTTTGCAATAACATAATTACATGTAGTTGTATAGGCAATTGTATAATAAGATTCAATCATATATTAAATTACATTACTCTAAGTAGTCATATATGTAATTATATTACTAGTTTTAGTCACATATGACATCACATTACAATATACAATCATATATACAATTGTATTACTAAATTCAATCATATATTAAATTACATTACTATAGGTAGTTACAAATGCAATTGTATCACTAGGTTCAGTCATCATTTGTAGGATTTTAAAACCCTAGCCGCCATTTTTTAGGGTTTTAAAATCCTAGCCGTCACTTTTTTAGGGCTTTGAAACCCTAGCCGCCACTTCATGTGCTTCATCTTCTTTCTTCTTTGTAGTTTTCTACCTCTTGTTTCTTGTTTTTTCTTTTGTTTTTTGAAGTTTTAGTAGTAGTTGTTTATTGTTTGTTGTTGTTGTTGTTGGTGATGATGGTGAGTTGTTGCTTTCTAACTCTTGTTTCTTCTTCCTTCTTTTGTTTTGTGAAGTTTTAGTAGTAATTGTTTGTTGTTGTTGGTGAGTTGTTGCTTTCAACTCTTGTTTCTTCTTCTTTCTTGTATTGTTGTTGTTGGTGGTGGTGAGTTGTTGCTTTCTACTCTTGTTTCTTCCTCCTTATATTGTTGTTGTTGTTGTTGGTGAGTTGTTGCTTTCTAACTCTTGTTTCTTCTTCCTTCTTTTGTTTTTTGAGGTTTTAGTAGTAGTTCTTTGGTGGTGGTGGTGAGTTGTTGCTTTCTAACTCTTATTTCTTCCTCCTTGTGTTTTTGAAGGTTTGGTGGTGGTGGTGAGTTGTTGCTTCCTAACTCTTGTTTCTTCCTCCTTGTGTTTTTTGAAGGTTTGGTGGTGGTGGTGAATTGTTACTTCCTAACTCTTGTTTTTTGTTTTGTTTTTTGTTTTTTGAAGATCTAATTGTTATGTTGTTGTATTTTAGTTGTTGTTAAGTTGTTGCTTTCTAAGTTTTGTTTCTTCTTTTTTGTTTTGTTTTTTAAAGTTTTAATTATTATATTGTTGTATTTGTGTTGTTGTTCTTCTAAAACTAACTTGAACAACATAGTAACTCATTACAGTCATATTCTATATAAGCCAAAATATGACTCATTGTAGTCATATCCTATATTTCTCAAAATATGACTTGCCGCAATCATATTTCATCATTCAAAATATGACTCATTACAGTCATATTCCATATCACTTAAAATATGACTCATTGCAATTATATTCCAAATTACTTAAAATATGATTGAAAATATTACTCACTACAGTCATATTCCATATCATTAAAAAAAAATGACTTAGAATATGACTTGCTGCAGTCATATATCATATCACTCAAAAAATGACTCACTATAGTTATATTCCATGTCACTAAGAATATGACTTGTTGCAGTCATATTCCATATCACTCAAATTATGACTCACCGCAGTCACAATCCACGTCATCAAAAATATAACTAAGCCGAGTCATATTCCACGCAAGATTTTTTTATTTTGCCCGGGCAGCTAATGAAAATGTCAAACCTCCAAGGAAAGTCAACATATACGCCATGTTGGCAAAATACATCTAAAAATGGTTTATTATACTCTCAAATCCATATGACTGCAAATATGACTCACCAGTCATATGACTGAAAGTGAATGACTCGACCATGACTCATCTCAGTCACATTCCGCTCATCTACAGTGATTTTTGCTTGAGTCACATTCTTGAATTTTGTGACTCACTGCAGTCATATTTCGTAGTCATAAAACACTCATTTTCTTGTAGTGAATGCTAGCATGAGACCCTACAGCACAAAATGCATACGCCGAGGATGATCTGGATTCTGGAGCGATGGACACTTTTTTACTTTTACTTTTTTTTGTGGTGGAAGGTAAAGAGAGTGACTTCTTTTTTACCACAGGATTTTTGTGAAACAATGAAATTGAATCTCCACAAAATTGTCGAACCCAAGGATGCTATCATGAGGCCTTGAAAACCGCACTTTTGTGCATGACACTTTTTCCTTCACAGTAAGTCATTTGCCAAAAAAAATGTCGAACATGAGAAGAGTGAGTGTGGAGTAGAGGAATCCCAAAAATTTAGAGGATTCTGACACCTCATGAATTTTCTAAAAAATTTTGAAGTCCAGGGAGTACCTAGAATCTGAAAGTCTATTGTAGTATCCAATTTCAAAATAGCATTATAATCCAAAAATATTGTAGGAAGTAAATTCATTGTACTGTACTTTTGTACGATTGGATTTGTTATACACTTCCTTCACTACTTGCAAAAAAGCTTCAAATGCCACCCTATTCTTGAAATCCTGATTATCCGAAAACGAGCTTAGTCTCTAAGAGATTAAAGTGAAATTCCGGTTAAACACTATCACGTGAACCTCCTTTTACGATTAAAATTCTTAAAATACTATTTGACAAACCTTAAACGGCGAAGCTTTGAATCCTATACACTAAAACTTGAGAAACAATTTGAATTATTGATAAAAACCAAGTCAAAAGTTGGAATGGAGGAAAAATAGCCAAGGTTATGATCATTGATGAATTGGTGGGCTTAAAACTTACAACCCAAACCAATCCATCATCATATCTTTGTTTTAGCACTCAATATTTTTCCTTTCATTTGCCTTATGCTCATTAGATAGATAACATGCTTGAAAACACAAAAACATTAGATTGAAAGTTCCTTGGATGGTCTCTATATTAGATTAGAATTAAGCGTTTAATTATCATTTAGTTTACCATTTCAGTTTAGTTTTCCATATAGGATGAAAATCCAAAAAATCAGATTGGAGCAAGACCAGCCAGCCAAACTCTAGCAAGGCTGCAAACTGGGCAGATTGGAGCATTGGACTAGGCAGACGGAAGAGGACTGAGGCGGGTTGGAGGCCGGGTATCAACCAACATTCCGGGAGGTCGAGCACCAACCAATAGTCCGAAGGTCTGAGCGATTGGGAAGCCCAAGCAGTTGAGAGTTGGAGAATCCAGGGACCATTCCATTCGGTAAACTCAAATCTCACACATTTTGAAACTCCAAAAACTTGATTTGAAACAAAATCATGGTTGGCAGTTGAAGCCACACCTTTCTTTTTTATTTTCATAACAAATCTAATATTTGGCATTTCAAAAATTCTTCAAAGTTTTCTACAAATTCGATCTCCATAGCTATCATCTCTCTCAAACAAAATTGCAAAACAACTCAAGATGCAAAAATGAGGGAAGAACAAGGGAATTAGAGGAATTAAGGAAGAGAGAAGAGACACATGTGAAGGTATTAACATTAAAAAATTAATATTTAAGGAATATCACTATTGAATAAGGTTCTTTATTCCTTGGATTTGACCCTTGGTATTAAAGAATTATTTTCTAAAGGATCCTACTATTAAAATTGTTCTTGTTCTTTAGGAATGTTCTACATTCTTTTGTAGTTAGTTATTAATTAGATTCTTAGAAGGTTTGGATTTTGTTGGCTTTCTTTATTAGGCCTAATAAGCCAAAAAGCAAAAGACAAGATTGACAACCAATTTCTTTAAGGAATTAGGGGAAATTAAAAATTAATTAGATTTGAAAGGATATGGTTAGATTTTTAAATTCTTTACTATTTAATTGTCATTTGAAATTAGGATAGAAATTCTAAAGGAAAAAAACAATAACAAAAATTAACAATTTAGCTAGAATTTTCAATTGATTTCAAATTAGAATAGGTTTATTTGCTAGGGATTTGATTGCTTAAGTAGATTAAATTAATTTGTGGTATTTTTTAATTACCTAGAAATTAGTAATTAATAAGAAATACACAATTAATTTAGATCTATATAACCATTAGTGTTTTTGAATTAGGATAGATTTCTATTTTACCAACAACATTTCTATTTTACCAACAACGTGAGAGATTATCATGGATTAGATGGACAACCACGTACCATGATTTCAATGGCGAGATTGCAAGTGATTGTATCCGCATGATGATGTTAGATGACGAGACAATGGAGATTTATACCGAAGAAGTAAATTGATCCCATTTGATTTTGATTCTCATTGTTTTGTTACTAAAATTCCTTTTATCAAATGCTTGGAATTAGTGATTAGTTGGACTCTCACATTATAAATTAGGATAGAATGGAGTAGTTAACAATTTGGATTAGAGTTAAATTAAAAAATTCACAAAAAATCCTTTGACCATTAACCATTAAAACGTATCAGAAAAAATAGTGATTTATTAAATTAGAAGACGTGATTAAAAGAGTTCATTGCTTGAAAGGCACTCTTTGAACATTCATCCAAGAGAAAGTACTTGATTAGACACAGAACCCGTGTGTTAAATTTCAATCTAAAGGATGGAGTTAAAATCGCTCACACCTAACAAATCTCATTTTGATCTTAGGATGCCAAAACTTTAATTTGCTTTAAAGCACCAATCAAAATAATAACTAGATCATCTATTAACCTTCATCTTTCCTCATGGTTTTTATGTTGAGCCTTTGGAATGAAAAGCATAGTATATTACCATAAAGCTTATGTATTTTCTTGTATTCAAAAAATGTTTCAAAAAATGCAATCAAAATTTAGACTATAGGAGCTTATCCAAAATCCATTATATTTTTTGAGTTGACAGTAGGACTTTAGAGATTGAAGACTTTAGACTAGTCCAAATTTCAAACATTGTAAAGATATATATTAAGATAAAACTCAAATTACTTATTTAATGATGTTTCTCAAACAATAATTGTAAAATAGGCCATCCATAGATCATATCCATTTGGTTAGATCTATTAGTACACAAAATGATATTTTTAAAATTCAATTTGAAGCTAAACATTGAAATTTCTTTTAAAAATTGACTTGGAAATTGAACAATTGTAATTACATGAGAAATTTTTTCCTTTAATTTCAAAAATTCAAGTTCTAATGATGGTGATTTTTGAAATTTTTAATATTAAATTTTTATTCAAGTTGTTTTTAAAGGGTCATTTTTAGAACTTAAGAAATTATTAATGGAAGGCAAGACCTACTAGTATCCTCTTGATTTGTTTGATACATTGAGGTGTAACAAACCATGAGGTGTATGCATGACGCCATTCTTTGTATCACTAAAAAGTTCTTTGCAAAAAAAGGTCCATTGAATTTGTTTCATGGCATTTCAAAATATGGTGTAAAGGCTATTCAATTTCAAAGTTTTCATGGATTCAAAAATTGAAATAAAGTATCTTTTATTTTTTTAAATCCACAACTTTTGCATCATGTATCCAAATGCCACAAAACAAAGCCCTTACACTCCTTTGTATGTAGAGCTTTCTATTTGCATCAAGAATGCAACTTCTCGCACTGCAACTAAACCCTTTGTACTTCTTCAATGCATGTATAAATTAAAAAATACTCCCTTTGTCTCAAAATAAATCTTGGATTTTCTTAATTTGTTTGTCTTAGAATAAATTCAATATTTCAATTGTCTATAGAAAATGTTGGATTGACACAACTTGAATCACAAGACTTGAATGACTATGTACTCTCAAACTCTAATTGGAACAAACGTTGCATTCAAACTGTAGCTTTTTCATAGGACCTCATCAAAAAAGAATCACAAACTCTAGCTACTTAGAAAGGATGGAAAAATGCAAAGAAAGTGTCAAAAATTGTTGACTTCATGTCATCAAAATTCAATGGAGGAGCTAATTGAAGTTGTTTGAATTCATCTACATTGAAAAAAGAGAAATTTGTCAAAGTGAAATTCATGGAATTTGGTAGCAAGACACATAAGAGGTTTTTTCACCATGTTGGGAGACTGTGAGTTCCCAAACTGGGGGAATTCGCTGGAAACAGTCCCAGCAGCAGATCTGATGTGGCACAGAGACTGCCACATCAGATAATAATATTTTATTAAATTAAAAAAAATTATTAAAAAAATTATTTTTTTATTTTTTTATTATTATTTTTTCATTTTTTTCATTTTTTCATTTTTTCATTTTTTTTTAATATTTTTTTATTCTGACCAGCAGTGGCTGGTTCACATAATGGGGAACGAGGCTGAAACAGTCTCTCAATACTCCAAAAAAACCTCTTATGACCAAAACTCATTGCATTGAAGCCAAATGAAAAAAAAAAGTTATTAATTTTCTTGCATTTCTTGAATATAATTTACTTCACTATTGAATTTGAAACTTTTAGCTATACTAGGGCTAACTAATAGCTACAAAAAGTATGCATCTTTTGTCTTAGTACAAGCAATTTACGCATCAATCCAACATTTTGCAAGAAACTACAAATTTATTATGGGATAGAAGGGGTATGAATTTGAAAGTTTATACAAATTTTAAGAAAAATTAAAATTAATTTTGATTAACCCCTAAAGGACTAAAGTCCCCTAGGGGAACACTTGGAAAGTTGGAATTGCGGGCAGGCTTGTGCGACCTGAATTTTTTCTACGATTTTTTGAAACATTTTTTGAAGATAGGAAATCAGGTTATCTTTCCAAAAATATAATTTTTATTTCAATTGGTTCTTGGAAGCAAAAGTTATGCCATTCTAAGTCCAAAAAGCAGTTTGCTAGGCAGGAAAAAAAAACACAAATTTTTTTTTTTTTTTAATTTTTAAAATTTTTCTCAAAGCTTATGTTTTGCTCTACATGTTTAGATTTGGTTCATTTTATTTGGACAAATAATGAGAAAGTTATGGACAATCTTGTATTTCGGGCAATCTAAGTACCTTCTTCAAAAAATAACTTATAGAATTCAATTTTGAATGCAATTATTCAAATTATTCAAATTTTCTTTTTTGATAGGATTTAGGATGTTTTCAAGAACAATCTCACCTTTGGGATTATGGTTTTTCAATTACATCTTAAAGTTATTAACCCTTTAGGGCCTAGCAAACCATTTTTGGTTCTTTTAAATTGAATTTTGGGAATTGGAACACTCTCTTGGCCTTAGTTGCTCTTGAAGTATGAATAAGATGTGAGGGCATGGATATTCCGCTTTCAATGAGCCATTGGCCATCAAATTTGGAGCAATGATGATTTGTCTATGGCAATTTGAAGTTGGAAATTTTAGAGTTCAAAAATGCACTGTGGAACATGTTTCTCTATTGAATTTATTTGTGTATAACTAAAGAGAGAATGCCAACTTAACCCTAATGTTCAATATAATGAACTCCATTTTCAATAAAAATTTCATGGTAAAGTAAGCATTTTTGTGATAACTATGATTTTTCAAAGACATAAACTCTAAAAAATCATATAAATTTCAATTTTGTTTTCCAAAAATAATTAAAAATCACATTAGATAGAAGATATGAATGCTTATTTGTAGAAAAATAATAATTTAAATTAAATTATAAAATTTTAATATGCAAATTTGATTCTAGAAGAATCCAAGAGGTTGCTTGGGGCTCCTTAGGCCCTAAAGGGTTAACAACTTAGTATTTTGTTCAATCTTGGACCTACTTCTACTTAACAATTTTTTAATGAATGAAAATCAAGTAGTTTTTTTTTGAAATTTTTTCCCCTAATTCTCAACTCAAATTTTCATCATAAAAAATTTTAACTTCATGGTCCATAGTGCAAAAAAATTCAGCAAATGGCAATCAAAGTCATCTGAAATTGCAAATCAGAGTTCAAAAAAACTTTTTTTTCCAACTTTGAATGCTAATATCTTCCAATCCGTACGGTCAAACTTCATGAAAATTTTACCACATGATTTCAAACAAGTAATTTACAAGATCCTTTTATTATATTTAAAGGAAATTGTTTTCTTTTGTTTTTTTGGAAAAAAGTAGCAAACATGGCAGTTTTGAGTGGTTTTCAAGCCAAAAAATGCCTCAGTCCTTCAAGGGTTAATTTTAATTGAAGAAATGGTATAGGCACACTAGAATTCATTAAAATGGGGAATTAACCTTTCAAAATAATATTATTTATTTCAAATTGAGGTAAAAGTGAAGTAAACATAAGTTGAAGGAAATTCAATTCTTTGATTGTAAGTTGCAATCTATACCTTAAGATAGGTTGTTTGTTTTGTTTGATACACTAAGATCTAACAAACTAAAAAGCATCTTATAGAATTCATGGTACCACTAAAAAACGCTTAGCAAGGAAAGGTGCATGAACTTTATTTTGTAGTGTTTGGATCTACAATGTGAGAGTTATTGAATTTCAAAAGATTTTATGAATTCAAAAATTGAATTAAATTATTTTTATTTTTAGAAAATTATAACTTTTGCATCATATGTCCAAACACCATCAAGTAAAGTCTCTACATTTATTTGTGCATAAAACTTTTTCTTCATACAACAAACATAGCTCTCACAATGCAACCAAGCCCTTGTACTCACTTCATTGTCAAAAGATATTGAATTTCAAAAGTTTAGTGAATCAAAATTTTACTTTTACTTTTATTTTACAACACAAGGCACACTACAAGGAAGTCCTTGCATTCCTGCACTTTATTGTTTTGCCCGTTGTTTTGTAGCATTTTGATTCACGAAATAAATCATATTGAATCTTGAAGTTTAAAAATTATAAATAAGAAAATTAGAAAATCATTTTTAGTTTTATTTTGGATGTGGCAACAACACAAGGCACACTAGTTTCTATTAAAATGAGAGTTTAAGGTAGTTAGAGCATGTCTCACACATTGTGGTTGATAATAATAATAGTGATTTTCTATATAAATGAATATCATGTATGTTGTTGAACACCAAGTCATGAGCTAAATAATTGGTTGTAAAAGTCTATTAGTTAGGTGATTTGGTTTTCATTCCCATTGAATTCATATGAATGGCTACAAGATGTGCATGATTTGGTATTCTTTAGTGACCTAGTAGGCAAAAAGTTGTAACAACCAACGAGCCCCATTTCCAAAATTGAGACAAATTCTTAATCTATTAACAAAATGAAAAGTAGTCTTGCTCACTACCAATTACTTTTGCTCATAACTATTTTTTTCTTAAACTTAAAAAGTAAACAAAGAAAAGAATGACATCAATTTATATATATATATATATAATAGAACAATAAAAAATTTAAATAATAATCCCAATATAAATCTATAAAATCAAATTATAATACCCAAATTTGTACCATCTATTCTACAATGTATAATATAAAATCATATACAATTGTCTATAGTTATGTACAAGCTATTGTAAAACCATGGAATGACACATCAAATGAAAACTATCAAATATAGCTTTGAGTACTATAAAGTGTATCTATAGTATCTTGTACATGTTCAATTAGAATTATACAACTTAGCCAACTTTCTATTGATAATATCAAATAATATGAGCAAATGAAATATTAAGAATACATTGAAGCAAGTGTGTCTTTTTTAATCCTAGACTTTCATGTTGTTATTAGAAAATTTATTTCCTCCCAAATTGGACTTTGGGTCTCATCAACTTTTCAAATGCAATCTTTTCGTAGAATCCCACCTAGAATAGAACACTTGAATATTTTTCTCTCTTGACATAGGCCAAAAGTATGAAATCAAGGCAATGATTCTCTACATGGTCATGGACTCTATCCCTTGGAATTTTCTTGCCACAATTTAAATATTTCTCCTTCCTTTGGAATCCAATCCTTATCCTTGTAGTAATGTGTGGGCACTTGATTTCCACCTCCTGGAATCTAATGTACACAACCAAGTTCTCTAATGTTTCTACTACCCATGGGTGTCTAAGCATTAAATCCATTGTGCTTTCCAAGCAATGGATCTTTTGCTATCCTACCTAATCTAACGCATAAACAGTTTCCCCTTAGAGTGGCCCAATGCATGGGGTCCAGTTGCAATGGGAATCCGGCCTTTGATACATTGAAGGTTGACCAATCTGAGGTCCTAAGTCTCGCAATCTCAACTCAACTAGGCCCTCTACATATCTCTCTTACTACTCTACATCTAGGTATTCTCGTATTCTAATTCCATTCTGCATATTCGTTTCTTTTGACTTTACTTTATGTATCTATCCCTTCTATCTCTACCCTACGCATTTGTTCCTTCTAATTCTACTTTACATATTTGTTCCCTCTACTTCTACCCTATGTATTTGTTCCTTCTAATTCTACTTTACATATTTGTTCCTTCTAATTCTATTTTACATATTTGTTCTTTTTAATTCTATCCTATGTGTTTGTTCCTTCTAATCTTACTTTAAATATTGTTCCTTCTAATTCTAATACTACTCTAGGCCAAATAAACTCAACAACAAAAAATGGTTTCAAAGTTAGCTATCCACTTCCAACGCATACATCGTGGGTTCTTCGAGCTCTGCTTCGTCTCACACCATGGTTCATCATGCCTCCAGCACTCCGCAACTTTGATTAAAGTTGTCAAATGATAACTTCCTTCCTCCCTTGTGCTCTTGATTTATTCCTGATTTATAAGACCCTATTCTAAATTCCCCATTTACCTAAGACTCTACCTTTTTATTTGTAAATTCAGACCAGGCTGATTGGACCCTGAAATTCAAACCTTGGACCCCATCTCCCTAATATCTAGCCTACCCGGCTCCCTAATACCTGGCCCAATTTGGAGGTCCGGTTGTGGCTAGGGAGTTTGGCGCGACTGATTAGTCCTAGCTGTGACTAAGGGCCTCTCAACTCTTACTGGAGGGCTTCTGATTGTGGCTGGGCCTTTGGCTGTGATGGCCTGGATTAGGAAAAATACACTACTTAATGCATAACTTGAATTCTAAGACTCACTACTTGTTTAACTACTTAACACCTAAGTTATTGGAAACCAAATGTTGATCAATTTTCAAACATGTTGAAAACTAAATGTTGAAAAATACTCATGAGGTTTAGCATTTGACACCCAACTAAGATCTTATGGATTCAAAGCTTTGCTGTAAAATCTCAATTTTGACACGTTACTAAAATCTTGAGTTTCCTATCAACCTAAGGGGGTCAAAGTTTTGCCATCCAATTGCATACATTCAAAGTCACCTCATTAGTCACTCCTTGTTTCCTCACAAACTTTCCCACAACACCACTTAAATTCACCAATAGTTTTGAGAGAGCATACAAAGTATCCCAAAATACAATAGAATTTTACCAAGCACTTGCTTGGGGGAATCTCAAGTCCCCAAGAGTGCCCAAAAAAGTACCACAAAGGTACAAAGCCCAAGCCAAAAGACCATTAAAGACTCCTTGACCTCAAAAAACGAGAAATTCCAACATAACCTAGACTCAACGGTCTTTTACCAAAATGTGGGGAATAAAAAAAAGTTTGAAGGAAAAATGAGAGGCCTTTTATATTCAAAAGTGGCACTCCACCTCCACCTCCTTAATCTACTTAGAAAAATTAGATTTAGAAATAAGGCTTGGCCTTATATGGGCGACTTCCCAAATCTAATTTTCTATTTAGAATCTATGGAATTTGAACTTGGAATTCAAATTCCAACTAACTCTTACAAAACTTAACATTCAACTATTTTTTCTTTCTCCAAAATCTACATGTTCCCACGTGGGACCTATTCCCATGTATTCCCACCTAACTACAATTTGAAATTCAAATTCATTACACCAAGTGATATGGGTTTACACCACCTTGGGTTTCATGGTGGTCCTTGCTCCCAAGTTGCTCCCAAAGCTCCCTATGGATTCCCTATAGGTTTCCCACAGCCTTTGGGGGCCCTTTCACCTAATTCCATTCTAGGGGCCCCAAAACTCCAAATTCTTCAATGTGTGTTGTCCCATTTTGCTAACTTTTGGAGTTTGGCTCTGAATCGTGAACGAATTGCGGTGTTGGGTTCAAAAGGCCATGTTTAGCCCTAAAGATGACCCTTATTCCTCAAACTATGCCTTAAAATTCAACAAAACTTAGTGTAGGCCAACTTCAAACTTGGGGAAAAATCACAAATGAATTTTAGAGTTTCATGTTTTTGTCCTCAATTCCTTTACTAAGCTTTTAAGTAGGTATACGGGGATAAGAATAGACCTAATATGGGTCTTGATTTGATGTTGTATGCTCCCAATACATTCGTCAACCTTAGGTAATACCATTAAATACACCAATTGTTGGGAGAGTCCATCAATTTGGGGGCTTCTGCTTATCAAAATGCCACGGAACTAGGAGGATGCTTTATTAGCATAAAATCAACTTGTCTAATTTTTAGTGGGATTTTACCACACCTCGGTAATTTTCTATGAATTTTTGTCTAAGGACTGTTGCGGGTGACCGTCCAGGAAAATATCCAATGGATATTGAAAAATTCCAAGACTGCAGGGAAGACCTCCCATGGAATTCCTCCACGCAAGTGTAGACTCACATCTAATCTTCATGCATTCAAAAATGGGGTATAAAATAGAAACTTGCATTCCAATCGTTAGTATTTCCTATACCTTCTTCAATATTATGGGAAAGATGGAATCTTGCCATAGATTCTTCTACTAGGACCTACCTTAGCCAAATCTTGTCACATGCTAGCTTATTAGTTATTATCCCATTTCCTCACATTCCATTCAATTATATATCGTCAATCTTACCCAAGTAGAACTTGTTTGGGCTACCAAACTATATAAAACTCTATTTTAGACCAATTGCTATATTAGCACGTAAGATGCCTATATTGGTTCTACACTTTCTTTTAGGGTTTTTTTGTCTATATTTGCATTTTTAATTTGGTAGGAATCCCCCAAAAGAACCAATGAGTCTCTAATGATGAATTGGAGGCTCACATAATACTTGTACATACTTCATAATTTGGACATTCTTTGGATTTAGATAGAACTTGAATTGTGGTGTTTTGGTTTGCCTAACAAGTGCATCTTTCCCTTTCAAAATAGAGACTTCTATCAAGACTTTGAAATTTGGTACCTCATTAATAAGGTGAAGAATTAGAGGCATTGAATCCACATGCATGAAGGTCTTTATGAGAGATGGGATGGTAGTGAAGTTCTCTTTTTTCAACTACATGTATACCATCTTTCAAACAAAGTGTTGATGCCATCGTGTGTATAATTGACTAAGATGAAACTGCCATGAACTTTATAAAAGATTTTTTAAGCTACAAAAACTAGAATGAGAAGCAATGATTTGCAAATGTCTACTTCTTGGAGTGCCATTCACAATAGAGGAGGGTCGTTGCAAGAAACACTTACCGGTTTTGGCTCAAAATGGCTCAAAATCAATGAGTCCTGTGAGTCCTATGACCCTTTGAAATAATTTTTTTTAAATTGACAAAAATATGAATAATTTGAAGAGCAATAAGAATATTATGTCTATTGAAATTCAGACTTAAGAATTTTTTTCTCTAAATGTTATAGACAATGGAAAATACAATGAAAATAACTCTTTTTCACTAATTTGATAAAAATAGTAAAAAATTCAAAAAATGAAAATGAAAAATCCATTTTTTCTTCAAGTAAAGGTCTTTCTTTTCCAACAAATTTCATCTTTGAAAAAAATTAATTCTATTCTCTACACTTGCGCAAAGTCAGCCACTTTGACGACATGTGGAGGTTGAATAGTATAGTATTTTCAAAAAATCTCTTTGTGGTCTTGTGTAACTTTAGTTGAGGTCCTTGCATGCCAATTTTCAGCTCAAAATTTGCATTTTTGGGTCAGAAATAGGACTAAAACCCCCCAAAATGGCCAAGGTAGACAGCCAATTGGGGGCAGTTTAAAAATAGTAAACTAATTTTTTTTAAATTGAAAAAATTATACAACATATAAAACTTTTGTTTTCACCTTCATTCCAAATTTCAAGTTGATATGACAAACTATGCAAAAGTTATGAGCAAAAAACTACCAGTTTGAGGTCAAGGGGACAAAAAATAGGACAAGTGTTTCTTACAATCACCCAGGAGCAAAGCCAATCCAATAAACAATTCTTAAGAGGAGCACCTTGAGGGGAGTTCAAAGTCTCCTAAGAGCTTTACTAACTATTTTCTGTCATGATGAAGCCAACCCCACCATGGCATCTCCCCTAGCATTAAAAATCCTCCACTGTTGGATCATATAAGAAAATAAGCTACCACCTTTTTCTACTATTGATTGCAACTTTAAAAATAAAATGAAAAACCTTGATCCAAAGTCAATTGGCAGTGTTGGTCCGCTAAGGGTTAGAGCTTGGGATTAGTCCTAATGTTTAAATTTTGTACTCACCAATTGAGCTTTTTAAACTTTGCAATTGGAAGTACCTATGTGTGTCAAGTACATTCATCTTTTCCACTCTAATTTCTATACCTTTGGATTTTTGATATTATTTTTTGTTGTTTGAATTCCTTTTTCAATTTTAGATCCTTCTTGTCCTTCCATTTGGTGCTTGAAGTGCGGTGGTCAACAAAGAGTACAAGAACTGTGGTTCAGCTCTCATAAATTAGTAAAATCTCAATAGTTTCACCCCTAGGATTAAAAATGTTCAATTTTTCCATCGACCTCTGTAATATGTCAAAGCTAATGCAATATTTGTGTCTTTTAATTGCCGGATTAGAAATGTCTTCAACAAAGACTAGTGCAAGTTGGCTTGCAATCAATGCAAAAAGGTAATGTATTCAAGTGATTTACCTTCAAGTGTGAGCCAATATGGTATTAGTACATCATTGGAAGAGTGAGGGTTAAAGGTTAGTTGCCAACATTGATAAATGGCATGTCTTGCTACAAATTTGTCAAGCTAGAGATTAATTGTTTTTTCTACCGCAATGGCACAATCTAACTTCACATAATGGAATCCCAAGCCAATTAGTTTGCATAAAACTACAAAATTTAGGAAGATCAAACTTTTGAAATCTTGGATCCAAGACTGTAGAATAGTTTCAACACATAGTCCGCCTACAAATTGTACCATAACAACATAGTCTTTCAAATAAGAGACCTCATGATCAAGTTCAACAAAGTCCATAAGAATATGACAAAGGGTCTTACTTTTATTGATGAGAAGTCTAATCCAATTCCTTCACCTACCAAAGGTGCAAAAGGATTGAACTATATTGTAGGGAGAATTGGTAGGTGCTGGTTATGCTTGTCCTAACTAGAGTATATGTGATCTATAGATTTGGCATTTGTGTTGTAGCATTGAGTCATATTAGTGACATGATGTGGGTTTATGTGGCTCCGCGATGGTGGTTGGTTTTGTCCGGTGGGTTCTTGACACTCTATCAACTCTATGACTATTGGATGTCCATATTCAGGATTCTTTGCAAGATCTTTGTAATAATCTATATAAAAATTTGTGGAAACTTGTCTACCGTTCCTAATAATATCTTTGTATGCTTTCATTTTGAATCCAAGTATGTTGAGTAAGAAAAATTATAAGAGTTCACTAAACCTGAAACAATTTTATAGCGATGTAGAGAAAGCTAGACACTAGATTTGAGTGAATCTTCTATTGTTTGAGGAATCACCACTATAAGAAAACTGCGTTTTTGAGTTTGTTACAAAAAAGCGTAACATGTTTTTGAAATGTTACTACGTTGAACGGCAAATAGTTGTTGTCAAAGTGTAAAATTCAATGTGATGATGTTGAAAACGTGCATAGCTAAGTTGAAGAATGAGTAGATGTCACTATAGACGGACATGTTTTTTACAATGTTCAAGAAAACAAGTTCAGGGCATCTCAAAAAATATGGACTATCACTTCAGCAAATAGACTTATTTTAACTATAGGTAAATTAATGAAAATTACAACAATCTATGTAAAATGTTAACTATGTGTAGAAAATTTAGAGAAAGGGCAACCATGTGGCATATTTTGTAAAAAAATGATATGGATGGATGTACACCATGGATGTACACTATGGACGAAAAGAAATGGTCTTTATACAAGTGGGCTAGTAGAAAAGAGAACAATCTTCATGGGATATGTAAAGCAAGAATTGTGTTCAATCTGAGATGTCTAAAAAAACATCCCAATGTTTAAAACAACATGTAGATGTCTTAAACAACATTTAGATGTCTAAATCAATGTTGACATATACAATGGTCAAGTTGCCATATTCTAATAATCCCAAATTCTTTGCTTCACCACAATCAAAGAGTGTATATTATATATATGACCACTCTACCCTCCATTACTATTAACTTTAATGAAGTAATTCCTTTATTTTGCCATCAAAAATGATCTTGATGGTAAATGGTAAGTTTTCTTCTAATTCAAATATTTTGCTTGTTCATTTTATTTTGATTTCGAATTTGTTTTATAAAATTATTTTTTTGTTCATTTTGCTTATAGATAGGGTATGCACTAATTGATGCTACAAAAAACGTCTAACTTGACGTCTCAAAAAACAAAAACAAAATTTCTAATGACAAATGAATGTATTTATAGTAAAAGTTATCACAATATGTAATCCACGTCAGCTACCAAGTATGTCACATTGGAAATATAGGGGTCCACATTACATTGAGGAGGCACGTGTATTAGCCACGTTATGAAGGGGTTGGATGAAAAAGTTGTCCCACATAGCCTTGCCCGTCCATAAACTACTAATGTAGAACTAAATTGTTTTCCAAGTGCTTGTGTGTGGTGATCTCCAAAGCCCCTGTTTCATGTGACATTACAAAAAAAACAAGCTCCGTTTTTCTCAAATTTAGGATGTTTTTTGCTTGTTGGTTATAATGGATTTTTTTAGCCACCAAAGTTCACAATGTTCACACCACAATGAACACAATCACACATTTTTTGAAATGTAAAAAAAACGTTTTTTTATAGTGCACCAATAGTATTCTAAAGGTATGCACAAAGCTTAGTCCATTAGCTACACCCTATCTCAAACAACAATGTTCTTCAAAATTCAAAGAAGATTTGTAGAAGCTTACTAATACCAAAGCACCATCTACAACCACCATCTCTGCCCCCTCAATCAGTCATTTAAAGGAAGAACATCCAATTATACTGCATTTGTCCCTTGCGTTGAGCCCTAGACTCATCCAATTGTGTCCGTAGACTTCAGTGAATGTATTCACTAAATTCTTGATTCTAATTTGATGACGTATATTAAAGATACATATCAAAATCTAATTGGCTCATTGCTAATTTTAGCACGGTTTGTATTTGGATGTACCTAGTACATGACAATTTAGGTGGTTTAGAAAGTCAACACTTTGAAAAATCATAGAAATTACATACCACATCCAAATTTTTATTTTTATTTTTAATATTCATGATTTTCACTCGCTTATATTAGAAAATTATTATTTAAAAAAAAATTGCCTCCAATTATACTGAATTCTTTATTCAGATGTTTTTTGGTGCTTCCACCATTATCAAGATTTTTGAAAAGTAAGATAGAAGGCTCTTAAATGGAGAGGATTCTTAAAAGGTGCCCTACCTTAAAAGTATAGTATTTGCATATGCTGCTTTTTCATAACCTTCAACAATGTACTAAGAGTGTACATTTTAGCTAGGGCACCATCTTAGAGCCATGTGCCCTTTCAACTTCAAAATTTGATAACTAATTCCACAAAGCTCCAAAAAATATGAAATGACTTGGATTAGATGTCAATTCCACTTGTCTTTCAAGGAAAATGCACTAAAAAATATTTCAAGATGTTTCACCTCCCCCAAACTCAGTTTCAGCCCTTACATGCGCTATTACTGAGCCTTCTACCTTACTCACCACATGTCCTCTCCATATCCCAAGCCATGCTTGTTTGTTTGCCTCCACTATAAGGGAGAAACACCCATTTCTGTCCGTGTACCTATTCTTGGACCCTAGAGTACCACTGAATGTATCCATAAGCATTCATCAAAGCGTCCGACAAATGTTTAATTCTAATTTGCTGACGCAATTGTAAGACAGATGTATAGTTTTCATTCACTCACAACTGTTTTCAGCAGGTGTTCAGTTAAAGGTACACCTATAGGATAGTTCCAGTGGTCTAGGGAGCCAACACTTTGAAAATTTACAGAAATAACATACTGATTTTGAAAAATTTGATTTTGTTTTTGAATATTCATGATTTTCACTTGCTAATACTGGAAAATATCAGTTTTAGAAAACGGTGCCTCCAACTATGCTAAATTCCTTATTTGGACAGTTTTGGGTGTTTCCACTGTAATTTTTAATTTTTAATTTTTAAAAAATTTTCTTACACACGAAACCAGAATTTTCTTGCCAGAAAAATAAAATACGAACCAACCAGCCCCCGCCAGGTGGCCTGGTGGGAGGATCCTCTGTACCAGTTCCCTTAAGGCTGAGCAGGTTCTGGCTGATGCTTTTAGGATCTCTCCTTCTCCTTTCAGTCAGAACCTGCTCAGCCCCTTGGAACCAATAATTAACTCCACACTCACTGTTCACAACTACTATCTGTGGTTTTTTTCATGATGAAGGCCTTCAACGTGTGAACTTAAATACGGTGACCAGCAAGGTACGCAGGTGGCAAGGGGAAGGGTAGAGCCTAGGCTTTAAATTATGAAGTCATGTGGTGGATTTATTGGTCCACATTTGGACGGACGCGTGTCGGTTCTGAGATTTTTTTCGGTTGTTTTGTTAGGGGCGTTTCACACTAATTATGGCTATCCAAGTCGAGAGGCCATCGATTCCACCAATCAGATTTGCGAAATCATGATTTACACCAATCAGATTTGAGAAAACCATGGCCTCTTGACTTGGATGGCCATAGTGTGAAACACCCCTTAGTGTTTTCTTTTTTGAGACTAACAAATGAATTGGAATTCCATTGCCAGAAACTGCAAAAGGAAAAGTAAGATTAATATACCGTCCATGTCAGATCTGAGGTTTCTTTTTTTTCTTCTTTTTCCTTTGACCCAAGTAAGTTATGTCAGATCTGAGTTTGACAGAAAGACGGTGTCCCCGGGCCAAATAAACCCAACTTACATAAGTACTAACTTAAAGATCATCCAGATGACAAGATCTTTCGTTTTCTTTTGTTTTTCTGTGGAGATCTTTTGTTTCAAAAATAAGCTTAAAAAATAAAAAGAATGACAACATCATCACTCATAAAGTCTTGATAAGTTATATGGTACCCACCCTCACTGACCATTTCTGTTAGTTTAGCTACTATAATAGCTGACTTACATAATCACTGGCTGTTCTGATTGGAAATACCTGAAAGAACAGAGTTTGACATTGGTGTCCCCAATCCCTGACACCATCAATTTTACAGCGGAGAACACTCTGAGGCCCCAACTGAAAAGCAGATGATGTGAAGAATACACTTATTGGTCCAAAAATCAGATTGTTTTGGAATGAGTAATAATTTGGGTCATCAGTCACTCGGGGTCCTCTCTGGGCATATGTCATAATGGGGTTTTCTACTGACCAAAGTTTTGATTTGTTTTTGGAGAGAAATGAGAGCATCCCCAACACAGATCAAAATATGACTCAAACTCGGTATTTGGCCATGCCCGGTCACACACACTTCCCCACGGCACGCAAAATAAGATTCAAGGAATTCCCGGCAACAGCTAAATTTCTCGGAGAGACGGAAAATTAGAGAGTGGGAGACCGAGTGCGGCATGAGCTTTAGGTCTCCTCCCAAAGTGTAATCTTGATTTTTATTCACTAAAAGAAGTTCAGGATTTTGAAATTGATTCATCGCACTGATAAACATTAGAGCAAACATAGCGCAACTAGAGCTCCCTCATAAAAATAACTCATGTAGGGTCCCATCTAGCTGACCCCATATGAGGGGTGAGAGTTGGCCAACCATGACATGGCCAAAATACTCTTCGGACGTTGTGCCAATTTTGGTTTTCTTGAGTCACCCGGTGGGGCAGCCTGGCCTCACCTGTGCAAGCCGCTTTATGTCCCCACGGTATGCAAACCCTACGTGAGTCTTTTTTGAGTCTAGGGGTGGGGATGCTCTAAAACGGAGACACTTGTAACTAGTAGGTTTGTATTTTTTTACCCTTGCAATGAAATGCATTTCATTTTTAAAAAAAAACAAAAAAACGGGATTTCAATGCCAAGGTAAAAGTACTAACCAAAGTTGAAGTCTTGAGGACCAACCAAGATGGATTCAAGTATAGGCCATTGAACATGTAGAGAGAGAAAGATACATACATATACATACACATTGTTGTAGTAATGGGGGATTGCTACTATGCTTAGTACAATCATGATTGTTGAAGAGAAATAGAGATGGATTCAAATATAGAGAGTTTTTTTTAAATCCTTAACTCTTTAAGATCTTTCAATATATTTACTCCAAAAATAGTCAAAAGTTGTCATTTTTAATGTCAATACCAATTTATTTTTCAAATCATTTTTTGAAATTTGTAACAATAGAATCTTTTAGAAAATTGGTTTGAAAACACGAGGAACAAATTTCAGAGTTTTCCACCCTACAGATTGTAAGATATTAATATTTGAATGCTCAAAAATAATTTTTTTCACCTCACAAAACACAAGGCAATTATACTTCAAAAGGCAACAATCATATGAAAAATGGTCCAAAATGGTTGTTCTTCTTTGAATTCATTGTTCATCCCAAGTAGAGTACTTGCCTAACAAATTTCAAATTATTTGGAATTGTACAATATATAGGAAAAAATAGTAAATAGAAAGATGTAGCAAATGATACAAAATACAAAATTGTTAAGAATTTATTTATGGAATTGAAAAATGGCAATGGAATATTGTAATAAACAATATACATCTTATGGTTTTATTTTTTTCAAAAGATATTGAAAATTGACTAAAATAAAGAACTTCAAAGTTTATTTTGGAATAGAGAATCGATAACTACCCACAAACAAAAACTCCTTGTAACTTTTGACTCATTGACCAAAATAGAATGATTCAAAGCTTTCTACATATATATAAATGAAGAAAACCAATTTCGTATATTGTTTTTGTCAAAAGACATTTTTTTCGATTTGCCCAAATTGCCATTTACAAAAATTGTTCCTTATACACTGAACCTCTTATTGTTGGTCTAAATTTCTGAATTATAAATAATAATTGATAAAATATTAGGCCATAATTTTTTACTCATATTTATAAATGTATTAATTTTTAGTATATATGAAAGATATTCCTCGTCCTCACCTTCTATTAAAACGTGGGGTCAAAATATAAAAATCTCTAATCACACATGCTTGCCCAAAATTGCTATGTTGCCAATTTTAGCCTGCTGCTCCTTTAGGGGTTAAACAATGTCGAGGACATTTTGTATCCAATGAATGACAAAGAATCTTTCTTTGCTAGATAAAACTGCAATCGCTATCCATCCTTAATATTAGGGGTAGAAAATGGAGATCTTCTACAAGATTTTGACTTCCAATGAGTATATTTGGCTTATTTAAAGTAAAGTAGGTAGGTACACCCTAAAGCGCCACATTCCTAAAAGTGCCATCTACAGTGCACATACATTTCCAAAATCAATCATGTTCACAGACTGTAGATGGTGCTTTCAGAAACAAACTTTGACCGTTAATAACTTTTGCATACAATATCCAAATCCTGCGTTCTTTGGTGCGTTGGAACATACTTTCACTTGCCAACAAGACTGCATGCAAATCTGAACAAGCTAATAAAAGTAACTAGGCACAATATGAATAAGTGGTGCTTTTGGGTGTACCCACCTTGGATGATGTCAAAATGCATGATTTTCACCGACACCAGTCTGTGAGTGCCTCAAGCGTTAAACCCAGAGTTTGTTCCCAGGAAATAACCGAGAACCAACAGTGGAAAGCAGCAGGCAACACCCTGGAGAAAGATTTGATAGGGGTCAAAGGAAATCACATAAATCACCACAAAATTACACAAAGGACAGCCAAAAAAATACTCGGTACACAAAGGCAAAGGGGTTCATAAGATGGCAGGTGATGGCTCTGTCCAAGGGGCAGGGAGAACTGACCCCCTTATTGCCCCAGTCCACATCAGGTTGACTAAATTGCCCCCTATTTTGTGCCATATATTTCAGATTTTTTTCACGCCATGCAGCTAAATGAAGGCCTCTCACTCCATATATGAATTCAGAATTTGCAAAATAAAAAAATTGCAAAATAAAAAAATTCCAGGGTTTGCCCTGGCGGGGCAATAAGGGGGTCAATTCACCTTGGCCCTGCCGGCCCCCAAGGGACTTTCTTTTTGTTTTTTTATGTGGTTTTGTATGTTTGTTTTGTTTTGTTATTTTGTTGAAACTAATGAAACGGGGGGATTTTGTTTTCAAGTCCATCCACTGTGAGGTGCTTTTGGGCTCCCATCTGCAACATAAGTTCCTTGGGTGTTGCAGAGTGCACATTAGTAATTACTGGCACTCTCTCTTTCTCTCTCTTTCTCTTTTTCAATCTGTCTTCCACTTTTTCTTTTTGTCTTTTGCTCCCTAAGTCATACTTTGACTGGGATTGTTGTATTTCACCAGCATGCAACCCTGGAGCACACCGACGTCCAATTTCTGGACCATGAACAGATGAAAAATTACCTTCCACTTGTAACCCTGCGACATCACTATGGATCCAATGGATGATACGGAATTCTTGCATGCAAGACAAAATTGCAATTGGTCATCCTTAGAACTTTCCAGTTGTGCAAGAAAGGAAAATCATGAATAGTAGTTTGATCTCCAATGAATATTTTTGAATCTTTTAAGGTAGATGATTTGCACAATTTCAAAAAGCAAAATTCTCAAGTAGATGAGCCCGTCCTTACTCGTTACAACTCCTCAATGCTTGAGGCACCGAGATTTGGTGTTTGCAAAACTTTGAAATGAAGGTAAGAGACTCAGTAATGGAGCATCTAAGGAGAAATGAAGGTCTAAAGTAAAATATTTGAATTGGAAGAGTGTGGAAAAAATGTTCGCTAAAGGGAAAATTAGCAATTGTCACATGCCCCTTTTTCTTAGAACTTTCTAGCTTTGTATGAATTAGTTATGATTTTTTTAAGTTAGAACATAGTAGGTAGGCATTCTTGTTCATAGACGGGAGTAGTAATCACACTTGAAGAAAGCCTTGAAGTAAGCAAATGAATTATAAACATGGTTAATTACAATGTTGAAATGCTCACACACATTGTAGAATAGCAAGGACGCTATTTAAAAGCGACCTATACTTAAGGTGGGAAAAAAAATCAGCTATGTAGAACTTAACCCTTAAAAGAAGTTGGTTTTTTTCCTAGCAATGTATTCTAAGATGTATTTAAGAGGTGCCACACTAAACAATGCATTTCCTACAAGAAGGAAGTGACTTTTGGAGCCATGGTCTTTGCAAGTGGGAGTTGATTGATTGTGCAACACATTTGTATTGAAAAAACTTTGTTTTGCACATCCATTCATTTCTTAAAAAATTCTCAACTAGAATAAGCTTCATATGTATAAGAAGTCTGCATACAAGATAATGATGAGGATGGAAGGACAACTTTGGAGGACAATCTGACAGCAGTGTGCAAGTCACAGTCACAGAGGTCATATGGCAACCAATTTAGCCCATAAATAACCTAGGGAACCAAAAGTGTTCTCACATAGCTTGAAGTCCAATTCAAAGTGCTATAACTTTTGCATCCAATGTTTAAATTCAATGAAACTTGTCGGAAATGTTGCACATACTAGTCTAGTTTGTGTAATAAAATTTTCAGATCAATCCAAGATGTACATTATTTTTGGAAACCAATCAAAGTTCACAGGTTCAATTTGAGTCCACCAAATTGTAGTTGATGGTTGCAACTTTGGGGGCTTGTATCTCCTTCATCTAATGTTTGTTTTTGTTAAAATTTGTTGGGTTTTGTTCCTTTAGAAGTCTAGTTATTGTAGTCAAACTTTCATGGCAATTGAAGTTGTTTTGAATGTTTGGTAGTACTTCAAAGTTGCAAATCTTCACATTTTTGGATTACAATGACTTTGGCAGCTTGTTTCTTTTTCATATAGTGTCCGTTTGCAATTTAAAAAAATTGGGAAATGTGTGCATACTAGTCTTGTTTGTGTGGCTAAAATTTCATATTATTCCTAGAAGTTAAGAATGACTGAGAAGCATTCTAGTAGAAGGAGGTTCAACCTTATATGTTTTTTTTGCAACTTTTCCTACAAAACCCAAAATTTATCTTTCAAGTCTGAAACTGGAGCGCAATTGAAGCATTCAAGTGATACAAATCAAACATACAAAACTCAAATGTTATCTTCCAAGTCTCAAATTGGAGTGCAATCAAAGCATTCAAGTGATGCAAAGGTCAAACTTCACCTTACAAGTCTCATACAACAATGCAAATGAAGCCTACAAATTTCATCTTCAAAGTCTCAATCTACAACACAATCAAAGTATTTAAGTGATACAAATTTGAAATTTCACCTTCAACTCACCTAGTGCCTCAACTCCTTGCACTGGCCTAGCTAGTCACCATGACTACAGTGGAACTTCACAAAGTACAAGTACTTTGCTGACTTTGTTTGATGTATACATAGAAATACAAGGAAACAATCTTTTGTGTAGATATAGAATTTTCATATTGAATCAGATTAGTTCTTGAAAAATTTCTAAATTTGATTCATGATTGTGCCCAGCAGTCAACCGTTCCAAGTTTGCCAAATACAGTCTTATTCATGCAAAAATCTCACATATCCAAAGTTGTAGGCCACTGTGGGCCACAACTTCTTTTAAGGGTTAAGTCCTAACACTTGTACATTGTTGGCAAAAGAGTTAGCTTGGGCTTAGTCGATGTTCAGTTGTAGTTAAGGAGAAACCAATAAAGATTTGTATTTCACTTTTTAGGTATTGTGAAACCATGCGGTCGTAACTGCCATCTATTAACTTTCATATAGCCATCCATTTAAAGAATACTAAGGGAGAGGCACCCAATGGCGTCCCTGTACCCAATGCTGTCCATTTCTAAGTCAGTCAGTCATTCTAGAACAGAAATGTAGCGGGACTGTAGACTGCTTATTGTTTTAGGTCAAAAGAAATAAGCCATGTACTGCCTACCTACATTTATAGCCTGAAATGATTGTGTGTTGTAGAAACGGACGGCATTGAGTACAGGGACGCCATTGGGTGCATCTCCCTTATACATTGTTTCACAACCCTTTAAGGTAGGTACACCCAAAAGCGCCACTTATTCATACTGAGCCTAGTTCCTGCTATTAATTAGTTCAAATCTTTATGTAGTCTTATTGGCAAGTGAAAGCATGTTCCAACGCACCAAAGAACGTAGGATTTGGATACCATATGCAAAAGTTATTAATAGTCAAAGTCTGTTTTTGAAAGCGCCATCTACAGTCTGTGAACATGACTGATTTCGGAAATGTATGTGCACTGTAGATGGCGCTTTTAGGAACATGGCGCTTTTGGGTGTACCCACCTTACATGGTCCATTCTTAATGCCTGGATTGTTTTTGAGCCCTCTCCTATAGTATCACTAGGGAGTTTATGGCTGAGGTGAACTGATCCCTTCCTCAACCACTTGGTAAAATGCTGAAATTCTTGGTTTTCCAAACACGATAAAATTTGCAAATTCTGAATACATGTTTGCAATCAAGGGTCTCCAGCTACTTAGGAGATGTGTGCAAGGTAAATTAATAAAGCCCAAAATAGGGGACTTTTTATTACCTGGAATGACTTGGAGTGGCCGAGCCCGGGGCCAGTTCACTCAGACCGAAGATTATTAACACCCGGTGTAAAAATGGGACCCCTCTGTTCTGGTAGACTTCACCTCCCCAGATGACACCTGTCCATCGATTTACCGCCAAGACCCCCCACCCACAGCAGCCTCATTGATTGTCTTTTTTTTCTTCCCTTTCATAGTGTATGAATCATGTGCTTGATTTCTAAAGGCCCATGGCCTTTTGAAGGTTAAAACCATCATTGCTGTTTTGAAGTGTTATAGGTCAAAATATCATTAAGGTATGGAAACTTTAACCATACAATCTTGTAGTGTACATATTGTAGATGATGTGAATCAAATTTGAACTCATTTGGCCACATAGATTGAAAGATTATAAGATTTAGTATCAAAAAGGATGTTGAAATTTTTCTAGAAGTACATTTAGAGGTTAAATTTGATTTTTGAACCTAATTAGATGAAAAAACTTTGAACTAGCACTTACATACATTGGCAAAAGAAAACATCATTTAGCTAAATCATTGTGTTTGCAAAATGACTTTGAAATGTCAAAAAACAGTTGCAAAAAACACGTCTAAGATCAAATTTTCTTCTACTAAATGTGTCTTAGTCACTCATAACTTCTTAGATTGATATGATATTTTAGCCACACAAACTAGACTAGAATGTGCAACTTTTTTGAAAAACATGATTGGAAATGGACATTGTAAGAAGAAGAAATAAGCCGCCAAAGTTCATTGTAATCCAAAAGTGTTTGTTTTTTGAACTTCAAATTGTTTCCAAACATTCCAAACAACTTGGAATGACATGAAAATTTGACTACAACAACTAGAATTTTTATTGAAACATAATCCAACAATTTTTATTGAAAATAGACATTAGATGAAGGAAATTCAAGCCCCTCAAAGTTGCACTCATCAAATGTACTTTGGTTAACTCAAACTGAATCTGAAAGCTGTGATTGGTGTCAAAAAAATCAGTATATGGTGGACTCATCTAAAAATGTTACCACAAAGCCTAGAAGAGAAAGTACCAACTTGCTACATAAGAAATTCTTGAATTTGGACATTGGATGCAAAAATTATAGTACGTTAAATTGGACTTGTAGACTGTGAGGACACTTTTGGTCCCTAAAGGCCTTGAGGGGTTAAGAAAAGTCAAGACATTAGAAGAACTTTGAGGGTTGCATATGACTGCGAGTACCTGGATTGCGGTTTACAAAATCTACCGTGGGGGAATAAGAATCCGACGAGGTTGAGAGGGTGCCATGTCATCCATTTTTTTTTCTGCAATTTTTTTTGGACTTTCTTTTACATTTCAAGACCCAATTTTATTTTATTTTGGTTATTGTTGGCGTGACAGCAACCATCAATTACAGGAACAATCCCAAAATGGGCTTATGGGGCCTTCAAATCTCCTCTAATGACACTTAGGACCAACTTCCATGTGAGTAAGTCCGGTCGAACTTGCAAGGGAGGGCTACAATGAGAAGTGAGTGATGACACACTCAATGGGTGGGGAGATATCAAGTAAGAAAAACACACATAATGATTCCCTTGGAGTTCGCTCAATCTCCACCAATCGCCTCGTCGACCAATATCGGTGAAACTTGAGCTCCTGCTTCTCCACTCACCAAGGCCGGCAACACAATCGGTGCGAGCTACTTGTCTTGTAGCACTTTTGCTACCAGCCCAACTCACGTGGAAACTGGGCCTTACATGAAGTTGAACTCCTAAGCAAGTTCTTCCTGTTTCAGACAAAATTCCCCCAAAACAACCCAACCAATGGTTCCCATGATATCAAAATTGATGATTTCCACAATCACCATCACCAACCCGACGTTTAAGGGTTAGCAACTGCATTTAGGTCTTCCAAAAAAAGCTTCTTTGTCATTAGTCTGACGGACACAATAAGGGTGCCTGAAGAAGGTTATTGTGCAAGACGAAAAAGACTGGTCGTCAATGGGGGTGGAAAATGACCTGGACGGTGGCACACTCCCTCCATAAGTTACTGCAAGCCATGTGAGCCCGCAGTCACTGATGATGGGCTCCTGCGACCTTGGGCTTGCTCAATCTTACCATATTCGCAGCTGTGGTGGGAGGTTGACCTTTCAGCTACTGCCACTCAATTTTTGAATTATTGATGCCCTATGAAATTTCCTTCCATTTGAGTCAAAAAAAAATTATGAGAAATTATTGATTCTCTATGAAATTTCCTTCCATTTGTGTCAAAAAATAATAATAAATGATTGATTCCCTGCATCACTACTTGCACTACAGTACAAGTGTAATGTGACAACAATGCATCCAGTCACCTTGTGGCTCATTTTTGAGAAATTCACAAGCCGTTGAACTTTTGTGAGATTTAATTTGAGCCGTCCAAATACAAATTCCAAATATGGATATCATATTGTATGATTACAAAATTTGAATATGGTACCAAATATATGTATGGATATTTGATATAGTATGAATAGTGAATATGGGTACAAATATGGAATATGGGACAT
This sequence comes from Thuidium tamariscinum, assembly GCA_947034885.2. Lineage (NCBI taxonomy): Eukaryota > Viridiplantae > Streptophyta > Bryopsida > Hypnales > Thuidiaceae > Thuidium > Thuidium tamariscinum. The sequence continues at coordinate 16,711,688 of OX344751.2, forward strand.
AAGATTTTGAATTGTCCCATATTGATTGTCAATTCAATTGGATCCTCAAAATTACAAGTAGGAATAGAGAGGGGAAGGACGGGAGGGAAAATTTATTATTTTTCTTTGAATTTTTGCTATCATCTCAACAAGAAAAATAAATTTAAGGCTCAAAAAAATACAAATATATTAAGTATTGGCAAACCAAGCTCATTGCTATACAATACATGTTCTCCGAGGAATCATATGTGTATGCATTGTGTGAACTAATATGAAATATTCATTAGAGAGGATATCATAAACATCTTCATGAGGGACTCATGTGTTAAATACCACCACTATAGTATCAATTGTGAACTTGTCACCACTATTTACATATGTGGATAAAGTTAGCTAGGTTTGTACATAAAAGCATATCTATATAGACTTATTTATATAGATTGAAAAAATTTGAATATCACAATGTTAAACCCTAAAGTTACATTTCGGAATAAAATGAATTTTGGATAAGCTTCTAGTTTTATATATTTGCATGATTTTTTTTAATTTTTTCAAAATATAGTAACATACATTAGTTTCCTGGAGTATAATCTCTATTTCAATCAATGCCCTAAAGCAAAACTTATGCAATTTTAAGTTCAAAACGGAGTTTGTCATGCAATACGAAAAAATGATAAAAAGTCAAAATTAAAATTTTCAAAATTTTATTTCACAAAGAAAGCATATGTGTCTATATGAAAGGATTTGATTCATTCAATTTGGACGAGTGATGAGAAAGTTACGGACAATCTTGTTTTGTAGGCAATCTAACCATATTTCTCAGAAAATAAGTTATAAAATTCATTTTTGAAGGTTTGTGAAGATGTGGAAAAAATTTCAGAAAATTTCATTGTATGGGTTGCAAGATATTAGCATTTGAATTGACAAAAATCATTTTTTTGGTCCTTGCAAAAAATTGGGCAGTTGCACTTCACAAGATCTCATTTGTATGAATTTTTTTTCTAAAATGGTGATTATTCTTTAAATTCATTCTTCAAATCAAGTAAGCTATATGCTTCAAATTTTTTGGATAATTTGGAATTGTAGAACATATAGGAAAATAATAGTAAATAGAAAAAAAAGAATGATTCAAAATACAAAATTGTGAAGAATTTTGTTTATGGATTTGAAAAATGACAATCCCAATTATTGTAATGTTGTAATAAATAATCTACACCCAATTTTTTATATATTTTTCAAATATATTAAAAATTGAATAAATTAAACAACTTCAAAGTTTATTTTGGAGAAGAACATCCATAACTACTTGCAAACTATTGCAAGCTAAAACTCCACATAACTTTTCTATCCATACATAAATTTAGGAAACCAATTTCAATTTTTTATTTTTGAAAGAAGTGACTTTTTTTTTAGCTGCCCAAATTGTTTGGCAAACAATGAAAACAACATATCATACAATAACTTCTCAACTATGTAATAAGAAGTTATAAATTTTTTAGGACCTTAATTCTACTCCTTGGGCATATGTTTTATGAAAATTTCAAGGAAAAATAAATAAAAACTCCATTCATAGTGAGTTGTTCAAAATTGCTATGTGGCCAAAACAGTGCAGTTAAGGGCTTTAGAAGTAAATATATTATCTACACTTTCTTTTTTGTATATGAGCATGTGGAGTGGGTCTTCCATGATCTACAACAACACACAATAATATGATGAAATCATTTGTGGTTCAAAAAATAAACATTGACAATAACCATCCAAAAATTATAAGAAGAATTTGGATGAATAACCTTTTTATTTTATTACTTTAATTATATTTTTAAATGATCTAATTTTAAGTCCATACTTTAAATTTAGGTTGTTTTGTTTTGGATTTTATTTGTTACGTTGAGATCTCCCATATTGTGTACCCCTAGTCATGTACTTGGCACCATCAAAAAGCTTTTTGCATGGAGGAATGCATAGGCTTTGTTTTGTCGTTTTTCTTACCTACACTGTAAAACTTATTGAATTTCAAAGCTTTTATGAATTAAAAGATTCGAATTTTATTTTTATTTTTATTTTGTTATTTTAGTTTTAACTATGGCAATAAGATAGGGTACACTAAGTTAGGTTGTTTATTTTGTTATGTTTGTTATCATGAAATCTCTTGGATTGTATATCTTTGAGTTATACTTTTAGTATCATTCAAAAGCTCTTAGTGAAGAAGGGTGCACAAGGTTTGTTTCATGGTGTTCTAAGTATTGATGTAAAAACTACAGAAATAGAAATTTTTAATAAGTTTAATAATTAAAAATTACTTTTATTTTGATTTTGATTGTGGCAACAACATAGGACACAATAGTTTTTCTTGATTTGGGCCACTTCATTGTTTTTAGCACTTTAATTAATTACTAGTAATATAGCCTTCCAAAAAACAATTCAAATTCATCTTCTTAACTCACTTATTCCAATCGCAAAAGAAAAATTCATACCTTTATTTTTCATTTTTCATTTTCATTTTCATTTTTTTGTTGTTACAAAAGAGATATTCACAACCATGCATCCCCTATTGTGTTCTTGGTACCGTTAAAAAGCCCTGAGTGAGGAAGGATGCACGATCTTTGTTTAGTGGAGTTTTTACTCATAGATGAAAAAGTTATTGAATTTCCTAGTTTTGTGAATTAAAGATTAGAAAATAACTTTTATATTTATTTTTGTCGTAGCAATGGCATAGACCACACTACACCAATAATGGAAATCAGTCTTGACAACACTAATTAGATCAAGAATCTTGTTAACATTACCAACACTAAATGTCAACATAGACACTATTTGTGAACTATTGGATATGTATTTTTTACAAGATTACATTTAGTGCTACATATTATTTCATCAAATTATTGTGAAAACATACAATCCTAAATATATATGATAACACTATTTGTAACATAACACTAAATACTATTATTTGTATAGTATGAATGAAGAAGGTTTGTTGGTGGGACATTAAATCTTGCCTTTGAAGGTGGACCTAGCAGGGGATATTTTGGATTATCTTGGATAAAAATGAAAAAAGGCCCCCTATTTTGTGTCATGTCAAAGGTATGTTCTAAACCTCTTTTAGATAATATGAGGTCTCAAATTACAAATATAGATTCAGAATTTGCAAAAAAGTTGTTTGCAAAAAACAATTCTTGCATTTCCCCCAAAGTAAATCTACCGCGTTGGACCTTTGAAGGCATGCCTGTGATTTGTTGGGATGTTTGGCTTATACTTCACTATGACTATGAACTAAGCTATGACTAAGGTATGACCACCTATTCGTGATCAAGGTCCCATGCCCAACTTGTGGCTATTTCCAACCAAGGCTAAAAGACATTTCTAATCAAAACTTGGAATGTACTTTTGCCTCATTTTCAAAGTTAGGACTAATAAGGGCAAGACGTTAAATTGGTCCCACGAAGCGGCTCCAGCAGGGCAAATCTCATTTTACTAGGGGTTGATAGAGGTTTGGGGTTTAGGTTTTTATTGGTTGTGTTGGTTGTGTTTATCCCTCTCTAATTTGATTCAGGGTCTCTAATGTCAAATATGAACTCAAAATTTGAAAAAAAAATTTATGCAAAAAATAAAAAATTTCAGCGTTTACCCATGTGGACTTTGTGGGGCTGATTTGACGTCACACCTAATAAGGTCATAACACATGTCCCAAAGTATCATAAAGTGTGTGGGAAGTACAAAGTAGGGAAGTAGTCTTGGCTATGATCTTAATTGGAAGACTTTAGACATTGGCTATGGGTTCTATGTACTTTTTGGCTTCGAAAAATCATAGTAATTTCAATTTTGGGAATAAAATTATGAAAAAATTTGCAATGCCCATATCTCCTATCTTTCTACATAGAGAAAGAGTTTACATAGCCTCATATCCCTCACGATCCATTCTAGAATTGCTTAAGTGATTGGGTTGCTTAAGTGATCGGGTATAGGTGGTTCTACGTTAATAAGATACATGATCAAAAGCTGTTACAGGGTCCTTTATGCAATGAAAATGGTCCACGTGTTTTAAACCAAAATTCTCACTGAGTGCCGTACATGCCAGCACATGCCAGAACTTTTTGGTGCCTATCATTTTAATTGCCATTTTCTAAGCTTATGGTGTCATGGATTGGATATATTTTTTTATTGCTGCTAGTAAAGGATGTCCTCTTTCTACTTTCTAGAACAAAACTTCAATCGTTTCTTTTTAAACAATTAAAAAGTGCCAGTTTTCCTTTGATGGAGGTCCAGTACATGAAATATTGAGAATTTAAGATAAAGGTCACCTGGGTCGGTCTGCACAAACTCAAGTTTATTTTCACTCTCTGGCTGCTATCTGAAAAGCAAAAAGAAATTTTAAAGAAACTTTAAAAATATCGCCAGGGACCCATGCCCTTTTTTCAGTGTACTTGTTTGTTTATCAATGGAATTTGTCCATTTGTTTCAATAAAAAAATAAAATTCTCTCTATCCATAGCCAGATAAGGTACCTTGTTCATATTCTGCCCGTGTTCTAAGGTAAACTAGCCAATGCAGACAAAATGGAAGCAAGTCCATTGTGGGCAAAATTGTAATGGTCGTGTACAATTTAGAACTTGAATGTAGACTACCATTACAATTTTGACTGCAATGGGATCGCTCTGAATTGGCCCATAATGAGATACTTTACCTTATTGGCCCTAGTATTGAAGCATGAATTGTTACTATGGTGGAAACACCCAAAATTGTCCAAATAAGGAATTTAGCATAGTTGGAGGTAGATTTTTCTAAAAATAATATTTTTCTAGTATTAGTGAGTGAATATCATGAATATTAGGGGGGGGGGGGGAGGGGATAGATTTTTCAAATGTTGTATGTAATTTTTATGATTTTTCAAAGTATTGACTCCCTAGACTAGTGAAATTCTTCAATAGATGCTCTCAAATTTGAAAGTTGCCAAAATTAGCAATAATCCAATCAGATTTTGGTATGTGTGTTTAATATGCGTCAGTAAATTAGAATCAAGCATTTGGCAAACACATTAATTGCAGTTCAGGGATGGTTTTCATTGAGTTTAGGGTCCAATGCAAGGTATAAGTCCGGTATTGGGTGTTTCTCCCTTATCGAAAAGCAAAATAGTCAAGTGAAGAATTTGAGTTTGGATGAGGTGACCCCCTTGCTAGGCCCCTCCAAGCCCCCTATTTTGTGCTCAATGAATTTCTGTTGAACACCCTTCCTTGCTAATTTGGGGCTTCCAATTGCAAATTTCAATTCAAAATTTGCAATTTTATTGTGCTTGAAAAATAAAAAAATTTAGCCTTCTCCTGAGGGTCCAATCAAGGGCTAGTTCACCTTGGTCATGAACTGGTATCAATTAGGATTTACTGTGTAAGTTGTTACGGATGGCTAGGGAAAATTGACCCCCTTACTACCCTATATTTTATCCTTGCACAATATATTGGATTTTTTAATTTATCAAATATTGTAAAGTTCACAAGTTTTGAATTCATATTTCAATCAGAGGGCCCAAATTAGTTATGGGAGGTGAAGAAATCCAAAATATATGTAGCCCAAAATACAGGGCATTGTTTGCATTTAATCATACCTTTTGATGGTTCAATAAGGGGACCAATCCTTTGTGGAGACTACCTTAAGTTCAATTTGGAGGTAGCCAAAATAATGCATAGTTATGAGTGGTGGAACACTTTGTGCCATCCTAAACAATTACATTCATAATACATCTTCAAAAACGAAGGTGAGCAAACCTTAAACTTGAAGACTATAGACTTCCAATTAAATGTCAAACACTAAAGGGACTTCCATTAAAATGTCAAACAATAGTTCATTAATGTATCCAACATGCCGCTACATTAGAGGATTTTCGAGCCTTTGAGAGGTTGTTTTATGGCCATTCCTTAAAACTATTCCTAATTTTGTAGACTAGCCACTAATGGTTTGAATTTTTGAATTTGAAATAACTAATATTGAAAATTTGAAAATTTGAAAATTTATTGAAAAGCCAAAAAACATTAATATTTAATTAAAATAATCAATAAATATTATATGACATGGTAGTCACTTGACCATGTCAAAATGGTGATGTAGCAATGTTTTGAATTAAAGGAGAAACACCCAATCCCCCACTTGTACCTTGCAATGGACTCTAGACTCATCCAAAACCATCCCTAGATTGCAATGAATGTGTTCGCCAAATGTTTGATTGTAATTCATTGACACAATTAAAGGACACATACCAAAATTTGATTGGGTTATTGCTAATTTTAGCAATGTTTACATTTAGGGGCATCTATTGAATAGTTTTAGTGGTCTAGGGAGCCAACACTTTGAAAAATGATAGAAATTACATATGACATCCAAAAATCTATTTTTTTAATATTCATGATTTTCACTCGCTAATACTAGAAAAATATTGTTTTTAGAAAAAATTGCCTCCCACTTTGCTAAATTCCTTATTTAGATGGTTTTGGATGCTTCCATTGTATTGTTTGGGAACTCGTAGTCTTCTAAAGGCTCAAATTTGACCTATTGTTACTTTCAATACATGTTTCATTTTTCATTTGCCTATATAAAGTGAAAATGCCCCGTGAAATGCCCCTAAAAATTCAAATATCATTAATGACAATTAGACTTCTATTGCAAGTATTTTCCAAAGTGCAGTCAAACCATCCAAATATTTAATTGCAATAGGTGAATCACTAATATAGTAGATTTGGTTTTATAACCAAGCTATATGATGGTTTCAACAACCTAGAAAGCTTCCATTTAAGAAATTTATAATAATTACATGTCTTTTCCAACAATTCAATTTTTTTTTAATTCATGATTTAAAATTGCTAACACTACAAGTTTTTATTTATTTATAAAGTGCCTTCAACTATGCTAAATTGTTTATTTTGACATTTTAAAGAGTAGTCACTTTATATAGGCAAATGAAAAATGAGACATGTCTTGAAAGCAATAGTAGTCTGTTGGGCTTCATCATACTAAAGGATATATTTATTAAGTCTAGTCTAATTCTTATGTGAAGATTTACAAGCAACAACATCTCAAGATTGTCTCAATAGGGATTTTATATTTTTAATTAAAAAGGTCTATAGAAAATTGTGCAAAATATCATATGAAAAGAGAGGTGCAAAAATAAGTACATATTTATTAAGGTGGGGATACATGCAATTAGTTATTGATTAAACTAGTTTGGAGGTATCGAAATACAAAGTTTATTTGTGGATATTTTTCATTCAATGCCAATGTAAAGAAGAAATTGGAATATTTTGTCTTGTTTGTTCAATTTTAAATGAAAATAATTGAATATAGCCAAAAACATTCAAGGTACTATTTTGATATCATCACATTTAGATTGAATCCAAATTTAGTTGAAAAATGATGTTTCATCTATTCTCTTAATACTTAAAATGTAAATAGTTTATTTTTACTTGTCAAAATTGTAGATTACATTACCTTGAAAAATATTGTTTAAAATCATTGCTATTGTCCTCTATGTAGCCTTGTAAAGACATGAAGATTTATTTGCATGTATAAGATGACTTTATGGAACCATATTTGACAATGAAATATAATTTTTCTCTCTAGCATGTTTTAAGGAGTTGCTCAAATTAATTCCTAAAAGATGGCATTAGAAATTCCTTAATTGATATTCTATCAACTATCTTTGAGCAAATATATTGAATCCACAAATCAAACTATACGATAGTTGTTAAAAAGGAGGTTTAGAGCATCAAATTAAAGTACCATGAATTGAATAGTGTCTATTCTTGAAAGAGGGAAATAGTCTTGCACCAATGTCCCTTTGTCTTGTGGGCATTGGTTTATTATTTAGATGAACAACCACTTTATTGATGCTAGCCTTTTCATGGAACCGAAATTTCTATCTATCTATCTATCTATCTACCATGAATTGATCCTCAATGCTGGTATGAGCACTAAATTAGTACTCATATACGTTGTTGATTCCAAGTTTTGATGATGTAGTTGAGTGGTTCAAAACCTTCATTCTACAAGTGTATTAGAGCATTTCCACTGTTGGACCTGCCAAGAGACCCAGTTAGGGGATGGATGCCGTGGTGGTAGAAGGCGGCCTAAGTGTGCAAGGATTACTTGCCCTAGTGCATGGTTCAAATAAGCAAACGCAATGGGGAATAAACTCTGCAACCCAGAAAGTTGCTTTGCTTACCTTGTCAGTTGTAAAGTGGGGTGATTGGAGTTGGTCCAAGTGGCTTCATTTGGTTAATCCTCGTTGTATTTGAGGACTTTTCTTTGATTTTCAAAATATTAATTTCGGGTTGTTTTCTTTTTTCGGAAGCACTTAGTCGTCATAACTGCAAAAAAGTGTGTGGCCCTTACATAGGGAACAATACCAAATCTCATAGCGTGCCTTGCCCAACACTCGCCACTTCATTGTCTCAATTCTAAATTTGGCCGAGGCTGGTCTATTACTCAACCTAGTCGTGTCTGTGGTGGAGCATTTATATTCTTACCACCCGGCCAAATAGCCAGAGTGAGTCTCTTAGAGAGTCAGTCTCTTAGAGAGTGAGTCTCTTAGAAAACAACGGTGGGGATGCTCTTATAGTAATTTCTACCTTCTTGTTCTTGTTCTTGATTTTCACTTATATAATTGATCTTCTTTGAATTCAAGCTCAATCAATGAAATGGTTCTTCTCAAGTTTGGTTTTAATCCTAATTTCAAAATTGAATTTTTAATAGTAGTTCTAATCAGTGATCCCCAAACTGGCTAAATTTTGCTCTTTTTCAACTTAATTTTTTCATGCCCTTTGTAAAATTTTTAAAAAATCTTTCAAAAATGAACATTTGCCTAAAAACCCTGAATCTGTTCTGAGATCACTGGTTTTAATCTTCAATTTCGTTTGTTCTAGTACCAAAATTTGGTACACAGTACAATATTCGATCCCCTAATAAACACCCACAGTGCAAATTGAAGTGTGTCTACGTTGAAGACATGATTTTCTTCACTTTTGATCTTCCTCCGAAATTTCCCTGCAATTTCAGAAATTAACCTAAAAATTTGAAATTTGTTCCTTTTAATGCGATTTTGAGGACATGTGCCCCACATAAATGAATTCTGAGTCCCAGGTGGCCTGGTGTGGCCCACTAATTGCACGGCAAAAAGAGACCTGAGAGGAGCTGCGTACCTGACTGATCAGTCACCTAAAGCCTGTCTCCCTGTCAGTTTGTCATGGCCGCGGCATCATTTCCATGGGCACCGCTAAACTGCCCTGCACGGTAAGTGCTCCGCGATTTCCGCGTCCCCCTCGCCGAGGAATAATGGCCGCATGAAGAAACAGTGCTTCAAACGTGCAGGCAGTTCAAAGTGCCGACAACCAACATTCAAGCGCACTTGTCCGATTTTTTTTCCCATTTTTTTCCGAATCAGGCACAGTTTGCAGTGGCGGAGGAGTGTCTATGACATTTTGCGGATTCTAACGTACCCACGATTTGAATACCCAACTCCATCGGAAACGACAGAGCTTCATCTGATGAGTCATCTTCAAAATTCCGGCCTCCGATTTCTTGCTTCTGCTATCTGCGCTACCGGGCTGATCATCAAAGGCGACGGCAAACATTGTACGTACAGATTTCAGGTTTACGGAAACTGAAATCTGCTGGAAGCACTCGAAAACTCTCCATGCGGAGTCAGATGAGATTTCACAAAAATCCTGGCTTGGGATTTTTGTGGGTTGCAGTAAGTTGAGTAGTTTCAGAGTGTAGACGTGGGACTTCGATGTCTGCTGTAACTGACGGATCTGCACAATCTTGTTAAGCGATTGTCGTTGTGACCGCAGTCCTTGATTGCGGTTGATCACAACGTACAATCGTTCACAGAATTTGCGTCCTGACTACTGGTCTCTGTAGGGAGACGCTGCGCTGAGGTCAATACGGACGTACTGTTCCATTGCCTATAGCTAGCTAGCTTTGGAAAGGTTTCGGAAAGAGATTAGTAATACATGCTGGATTGGAGCTGCGAGGTTTGAGGTGCAGCAGGCCAGCAACGATGGGCAGAATTAAAGTCGACGATGACCCTGAGATTCTTCGGAGTCGGAAGACTGACCTTTCGGTAGTGGACGCCGAGAGCTTGCAGCATGAGGATTCAGCCAAGGTCATGGATTCCAAGCCAGCAAGCAATGGCGTCGAGACTGTGGGGAATGGTGGAGAAGGAAAGGGAAAAGATGACTCGTCTGAAGGCTCCGTGCCGCTCTTTCGGCTCCTTGCATTTGCGGATAGTTTCGACTACTTGCTGTTGTCGATTGGCGCGCTGGGGTCTATTGTGCATGGTGTCTCCCTGCCGGTATTTATCCACTTCTTCGGAAGCCTCATCGACAGTTTCGGTGCCAATATGAATAACCCCAGTCGGACCGCGGAAGAAGTCAACAAGGTAAGGCATGTATCATGCAACCACCTGCACTTGAAATATCTGACGCGCGCTACTGTTGAAGATCGAACGCTTGACAATGCTTTCTCGTTTTCTTGGACAGTATGCGATCTACATGCTCTACGTCGGGATCGCGGTGTGCTTCGCATCATATGCAGGTACGATCAATTCTCGGACGTAACCCTCGCTTGTGATTCAAATAATTTGTAGCTAGCGGGAACTATATCGATGACGTTGAAAAGAACGATCAAGTCATGCATCCAAGGTTAGCAATGCAAGCGATGGAATTGATTTCTGGTGTGGGATTGCAGAAGTGGCTGCGTGGATGCAAACGGGAGAGCGGCAAGCTGCTCGCATCCGAGTGCTTTACCTCAAGGCTATGCTGAAGCAAGACATCAGCTACTTCGATGTGGATGCGCGCACTGGCGAGGTGGTGAACAGCATCTCCTCCGACACACTCGTCATTCAAGATGCGATCAGCGAAAAGGTACGCACGGTGGCTTACAATTAATACCTATGTAGGGAATTGAAACTCCATCGATCTCGAGATATATCAGATGGAATCGTGACGTGCCGCGAGTGATGATACACCACCATTTGTAGCGCAGATGGGACAATTCCTTCACTACGTCAGCACGTTCCTCGCCGGCTTTGTAATCGCATTTTCCATGGTTTGGAAGCTGGCGTTAGTCACTCTGGCGGTGATTCCCATCATGGGCTCGGCTGGCGGAGTCTACGCCTACTTTCTCACTGGCTACGATTCCCAAAATCGGGATGCTTACGAAGAAGCGGGCAGTTTCGCGGAACAGGTATGCCCATAAACCACTGTTCAATAAAAAAAATGCATGCATGTTACAAAGGATTAGTATATGTTATTGTTTGTCAACCAAATCCAGACATTCTCCAGCAGGCCAAATTCCGGCCGCTACAACAGAGTGGTATACTGAATAGATATGCAAGTGTCCTTCTGTGTAACAACTGTTGGTAATCGCTGTCGTTTTTCGGTGAATTTATATGCTTAGAGTGTCATGAGAGATGTATACGTTAGTCAAATGGGGTGTTTCCTGAAAGGTCGGCGACGTACACTTTTCTATGCACAGTTGCTTGATCTCATGAGGAAAATGGAGATGTCTCCCCATGTAGAGCTGCTTGTATGAACAAGCACTCTGCACGCACTTCCTCATCACGATGAGGAAACTCAGTTAGATGTATTGTTTGAACAAAATAGTGCAGAATTAGTTGAAGCACAGTTGTAATGGATTCTCAAAGATCTTGCGTTCACTTGCGGCAAGTGCAGAACCTTGCGAATGTGAGGACCGTTTACTCCTTTGTTGGCGAGCAGAAAGCCGTGCAGTGGTACGCCAGCACGCTCCGCAGGACATTGCGACTCGGCTACCAGAGCGCTTTGGCGAAGGGCACTGGCATCGGCGTGGTGTATTTCTCTTTTAACATTTGCTACGCGATGTTGTTATGGTATGGCGGGGTTCTCGTTCGCGGCGGTGTTGCCAATGGTGGCATGGCTATCGCCACCATCTTCGCTGTGATCGTGGGCTGCATGTGAGCACTGAACCCTAATTTGAATTCAAATCCATGTCAATTCCAGAAATGGGCGGGGGTTTCCACAGGAGAAAAATTCAAAGAGGATATTGAATAATATACATGTCTTTTTGTGTTCAAATTCCATTCCTAGAGTATCCTAGTGTATCCTTGTGTATCCTATGCTATCATCACTGGACATTGTCTACGAAACTCTTCAAATTTCCATCGTTGGACATTTTGGATTTCTTCAGGGTTCGAGCCTTGAGAAATTTCTTGCTATGCTTGTGTGAATAATCCTTTTGCTTGCGGGTTCAGGTCTTTGGGTCAGGCCGCGCCGAACGTCACTGCGTTTGCGAAAGCGAAGGCCGCCGCCTTTCGAATTTTCCAGATGCTTGACTTGAAGCCCCCGGCGCACCTTGAGAATTCTGAAGCGACACATCTTGCGTCTGTGCAGGGGCGAATCGAGCTCAAGCACGTTGCATTCTGTTACCCCTCACGTCCCAGTGTGTCGATCTTCCAAGATTTTTCACTCACCATTCCCGCAGGCACGACGGTGGCCATCGTTGGAGGCTCTGGGTCGGGGAAGAGCACGGTCATCTCTTTAATTGAGCGGTTTTACGATCCCAGCGCAGGTAAGAATTCTCTCGCAAGAATCACGAGGGATGGAGATTTGTTGCCCTGATTCTGTTTTTGAATTTTAAGAGTTTTTGGTGTTTCAGGGGAAGTTTGTTTGGATGGGGTGAACGTCAAGAAACTGGACCTCAAGTGGCTCCGCGATCAAATTGGGCTCGTGAATCAAGAGCCCGCACTCTTTGCCACAAGCATCAAGGAGAATATACTTTATGGCAAGCCAGACGCGACTGATAAGGAGATCGAGGAAGCTTGCACAGCGGCTAATGCACACTCTTTCATCTCACTCTTTCCAGAGGGCTACAACACGCAGGTTACCACCTGCTGAGCGTTAACAATTGATCTGCTTCGCTTCTACTCCCTGCGTTCCGAAATAAGTGTCTGCAACGTTGCTGAAAAGTTTGATACCAGTTTCATTGATCATATTGTGAAAAACATAAATTCAGAGAGGTCCAAATTTGAGTTCATTGCAACCTGAATAGAATCGAACACAAAAAGCCTCCATATGACCTACTCAAAACATCCTTCAAAAGCATGAGGTTCGATGAGGATTCTTATTTGGGAGTACAGCTCTTGAGAAAGATCTTGATGCTCTAGCTGAATCGCTCGAATTTTGTTGTCCAGGTTGGTGAGCATGGCGTGCAAATGTCCGGTGGACAAAAGCAAAGAATAGCCATCGCAAGAGCCAATCTGAAGAACCCTAAGATCCTGCTCCTTGACGAGGCCACGAGCGCTCTAGACGCAAGCTCGGAGCAGATAGTGCAAGAGGCTCTCGACAATGCGATGGTGGGGCGAACCACAGTAGTGGTGGCGCACAGGCTTTCCACAATTCGAAACGCAAACGCCATTGCTGTTATTCAGAACGGCACCATTGTCGAAATGGGAAACCACGACAAACTGATGGCGTTCGGTAACGGTGCCTACGCTGATCTCGTTCGTCTTCAGGAAACAGCTCGTTCGGATGAGCGAAGCCCTTTGTTGCGATCCAGGTCTGCCCATGACAAGTCTGACAGGCATTCGATGAGGTCAAGCAGGAGACTGAGCCGGCACCCTAGCTATGGTTCTTCTGATGGTGAGAGGGGCTCTTTCAGGAGCTCTTTCAGGGGTTCTTTCAGAGCTACTTTCAGGAGAATCGAAGCTGTTCCTCCGCAAGCTGCCACAATGTGGCGGTTGCTCAAGATTAACAAGCCCGAATGGGGCTATGGCGTCGTGGGCGTTTGTGGTTCCGCTCTCCAAGGGCTTGTGAACCCTGGGATTGCCTACATTCTCAGCAGTGTCCTGTCTGAGTACTATGATCCCAGGAAAGGCCACATGGCGAGGGAGGTTACGAGGTATGCATTGCTCTGTCTTGGCCTGGGAACCGCCGGTCTGATTGGAAGCTTCGTCCAGCATACGTTTTTCGGTATCATGGGTGAGAATTTGGTGAAGCGCGTTCGGGAGCTGATGTTTGCTAGTAAGCTCTCATCGACTTCTGATGAGCAATTTCATTTTTCGAATGGTTCATTTAAGTTTCTGTGAGTGGACATGCTGTGGTGGGAATCAACGAATATCAGCTTTACGTGGGGTTTATTTTTGGTTTTGAATTGAAACAAGTGAGGTGGGCATTCAGGTATGCTGGAAAACGAGGTGAGCTGGTTCGATGCTGACGAGAACAACAGCTCGCAAGTGTCTGCTCGCTTAGCAGCGGATGCCACCACAGTGAGGGGTGCCGTCAGTGATCGGATTTGCATCATTTCGCAAAATTTCACCCTCATGGTGACTGTTTGTGCCATCACTATTTCGCTGCAGTGGAAAATGGCCCTTGTTGTTCTTAGCATGTTCCCGCTCCAAGTATGCGCTACAATTGTGGAGGTAATCACTTCAGATTCATCACTTCGCTGTATGCAACTTCCTGGTCAGATGGCAGGGGGGTTGAGAAAAGGTTGGACTAGTCACGTTTTGGATGACAATCTCGTTTTATTATTGTCTCGACTTCTGATGACCAGATTCATTTGGGTGGATTGCGCAGCAAATGTTTATGAAAGGGTTCTCAGGAGACGTTGCGTCCGCTCAAGCTCGGGCCAGCATGGTGGCAGGGGAGGGTGTAACCAACATCCGCACTGTTGCTGCCTTCAATGCCGAGGATAGAGTTATCAAGCTTTTCGAACACGAACTTGAGGCCCCCATGAAAAAGGGATTTCTGCGTGGTCAGGTATGCCACTACAGTTTGGTGTTGTCCAGATTTCGTTTGCTCAACAAATTAAGACCTAGTTTCATCCTCTGTTGAAGATTGTCCCATATGCTCTATGGAACAATCTAAGTTTACAGACGTGCCTTGAGGGTCTTTGTGTTTAGAGGCTCCAAGCATCGACAAGTTCAATAGAAATCTGAAATTCGAGTGGAGATTCAGATGTGAATTTCGATTGTTGTGTCTCTCTACGTATTTTACAAAGAGTCTATTGTTATCAGGCTGCAGGAATGGGGTACGGTGCTTCACAACTCGTCCTGTTTTTTTCCTACGCATTGGGATTATGGTACGGTGCTCTGTTGGTGAAGAGAGGTGAATCCGATTTCCCAACCATCATCAAAGTGTTCATGATTCTCATCGTAGCTGCATTTGCCATAGCCGAAACGCTTTCGCTAGCACCAGATCTGATCAAAGGACGTCAAGCGCTGTTATCAGTGTTCCAAGTCCTCGATCGCGTCACCACAATCAATGCCGACGACCCTGACGCTGAAGTCGTCGATACTTTAAAAGGGGACATCGAACTGAAGCATGTAGCATTTGCGTACCCAACGCGTCCAGATGCCTTGATCTTCACGGACTTGAACCTCAAAGTCAGGGCAGGGCGTTCGCTGGCGCTAGTGGGCTCTAGTGGGTCCGGTAAAAGCTCCGTTATTGCACTCTTGGAGAGATTCTACGATCCTCTGTCGGGACACATCCTCATGGACGGGAAAGACATTCGGATGATCAACTTGAGAAGCTTGCGCAGGAGAATCGCGCTTGTCTCACAGGAACCAGCTCTCTTCGCCACCACAATCTACGAAAACATCTTGTATGGACGAGAGGGGGCCACTGAACAGGAAGTGCATTCAGCAGCCATGGCGGCCAACGCGCACAATTTCATCAGCGCACTTCCTGATAGTTACAACACCCAAGTGGGCGAGCGAGGAGTGCAACTCTCGGGGGGGCAGAAGCAACGAGTTGCCATTGCTCGAGCTGTGTTGAAAAACCCGGCTGTGCTGCTGCTCGACGAAGCCACAAGCGCCCTTGATGCTGAGTCCGAAAAGATTGTTCAAGAAGCTCTAGATCGGCTCATGCAAGTACGTTCATTTCCTTTCCAATTCTCAGATTTCTCTGTCAATTCTCAGCTTGAAATATGTTTTTTTCCTGTGCCTAGATAACCCTTGAAGGCTTGAACACTTTTTGGAACTTTTGTACCTTTTTGCTTGTATCTTTGTGCGGACAAATGGATCAGAAAGTAAGGTTTCCTTACCTTATATAAAGCTTCCAATATTAGTTTTGGTGAGTGAAAATTATTTTGATTAAAGATTGGTTAGAAGCACTTTGATCATCATCCAGAATATGGACGTTGGAGCTCTTAGGGGTTAATTGTATACTATTATCACTGACTTGTGCTGGTGTTTCTGTTTTAGGGCCGGACATCTGTGGTAGTGGCACACCGACTTTCGACCGTTCGGAATGCAAACAGTATAGCAGTAATCCAAGAAGGCGCAGTTATTGAGGAGGGTTCACACGACAGCCTCCTTGCCGAACCCGATGGTGCTTATGCACTCCTGGTAAACTTACAGCAACATGACGCACATTAAGATGCGAATTGTTAGAATAACCGAAAGAGCTTCCCAGGAATCTTGTTGATGTGAGCCATCAGTCGAGGATCCAAGTTCTTGGAGGAAATGTGCCCAAGCACAAGAGGAGTCAATATAATTCTGCGGTAATGTCGCAACATTATTCTTTGATCGACTGAACAGGTTGAACGTCACTTGGTTTGAAAATTAAGGGGAACCTGGATTAGTTGGACTAGGTCTGCATTTTTATGAGTCTTACACTGTTGGGGCGAGAGATTGATCTCTTCTTAACTAGTGTGAGGAAATTTTGTAGCGAAATTGCAAATTGGTTGCAGCATGAAGCCGCCATGGAGGACAACTGGGTAATTTTATTACTGTTTCCACAAGGAAAATTCAGAATGTTCGTAGATTTGGTATCCATGTACGGAATTTCTAGTTTTATTACGGCGTTTGAAAGAATGCCATTGCTGGTATAGAGGTAGAATTTCAAGTGAGCAAAATTGCAGTACCCAGTCTTCATCGTAGTTTCATTCTAAGCTATTGAAACTGCCTATTGAAACAGTGAAATGAAATCAATAAAAGAAGAACATCGGAACATCCCAATGTTCCTCTTTTGGGGTTCTTTTGTGTGTTAACTTTCTTGTTGCTGGAAACATCTTGATGTTATTTCTTGTTTCAACGTGTCGTCATAGTGTAGACACAAAATTTGTCTTTGGATTCCATGAGAAAAATCTATATGATTTTGTTTAATTGTTCTTAGAACATTCTAAACAATTAATTGCAAGTATCTCTATCTAACTAAGACTATAACTCTGATATGTCTCTTTTCATATGATCTTCAATAGGATTATCTTTTTAATCTTTACACAATTTTTTTGTGAATCCCTCTAGGACAACTAAGAATTCTAGGATTTGGAAAAATTCCCTTCACACTATTTTTGATTGAATAAGCTAAGATAAGTAATTCTCATGAATAATGGACTTGAACTTGCTATTATAACATGCGTCTTAGTATTTTTGGCCTTGCAACTTTTTGTAATCATAAGTCTCTAATACCAAATAGTCACAATTCTCCTAGATATAAGAAAAAGAACATGCAAGCAATTTTCCAACCCAACCTCCCAACATGTATCATGAGAAGGGATACTCCTTTTTTTTGGATCGTAGGTGTTTCAAAGTTCATGAGGTGTATTTCACCAATTGCAAGCTCCATGCAGATTTGGGTGCAAGGTTTAGTGTTACTAGAGTTTTCAATCTCACACCTTCCTCTTATCATGTTTGCACTACTGAATGGATGTCTCTAATGCAATGTTGCATTCCAAAATAACATCTAGATTCTTCCTCTTGCATAACATCTTGAGCTAAAATACAAAGCTTTGCTAAAATCTACAGTTGAATGAATCTCCATGACCTGAATGGAAATTCAATCAACTCCAAGTAGACATATAGGAGAATCAAAGCATTCCGTACAAACAAAATGCAACATTGTCTTTGAAAAGCACAGAAAATCCATGAGCTCGTTCCATCATTTCAACTCACCGACTCCAAGTACCTTCGCAATTGCAGTGCAAAACATATAACATCACGACTTTTTACGCTATTTTGCTATTTCATAATGTTTTAGGAATACTCTTGTTTCAGAACAGCATTTGAATGTGCTATAATTTATAGAGATGAAAGTGAACAGAGAACTCTGGAATTGTGTTTGAATCACATCAGAGAAATCAAGCTGTGCGTCAACCCAAAAAAGATTGTTGCAAATTAAAACGAAGGGGCCGATGATTGATGCGAGACCAAGCAGACCACATTCATGTTAACATTCAACCAGCACAGGAATTTACAATGCAAATAGCATCAACGAGACATAGTGAATCATCAGCAATTGGTCAAAGAAGCCACCCAGTGATTAGAGACTCACTTAAAAACTTGAGAAATAATAGGGCTCTAAAGTACCTCTCACTCTTGCTAATTTATAAACTTCCAAACTGATCCTCAAATTTTTGCTTCCAAAGTAAAAAATACTTTTTCCGGCTGAACTTCTCTGAAATCCACTACTGATGCAGCAGTAACCGCAAGATCAGCTTCTGGTGGCCAACACCCGCTCTTCATGGAAGTGCTACCTCCAACATTTGAAAAACTCTGTGCAACATATGCAACGAGCTAAGAACATCACTACAACTTCCAATAATCAACGGCTTTAATTCTCACAGGCAATAAAACGTAGAAGTGGAACCAGGTGGTGTCCCTCTAGTAAGCTATACCAGCATGCATTCGAAGAAAAATATTCCACACAAATGAATATGGATTTCTGTATGCTCAAATTCTGATATAATGTATTGCGCAAGTCCTCCATCTAAGATAAACAAAGCAGAGTACACATTAAGAGAAGAACTGTAATGCGCAGCACCTTAACTTCCAAGATTGTTGAATGCATTTTATATCCCTGAATATGTCAGAGATGTTGTGCAGGCTCTCGGTCTAAAATCTCAACCGATATCTGCAAAGAATTCCAACAACAAGAAAGTTCAAGCATAATCAAATCATCCCAAAGATCGACCTTGCATACAAAAGTTGTTGGCTATATGCATTCCACCTTCCAGAACAATTTACAATAGAAGCAAATCTGGTGAGCTGATCTTATTGAACCCAAATTGGTCGTCATGATTCATATCTAAGTTAAGACCTACCACAAGCCAACCCATCAATACCAGAGCAGTTTACTGAAGCCATGAATATAGATGTTAAATTGAAGTACCAAAAGATATGGAAATGTACCCTAGGGGCACCAACAGTCTCCAGCAGCCAGCTTCACATTCTTGATTAGGCGATTAGCTTGCCATCCCTTCAGAACTCAAACAATTTAATGCGCCGTCAGTAACACATCAATACTCAGCAAATTTATGATACAATCTGGATTAGCCGAACTGAAGCATGCGGTCAGCCACAGCATTACTGCTGTAGATAATCAAATCTCTGAGCAACAACTAGAGTCTTGGTCAACCTGTCCTTCAAGATCCCAATCAAATGTACACGAAAATCTTGCAGGACAGATATGTAGTTCATGGTAAATCCAAACCCTAATTTTGATCCTAAACTAGACAGAGCTTGGTGAATGCAGACTCCAGAGGTTCTCTTGAAATATTGTTTTCGTAGAACAAGCGTCGATGATTGTGGCTTTAATTCTTCGTGCAACATATCGATCAGCCCAATTCCAGCAGGTGAAGCTTCGAAAGTTGCAACACCCGGGCTCAGAGTAAGCCGAAGATTGGCCAGGAAGCAAACTTAATAAGATTCGATCCCCGAGATTTGCAAGCACCGAATACCAACTGCATATCCACAAGTACAAGAGCAACCCACCGTCCCTGCGCCATTTGTGTCTGCATGCCAAAGGAGCACGACTTCAGCTCTATCAGCACCGCAAGCTTCCATTACACCATCAATATCCCAAATCTAGTCCACAATTACGACCATTGCGGCATAGCAGAACTCGTGCAGGATCCATAGATTCTATCAGATAGAGTCTCACCTACTGGTAAGCAGTACTTGGCGATCTGGTTGACACACACATGTATGTGCATCCACTACACACGTCCGCAACTCCTCATATACATAATCCCTGCCTGTCTCCTCATTCCTCCAAATCTTCGCGATTCGGAACTCAACCCTGGCCATAGCCATTGCTCGAAACCCTAAAATGATAAAATCGTTAGGATTTGCTCTCCCAAAGATAGCGTTGTAGGGACATCCACAAACCACGTCGACTATCAAATTCAGCTCTCTAAATGGAAGGCGCAGGAAGTAGGCCAGCAGTGATGATGCTCCTCGTGCTCGCCATAGCCGCCGCGAATATGCAACATCTTCTCGGTGAAATTCAACGTCCCGATCTTCGTGGAGTTCAACAATTACCGCGAATTCCAATCGAATGTGACGTTCTTCTGCATGAACGAGATCACGGGAGGTCGCACCCCGGAGAGATCCATCATGCCGTTCGCGCGTCTGACGTTCACCGTGACGCCGGACTTGCATTACAACGTGTACGCCGAGATGACGTGCTACTTCTACAACACGACCTCGGATGGAAATTACTTGGTGGCCATGGATCCATGGGCAGGCATGGGACCGAATGTCGACTCAGCCGTGCTCACGTACGAGTGGAACATCTGGGATGCGTGCTTCGACCTCAATCGACACTACGTTAATGGCACCAGGCTTACGCCATGTCTCTACTTCTGGCCTGCCCCTCAACCCTGAATGTCGAAATTCCTCCAGAATTTCTCAAAATTCTGATTCTCTAAGGGTGTCGTGTCATGAATGCGGCAATCCGCGTGCAATTCAAGACTCAAACAAATGCGAAAACCGCCATTTGGGCTTGCGCGAAGACCAACGTCTGCGGGATCGGTCTTCAGGGGAAGGAGCTGAACCTAGTAATAGATTTGTGTTGAACGAAGATTTCTCAGAGGCTGTAGATTCGTGAAAACCACTACATTTGGTGTCCCGAGCATGATTCCGGCAGGGCTGAATTTAGTTGATTGTAACTTAAGGTTATTCTGGATCATTTCAGTACAGTATTGCGCATATTCAGAATCTTGGTTTCTTTCAAGCAATTTATTGTAGATGGATACTACACCAAAGAACCTAAAAATTGAAGAGAATTCTACTTCTGTGATGAGTGATTTCTTCGACACTTTTCTGAGATTGATTTTTTGGTATCCACCTCACACAATTCACAAGCCAATTATCTAAGTACGAGTTCTTCTGATGGGACCTTGGTATGACCGCATCACGGCTAGATGCAACTTCTACTTCCTCTTTCAAGAAAAATTCATCCGTAAAGGATCGTATCAAGATGTGCAACCCAGCTCATGACAACCTGGATCAGTGGGTAGAAGTACCGACTTTTGGAGGACACCGGCCCATCTTATCAATATCTTTTCTTTTGATGTTTCCTTCCATTTTCAAGTCCAAAGATTTCACGGGTTTCCTCAACAAGGATTGCCAACTTAAATAGTACTCCAGAAAACTGTTGAACGTTACGCTCAACAACCTGTCTAGTACGAGAAACAGATACAGTAGACGCGTAGATCAGTTACTTAGATTCATTCTTTGGATTCATTCATCCGGTACTGTAGCTACAGTACTCCGACCCTTGGACTTGTATATATCGTCGATATTCCGTTGTAAACGTACTTCGGTACAACTTGAACAGATCTCTAGTTCGTCAAGTTTGTCTGTTCAACATGGTATCAGAGCGATGGTAGAAGTTAGCAGATAGATTGCGAGGTTAGCCAAAATCAAAGCGATTACAGAAGGAGAGAGAACCTTAGTGAAGCATTGCTCCTAAGTTGCGTATCCATTTTTTTAAAAAGTCAGAGAGAAAACAAGGTAGAGAGTATGGCAGAGAGTTCAAGCATTACGATTAGAGATGGTGACAGATTAAAGGGAATGTCAAATTACTACGTTTGGGCTCTAAAGATGAGAGCCATACTGAGAGCTGAAAATCAGTGGTCTGTTACAGAGAGTCAGCAGACTCACACGGTGTTTTCGGTTACTATCGACGGAGAATCCTTAACGGAGGCACAACTCAAGAAGAAAAAGATATTGGCGTGTAGACTAATCATCCTATCAGTATCTGACGACCTTGTTGATTTAATTGCAGAGTTTTCTGATCCAGCGCTCGCTTGGAAAGCCCTCAGAGATCAATTTCAGTCTGGAGATCAGTCACAAGTGCTGACACTTATGAGCCAGTTGCAGACGCTAAAAATGAGGGAAGGAGGGTCCATTGAAGAATATCTCAAGCAAGCAAGGGAGCTGAAGAACAAACTCAATATCATGGGTGAAAAGTTATCGGATCGAAACGTGAACCAGATCATCCTCAATGGACTGCCCAGATCATATGAGAGTACCGTTCAGACTCTCTCGCATCTCAACGAGTCAATGAGCTTCGAAAGACTCAGTGCCAGCTTGCTTTCGGAATCCCACCGACGTCAACATCGAGATCAGCAACTCGGTGATGCAGACGCTCTTGCAGCAAGCTTCACCAAGCAAGCATCGGTCCAGCAATCTCCAACAAACCGAGGGCGAGGTGCTAGATGGCCGACAGCCTTCAGAGGACGAGGAAGCTTTCCTGGTCGAAGTTTCCCTGGTCGAGGGTATTACCCACCATTTCGACCACCGATTATATGCTACAACTGCCAGAAAGCAGGACATATAGCTCGAGACTGCAGATCACCTCGCAACCCACAACCCAATCAAGAGAATGCTGCTCCTAAAGGTACGGGCTTTGCAAATTCCGCTGAGTTCTTTGAGTCTCAGATAGCACAACAGTACTATGATCCATACTATGCTCCATATTATCATTGGGGAAATGGGCCATGGTACTTAGACAGTGGAGCATCTGGTCACGTAGCAGCAGACTATGAGAAACTAGATCCGCAACCAAGTACATCTGGAGTGCAAATCAATGAAATCCGAACTGGAGGGGGAGAGTCTCACCCCGTCAGAAGTTCTG
Source organism: Thuidium tamariscinum (assembly GCA_947034885.2). NCBI lineage: Eukaryota > Viridiplantae > Streptophyta > Bryopsida > Hypnales > Thuidiaceae > Thuidium > Thuidium tamariscinum. The sequence continues at coordinate 16,734,552 of OX344751.2, forward strand.
GTACTGCAACTGTACGTACAAATTCTGGTGAAATAAAGCTTAAAGATGTTCTCTATGTTCCTAGCATGACAAAGAATCTTGTTTCAGTTGGAGCTCTCGCTGATTCAGGACATCGAGTTATATTTTCAAGTCATAATTGTTGGATTGTGAACACTTATGATCAAGTTGTTGCATCTGGACATCGTGACTCTGTGAATGGTCTCTACTGTTTCAAACCGATCAATCATGCCTTGGTCACAGATCAATCAAATTTATCAATGCTATGGCATCGTCGAATGGGCCATCTAAGTAATGAGAGTTTACAATACTTATCTCGCTCAGCATCCGTAGTTGGATTACCACAGATAGACTATCAAAAGAAAATATGCCACTGTTGCTTGGCAGGAAGACAGCACAGGGAACGATTTCCAAAATCGTCATCAACAAGGGCAGGAAAACCTGGTCAGAAAATTCATACTGACATTATGGGACCTATGCCGCAACCTTCCTTGGGAGGTTCGCGTTTTATTCTTATTTTTACTGACGATTTTTCACGCAAGTCATGGACGTATTTCTTAAAACATAAAAGTGATACTTTCTCAAAATTTTGTGCATTCAAGGAGCAAATTGAAGTTGAAATTGGAAATAAACTACAAGTGCTTCGCTTAGATCGTGGAGGTGAATATTTATCAGAAGAGTTCAACAGGTATTGCTCTATCAATGGAATACAAAGGGAACTTACGCAAGCAAATACGCCTCAACAAAATGGAGTATCGGAAAGGCGAAATCGAACAATCCTAGAACGCGCTCGAAGCATGTCGCATGATTGCCAACTGCCACTTTTTTTGTGGACTGAGGCTGTTGCTACAGCTACCTATCTGATTAATCGTAGCCCAACACGAGCTAATCATGGAGAGACTCCCGAGGCAAAATTCAAAGGTACGAAACCTGATATCTCAAATCTCAAAATTTTCGGATGCCTCGCGTATGTTCATGTACCTAAAGACAACCGTCACAAGCTTCAAAGCAAAACACAGAAATGCCTGTTTTTAGGATTTGACGCGGAAACAAAGGCCTATCGTATTTATGATCCAACTCGCCGAAAGGTAATAATCAGTAGGGACGTTACTTTCGATGAAACCAAAGTAGGCTATAAATACCTATTAGATTCTAACCATGTTGACGATACTGTACAAATTCCTGCTTCTGCTACTTTTAACGCCCCAATTACACCACCCATCGAAATTTCCGACGTAGCAGAAGGTCCATCCATTTCAGAAATAGATACAAACGAGGGTGTCGACACATCGCAACCAGGTCAGAGCTCCAACGCTAGCTTTCCCCCTAGTCTGAGAACTAGCTTTCCCCCTAGTCTGAACGACTCAGAAAATCTCACCCACTACCCACCAAACCAGTCCAACTCACCCACAAACCAAAGTCGACCTCTACCAGTCGATAGATCCATCGGACCAGCTCAACGTCGATATCCAAGCAGAATTAGAAAGCCATCTGTAAAACTCCGTGACTTCTGGACATTAGTCTCCGAACTTTTAGAGGAACCCATCGATTTCCAAACCGCAATTCGAAACAGAGATTGGAAACAAGCTATTGATAGCGAAATCAACTCAATCATGAAAAATCAGACCTGGAGCGTTGTCGATCGACCAAAAGGAAAGACTCCTATTACAGGAAAATGGATATTTAAAATAAAGAAGAATATGCAGGGAAACTTCAACAAACTCAAGGCGCGAATTGTTGCAAGAGGATTCCAACAGAAAGAAGGCATAGATTACAACGACGTGTTTGCTCCTGTTGTACGATGGTCGACAATTTTACTCATATTTGCGTTAGCTGCTCAATATCGATGGCCGCTTTTACAGATGGATGTTATCACTGCGTTCTTAAACGGCACACTTACTGAGGAAGTTTTCATGGAAATACCTGAAGGTTTTCCATCAGCAGGTGATTCAAGCAAAGTGTGCAAAGTTAACAAGGCGTTGTATGGACTGAAACAAGCATCGAAAGCATGGTATGAACGTATCAATGCATGGTTACTAACTCAAGGATTAATTCGCAGCCAAAATGATCCAAACTTGTATTTTTCAAGAAAAGATGGAAAATTGACTATTCTACTTTTGTATGTAGACGACCTACTTATTACAGGAAATAATCACTCAGAAATCACAAGATTAAAGTTTGAACTCCAGAAGGCTTTCGAAATGACAGACCTCGGAGAAGCTACTAACTACTTGGGCGTTGAAATTTACAGACAACAAAATGGAATCTTTATTGGGCAACGAGGATATATTAAACGCTTATTACAAAAATTTGACCTTGAGGATTGCAATCCTACTGACATTCCATTCGACCCAAAACTTCAACTCCAAAAAGAAATGGGCACAGGACGAGCAGATACAATGACATATCGATCTCTTGTCGGATCTCTCCTCTACTTATCTCATACGCGACCAGATATATCATATGCAGTAAGTTGTATCTCTCGATATATGGACAAGCCTGAAATCGCCCACCTTAAAGCTGCTAAGAAAATATTACGATATTTAAGCGGCACAATCGATTATGGGACTTTCTTTCCTGCAGACAACACAACCGACTATCACACCTATGCAGATGTTGACTGGGGTCGAGACATGGATTCACAAAGATCAACCTCTGGAATTCTTCACAAATTGGGCGATTCAAGTATCTATTGGTCGAGCAAACTCCAGCCGACAGTTTCCCTATCAAGCACAGAAGCTGAATATCGTGTGCTCACTGACGCCGCAAAAGATATTATATACTTCCGAAGAATATTGACAGAACTAGGTATCAACAGACTAGAACCCACAAATCTCTTCAGCGATAATCAATCCTGCATTAAACTAGTTCAAAACCCTGTCATGCACTCTAGAACAAAGCACATAGATATACAACATCATTTTATTAGAGAAGCTTCAAAAGCTGGAACCTTACAAGTGAGTCATGTTCCCACTAGAATACAACAGGCAGATTTCCTAACTAAACCGCTGCCTTATACAGCCTTCATCGCAAATAGACACAATGCTGGAATAGTTCCTCTCAATCTTAGCTCTCAAACCTCTCTCGTACCCAGTTAGGAGTTGCCCAACTATCTATCCACAGTGATTGTCTAGTTCTCTTATGCTTAAAATCAGGTGCTCTAGGGTTTCGTCTCGTCAATCTATTGTCCCACCAGTCTGCTGGGTTCTCAAAATAATCTCTCCAAAGTGCACCACCTGTATCACCACTAGCGCTACTGCTCTCTACTAGACCACTACCTCGGAGATTATCACCAGTTGGCGTAGATGAAATCACCCTACCCCTCTCGGCGCTATCAGGACGCCCATGTATACACCATAGGATGAAGCCGCAACCCTCGAGAATCTTGTCACACAGTCTCCGAACTATGAACGCCGTCAACCAAACCCATGCAACAATCAGCCCCGCCTGCAACACACGACACAGTCAATCGTCTTCAATTCTCAAACTCTCTATATTTACAGGACATGATCAGAATACTCACCAGTGAATAATCTCCGACATGTTCATGAAGTCCGTGGCCTGTATCGACAACAAAACGGAGAACACGAGACATCTTCAAGATCTGTGAGCGAGGGAGAGTCTCGTCGATTGCGCTCCCAGAAACAGGTCGTGAGCGAGGGGGAGTGTTGAACGTTACGCTCAACAACCTGTATAGTACGAGAAACAGATACAATAGACGCGTAGATCAGTTACTTAGATTCATTCTTTGGATTCATTCATCCGGTACTGTAGCTACAGTACTCCGACCCTTGGACTTGTATATATCGTCGATATTCCGTTGTAAACGTACTTCGGTACAACTTGAACAGATCTCTAGTTCGTCAAGTTTGTCTGTTCAACAAAAACAGCTTTGAAGCGGACTTGGCCACGCGCATCCAGACTGGGCCTGATGAATTCAGTTACACTCACTTCACAGAGCAGGCAACCACTCCATCAGGCATTTTTCAACTTCGATTCATGTATAGTGGAAACACCCAAAACCGTGCAAATAAGGAATTCAGCATAATTGGAGGCAGTGTTTTCTAAAAATGATATTTTTCTAGTATTAGTGAGTGAAAATCATGAATATTCAAAAAAGAAAAAAAAATTCCGATATACTATGTAATTTCTACAAATTTTCAAAGTGTTGGCTCCCTAGACCTGTGAAACTGTTCGGCAGGTGCCCAAAAACTGAACCTTGTGAATATCAACACTCAGCCAACCAAATTCTCCTATGTGTCCTTCAACTGTGTCAGCTAATTATAATTACACATGTGGCAAACACATTAAGGAAAGTCTACTAACACAATTGGATGAATCTATGGTCCATTCCAAGGAACAGGTGCAAGAATGGGTGTTTTGCCCTTATTGTACTGAAAGGTGTGCTGAAATTCTGTGCATTGTGTGGCAGTGGGTGTCTTGTGCCAGCATCTTCGATGGAAAGCTTATTGGAGCAAAAGACTCAGTAGCAATTACAAATGACTGAAGGTAAGAGGTTCACAAAGTGTTGAGAATCCTAAACATTACGGTAGATTTGAGACCTCTAAGAGATAAGAAGTTCCTTAGATGTGGGAATGCTAGGAATGTTGCCATGGAACAATCTTGACATGTGAGCCAATTGCCATGTCAAATAATTTTATTTTAATGTTATTTTTTAAAATTTGAAAAAATAATATTTTTAAAAATTTTCCTTAATTTCTTTATACTTTTTGAAATTCTTTTGTTTTAATTCATAAATTTGGACTAATAGTGACTAGTCTACAACATTGGAAACAATTTAAGGGAACAATCTTAAAACAATCTCCTTAGCAACCCAATTCTCTTCTAAAGTCACACTCTAATGCAAAGGTACGTTTTGCTTTCTCATTGCACAAACAATAAGCAAATAGTGTACATTTGAAGAGATGGACACATTTAGTAACTAGTGCATTGTAATTTCAAAATTCATAATTAACTCCTCAAAGTTCCACAAAATGTAAAACAACTTGGGTTTGATGACAATTCCTCAATGAAAACCTAATAGAAAAATGTTTTAGGAAGTCTAACTCTCCCAAATTAATTTCTAATTCTTAAATGAGTATTTTATGGACCTCCTACCTTAGAGGATATTGAAATGTTAGGAACTTGGTTTTTCTATTGAATAGCCTTGGTTTTTTTAGAACAACTCATCCCTCCCAATCAAGAATTAAAGTAGTCTTCTTTCAAAGCAATTTTCGAAGAGTTGAATGCCTTTTTAAAGAAGCTAAGCTCCTTGAAACCATTTTTAGTAAATTTTTGTAGGAAGGATTATGAAATGGCATCTAATCCAAGTCATTTCATATTTTTTGAACCTTTGAGGAATTAGTTACACATTTGTGAAGTCGAAACATGATCCCTACAAGCAACCACCTCCTAGAATACACATTGCTCGTACATTGAAGAAAACAAGAAGTACCTTTGTGTTATAATCACTTTTAATTAGAGCATGGGTGCTTTTAGACTACACTACATTTATTAGAGAGTGTGGCTCTTGTAATATATAAGCAAAGTCTTTGCAAAGGAAGTGATAGTTTATTCCGTAAAGGACCAAGTGTTCAAATTTTGAAGGGTGCATGAATGCTTATACATTTGAAGTACACAAAAATGCATTTTTTTCACTCTTCATTGTTTTTGAAGATTCTTATATTGGTTCACATGTAGATCATAGTATTCTTCAATAACTTCAATAAATAAAAGTTTATCTTCTTAGCCCTTCATCACCCAAGGCCTAAAAGCATCCTTGCTTTTCAAACCTTATAAGTCTAAATGTCACAAAGGTATGAAAATCTCAATTGTACAATCTTGTAGTGTGCATTTTGTAGATGACATGGATCAAATTTGGAGTCATTTGTCCGCCCAGATTGCAAGAGTATAATGCTTTAATATTGAAAAAAGATACTGAAATTTTCCTAAAATTACATTTGGAAGTGAAATTCAATTTTCTAAACCTACTCAAATGAAAATATTTTAGACTGAAAAGTGCTCTAAAACCAACATGAAAACACATTGGTTCAAAAAAATGTCATTCAACTGATTCATTGTGCTTGCAAAATTGTTTTGAAATGTCAATTTAAAATAGTGAAAAAAGTTGCAAAAAATACATTTGTAGTTGAACCTCCTTCTACTAAAATGTTACATAGTCACTTATAACTTTGTGGATTGATATGAAATTTGAACCACATAAACTAGACTAGTATGCACAACTTTTCCAAAAAAAACATTATTTGTAATGGACACTTTATGAAGAAAAAATAAGCCATCAAAGTTCATTATGATCCAAAAAATTTAGATTTTGAACTTTGAATTGCTCCCAAACAATTGAAACAAATTGGATTGACATGAAAAGCACTAGAAGAGAATTGAGGGCATTGGAAGCTCGCAAGTTATTTTAATTTTCCGAACTATGTGAACATGCTAGGAATGTGCCACATCAATAGTCTAATGTGGTCAAGAGGGTGCTATGTCAAAATATTTTATTTTAATTTAATTTTTGAATATTATTATTTTTTAATTTTAAAAAAAATAGTTTTAGGTTTCTTGATACTTTTAGAATTTTAGAATTTTTTCAATAATCTGAAAATTTTGGCCAATAAGGCTAATCTATAGTTTCCAAATACCATAAGGAACAGACCAGGGAACAACCCTGAAACATGCTTTTCTTGCCCTCAAATCCCTTCTAATGTTTACCACAATAACTAGACTTTAAAATGATTCTAACACAATAAATTTTATTGAAAACAAAGATTACGAAAAAAAGATACAAGTCCCCAAAGTTGCTACCATCAAAATGCAATTTGGTGTATTCATATTGAACTTGTGAATTTTGAATGGATTTCAAATGATCAATACATCTAGGATTGATTCATAAATTTTGCTAAAGTAGCTAGAATAGTACTCACAACTTTTCCAACAAGTTTTTATCAAATTCAAACATTGAAATCAAAAGTTAAAACATTTTGAATTGGACTACCAAACTATATGAAGAGACTTTTTGTCCCCTTCAGCAATGAAGGGTTAACTTATTTTAATTAATCACTAGCTACAAATAGAAAAAATCATGGCTAGTGTTCTTAAGAGGGGATTATGTAGAGCAGGTTTTTTTTGGGCTTTCTTGTGCCAAATTGCACAAAAAATAATAATAATTTGGCTAAAAATAGTATAAAAACTATTGTATGTATAGGTCAGTTTTAGAAATAACTAGAAAAATTTGGAACATGTCCAAAATTTTAAAAATTGTCGAACTATTTTTGAAAATTTTAAAAATATCATTATTTTCAATTTTGAATAACCAAAAGATATCCTTGAGAAAATTTAGAAAAAGTAGCACATTTACATATGAATAGGAAAAAAGTAATCCCAAATTGAGTATCTTAAAAATGTAGATAAAACAAAGTGCCAAAATCCAAGAAAAAAAAACAAGTTGTTGAATTATTGAATTTCTAAAATTAAAATATTTAGGTAACAAGTTGCTAAATTTGACCAACTTGTATGGTATGAGGTTTATTGCTAGAAAACTTCAAATTATTAAAAAAAATGGGATGAAATTGCCAAATTGTAGATGAAAACATGATTATAGACATGTGATACAAATGAATGTGATATTTTCTATCCAATATGTAGATGATTGTTAAAATTTGGAGCACCACTATAATATTTTATATTGCTACTCTTTGGCACTTCATAAAAAGTGAAAAAAAAACCTTGAGTCTAAAATTGTAGAGTCAACCTTTCCAAGAAAATAACTTCAATCTTATATAATGTTCTCTAATTATGTAGATTGCTGCATGAAGGATTGAACAAACAAAATTTTAATTCATGCCAACACCAAAAAGGAAAAAAATACCTCTTTTCATTCTTTCAATATGTATAGAAATGATAGAACTTGTTCTATAATAATATATAACAAAATTATAGCATAACTTCAACTTACATATATGATTTAATGTTCTTATGAGTAGCATTCAGATAATGACATTTGAATATAGACCAATCAATTAATTGACAATATGTGAAAGCTATTAATGTTCGATGTGTAGGGATTATTGCAAAGTATGAAATGTTAACTCATCAAAGTTTCAGATGCTTTATATATGCTTACCTAGCTTTGTATTTGGATACTACAAAATTGAATTATATAGTCCATAACAATTAAATGACACCAATATAAAAAATAAAACTATAAATTATCCCAAAAATTAATGAAATCCATTAATCGATTTAATTTTTTGAAACTTTCTCTCATGAAATTCATATTTGTAATGAATTTCTAATTAGTAAACATAGAAGTTCATTTGTCACCTATGATAAAGTTATTAGAGAAGATCATATGTGAAGTAATTACACCTAATTTTGTTCACATTTCTAAAACTATCTTTGATTTCTTGTTTAAAATGTAACTCTTTAAATATACACACATGATTGATTTTAAATACACCAATAGTTAGCATATTGAAATTTGATATTTTATTCATACTAAATCCAAAAAGCATAAACTCATTATAGTATTTTGTAAAGTCCCCCAATTTGGGTGGAACTTTTTCGGAAACTAGTGGAATTTGAAAAGGCTATCTCTAATTGAATTGTCAAAGTTTTTTTGTAACAAGCTTGCAACACACAACCTCAAAAGTGGAGGTCAAATTTTTCTTAGGCGCCATTTTGATGCCAAATTTAGTTTCACATCCACTTTTGTTCCGATTGAGTGTGACTTTCTTAATTCATCCTACTTTTTTGCTAAATTGATGGGTTAAAACCCCGGTTGACCCTACTTTTACGAATAACTCAATCGTATCTAAAATCTCCTTTTAATTCCCAAGAAAATTCAACCAAATAAAGATAATTTTATAATCAAAACCACGCTCATATGCATATATGGACGACTTCAAATGTGGTTACCATTTGGATCGTAAAACCATCCGTCCCTCCGTCCGTCCCCCAATCCCTTCGTCCATCCCTCCGTCCGTCTCCCCGTCCGTCTCAGCTTAGTCGTAAGCTCCCATGTGAGCCTCTCACTCCAGGTACAGACAGACGTGACACTCACTTGAACGTGTCCGTCACTCCGTCCGTCACTCCGTCCGTCCGTCCGTCCTGAGCAGTCGACATCCATCTAGAAATCATCCGTCCAATCGAGAGGACACCTCTCTGGCCTGCACCAATTATTGTAACAAGCTAGCAACTGAGAAGCTATAATGATGAAGGATTTTATGACTTTTCAATTTCAGTTAGCAATGGGCCCCACAGTGGGACTGACCTAGTGACCTGTCCAGCAGGTGTGACACCCTGTAATAACTGAATTATTTCATATTTCTGGGCTTTCTGCCCAACTCAGTGCCTGGCTGGACCGACGGAAATGGAAGTGGCAAAACCGCAACGTTCGAAAAGCAAGTAAATACGCGCGAAAAAGTAGAAAGATTCGTTCAAAATTGGCAAATTCCGTCCGTCCGTCCGTCCGTCCTAGATCAGTCCGTCCTTGAGAGAGATGCTTTAAAGTAATCTGCTCTCTTTCCTACGCCTTTCTGTTGGATTCCATTTGACCTTTTCCCACCTATGATATTGCAGAAAGTTCAACCCAATTGTGCCGAAAGAAAAGCTCATTTTGGATATCTTCAAGATGGATTTAAAAAGAATTCCAGACCAATAGCAATGGGTAACTTACTCTACTTCTGACCCAAGAACCCAAAACCAAGAACGACGTATAGTATAGTATGCATTCAATTCTTTCAGTAAAAGATACGGAGTATTGATTTTCATTCATACTGTTTTACATGATGTTTTTTTATTAAATTTTACAGGTGAAACTTTACTTTTACGAAACTTACATACTGTATTTGCTCTCAGTACAGTACTGGATTGTCTCATCCCAAATACCAGATAACCAGATCTTAGAAAAACTTTAAAAGTAAAATTTTAACAGTAAAGTGCTTTGTGTGACGTACTGTACCCTGCATATTTGTGGCTGTCCTTCGGGAACAATCATGTAATCCAACACGTTCCCAAAGTGTCCAGTGCTCGTTCCCAGTACGCCACCGGCGCGGTCGGTCATTTGGGCCGACACAGCTGGCCGCATGCTCGACATTCGGTGCAGCCCAGAGCCCCAGAGTGCCAAACTTAGAAACTGGGTTTACGGCTTGCATGGGAGATTACGCGCGTGATTAGTGGGATGGCAAGTAACTAATCGTCAGAAGCGGTCAGTTAGTCAGTCTACATGGTCACCGGCGTGTCCGGTTAAATGGCCGACACAGCTGGCTGGCCGCATGCTCGACCAAGGGTGAGGGGTTAAAAAGCCTAATCAGGATTAGAACCGAATTTAATCAAGGTTAGAGTTGTGATTAGTGAGCTGGCAAGGCAACTAATCGTGAGAAGGGGTCCTTGTGGCAGCAGGCTCCGTCGTCCTGTCTCGGTATAGGGCTTTCCCTTCCCTTCTGCGGGTTTTGCTGTCGGAGTTCGCCCCGTCCTGCGGATTTCGTCTCGATTTGCGTGCGCGAGCTTACGATTTTCGGACTCCGGTGAGCGATTCTGTCATCTCTGGACGTTTTGTGACCGTTTTTGGTTGCGGAATGGGCAAGAAGCCCATTTTGTTTGGGCGGAGCTGGGAGTGAGATATGGCGATTGATCTGTGTCGTCTGTTAGTGTGTGACTGTTTCCGTTTCGTGACGTTCCTTTAGTCTAGTACCTTCCCTTTTGTAGGGTTAGTGGTGGAGTGAGCTCGCTCTTCTTCTCGCTTGCTTGCAGTGACATTTGGAGGGGGAAGAATGTCATTGTGGTCACTTGCGAATGGAGAAGGAGGTTACATTCGCGAGACCGGGGCGGTGTTGGACGTGACTGAGAGAGGTGATTATTTGCATTGCTCGTCAGTGTGCTACTACTCGACACATTTTAGTGTAGCGAATGCGCAAGTGACTCGGTCGTAAGCTCTGTTTTCCACTGTGCGTCGAGATATCGGCAGCATGTTGCTCGAGCGGAGGTGACGAGTAGGTTAGGCTTACAGAGATTGTCGGCGTGGAAAGATTTTTCCTCGGGACATTTTGTTTCTACAGCGACCCTTAAGTAACGTGTATTGACGAGGTTTTTTGTAGTGTTTTTGTGACGATGCGCAGCTGATTCGGAAGATGTAAGGCTCGCTTGCTGCAGCGCTTGTTTTAGTTCCCGCATAATCTGGACCGTTTGGTAGGACTTGGGAGGATCCAAGTTTGGTTCATGTAACAACGCATGAGTTATTGTGAGTGTTAATTTGTTCCTTCTGTTAGGCGTGTTTAGTTTATCAACGGGGTACGGAACTGAAGCTCTTTTTGTAGCGTATTCGGGTCGGTTTTGCTTTGTCCAACCATGTCCCATCATGTTGTTTGAGTATTTTGTCTTGGTTATTTTGGAACTACGTGCTCCACATGAGGTGTTTTAGTCGTTACCATATGTACTTGTCACATCCATTTAACATCTTTTAGTCTTCTTTTTACATTTCATAGTGCTTGTATCCTTGTCAAATTATCGAAGATTTACACCGCAGGCATATTTTAATGTAGTAATCAATGCACCGCGAGTAACTGTTCATTGTCAGATTTCACGTGCAAGGCTATTTAGGCCCTGCATGCTGTTCGGGTCGATGTCTGATCATTTCGTGTGGGAGACTTCCGCTCTTATGATTGTTTTTAAACTCTTGTGGAAGGTTGGATTCTCGATTTTGAGCTTTTGGAGTTTGTTTTTACTGTATGGTAATCAAATGGTTTGTTGTCTATGATTGCTTTCATTGGCACATTAACTTGCCTTCTGGAAACGCACAGCTGTAGTTTAGAGATTTTCCGACATTTATCATTCCATATGTATTCATAGACTTATGTATCTGTGCGCAGGATTAATTGGGTGCAATGACGAGGCCACAGCTACGGACCTGCTCAGGACGATTATCTTTCTAAGCGTTTGTTGATGAAATTTCTATTTCTGACTTTTCAAACGAGTGACCCTTTATCCTCTCTCGAAGTAATTCTGGTTAATACCGGATACAACTTTGGATCTGTTTCTTGAAGCACTCAAACGCCACTCCATTTCTCTCGTACGTATCACTGGTTGTTGGTACACAAGTAAAATTAAAGATGGAAAACGGTCAGGAGACAAGTGTCAGGTCATTAAAAGTTCGAGGCATTTTCAACCAATTCGACCGAAATGAAGATGGCCATCTTAACCGGAACGAAATGGCGCACTTGGTGATTGCTGTCAATCCCCGGGTCAAGTTCAGTAAAGAGCAGATCGAGGCCATTCTTGACGAAGTGTTCAGAACTTATGGCGAATTTATCGATGGAGTCAAAGGTTTGAGCTTTGAGGGCTTGTTACGGACTTACGATGATGGAGCTGGTGATGTGGACAGGGATTTCGATGCCCTGGGATTGCAGTTAAAATCACCTGTTAAGCAAGCCGTGGAAGAGTCACCTACATTGCCTGCAGAAACTCCTGTTGCTGAACCTAGTCCTCGGCCTAAGGCATCACCTACCGTTGAGCCTGCTGCATCGGTGGCGAAACCCCCGTCGTCGATTGCTAATGAAAGTACTGGCCCGGGAAGCAGGAGGATATCCAGGATTCCTGAATGGGCTAAGGCTCCAAACAATGGAATCGAATATGAGAATACCTATCAGTTGTTAGAAGACTTGGAGATATCGCTGAAGAAGCAGGACACGAAAATCGAAGGTAAGCGAAAGCAGCGAGAGGACAAGAAGGGGGCTGGATTGAATGGTCTGGATTCAACAAACTGGGAAGACAGCACTGAGCAAGGTGAAGGGACTAGGGGGCCACGTGGGGAGGGAGTGTTGGGGGCAGATTTTGGCGTTTTTAAAAAGGAACTTACGGATTTGCGTGAGAAAGCGGGGAAAGCGCATACTCCAGATGAGGCATTTGATGGTCACATGGCCATGGGGAAAAGTTTATTTGAGCGTCGCTGGCACGAAGAAGCTCTAATCAGCTTTAGACTGGCAGTTCAGCTGAAGCCACAAGATGTGCGGGCTCATTTCTTAGTGGGCAATGCACTTTATTCTCTTGGTCAGTACAAGGACGCCTGGATGTCATATCAGAAGGCACTTGAGGCAGGAGAAGAGAATGCTCAGGAGTGGGAGGGTATTCTTCCACAGGTAAAGAAATATTATTCTGGCCTGCCATCTTTCTGCGCGGAGTTCGCACTCTTCTCTAATGCGCAAGTAGATTAGACAGTTCTATATTATCATAGTAACGTGTTTTATTTTCTGATTTAGTAATTGGTGATCAGTAACTTGAGTACTTAATTCCTCCCCGGCTTCTGAAAGTTGATGATAATGATACTGTTAAATGTTAAGTTATATTTTTATCTTCCTTTGGTGAGGTTTAGTGGAATTGTGGAGATCCTGTAGTTTTTCTCAATCATGCCATCTGTGTGTGTGCCAGGTACATGTCAACCTCGGAATTGCCCTCGAGGGGGAGGGTATGCTGATGTGTGCGTGTGATCATTATCGAGAGGCAGCTATACTCAACCCTCGTCACTATCGTGCGTTGAAACTGTTGGGTAGTGCCCTGTTTGGATTGGGTGAATACCGAGCAGCTCAAAAATGTCTTGAAGAAGCATTGGTGTTGGAACCAAATTATCCAGATGCTCATTGTGACCTTGGTTCAGCTCTACATGCTGTACACGAAGATGAGCAGGCCATTTCGGAGTACCAAAAGGCTATTGATTTGAAGCCCAACCATGTGGATGCACTCTACAACCTGGGTGGATTATTGAAAGATTCTGGAAGGTTAGAATTCTGAGCATAATCTGAAAATGCAATCAGCAGGCTGCTCTAGGTTCAAGGTGAACCTGTAATTGTGACACTTTTTTGAAACCGTTAGGATTACTTGATGCAGGTACAAAAGGGCTGCAGAAATGTATGCAAATGTGCTTCAGCTAAGGCCCCGTGACTGGAGAGCGCAGCTGAACCGCGCAGTCTGCTTGTTGGGAGATGGAGAGCAAGAGGAGGCTAAGAAGGCGTTTAAGGAGGCTTTCAGAATGACTAATCGCTTGGATATCTATGATGCTGTCAAGCACTTGAAGCAGAGCGAGAAAAGGCCAAAGAATCTAAACTCAGTGGTAGCAAGTGCTGAGCAGAGTGCCACTGGTCGGCGCACTCTTACACATGGTATGCGTTCCCTTCGTAGCTGATGTTTTCAGGTGTTAAAAATTTGGTTGTGCAGCAGAGCTGTTAGGTTGTTTCAAGCGGCTCAATAAACTCTTAATCGTGTATTTTCAGTATGTGCGAGTCAGTTATAACCAGTTAAAAAGCTCACGTCGTGGCTTGTAACATCCTGGCTGTGTTCCCTTGTTGGATACATACGTCGGGCTTATGCTTCGTGTTCAAGCTTTGCCTCTTGATTTATTGCGGTCCAAATGCTTGATCAAATTCTGTGAACAGTATCAGTGATTTCTTGTTTTTGACCCTTCGCACCCTCAGATCCGAGCTTTATTCAGGTGGAAAGGACCCGATTCAGGCAGGCAAACAATAACACAACAGCACGTGAGTATTTGGGTTGCGCTCTCATCATCCGCAAATTTCAGAAACACACAAGACTCAACACTTGTGACATAAATACATTATCAGCGGAGATAGATAAGAGTGGATATCTTCCTGTAGAGAAAACTGGTGCTCCACCCTCTCAAAATGAGAAAGTGGTTCGCAAGGCCGAGCTGGAGAAAATTTTACCTCGTCTCATCCAAAACCTCAGTCCAGAAACCTTTCAGGTCTGCTGCTAATCCCTCCCTGGTGAAGTTGTTGACTTTATGTACTTCACTTTATGTAAAAAATAATGCTCTTTTTGGTGGGTTCTCAATTTCTGGCGATCTGTGTTGTCGTTGTTCTCGTCTGTGCATTCCAAGGTCTTGCATATTTCAGGATTATGCCTATTGCAGCCTGTTAGTGCTATGTTGGGTAAGCACTTATTGAGGGTATATTTTGGCTGCAGAGTGCTGTAAGAGCCATAAACGAACGCATCTTGTCTGTTCTAGACCGAAGTGGGTCGGGCAGAGTCGACGTTGGCATGTTCTTTGCAGTGCTGGCTCCTCTCTGTGTAGGTCCAGAGGACAAGAGGAAGCGGCTGGTCTTCGATATCCTCAGGAGACGAGTATCGTTTCCTAAAGAGGGTGTTGCTCCCAATGCAGATGTAAAGCACTATATGAAATTCCTGCGTGCAATCTACCTTCCTACTCAGGTAAATTTCCAGATGTCATTGGAAGTATCACGAACAGCTATGTGCTTTTAAACTACTTATTTTCCCGGCTTGCTATTATAATGTCTTCAGCATGTTTTGAATTAGACAAGTTTGATTTCTCCGTTTTGATACTGTTAGATATATTGAGCTAGGTAGAAATCTTCTCATTCTATGCTGAGCTATTTTCTTTCTCTCAGGGCACAAGTGAGTTGGCAGAGATGCACGGAGAGGACGACAAGGTGCAGGTTTCATACCCAGAGTTCAAGGGCATCTTTGATGATCCCAACTGGGGTTTTGGCATCTTAAGCACTTTAGTGAAACTTGAACAAGGGGACCGTGTACGTCACGATGGGGTCCATTGTGCGGCCTGTGACTATGTCATAATCGGACCAAGATTTAAAGAAATGACCAAGAAATTCAGCTTGTGTTCCATTTGCTACAGTGAGGGGAATATTCCAACGAACATGAAACTGGATGAGTATGTATTTAAGGAGTATGGCACTGAGGCCGAAGCGACCTGGGATCGATTCAACATCTTTGGTAGCAGGAAGCAACTCAACTCACAACCTCAAGCTGTGTAGACTGTAGCAGCTGAACCTATTCAGTCTCTTAGTATCAATACACGCTACTCACGCATACATGAGCTATAACTGAACAGCAAATTTTCAGTATATTGTGCCTCTTCACGATCAACGATGGACTTTGTAGACTGCTTGTTCCGCAGCCCCTACAAATTCAAGAGAGCGTATGGACGGCAAAAACTGTGGAGAGGAGAACGCTTTGGGGATCCTACAAGGTGGTTCACTTGGCAGTTGACGTTGGAGCCTGCTTGTTCTCTAATGTCGTTGATCCTTTGGTAGCTTAGTGTGACAGATAATTTGGCTTTTGCTAGTGCGCTAGCGTCATGTAGATGAAACTGTTCTCGCTCAATCATGTGTATAGTTGGCTTGTCGATAGGATTGTCCTGCAAAATTCTTTGCGTTAATGTTAGACTTTGAGTTAGAATCACCTTTCTGTAGAGGTCCGCGCCTGTACTAGTATCTTTCATATAGACTTCAACACTTTTGACAGTACTTATTTCTGGCACAAGTTGGTATAGCAGTGTGGTTGTGTCTTTGCAGCTAATCAATATTTATCGCCTCTGGCCTCGTATGGTGGGAAGACGGAATTGTTTTGTAGCTCTCTTGGAATTGGTTTTCTGCTTAATTTGACAGAGAATGCTTCTGTGTATGACAGAAGTGCAGATGTTCATCCTTGGAATTTTGTGTGGAAAGGGGAGGTTTTGCACAGGAGTTTAATGACCACCAATGAGTGCTCTTCGGGTTTTTTAAGCATCTGATTCACAGGGAACCAAAAAGCTGCAGTGACCAGGCCGGCGCACCAGAGTAAAGTGAGTGTTCTTTTTGTTAATATTCTCCAATCTGTCAAGTTATTATGTGCACATGGATACTGCTACTGTATTGTGTACAGTACTTCTGAACACCATGATGATGTCCCATCTCAGTGTTTGGTTTGTTGTTGGTGGAACACGCCTGTTTTGTAATGATGTGGATGCTCGACTCTATGCTCGGTTCATGCTTTTGAGTGCATTGAATATTTTCTGGCCCTAATTCTTACTGCCCAGCCTGCCTGTTTTGGTAGATTTAATTTGAATTACGGTAATTTCAGTGGTCCACCTGTGAGGTCTGAAGGAAAAGGAGGGCACAAAAATTGTGCATCTAATGAGCCCATATACAATGATTTTGAATGAATGTTGACTCCAAAGGGAGGGAATTTGAGTGAGTGAGGGAGGTGGGGATTTGAATCTCTCAAAAGAGTTGTATTTGTCCATAGATTTATGTGATCCTATCTTTGCTGATTAACCTAGAAAGGATGCCGCCAACAATTAGTGTTTGATGAAGACAAGGCATTCTCTTGTGTAGGACAGATTTGCAACTATTCATCCTTGGAATTAGGGGTGGAAAGTTGAGATCTTCTATGGTACTTTGACTTCAAATGAGTTCTTTTGTTTTCTAATACCAATGATTCCCATGGGTTTATAGAAAGGATGATTTCCATAGGGACCCCTTGTGTTTTTCTAGAGTTAAGACAATAAGTTCATGTTCTTTCAATATTCTCAAATTGGGACAAATTCTAATTTATTTAAATTTTGTACATTATAGATTAACTATAATTTAAGATTAAAAAATAGAAAAGGTGTCTTTGGCCTTGTAAATCAATCCTAATGGTTCAAGGCCCTTTTTTCATCAAAATCTATTCATAAATGTCATTTCTATTGCAAAGAGTAAAAACTTTTTAAAATACTTCTTTTGAATATCAAATTGTAGGATTTAGACTAGTAAAAGAATGTAGTGAAGAAATTTCAAAAACTTTGATTGAGCAAAATGCAAGGTATTTTCATTTAAAACAAGTTCTTTTGCACCTAATTTTATTGGATTTTTTGGCTTTGAATCTTTGTAACCTAAAAGTTTTGCACTCTTGATTTCTAATTTCTAATTTTTATATTGAAGAACTGAGTTAATAGTCTAAGAAAAAAATTCAAAAAATGAACACTTAATTTTCATTCATTCAAATATTGTTGGCCAAAAGTAGATTCAAATTTGAAGGGAAAACTAAACCTTTAACAACTCTTTGACAAAATTGAAACATATCAATGTCACCAATGAGATTGTTCAAGCAAGAGATTTTAATCATGTAACTCTTAGTTTAGTTTTTTGAATAATTGTAAAAATTGAATTTAGACATGAATTTCATTTTTTCAAGAAGGTTCTTTACTTACCTAAAAACATATTCATATAGAATGAATCAAAGCTTTTAATATGGATAAAAATACAATCTATAAAAGTATTTTTTTTAAATGTTTCATTTCAATTTTTTCTTCTACTTGTCAAACTACAATTTAGGTTTATTGTACCATAACTTTTTTTTTCTAGGGCATTGAAAAAAATAAAATTTAGAATACTATATCCAAATTTTGGATATAAATTGTAGAAAATTGCCACTCTTTTTATGGGATTAAAAAAATTTCCAAAATTCAACTATACACATTAGTACTAGACTACTAAAGGAATGTATAGAAAAAATTTCAAAAATTCTGACTACATGGATTGAAAATTATAACATTTGAAGCTCAGAAAAAAAAATTATTTTTACCTATCTTGAGAAAGCCAACAAACTTTAACTCCTTGAATGAGATTTTTATACTACACATCAATATTTCTTTTTGCATTTGCATCTTGTATCATGTAAGTTACATACGTACCAAATTTTAGGATTAGAAGAGGATTTTGCACATATTGCCCAATGTTACTTGGGTTGTCTATAAAATTGAAGCCAGAATCATTTTTGATCCAAACACTTGATTGGAAAAAAAATTATATTATTGCTAAGCATAAGAGGATTTTTGGGGCCCCCAGGAGACCGTTTCAGGGGGTGTTCCCCGAAATTGTTCCCACTGCTGCAGACCAGCACCCTGCTGGTCTGAATTTTTGAATTTTGAAAAAAAAAATTAAAATTTTTTTTTTCCAAAAAACTTCTGAATGTATTAAAGAGAAAAAAAAATGATTTAAAAAATTAATTAATTAATTTTAAAAAAA
This sequence comes from Thuidium tamariscinum, assembly GCA_947034885.2. NCBI lineage: Eukaryota > Viridiplantae > Streptophyta > Bryopsida > Hypnales > Thuidiaceae > Thuidium > Thuidium tamariscinum. The sequence goes on from OX344751.2 coordinate 16,753,376, forward strand.
ATTAAAATTTAATTAAAATTAAAATTAATAAAAAATTATTATTTTCTGACGTGGCAGTCTCTCGACCACATCAGCATTGCGTTCCCAGAGTTCCCAATGAGTTCCCAGCGTTTGGGAACTCGCAGTCTTGTACAGGAGCTGAAAATCCTCTTATGGGGGGACATGGTCATACCTTGTGTCAAAATTTCATGAACATCTAATCAAAATTGACTCCATGTGTAACTACTTGAAATTGATCTCTTGCATATTTTGAATGGTTGCTTAGTCCTTCAAGACTAAACAATGAAAGACCACACTTTGTTTTATGCATTAACCTTCTTAAAAATGAAAAATGCACCAGGTGGTTTATAAGTACCTTGGTTACAAGTCTTGTTCTTTTTAGATTAAACCTTGACATTGACATCATTTACATATTCACAAATTGGATTGGACTATTAATAAGTGGTATAAGCACAATTTTCTTAACCATGAAAGGATAAGACCTATCATTAAAGAACTTTGCTAAAAATGATCTGATTTTTGGACCAATACTAGGTGCACTCTTCATTTATACAGTAATCTTAAAAATCATCTATCGATTACTTTTGGCCTCATTATCCTTCTAGTGTTAATATTTAGAGCATCAAGACACTCTTCATGAAAAATATTCAAGAATTTCCATATTTTTGTATGTTAAGCAATTTAAAATTTATTTTTATTATTATTTTTACAAAATATAGTAAACCATAGACTTTGTCCATTATGACAATGAGTGGTAACAAATTTTATCACTTTTACCATGTAGATTATGAAATCTCAATCCTTGTATGTACTCCAATGCAAATGAAAAATATCCTTTGGACAAATAGAAAATGTATTTGTAAATAAAATATAAGAAGAATTCATCTATTTTGAACACAAATATAAGAAAGTGATCAACATCATTGGAGTTGAGAAGCAATTCATTAGACGAAATTTGAGGGCATTGGAAGACTACGGGAATAGCAATTCTACGTGGTTGAGAGATTGCCACATCATTAACCAAAAAGAATTTGAAAAAAAAAAAAAATTAGACCTATTTTCATATTTCAGGATCCAAATTTTTGGGGGGGCATTAATGCTAGCTGATAGTGGCTAGCAATATTGGGAAACGTTTGGAGAATAGACATGAAACGGCCTTCCATTGCCCTCAAATTTCTTCTAATGCGTAGAGATGGTAGATCATCATTAAGGCATTAGATGAGATTCACCTATTAAATAAGTATATGAATTCCAAACAATGGAAACTCTAGCAACTACACAACATTAATATCTAACATGGTTGGGAGATAGTGACATTAGATATTTAATATAACTATGTTTTTTTGAAAGAAAATTTATTAAACCTTTTTTTAATTTCAATTATTTAGTTAGTTAGTTTTAATATTTATTGTTTAGATAGTAGCTAGCAACTCTTTCACTACATTAGGAAAAACAAGGGGAAAAAAGGCAAATTGCCATCTTTTGCGTCAAATGCCTTCTAATGGATGCAAAATTTGAGAAGTATAGTAACCATGCATGCTTATAGACATTTAAAGTAGAACAACCTTGTCAATGTCGTTCACTCATTCAATTTTGATATCTATTGGAATCCCCTATTTGCGTCAATCACCCATCTATTATAATAGTTTTAGCAACCTTTTAGCATTACAACAAAACACTTTGAAAGGGGAGACATCAATGTGTATTTTAGTATCAATCTACTAATACATTTCCAATTTAGTCTCAACAAAAATTTATTCTTTGTCATTTTTCAAACTTCTCAATCTTTGAAAAATATTAAGTTGACAAATATCTCTTCTAAAGAACCTAGATAGATAGCTAATCTTCTTGGTAATAGGCATTTTTTTATTATAATAGTGAAGAAGCAATATAACAAGGCTTGAAATTTCAAGTCATCTTTCACTTGAATTACATAGTACACCATTTTTAAGTATAAACTTTCTTAAAATTAATACCTTAAAAAATCTTGTGTGACAACTAGCCACAAGGCTAAATTACAACTACCCAACCTAGTAAAGACTATTTTGCATATTATGTTAAGATATTTTTGCAATTTGTGTTAAAGAGTGTTGTTCTCAGGTTTTAGGAATGAATTTAGACCCACTTCTTGACTAGATTTAGATTGCAAACATCATCCTTGTCACCAAGTGTCAACATACTTTAAGATAACTAAATTGGATAAAGAAGAAAAGAAGTTGTTCTAACTCATGATGCATTCTTTTATTTTCTTGGCAGGATGCTATAGAATATGCTTAATTGTAAGACAATTAGATGTGAAGGTCATTATTCAGACAAGTAGTAGCAAAAGTGATTGAGATGGTGTTGATTGTTGTAATAAATATGGAGTTACTATGTTTTGTTTTTTCACTAAAGTTTTTCACTTCCTACACTAATGAAAAAATTATGACTAATTATCAATCATTTAGATAAAGTGGCTTATCACTAACTATAGATTAACATTCCCTTTCTTTTATAAGGCATTTTTGACTATAGTGTATTCATTTTTGGCAATAGAATCATAGAAATTACAATTTGACTACCTTCTTCCTTCAAAAATTGTAGCAAGCATCACAAGTATATATATAATAGATTTGAGCTACTACAGACATGTATTTATTGAATGCCAATTGACTCCTTGAAAAGTTTATATAAATACTTCTAACTTGATGGATCAGCATGATTCCCAACATTGTGAATGTGCTATCTAAAATATGGTTTATAAAGTTTAGCAAACCTTGAATTGCCACTATATTGACCATGCTCAATACATATTTCTATCTCATCTCAATTGTAGTAGACTTCTAATGTGGGTTTAGGATTTAGAATTCTCTCTAGTCTTAAATTGTAGACACTCACAAAATCAGCATTGGATTTGGAGCTTGGATCCTTTGGTTAGATGCAAATTAATCTATGGGTTAGAAAATCAAAATGTCATTGAAAAGCATTCTATGATTCTCAACCAAAATGTAATGGGGTCATTGCAAGAAAGGGCGTCTGTTTTTGTAGCGTTCTGGACGCTTTTTTTTTTGGGAGTACTATTTAATTAGAAAAACAATTTTAAAAAAACATGAAAAATATGCAAAATGCATATACCTTAAAGAAGAAGATTCCCTATGAAGGAAAAGCTTTGGAAAATTCTTTAAGTAGGAGAATTAGAAAAGTGCCAAAACTCATGAAAATGGGCATATTTAGATTTTAATTTGTAAAAAATAGGAAAAGTTATTTTTCTCAAATCTAAAAATTGTCCATTTGGGTAGAGTTGATGGTGATGAGATTTTACCAAAAAAATTATCTTAGTACCATCATCAATGTTCAAAAGTTGCATGCAATGGGAGTGTTGTTTGCATACATGTGGAGGACATAAAATAATGTATTTTTAGATTCCCTTTGGTAGGAATATGCTTTCCTACTATGCAAATGCACCATGAAAATTTCAGCTTTAGATCATTAAATTTGGGGACTCCGAACGTAGTAAAAACCCTAAACCTCTGTTTGTGACAAATTAAGAAAAATGATTTTTAAATATAATTTCTTTTTTAAATTTCTGAAAAATAAGGGATGTGAAAACCATCAAGTTAGAGATGTCCAATAATTATTTCATATTGTTAGATCTTTAGATTCAAAAGTTATAGTAGAAAAGAATGACGTCACTCCCATTGTGACGGAGAATAGGACCGGCGTTTCTTGCAATGACCCAATGGTAACTCCAATGTTGTTAACTAAAGTCATACAACATCTCAAACTAGATTTTGTAGTATGTAGTTGACAATAAGAGACCCTTCCTACAATTGTGCATGATCAATTGATTCTATTGTAGAGATGCATTGCTTGTTTTTACAACCTCAAAATAAAAGTACAAAACATTAAAAAAAATTGTGATAAATTCCTAAAAGATTTGTCTTTTTTTGTTTGTACATGTAAACAAATGTAATGGAATCCATAGCATTGTAGTCCACTATATGATTTTCAAAGAGGGTCGTTGCAAGAAACACCGTCCATTTTTCATAGCGTTTTGGAAATGGATGCTGTTTTCTTTGGGAGTACTATTTAATTAGAAAATCAATTTAAAAAAAATATGAAAAAATATTTCTAATGTATCAACCTTAAAAAAGAAGGTATCCTAAGAAAGAAAAGCTTAGGGAAATTCTCCAAGTAGGAGAACTAGAAAAGTGGGAAATCTCATGAAAATGGGCGTATTTACATTTTAATTTGTAAAAAATAGAAAAAATTAATTTTCTTGAATCTAAAAATTGTCCATTTGGGAAGAGTTGATGGTGATGACATTTCACCAAAAAAATAATCTCAGCTCTATTATCAATGGTCAAAAATTGCATGCAATGGGAGTGTTGTTTGCACGCATGTAGAGGACATAAAATAATGTATTTTTAGATTTTTTTTTGACAGGAATATGCTTTCCTACTATGTAAATGCACCATGAAAATTTCAACTTTAGATCATTAAATTTAGGTACTCCTAACGTAGTAAAAACCCCTAAACCTCAATTTGTGATAAATTAACAAAAAATAATTTTAAATATATATATATATATTTTTAATTTCTAAAAAATAAGGGATGTAAAAATCATCAAGTTAGAGAGGTCCAATAATTATTTCATATTCTCGAATATTTTAATTCAAAAGTTATAGCAGAAAAGAACAACGTCACTCCAATTGTGATGGGAAAGAGGACCAGTGTTTTTTGCAATCACCCAAGAATAGGGTATCCCCATATGGTGTGCTTATGAGGTAGTATGTTGGGATTGTTGGATGCAATCATGCCAATCTTTAAGGCTAGACTATCTCAATCAACCACCTTCCCTTCTCTTAGATCAAACATATAGTTGATTCATGATCATCCAATTAAGCATACAATATTGCAACAAAATATGATGCCATTGCTTGAATTTGCATAAGCTATTAGCTCCTTTGGCATTGGTACAATGGACCATTCTTTGGAACATGAGTTGAGTATTTGCACCAAATTAGAGTTCTTCCAATACACTACCACCTTGTATGTCTTAGAATCCACATTTACTTCTAGTCCCACATGTATATTACAATTTGAATTTTCATCCCCTATGTCTTTGTTCTACCCTGTTAGAAAATCAAGACCAAGAGACATACAGTACCTCAATGTGTGATGATATTGACACTATAAGAAACCTATGATTTAAGTGATGAGCCTAATATTTTTATTACATTTTAGATGACATCCAATGCAAAAAATTCCATATTATTATTTCAACATCGATGTTACATTGCATATTTTCATTTACATAAATACATAGGATTGTTGCATTGGATGTCATCTAAAATTCATTTTAAAAAATTGAAGCTTGTCACCTAAAACATGGAGGGGAGGTATAGCATTAGAAGAGATTTGAGAGCATTAGAAGCCCGCAAGTTATTTAGAGTTCCAAAACTGTAGGAACGTGCTACATCAGTAGTCTGATGTGGCCAAGAGAGTGCCATGTCAGAAAACTTTAATTTTTAAAATTTTAAATGATTGTTTAAATTATTTTTTTAATTCAATTTTAGGTTTATTATGAATTTTTAGAATTTAGATTTTTTTTTAATTTCAGAAATCCTAAAAATTAGCCAATAGGACTAATTTGCAGTTTCTAGACAATATAGGAAATGGGTTGGGAAATAGCCCTAAAATGGGCTTCCCTTGCTCTCAAATCCGTTCTAATGTGTGATAATTGCCAAAGGCATATATGGCTTATCAAGGAGCTAGAATTGGATCATAGGGCTTACCTACACTATTGAAAAGAAAAAGCCCACCATTGGCATTCATTGCTTTCTATGGTGGAAGCACCCAAAACTGTCCAAATAAAGAATTCGGCATAGTCGGAGGTAGCCTTTTCTAAAAATGATATTTTTCTAGTATTAATAAGTGAAAATCATGAATATTTAAAAAAATTAGATTTTTCGGATGTTGTATGTAATTTCTTTGATTTTTCAAAGTGTTGGCTCTCTAGACAATTGAAATTGTATAATAGATGCATCCAAAACTAAACCCTACTAAAATCAATAGTGAGCCAATCAAATATTTATATGTGTCTTTGAAATGTGTCAGCCAATTAGAATCAAGCATGTGGCCAACACATTAAGGGAACTCTACTGATGCAATTAGGTGAGTCTATAGTCCACTGCAAGAGACACGTCTGTGAATGAGTGTTTTTTCTTTTGTATTGATGCTTAGAAAATGCATGAAACTAAGGATGGAATTCATTGTAGAAGAAGAAATGTTGTCTTTCAAGTTGGTATAGGCTATCATTGACCTAGAACATCCATAGCAAAAGTAGGCAAAGTCTTGGAGGTATAGTTTTCTAAATTTGCTCAAATATATTTAGCTTTTGGTTGTAAAAATCTTAGAAAGATAATTGTTGGTATAAAAGGGTGTTTACTAATGATATCCATTTGTTAGGTGGTCATTGGTCTTGATTGATTGATGAACTAAATTCCTTTACAAAAGTTTTGGTTGAATCTCACATTGTATCAAGTAAGTGAATTACAACATAGACCAAACCAAAATCATCAAAATTTAGGCATTTATATGCAAGCATGGAGATTGGCGCATATGCAACAAAGAGATTGGCCACCTAAAAGATGGTGATCAAGGGTACAAAAGCAAAAATTCCAAAAGCCAATGTAGACATTGCAATTGTAAACAAGTACCTAGCCATATTTAACCTCCCTACATTTGATTTTTATCATTTCACTTGATCATTTGATTGGAAAGAGATGATTTTTGATGATTTTTGTTTAACCCCTCACAACCCCAGGGGACGAAATCTGTTCCCTTCAAATTTCCAAAATGTATTTCCTCACAATAGATGGATTGGCATCAACTGAAGTAAAGAACAATAATCGCAAGTCTGCAGAGGCCAATGCTGAGGTAATTTTCGATGAAGCCTTCCTGTTCTACAGAAGTGGCAATTCGGGTTTGATTTGAACCTGCTAAATTTTGGACATGGCAGTTGGCGCCCTGTGTCCATTTTCTGACCGGATAGGGCCGGTCAGAGACCGTTGAGCTTTGGATCCACCCAGACTAATTTCGTACTGCGCAACCCTGAAATCTGCACTTGGAGTATGTTTCGTGGAGGTGCTTCTTGCCGTGCTCAGTGGGAGATGGATGGTGACGGTCACATGATTGAGGGTATGTTGTGCGTACATTCGAATTGTGGTTTGTTGTGGGGTTGTGAGATTTTCAGTTAGATTGGAGGGCTTCAATTTGTGCAAAACTTGACAGACCAATGCAATGGCGACGTGGTGTTACTTCACGGTTTACACAGGACAAGTTTTCATCATGCTTGTGTTTGGGGTCTCCTTGAGCAATTTGATTGTAGGGAGTGGACCTCTGGAGAAGGCGGTTGTGGACGGACAAAGAAGGCATGTCCAGGCTTATCAATCTATGATCAAGTGGTTTACTATGATCAATATTAGTGCTGAATGTGAAGGACTACCAACGCCATGGAAGTATTTAGGGTTTGGAGGTGTTTGTAAACGCATGCATTGGCCACCTTTGTGGCCACCTTTGTGGGCACCCGAGCTGCAATGTTCCAGATCGCCTTAGCTAGCTTCTCTCGTTTTTGTTGCTGAACATACTTGTCATGACAACTGCTTTATGGGCGGGAAGAGCAACAATACATGAAGTTTGGGAAGTGCAAGATAAGCTATATCATTGGGCACTTGGAAGTTCTGAGAGTGCGGTCATTGCACAGAAGGTGGTAAATTGCTTACAAGAAGATTACTTGATCAGTTTGTTGCAGCCTCAGGAAAAGCACCATTGGCCTCAATTTCCCACAGGTCGGAATTGGAGATACTTGTGCAGACGACACATCGCTAGATTGTTAGGGTGGTCCACGTTTTATCCTGAGGGGCACCCCTGGGGGATCCCAGATTTCTTAAATTCCTTCTTGCGAACAAAGCATTAGCCAACTTGTAGCGATGAAGCATTCGGCGAGGCAGTCAGCTGCAATACGACTCGAAGCCCGATCAACGGACAGAGGCATGCAATCGGAGAGGAATTCAAGTCTTCCAGTGATGGGCAATGAACTTCTTCAACCAATGAGTCTGCCGCAACTGTCACCTCAAGTGCTCTCACCTTGTGAACGAGGTCGCACAATGTTGCAACGGAGTGAGCAGCTTCTACTTCCGAATGATGGAGCACTTGATGCGCTTGATCAGATTCAAGGAATACCTGAATTTTGACCAAGGGGGCGAGGTAGAAGTCGCGGAGGGCGGGGGCGGGGACGAGGACGTGGGCCAGAAGTAGTTGCGTGGATCCCACCAAGTATTATTCCAAATTCAGCATCTCCGCGGATGCTACGACCTCGAAAGCCTAGTCAGCGACAACCAATGTGCCGAGGCTGCGGAGGATTTCATGACATCGCAGAAGTACAAGGGGCATGTCACTTGTGGGACCAGTATTACAACAGATCGCCTGGAAAGTCCCCTGCAGCTCGCGTCCGAGGCGAGGTGACGGACCAGCATCCCCTACTGGCATTACATTCCGCCAAGAGCGCATAATGGGCCCAAAAAATCTTATTAGTGCCTTTGAAAATGTTGCACGCACTGATGAGTGGTTGACAACATTGACCAAGCTAGCTACAATTGAGGTCCCTGTTCCAGCATTCCCAGAACATGGAGATCTACAATGCAACTTGGGAGACAAGATATATACACCACCACCTCGGTGTCAATACCACATGTCATTGGCACAAGGTGCTTCCACATCTGTAGCGCAACCACCTTCGAGACCACTTGTAGCTTGCATTCCAAGAGGCCACAATAGCAAAAATTTAGGGTGTAGTCTCCCTGAAGAGGTATGGGTACCTTTACATGTGTTGGGATATAGTCCAATCCAACACGGTGGGCTCCAAGATTTCATGGGTGAAGTGCAGCAAGGTTGGTTTGAAGATGGTATTTACTGGTATGGCGTGGAATTTGGCGGGTCTCTTGGTTGGAAGAAGGTGGCGCAAGCAGATTGTAAGGCATTGGATTTTCTTTCAACCCCTCTTCCCATGCCATATACACTACTCAATCCTACAGGGCCAGGACGTCAACCTTCGTCTCCCTCTCATGACGGCAGTGTCGGCAAGTTCCAAAATGAAGGCGGTGGTTTTCAAGAATCAGTATCAATGACGGGGTCTGGTGTAGCTCCGTGCATCCCAGCAGGAGGTGACATTACGCCATCCTCAGGCCCAAGGCGATTTGGTTCTTCTGACAGTCCAGTGGACGTGGCTGAATATGCGCCTCTCAACAAATATGAGGTGTGGACCCAGGACTCCGAAGATTCTTCATGGATGGCAACCTACTTCGACTTTGCAGGTAATTCATTTGATGATGAAAATTGCGATTGGTTGCTTTTTGAGGATGAGGATGAGCGATTGTCTATTGGAGAGTCCTTGGACTTGGAGTCCTACGAGGAATTCACGCATTTGCATAGAGATCGAAAGATAGCAATAGAGGACATTAGGCATCGTTATGCGGACTCCAAGTGGGGTCACACCCACTCACAGCTTCTTGGAGATCGTGCAAGTTTCCATGGACCAAGTCCTGGCCCCACTGAACGACATACACAACATAAAAAAGGACCTGAGTATTTTTTTCGATTGTGGTGGGATGATTCGACTGTGAGAACTTTGGTTATGCAAACAAATGTCTATGCCTCGCAGCAGTGTACATTTTTAAATGATCCGCGTCGCAGAGGGCGTCCAGCTGGTCAAAATGGAGGCCCTCGATGGCAACCTGTTACAGATATCGAGATGCGAGCTTTTTTGGGACTCGTTATCCTCATGGGGTTGAAGGGGTCTTCTTCAATTCACGATTATTGGAAGAATGATCCTTTCTTCCGATGCGGATTCATTCCTCGTGTTATGACCCGAAATAGATTTGAATCCTTGTTGCGTTGCATACACATGGTCAATAATACAGAGCTTTGTCATGACAAGAAGAGTGCAGACTATGAAAAGCTAGGAAAGGTTCGATGGTTACTGGAGCACTTTGTGAAGCGTTCACAAGAGTTGTTCAACTGTGAGAAATTTTTGACCACGGATGAAATAATGATAGCTTTCCGTGGTCATTTCTCTCCTTGCCGCATGTACTTGCCAGCCAAGCCAACTCGTTATGGCTTCAAAGTTTGGGCAGCAGTCTCTAATCCAAATCGTTATATTTTCAATATTATACCCTACACAGGGAAAGGAAGTATTGCAGATGAAGGGCAGGCAGAGAGGGTAGTGCATGCTTTGACCACTAAATTAGGGCACAAGGGTCACGTGGTAGTTTGTGATAATTTCTTTACGAGTCCCTTGCTCTTTGATTCACTGTTGGAACGGGGCATTTATGCAACGGGGACTGTGAAGAGCAGAAGTGTAGGCTACCCATCAATTCTCAGTGGTTTCCAGAGAGCAGAGCACCCGAGATCAACTCTATTTTGGCAGATGCATGAGAGCCAGAAAATGGCAGCAACGACGTGGTTTGACTCTAAACCCGTCAGCTTCCTTAGCACCTCTGCCGATCCTATTGGTCCTGGGATTGCATTGAGATGGATAAATGGTACTCGTAAGGAGATTAGTACCACGCCTCAACAAGTAGAATACCAGGAGCACATGCGTAGAGTCGACTTAATCGATCAGATGAGACGAGATTACACTTGTCAGTTCCATTCTCGAAAATGGTGGCACAAGTTTCTATTTTTCACTATAGATTCATCTTTGCAAAACGCTTGGGTGCTATACAGATATGATCGAGAGGCTCGTGGAGAAGGAGGCCGCCAACTGACTCGTAGGAGTTTTTACTATGATGTTGCTTTGGAATTAGTTGCACCCTTGATTCGCCCAGCTAAGACGTGCACCCCTCATAACCGCAATGCATACCTTTTGCATTATTCTGTTCCCCACCCAACCACTCGCCGACGATGCAGAATTTGCAAAAGGAAGCAGAATCGGCACTGTAGGGCATGCAGGGAGTTCATGTGTGACGATCCGTGTTTTTTCAAGGCCCACACTGGGAAGAAGTGGGCTCTCCGTTGTTCTCAATGAACTAATGGTGTGTTTTGGTGTGTAGCATGGCTGATCCTGACATCCGCCAAGTTTCCAGGCTCAGCTAGCCGCAGTGGAAGTAAAAGTCAGTGAAAGAGGTGTTCAGGCCCTATCTAATCACATTGAACACACTTGACGGAGGATTGTTCCTGGTGGCCCTCCGACCCCCAACAGTGCATCTTCGATTCACGCCAGTTGTCATTCAAAGTTGGGTCCTACATAGCAGGGACCAACGAAGCGAGGTGCGAGCACAACTTCTGCAAGGATCGGGATCAACATGTGCAGACGTTGCCACAACTCGGACTGAGTTGTATAAATCCTTTGGAGAGGTCGACTTTAGCTTGCAGTTGTCGTAGTGCAAACTAGTTGATCTGCAGGGTAGTGAATAGTATGTTTTCATGGTCTCCGTTTTGTTAGCAGATGGACTTTGGAGTTATATGTGTCCAAGTCATCAAATTTTGTTGTCGTTCATAAACCTTTCAGTTTGAAGTTTTCGATCCTTTCAGTTCGGAGTTTTTGATCAGGGAGACCACTGTTGCATGCACGCACGATAATACGGCAATAAAGATTTGCTGAATTTTGTTACGCGCTTGTCGACGCGAGTGCAGAAATCGCAGATTGGAATGTCTCTTTGCGGCCCAGCGTGGTCTGTCATCGTTGATGTGGAACCCACACTAATTTGGTTGTCGTGAATTAGACCGGTTATTACCGGTTTTGTTTTCCAGTCATATTCGTCCGTTGCCGGTCACAACGCGACCCCGGAACATCCTGCAGCTCGATTTTCCTTCTCCAATGTGCAACTTTGGAGCTCTCAATTTGACATCTCGGTCAATTTGTTGGATTCCTCCACTTGTGGCAAGTAGGACCCAAATCTGTGATTGCAGCTAGATGCAGTGCGGGTGCATACGTCGATGAACAGGAAAAATGGCACCCTTTGCTTCGAAGTTGCTTTTGATCGCACATTATAATCTGAAGCTGATGTTCATCATTTTCAAATCGACCAAAAACAGTTGAAGTGTACAAAAGGTGTCTTTGAAATTCAACGGTGAAGTTGGGTACAGTCGCATGGATTTCTAGCTAGGTCGAATCAACTTCAAGTAGGTCTGAAAACATGTCGCATATGCAGTTCAGGTTGGGGCGGTGAGGGGTTAACCTTGGTGACTTTATTTGCATATGATTTTTTTCATTTTACCTAATTATCTCGTTGAGGAGAGAAGAGAGAGGTTGAGGTTGGTAGATAAGACATCTATCAAATGGATACATAAGAGGATTTTTCAGGGCTTCAGGAGACCGTTTCAGCCCTGTTCCCTTGTCTACGAACGCGTCAGATAAAATAATAATAATTAAAATTTAAAAAAATTAAATATATATATATAAATATTATTTAAAATTTTTAAAAATAATAATAATTTTTTTTTCAAAAAACAATATTAAAATATTAATTAAATATGATTATCTGATGTGGCAGCCTCTTGGCCACATCAGATCGCCTCAGTGGCAGCGTTCAGAGAGTTCCCATGGCCTGATAACTCACGGTCTTCCAGAGTAGCTAAAAATCCTCTTATAAGCCTTTAAGCCAATGGATAGGATGTTGAGCCAATGAAAAGGCATTAGAGGGGATTTGAGGCCTCCCAAAGGGCCGTTTCGGGGTTGTTCCTTGAAATTGTTCCCATAATTGTTGGCCATTGTCAAGCCAACATTTATCAAAAAAATTAAAAAATTAAAAAAATTAAAAAATTGGGGGCCTGAAATATGAAAAAAAGCCCAAATTTTTTTTCAAAAAAAAATAATTTAATGACATGGCACTCTCTCGACCATGTAAGATTCTTGTTTACACAGCAAAAATTGTATTCCTGCAATCCGAGAACCCGTAGTCTTCCAATGGCTTCAATTCTCTTCTAATGGGTGTTCAATTGAAGGAAATATTCTCTAGCCAAAGGTCTAGCCATTTAGTTGATTAGTTTGATTTATGAATTTGTCAACAAACTTTGGAAGCAAATTCATACTAATCATATAATGCAGATGGATTGAAATGGTAGTTTTAACTACCAACCAAATTTGTATTTTAAAAAAATGATACTTTATTCTAAAGTTTAGTTCATTATATCATATCAACCTAGACTTTTTCAAATAAATTTATCAACAAGAATATATTTTGCTTATTGTAATTACATAATTAGCTCAAAATGAATTTATAATCTAAGTACCCCTACAAATTTGAGTACCATATGAGTTGCATTAATTTGCTTAAGTAACACCCAAATTTTAAGAAACAATGAGGGAAGGTTCAAACTGACAATAAGCAACAAAGAAGATGTATGTAGACGATCAATATGAATTCAAATTGAATACAATCTCGAATACAATGCAATTATTAAATTTGCTTGAAATTAGATTTATGATGTTTGCACCCTTGCAAATTATAGTGGAGTTGCTTATCTACAAGGAATTATTTTGATTTTGGGTAGTCACTCGAGATAAAATATCAAGGTATGTGTTGGATCAATCAATATCCACTCTAGAAGAAATTTTGTGACTCTAAGAGTCAACAAAGTCTCAACAAAATGTACTAAAAAAAGGTGAAATTAATACATTCATTAGTTAAGATCAATCATTATTACAACTCGCTATTGAAGTACAAAATCCAAAGTCAAGAAATCAATCAAGTCTGAATCCCATTTATAGGAAAAATCTTGATTTATTAGTTGAACAAATGTCTTGGCCATTGAAGACATTTTTGAACATAGAAAACAATTGGATATTGGAAATTTGAAACTCAATCAATCATAAGAGGATTTTCAGCTGGTTTACAAGACTGCGAGTTTTCAAACGCTGGGAACTCATTGGGAACTCTGGGAACACAGTGCTAATGTGGTCAAGCGACTGCCACGTCAAAAAATAGCAATTAATTAATTATTTAATATTAAAAAAAAAATTCTTGAATTTAAAAAAAATCATTTTCTTTCTTTTTTAAACATTCTGAATTTTTTTGGAAAAAAATAATTTTAATTTTTTTTTTCAAAATTCAAATCAGCAGGGGGCTGGTCTGCAGCAGTGGGAACAGTTTCTGGGAACACCCCTGAAACAGTCTTCTTGGGGGCCACAAATCCTCTTATATTTCATCTAATCAATTTTTGTCACAAAATGTTCTATAAAGGTGGATATCATTCACCTTATAATTGAATATGGAAGGAGTAATCAAATTAAATTGTACATATTCTCAAGAAAAAAAATGGTTTTCCTTCAAGATGTTAGAGCCATCACTTTTCATGATGAGATATTTAGATATTTTTCATTATTATTCACAAGAATTCAATCTTTCTACCTTACTGAAAAGTACATTTATCGAAAAGCACAATAATATCTTAACTTTGTAAGGATGGGCTTGTCTTTGTAGAAATCATTATTTTTGAAATAGTGCAAATCATCTACTTTCAAAAAACTCAAAAGTATTCATTGGAGACCAACTACTATTGGTGACTTCTCCTTTTTTTGAACAAAATTTCAAAGATGAACAATTGCACTTCTGTCATACATGCAAGAATTCTCTATCATCCATTCGACCATTCTATCCACAACGTTTTAGTAGGGTTTAGGGGAGTTAAAGGATCCTTTTAGACAACTCTACAAGTTGAAGGGGAGTTTGATGCCATCAATTGCTACCTTGTGCTTTCAATTTTAGAAATTCATAAAACACTTTGTAAGTTTCAAAATTATGAAACAAATAAGGATGATTTTTCCTATATGAGACTAAGAGTGCCCCCATGAGCTATCATTTACTTCTCCCCCAAATTTTAAATTTTAAATAAACAATCATGAATTGGACCACCTAGGCACCAACGTAAGAGGGGCAGAGTAAAATGGAGCAGGCATTAAAATGGAGCCCTATTTTAAATGTAGACAATTTGTACATGTTTCTTTTCCATAGCCTTCAATGGTGTAAAAACTGTATACATTTTAGACAATGCTCCATTTTAGAGCCCTATAGCATTTAAACTTCAAAATTTAATAACTAATTCCATAAAGATCCAAAAAATACAAAACGAATTGGGTTAGATGTCAATTCTACTTGTCTTTCAAGGAAAATTTGCTGAAAAATATTTCTAGAAGTTTTACCTCCCTGAAATTCAGTTTCAGCCCTTAGATGGTCCATTATAGGACTTTCTAACTTACCTTAAGTGGCGGGCTTGAGCGCTTCGGTGTGATTGTGATTGTCTCTCTCCCATCGCCATCTCCACGGAGGATGCGTCATCAAGGCGACCATTATTCTCTCTATCGCCATTACCGTTGTGCCAGCTCCAAACCCTAATTCCCTTTGCCACAAGAATCGCCCGCGCTCTCCCATTGCATGCTTCCCCATTCCCTCTCGTTTCCCGTTCCTCATCTCCGCTTCTCTTTCGTATAGTGCTCGCTAAGTTAGAATGCGCTTGCAGCGGAAACCTCGGCGGTCATTCTTGGATTCACGATGAGGTTGGCACTCGATTAGCTGCCCTTGTTCGCCATGAGCGCGTTCGGAGGTTCGGGCGTGGACGCTGTGGGTGCGATGCTTCCTTCCGTGCAGCCGGTGGAGGTCGGTACGTTCCCTTCGTCTCCTGCTGTAGATCCCGTCTCGTCGTATATTGTGTCTCCCGTCTCTCCGTACCCGACAATTGTCGACCCGTTCAAACGGAGAACTGCGCTCCGAGAGTATTTCCGAGGTCTTCGTGGGGGGGAGAATAAGGAGAACGAGAGAGGGAGTGAAGGGGATGTGAAGTCGCCACCTTCGAGTTTGCCGAAACAGAAAACCCTAGGTCTGTGTCGGAGAAACCCCACCATTGCAGTGTCCGGCGAGGGGATGTTGCGTGACAAGAGGAAATTCAATGCCCCGAGACAGACGCCTGAGAAGCGGCAACGACCTGTAGAATCGGACTTCGGGACGGAGCTTCCAAGGAGGCTGGATGTCGGGAACCAGATGGGTTTTGAGGATATAAGTGAGGACGATGTGAGCCAGTTACTCCTTCAATGCGCGTCGCGGGAGCGTGTGGAATTGGGGAGCCAGGTTCAGGTTAGGGACGAAGCGGAGATTCGGAGGCCGCAGATGGTGTATGCTAGAGCTCACAATTCTCCTTCTGCCAATCGTCAGGCACTGGACTCACAATCTCTTTCATTGAAGCCGCAAACTCCAATCATTCGGAAGCCTCTGACACCAGTAAATATGAATCGACAACAGGCAAGTCAAGTACATTCTTCCCCTATGCCATTGAAACCTAGTTTCTCAGGAGGTATGGAACGTGAAAGTGGCGTACCGAGTGAGAGCCTCTTCCAATTAGCCTCTGGAAAACGCTACCAGCCGTCTGCAGCAGCGAAAGCAAGGGCTGCTTCACTGTTCGAGTCGGATGCCGAATTTGCAGATCTCCTAGGTTTCGAGTGATAGAGACTTGGGAGTAGGTTAGGACCTGATCTGTCGTGGAGCTGCACTCTTCAATTTTGTTGCAGATGAATGCTAAATGAGAATCAGCCTCTGATTTTTATGCCGTATATGGTACTGGTAGTGTTTGTGGATGTGGTGATGGAGATATAAACGTAATCATTTCCAACTCCATACTCATCCTGTCTTTTTAACCTGTTCAATTTGATCGTGTCTTGGAATCTGTAGCAAGTTGGTCTTGTATTTGAAGGATTCAAAAATTGGTGAGGCAACCTAATCGGTTGGTCTGAATCCATCGTAGGTGCAATGGGCGTCTAATGTTGTAGAGAGTAACCTCAGTTCCTCTTGTGCTGTAGGTTAGACCTCTCCATCATTTGTAAAAATGGCAGTAGACGCATTAACTGGTCCCTGCCTTCTACATGCCATAGAATTTCCTTGTTCATTAGACCTTGTAGAGAGCATGTGCTATGCACAGGTAGAGAACATAAACCCTAATTAGGTTGATGTGCTTCCGTCTTAGGGTCTTCCCTCGCGGTGCCTAAATTGCAGGATTCACAGTTTACTGCCGGGCTCTTTTGCATCAATGAATTGGGCTTGTCATTGGAGCACACTCTTGTCCTGAGTCTCCGTCCCTCAACTCTTTTTCTATCTTCTCTACTGCCATTAAGCGGCTCGTACTTTCGTTTTGTATATGTTTTAACAACATGGACAGTCATGTACTCTTCTTCGGAAGGTGTGTTTTCGTCATGTTTGAAACATTTTGATGGTGCTGGCATCCTCAAACCAACTTTGCTCATTCGTTATTGTTGGTTGAAGACTCTGGTTCTCTTTGCAGTGATTGTGAGGATCTTGTGTGCAGTACAGTAAAAGATTCATTTCTCTTTTTTTCGAAAATTTATATGCAATGCACCGAGTGTCTGGATATTCTTGAGACAGTGGAAGGGAAAATTGGAGATACCTTTCAATACTTTTTATAAGGCCCATTTGAGTTTTTCTTTGAATTTTAAGACATTGGTTGTCGAGAAGGGTTTTACGGACTAAAAGTAGACATTAATAAAGTTCAAACTCAAATTGTACATTTATTATCCCTCAACTTTGTTTAGTGTGCAATGACATCTTGAAACCATGATAAATTTAAAGATACATTTTAACATCAACTGCAGAACTGCAAGTAAAACGACCATGTTTGATAATTTCTATTTCACAAAGATTAATGTATAGAACTCTTCATAGATAATTTTAACTTTGCATATTGGATTAAAAATCAAAGCATGTTTGTTAGAATTTACCCTTTAAGCCATGTATGTAATTTATATATTTCCTACATTTATGTAAAGCTTTTAGAGTTTATTCTTCTAGCACATATAAAATTGTAACCAATGTTGTGAGGGTTCTTTTGCAATTTTCAAAATGAGGAATATGCCCCTTTGCAAATCGATATGGTAATAAACAATTCTTAATTCCATTGGTCCACCTATAACAATGGGGAATAGTAAACAATATACTGAGTAAAGTTCTACATTGTAATATTACAACTTTTGCTAATGCCACAACCATAAGTATATTATCTTTAATCACCAGAAAATTGATAGTTGTATCTTCCTCAATATCTTTTTAGTTCTATTTTTTAATCTTTCAAATATGACAAATCAATTGTATTATGTTTAATATTATTATTTATATTCTATCAATTTTTGTATTATATTCTAAAAAATAGAATTATTTAGTATATGGAAATAGCAAAAGTATTGACAAATATATTTTAGAATATAAATTAAAAGTATAATAAAGGTAATAATAAAGTATCAACATACACTTAAAAACATTTGAAATAAGAGATAAAAATGAAAGCATAGGTTCTATGTTAGGTGGTTGAAGTGTTCTATAGCTTAACCCCTAAGCACTAAACAACGTTTTTTGAGATTATAAATTTTTTGGGCAGTTCACTATGGATGGAGGGTTTTTGTTTTTTTTCTTTGAAATTTTGATACAATGTGTGCCCGAGGAGTAGCTTTAAGGCCTAACAATTTTCATAACTTTTGACTTCACGGTTAAAAAGTTATGGCAGGATATGTTGTTTTCTTTACTCGGCGGGCAACCCGGGCAGCTGAAAATACTTCTTCAAAATTTAAAAAAAAAAAAAAAGTGAAATTTCAAATTGGTTCTTTAGGTTTATACAAACATGGGAAGCTTTGAATCAATCCATTCCAATCAATGAGTCAAAAGTTATGAAGATTTTGAGTTTGGGGTAGTTTGCGGCTAGTTACAGAATCTCTACAGTACAAACAAAGTTTGAAATTCTTCATTTAATTCAATTTTTCATATTTTTGGAAAAAAAACAAAAACAGAAGGTGTAGATTGTTTATTACAACATTTTAACCATTGGGATTGAAAATTCTCAATTCCATAAATAAAATGTTCACAATTTAGTATTTTGGCTCATTTTTTACTTCTTTCTACTTACTAATTTTTTCCTATATGTTGTACAATTTCAAATGGTTTGAATTTTTTTGAAAATGTAGCCAACTTGCATTGAAGTATGAATTCAAAGAGTAACCACCATTTTGAATTTTTTTCACACAAATGTGACCTTGTGAAGTGCAGCTGCCCGGATTTTTGCAGGGATAGAAAAACAATTTTTGTCAATTCAAATGCTTATATCTTGCAATCTACATGGTGGAAATTTCTGAAATTTTTTCCACATGTTTACAAACCACCTTACTACAAAATCCTACGGTTACATGAGTCAAAAATGTGTTTTAAGAAAAAAAATTGAACTTGTATTAGAAATGGCAGTTTTGGAGCATTTTTGGTGAAAACATAGTCAAAAACCTTTAGGGGTTAATAAACCTAATGGCTCTTTCTACAACCAAGTTTCTAATTTTTGATGAAATTAAAATTAAGAAATTCAATATCCTTTGTTTTATTGGCTGGAACACCATAAATTCTTTTTTTGTGCACATACCTTCAATAAAGGCTTTTTGATGACACCTTGATTCTCTTCAATAGTTTGGGATTTTCAAAAATCCAAATGTTATAAAAATAAAAAAATTGTCTCTTTGAAGTAGAATTAAATGACAATTTAGGAGTTTTTCTTTTTCTTTTTCATTGAGCTATCTACATTGCAAAAGAAAATTTGGAAGTATTTAAGATAAAACAATTATGGACCTTTAGAAATGAATCCTTAAACATCATTGTGGATGTTATTGTCTAACAAATGATAAAGAAAATCCCTCTATGTAAGATAGAAGTCCCAATGTTCACCTAGGGAATTTTCTATGAAAAGGAGAGGTCTTCTATACCATATGTTTGAATTAGTTTCAATAGGTTCATGCCAAAATATTTTACGTTTTGCAATTCAACAATTTAGCACACATTGGAATTTTTTATTTTCAGCACTTTATGAGGATATTCCTAATTGTTGGATTAATTCTTTCTATTCTTATGCAAATGTGTTCCTTTTTATAATTCTTCTCAGAAACAATTTTTTCAAGAAATAGTTTTAAATAGTTTTCTAAACTTTGACATTTTCCAAATTATCCCAAGTTATTTACAAAACTGACCTACATGTATTGTAGTAATTTGACCTACAATAAGTGCTCTCAAGTATTTTTAAGCAAAATGATTAAGAAGTATTAAAAGGATGATGTCTATAGTGATTAGTTGGTCCCTCCAAAAGGTTATTAGCATATAAGACAAGGCTCTAAAACCAAGCAAGCATTTTCAACCATCCAATAGGGGCTTTGAAATGGACATGTGAATTGTAGAAAAATGAACTCTGGATTGCAATGGAGCTTGATGAGATCTGTTTTAACTTCTTCAATGGATGGTTTAAGAGTGACACTTGGTTCATTCCTAACTAAGTGGCTAGGTGTCTACTAATTTGATTCAAAATTAGAATTCATTGTTCAACAACCTTCTTACAAGTAGTGAAAAATCTAAAATAATGATTAAATCAAGCATTCATTTTAGATTTAGAAAGGGACGCTTTTAGGAACCATTTCAATTGCTTTACACATGTTGCAATGTTAGTTTATGAACAACACCTGATTTTTTTTCAAACTATGCATGGATGGGTTTCCAAGGGCCTATGACCACAAATAGGGACCTAGAGCATATTATATTCAAAAATTCATAACTAATTCAATAATGCTTCAAGAAATATGAAACGACTTGTGTTAGATTCCTCATCTATTTCACTTTGACTGAAAAATAAGCTAAAAATATTTCCATCTTAGGAGATACATGAAAAAGGCACATCAGCGCTAAAATGATCGCTTTTTGAGTGAATAGTGAATCAATGCAGGACACAGAATTAGGTCCTCAGTCAGGATACCTGGTGTGATCCTGACTGGCCTCGGGGCTTCAAGGAGAAGGGCACGGGTGCCCTTCAAATTTAAGGCCTTAAATAAGAGACACACGCCATCTTGTGGTTAGTTACAACCGCTAGAAATATGACGTGGAATTTGGGTTTTGACAACAGAACATTGAATTCGACCCAAAAGTATTGTGATTTCAAACCGACGTCACTTACCAACAATTGTATGATATTCATATAGGATTGCTTCAAAAAAATAGTCGACAACCCACAAATCAGCGCTTGGGCTCCTCAGCAACACTATGTTACTGCAAGTGAGACAAACAAAAATGCTATCCACCAAAGAGTCCGAACATTGGAGCTGATATAAAAACTAAGTAGCAACGTCACAGCTGGGACTAACTAATTCAAGGTTACTATGGTGGAGTTCCAATTGACTCAGTGACAAAGAAAAATTCTAAACTCCCATGCAAGAAATCCCAAGGCCGGTAGTAACTAGTATCAATGAACTTGCAGCCTCTATCTTCACAACCACCACAAGAATAGCACATGAAACCCAATTAAAACACAACTAACATTGTCTCCAATGAAAGCGGGGGCAATTGTATGAAAGGAGGAAAAATTTATCACAAAAAATCATAACTAAATAAAAAGAAAATACATTACCCTTGCATGTTTCTCTTCGAGAAAAAAGGCACTCTACGGGTACTTAGTCAAGTTCAGCAATGCCCAAATTGGAAATTATGATTTTTAGCTGGTCCACAAAGTTGGATCCTGTGGCGTATTCAGTGAGCAATCCTACAGCGATACCAAACATAGACCACCTGCACCAGCAGCACAAAAAAAACATGAGACATATTGATTCAGCACGGTGTGTCCTAGAGTATCAAATTAGTACACTAAACAAACAAATAGCAGCAAAAAGGGCACAGAAATGTAAGACTCCTGAGGCAAGTGGCGTAAGAAACCGAACTCTGCTGGCCACAGATGAAACTGCTGAAGAGCATCTAAAGCCCACCCCAGAAATGATCCATTATTGTGGATAGCCAACAAAAGACAACAAGTACCACACTTCCATGTGATGACTCTGAACTGTCATTCCGCGAGCTTAATTCTAAGTACGGGGTACAGGGGTCACACCCCCTTTAGTATAACCAAAAAAACTTCAATGAGTAACCCTTGAAGGATGACTGTCAAGGAACCCAAACGGCAGTCCAAAGCACCGAGTAATTAATCAAAAATAGACTACCACAAAACTGGCGTGGTCCAGTCATTCAATTCAACTGAACACAAACGACTCTAGGAGCCTCGAGAGAGCTCACACAAAGGCAAATCACTTCATACGAGGCACCGTTGAAAATTTCATTATCCAAACACTTGACAATGTGTAGCTCCAATGATGGTAACGAGTGTTAAATTATCGTTTCTCCTAAGCTACTGCACTTCCAGAAAAAGAGAAGTCGACCACCGTGAAATCAAATTCCACAAAATGCACCTCAAGCTGAGTTTCGAGAAGGGAGAATTCAAGGAATGGCAATGACGGCAACGAGTACAGAAAAAACATTCTCTGCTAAATTTTCGAACACTAATTTTCAGAATAAGGAGATAGACACCACCGCGAAATCAAACTCCACAATAGGCGGCACCTCAAGCTGAGTTTCGGGAAGAGAGAGTTCAAAGGATGACAATGTCGGCAATGACTACAGAACGACCATTGTCAGCTAAATTTGGTAAAACTATGTTGCCAGAAAAAGAGACAGCCAAACCACCATGCAATTAAACTCCACAAACAGAATCTCAGATTTGAGGGAGCCATTTCCATTACCTGCCATTGGTGATCTCGTTCTTCCTCGTCCACCCAAAGATACGGTCGGCCCGCAACTGCTCCTCGTACTTCTTGTCCAGGAAATACTCCTGAAGCTCCTTGGCCCGTTGCCTCTGGTACTCGATGCTCACGGTGGTGGACTTGGACGGCGTCACTTTCGCTGCAGGAGCCGAAGAGCTAGACTCGGGGGACGGTGACGGGGAGGGTTCCGAAGTGGGAGGAGTGGGAGGAGCAGGCGAGGTGGCGATGGATGGCGTAGCGCCGGGGGCACTGGGCCGTCTCAAGGGTCCCTCGGCATTGCCAGCTCGCACTACAACTCGCTGCTGCTGCTGCTTCACACTTCCTTTAAATCCCACACGATTCAAATTCGGCAGCGACAGCGACGGCATCGCTCCTCCAAATTGATGACAACACTGCAGCAGAAAAAATTCACAAATTCGCAAGATCTCGTAAATTAAAGAAACAAAATCACGCTCACGCCATTGCAGCGAAGCAAGCTCTTAAATTATGAAAAACAAATCCCGATCACGCCATTTCCTAGGGTTTGCTTCTATGATGCTAACCCTCGATTGTCTTTCGTGTCAAAACCCAGAATTGCATTGGTATTAGGTTGTAGTTCTTCCATCCAAACTAGAAAGAAAAGTCCTTGTCCACAAGAGACCATCTTCTCATCAAAAATGACCATCACAAGAGACCATCTTCTCATCAATGGTGACCATCACAGCATTCTTCTCCCTCACAGTGCACAACATTTAAGAGAAGAAGGTCGAAAGGCATTGATCCGAATCACTTCTACAAAAATTTGTACGCAATTGGCCTTACCTGATCTCCCAAGACTGCACACCCGCCGACAACAGCGGCTCCCGACATGGCCATCGTCGTTGCCATCGCGCCCTCACAGTCCGAAAATTTCAAAATTCGCACAAATTCTCTGAGATTTTGAAAGGGACGACGTTGAGGGACGTTTGAGTGTAGAAGAATGAGATCTTTTTGAGCGGAAAACACAGATTTGGTTATGGGCCTCACAGTGGAACACGCGGCATGGATAAGGGGAAACATGAAAGCGCAGCTCTCACGAGAAGAGAGAGACGGAGGCCACGGGCAAACAGGTGGCCCAGGAGCGGCCACCCCTCGACGAACGAAGTTGACTTCGTCCGACTAAATATTTCCATCGTCTGAAGAGATGCAGTCTTCGTTCGACGCCGTCGACGATATGTATTGTTCGTTCGACGGCCGAAATAATGGGGTCTGCGTCCAAGTGATTTCATTCGTCCACTGATAGGGGATCGCGTCGCGGTATTCATCCATCCATATCGGGGTTCTACTAGGGCACGGAGCCGCCCTCGGCATGCCCTCTTTCAAGCTCGCCAGCCTCGCGCCGGAGCTGTGCTTGCTGTTCTTCCACTGCTGATCGCGTCGCGCTTCGGCAGTAATCATGGTAAGTTTCCGTTTCAATTTTGTACAAGCTCCAGTTGTTTCTCTTTTTCTTGCTCTGGCGTCTTTTGGAGAGTTTTTGTTGTAATGTAGTAATTTAGGGTTTCGGGTTGCAGTGTGAAGAAGAAAGAGCGTTGTGATTTGTGGGTAGCTCTTCTGTTGACGTGTGTTCTAGTTGTGATTAATCAAAGTGTGAGCTGCTGTCGTCTATACTGTTAGAGCACTGACTATTGGCACTGAGCATGGATTTTTTTCCATTTCTTTCAGGCTCGGGGTTTGAAGAAGCATTTGAAGAGGCTCAATGCCCCGAGGCATTGGATGCTTGACAAGTTGGGCGGTGCCTTTGTAAGTTCAACCTATGACCTAATTTTAGGGCAATTTCCATGCTGTCGGTTGTAAAATCTAATAACTACCTCAGAAGGGTATGCCACATCGAGTGTCTTCGTGATTTTTGTTCCGTGCCACGCGAAATGATATAACATTTCCTTCTTGATGTTGTGAATTGACTTTGCGTTTACTTCCTGTGAGCCGTAAGAGTGCGGTTTGTGTTTCTGCGGTTGGATTATGACAGGAATAGTCTACACTGACGGACTTTTAGGGTAAAGTTTTTCTCACTTCTAGGGGATGTTGCGCTTGTTTCCGGCAGTTGTATTTTTATTCATTTTTTTATCTGTTTGGATTATGCTCCACAGGCCCCCAAGCCTTCTCCCGGACCACACAAGGAGAGGGAATGCTTGCCCTTGGTAGTGCTGCTGAGGAACAGGCTTAAGTATGCCTTGACCTACCGTGAAGTGGTGGCCATTGTCATGCAGCGTCTGATCTCCATTGATGGCAAGGTCCGCACTGACAAGTGCTACCCTGCAGGGTTTATGGGTGAGTCATTCAAAGAATCTGTGTTTTGTTTTTCAGTGCGTACTCTGCTTGCATAGTCAGGGGTTAGCTCTGTAGTACCTCTGTACTCGTCAAATGTTCTGTAGATACTGATTAGTGTTGATGAACATGGAAAGAAATGCTTGTTTTCCGCCCTCTACGACGTCGAACAGCACTGACGTGCCTCCCCCCACACCAGATGTGATTTCCATTGCCAAGACAAACGAGAACTTCCGTTTGTTGTATGACAACAAGGGATGTTTCACCCTGCACCACATCAGCGCAGAGGAGGCAAAGGTATGTGCAGATGCTTTATGAAGAAAGAATGTATAAGATTATCGTTGGCCATCTATATTTTGAGTTCTAACCGTGTTTCACGTCGATATTTATTTAATATTCTAGTAGCTCTCGAACTGTCTCATTTCAGTATTCAAATACTTCATGAACAGCACACTTTGTCACTTGTTATTGTGGGTCTGACTTTTCCTCACTGTGATTGTCCTTGCAGTACAAGCTGTGCAAGGTTAGGGCTGCTCAATTCGGAGACAAGGGCGTTCCACATATCACCACTTTCGATGGCCGCACCATCAGGTATTGAATACAACCTATTCGTGTTCATGATAGGACGATTTTGTTTTCTTGACCACTGTGAACGGCATATTGCTTTGCGAGTCTTAGTGATTGAGTCTCGTTGCTTTTCGTTTTGCTTCGCAGGTATCCGGACCCTCTTATCAAGGCCAACGACACTGTGAAGATCAACCTCGAGACTGGCAAGGTTGTGCAGTTCATCAAATTTGACATTGGCAATATTGTCATCGTGACTGGAGGGCGTAACAGAGGGCGTATCGGAGTTATTCAGCACCGTGAGAAACACAAAGGAAGTTTTGACATCATTCACGTCACCGATGCCACCGGGCAGCAATTCGCCACCCGTTTGGGGAATGTGTTCACGGTCGGACAGGGCCCCAAGCCTTGGGTCACCCTGCCGCGCGGCAAGGGTATCAAGCTGTCCATCGTGGAGGAGGCCAAGAAGCGAACCCAAGCTCTTAAGGCTGCTGCGTAAGCTTAGATTTGTCACGGATTGACTTTTCTGTGGTTTTAGTGTTTTCATTACATGGCAGAGGCCGTGTTCTGATCTTTGGAAAGAAATTCACTTTTCACAGCCCGCTCATGACTTCCAAGGTTTCTGTCTTTTTATCAATTCTGAATTGATGTTTATTCATTTCATCGCATGTATCGTCATCACTGGAACTCTACCACCGATTACATACAAAGATACGTGCCTATAATCCATCACTTTTTCTGCCCCGGGTAGCTCGGGGCTCAAAATGATGAAATTTTGACGTGAAGTTGCTAACCTCGTCGAGAGTAATCCAACCGAAGTCGTTTCGGAGTTTCTCCCGTACTCACAGATCTTATGACTTCTTGAAGTGCAAATTGCGAGGTATCTATTCATTTCTGTAGACCGCCTCCCAAGGAAATAATAAGTTTAAGGTAGGCAAACCTAATTCTGAACGGTCTTCAATACCGCCCCGTATGAAAGGACCCTTCACAGTGCGGTGCATTTCTGCTAATCATGCACTTAAGGACGAACCTATAACCACTGATTTCAAGCCTCGTTACACATCACTCAGTTTGTTGCCATTTGCGAGATAGATATGTAGGAAAAATTTCATCACTCAGATTGTTGCCATTTGGGAGATAGATATGTAGGAAAATTTTTATTTCTATTTTACAGAGATGAAATTTTGGAGTAAATTCGACTTTTGAGAGAATTTTTGAAGAAAATTGAGGAAAAATCACATCAAATAGAAAATTACTTCAAAAAATCTGAAATTTTCATTGAAACTAGAGTAGATGACATTCATTTTGATAGTTGAGCTCAAACTCAGAAAATGTCATTTTTGAAGAGGAATTTCAGATTTAGAGCAAAGAGCAATCAATAACCTTCCAAAATACACAAAAATAGCAAATTTTGCCATCCGTGTTTTTTTACCACTCCACTACATGAAAAGAAACACTACACTAAAAAGGATATTTAGTGTTGGATTACATTTAGTGTAATTACCATCCTACCCCACACAACACTAAATCTCAATTGTGGAGGAATTAGTGTAGTGTTAAACTTGAATGCACCGCCTCCAGCTTCTCTTCCCTTTTGTCATCTCTTTCTCTTCTAATACTAAATATAAACCTCTTCATATTTTAGATTTACCAAGAGTACTTTTATTGTTAAACATTAGATTCAATGTTACTTACTTTAGTAAGGTTAATGATATTTCAGTGTCATGGTTCACAAATAGTATTGCTAGTCTTAAATATCCTTTTTAGTGTAGTTAGACTAAAAACTCAATTGGATATTTTTTGTAAGTCAACATGAAAAATCAAGATGAAAACTTAAATGAAAAAATTGTTTCTAATTTCTTCTTAAGACCTTGAACTATCATTCAAATGCCACAAAATGATGGTGGTAGTAGTCCAAGATTAATATTGCAAATTATGTGGTTAATGTCTTAGACGGAGATGAGATTAACTAGATTCTAATTAGAGTGGAAAAATAACGTGTTTAGGCTCCATTAGTGTGGTTTATCAAACAAAAGAGATTAGAAATAACAATTGTTGAGATAGTTGGATTTTGATATTGGACTTACTAGTTTTTGGGCCTTGAATAATAGAGAAGTGTCAGTTGCCTTACAAGTGTTGGATAGAAATTGATCATAATAAAGTGTCTAGATGGTTGCATCAATGTTATAGTAGAAATGGTGCATGAATGTAGCGGTGCGGATAATGAATGTTGGTATGTCCATGTAAATACACTAGTAGAACCCCCCGTTTAATGTGACAAAGCCTAATTTTTCTTGATGGATTTTGCTAAGCATCAAAAGTAACAACCTGTGTTTTTATGTTAGCATTGATGTTGTGTTGCTAAAAGTTTTCAACAATTATCAAGTCCAGAATTTTTCATATCTATTTTTATAAATTTTGAGTTCTATTGATGTAAATTGTGCTTATATAATAGTTAAGTTACTCTCTAGTTTGTTCTTCATAACGTAGACATTTTGCATGTTGTTGAAGTAAGATGCCTCATCTCTTTGAGAGTATCACTAATGTGGTTGGTCCTATAAGGTGATCAACAAGATAGACTAATAAAGGCCTATTGAAATGTTATAGAGTTCATAGTGCCAAAGGGGTCTATCTAAAAAAGAATCTTATTCTCTTCTGGCAAGAAGGACATAAGCACTCATTGCATCAACATCTTTCATACTTAGGTAAAACAACACCGAACCTTTATTGAAATCTACATAGCCATGAACTATAATAACTTGATGAATAAACAATACTAATTTAGACTCTACAACTATAAAAGATTATATGAATAACAACATTGACTATGTAAAATGGAAGATGATTCTAGTTATTGAATTTTGAAGCTTGTGGTCTACGTGATTGGCATCAATGATAGGATAGTCATCAAAGTAAGTGCCAATCTCTCTAACTTTCTACAGTCTACAAATTTGGTAAATCATTACATCCACAATAATTCTCATGATCTACCTATTGAAGAAATTGAGATCTTACCCATATATACATTGTTTTCTTAAACATGACTAGCATCTCATTTGTTGAGGTCTTGATTGCAGGAACAAATCCTAAATCAATTTATATTCCTTGCATGCTTTGAATGGTTAGGATCAAATAAATTGTTCATACAAGTCACAGATAGTGCCTAAAGTCCAACAAGTTCTTCAAATAAGCCATACACACATCCAAATGTAGAAATGATGGAGGAAAGTGAATATTGGGCTACTTCAAGATAATTATCAACAATCTGTATCAGCAGTGAAACGGCAACAAGCAATATAGCCCAGCACTATGTTGAAATTAGCTTTTGAAGTAGTGGAATGAGGAAGAAGGTTGCTTATTGTAGCAAGACATTACATGATCCCAACATTGTCAATCTAAAATCAATTGTATAGATGCACTTTGATTAGGAAGCGAGGTTTACAAGGTGTTCTAATCATCAAAGAGGAAGAGGAATTAATATACTACCTCCTGCAAATGTAAGATCTTTGCTATCCTCTCACCATTTCACAATTGTGTTTCAAAGTTGTGTAGTTGGATTTGATTC
The DNA here is from genome assembly GCA_947034885.2 of Thuidium tamariscinum. Taxonomy (NCBI): domain Eukaryota; kingdom Viridiplantae; phylum Streptophyta; class Bryopsida; order Hypnales; family Thuidiaceae; genus Thuidium; species Thuidium tamariscinum. The sequence goes on from OX344751.2 coordinate 16,782,427, forward strand.
ATGACACTCCATTCCAAGATGGCGTTTGTGGTGCTAGTTGCTTGTGCTAGTGGTGACATCAACATCCTGATCTAGTGTTGCTCTCCACTTAAGGCTTGGAGACAAATAGAGCAAGAAGGTTATGTCTAGAAAATGTTGCATCATTTTATCATAATCTCAACACTTTCTATATATAATATGGCTATAATGAAAATCATTTATAGAAGGGTGATTGCAAGAAACACTGGTCCTATTTCCCATCACAATTAGAATGACATTGTTCTTTTATGCTATAACTTTTGAATTAAAATATTAGAGAATATGAAATAATTATTGGACCTCTCTAACTTGATGGTTTTTACATCCCTTATTTTTCAGAAATTATAAATAATAATTTTATATTTAAAATAATTTTTGTTAATTTGTCACAAATTGAGGTTTAGGGGTTATTTCTACATTAGGAGTCCCCAAATTTAATGATCTAAAGTTGAAATTTTCATGGTGCATTTGCATAGTAGAAAAGCATATTCCTATCAAAAAGAATCTAAAAATACATTATTTTATGTCCTCCACATGCATGCAAACAGTTAGTGCCAATGTGAGTACATTTCTATGTCTTTTGAAGCAAGCACATGGAGATGAAATACATAGAGAGGTGTGAGCCAAATTCAACCATGGCCATGCAAGATTAAACTTGGATGATTGGTCATTTATTTGTCTTAGATTTCTCATTTTCTAAAATCACTTGAAGGTCAAAGAGGTGTTTTTCCTACCAATAGACACTTACTAATACCGGATGAACATAGATTGCACGTCGCCCTAGAATTGGTGCACAAAGCATTTGCTACTGGCTTAAATGTCTAAGTCTTAATTCTACCATTACATACTAATCACAGACAACTTCGAGATGTTAGTATATTTTGTTCTTTCAAGTGTACTTTTCATACCTATTGAAATGCCTAAACACTACTAAATAGAGGATGAACTATACAAAAAGAGGACTTTACACATCGGATAGATTTAGCATTGAAGAGAGCTCTAATTACATTGAACATCAAAAAAGGGTTTGCCAACACTAAAATATAGCCTTACAATCCTCAAGTTTTAGACAAAAAAATGGGTCCTAGTTGACAATTCCATGATAATTCTACTCAACTTCTAGGGTTTGAGGAATAATATTAATACTAGTAGTAATGCATCAGTGCATTCCAGGTAAGTAACTTCCATATTATATGACCTTGATTATAATTACTTTTAATGCATTTTAATCTATTTTTAAAGTATATAATTTCTTCTAATGTAGGAAATTCTTGTAGCCCTTTTAACAAGGAAGCCCAAAATGTAATTATATATATAAAATGAATATTCTTTGAGGACAATAATAGCATTAAAAAATTAATTACATGAGTTTTTTTAATACATGTATCATAGGCCAAGCTACACAACTTTAGGGGATTTTTAATAAAAATTGAATTTTAATTGGAGAGAACTTTTTGTATGGATTTAAAAAAATTATGCATTCATGTTTTAATTCTTTATATATATTGTGAGTTTTTTCTGCTAGAATGTATGTAATACAACATTTTTTACATATAATTTTAAGAAAATGTAGCCTTCACCTAACATTTTTGTCTTTTTTATTTGATATAATTTTAACAAAAGCCATCATCTAAGTCATTTTAATGGTGATGACCCTTGTATATAATAGAAGAGTTGCGTACCTGGTGTCATAATGAGAGGAGTACGCTTAAAGAACACACGGAGTGTCTGGTTGCAAGTTATTGAGTATCAACAGGAATGTTCTGAAACTCGAATCTTTGTTTAATTCTTCACGTGAATCTTCGCTTGATTCTTCACTTGAATCTTCATTTGATTCTTCACTTGAATCTTCATTTAGTCTTTTGTTGGCCTATCATGTGCAGGTTCTAAAGGACCAAGGGTAAAGGGGTCTGATAAAAAATAAGTCCTCCGATCGGTAAAACGGGACGACTAGACGACGAGCTAAGCCGTCTGAAAGATTGGCTCCTAAACTTCCAAACTTTCGGTGACCAGCTTTAAGAAACAAGTTTCACCGTGGGAACAAACAAGTTTCAAGCATGTGGGCCATTAACCTTACTTCGTCGTCTACGACACAAAATAAGGTTAGCGTTGATTTTATTCAAGCCACCAGCAACAACAAAGATTACAAAGCCACAAGCCACACAGACAAACATACAAGTCTTCAAAACTCCTCCAACTGCAACTCCAATTTCCAAGATGAACTTTGGGAGAGTGCCACCGTTACTTCATAAATCCAAATGAGCTAAGTGATAGCTTTTTGAAAATCTAATACAAACTTCTACTTCTTCTCCAAATTTCAAGTGATTCTAAAACTTTATTCAACTTCTATGGCCATCCAAAGTTTCGACCTTAAGAAAAAAAAGGCAGCAAACCCTCCTTCACTTCTACATTCACAACTCACTCATGCAAGTTCCAAATAGAATGAGTGACATCTTTTTAGAAATCTAACTCAATTTTCTATACTTTCTTTAAATTTTATTGCAAATCAAGAACTTGTCCATCTTTTATGGATGGTCGAAGTTTCTGCCTCTTAATTTTAAAGGCAACAAACCTCCCTTCATTCAAACAAGTACAACTTTTGATTCACAACTCCAAACCAAGTAAGTGAAATCAATTTAAAAACTACACACCATGATACACAAATTCTTTAATTTTCATTTCAAACTTCTTCAAACTCACAACACAATGGGTCCTCAAACATTCAAGTCCTCTTCTAATTTCACAATGGGAGAGAAGATCAATAGTATCCATGTTTCTCTTCACCCTATCTTTACTCTAATCACACAAACAAGTGGGGTCAGACCCTAATTCACTCCCCAAACTCTTGTAACAATTATTGAGCACTTATTTGGCCCAACAATTATCTGCTTATCTTTATCTTTGAAAGAAATTCACTTCAAGTTCACGTAGAAGGCAAACCATTTGAATATTTCCCTCCAACTACTTCACAAACATAAAATTATTATAAAAAATCACTCCAAGTATGGAATGAAGAATTAAAACTCCACATTTATCTATTAGAGGTTCAATCAAAATATCACTCCATCTGCAAGAACTTGAGGATGCGTTTGATGGTAGCAGCTACATAATCGGCATGATCCGCCTTAGTTAAAAAGTTGATTGGCCCCTTTAACCATCATTCGTAACCACGACTCTCTTTAATAGGCCTCACCATGCCATAATATTGCTCGTCGTTTAAACTTTCAAAACATTGTTCAAATGTAACTTCACGGCTGTCGGGTTCAACGCATTCAACCTGCAACAGAATCACCAATGCTCGAGTGTGACGTTGAAGATTGTCATGCCATCGTTTCTCCACACGAGGTTGTTTTGGTGGTCGTGATGGCCCAACTTTGTCTTCTAGCTGCCTATATAACAATGAAAGACCTAATGGTAGTTGTAGCTGATCTGGTAGTTGTGATAAAAGAAAATTCAAACTCATGCTCTGGTTGAGATTCTTCATCTTGGAACTCAGAAAAAACCCTCCAATTCGACATAGTATAATGTAAATGAACAACAAAGAGAAGGTGTCATCCTAAAGCCATTTCAAATGACGTCATCTTCTTTGTTACGTTATAAATGTTAAAATTTATCTAAAATATATAGATGTACATATTTTTACATAGTGTTTGCATTTGCAGCACGACACCGGGTAGTGCATCAATGCAAAGAATGATTGACTACATCTTGCATCATTAGCATTAGTGCATCTATGAAAAGAATGGATCCTTTCATCGATTAATTTAAATTCATAATAATGGCAAGAAAAGATTATTATGATCTTTAGAGGAGAAAGTATTTTTGAAAGAAGAGGCACAAAAGGCAAGAGATTAGAGGAGGAAGGAGGCTAATCTTGCAAAGCACAAACAAATTTGCAACAAGAACCTTAAATAAGATGCAAAGTAGAAAAGATAGGAAGTTGTATAGCATTCAAAGAGGGATGGTTTGTATCGGCGGTTGTGATAGCAAGAAAAAAGCTCCATCACCAAATGAAATTTGGTGCACCTCTCCTCCCCTAGACATTATATGGAGAAGTTTTTAATTTCATTTGAGGATAGAAGAAGCTTGTTTAAGGGCTCTTTCCCTGTGTGTTTCTTGTGCTCAATAAACTATAGATTAGCCCCATTGGCTAAAATTTTCAATTTTTTTTCTAGAAATTCTAAAAAGTATTAAAAAACTTGAAACTATTTTTTTTAGGTTCAATTTTTTTTCAAAATTAAAAAAAAAAAATTCAACTTCAATGGCGACTAAGGTGGGTAACAGGGTACACCTAAAAGTGCACTTGACCTAAAAGTGCCATTTCCAAAATGAGTCATATTCATAGGTTCAAAATAGCACTTTTAGAAACAAACTATAACCTTTAATAACTTTTGCATATTGTATCCAAATGCTATGTTTTTTGGTGCATTGGCATGTACTTTCACTTGCTAACAAGACTGTGAAAATTTGAATAGTTTCATAATAGTAACTAGGCTCAGTATCAATAAGTGGTGCTTTTAGATGTACCTACTTTACAAGGAAATACACCAAATGAGCTCGATGTGGCACTTTCAAGGTGTAGGCCACAATTTTAAAAGAGAGAGTTTATTGTAGCAATGTGGATGGACTTGGATTTGCTTTGCTTGTGACTCTGGTTTTATAAATGCTTTGACAATACACAATACAAAGTTCACTACAATCATTATCAAAGGCTAATAGGGGACAAATAGGCTACAATATGGGCAAGTTTTTGCCTTTGTTAAGGTTAAAGTACTTGTGATGAAAGTTTTTAGTTTCAAAACGAGTAATCGTAGCCATGGAATAGTCTATAGGTGATTATAGGAGTTTATAAATCTTGCCTTTGAACGTTAAATAAAGTATTTTGCATGCTCTTTTTTTGGATTTTTGTACACCCTCAACCTTGCCATTAAAAGGCTAACCTTCTAAATACTTTCTTCAACTTCCTAAATTCCTTTGAATATCCGATTTCTTCAAATAGATGGGTATGGCTTTGTCTACCTTAGCTTACATCCTATGTGAAGGTTCAACCCCTTAATCTTGGATTATAGCTAGAACCATTGTGTCATTAAGATGATAGTCTATGGACCTCAAAAGAAAAATAATTTTTTCATCCAATTTTTCATCTGGATCTTTCATGTTGAATTACAAAAAGTGTCCAATTGAATTTTTAGTCAACTAGTGTTTTTTTATATGTAGATGGGAAGTAAGAAAATCTAAAAAAATTCTACAAAAATGATATTTTTTGAGCCCGAGCTTAACCAACAAGATAAAGCTCGTCTATTCTAGTTTCTATTCCAATTTGAACTTTGAAGAAATTCGTAATATTGAGTATTTCATTACAATTTGAACTTTTGATGTATTCTCAATGTCTACTGCATTTTAATTATATAATGATATAGAAATTGAATTCACATGATGATGTTTGTAACTATAATGTACACATATAGTAAAGTTTTTAGATTTTTTGAAGTTATTTTCTATTTCACGTGATTTTTCTTTACCTTTACTTCAAAAATCCTCTTAGAAATTTAAATTACTCAAAAATATCTAAATTTTTTGTGAAGTAAAGAAAATATGTAATTTCATTTTTGAAATATATCTATATCTATATCTAATTTAATATCTATAGATAGATATATAGATATATGTAATTTCAAAACAACAACAAATCAAGTAATGGGCAATGAAGCTTGAAATTAATAATTATAGGTTTGTCTTTTTAGGATTAAAGAACAAGATTTGATTGCCAATTGGTCAAACATCATGTCTACACTGAATTAGGCTATTAGGCTCTTTTCAAATATCAACCCAATATTTCTTTACTTCAAAATACCATTGTAAGAAATTTCATTTAGTTTTGGAAAAAATAAATAAATGTTATCATTCTTCTTGCAAGAATTCAAAATAAGTAAAAATAGAAAAAACAATTCAAATAAGTAAATTTCTTTTGAAGAGGTATAAGAAGCAATGAAGATTAGTGCAAAAACTTCTCAATAGATTGTATCATTTTTTACACCCAAAACAACCACAATAAAGACCTTGAAGTCAAATTTGGCTTTCAAACCACATTATTACTTTTATTTAATAGATGTATAAAGCTTTTGATATTATATACTATAGAAAATAGTTTCTTTACTTATTCTAATTTTTTCAAAATTATTGTTGAAAAAATCAAATTATTGTGGTCTCTTAAAGTCAAAAGTGGAAAAAAAATTTATACTCCCTCTATTCCACTAAAAGCTTCCTAATTAGGCTAATTTGCAATCTTTGTAGGAAGAATTTGGGAAGCTTTTAGAGCCTAGACAAAGGGAATATTAGATACAAGATATATTAAAATAATCCAAAATTTTTACCATTGTTTAAGGTGAGAATGGTAAACTTAAATTTATAATTTGAATTAAAATTTATTTCACAATGATAAAACATGAAAGAAAAACTTAGTATATTGTATTTTTTGAGATTTCAACACATGGATTTTAGAATTGGAATAACTCTTTCAATTTTCAAATTTTTACAAAATTCCAAGATGAAGTAGAAAGAGAACTCATCAAGCTTCATTTTTTATTTAAGGGTCAAATACCAAAAATGGTTACATTGAAAGTTAGGATAAGATTGACCAAGGCACATCCACTTTTGGATTCATGGTCGTTGAGGGGTTAACCCTTTAAGGACCGGTCGACCACTTTTTAGTTGATTTTTGCACTTTTTGTCTGTTATCAATTGTAGAACATCTCATTTCAAAAAACTTTAAAAACAACACAATTAGAATGTTTTTGTATGCTCCTAACAAAGCCAATTCCAAAGAAATGCGTGCAAAAATGCATTAGCTATGCTTGTCTAAACTTGAATTGTCTAGCCCTTCATTTGTGAAATATTGCAAAAAAATATATAATGAATGTAAAAGATGACTACTTATATGTGTGAAAGAACTAATAGGAAGCTTTAGGATCAATTTTTGGAACATTTAGTGAAATTTATGCCCAATTGTAGCAAGCCCTATTTAGCATCACTGCTAGAGGTTATTTGCATACAAAAGTGAACCCAAAGAATTATACAATGTAACATACACATTCATTATTCAATTCAATTACAGGTGAGGTGATGGTACTTCCATTGCTAGCTCCACCATATAGCTAATTACCATAAGAGGTTTTTTCAGGGTAACAAGAGACTGTTTCAGCCTTGTTCCCCAATCTGTGAACCAGCCACTGCTGGTCAGAATAAAAATAATTAAATAATTAAATAATTGAAAAAATTAAAAAAAATTGAAAAAAATTGATTTTTTATTTTTTTTTATAAAATTAATTAATTAATTAATTAACTATTATTATCTGATGTGGCACTCTCTATGCCACATCAGATCACATGCTGGGACAGTTTTCAGCAAGTTCCCATAGTCCAGGAACTCGCAGTCTCCTAACAAGGTCAAAAAACCTCTTATGATTAGATGAATTTTCAGAACTGAAATTATAATTATCACAAATTTAAGTTTCAAATACTACCAAATCCATCGCATGTTCTGAAAAATTAAAAGACTCCATACTATGTCGAGAAGAAGACCAAGTTAGGTCACTTGTATTGTACAGTACAATACATCGATATGAAAAATCCCTGTGGTATGACCACCAGAAAAATCCCAAGCTGTCGAAAATTCCAGTTTTTCAAGAAAATACTACCAAGGCAAAATTTAACGTTTAGAATGCCTTGTTTTGATTAGCACCGAAGGCTGGAAGAAGCAACTAAGTACCGAATGGTGCACCGAATTCACACCTGCTTACTGGTCCACGTCACAAAAATGGACCGATCGAAATAATGCAGTTAGTGTCTGAGACCTCCATGAACAGCTCTTCCTCTAGAAATTAATGGTACGAAGTCATTCTATAAACAAATCCCAGCAAAAACACCTCAGAACAGGTCTCCACTTGTAAAGAGCAGGAGAAATAGCATTTAGAGAATGAACGCTTGGATAGATCTTCCATGAGTACGTCTGGGCCACTTCAGTACTTACTGATTCTTGATAGCTGAGCGATTTCGTCCAAATTGTACTATCATTGGCTTCCCTTTCAAAACAAAGCCATGCGTCATGCCCTGCAAATCAGAGTAGGTTAAAATCGCTTCCACAGACTTGATGTGAATAGGTTCTTCTCGATTAAACCAACTAGCTCTCTAACAGAAACAGGGCACGAATGTATACCTAGAGCAACTGGACATTTGGACTCCCTGACATCTACAGCAAAAGAAAGAGTTCACAATCTGGGCTTGTGTAACACTTACCAAAGCATCCTGAGCAGATTCTGTCGATGGAAATGTAACAAATGCTTGGCCTCGCATACGCCCTTCCTGTTACAGTGTCATAACTCTCTATTAGGACAAGAAAAGTGGACTGCATATGGCAACTATGAACTACCAACCTATTATTTGGGATAAAAAAACATTTTTGACAAAGCCATCAATAGCCTTCAGACCAAGAACAGACTAAAATTGACAACCACGAACAGCCTACAAGTGCAAATGTTCACCAAAGAATTAGATGTGAAGTTATCAGAACTTTAAGCTCAACAACAAGACAGGCATGAATTAGAATTTGTCAAAAAGAGATGTGCAAAACGAACCTGCATGAGATTTACATTCAAAGCAGATTTCGCTTCCTCGAGACTTGCAAAGAAAGCCCCTGCAGACGTGAAAATCTTTAACAGGAGGCGAAATTCTAAAAAAAACCTCACAAAGTAAGCAGCTCAAATTTCGGTTCTTCAAAGGCACTATGGAAGGACCGGAACATATTCCTCACAAAGATTACCAGAAAATACTTCAAGGTTGTAGTGTTGAGAATATTGAGAGCTTCATGACATGAAAGAGGCTGAACTCACAAGGCAGGCTTACCAAATACGTTGAACAGGTCCTCTGGTGCCACTTCTTTTCCCAAGTTCTTGATGTAAAGAACTTGTGACGGGGTCCCAGCAGAGTAATTCTTCACCGGGACAAAAGAGCACGTGCATATACATTAGCTATGAGTACAAAAGACCAAGTAATGGCAACATATTATCAACAAACCAAAACAACGATGTTCATACAGATACAATAAGTGTGCGCCCCAACATTAGACCCAATAGAATTTCTCAAAAAAACAATTCTTAACCCCTAAAGGACTGACGCCATTTTTCTGTCTGAACCTCTCAAAACTGCCATTTCTGCTGCATTCATCCAAGAAAGAAAAAACGTTTTTTTAGAATCTAACCATAGGATCTTGTACTTAACTTGTTCAAGATCATGTGGTAAGACTTTCATGAAGTTTGACTGTATAGATTGGAAGATATAAGCAATCAAAATTATTTTTCCAATAAGACGTTGAAACTGCCTAAAAAACTATATTGTCCATAACTTTCTCATTACTAGTCCAAATAGAATGAATCAAAGCTTCACATATAGACAAAGTTACATTATTTTAGGGAAAAAAATTTAAAAATTTAATTCTGTCTTTTAGCAAAAAAATTTCACTGCTTGCTCAGTTCAATTTTAGGCTTTTGTGGCATGACATTTGCTCCCAAGCACCAATTGAAATAAAAATTATATTCCCATGAAGCTAATCAGTTTTTCTATCTTATGAGAGAGTTTCAAAAAGTTTCACCAAAAATTGAGGTCATAGGAACCTGCCCGAAATCCATTTTCTCCCCCAAGGGGACAACAGTCTTTTAGGGTTAAAATCTGTGACACCCATTATACTTAAATCCAAGAACACATGTTGAGCTCATCCAAGAACACACACGGAGCGCAACCTGTCTGAATTGACACTATCGGAGTCTAAAATATTGCATTCTGCCAGACGAGCTCATTATTTTGATAACCAACTTCAAAGATCACATGGCCAACATGTTGATTAGTCTAAAAATTAAAATATCTGCTCACCTTCAGAATGGACAAAGAAAGGAGCTCAGGCTCTGATAATTGGCCAGCCTGTAATTCGGTCCGTGTGGCTGTTCTATTGGGATTATCAACTTCTTCTCTAGAAATGTCCATGTCTTCTTGGTTAGCACCCTCTCTTGCTGATCCTTCTCCAACCGAAGCTTTCGTGGAAATCTTAATCTGTTAGACGATTCAACACTCTGTTAAGCTGCGCTGACTAATAAACATCGGGAGAGAGAAAAACAAAGGAGATTGGTCATGAGAATCACTACACGCACATTCTGTGGTCTAGAAGCTCATACACACAATCAACCAGAATCTCGACAAATGCATAATCTATCAGAGTGTAATGTACGAAACAAACCTGCATGACAGGTTGATTCTTCTTGATGGGAGCAGTTTTAGAAATAATATTGATGGACTTGACCCCTGCAGCTTCATGAGAAGCACCCTTGTCCAATGCAGGACCCACTACTGCTTCCAACTTGGCTCGTTTTCTTCTCGACTTGTGAACGTCCAGTTCTTTGTCAGCTGCATCAGTCTCGATTTCCCCATCCAGAGCATGGTTGTCTTCCTGCAAAATTCAAAACCGGCTCAGCACAATAGATTAAATACGATTTGACTAAATTTTTACAAAACGAAACATCTCAACCAGATCAGATGTTCCCCTCACAATTGTTCGTTGGCCTCGAGACCAGGTTACCACAGAACGCCTGCAAAGAACTGTTACGGATGCCTACTCAGGTCAACAAACAAGCTTAGAAATAACAAAAGAAATGTAACTGTTACAATTCTTTCTCACCTCATCGGATGACTCAAGCTCCGATTCACCACTGGACAGTTCCCCCGCCAGTCTCTTTCCAGCCGGAGGAGCTGGTACAGGAGGTGGTAATGGTGGTGTAGGAAGGGCAGGACGAAATGGAGCTGGAAGATTCATTTTATTCATGAGGTGCAACACCTGATCGCAATGTATTCACCACCAACATCTGCGCACTCATCAGCAAGAACTAAATTCTTGAAACCAGATTCACCTATATTCATTTCATCCCACTTTAGTAAGAGATTCATATGTCTGCTCTCATAAAAATCCATCAAGAAGTATGCCAAAAGATTCCACAAACGAATCATTCACAAACCAACCAAAAGTATAACATACATAAACATAGCAATGTAGAAGACGATAAGGACCTGAGTATAGAACCGAGGAACTGCGATCAGAGTATTCACGATATTGGTAAGAATATTTCCATCAGGAGGAGGATACGCGTACCTGCAAAGCATCACAAGTAGCCCATACGAACAAGTCAAAACAAAGACCTTCGTGTTGGCAACAGTGCTATACCCATGATTAATCACCGAGTAGCTCAAGAAGGTGAATGAAACAGAAATTGGAAGCAAAATGATAAAAAGAAGAAACAGGCAATATGTATAGCAAGAAGTGGAGGCGACAACAACATATAAAATATTCCAAACTACGAACCTAAAGTAAGATCTCAACCTGTAAGGGAACATCAGGCTATTTACAAGGTCTAAAACATGCTCACACTAGAACCTAGACAAAGACACCAAAATCTCATTCTTACAATAACTAATGACTGTATGAAGATTTGGACATACTCGAGCTGTGGAGGGAAGGGATAATCCACCCCTAAAGATGGAGCAATAGGTTCCCTTCCAGATGCGACTCTGCCTGTTTGATAAGGTTCGTTAGGCTGAGGTTGTGGAGGTGGAGGAGTGATTTCAGTCACTTCCTCTGTAGGCGTCGTCATTGCATTGGGTTCAGATAAGCCATCCTTGCTTGATGCAGGGGTTGCTCTCTCAACACTCAATATTTTACCCAAGAATTTCAGCCTGGTACACAATTTCGAATTCAGCTGGCGATAAAAAGATACAAAAATCGAAATGTCTTGTGCATTTAGAAACGCATGAAACTGCTTGAAGGTGCTCAGTATGATCATCTTGGTATAATTAAGGGATCCACACAGCAGACAGAATATCAATTTCAAGCCCAAGTGCACGAAAATTGTCACACCTGTGCATTTGCGATTGCGCCTGAGCAGCAGCAGCTTCATTATCATAATCCACAAAAGCACAATTCTTCACCCTACTCCACAAAAACATTGTAAATTACCTTACGATTTCAAGGGGCCAAAGAGAGTCAGGGTTCACTGGAACCAGAAACCCAAGGAGTGAAGAAAGCTACGAAACGTTGAGGTTGTAAATGCAAAGTAAGCAAAATAACAATTATACAAAATTCACCTTCCTGATTTGCAGAACCGAAAATCTGAGGCACCGTAGTGCGAGAAAAGGCGTTTCAGAGTGTCAGCAGGGAGTCCCTCGGGCAAGTGACGAATGAGCAGCGTGACCCGCGCAGCCTCCACGGGCGGGGTCGCAGACGGGAGCACCATCGCTGCCATTGTCACACTGCCATCGAAAAACAGGATCGGCGAACTCCGGAGACAGAAAACATCAAGAACGCGTCTAACTTCCAACCCTAAAAATAACCGGAACTTTAGCACAAACACATTGAGAACATGAGTTCCCCCGTGTGAACAGGGTTCACCCGAAACCCTAATTTTCGGGTATAAAACCCTAGGACTACGGACCCTGAAGCTCTCTTTGCCGCCGCGCGATTTTGCTTCCGTTTGCTTCCGCTTCGTTTTGGAGCTCCGAGTTTAGGGTTAAAGGGCAGTATTTCTGCCCGCCTTGTCGTGAATTCTCACGCCTTGGCCCCCCTTGCTAGGCAACAGTTTCATTTTCGCAAGTGTCGAGGTTGATTTTGTGGTGAAACACTCACTCGATATGGGTTTCAAGGGAACTAAGGCCGAGAAGAAGGTCCTTTACGACAAGAAGCTTGTGGAGCTTCTGGATGAGTACACGCAGGTGTTGATCTGCGCCGCGGACAATGTTGGTTCCAAGCAGCTGCAGGGTATCCGTCAGGGTTTGAGGCCTGACTCCGTCGTGCTCATGGGCAAGAACACCATGATGAAGCGCTCTATTCGTCTTCATGCTGAGAAGACTGGAAATCCGGATTACGAGCAGCTCCTCCCCGCCCTCGTGGTAAGTTTCTTTTCTTTACTTTTCGGGAATGGTTTGACCTATTGTATTGGTACTTCTGGTTCTTTTTTATGGTTGTCTTGTTCGGGAAAGAGTGAAATGATGAGCTATTATTTCCCTATTGGTTTGACAGCCGCTATGATGGCATATTATTGCTTCAAACTTGCTGATCACTCTTGACCTGTATTACTTAGCATGTTCAGATAAGAGGGTTAGTATTGTGATACAGTTTGTTTTCGGTAGTAGGGTTGTCATTTTGGTGGACTGTGTCATATTTTTGGAATCTTTGAGCTTTGCGGTTTGACCACTTGAAGTGATTCGTGGTTTTCTATGCGGACAAATGAATGTTTGTTTCCCTATTGGTTTGACAGCCGCTGTGATTGCATCTTATTGCTTCAAACTTTCTGATCATGCTTGTCCACATCGCAAAGCCTTGTTTTGTGATTGACTTATATATTAAATCAGTATGTCCTTCATTGTGTGCACTTCATGTAGGGTTTTACATGTCTGATAGTCGTTCATGAAGTGATGAGTGGACTGATTGTGGCGAAGTGAAGTGACGAGTTTCGTCTCTCTATTGGTTTGACTGCCGCAATGATGGAACATGCTTGTCTCAAACTTGCTGGTAACTTGCCACATTTGAAGTCACGTCATGTCAAGGAACGGAAGGATACTTTGCAGTGGTATTGAAAGTGAGCTGTTCGTGTATTCAGGGTAATGTTGGTCTCATCTTCACCAAGGGTGACTTGAAGGAGGTTCGTGAGGAAATCGGAAAGTACAAGGTGGGAGCCCCCGCCCGTGTGGGCCTGGTTGCTCCCGTGGACGTGGTTGTCCCCCCCGGCAACACTGGTCTCGACCCCTCTCAGACTTCTTTCTTCCAGGTCCTCAACATTCCCACCAAGATTAACAAGGGAACCGTCGAGATTATCGCCCCTGTGGAGCTTGTGAGGAAGAGTGACAAGGTGGGATCCTCCGAGGCTGCACTGTTGGCGAAGTTGGGCATCAGGCCCTTCTCCTACGGTCTTGTCGTGGTGAACATCTACGACAGCGGCTCTGTGTTTGCTCCGGAGGTTTTGGACCTGACTGAGGATGATCTTTTGGATAAGTTCGCTGCCGGTGTCTCCACCGTGGCCGCGGTTTCCCTGGCCTTGGGTTACCCGACCTTGGCTGCTGCCCCGCACAGCTTCGTCAACTCATACAAGAACTTGTTGGCCATTGCTGTGGAGACAGAGTACTCGTTTCCTCTCGCCGAGAAGACGAAGGAGTACCTCAAGGACCCCTCGAAGTTTGCTGTTGAAGCTGCACCTGCTGCCACCGAGTCTGCGGGGGCACCTGCAGCTGAAAAGGAGGAAGAAAAGGAGCCTGAGAAGGAAGAGGAGTCGGATGACGACATGGGTTTCAGTCTTTTCGATTAGAATGGATGAGAGGTGCGGAGAGGGCGGAGGATTCTGCAGGATGTGTTGCTCCATGGTTTTCCTTTTAAGCATCCATTTTATTAATTTGCCCACGTATTGCGACTCATGTGTGTTTGCTTCATGCACCTCTTTGCGTGATTCTGTTTTGTCTCGCTTACCTTCATCTTTAATGTGTTGTTTCATCGTTCGCGTCTCTTCTGTTCGATTGGTTCCATGCTTACTTAATTGATTTGATGTGTTGTTTCATCGTTTTCATCCCTTCTGTTGAACTGGATCCATGCTTACTTTATTAAAGTGTTGTCTCTTCTCGCTTATTTAAATGCCAGGAACTGTGTAATAGACACCAAACGTTTCTTCTCCGGTATGACACGCAGATAATAGATATAATCAAAACTTCTCTAAACAGGCCGCTTGCGGCTGGGTTTATGGATTTTAACCCTCGCAGTAAAGTTTACCTTTATTTGTGTAAAAAGAAATAAACTTCTCTAAGCAAATCTGTTGTAGTTCAGAAACCCATGAAATACTTCGTAAGTTATTTTTCCTGGGTCTTACGCCATGCTAATCGGGCAGGGAGAATTGACCCCCTCGCTCGGCCACTTGGGGTAAAATGCAGTAATTTTTTTATTTTTCACACAAATTTTTTTTGCAAATTTTGAATTCATATTTGCGATCAGAGACCGCAAATTAGCTAGGGGGTGATGAAAGTACGGGTGATCACGGCCCAAACTGGGGGGCTTTTTGTTTTGATTGCACCTCTAGTAAAACATGGTAAGGCTGAGCGAGGGGGCCAATCCACCCAGGTCATGCTAATCCTACACTTGGTTGCAGGATGAGGTGAAAGAAATTGTATTTAGGTAGAAGGCTCATACTATCATATTGAAGGCTCTTAAATGGAGCGGGTTCTAAAATGATGCCTTATCTTAAATGTACAGTAATTGTACATGTTGCTTTTTCATAGCCTTCAGCAGTGTACTGACTGTACATTGTAGCTAGGGCACCATTTTACAACCCTATGCCCTTTCAACTTCAAAATTTGTAGATCTCAATTCTACTTGTTTTTCAAGGAAAATTTACTGAAAATATTTTTAGAGGTTTTACCTCCCTGAAATTCTATTTCAGCCCTTAGATGGTCCATTATAGGACCTCTTACCTTATTCCTTGTAATGTCAGTAGAGAGCAAATGGTTCTCCACAGAAAGGTAGGCACCCTTGAAACTGACACTTTTTGCTAGTGCCCCTCTTGATTAGCCAGTATTACTGGCTAAACTTAGAGCATCTGTAGTGCAACCCTCCATATCGACCCGGTATCTGTATAACTAACTTTTGAGCAATAAATAATTAGAAACTGAAAATTGTCTCATTGGAAGTGCATCCAAAAAAACTTGGAGAAGGTGCAAAAAAATTTAAAGATAGACATCGGATAAGTATTTCAAAAGCAAAGTAAAAATCTGAAATTATAGAGGTCTTAGCAAAGCACAATTACCAAAGCAAACTTTGGCCATTGACCCTTCAAATTTGGCCACATTTGGAGAGTCAATGGCCAAAGTTTGCTTTGGTAATTGTGCTTTGCTAAGACCTCTATAATTTCAGATTTTTACTTTGCTTTTGAAATACTTATCCGATGTCTATCTTTAAATTTTTTTGCACCTTCTCCAAGTTTTTTTGGATGCACTTCCAATGAGACAATTTTCAGTTTCTAATTATTTACTGTTCAAAAGTTAGTTATACAGATACCGGGTCGATATGCAGGGTTGCACTACAGATGCTCTTATATATTATCGTGCACATTTGGATACCATTTGGGTGGAAGTTATAAATCGTTTCTTGCACATAGGGCACGTAATGATTTGGGAGATGCACAAAAGTTGATGACGGTTGTTGGGTCAACATGGCATTTGGGGTACCCATAATCCCATATTACATGATGCATTTAACATTCCTATATTCATGGATGACCCCTTTGGGCCCAAGGCGTTTCGGGTGTAAAAACATCCTTGCTTATCAAGTCTTATAGTCTAAATGTCAGTAAGTTATGAAGATCTCCACTCTACAATCTGTATGTCCATATGTTCATGTTTTAGATGACGTGAATCAAATTTGAAGTCATTTGGTTGCACAGAATGGAAGATCATAATGTTCTAGTATTGAAAAAGATGCTGAAATTTTCCTAAAAATACATTTGGAGGTGAAATTTGATTTTTAAACCTACTCAAATGAAAAACTTTATAGTTAAAAAATGCTTTAAAATTAACATATAAAGACATTGGTAAAAAAAAACATCATTCAATCGACTCATTGTGTTTGCAAAATGACCTTGAAGTAGCAAAAAAATAACAAAAAAGGGTGCAAAAACATATCTATGATTGTACCTCCTTCTATTAAAATGCTTCTTTGTCATTCATACCTTCTTGGATTGATATGACATTTTAGCCACACAAATAAGACTAAAATGTGCAACTTTTTCAAAAAGAGTTATTAGAAATAGACATTGTATGAGGAAGAAACAAGTTGCCAGAGTTCATTGTAATCCAAAAATGTTTGATTTTTGAACTTTGAATTGCTCCCAAACATTCCAAACAACTTGGATTGACATGAAAATTTTACCGAATTAATAAGAAACAAGACTTCTAGAGGAACACAACCCAACAAATTTTGTTGAAAACAAACACTAGATGAAGGAGATACAAGCCCCCAAAGTTACAGCCATCAAGTGCAGTTTGGTAAATTCAAATTGGACCTATGAACTTTGATTGGATTCTAAAAAATCTGTATTTCTTGGATTGATTTGAAATTCTTACTACACAAATTAGACTAGTATGTGCAACTTTTCCAATAAGTTTTGGTAAATTTAAACATTGGATGCAAAAGTTATAGCACTTTGAATTGGACTTCTAGATTATATGAGGCTACTTTTGAGCCCCTTGGGCGTTGAGGGGTTAAAGCATGTACTAAAATGAAACCAATACCATTGCCGTTGGGTAGACCATGTCGAAATTTCTTACAAGAAAATGAATTGAAAATACTCAAATGCTTCTATATGTAACAAACTTTTCAGAAAATATAGAACAATATATTAAAAGTAGACATATTAATTCACAATTTAAATACTATAATCATTGGCACAAAATTGCATGTCATATTATACATGTACACATGATATCTTTATACAAATATTTTTCAACCAAGGCTTGCCTCGAATGCATATTTGCACAAAAGCTAAATAAAACTCCCTAGGCCTACAAAGAAAAAAGAAATAATAGCTATAACAAACACCAATGGTTGAAACCAACCTCCTACCATCCAAGCACCCTTCCAAATGCCCAAGTAAATCCATAGGTGCATGCATGTAACTAGCACCATGAATACACATTGACTACATATCAACTTACCCATTTGAAAAATAATTAACATATACACACTTTTCTAGTTGAAATCCCTCCTTTAAAATCACCTTCCATCCACAAAACATTTTTAAACACAAACATACAAGCATAAGGCCAAATTGCATTAAAGTCTTGAAAATTATAATTATGTATAAAATCCTCCAAATTTCTTCTTGCACATGAAGTCATCTTAAAGTAATATGCACTACAACTAAAAATTCAAAATAATATAAATGTGCACTAACAAAACTTAGAAAAAATTACATCTACTACTATCTACACAAAACAGAATCTTGTCATTTATTATAACATATACAAATCATTAACTTATTAATGGCTTCAACAAGTTTCATGCCTTTCCAACTACATAATATAACTACAATCAAAACCTGCAATCAAAACCGCCAATATACAAATCTCAACTCAACTTGACATATTGTATTGTCATAGCTATCATTGCTAAAGTTGTCAAGAATAAATATTCTACTATCTCTAACACATACCACAAAAATAGCTTACAAGGATAACACTTTTATAAGTGCAAACTTCATGCATTAGAGGATTTTTGAGGCCATTAGAAGACTGTGGGTTCCTAGACTGTGGGAACGCAGTTTCTGCCGCATGAACGTAAATCTGACATGGTCGAGAGAGTGCCACATCATCAATTTTTAAAAAAATTTGGAGGGTTTTTTTTTCATATTTTAGTACCTCCCAAATTTATTTTTTAATTTATTTTTTGGATAAATCCTGGCCTGACAACAACCGACAATTACCAGAACAGTTTCGGGGAATAGCTAAAACGGCCCTTTGGAGGCCTCAAATCCCCTCTAATGATTCATTTGCACCACCTATATTCTCACCAAATCTTCATTTACAAAGTGATCTTTTAAATATTTGATCTTCAAACCACTCCATAAATATGCCTACAACATTAGATTGAAGGTAATCATCTATCTAGTGCTAGATCCAACATTCCCTACAAAACTATTACATAATTAACAACTAGAATATATATAGAAATTACATACATCAACTCAAACAAAAACTTTACAACCAATAACATACATCTAATATCACCAAAAGAACAACACTTACAAGTACTACCAAAAATATACTCCAATCATTGTATAGAATAGTATAAAATGTACCTTTTAAAAAAGATATGTAATCCATGTGTTACATATACCATCCAGTAGTCAATATGGTGGGACCTTGGATGAACAAACTCTTAAAGTAGACTAGTTTTAAACTAAATCAAAATTATTTCTTTCTCTTAAAGAGTAATCTTTACGCACTTTAAAATGACCTTTATTTCTTTGACTTATAAAGCATTCTTCAAAAAAAAAACATTTATTCTTTCTAGTATATGAGAATAATGAGTGATATTGTAGATGAAAATCATTTGTTGGTAATAAAATGTACAATTGTTGTTAACAATGGTTGTCATCCTTTAGAATTACTGCAACTTCAATGAATGTGCAGTCATGATTAAGAAAGAGAGTTAGTTTGAAACCAATGTACTTTAAAAGTCTGTGAATCCAAAGTCCACAATCTACACATGTTTGTATATACATACTTTTCTATTCATATTAACCTAGTAAATGGTGTGTTTCAAATCTAATGCTATATAAGCAACTAATTGCATTTTCAAACTATGTGTTTATCAAAGAGATGCATGGCCACCTTCACAATTTTAACTAATGTATTTTTACAAATAGAAAATTGACAAGCAATTCAAACCTTCTTTGTATGGTTTATGTCTTGACTAATTGCTAAATAAACCATGGTTGGTATTTGTCATTTTATGATGATCATATACATTTTGTGATGAAAATATAAGTGATCATTTGTATCACTTGTATTTCATCTACCTTCACAAGTCTATTGAAGATTAAGTTGTGATTTGTGCATTGGTTGTCTAAAATAAATGTACCAAGGAACTATATTATGAGAGGTTGTGGCTTATAGTAGTGTCTTACTTTTCTAGAATCTACTCAAACTTCATCACATATAGCATTTGTAAATGGATAAAGATCTTCCATTGACAAGTTATGAAAAAATCTCTTTGTGAATGGAAAATTTTACTATCTATTCAAATTTTGAATGAAATATTCAAAAAAATTCTATAAATTATTTGTATACTAGATGAAAATTATTCTTCTAGAAATTACCCTTGACCTTGTGTTCTCACTAGAGTGATTCCCTTGGATACAATCATAATCCTACACACAAGGACCTTCTCTAATGGGATTATCAAAAACTTCCTCCTGCAAGGTACAAATTTTATAAAAAAAGAAAAATTGTACAAAGGAAAATTTTCCAATCCATCAAAAATTTCGGATGAAAATTCAAGAAATCTCTACAAAGAGAAATCTCTCTTTATATTGAATAAAGACTATTTTTTGGAATAATTTCCTTATAAAAAATTTCATCCTATACAAAGTCACTTCCTATACAAAGTCACTTCCCCTTCCATTCAATGTGAATTAAAAAAAGCACAATACTATTAGTACCTTTGACTTACCCAATTTTCTGAATTAGGGTGAATTAACTTCTCACTTGGCCCCTCTAAGTCATTCTATAGGTGCAAGGAAAAAGGAAAAAGAAAACCTATTTTATACTTGAAAATTTACCTCTTACCTCTAATTGCATATATGAATATGATATCAAAATTTGGAAATTTTATTATGCATGGAAAATGAAAAATTTCATCATTTTTCCAAGGGGCCGAGAGAGGGGGTCAATTCACCCAAACCGATTGTTGAAAGATGTACATGGCTCACTCTCACTAAATAACATCTCTAATTTCCCTTTAAACTTTTAAGATAAACTACCCCATTACAGGCCAAATGGAAGCAAGCCCATTGGAAGAAAAATTGTAATAATGGTGTACGTTCAAATAATGAATTGTATATACAATAATTACAATTTTGCCCATAGAGGATTGGCTTCCATTTTGTCCATAATGAGGAGCGTATTCCTTCTCTGAGTGCAGGCTGGCCCACTATTCCCCGTGATTAAACCCACTGCACATGACTTGGACGTCGGACGAACGAACCAAAGACGAACTTCGTCAACTATCGTTGAAAACCGGGACGAATCCACCAGACGAACTTCCGCGTCCAAGGCTGGCACCACCTCCGCCACGAATCGGAAGGTCGTTCTCACCGCCTCCTATGCCGCGCACTTTTCTTCTCTTATCCTCCTTCCCTTTCCAATTGTAAGGCCCAGAAGCCCCCCTCCACACTCCCTCCCCACATTCCCCAATTCCTAGCTCCACTCGAACCCATTCGTGTGTCGAGAGTGTGTTTGTCGTGCGCATTTCTGTTGCAATTCCTCAACTAAGTTAGACCCCCTTCCCTTCCCTTTGCATTTTGTTTTCTCCAGCGATTTTCTTCTCAGCGATTTTCGTGACCAGATGGCGACCATGGCGATGTCCGGAGCTTTGGCTGGAAGCTGTGCGGTGAAGTCGGTGGCTGTGCAGAGTAGTTTCTGGGGGGAGAAGGCGACGCGCTCTGTCAAAGCCTCTGCTACTACCACCAGGTGTGTTCGTTCGTCCCCCTTTTTGCAGCAAATTGTCTTGAAATTTCAGGAATTCCGAAAAAGAACATTTCAGTCCTCCTTCTGGCGTTTTAAATTTCACGAAATTGGACGGAATTGGATGAAATTGGACTGAATGTTTTCTAGTCTTTATTGGATTTTGACACTGACCCTAGTTTTTTTGGGGGTGGGGGTGGATTGATGTAGTGGTAGGGCGATGATGCCAGTTGTGGAAGCAAGTTCTCGTGTTGACAGATTCTCCAAGAGTGATATTATTGTGTCGCCTTCGATTTTGTCAGCCAACTTTGCCAAGTTGGGAGAGCAGGTACTGTGAGATTGCCTTTCGAAAATTTGGTTATGTGATTTCTATACTAGGAGTTGGAATTTTGAATTTGATGTTCTAGTTGTATTGAGAGGGAGCTAAATGGAATGGAACAGGCGGTGAAATTGTTATGGAATTCTTTAGTTTCGTGTGCTCTGGGATCCAACCGTAAACCCTAGGATTTTGTTTGGACCAATTCTAAAGCACAGAACACTCCCTCCTCCCCCCGCCCCACCCCAACGCCCCTTTACATATTCATTTATGTCAAGTTAACTGAGATTATATTCATGTAGTTTTTAATGCTGGTGTGCTGCATATGGTGTTAAATTTTATGTTAATGTGATGTCTGTGTCATTTTGGCATTAACTTGTTATCATATCGGCAACATTTAAGTCAACATGAATGTGACATGAAGTTAAGAGTGTGTCAATATCGATCTGATGCTCTTTTAGATCACCTGTGATATTTTCAAGTGTGGACGTGGTTTTTCGATTTGTAGGTATTTATTTTGTCTGCTTGTCATTGTACTGTTACAGATCAAGGCTGTTGAAGAGGCTGGGTGTGATTGGATTCACGTCGATGTGATGGACGGTCGTTTCGTGCCTAATATCACAATTGGCCCTCTCGTTGTCGACGCTATTCGCCCCGTCACTGACCTTCCCTTGGATGTGCACTTGGTGAGTGCCTTCATTTGCTGTTTGGATTCCATATGAATTAGCGACGCTTCATGCTGTATCACAAAAATAGCTTCCATTAGATTGACAAATTTATCAGTGCGAAGTTAATAGGCGCTAAATTCATTGATCCTCATGTTGAGTTAAAGTTAAGTCAACACTCATGTAATGCATATTGTTACGCGTCGGGGGCATTTAGTTGATTTCGTACTTGCAACTAAAATCATTAAGTCATAGTATCTTGACATTATCTGTATATTGATCTAGTGTCCTCTTAGATTAACACTTAATTTGCCATTCATAGCTTTGTGAATCTACTAGGGTATCATTTCCATGGTAGAGAGTCTCTCGTTGACTTTGTGGTGTGTGTGCGCTTTAGATGATTGTTGAGCCAGAGAATCGTGTACCAGACTTCATCAAGGCTGGTGCAGATATTGTGTCTGTGCATTGTGAGAATGCTTCAACAATCCACTTGCACCGTACCATCAATCAGGTCTGTGTTCGGGAACCCTCTAATTTGCAAGTCCTACTCATATCAATGGAATTAGGTCGGTCTTACCCTTAGTTTTAGATGGGTGTTCTTATTGCGTACAGAGCTATATACTTTGTCTTCCATCTCATTTATATTTTTTAATTTGCAGATCAAGAGTCTGGGAGCGAAGGCCGGAGTGGTACTCAACCCTGGAACATCTCTGGATCAAATTGAATACGTCCTTGATTGTAAGCACAGTGAACAATAACTAGAATTAAAGGATTGGTCATTACGCAGCTTATCCTCATCTGTGTTGGAGTCTCCGTTTTCTAATTGTTTTCTTTTTGGCCCATTCAGTGTGAGTTAGGGTAGACAATAAAACTGGATGAACCCTAACTCAATCAACTTCAAGGATTTTCCTACTTTCTCTGGAGCTTTTGCCTGATGGTCAAGTTAGAATGTAAAAGGACTAGTGATGGAAAGGATGTATCTGATTCGTCTCAAATTTGGATGAGCAGGTGTGGATTTGATCTTGATTATGTCTGTCAACCCCGGATTTGGTGGACAGAGCTTTATCGAATCCCAAGTCAAGAAAATTCGTGACCTTAGGAAAAAGTTAGCAGAATTGGTGAGTGACGTTTATCTATAATTGTGGATTCCATTATCGGTACTTTCTCCTCCACGTCTTCGATCTGCTCTATTATTCTCTTCATGACTGTGTGATGGTGTGTCATTTGTGATTCAGGGCGTGAACCCGTGGATTGAGGTTGACGGTGGTGTCACCCCAAAGAATGCGTACAAGGTGAAGCTCTTGAGCATTGAATGAATAGTCAAGCTTCTTGCTGTTCTTTTTGTTTGTAACCAAAGGAATGTAGTGTAGCAGACGAGACAATCAGGGTTGAAGTTGTCCCAAATTAATGTCCATGTTGGCTTATGACAGGTTATCGAGGCAGGAGCTAATGCGCTTGTAGCAGGATCTGCAGTCTTCGGTGCCAAGGATTATGCTGAAGGTATGTATCACCACTCAAACTTCTATTTAATGTTATTTGTGTTTTCTTGTGTTCCCTAATCCCTAAGCTTACTAACTAAACGAAATATCATCACTTCACTAAACATTAGGTACTGCAAACGATCTGCAATATTGTATATTCTTGTTTTTAGCCGTAGCTTTAGAACACATTCTTCCTAAATGATTACCGAATCAGTTGAAGCGGCCTTATCAGCAGATTTATGGGTGGTTGAGTCTCTAGGAGCTCAACTCATCTGAATTTCTCATCTTAACTTTCTACTGTTGCATCACATTCTTAGACTGATCCGCAATGTTTTTTTGCTGATTTTGCAGCTATCAGCGGTATCAAGGCAAGCAAGAGACCCCAGGAAGCTCCTGTGGCTGTTTAGATCTGAATGTTAGAGACTCTCTGTAATATGAGTTTTGAAATCAAGGTTTTGCCTGACAAATCCAATGTCCGGATGGGGGCAAGCCAACCGAGGTTTTTTTTGTACCATTTAGGTTTTGCAGCTATGGTGTTAAACCGTTGGCTCGTTGAGATAGTTTTGATTTTTGAATATTGTTGATTCCAGGATAGTTTATGATCATTCTTCTTTCTTGGGTACATACCTCTGTTAAATATTTTTGTCGTAACTTTCAAATTTTAGTGTTTTGCATGCAGTGTTTGATTGTGACTAAGATTTATGTTGTACGATCGTGTTGACAATTGGCTGATTCGTCATTCAGCTTACTCAGTGCCATGTTTAAACACTAAAGTATGCAAAAAATGGATCTTCTCTGAGGAGAGCCGAAAATCCCTGATGAATTTTGGAATGATCCGAAATCAATCTTAGCTCAATTGGACCTCATTTAGCACTATCGATGATATGAATTCTAGACTCATAGCATCGTCCAGGATTCAAATTGACTGGTGTGCCCTGTGCCATTCCAACAACCAAAATAAAAGGAAAAGTAGTTATCTGAATTTTTAGTTCATAGTTCATAAAAACTTTGAAATTCATTATTCTTCTTTTGTGAGTTAAAATGCCACAAAACAAAGCCTATGCACCCTTCTTTGCCAAGGGCTTTTTGATGGCAACAACAATGTGGATGGGGGATGTATAGTTCTAGAGATCTTACTATAGCAAACAAAATAAAGTAAAACAACCTAAGTAAAGATATGGATTTTCACTTTTTCATAGAGACAAGGTAAGTGTGGAATAGAAGTATTTAAGGTATGATTTTTTACTTTCACATAGAATTAAGTTGAGTGTTTTAGGAATGTTACCCTTTGAAGAGTTCCCTTCAATGGAATTCATAGATCCTTTGAAGGACAATCATCATTGATAATGAATAGTAGCCACATAAAAAAAATAAAAAAAATATGCAAAGTTTTAAAAGTTTCAAAATGTATTTTAAAATATTTAAAAGTCTTTAAGTAATAATTTAAAAATAGAAATCTGACATAGCTATACTAATGCTACATTTAATTTGAAAGTTTTGTAATTTTGGTACTTATTTAAATATTATTTTTGTGTAAAAATTTTCATATTTTTATCTAATTAAATTTTTCTACTCTAATTAAACCTTGCAATTTGTTGGCAAAAAAAAAATCAATTTTTTTGGCCAACATTCCTTCACCATATTCATTAAAATGAGACAATTTATAGTGTCATATTATCTTTGACTTTACATTTAGATGATAATAAGTCTTTGATATTGAAATTTTTTGGAGGATTGAGACTTTAATATGTTAATACATCCACAGACTTTTGATTTTATAAATGTTGATATGTTCATAAATTTTTTATTTGTTAGAATAAAGGTCTCAAAGAATTGGGCTATTGAGTTTCAAAATGTCTATTTTGTCTCAATTTATTGAATATGACCATTGTTCATTCCTTGCATTTTGAGACTAACAAATCTTTTGAGAATTCATTTTTTTCTTGATGTGGAATGGAAGTTGAAAATGTTGAAATGAAGTTGGAAATAATGATTTCATGAATTTAATGGAATGATTTATGAGGTTTTATGTGTTTTTGCTTTGACCACCTTTATTGTATCATTTTGTCTATATAGAAATTGAACAAAATTCATATGAACTATCCTCTAAATATGCTCTATTTGTATAATTTTCTTGATGAATCCAATAACTAGGTAAAAGGTGTACAACTACCAAAATGATGACTATGGAGTATCTTCCAAGCTATTTACTTCACTATTTAAATAGTGTGTTTTAAAGTTGACTCATTAATTTTTAGGATCAAATACCAATTCTTCATAAGAATCTCTAATTTTTACAATCTTGTAGCCCATTTAGCCCATTTTAGTCAATGTGATTTGTATGTTTTTTTCTATCCAAGTTTAAAGATTGGACATCTAAACTTGACTTTTGTTGTAGAATTGAAGTAAGCTATTTGCGTTGGAATTTGAATGGAAATTGGTGATCATTTAAAAAAAATTCATTTGATAGAATATCTTTTAAGTCTTCTTTTAGTTTTAATAATTTGAATCTATTTATACAATCTAGAAGTAATGATACTTAATAATTTATGGAGTTCATTTTATTTCAATCATTGAAATGTATCTTTAAAATTTTGTTTATTTATAATATAATTTGAATCTATTTATACAATCTAGAAATAATGATAATGAATCATTTATAGAATTTTTTAAATTTCAATTATCTAAATGAATCCTTAAATTTTTATTTTTTTATAATATAATTTGAATTTATTTATAAAAATTAGAAAGAATGATAACTAATAATGTATAAAGTTCATTTTATTTCAATTATCTAAATGAATCCTTAAAATTTAGTTTTTTTTAATAATATAAGCTTTTACATTAGAGGTACAAATCAATAGTTATAGAGGTTCAGTTGACAGTTGTCGTAATGAATTTATGGTCATTGATTTCAACCACCTTTCAAAATAAAAGTTATTTGAAGTATAAGAGTAATAGCAATTTTGTAAATCCAAATGTACATTCTATTTTAAACCTCTTTAAGATTATTGAAAAAAAATTAGTATACTTTGTGTTCCTAAAGTGGCAAACATAATTAGATGGAGGATGCAAATTAAATTCATCTCACTTATGAAGAGTTTGTTTTCAACACTTGAAGTTATGATTTCAAGTATTTCAGCCATAGAGGCAATTTAGACATGTATTCTAGTAGATTCTTAATCCTGAAAGGACATTGCTAGCCCTATATGCATCTTAAAAGTCAAAACCTAAATTTTTGTATCGACCTTGTTTTTAAATATTTTGATATTAAAAAAGAAAATTTAACACCAAGAATCTATTTTTTTACTCCATTCTAATTTTTTCTAAAATTGTTAAAATATCAAATTTATCTTCATGTGCTCTCACAAAATTACATTAATTATACAAAGATGTTTGACACTATTAATCTAATTTTTCTTACGTAATTAATACTATTTTGAACATTTTGTAATTACTATGATTTTAATAGAAATTTAAAATTAATAATAATGTGATACTCAATTCCATATTTTTCAATTATGAAAAAACGAGATAAATTTGAGACATATATCACTACATATGAAAAATATTAAATTTTTGAAATGTGTATTTTAATGTAGAAATCTACTGAAATTTGACCAAGCACAAATATGAAATGTCCTACAACAGTTAATAAGATATTATCCATGTAATTGGAAAAAAATATGTTATAAATTGCAAACTACTGTATGGCTTTTTATATATTATGTTTACATATATATTGACAATGCACCTTCAATTATTTATAGTGATATTACTTAAAGATAGATCATAGTATATATGTTTATTTTATTTGTATGGATAAGAATTTAGCATCACTTAGAAAATTAGTGTCACCACATATTACTATTTTTGTAGAAATTGGTACAATAGTCATTTCAACTTGTACTAAATCAAAATAGTGTAGTTTTGATAAATTAATGCCGCATACACCATTAGGACACATTAGTGTAGTAAAGTACATATTGAGTAGGTTTTCAACATGGTTTCACTAGAAAAGAATAAGTGGAGTAATAAAAATAATATTTAAATTTGAAACTTTTGTTCGAGCCATTGAATACATCAATCATGGGTCCTTTTTGAAATTTATCATCTAAATGATTTTCTCTCTTTAAATTGGTATAATTTTTGTTGAATCTTCTTAAATGCCCAAGGCTTATTTTGAGCTTCTTGGAATTCGCTCTAAATTGAACAAAATGTCAACATCTTGATAAGTTGTATCAATTTTTTTGAATTGTAACTATACAAATTCAAACTAGACATGTTAGAGATTGCATGGGAAAAGAAAACACAACAATATCACATATGGAGTGAAAGATTATAATGTTTGACCATGAAGGTGTTAAAGTTGCAAAAGTAATGTGAAGTCTTTCTATCTTCTTTTTGCAAGTCAAATTTAAAAATTTGGTGACCAAAAAAATATGAGGTTAAAGGGCCTAATATGCATAACTCTAATCAATTTATAGCTTCTCAAAATCTACTCTATGATTTTTGTAAATAAATTTTAAATGTGGTTTTCTCTCTAAGATATAGTGTTTTTGAGGCTCATTTTCAAAAGCTCTCAACACTACGGAAAGTCAAGATTGCAATGGGTACCCTTGCACAAAATCTTGAATAGAAAAATCACTAGATCATTCATTTTTCAAATCATATTTTTGACTAGACTGAAACTAGAATTCTCAAAGAACTTTCCAAAAATATAAACTAAGTCTAAAAATACCAACTTGGTTAGCTATTATTTAACTTCAAAATTTTGCAAACACTAGATTTTGGTGCCTTGGGCATTCAAGGGTTAATTGGCATTTGACATAAGATTATAAATTGCTTTAGTATGTATTTTTTGGATGCTTTTACAAAAAAATTATGAATTTTCAATATATTGATTATAGGTGCACTTAGAAATGAAGACCTTCATTTTCAACGGTTATTTTCTTTTTTTCAAGAATCTTGAGAGTTTAGTATTAGTAATAAAGGCAAAACTAAACTTTAAGTGTTTTGACAAGGTGACCTCCAATCATAACAAATTTAGTAAAATTGATGGAAATAATTTACTTGTATAAAGATGTTGGCAAAAAAATGTGCAAGAATCCAAAAAAACAAATTTAGATGTGAAAAGATAAATCCTTCAAAGACTAGACAAACCTTTTTATTAGTCTCATATTTTTTTAATTATTTGAAGAGTTCATATAGAGATATTTGTTTGTCTAATAAATTAATATATTGAATCAATACATGTTATGTCATTGATTAAGTCTAAAGGTATTGATTTTGTCTCAATCTAAACTCTACTTTCTATAGTATGGCAAGTAAAAAATTTGTCAATTGTAACCCATGACTCTATGGTCATTATAGGAATAAAAGATTAGAGAAGGTTGAATCTATTCATGCCATGAGACTATTTGTACCATTCTATTATGGTCATGTAAGAAATCCATATGCATTATACATCAAAATTTCATTCAATTATGAATAAATGATACAATACAATTTTAACTTGAAGCACAACCAAAAGAGAGATAGAGACTGCAACTAAAATCTATAAAGGACAAAATCTAATCTAACTAATCGTATCAATCATCTTTGATGCAAACAATTTTACTTTGACTCCATTAGTTGTCAAATTCAACCAAGACAACATCTTGAGCCCTAAGTAGTTGCTTAAGGGCATTTTAGAAATGTTGAGAAGCACTTTTTTGTATGCAACAATATAAGCTACTGTTAGTTTGAAGTGATAGTGGCAATAGAATAAGATTGAAATGTACCTTATGGATTAAAAATACTAAAAGACATGGCCACATCAAGGCTTCATTCTTACAGCCATTTTGAGGTGAACAAGATGACTACTTTAAATGTACTTCTTATTGGTGTTTGGGGTGATTTGGTGGCACTACTTGGGCATCTAACTTCAATTTTTTTAATAAATTCATATGTAGTTGAGAAAATCAATTTTTTTATTGGTAATACTTTCTCTCACACTTTTCCATTTGTGAATAAATAAAATTTCTTCCCATCTCTTGAAGGAGCACAATTAGATATGAAGTCACAAACAAGATCAATTATCATTAAGATAATTATACCTAAAAGCTTTCAAATAAACAATTCACCATAATTCCCATTATCGTATTGTAAGAGTGGAGGAGGTCTTAATGGTAGGTAAAAGTAGATTCTAAATTCTTTTATAATGCATTTTTGGGACACCGTATGAGTAATCTATGAGTTTTCAAAGAGCTAAAAATAGCTGTTTCTAACCCAGCCATCATTGGTCTTCCCGCTGTGCCACGTCCCCCGCTTTAGTGACCGAGCTGGCAGCATTCGCCACCCCCCGACCTTCAGTCGCGGAGCCGAATCCCCTGCGACCATCGGACGGAACCTGCCAGAGGAGCGAGCAGGCAGTCTTGAGTGGGGAACCTTGGAGCTTGCACCTTGGAGCGATGGCGGAGACGAAGAAGCTTGCTTCCGCTTCCGCTTCCGCTGCGTGATGGAGAATGGTGGACGCAGCAGTGCCTTGAGTCTCACCACTTTCCCAGAAATGCTGTTCTGCCGCTGAGCAGAAGCTCTGAGTAGTAGAAAAACGAAGAGCTGAACAAGGCGTGAACGAAGAACGAAGACGACGACGACTACGGCGACGGGCGGCAAGCGGCAGGGATGGAGGGTGGTGCGGGGAGTAGCGCTAGTGCCGCCGGCCAACGGGAGTTTGCGGAAGGTTGCAAACTGCACATCCTGACCACGTTCGGGGAAGCCGTGGAGGGCCATGTCTTGACCTACGACCCAGGCACCAACATTTTGGTTCTTCATATCCTTTACTTCTTACCGTTTGGGATCAGGAATCACGGGAATCGTACTCGGAATTAGGGCTCGCTGAGCTGAAGTGAGTTTTGTGAATATTTTTAAGGGCGTCGGGCTCATGATCTCTTCGGGCTTGGGGTTTTGAGAGCGAGATCCAAGTTTTGTGGCGTTTTATGTGTTCGTATGGCACGGGAATTCTTGTACTTGCATCGTGAGATTAGGATTCTGTTGTTTAATTGTATCTCCGATGGAGCTTCCCAAGAATTTGACTTTAGGGCTGTCAGAGCAATCAATGAGCTGGCTCGGATTTTTCCAGTCTTGAGAATTTTAGGTGCAATTCGTGGTCAGATTGTTTTCAGTTAAAAAATTTATAGCGCCAGGTTACTTTTGAGTGAGCTCTTTGTGTCGTAGCGTTTAGAGGGAGTATCTTGTTTTCGGTGGCTTGTTTGCTGGAAGGTATGGTTTGTGATACGCAAGAAACACCGGAGGCATTTTTAGGGCAGTGTGAGGGAGTGGTTTGGAATGATG
Organism: Thuidium tamariscinum; assembly: GCA_947034885.2. Taxonomy (NCBI): domain Eukaryota; kingdom Viridiplantae; phylum Streptophyta; class Bryopsida; order Hypnales; family Thuidiaceae; genus Thuidium; species Thuidium tamariscinum. Next base: position 16,813,554 of record OX344751.2, read on the forward strand.
TTTGTAGAAGTTAGGTCTCAGCTGGTCTCAGGCGGTCTCCCTTTTAGTGCATAGTACTGATCAATGTGTTGTTCTCTCCGTTCTTTTCTTGCCTATTTCGAATTTTTTGGCGCTTTGAGATACCCGTTTTGTGGTAATGATATGATATCATCCAATTGAGGAGAGCAGTGCTCTTTTCTTTTAATGATAAGATTTCTCATATTTTTGTTCTTAGCACAAGCCTTGGGCTGTGCAGTATATATTGACAACAAATTAGGTCAAATATGGTATGCATGCGAGAGTTCGTCAACTCGCATTGCAGCAGAGAATTTTACTACTCTGTCAAGTGCTGTCTAGTCTCTCCATCAGAGGTTATCCTTAACAGCTTTTGAACAGGAAGGTGACATGGCTGGTGGTCGTCGGAATCTACGATTTCTAAAGACGACGTTCATCAAGGATGTAAAATTAGTCGGTCAAGCACAGCAAGATGCTTATGAATTGAAACTATCGCCTCCTGATATGAAAAGTTTGCGGGACCGTGAAGAAGCTGCTATAAAGTAAGCTCTTTGTTCTACTACTTGCTGACATTTGAGTCCATGTTTTGACTGTTCAGATACAATTGGCAGTTTCTCTTGTCCACTCATATATATTTACCTGGAAGGTAGTCTCATGTTAATTTTCAGCTTGTTTTTCAGGTTTCTCAATCGAGTGCAATTGTCCGGTTTCAATGTCAGTGTGCTGGTTGTTGGCATTTGGAGACTTTACTGTGCCTTTTATTTTGTATGAGCTGAACTTTAAGATTCATTGTCTACTGATTAGGCAAGCAGAGGCTGAGGCTGAAAGGATTGGCGTTGGCGTTAGTTCGGAAGCGCAAGATATTTTTGATGCTCTCTCTAAGACGTAATCACTTCAAACGACTTATGCGTTTTTTTGTGTCAGCTTTCGGATTAGCTTTGGAAGGTCATATGAGTCTCTGTGTAATGGAATTATATCTTATTGACTCAATATATCATAGGTTTTTAAAGATTGCACAAGGCTACTTCATCGTGATTTGGAAGCACCTGACGTGGGGATGGTGTGAATGGATCAGATTACCGTGTAGGTGGGATAAGACCTCCATTCTAGTCATGAATGATGTTTGTGTCAACCAACCCTATAAACCGGAGAATGTCATTGGCGGTGCGACTGCTGCCAACGAACGCGTTCGCAAAGTTGTAAGTTACTCTTTTCTCGCTCTGATGAACTAACCATAATTGAGTGTTATCTATGAATCTAGACATCCCTATTCGTAGGTCTAATGATAGCCATCAAAGAAAGAGTTATTTTGAGCTTCAGGGTTTAGTTTTTACCCAGTTGTTTGTGTAGGTGCTGTGTCCATTTTCAGATCCGGAAATGTTTTTCAGAAGATGGAAGCTGTAGCTGAAAAATGAGCATCGAAAGTGTAATAGTAGTGGCTAATGCTCTCATTGCACATTGTGTGAAAACCTGTGTCAATGGTGCTTCTGTGATTGTTTCTGCTATGTGCTCGACGTTCTCTAACCACGTAAGAATTTGTTTGCAGCTCGAAGAGGAAAGGAAGAGGTTGCAGAGTCGAGGTGTTGCACTGTGACGTTGCGTTGCTCCTAGATGCTGAAATTTCAGCAGAGGAAGATTATGAAGGTCTTCCATGTAGTGGGAGCATCAAGGTGCACGGCATTTCTTGTTTATGCTGCGCAGCCTGTGCTAGCGCAAGAACAGTCCTGCAGAGATTAATTGTACCATTCTTGAGAATTTGAATTGCCAGGGCTTCAGCATAAGCCACAAGGCAATGGCTTTGTCAACCTGTATGCTATTTGTGTGGAGATTGTCCTGAAGGTGTGAAGTTTAAGTGCCTGAGCTCTTTCAACGTGGAGCTTACTGCATACGGACTAATGATGGTGCACGTTCGTGTTTTCTGCATACTCACTACGGCAGGTGCGGAGGTGTTTTTATGCGGAGGGAAGTCTCTGTTTTGGGGGTGTCTTATGTCTTCAAGGTAAATTTATGCTGCACTGCAAATTTCTCAAAGGTAAAGACACCTAAAACTGACCTTACAAAGTTCTGGGAGCACCATGGGCGTGCATGAGAAAAATGGAGATTTTTTGCACATTTGCAAATGTCTACTCAACAAAATGCAAGTAGTTGTGAAAATGTTGGAGTCTCACTGAATTATTTTAATCCCGAATGGCCCTCGCAACCATTTTATAGTCGCTGCCCAACTTCAGGGGCGATCCCCTAACATACTTTTTTGAAAATTTATATTTTTCTCATGTTCTTTGTCACGTTATGTTTCAATAGCTGGATAGAAACTTTTGATTTGGACAACTTTGCCTTGTTTTTTTCAAACTCAAAACACTCCAAGAATGTTGCTTGTGGAATGTCTTTGGTGAAGAAATACTCCATGGGTAGTGCAAGTGGGCAAGGGTTGAGTTGTAGGAGTTATTGGTTGATGATCATGTGTAATGGTTAGGTGAAAAGATCCATCCTTCATTGAGATGCTTCTCCATATAGTCAATACTCTACCTAATTTTATGGTTGACTACATTTTCAAAAAAGTTATGAAACAAAGGCAAATTATTTTGTGTCAAATTTTGAGGCTTATCAAATACTTCCTCTGTACCATTGAAAATCCCCTATAATCTTTCATGTAAGGAACTAATTGTATTTTTAGGTATTGTGTCAACAATACATGCATTTCAAGAACTACACTAATGATGATATTTAGTGTCTTGTAAACTAAATACGAAGGCATACACTAAAAGCCAATTACCCTATGAAAGTAAGTAACATTAGATGTCAATTCAAACATTAAATGTACTCCATAGTAAATCTGAAATCTGAAAAGGTTTACATTTAGTGTTAGAACACATTAATGGGAAGGGAAGAGAAGAGAAAGTGGAGGGGGTGCATTGAAGTTAGAGTTGTCATATCGGACAATTTTTTACTGCAAAGTTCAGAGCTCTGTAACTTTTGCAAAACAAATCTGAATCGGACATATGATATGTTTTGCAAAAGTTACAGAGCTCTAAACTTTGCAGTAAAAAATTGTCCAATATGACAACTCTAATTGAAGTTTAACACAACACTAATTGTCCTACAGTTCAGATTTAGTGTTGCGGCTGGTAGGGTGGTAAAAACACTAATTGTAATCCAACACTAAATATCATCATTAGTGTAGTGATCCATCCTTTAGATCTTTGCAAAATCTTGAGCTTTGGTGTTGTCTTTAAGGCACCCAAAATTTATATGAAAAGTATTATATTTAAGCACAGTTTATGTGTGTCACCTAACTTTGTCATTCTAGATGATTTAGAGGTTGGTGGAAACAATGGGATTTTGTAATCATGTTCTCTAATTTAAATATTTGCTATAAGAATCCTAGTCTACATCATGAACAATCTTTGTAACATCTAAGTAGACACTAAATTCATTATCATTACTATTGTTTAAAGTAAATATTTCTTTGACAATCAAAATCAATAAATAGAGTTCTTTAGTGGGATAGACTTTACTTAATATGGATTTTTTTGTGAGATAAAGGGAGTAGAAAAAATAACCATATTATGAAGATCAGTGATCAATGAACGAAGTTCAAAAGGAAATATATAAAAGTTGTAGTGTACAACATATTACATATTACAATGATTTGAAAAAAATTAATTTTATAGTTAGCCATGTCTAGAATTGAGTTTCATACAATATGATTTGGAAAAACTCACTTTTATTGATTTTTACTTAGGATTCCAAATTTCTTTTTCTATCTTGACGAATTAGTATGCATCGTTTCAAATTGTTGTATGCAAAAACTAGAATAAATTGATATTTATAAAATTTATTATATCAACAATTTGACAAACATGTAAACTAATGTTGGTTCTAACAATATTTGAACATTGGAGATAATTGAGAGAATTTTGCATTAGCCACTAAAGAGTGTACAGATTGCAATGTCCATGTTGAATAGGGCAATGTATCCAATTTATATTTAACAACCACATAATGTGTTTCTAGGTTCAATTTTTTTTTACAAAGATTGGAGTTCATGATGTCCATAATTGATCCAACAAATTGGAAAAATTAAATTATCATTATCAATATCATCAAAAAGTATTACATAAGTAAATTAGAAGTAAAAAATAATCCTTTAATTTTACAAACTTTGAAATTCAATAACTTTCACACCATAATCCAAATGCTACAAAACATAGAGCTTTCTACCCGCACCAAGAACACACTGGGAATGCACAGATTCATAAATCTCACCGTAATAAACAAAGTTTTCAAACAAAAATAGACAAACAATACAAAAAGAAAACAAACATCGTTTAAGATATAGACATGTAGGCAATATCTGAGCTCCTTAATTATACACTTCAAGTTCCAGCTGCAAGAACTTCTTTTCCAGCTTGCACCTGAAGATTAAAACTCTATACTTTGCTTTGATCTTTTAACAATTAAAATGTTGCTGTACTCTAAATCAGTAAAATATACTTCCTCGATGGCTGTCTACTAACTTCATCGAACTATTTCCCTTGATATATACTCTGCCCGTCATGTGACCTCAAATTCATTTTGGCTAAATTGAGAACCATGACCCTAGTGTCAAAACAGTCCAGTGCAATAATGTACGGGAAATTTCCTCTCATATAACATTCGAGGCTTTGGTCAGACTGCCACCTCATACACTATCAATTTTCTTGTAATGATAAAAAAACAAGTCAAGAGATGGTTATACTTTGCAGGGGCTGTACCGAAGCTCGTGAGTTCAACAAGTCTACTTTACTTTGTCCGCATTTTCTTCTTCTCCCGGTTTGAGAAAGCGGACGGGCACCACGGGAATACTGAACCACCATTCATTGAACCTCCTGTGAAAGGCACTGTTGGACGAAGGGCTCTGCTTCTGGGACTGCATCCCGCTGCTGAACACATTAGCCCAGAGCACAAAGGCGATCCACCGGGTAGGGATCACAGCCAAACCCAATGCGACCGCCGCCAAAAGGGCAGCCACTTGATTGGAAGCCTGCATCCATATATCAAGTCAGCACAAATTCAGTGTATGTTTAGAGCATTTGATGTATATATATATTCTCCATCGATCTTCAGTAGAGCGATATACGTTGTATGATTTCATCTCTTTTGCAGTGAAGAAGCTAAGCTCGCTAAAGCGTTTCCTTTACTGTGTCCTACCAAATCAAATTTACGAAAGAAGTCCCCAGCGTTTTTGCCGCAGGACATGCATGAGACTATGATAAACTGCAGGAACCGTGCATGAATGGGATGTCAATTGAAAGATGAAAATTCACCCTTTAGGCGCACTGTAGAAACTAAAGACTGAGTGAGGTACGTACGCTGAATGATCGATCAGCGAGAATAAAAATAGGGTACCGTACCTCCGGATAATTTGACAACAGCAGCGCACGAATCTTCAAAAGAGCGATGTTGGTGGTCTGGATCGTGTTTTCCGCCTGCGACACCGCCTGTTGCACAGCCACCAAGGCTTCCACAGTGCTGGTCCCTTCTGGCACCGGGATCAGGACCTCCCCAACCCCAACCTGCTCCTTTTTCTTCATGTAGCGCATGTAGAAGATGTACAGGGCAACGGTGATCACGAGAACGGCCGGGATGTAGGAAAGCAGATCCCTGCACAGTTCAACGATCGTCGATTAGCAAGGGGATGTTTATCACCAAACAACCCAGCCCAGCAACCAAAAAATTCCGGTCCGTTTATTGAAGAAACCGTACGTAGTACTTTCAGTCATAATACTCTTCAGTTCTATTACTGGGTCATATATTCACCAGCCAGGAGTTGGCACGGTGGGTGTTGAACTCGGCTTACATGAAGATGAAGAGAAACACGACAATCGCAGCTACACTCGAATGAAGTTTATCCTCCCAGTTTAAAATCGATTTCGCATAGAGCAAAGGCAATTGCAGAGGCTTCAAAAGCTCCTGCAGCACGAAATTCCACAACTTCTGGTCATCACTTACAATCCAGAAAACAAAAGGAACAGTGGCTTACTGAAAAAATCTCTGCATAATCAAAAGAGCCATGCATGACCAAGGAATTGAATAATAGGTCTAGCTACAACTCAAAGAAACCTGACACCCATAATTAACACGTACTTGTGTATATCACCTGAAGCTAGCTAGAGAATCAGTACCTACCCCAGCACAATTTACATCATGTATATCACGGCAAAGAAAGAAAGAAAGAAAAAGTATCATGCGAATTGATCTAAGTAAGTTGCCCATGCCTACCGTGAGCACTTGCACGTTGGTCCCGATCCCTTCCACTTTGACGCTGTCCACGGTGGACTGAGCCACTTCCACTCTCTTGGTGTCTTCCCGGGAGTCCTTGACCGTCTTCTCCAGCTTCGTCTCGCCTCCCACCCGCACCTCATTCACAGGAGCAGACGAATCCGGTTGCTGCTCAGGTGTGGGATGGGGCGTGATTTCGGGGCCCAGACTCGCCACGGACGCAGTTGCTGAGCTCGAGAAGATGACATTCCCTTCATGATGATCCAGAAAAGTCTCACCCCCCTCCCCATGTCCGGAGTGTCGAAGTCTTTCAGCTAGGGCGGCCATCACCAAGTCACCATGAGGCATGATGTCGCCATAGCAGAACGTCACCAGGCACTCGGCACCCGTGGGAAGCACCTTAAAAGTATCTCGAATAGCCCGCAATCGGCTGATGCCCAGCACGGCCCGCGCCAGGGCTTCCGACTTCCCCAAGCCTTCCAGCTTGTACGTGCGAGAGAAACTGTGCACGGTCACGATTTCTTTGATCAGGGCCAGCCAGTAGTCGCGACGACCGTGGCCCGTCATTTCGGGGAACTCGAACGCTATGGGATCCAGCCTGCACAATAATATTTCGCAACGGGTAACCCAGTCAATAAGATTGAAAAAATGATTCATGCGACAACCAAGTATGAAAATCATAAAATCTTTCGAAGCCCGCAAATGCTGCTTCCTAAGGGGGAGGGCATTATGCTTCATTCTGTTTACAGGTGGTAGAGCTAATGACGATGCTCAAATCGTGAAGCTGCTTCTAGCACTTGAATGCCATAACTAATTTCAAGGTTTAGAGCACATACAGTTCATTCGACTTGAACATGATGGCCTTGTCAAAAAGCTTGGTACCCCAAGGCCCTGTCAGATCGGGGCTCACTTCATGATTCAGATCGGAGGCCAAATCGTACTTTTTGGCCTCGCCGTAGGATATAACTCCAGCGGTCTCAAAGTAAAGCGCAGAGTTTGTTAACGTCAACCGCCCTATATATCATTGATAGCCCATGTTAGTAATTTATACTCGGTACATTTCACCTGAGCCACGAGAAAAAGTTCTGCAAGAAAAAACTCTTCTACTCTTGGAACTGAAAACTGGAAATGATCAAGGATTCTTCACAAAAAACACATATGCAAGCTGCAATAGTGATGTGAGGTGTCAACTTAAAATTCGCTTATAAACACAATCGTTCTGTAGTTTTAGACAACTCGGCAACACACACTGCCTAATTAAGCAGCCCTCACCTGGCCAAGTCGAAGTACCCTCGTGCAAAAGAACTGTCTGTCCAGATGATGTCCCGTCCAAATCGATCACTGTCTCACTCTGCCCCAGACGAAGCTTCTCTGATATTGTCGGTGTAATCTGAGACTTCACTGACTGTATTGACCTGGTCCACGTTCCTATTTTTATCAATTTTCGATCCATATAATGAAAGAAGAACCACCCATACGTCAAATCAACGATCTCTGAGAATTGTCATACGTACTTGTCAAGTTCAGTCAGGAATCTGTCGTAAAGTTGAAATGGGAGCCGCGCTCCAGTGGTGGCAGTGAGAGCTTCCCATTGAGGATGTACGGTAACAATGTCTGCAACGGCAGGAATTGCAGGAGCCAACCTTACAAATGCCTCCAACCCGACTGTTTGTTGCACTTCGGCCTGCCAGAAGGTTAGCAAAATGGTCATCAGTCGCGAACAGCCTGATAATGACAGTTATCTGACCTTCGGACTGAGTACTATCTGTATCGTCGAAAGCGATAAAATAGTCAACCTCGTGATATATCCAAACAGAGTAAACTGAGCAGCTGATCAATGTATTTCAAAAAAACGAGCATCGAATACTAACCACCATAGGCATTAAGTCATTATAAAAGAGTGCCGAGTCTTCGTCGTCGTCGTCAACGCCCAAAGCTGCTGCAATCTTTTCTGCTTCATTGATCGTTACGTCCTTTTCCTGTGTCTGAGACGTGAAAAAGATTAAAATCCTCCCATTTACCAGTTTTCATGTCGGCATTCGTAGGAATGGGAGTAGAACCCTGGAAATGCTAACAAGCACGTTTAATACGACAGCCTAATCATGTAAACTGCATTTCCTTCATAACGTACTTAGTCGCAAATAGACGAAGCGACACTTAGTTTTCATACGTAGATTAATTTATACCTTAGGCACATTCTTGTTAGTTGACCCGGGAGCTTCCCAAGCCATCATCATGTCATAAGACAAGCGTCGAAACTCTTTGTCATTCAGATGATCTTCAACTTGAGCAGAGACAGACAATGCCCTGAAAGAGCAATATTCCAGTAGATGACGGGCATAATTGTCTGTCCCTTTGCCTGATGCTGGCGTTTCTTTATCAAATTGCTCTCGCAAATCCTCGGGACGGACCAACAGTATTCTGCCCAATCCAATCCACATCTGTTTTTAGTCTCCCATAAGTAAGACTTTTCAACGCCTTCCTCCATGCCATCCATCTTTCACAATAAAATGCAGAAACAAGCGACAATACAATACATCATCAATTGCATTGAGAAAAGTTTGGAGAATAATTTGCACCTTGCGCAGCGCCCAACCACATGGTTGGCCAGAGGAGATAGCTCCTGCACCCACTTCACCGTGCCTGAAGGAGTTCTTTCGATGGCCATTGGCTTTTCCTGATCCCCTGCCTTGGCTCCAAAATAGCCTAGTATGGAATCCATGTCTGCTTCCTTTCAAAATGCAAGCTGAAAGAATCACAATTGTGCATCAATTCCAAGCGGGGATCATTTTTTTCTACTTTCAATTGCATAGTAACTTATAGACTTAGGAACTAGCCATTTCAAATCTTTGATCAATTTCCAAAAATACTATTTGCCAAATAAGATCTTGAAATTTGAAAAACATTATTCAAATTTCTGAAATAGATTCCAAAATATTAAGATAGGCATTTGTAAAAACAATGAAATTTGCTACCAAAGTATCAATGAGCATTCCCCTATGTGCGCTTACTCATAGCCACTTCCAGCCCGGTGTCCCATGCGGGCCAAGCATGCAATACAATACCTACATGACTAGCAGAAGACGATTGGTCTAATAAAAGACAATTTCGAACTGAGCTTACCACTACAGACAGAATAAAGACGAGTACCGCAGCCCTCACGTTGTCCTTCACGTCCTGAACGCCGTCTGAGTATCACTTTCGGCGCTCTCCATATCCCTAATAAAACCAAAGCACGAAAGCAACAAAGACTTAGCAACTGAAGCTCCCAAAGTCCTCCTAATCACCAAAAATTACACAAATGAAAATGCTCCACCGCAAACATCGTCCAGAAAACTCAACAAACAACAGACTTCGCAGACCTAACACACAAAATGACCATACCCGCAACTCAAGCCATGGCAGTGACGCAACTCCAAACGAACTCGTTCGCGGGAAGAAGCTGCTCCTAGCAATCCCCCGTTCCTTCCTATAGTTCCTATCTTCGGATTGGAGGTCACCGCACCTCGAAAGCAAGAAAAAAAATCCTCCGCAAGGCAAGACAAAATCTTCAATCACCAATTCGCGGTATTCTTGAAACCCGCACACACGCAAACCGCACAAATTCGTCAATCTCATCCGAAAACGAAACTACCACCACCGCTACGGTCAACCGATGAGAAACCTAAAAAACACCAGCGAGTAGGAATCAATTCACAGCACAGGGGATCACATTGGGCGAGAAATGGCTCAAAAGGAAGGTAACGTAGCGATGAGATGATGGTGAATCAAGCGATGGAAGGGAGCGAGCCAGGCTGGGAAGGCAGGCAGGAGAGGCGGCCAAGTGGACAGGAGGGCCCGCCATCGACACGGCGAGGTGAAGCAGAGCGCGACACGCCATCGCTGGAGCTTGGTGGAGTCCGGAGTCCGGACCGACCTGGCCTAAGCGGCAGCCTCAAGGGGTACTCCTTCCAGCTCAGCTTGTTTCCGACGTGGCATCCTCGCTGGGCTTTGCCCGTGCATTCCGCCGGTAGCGTGTTTACACATGCTCACAAGTGAGTCACTTATGCATAATATCAACTTAATCCTTGAAGAATGGATTGGTGGTTGTGGAAATCATGCACTTTGATACTCTATGACATCATATATTTGTATTTTGTGGGGTAGGTAGGTATTGCCTATCTTGGGCCTATTGCCTATTGTGAGAAATTGTGTATTTCAAAGTGCTATGTTATTAATTATAACAAATAATACATGTGGTAAATTGTCATTTGCTATTAATGTTTTCAAAGGGGTAGTAAACCTCTTGTCCTGACTACATGGTTATGAACTAGACTATTGTAATTTAGAGAAGCAAATGATTATGGAAGTCAAGGTCTTCATAAGCAACTTGAATATAGCACACCAAGCTTCACGTTCTTCACTACCACTGCTTTCTTGCAAATCATCAAGACATGTCCCATCTTCTTCTATATTGTCAATGACAATGACATTATCCTCATCCTCCTGCTGCAAGCCTTCATGACCATCATCTATACAAATACAATGCAATGTAGTGCAAGCAACAAAATTAATAAGACGGAGTGCAAGGTAGGGGGAATCTAAATCAATAGAGATGTCATAGTTTTCAAGTAGAGATTATCCTCATCCTCTTGCTTTTTTTTTAGGTTTAAGCATCTAAGCACATGTCTGTGCGACAATTTCAACAAAAACACATATCATTGTTGGTGTCACACTATACCTCCCATCTTGTTTTTTGCTTGATTTTTAAGTTGCATCTTTTAAGATTTGTGATATAGGTGGCATTCTCCAATTTTGTTAAAAACAAACACATAATCGACATTGGAAAGGAATATATGACCTATGAAGAGAAGTAATCCTAATTAGATAATTGAAAATTCTCCTATAATAAGACATCTCGAATTGAAATGGTCTTTGATAATAATAATACATCTAAAATCTTGAAATCTCTACCAATGTTAGTGGAACTTGAATAATATAAAATTGAAGTAGTTGTTGATATTAAAATGAGATCATCATCATGAATTTGCATATTCATACCTAAATACAAAGATGAGTAATACATAACCTGGTCAATCACTTCAATTGATGGTTGTATAGCTTTACAAATCAAAAATCTCACAAGGTCATGGTGGTTGCTATGTCATATACATCATATGATTGTAAATATATTGCTTGACTTACATGTATCAATTTCAAAAGCAAATGTAGTATATGATATTGATGGTGTATTTCAAGTTTTCCAACTGCAATAATTTATTGAATTTTGAAATTCACTGAATATTTTATACAACATATTACTTACATAAATAATTCTTCAAAAAAATTTGGTTACATTGTAATGCTCAAGATGGAGTGTAACACTCAAGAGCTTATACACTTTGAACGAAAGATGAGAGGACAACTTTACAAAATGACTATATTCTAAAGGAAGTCGAGGAGTTAAAAAAAAATGAGCCAGTTGGTTGGACAGTTGAAGCTTTTTGTACATTGTGTGAAACTATGTCACATTATCAAGGGTTCGTGAGGGGGTTTGAATTTATTTTGATATTCACATCAATGGCGAGGGGATTTTTTAGTTGAGGTGGCAAATAGGGATAGGGTTAGTTGCCAATTTTTGGTACATTATAACATCATGTACTTTGAACAAGCTAATTACATTGGAAGTCTAAGTATCTCCCCTTCCCACTCCTAATATCAAAGATGAATAGTTGCACTTCTCTCCTACAAGAAAAGATTCTTTGTCATTCATCAAAAACAAAACATTTGCTTTGATGTATATACGTTAACCCTAGAAGAATGTGGCCCATGACAAAGGTAGTCACGAAAGTACTTTGATTGTGCACACTTGGTGGTAACGATGGAGGTAGGTAGTACTCAAAGGTTGCCAAAAAGTAGACCATAGGAAAAGTATGAAAAATCCAAGTCAAGCTATATGCTTATTTAGCATATGGAAATAGCAGTGGTCATGGAAGTTTAATAGGCTTGGGCTTTTTTAGCAAAGCAATTAGAATATGGCAAAAATTAACCCCTCATAGTTGAAGGGGACAAAAAGTGTCTTCACAGTCCAATTCAAAGTGCTATAACTTTTGCATTCAACGGTTGAATTCAATAAAACTTGTTGGAAAAGTTGTGCATACTAGTCTAGTTTGTGTAATAAAAAATTTAGATTAATCAAAGATGTATAGGTGCTTTGGGAGCTAATTGAAGTTCTCAAGTTTAATTTGAGTTTGCCAAACTACAATTGATGGTTGCAACTTTGGGGGCTTGTATCTCCTTCATCTTATATTTGTTTCCTAGAGAAGTCACTTAGTATGCATATTGGAAACTATGTGAGATCTAAGATAGGGTAGTTTATATTTATTAACCTTCAATTTTAAAAACTATTATGTCTAATATAATTTGTGGGGAAAAATAATTTTGTAGAAGGGATATTTAATGTCCTTAAAGAAGAGCTAGACAAAATATAGTACATTGATTGTTTCAAATTATTCATGAACTTTGGATGAGAAGCTTTGGTTGCCTTGAGAATTATCTATAAACCTCCTTTGAAGTCAAAAAGAATTTGAAAAATCTATAATAATTTCACTTTAATCCTGAAAGCACTAAGGCATTTTTCTGCAAAAATACATTTAAAATTGCCATTTCTATAATAAAGATTAAAATAATTTGAAAACTATTTTGTTTTACGTCTAACTATAGAGTCATACACCTAATTAGTATAAGAATGTGTAGAAAATGTTTTAGAAATTTTGACCATACAAATTGCAAGAAATCTATGTTTAAAGTCAAAAAGAAAAGTTTTCAGCACATTGCAAGATTGAATTATTTGACTTTGAACATTCTTAACTTAATTTTTTTGGACTATAGACTTTTCAACTTTAAATATTCATGGTTGAGAATTGAGTTGAAAGTCTAGGAAATAAAAGAAAGTACAAAAAATCTTAATTTTTATTCTTTAAAAAATTGATATACAAAAATAGGTACCCAAGCTGCCCGCAGTTCAAAGGAAATATCATATCATGCTATAACTTTTTAACTGTGTAGTCAAAGGTTATGAAAATTGTTGGGCCTTAAAGCTACTCCTTGGATACATGTTGTGTGAAAATTTCAAAGAAAAAAATAAAAACTCCATTCTTAGTGAGTTGCCTTAAATCGCTATGTTGCCAAAAAACACAGTTAAGGGCTTTAGGAGTTAAACTAAAGTCTCATTAGTTATCTTTTGATTTCATTTGGTTTATTGTGAAATATGGTTCACGTCAAAATGGCATTTTTGCATTCTCAAGGAAAGAAATTTCATTGTTGTCAACTTTAACACCTTCTTAAGAGCTAAAAAATTGTTATTTTATCATGAAATTTTAAAGGACAAGATCCTCTCTATATTAATAACATAACATTTAGTAGCAGCATTGCAACCTACCTCTAGTCTAATGGAATGATGTGGTATATTCCACATCAAAAGTAGTAACTACTGATGTGTGTCACACATATCAAAATTGTCAGATGGGTAGTTTATTGAGTTAGCCAATGCCAAAGTCATAACAGAAAATTGCAGTAGAATTAATAACAAAACAAATGTTCTTTACTACACTTTAGTTCCCCATTTGGATGTTTATGATGGATGAGGCCTTTAAAGAGGGAAAGGCAACCTCTTTGAAAGCTATTGAATGTTATGAAAGTGGGTGTCTAATTTCAAGGCCAAAAAAATTCATACAAAAAAGATGTTAAAAATCTACCAACATGTGTAATTGTGAGAATGATATTTTACATTTGTATGAAACTTTGACCCTCAAAATGTCACCATACCTAGGACTGAAAAAATTGTTATTTTATAACTACACATTTACAAATAGAGTGAATGGAGAACATCAAAATACGCAATGGGAACAGCATGACAACATGAATGGGCAATAGGGAATAAGATGAAATTTTCATTGAGAATTGAGAATGTCCTCGGAACTCGGCGGCTCCTCGCGGCTCTCTCCATATGGGGCTCTTGCCGCACTACGGCTCCTGGAACCATTTTCCAGTCGGGAGCCGTCTCTCCGCGGCTCCGGAGCCTCATGTGCGCTCAACTCCAATCTCTCGCTTCTGCTGCGATTGCGATTTTGGCTTGCGGATGATGCTTCCCGGTGCCCTGCGGAGATGGCGATCAATTTCCCTGCACCATGCGGTCGCGGCTGGCTACACCCAGCAGCATTCCCTTTTTCCTCACCTCTCCGGGCAAGGTTTAGGGTTTATCGCATGTGGGCCTGTTCCCCTCCTTTCCGTGACGAGTCACGATGAGAATGCAGTAGTCTGTTGGGGTTTCTCCACTTTAGGGTACCGAACATTGACAACAGAGACTCCGATTCCACGGCTGGTCGTTTCCGAGGTTGGCGTTGAAGTTGCGAACAAATCCAAGCTGCAGAAGATCCACGGAGTAATCAGGAGACGAAAGTGGGATGCAGAGATGGGGAAGCAGCTGGAACGGTTGAAGGTTAAACTCAGCCCTGCGCTGGTGTGCGACGTGATAGTGAAGCAGAAGGATCTCAAGCTTGCGCGGTGTTTTTTCGCATGGGCAGGGGAACAGGATGGTTATCAGCATTCCGTTGGGACGTACACACTGATGATCAAACGACTTGCTGGAGCTCAAGAGAGTGAGCCCGTGAATCGTTTACTGGTCGCTATGTGGAAAGACGGGCATGCGATTTCGACGCATTTCGTAACTTCCTTGCTACGTACTTATGACCGGGGGAGTAACGTCGCTGGTGCTCTTGATCTTTTCAATTACATGGAGAATTTTGGCTTCAATCCGAGTATTAGCGTGTGCAACTTCGTGCTTGAGCTTCTTGTGAAGGGTGGATTCGATCATAGCGCTGTGATTGTGTTTGGGAAATTAAGGCAATTAGGGGTTAAACCGGATGTACAAACGTTTCGCATTCTCGTACACGGGTTCATTAGGTCTGGGAGGGTGTATCTTGCATCGGAGCCTGTGCAAAAGATGATTCAGGCAGGGGTTAATCCAGGAGTGTTGAGTTTCACTGTGTTGATCGATGCGCTTTCGAAAGCTGGAAACATTGAGGAAGCTTGCAAGGTTTTTACAGGTATGAAGGCTCTTGGTTGTGTACCGAATGTGGTGACGTATACTACGCTTGTTAATGGTCTGGCAAAGGCTGGGAAATTAGAGGAAGCGTGTGAAATATTTGTTGAAATGAAGGAGAATGGTTGCTCTCCCGATGCGATTGCTTACAACACCCTTATTGATGGGCTGGGTAAAGCTGGTGAAGCAGACATGGCATGTGGTCTTTTCAAGGAGATGAAGGATAAGGGCTTAATGCCTAATCTGTGCACATACAATATCATGATTGCTGTTTTAGGCAAAGCCGGTCGCCAACCGGATGCTTGGCAGCTGTTTCAGGACATGAAAGAGCAGGGAGCCGTCTCGGACGTTTTCACTTACAATACCTTGATTGATGTCCTTGGCAAAGGTGGTCACATGGATAAGGTTCTTACACTCATCAAAGAAATGGTAGAGAAGAGGATGGATTCCCCTGAGGCTACCGTTGAAGACGTTGCTGAAGTCCCTGCGCTGGGGTTCAAGTCTCTTAGCGAGGTAACGTACAATACTTTGATGTCTGCTTTTATGCATAACGGACATGTGGATGAAGCTGTCAAACTGCTGGACGTGATGAAGAAGCATGAGTGTGCTCCCACTGTGGTCACGTACACTACATTAATTGATGGGCTCGGCAAGGCTGGGAAACTGGAGGAGGCGGTGAGTCTACTAAGAGAGATGGAGAAACAGGGTTGCGAGCCTTCTGTTGTGACTTACAGTTCTCTCATGGCGTCCTTTTCAAGGAGAGACCAATTGGAGGAGTCCTTGAGCTTTTTTGACGAAATGATCATGAAAGGTTGTGTTCCAGATTTGGCCGCGTACAGTGTAGTGATCAAATGTCTCTGCAAGTCCAGCGACGTGGAGAAAGCTCTGGATGCTTTCGGGAGGATGAAAGAACAGTCGCTGGAGCCTTCATTGGGAATTTTCAAAACCTTACTTGATGCTCTCGTTAGAGATGAGAAGATTCACTTAGCCTTGCAGGTTTTTAGCGAGCTGGAAGGAAGTAGTTTGATCCCTGATACATTCGTTTATAATGTCATGGTGAATGGGCTTGTGAAGTCCAATCGCGTGGACGAGGCTTGCAAGGTGGTGGACAGCATGAAGAGTCGGAACATATTGCCTGATCTTATTACATACAGCTCTCTTCTTGATGGACTTGGAAAAGCCGGAAGATTAGAAGAGGCATTCGGTGTTTTCGCAAAAATGGCAGAGGAGGGCTGTGAACCTGATGTTGTTGCTTATACTTCACTTATGGATGTCCTTGGAAAAGGTGGTAAAATTAATCATGCTCTCACAATTTTTAAAACTATGACAAGGAAGAAGGTTACTCCTGATGCTGTAACCTTCGGTTCTCTTATTGATTCTCTTCGGAGAGAGGGCAGGGTTGAGGAAGCTCAGAAGATAAAGAGAATCAGGTTTCTGGCTAACCAGGAAAACAAGGTTGGCTGAAAATCCCAAGGGTAAATTTCTGGACTTGACATTGCATATCGCCTTGGACTTAACGGGATTTGGGACTCGGCGCCAAAGCAGAGGATTCATGCCTCGTATTTTGACCACGTGATTTTGCACCGGCACACACATTCATTCCAGGTACGAGTTTTAGAACTAGGTTTAGGTTTAACTTTCATCTGGAATCAGCAGCTTTAAGTTTAGTTATTGGCTGATTTATTGTTGCCTTGAACTCAGATTTCGGGGGCAGTGTACCTCCTCGTCCAGGATAAAATCCTCCCCAATTATATTAACCCTGTAGACGTGAGAGTTTTCGACAACCCACTGAAACTTGGCCCTAGGAGCTAGCTGTGACCTTTAATGGTTAAGACTACCATTGGTTTGTAATGTATGTTTCTGCAGTGGCTTGAGCTATCCCTGCTTCTAACCTGTACTTTTTGATAGTCATGCAGGCCCACAATAAAAGTTGAGAACGCTATGCCCACACTCGGACTCTACAAGTCTGTCTTCATCACTTGGGCCGATTCAACGACTGTGAACATCTTGCTTACTAAATGAGTCTGAAGAAGCAGAAGAAGAAAGTAGTTCCTGGTTACATTCACTGCAACGAGGAGCTTAGTTGTTTGTTAGTGACATAATATTAGCTAGGGTTTCGGACACTCCCAATGCAAAGCAAATGTGCAGGGTGTGTCTGAAGTTGGAATTTGAATCTTTATCAACTCAATTAGGGGTACGGTGAGGGAGTCGAGGCTACTGGTACAGAAAATGGCAAGAAACTCGTCCTCTCAGATAGTTGCTGCACCAAATCACACAATTTAGAGCTCATGATATAGTGTTTTGCAGCTTGGATTCCAAACTTTTTGGCCAGTTTGGATGCTCTAATTTTTGGATGGATACTGTTCAGGCGAAGCCTAATAAGAAGGGAGAAGTTTGTAGTGGTCACACCCTTCAGCTATGATTGTGGGACCCGAAATGAACAGGCCCCTAAATTACGCCAACCTTTTAAAATGGTTGGACTTATTTCTCTCTTTATCTGGTCACATCCTTCCTCAAGGTTCACATGAGCTTGATAATTGTGTTTTTGTAACATGAGTGTTGTACTCCGTTTATCAATAAGAGGTCTATATTTGTTTTGTGAGAAAATGTCATTGGTTATAATTTTCTTACCGAAAAGTCAAGGTCAATTGGTTAGTTCAACAAAAACAATTCAATTAATTTAGAATTCCTTAATATAAGGTATCAATGCCAGTCAGTGCCATCCAAAACGCTCAGACTGTTGCCAGGATTGTTATGTACGCGAGAGCTGTCTGCCCTCTGCTTTATCCTACACTATCCGATCCACCATCAACCGATTTCAGGTCCTACAAATGGATTTTTCCAGCATTGAACAAAGGGATCTCGAGTACCAAGAACTTAAAATAATTCCATATTCGTGAAAAGAGTGAAGCTCTAGAGAGAGCCATTGATATAACGAGCTATGATACAGAAATCAGTGATGAATCTCAAGCTCCACGTTCTAACTAATCGCGGTCAATGCTGGAACCACAAATCAGCTCCATCTGAGCTCTAAAATTTGAACTTCTCTTGAACTCCCAAGCTACCAACTCGGTAAGAAAGTGCACAAGAATCAGTAACCTCAGCTTGGCAGTGAATCCAGAGCAATGGAAAAGAAATCCGCGCTTAATTCACTCGCAGATTCTGCAGCTTTCGATCTGATGATTCGGTGCGAGATTCAACAAGACAATTCAATCACGGTACTCCATTCAGTCATCGACTTCAAGAGCCTAAACTCAAAAGATCCAGCTTCTCATCTAACGAACATTTAACATGACAAGAAGTACGGCACCGCGCCGGAATGAGAACCATGCCCAGACCCCGCTGCTCCACAGGCTCCCCTCCATCAGAACCCGGCACGTTTCGGAATTCCACCGTGTCATACATGATTATGTTCCCCTGCTTGTCCAAACAATGAAAAACGCCTAAGAAGAAACGCCCGTCCTCCACTCCCACCTTCACACTCCTGTACAACAAACGCCGCGCCTTCTTCACAATTGGCTTCGCAGCATCGTCGTGGTTCTCCAGCAAACTCTTTTCCTCCGCAAACGACCTCTGATCCTCCAGCTCCTTAATCGGATCCCTTATATCCTCCGGAATCATACTCAGTCCTTGCAACGCCTGATCTTCCATCACTCACACCAGCACATTCGCACAATCTGCAGATCTGAGAACAAATGCCCGACGACAATTAAGTTCTCTGGAGATTCCAACCCTAATTCCGTGAATTCTGCAGGTGAAGTGGATGAATGAATACTTATAAATTGTGGTTTGATACATCCATTCGGTTCATCTCAAAGTGGAACCCATACATTACTTTATCCACTACACAAAAATCTTGTGAAATTAGGTGTTTCCTCTCTATGTTTTTTTTTGTTTTTTTTTGTTTTATAATTATTTTTTTCTTCTATCACTTTCAAGGAACGTACTTTCAACAAATTTGATAAGTTACTTTGTTTGGTTTTTTAAAAGTGGTTGGATTCAAAAAGAAGTATGGGTCCAATACATTTGAGAATTAGAGTGTTGAAGCATGTGGTTTGACATTATTGTGTAAGTATTTTATTGCCTTTCACGTCACTTATCATCTTTTTTTTCTTTTTTTTCTTTTTTTATGTGTAAGGTTTTTTGTCCAAACCTATCTTTTATCATTTTTGAAATGACATAAGTGTAAAAGAAGTGTTTTGAAAGATGGATAGCATGATTAGGGTACTCCATTTATTGTAGAAAAATTGTATATTTAGCAAGATTAGTTCTATTGAGAGGTTGAATTTATTTTTTTACGATAATTGTATGCATTTTGTGAAATCTATGATCTATATAAAGCACTTTACCTAAAGCTCTACATATATGCTTTGGCAATACTTCTTTGAATATCAATCAAATATATCTTTGAATTTGCAAAGTATTGGTGAGCCTTAAGATCAATATCACTGATGCATAGTGGTTCTATTCTATCTTAGAAGAGTAGTGTGAAGTGATTCAATTTGTTTTCGAGTCACAATTGGCTTTGCAATCTATAAAGCTCTAATTACCTCTTGTATCATATTTCATTCAATGCAACATACACCTCTAGTTGTGTATGAGACTTATTCCTTTTTAAATTGAAACAAGCATAAGTGTAATATCCATGATGAAGTGTGACAGTCTAATTATTGCATTCACTTGTAATACTCAATAGCTTCACAAATTTATCATTTTTCTAATTCAAGAAACTTGTTCCCAAATCATGAAAGATTGTACCTTTCAAAACCTTGACTACAAAGATGATTATTGCTTGGGGTGACACATTGTAGTTTAATAGATGTTGATGCACTTGAAAAGTCATGGATGTGCACAAAACTCTACAGACTGTGGTTGAAACTTTATATTGAAATGCCTTGAAACAATTTACACAATCTATCAAATATAAAGCAGGTGTATAAGAACCCAATCAAATCCAAGTATGCCTCACCATTTGAACTAGAATAAATAGAAATTTGTGTTGATTAATTCCTTTGAGAGATTGACCGCACTAGATCATATATTTTTATTTACCTCAATTTCATCAAGTTAATCTTAAAGAAAGGCTATCTTTAAAATATCTAAGTAATACTTTTGGCATAAGAAGATATTTGAACATTTCATTTCCAGATTATTTATTTTCTTCAATTTTGAATTTTTTCTACATTCAACACCTCAAGATAAAATAATTGTCAACAATCTAAGTTCCAAGAATGCTCCGATCTGAAACTGCACACAGGAATCATTTTCATTCCCAGTCTCCCAGATGATATTTCTACAAGTAGAAGTCACACATGCTTCTACACTCTACACCTCAAGATAAAATAAAATTTCTAACAATCTGATTCCAAATAACAAAGTCTAATGTTACACCACCCTTGCAATTCTCTGCAAAGCTAGACACACTGTGTCGAGCAATGCTTCTACAGAGACCTACATAGAATCATACAAAGACCTACTTAGTTCACAACAGAGTCGATCAGAACTTGTGTAAATCAAAGAAGGATCTGATCTGATCAAGACTCTCAAATCCTGACACCAAGATTGAAACACTAGCTAGCTTGGAAACCGTAGCGGCCATTCAAAGTGAGATAGATAAAATTTGTTGTTGGCATGCCTGTTAATTGCATGCGGAATTCCTCGAGCATTTGGCTTTGTCTAAGCTGCCGCCAAGCCGAGGCTTTTCCTGGAGGCGCCGACGAACAAGTCCTTGCTTTTCAGCATGCCCGGCAATCTCCCCAGGAGCGTGCCCAGCGGCATTTGCATGACCCCCAAGTTCCTTCCCAGCGACACCACCGCCATCGTCGTCGTGGCCGCTTTGTACTCGGTCAGCTTGGCCGCATACGGGTCCTTGATGTGCTTCTTGATGTTAGTGACCACCACCGCTGCTTGCTGTTGCGCAAGGTAGCCCTGCTTGCTTTCCTGCAATTGACAGTTACATCATCAAGAAGTCATCAATAATACTGTACTGCACGGCCAGAAGTTTTGGTTAGCTTCTGATCGAGAGCTCAAATTTGTGGCATTCATCTGAAGCTCTGAAAATTAGCCAGGACAAAAAAAGAAGTTAGGACTGGTGTAGACAAGTTAGGGTTCCAGGCTGTGCGTCCAGCTGAAAAGCGACGGAGGAATTTTTAATAAGTTTTATGACCCTTTATTTTGAATCAAAGTACCATTTTCTAACTTGTTTATAACAGAAGTGGGTTACTTAAATTAAAGCTTGTATTCATGAATTTGTCTTTAGACACATTGCATTAGGAACGGAGAATCAGGGAAAAGCGGCAAAACAGGGAAAATCAGCGGTGTGCACTAATTTCCCCTGTTGGGTACACACTTAATTAGGCCGGGATTGGCAACCCGGGATTCGGACGCCAGAAATTGGAACAGAAATCTACACGAAGCGCTTACAAACTGCAACTAGGGCAGGAATGTAAGTTTTATGATTTGGACATATATGCCAAACTTCCTGCCAAGTAGTGGAACATTGCCAATTTAACGAAATCGGGAACGAAACAGACGTTGATTGTACGTAAGTACATCGCCGTGTGCACATACGGAAACAACGTCCAGATCGACAGTGAACTGGAAAACCATGGAGATGGGAATTTCGCAATTACGTACCTTGGTGTCGCAAATGTCGCCGAGAGCGTAGACGTTCGAATGCCCCTGCACGCGCATATTCCTGTCTACCTGCAACCTCCCGTTCTTATCCATGGCAGACTCCAAGTCGGAACCCCTCAACCAGGACGATCCCAGTTGCTTCCCAATACACACGAAGTGCGCATCCGCCTGAATGGCGGTCCCCTTCTCGGTCACGTAGTTCGGCCCCGCCAGTCCTTCGGTGTCGATTTTCTCGTTGAGGAGGACCGTGACTTTCTTCGACTGCAGCCACTTGAGCGCCTTGGTGGAAGCTTTGGGCCCCAGAAACTCGATCAGACGGTCCCCGCCGTGCACCAGGGTGACTTTCTTGTTGGGGAAGTCGGTGACGATCTCCCCAGCCAGCTCCACGCCCACCGGGCCTCCGCCGATGATCAACACGGATTCGGCTGCCAGGAGCTTGGCGTTCTCTGCAACCGCACTTCACATACTTAATTAGAGACCGGAACAAATTTAAAATTATGAACGACTTCTACAATACGTTGTGTAAATCGCTCACAGTAAATGACGACTGAGGCAAATTCTGATTTGGGGGGACAGCTTTATGTTTAGCGCAATTGTGCAGAATTTTCCCATTTAACGTCAATTTCGTTACATTCGCGATATTAACCATTATTTAACGAAATTGACGTTATTTTTTCTCAAGATTGCCAGTTTTTAATGGAGATTTTCTTCTGTAATGTGGTTGGTGAAAGCATAGACTGATTACCAGCTTGGCGATTCTTCAGGAACTCTTTAACCATGAACCCATATGATAGCTCGATAACGCAACCGAATTGAAAAGAAAACTTACGAATTAAGTCTAAAAGATATTGATTGGTTGATGAAAGCACAGAATGGTTACCAACTTCATTAGAAATCCTTTAAGAGCGCTGTAACCATTTAACCATGATGATCGAAATTTTTTAGAAAAGGCAAGTGAACCGAAAAAATGAGGCTTGTACGTTGAAAGCGTAGAATGAACACCATTTCAGCTTGGTCACCCCTGAAGAACTCTTTCACATGCATATTGTTATACAAAGCAACTTACCAAAAGATTAATTATACCTCATTGAGGTTCGTGAAAGCATGGATTGAATAGCTTCTTACCGTCTTGGTAATCCTTGAGGAGCTCACTCTTGGTGGTAGGTCCGGAGAACAAGGTGCCAGTACCGACGACGAGGACATCAAACGGCACTCGTTCACCGGAAGTTGTGAGAAGCTCAGAGCCCGATGACACGCCACTCGCTGCAGTTTGCAACACTTTCCCCTTCTTGATGTAGTCGGAGTGCTTCACAATCGACCGCTCCGCGAATTTGGGCTCCACTATGCATCTCAGCTTGGCGTATGGAACCTCAAAGTACTCCTTTCTGGGCAAATACAACGTCGGCGCCATTAAATTATAACTCTAGCCATGGCAGGGATAGGAGACGACGCAACTAATTTATCGAAGCTTTCTAGACACGTTCACACATCGGACATGTTGTGAAAACACACCTTCGATTGTTCCGTAACAAGGCCTGTATCTCTGCTACCGTGTGTACGCGACATGTTTCGAGGAATTCAAGTTCTAGGTACGTGGGAATGCCTATCTGATCATGTTCATTAACATCTATGGCGTGTTTCAAGGCCGTCAAATTGCGACATATAGGTGATAAAAGTTTTAGAAACTAGCAAGGACTAAATATTTTAGATCTGAGGCCAAGTGCTGCAGAGAATGAAGTGGCCAATATTCTTCAAACTTTGCCAGTTTTGCCAAATATGATGATTGATAATTGGATACACAAACACAAACAGGGCCGACAGACTGTGGGTTTGGGTGCATGTTTGTAGATCTGCTGCTAGAGTAGCAGTCAGAGTTATACTGGGGCAACTGCTGTGACAAGCAGATCGATATATGTTTTCCCATAGCCAAGGAATGTGAAATACATACGGGTCAATGAGCGTGAGATTGTAAGCGTCCGTGTCGAAGGCGTGCGCGACGGTGGTGCCTGCAACTCCTCCACCCACCACCACGATGCGTTTCTTGTCTGCCATTCCAGCTTCCACCCTTCGCTCCTGCTGTGCACAGTGAACGTCCTGCCAATGGCGGACGACGTCCGACAATTAATTCTACATTTCTGTTACAGAAATTACAGAAATGATCGAATGCACCAAGCAAATGACGATCGACCGACCGACTGTATATTCAATATTCATTTGACCTCGATATGATCACCACCACTCAGACCCGTGTTAGCAGATCCACCTTACACATGCAACCAACCCTGGAGATCGATCGATTGATACCAAATCAAGTAGACAAAGTTGGAACTCTCCATCGATCGACGACTCGACTCCTGCTAGATAGCTAGCGCAGTTCCAGCTACTCAAATGACACCGAGGGTAACATTTCAAAACCTAAAAAGATCAGATCGATCGACATAAACGACGTCGACTCATTCAAATCCTTTGCCAGAAGAAATCTTTCCACTCCTTACCTTCGGGAGCCAAGCTTTTCAGTCACACCGATCGATGATCGACCGACAGATCAGACCAGAACGAGCCGCGCGCTACTGCCACCGGTGAGTGATCGACAACGTGTGCGCGCAGTGATTTGAACAGAAATTAAATCTAGAAATAACGTACGGCAAACTAAAGGCGACACGCAGTGCCTGCAAATCAGTCAGGAGTGCAGTTCCAGCAGGAAGTACCGATTCTATATACGCTGTCACGGCGTCTCAATCGATCATGCAGCAAAGGAGGTGGGTTGGGAACTCTGGAAGGGACTGGACAAAGGAGCAAGGAAAATACTTGCCAACAATAATATTATATTACGGAGTAATCAGTACTGTAGGAGATCAGGGTTATTTTAGGAACGGAGTGGAGGAAGGTGCTTGCGAAGCCCACGTGAAGCGAGCATATTGCGGTCGAGTACAGTAGAGTGTTACTCCGGAGTAGTTTTCTATATAGATCCGAGTCTACCGGTTTTTGCACTCCAGGAGATTGGAGCTCGTGTGACTCTGTGAGCTGAGCTGAGAGAGCCTGACGACGGAAGCTTCAATAGATGGAAATCATGGATGATGGAAGTGATGATGTCAATCCTGAAGGCGTGCCGTCGGAGACATTTGAACCCCAAATCAGCCCAACGCACCCAAAAGTCGACGAACTTTGAAGTGAAATAAATTGGAACCAAGTTCCCATTTTTTAGAATTTTTGTATATCTAGAAAGTTCTTTTTGAAGTCTAGTTTTAGGCACCAGAAATCTGATCTTCAAAATGATTGATTTGTAGTTTTTTATTTGCGATTTTGTGCAATGATGTCCATTGCAACCTTGACTTTCTGAGTTTCTGCAGTGGCCCTTGGAAATGAGTGTGACGACTGTACTAACTATGGACCCTTGGTCAATCTTGATTGTAGTGACCCTTGGACCCATTAGAAGGGATTTGAGGGCAACGGAAGCCTGTTTCAATGTTGTTCCCCAGTCCGTTTCTTGAGCTATCAAGAAATTATATATCAGCCCTATAGGCTAAATTTTTTGGATTTTTGAAAAAAAAAATTCTAAAATTCTAAAAAGTATTAAGGATCCTGAAATTCAATTTTTTTTTAAATAATTCAAAAAAATTAATATTTTCTGACATGACACTCTTTCGGCTATGTCATACTCTAGATGCATTGTGTTCCCACGGTTTGGGAACTCAAAATAACTCATTGGCTTCCAATGCCCTCAAATCTCTTCTAATGCTTGGAAATGAACCTCAAATACATTACATTTTAGAGACAATATCACATTAGAAATCAATTTTTTTTAAAGTCGTGAAAAAAAATAGAGAGCGATTTTGAAAAGCTATAAATTGATTGAAGTTATGCATATTAGGCCCTTCAATCTCATATTTTTTTGGTGACCAAATTTTAAGATTTGACATGTGAAAGGATGATTGAAAAACTTCAAATGGCTTTTACAATTTAACACCTCTATAATCAAACATTATAATTTTTCAATCTATAAGTGATATTGTTGTATTTTCTTTTCGTAAGTAATATCGAACATATCTAGTTGAAATTTGAATGGTTATAATTCAAAAAAAATTGTTATTTATCAAAATGTTGACTTTTTGTTCAATTAGGACAAATTTTCAAAAACTCAAAAAAAGACGGGCATTTAGAGGTTATTATAAGGAATCCGCACTCAAAAAAATACATTGCAAGGGCAGCTTTGGGGAAGTATTTTGAGGTTTAGGGTTTAGGATAAGTATTTTCATTGCACTTTCTATCTTCAAATTGAGACGGCTATTTTCCTTCAATTTCCAAATTGAAATAGTTTTTAAAATGCAAAGTGTTGTAGTCTAATTATTTGAAATCTCTATTTTTCACTCACAACACAAACTCCATAGTTATTTTCACATTTTTTTGCTATTGTTTTCAAATTATAACTTGTTTTTTTCCAATTCCATCAGTTAACTTTGAATTAGCTATTCGATCTTTCCAAACATGGAGGTGTACAAAAAAAATTCATTTCAAAGACAAAAAAATTAGTACAACAAACATGTAACCTTGTAGTTTGGTAAGGGCAAAACAAAAGACAAAAGAATCAAATCAAATTAAACAATTCCAAATAGAAGTTTTCATTCTTGTATAACACTTTGTCCTTCTTTTGGATAAATAGCATTGAACTATTCTTGTCTTTGACTAAAGCATTTATGAACTTTATCATGAGACAAATATTTTTTTGCAAATCAACAATTCTAAATACAAATGAAGAAAAACATTTGAAGAGATTTGAGGCCTTCAAGAGACTATAAGTTTCCACAGTCCAAGAATATAGAAACTATTGCAAGAATACAAAATCATACAAATCCGACATGGTCGAGAGAGTGCCACGTCATTGTTTGCTTTTATTGGAAAAAATTAAAAAATAGGACTTTTTTCAAAATTTGGGGGACCAAATTTTTTTAATTTTTTGGTAATTGTTGGCCTAATAGCAACTAGCAATTATGGGAACAATTTTGGGAATAATATTGAAACGGCCCTCTAGAGGCCTCAAATCCCTCCCAATTCATATGACAATGGTAATAAATGAAAGCATGAATGGATGCTTCTAATTTGAGAATTTTTAAAATATTTATCAATACACTATGAATTTTCAAATTAAAGGACTTAAAAAGAGCTAATATTGAAACTAGGCTATCCTTATTCCTTAATTAGACATCCTTGTAATATAAAATGCTCTTACTTGCATTGATTGCTTCAAATAACTCTTCAACTTCAATTGGTTATTTTTGAAAATTAGTGATGAGTATGAGCAAAGGCTTTGTCATATTGGAGTCAAGGAGCAACTATGAAAAATTCAATTCTAGTTAGTGGCAAACTCAACAGTGTTGCAAAAAGGTATGGATACTTCAAAACATCAAGTTCAATCTATACTATATAGTATAGCGCTAGTAATACATTTTTTTTTCATAAAAAGTAAGAGAAGTTGCTATTAGTTGAAAGTTAGTTAACCTTAAAGTGCTCAAACATCCAATTTTTGGACAATGTATAGATTGAAGATTAGATTTCTTTGTCATTATAGCTTAAATGAAAGTCATCCAAAATTTTAAAGATACTTTATGAAGTTGTTGTCCTATCCAAGGCTTGGATTTGGTGTTATTAGAATACATATATTTTTTTAAATTACGAATGTAGAAATATGTCAAGTGGTTGACAAAGCCAAAAAATTTCCTTTCAATATTTATAGAAAATAATGGTGATAGCATTGCTACATTGGTGAATTTAACCATATGGATAGAATCTAGTCATCAATTTTGGAGATGAATCTTGACACTTGGAAATTTTTGTATTACTCAATAAATTTAAATATTTGAAACAAATTGGTAGCAAACTTGGTTGAGATCCAAAAATGAGATGTCAATCTCATGTGTGAAAGTTATCCAAGGTCATAAATGAATCATTACATTTCCAAAAGTCACACCATAATTAATGTCTTTGAATTGGACATTGTACAAGGGAAATCTTTCTATTGGCTAAATTCATTAGGAATACACTTTTGGATAATAGTTCAAATTACAATCATTCTACCTTAACTAAAGGATTAGTATTAGCAAAGTGCATCTAGTCCAAAGGTATTTCTAAATTCATTCTATAGTCCCTTATTCATACCGCTCTTAATAAATCACAAGAAGTGATGACATGAATATAATAAATATGTAGCCACTTTTTTACATCTAACACCAACTTTTTTTTAGTGTTGACAAGTTTTTTGAATTTACATATTTGCATATTTGCATTCACCTAAAAAGAATGAATTGAAGATTTGAAAGAAAAGATTGATACAATGTAGGATTTACATTTGATTTACATTGATGTGAATGATGAGTATTGAAGGGTGGAGGATGTAATAAATATACAATAAGTAAATTGCATCACCTTAAATTTTAGTCTTCAAATAAATGTATAAATAAGATTTTAAAAGTCATGGAATTATACATGCATTTATACCTATACTCTTTTAATATTTGCTTTTCTAATATCTATGCATTAGAAATAATTTGGAACCTTTAAGAGGTTGCTTCCATTTTTCCTTTATTCTATTTAGCATAAGAGAAAAAATTAGGCCTTTAAAGGTCTGCCAAGTTGTGACATCATTAGGGATTTCTACACCATACTTGACCATATAAATTCCTATTAACTAGACATTTACAACATTTGACTCTTGTAAAGGTAGTTAAATTATATTAATAGTCAAAATACAACAAGGTGGGGCATAAAACTCAACCTTTAATTCATTTGAGATTATTAATAAACTTAGAGTTTATAGTCTTTATAAACTCTGATGGTTTTACCAACAAGGTAGGAAGTCCAAAACTGACCATTTAAAAAATGAAATTGAATTTTTATACATACACACATACAAATTCAAATCTTTAATTAAATCAAGCATTGAATATGGAGTTGTAAACAAGAGATTCTAAAGTTTGAAGACAAGAGAACCAATACAATTTTGTATTGCACTTTTCAATTAAGAAATTTTCATCTTTCTTTTTATTGTTGAACCTCTACATGTCTAATTTATACATCCAATTGATTTTTTAATTCGATTGAGCATTTAAGTTTGTAAAGGTACAAACACTCTATTCAACTAGCAAATACTGATTCATTTCTATTGAGATATCTATGAGGCAAAAGTATTAATACAAGGGAGAAACTAAGATAAAAAAAAACATAAACTATCTATTATTGAAGATTATCTCACAACAAAAATATTCAAGAAGATTAATTGTTTGTATTATATTCCAAAAAATATGAAGGTAAACTAGGTACTATCAAATCATCATTCTATTGACCAAGAACTTTCACTTCAAGATTCTTGCCCATAAAGAAGATATTCGTTTTGAAGATGAACATTGTTTGAATACCAAAGTCTAGTGACAACTAATGATATGCAAGTAGAAAACTTTAGAGTGTGAAAAGAGCCACTAGATGTGGATCAACAATAAAAATAATTAAAAATATAAATTTCTTGAAATAAAATATTGAATTACATATACTACAATGTCAAGTAATATGTCATATTGCAATTATTACTTTTTTATATGCACTTTTTGTTGGTCCAAAGTCTAGTAGCCTTCTTGAAGATCTAATTTTTCTCTAATGTTTATAAGTAACACCTTGAATATGCAAAACCTATTCATACAATGTCCAAATGTTAATGTATATAATGCATTGGAATCCTCTTTCACTTACCAATAAGAAGCAATTAAGGTTGTCAAGTCATTGGGAAGTCATAGCAATCCATCAAATATGTCCTAGACAATTGCAAAAGACACCTGAATGTACTATTACTTGTCTTTCATTGTAAAGAGAAATGTTTTTCAACCATAATTTTGCTTCACTAGTATACCACCAAAAGAATTCATTTGATAAATAAGGAACATAAGATTATTTTGTATTTTTTTATAATTTATAAATTTATAAAAAATAATTTATTATTTTGAAATGACTTGTAGTTGGATGTTATCCTATCCTAATCATTTATAAGAGGGATAATACTCTTTTTGGCCCCAAAAAAAAATTTGAAGCTAGGAAGGGGAATCTAAAGTATTGTACATAGGATTACATCCATTGATCTAATGGTTTTTTTAAAAATATTCTTCTTCTATCTTGCAAAAGTTTTTAAAGTATTATGTCTTTGAATCAATTTGGATCCATTAAGGCAAATTTGAGGGCATTACTAGACTACAAACCTAAACAATGGGAACTTAGGGAATAGTACCACATCAACAATCTAACATGACCAAGATAATACCATGTCAAATATTATTTTAATTATTTTAATAATTAAATATTTTATTAAAAGTTTTAAAAATTAATTCAATTATTATTATTTTAATACTTTTTGAAATCTTTGATCATTTTTTTATATTTCAAAAACTTAGAAAATTGGGGAGCAAGGGCTAGTTCATGTTTCCTGGACAACATAGGAAACTACCAAGAAAACAATTCTAAAATGACCCTTTGCTACTGTCAAATCTCTCCTAATGCTTAAATTCATTTTTAATCAAGATATAACTAGATGATTACAAGCCACATAAGGTTGAAAAAAAATGTTCATCTTTTATTTTATTTTATAAAAATCTGTTTTATATTTTCCAAAAATACAAACAAGAGTATATCTATCTTCTTGAATTTTTTAGTTTTTGTGTTTTGTACATAATTTACAGAGAATTTAATTAGATGTAAATCTTGGGGGCTACATTATTTTTAGTGTCCTTATTATTTCCATTTTTTTCTTTTTTTCTTATAAATCTCCAAAGTGCATTGTAAAACAAGCAAAATGTGACACAATTCTCTTCCTCTGGTTTAGACAGGGGATTAGAACTTGCTTCTCTTTCTATTTCCTACAATCAACAATGCCTCTCTTTTGTAATGTGATCATTGATACAATAGCCATGCAAAAAGATTTCCTTATAGCAACTAGAAATATTACAGTAAAATTGACTATTAAATTTTTTTGTCCTCCAAATCCTACTTGAAATAGATCCTAAATAACATATTTCTCATGATTTTTTGTCCAACCAATGTTTAGGGAAGACCATTGGTTAGTTCATTAGGTGCAGTTACACTTTCTTCACCTCAACTATAATTCTAGGAGAATATATATATGGCATTTCCTTATTCACTATTTGTCACAAGTAGAGTACTAATCCTTCAAGAATTCACAGTGTTGTTTATGTTCATTTGGAGAAGAAGAAACATTCTTGAAGAAAAATCTCTTTAGGAATTTTTGAATTTTCTTAATTGTACAAAGCTCCCATTAAGATGTGTGGGTAACGCATTCTTTAATAACAAAAGGGGGGTCACACCTTTTTCACATGGAATGGATTGCCATTTGCTCCTTTTCTTTCTCACCAACTTCTTCAACTAGTCATAGAATTTGTTTCTCAAAGAAGGTGTGAATATTGTACATAAAAGTTATATTTGGCAGAAATTAAGTCATTTTCAAATAAAAGTGACACATGTCAGCTTCTAAGTAGTCTAAAGTGACACGAATCCTTCAAAATCTGACATAGAAATTTAATTTCAACATTGAGCTACCAAATCTTGAAAACCTTTATACATGATACCCTTGTAGTAATTAAGCTATTGTTTTTGGAAAAATGACCAGTTGGAATATAAAAATGAGGAATCCAAAATTGGACAAAAAATTTAGTAGGACCAAGAAACAAAGAATCCATCAGTGCATAAAAATAAAAGGTGGATATAAGGTAAACTATCTCATTATGGGCAAAATGGGAACAAGCCCATTGTGGGCAGAATTGTAATGGTGATATACATTTCAAAACTTGAATATACACTATCATTATAATTTTGCCCACAATGGGCTTGCTCCCATTTTGCCATAATAGAATAGTTTATCTTGTATCAAATTCTACTTTCATAAAATTGTTGGATTTTAGTTGTTTGCCAATTCAATCCAAGGCTATAATTGCCCAAGGTATTGGAGGTAGGTTCTTCTTGGACAAGGTGGGTATTCCTTTAGAATTGGATGTTGACTAAGGCTTGGAGTGTTTAGACAAGGTGGGGGTGAGTATCACTTTACTATTGGTTGTAGAGGTCGGGCCCTCTTTTATAATCCATATGCGCTTTATGTAATCAAATTTGAAATTTAGTTTCAAAATTCACATGCTTCTTTGAAACTAGATACTAGAAGAAAGCTAGAAACCTTTAATGTGACTTCAACACAATCTAGATGATGTTTTGTGTTGACTATAATACAAATTTGCAAATTTTGCCTTGCAGTCAACGCAAAACATCATCTAGATTGTGTTAAAGTCACATTAAAGGCTTCTAACTTTCTTCTAATGAGAAGATTGTACAAATTTGAAACTGAAGGACAATGGGTAATGAAGACTTGATACTAGAAGATATGAAGTAAGAGATTTTGACAAAGAAAGGATGAAAACAATACTCTTAAAATTTTCCTAGCTCATTTTACAGAGAAAAAGCAAATCACAAGGAAAACTCCAAAAACTCTCTAAATGATGTGTTCAACCAAGTGAACACTTTTTGTACCCTCAACCACATCATGGTAACATGCTTGGATCTAATTATAGGAGAACATATATAATGTGAACTTCTGTAAGCCCTTAGCTTCTCTAAAGTAATATTATTCCTTTAGTCCTAATTTGGTGGGATGCATTGAAGCTATACAAATTAAGTGAAAAAAACTTTAGTTGACTTTGGAATCCATATGTTGCTTTGGTGAATGTAACTTCAATTTAAGATTGCCACAAAATTGCAACCCGCTACAAAAGTCTTTAAAAGTCATCAATGCCACAATCCCCCTCTAATGCAATATAAGATATAAAACTTGGTTGACAAAGTGGATGACATAGGGTTAATTTTGTACCAAAAATTTAGCCCCTATTTTACACCATGTTAATTATATGTTCTTAAGCTTGCATGACAAATATAGGCTTCTTATTGCAAATATGAATTCAAATTTTGCAAATTTTATTGTGTGTAGCAAATTTAAAAAAACAAAAAAACAGTATTTTTCTGTAGTGATAAAGTCACCCTATATAGCCTACTTTGTGAAATGGCCATTTAGCATCCTACTTATTCAATAACCTCTCTAATGTAATATTTTCTTCTAATCTTGGAGGTATTATAGTAGACTAGCCCATTTCTATTTGCAACTCAATTCTACCAACTAAACCAATCTATTTCCATCACTTAGTTTTGGCCCCAATATTACCTAAAATTCCTTCCAATTTCCTTCATTCTATGATAAAATAAAGGATTTTATGACAAGTTGCAGTAGCATGTCACTTCTTTAATAGAGAATATCTTGTGCTTGATTAGCTAGTTATAGGATGTTTAATAGAAGGGATTTGAAGGCAAGGGAGGGCTACTTTAGAATTGTTCCCCTTGCTTGTTCCTTGAACTGTCTTGAAATTGTGAATTAGACCATAATGGTTGAATTTTTGAAATTTTTGAAATTTTTATATTTAAAAAATTAAAAAATAAATAAAAAACTAAAATTTCATTTTTAAAATTAAATATTATTTTATTTAAAAAATAATTAAATTTTTATAATGTGGCATTCTTTCAACCATGTCAAATTGTTGATGAGGTACATTCTCATAGTTTGGGAACCCTAGAGAACTTACGGTCTCCTAATGCCCTCAAATCCCCCCTAATGAATGAGTTGTTAATGACCCTAGTCCAGAGACGGCTTTGTAATTTCACAATTGATTGTTTTAAAAATTCACAAAAAATGCAATTTTGATTGGAAAATTATAATTTGACTTGGGTTTGATGCTTGAAACATGCACACACCTTTGAAAATACGTCTCCCTTTTAGAATTGACCCTGATATAGCCAAATGAAAAATTAGGGTGGTAATAGGCATGTCTACCTTAGTACCTTACCTTATGGAAGTTCTACTATACTTTATGTAAAAGATGTCACATATTGGTAATAAAAACCACGGCATGCTCAATTTGCAATTAATAATGTTGATAACATTGTTAATTGGCTTGGTTCTCTTCCCAATAGTGGAGGTATCATGCAATCTTAAATACTAGGGAATGAGTTAACTTATGATATGAATTGAACTATTGGCTAGCTAGTTGGACTGTTCTGGTGAAGTGGTGCCTATGGATTGGATTTGTAAAGAGTAGGTACAATGCTCCTTCATTCCATAGGAACAAAAGGAACCCCTCCAATAGTAGTTAATAATGTTATACCATTGCTTGAATGGTTGGTGGCATTGTAGTAAAGGTCCTTATTATAGTGGATTAAAAGATTATAATCTTTGATCATGAGGGTGTTAAAATTGCAAAAGTCATGTGAATTCTTTCAATCCTCTTTCTACAAGTTAAATCTAAAAAGTTGGTGACCAAATAAATATGAGGTGAAAGGGCCTAATATGCATAATCCCAATCAATTTATGGCTTTTCAAAATCTAGTCTAAAATTTCTATTGTGATTTTTCCTCCAAGATCTAGTGTATTTGAGGCTTATTTCCTAGAGCCCTCAATTCTAGAGAAAGGAAAGATTGTAATGGGAACCCTTGTACAAAATCTTGAATAGAAAAAGCACAGTCAATCATTTTCAAGATCAAATTTTTGATGCTTAAAGTAGATTTTTAAAATAATTCTCCAAAATTATAAACTACTAAAAATAGAAATTTGATAATTAGGTTTTATTTAACTTCAAAGTTTAATAAACACCACATTTTGGTGCCTCTAGCATTTAGGGGTTAAAGAGAGATCACCTATCATTTCCAATGGCTGGAGTAAGTTAGCTCCCTCTGAGTTGCAGGAGCCCCCAAGTCATTCTAGGGGTGCAAGTAAAAAAAAAGCCCCCTATTTTGAGCTTGACTAATTTGTCATATACATCTCTCCAATCTAATTTTGGGCTTCTAATTGCAAATATGAATTTAAAGTTTGCAAATTTTGTCATGTGTGAGAACTAATAAATTATAGCATTTTTCAGAGGGGCTTAATTCATCCTTGCCATTTTTTATTATCCTTCCATTCTAACAACCTAGGTTGCTAAATTTTCAATCAATTGAACTGTAGGTGATAGCTTAAGTATTGCAAGACCTATGGGAGCAATCAAATGTCTAGGAGATGTGTATTGAAAGTAGACAATGATCAAAATGTGTACACTAAATAGTGAAATTAGATTGCCTTTACAATTAGGTTGCCTTATCCCAAGAAAGTTATTGGTACTCAACAAGCCATCAAACACTACAAGATAAAGAAGCCCTAATAATCAGAAGGTGAAGTGTAATTTGTATTGATTGTAAAAAAATGGAATTCCGTGTGTTGATCCATCAATCTGTCAATTTGTCAAACATACTCTAAGTATAATTTTAGACCTCATTTAGGCATAGTAAAATCACTTTTTTCAAAAACCTTTGAACTAAAAAAAGGTAGAAAATCAAATCAAGTTTCATCTCCAAATTTTTTTTTGACATTTCAAGTCTTCAATCAATATTTATAGTCAAATTTGAGAGGGAGATTTTTTGACAATTTAAAATTCTTCCTCTCTAAAATTTGTCTATTACTTTTGATTGGAGATTTAAAATGACAACACACATTTTTGGAGATGAAACGTGGCATGATTTTCTACCTTTTTATAGTTCAAATTTCATTTAAATTATTCTACTATGCTTAAAAGAGGTCTAAAATTCTACTTTCAACACAATTTGCTAGTCAAAACTTAACTATAAGTAGTTGAGCTCCTACTCATTTTCATTTATGTATCCCATATGTTTTATTCTACCTCCTACCATCCCACTTGTATAAAGAGGTTGTCATCTCCCCTCTTTAAACTCTAATCTATGAGGCACTCAAAGCTCAATTGTATATAATTCATTGAATTACTTTGAACATAGCATTGAGTTAAGTAAATTTAAGTTTAAATTAAAATTTTTAATTAAATTTATAGTCTTGTTCATGTTGTGGGTATGCAATTGTCATATCCTTGCTTTTGTTGTAATTTTTGCCTATATGGTAGTCTATAAATTTGAATTTTTGAATATTTAAAATTTGATCAAATGTTCAAATAAAATCAATACAATTGTATTCATTATTTGTCCAAATCAAGATATCCTAATTAATTGATGAAATCAACATATATTAGTTCATTTTCGTATTGTTTTAGACAATGTGTTTTCTTATAGTCAAAATTCAACAAATATTTCTACAAATACTTCCATATGTACATATGGAGGTTCATGAGTTACAACCACACCGATAACTAATTCAAAAGTAGTGCATTCTTGTACAATAACAATAAATATTGATGTAGTGTAAAATGTCAAGAAATTAGTGAGGAACAATCTAATTTCACTATTTAGTGTACATTGAAATACTTATATTGACTTTGTAACCATCATGTAGTTGGAAATAGGTTTGCCTACATATCAAGAATGGGACAAATAGGATCTTTACAAAAAAAAGTCCTTAGTATTTTGGTTTTTGATGGAAAAAATTCAAAAAATTGTGAAAACCGTTTGAAATATATTTTCATGCTCTAAGTGCAAGTCAAATTAGGCACCATCTTGCCTCAATATTTTAATTTTAGAATTTCTACAGTTTGACAACTTGCTCTTCTTCCTTGGACTTGAGGACTTTGTTTTCCCTACTTTTTCAACACTCCCAATTTTGAATTAATTTTTTCTATTCATGTTTAAATAAATTATTTTTTCTGAATTTTCTCAAAGAAAAAATTTTGATATTTGAAATTGGCAACATATTTCCAAAACTAACCTACACGTATGGTATACAAAGAATTTTTATTATCTAGACTTTCCCCATGCCAAAGATACGATGTATTGCTTAAGTGATTGGAAATGGAGGCCATTAACCCTGAAGCACTCCGACATCCACTTTCTATGTATAGAATGTAAATTAGATTTCTCATTATATCTTGGATGAAACTCATCCCAAATTTAGAGATGTTTTATAAAGTTGTGTTCACATCCAAGGGTTGGATTTGGTGTTACTAGAGCATATATATATATATATATATATATATATATATATTTTTTTTTTTTTTTTTATTTATTTTTTTTTTAATTTTAAAAAAAAATAAATTACAAATGTGGTTGACTTGCATTGATTCTAGTTCAAATTTAGAATTGCAAAAATGAGGTCATAGAATTGAAGAACAGAGAAATTCCAAAAAATCACCATGTAAAGAGAACCTCATTTCAAATCCTATCCATCAAAATTTACTCAAAAAATGACAATATTTTACTTGTAATTGAATTTAGAAGGAATATCAAATTTTTCCTTTCAAAAATTATAGAAAAATAATGGTGATAACATTCGTGAATCTAACCTTACAGATAGAATCTGAAATCCAAACTCTATAACTTTTATTTGTATGTCAGTTCCAAAATACTCTTCCAAATAGTACTTTAAAATGATTTTTCTGAATTCGTCAACTTTGTAAATGAGTCTAGACACTTAGGGATTAAACCCATCCCACAAAGTAGAACCAGTAGGCTGGATTTACACCCAAAGGAAATGCTGAATTTGTTTTGTTTTGCACATGACTGAATTTTTTTTTGCAAATTCAAAATTCATATTTGCAATCAAAGACTCTATTAAGATAATAGTGGTCATATATATATAAGGTAGGGGGCTGTAAAAGCAACCCTTTACGAGTTGATTTGCATTTTAGGGAAGCTAAACTCCTTTAAACAATTTTTAGTAAATTTTCGTGGTAAGAAAAATGGAATTGGCATCTAACCCAAGTCGTTTAATATTTTTTGGACCTTCATAGAATTAGTTATGAATTTTTGAAGTTGAAAACACGGTGGTTTCTAAAAGCGACCCCCTCCTGAAATGTACACCTCTAGTACATGTTAGAGGTAAAATCTACTAGATCGCTTTTAGAGACAGGTTGCAATTACAGCCCCTTACCTTATTAACTTAAGGTAGGTACACCTAAAATTGCACTTCACCTAAAAGTGCCATCTATAGTTGCTGTACATTTCTGAATTCCATTATGTACCTATTTGGCTGGAGCGCTTTTAGAAACAAACTTTGAACCTTAATAACTTTTGCATACTGTATCTAAATGCTGTGTTTTTTGGTGCATTGGAACATGCTTTCACTTGCCAAGAAGACTATATGAAAATTTGATCACACCAATAATAGTTACTAGGCACAGTACCAAAAAGTGGCACTTTTAGGTGTACCCACCTTAGTTTTACCCTGCTGGTCCCACTTCGTGAGACGGATTTAACGGCCTGCACCGGAAATCCGGGATCGTCTTGATATTTTTTTTTACAGTAGAAGGTTCAGTGGAGGGTGGGATCCACCAACGCCAAAGAGTGACGGCACGGGTTTGTCAGCACTGGCCGGGCCGGGTGGCATCTCCTGTGCCGGCCGGCTACAATGTGCATTTCAAATGACATTACTGTAAACTTAGCAGTACAATTGTGAAGAAGGGGTCCTTACCAAACGGCAAGCTAGGTGCTTTTTAATTATAGTTTAAGTTTTTAATTTTGATTTTTTTTCTTAAAAGATCAATGACAGCCAATAGAAGCGAGTGGATGATTCCAGAAGGTCTGGACTACATAACACCGTATAAAACCAGGCAATGGCGTTCCCCATGCTAGGAAGGTATTATGCTTTGTTAGACACTTGCTATGGGGGAGGGAGGGAGGGAGGGAGGGAGGGGCTTATGAGTTAATTCTGAAGGGTTGGGGTTTGGGAATAGAGGACAAAGGAGCTATAGAAGACGATTTTGTTCATTGGAAGGGTCTGTTTTTCAAGGATGCAAAAGGGACCCACATGTCTTAGAGCATCTCCTACAGCCCCCTCCGATTACTTCCAAACCTTTGGTTTGGGGATGAGAAGCAATCAATTAGAGCATGTGTCAAAGTCTACCTTCAAAATGATACACCAAATAATCCATATTTGAAGGGGTTACTAACCCTTCTACGCGCTACATATTCTCTTGGGATTAGCAAGTCATTGTAATCAAAGACAGGGTGCTTATTGCTTTTGCAAGTTCTTTGACTTGTAGTTGGTTGGAAGTTTATTTTAGAAAATTGTGTAACTTGACTGGGATTGGTTGGAAGTATATTTTAGCGAGTTCTATTGTTGGGGATTCAAGTAGCCATCCCCTCTATATTGGACAGATCTCAATTGAAGGGGCTGAGAAAATTGGAGGGGTGTAGGAAATGCTCCTAGTCATTGGTTATCAATCAAGTCTCAAAGTCTAAACACACTAGGCTGATAATAGATGGCTATAGTGGTTAGGTAAACAAATCTACTAAAAATAGTCCTTTTGTTCAAATTATTTTGTCCTCTTACAACTAGTAAGTTAGTCTACGTCTTTGAATCATTAATTCTCCCATTTGTACAAATGCCATGTAGCTCCTTGGTGTTTGAACAAGAGAATCGACCCCATTCAAATTATACAATAACTTTGTCAACAATGTTCCACTAGTGGCTTCTCTCCTAAGGTTGTGAAATAAATTTTTATCCCCAACTTCATTGGTAGTTTAACCATAGAGCTAGTTTGGCCTTGGTATGAGTGCATGTAGATTATCTAGTCCAAGTTTGAAAGTTCATATAATTTGCAATTACTATATTGGTAGCCAAAGGATGTGCAACCAAGTGAAGCAAGATTGTTGTGCAATCAAGTACAAGTTGCACAACTAAAACAAAATCTTATTTGCATTTATTTTTGAGACTTTAAGTGTTGATGGTATTAGGAGGAGTGTAGATTTTAGAGATAATAGCCAAAGTAAATTGTAGCATAAGAAGAATCTAGACATTCCATCCTCGTTATTGTAAATTAATCTTTTCTTCCCATCCCTACATGGATTGATTCAAAACCTTGTACCAAAATACTAAAGTATAAGTATACAAAGGTAGCACATTTGAAGAGAGATTTCAAATGCCAAACATTGAGCATTTGTTACATTAAATTTGCACTCTAATTTTTGTGCTTTATTGAAGAGGAAGTTGTCTATCATAGTTGATAGTTTGGTTGATCAGACAATGTTTCTTAGATTGCATAAATTTGGCTAAAGGTGCTCGAAGATAGGGTTTTAGCTTACACTCCCACAAAGAAGAGCATTGAAAAACAAATTAAATGCTATAGCTTGAAGTTACCTTATGCACATTTTTATTGAATAATTATTTAAAATGAGAGGAGTTGGTTTGGTAGTTTATTTTTCCATTATTAAGCTATTTGAAAATTATTAAATTTTTCCTTAGCTTTCTACAACTTTTCAAATGAATTCATAAAATAATTTTTTTTCTTCATTCTATAAGAAAGTCATGGTTATAACATTTAGTGGAATCATTGCTTTTCAAAATGTCCTTGATTTAGTACAAAGTTAGTATAATGAATTTGGATTCTATATTATTTCTTAGACATGTTGTAGGATAAAGTTATACATATATCTTTTCCAACATTCTGACTTTTTCACTGATTAATTTTCTTGGATTCAACAAAGTGATTTATTAATTTCCAAAACAATACAACTTCCAAAAGATTGATTTTATTTTTGCCAAAAGTGACCTCAAGCTATGATATTGGAAAGTGATTGTAGTGAGGTTTCTATAAATGTTTGTAGGTAGGGGTGCTTCGTGTTATAATTCTTTAGATACTATTTTGAGAGGGAAACAAGAATTTCCAATTAGATTATGGATTCTAGGACTTTGACTTTTGTTTTCACTTAAAGTAGTAAAGAAAGATGAAGAGAGTTCTCTTAATTGTTATAGTGAAAAAGCTAACTATTGCATAATTATGGACTTATTTGCATACCTAATACTAAACCAATTTTGTGTTTATAAGAACCTTAGGGTGACTTCAAATTATCATACAACAACCAATTTGATCTCCAAATTAATAAGAGTCACATTAAAAAATAGATATGAACTGCTTTCATCATCTCAAAGATTGCTCAATGTGTTTTGGTAAAGAGTACTAGAAAAGAGATACAGATTGCTTTTATCATCTCGAAGATGGCTTAGTGTGTTTTGGTAAAGAGTGTTGGTAATTAGATTGGCAATCTCAATTAACTAAGACAACATAAGCTTAAATATGCGGAGTAAGGGTCAATTTCCTCAGAGCTTTTGATGATGTTTGATTGTCTTTGATTGTATTTTATGATCTTGTCTATATTAATGATGTTTGATGATCTTTGATATATACAAGAAACAAGTTATCTCAGTAACACATTGTCATTATTTTGTATGTTGTGAAGTTATCCTTCAAGGTACTGATGCGGCAAATTACGCCCTGATGACCGGGGCACCTTCCCGGGAAGTCATCAGCTGCAATCTCATCCGTTGGAGGAAATATTATTCGTTGTGGATGCACATAGATTCCGTTAGGCTTTCGTCTCCAAGGGTGCAGTTACGTGTTGGTGGTTACGGTGAGGGACGGGGGAAGACAAGTAGGCTAGGTCGTCATGAAACAACTCTCTCTCTCTCTCTGGCAGAGAAGGGGCGTGATGTATGTCTGGATCAGTGGATTCGATTAATGAAAAATGATCTCTTCCTCCCAATTCAAAGCGTCCTTGCATTGAGTGACTCCGGCTAATTAATTGTGGTATTGTTTAATTGTCTTATCATTTTGGTTCCGTTGCTGGGACCCGAGAATTTGTCAAAGGGTGAGAGCCGAGTAACATCTGTGAGGGTGTGTGGTTTCATGAGTGTAATCGATAAGTGTGATCGCCGTCAGTGTGATGTCGAGTGTGGATAACTGAATCGTTTTTTTAAATTTTTCCGACTCCCACCATGAAGCCAGATTCGATCTCGGTGAAGTGATTCGTCAAATTTAAAGTCCCACTGTGACGGACTTCCACGCAAGTTTGGTCTCGGTCTCTTGATGGTTCAAAACTAAAATCTCGGTGATCCGCTCGAATTTTGAGTTCCGCTATCAGTCCGTGGAGGGTATTGGGAGCGATTTTGTGTGAGTGAGTGTCGATCGTGTGAGTGCGATCAAATGTCTATAAGTGCCAACTTACCCGGTTAGTCAGGGTTCGTTGTTGTATTCGAGAGCTTCTCCGTGTTCTTGAAACTCCTTCACGTATTCAGCACTGCATGCCGATAATCGATCGTACCGCATACGTGGGTCTGGAGTCGGAGTGATCTGAGTGTTGTCTGAGTGTTGTCTGAGTGGTCTGAGTGTTGGTGAGACTGCCTGCGACTCATTGTGGTCGATGCCGGAGTGATCAGGGAGTGTTGGATACGTGATTAGGGTTGGAATTTGAAATACTCGGTCCCACCGTCGATGTGATCAGTACCGTATAGAACGTAATTGATTAATGTCGTGATCAGCAAGAGGTGTTTTAGATTCCGTTACAGTCTTTGGGTTCGATCTTCGGGTTCGGAT
The DNA here is from genome assembly GCA_947034885.2 of Thuidium tamariscinum. Taxonomy (NCBI): domain Eukaryota; kingdom Viridiplantae; phylum Streptophyta; class Bryopsida; order Hypnales; family Thuidiaceae; genus Thuidium; species Thuidium tamariscinum. The sequence continues at coordinate 16,855,908 of OX344751.2, forward strand.
TCGATGAAATTGTCGATATATGAACAGTCGATATATTTGTAGGTTGATATAGGAGCATTCGAGGATTGATTATCTGGGGATATTGTTTGGGCATCAGTAGTCTCCCTGGTCATTGGCACGGAGATGAATGCATGCGCTCTTGATCGAGCTCTTGAATGCATGCGCTCTTGTTTTTCTGAACTAGTTATGATCTTCAGTGCATTGTCAGTTGAGCGCAAGATTTTGAATTCACGGTCATGTACATTGACTTGCTTGTGGAAATGAATGGGTCTTTCAGTAGGTGAATTATCGGTGGACTTGAAGAGCCGATCGTTTCCATTATTCGTAATGTTTGGCAATCCAACTCCAACATCCATTTCCGAGAGAATCGTTGCCATGCAAAATGTGTCTACCGTCTGTGCCTCGAGCAAGACCCTGCATTGAAGAAATACCTGTTTTGGTCGTCGTAACTGCGAATGAAGGAGAGGTGTTGGCTCATGAGAACATCGCCAATGGATTCGTGAATTTAACCGTGGAGACACTTGGAACAACGCAGCAGGTCCTCGAGGAAGTTGGACAGACTGCAGATTTGGAAATACGATCTTACGGAGTGGAGAACGTCCTTGCAAGCTACCTTGATACATTGCCCTAGTTCGATGGATGGTACCTACAACTTTACGAAGAAGTTGGATCGATTACCGAACCCTCCATTTTCTATCAGGAGCTTTAATTAATCATTCTTTGGCGGTGTCAATGCAAACTTGGCGTTTAAATTTTGATGGATCCAGTTCGAGGATTACCGGGTCGGGTGTTGGAGTGGTGTTGGAGAGTCTCGCAGGCGTAAGAGAAATTTTTCATCAGGATTTGGGGACGTGGTTGACGTGTAACGAGTCAGAGTATGCAGCTCTAATTACTGGCTTAGAGATAGCGAGGAGTCGAAATATTCGAAGGTTGCAGGTCCGCAGCGATTCTAAATTAGCCTGCCGGCAAGTATCCGGGAACTGGGAGGTGTGCGCCGATAATTTGCGCCCGTATCACGAGGCAGTCCAGCGGTTACAGCGGGATTTTGATTCATTCGAAATTGAGCACGTTCCGAGAAGCCAGAATTGGGAGGCTGACGCTGCAACTCGAAATGGTTGAATATGTACGATCAGGTTGAGTGGAGCAAGGAAGAGATATTGTCGCGTTACTTGAAAGGCATGTTGTGGGCGCGGTTTTTGAGTCATACGGAGGAGAAAAGCGATCAAGCCAGCAAACTTGGGTCCGATAATTCTAAGACAAAACGAACATCGAGCAGCATGGTGTCCATACCTGTTTTTGCTGGGAAGGAGGGGGAGGATCCTGAAAGGTTCTTAAAATAATATAAGCGCGCTTGCATGGCCAATGGAGATAGAACTGAAGCAAATTGGCTTGGCTTGGCTTGAGCAAATTGGCTTGGCTTGGAGACTCGTTGCTTCCAATTCACTTGGATGACACAGCATCTTTCTGGTACGATAGACAAACTTCTACAATTAAGTCTTCATGGATTAGCTTGACCACGGCCTTGATAGCGGAATTTCAAGAGCGTGAGAGTTATCAAAGCCTCCTTGGAACGTTGAGTCTGATCAAGCAGCAGCCTAGCGAGAGAGTCCGTCAATTCAGTGAAAGAGTTCGGGAACTCCAAGCTCGCATCCAGAGGAGTCTCAGTTTGTTGTCAAGCACGCAGATCGAGGAAGACCATGGATCTTCGAGAACTACCGTTGACAACATGCGTAGTATTGATGCCTTGGCTCTTCGAAGCTTCATCAACGGTCTAAAGCCGTCAATCCAAGAAATTGTGGCATGGAAAGAGCCATCTACCTTCGAAGTAGCTTTGGCATTGGCACAACGAAAGGAGCTGAATCTCAACAGTATTTTGCAACCACAAGTGATTACAGCTGCTTCGACGCCAATGGTTACGTAGTTGGTGGTGCCACAGCTGTCGCCGATGCTTACGCAAGCAGCTTCTAAAAAGACCAGTCAAGCTGAATCCAAGGATCCTGAGATTTCACAACTTGTTTCGGAGATGAGAGACCTCAAGTTATTTTTGTTGCAGAGTCAAGGAGGTAGCAGATCGAAAAGCCCAGGTGGAGATTCTTGGCCTAATCCGGCGAGGTCAGTGCAATTTATTACCTGCCACCAGTGCGGCCGAAAAGGTCATTATCATAGTGATTGTCCATATTTGGAGAAGGGGGTTGCCCCCTCGACTGTTAAGCTCGCTGAAGTGAATTTGCTACAGTTGGCCGGGAATGCACAAGAAATCGAGCTAGAATCGGAAGTCATGATGACCAAGAGAGAGCGCCCATTGAAGGACTTCGAGCAGCACATTAATAAGAAGTCAAGATCTGAGAAGAGAGCTTCCATTGGACGACCAAGAAGGAAGATTGGCATTGAAGATTTGCTCTTGAGTCGTGGCTAGCAAGAATATTCTCTCTTGCAGGATCTCGGATCCCAAACAGCCCATATAACGGTGGGCCAATTGGTGGCTAAATGCCCGTCGTTGCGCCGTGAGTTACGTCAAGGGATCAGCACCCGTCGTAACAGTTTGGTGGCAGAGGTGTGTGTCGCAGATAAAACCAGGGGTGATTGCAAATCTCTGCAAGTAGAAGCAACAGTAAATGGGCATCAACTACCTGACTGCTTGATTGATGGAGGTAGCGCTGTGAACGTGATGTCAAGCTGGTTCATGTACGAGGCCGATCTTAGACTTGACAAGTCATCCACCTTACGATTAAAAGTGGCCGACCCAAGGTGTGTTCGATCTCTAGGTACAATTCATCAAATACCGGTTATAGTGAATGGTGTTACAGTTAAAATAGATTTTCATGTCCTTGATATATCAACTGGTAAGGGCGGCTACCCTATGATCCTTGGAAGACCATGGCTTTGCCAAGTTCGCGCAGTCAATTATTGGGAAAAGGGACGCATGAAGATAGGTTCATCTTTTAATAGAATAAGCATTCAGGTGGTTCCTGAGGCAACGTCTAGCTCTTCAAACATCACCTCTGAAGGAGAATCGGATGGGACAGATGAGACATTGTGGAGTACTGATCCACCTACTGATTCGAGTGACGATAGCGACTCAGAAGCGGAACTCTATGCAATAGATGTCTTACCTCAAATGATCAGCCAATCTATGCCACATCTTGAAGATCCAAATGTCGTTCCAACAAGGAAGGAGTGTTTACTACAAATGGTCAAGTTCGGACCAACATTGACAAAGCAAGAGCGCATTCAATTGGAGGAGTTGGTCGTCAAGTATGCCGATCTTTTTGTAAGTAAACACTCGGATTTGCCTGCCATTACATTGGATGAACATCGGATAGAGCTTATCCCAGATGCAAAGCCTATTCGTGCAAGGCAAAAGAGGATGGCTCCAGATAAAATGGCTGTGCTGCGCGCAGAGTTGGATAGACTCTTAGAGGAAGGTTTTGTGACTGAAGTAAAGAATACCGAATGGGTATCCCCCGTCGTCATTGTGCCTAAAAAGGGCGGCAAGTGGAGAATTTGCGTTAATTACAAAGCTCTCAACCGATTCACTAAGAAGGATCGCCAGCCTTTGCCATATATAGATGAGCTGCTGGACAAAGTCACAAGACATGAAATGTATTCTTTTTGCGATGGTTATGCGGGTTACCATCAGGTGAAGGTTCACCCCGACAGCGTGCTGTATATAACTTTCACGACTCCCTGGGGTACGTACGCTTATCTTAGAATGCCCTTTGGGCTGTGTAATGCAAGGGGCACATTCCAAAGGCTTTAGCTCAAGATTTTTGGGCCATATATTGGGAAGTTTATTCGGGTTTATTTAGATGATTTTGCCATTTATGGGAAGCGAGACGAACATTTGAGCAGTGTGCAAGCTGCTTTTCAGAGATTAAGGGAGCATGGTTGTTCGTTGAGCCCGGAGAAGTGCAAGCTGGGTTTTGAAGAGGGCCATTTGCTGGGGCATATCATCTCGTGCCACGGAATTAAAATGGACCCAAGCAAGGTGCAGTGGATCGTGGAGATGAAACCACTTGCCACACGTGAGCAAGTGTCCCGCTTGTGGGGCATGACAATTTACCACAGCAGGTTCATCCCGAATTTGGCTAGCGTGGGAATACCGATTAGCTCTCTTATCAGCAAGGTCAAGTGCTTTGTCTAGGGGGAGGAGCAAGACCAAGCTTTTAATTATATAAAGGAACATCTTGCCGGTTTTCCTATTGTAAAAGGCCCGGATTGGGCAAAGCGTTTTATTATTAACTCCTCGCCTGGTGAGCATGCTATGGCAGCGGTTTTAATTCAAAACGATGCCTCGGGTAGGGCACATCCGATTTATTACGCAAGTCGGCTCCTCACAGCTTGTGAGCAAAGATACTCGACGTCGGAAAAGCAAGCCGTTGCGTTGTTATACGCTTGCAATAAGTTCAAACATTACCTGATGGCGAGTTCATTCTCCACGTTGGTGCAGAGCGAGACTGATTGCTTGAAGGAGGTCGTGCAGCAACCCAACCCCAAAGGTCGTACCGCACGCTTGATGGTTGCTTTGCAGGCTTTTGACTTGGAGATAAAGCCAGCGAAGGGAGCACGAGCAAAGCATGCCACTATGCTGTTAGAGCTTGGTGATCATTCACATGAGGATGTCGGAATTATTTCCAAAGACTCGGAGTGTTTCGCCATTGGAATAGCTTCAAACTCACAGGATTTCGGCTACAACGAGGTGATTGCGTACCTGAGGGAGTTGAGTCTTCCAGAGCAGAGCAGCGCGCAACAACGACGAAATATTCGAAGGAGGAGTGTTCCGTATACCATGGTGGGAGAAGAACTTTATCACGCGGGCAAGGACGGAGTCCTAAGGAGGGCAATTACATTAGAAGAATCTCAGGAGGTCTTGCGATAGTCTCACGAGGGAGTTTGTGGTGGGCATTTTGCCACAGACATCACAGCTAGGAAAATTCTCCAGGTAGGTTATTTCTGGCCCACATTATTTGTAGATTGTAATAAGCATTGTCGGAGTTGCACGCAGTGCCAGGCTTATAGGAAGAGGCTAAAGCCTTACACTGAGTTGCATCCAATTTTCCCTACTGGCGCCTTCGAGAAATGGGGCGTGGATTTCGTGGGCCCTTTACCCCAAACAGCGAGGCGCAAGGAGTATCTCATCGTGGCTACTAACTATCTGACGAAATGGGCTGAAGTCGCAGCTACCAAGAGCTGCAATCAGAAAGCTGCTGTCGAATTCATGTTCAACCAGATTATTTGTCGTTACGGTTGCCCCCTAGAAATTGTGACCGATCAAGGTACGCATTTTGCAAATGAACTGGTCACTGAACTATTGAAGAGGATGTTTGTAAAACACCGCAGGTCTAGCCCTTATTATCCGCAAGCCAACGGGCTAGTTGAGAAAACCAACGGAATCTTAACCGGCATTCTTGGGAAAGTGATAGCGGAGAACCAGAGGGAATGGGATTTGCATGTCGGAGAAGTTCTATGGGCCTACAGGACGGCGCATAAGACAGCGACCAGTTTTACTCCGTTCCAGCTAGCTTTTGGCTTCGAAGCCACAATGCCCGTCGAACTGGAGCTTCCTTCCTTGAGGTTAGCAGTGCGCCATAAGTTAGACGATGCAGAGTCCATCCAAAGTTGAATTCTGTTGTTAGAAAAGTTGGACGAAGTGAGACGAAGAGCCTTGCAAAACTACGAAACTTTACAACGACGGAGGAAAGAAAAGCATGATTTGGCAAAAAGGACCATCAAGTTCCATCGTGGAGACCTGGTGATGTTAGTGGATCAATGGTTACTTAAACAGCACGGGCAGAAGTTTCGTCCCAAGTGGCAAGGCCCCTTTGTGGTTCATCAAGCAAGTGACAACGGATCATACAAGCTAAGTACTCCCGATGGAATCATTCTACGTAAATGGTACAATGGATCGAAGCTGAAGATATATCGCTGCCGCAGCGAGCAATCCCAGTTTGCTGTTCCAGCTCCTAAGTCTGGGGAAGAAATGATGCGGCAAATTACGCCCTGATGACCGGGGCACCTTCCCGGGAAGTCATCAGCTGCAATCTCATTCGTTGGAGGAAATATTATTCGTTGTGGATGCACAGAGATTCCGTTAGACTTTCGTTTCCAAGGGGTGCAGTTACGTGCTGGTGGTTACGGTGAGGGACGGGGGAAGACAAGTAGGCTAGGTCGTCATGAAACAACTCTCTCTCTCTTCGGCAGAGAAGGGGCGTGATGTATGTTTGGATTAGTGGATCCGATTAATGAAAAATGATCTCTTCCTCCCAATTCAAAGCGTCCTTGCATTGAGTGACTCCGGCTAATTAATTGTGGTATCGTTTAATTGTCGTATCAGTACCATGAAGATGATGTATTGTTGGTGTATCTACAAGCAAAGTATAATGTATTTACATTTCTTTTTTGCTCATTTGCAAATGTATTATAGTATTTTAGATATGGGTAGTTACACAACCAAGAAACAAAATTCTATGAACTTAGAAGAATATGGTAAGAGAAAAGAGGAGTCAATGGAGAGCCATTTTGGATGAAGAAGGTGTGACACCCCTTTCCGCTTTTTGGAACATGGAGAATCAATTCTCAAAGAATGTGCTGTCTAGAAAGCTAGATGGGAGCTTCGTACAACTAACCAAATAAATAAAAAATTGAGGATTTTTCTTTTAGAACATTTAAAGAATGTTTCTTTATCTTTAGAGGAAAAGAGATAAAAGTTTGAATTTCTAAAGAATCTGTGCCCTACTTGCTACAAACAACCAATGAGAAAATACTAAGTGTGCATTCTCCAAGAATTGCAACCGAAACACATGGTGTGACTACCCCTAATAGTAGTAGTCACACTTCCTTCGAGAAGCAAAATTATGTGAAGTTAGAGAATTCGGTGAGAAAAAAGAGGAGCCAATGGTGAGCCATTTTGTGTGAAGGAGCCGTGTACTTCCCTTTTTGCTATTTGGAGCATTTTTAATAGAATTGGAGAGTGTCATAGCTTGATGGAAGCTCCATAAACCATGCACAACCAACTAAATTGAAAAATTCATCGAGAAATTTCTCTCAAGTGTTGTTTCTTCACTTCTAGAGGAGAAGAAATGGCTCTCTCAATTCTTAAGGAATTCTAAAACTGAAAGCCATGAACAACCAAACACAGTGTCACATGTCTCAATTCTTTGAGAATTGAACTCAAGTTGAAGAAAGTGTAACTACCCCTAATGTAATATAAGATTGAAAAATGTCATGTAATAAAGTAGAACCACCCATAACCAACCAACACCCTATAGCCAACCTGTAGATTGATGTATTTCCAACCAAGGCTAAAATGTTTTTTTTTCTCCTTTTTAGAGTTGGAACTAAAAGATCATGACTTATGTCCCAAAGTAGTGCACAAAAAAATTGAAAGTACTAAGTGGAAAAATAGTTTTCGGAATGATTGAAATTAGAAGAGTGTAGAGATTGGCAATGGGTCTGGCGCACTTTTTACCTTCCAAAATTCTTTGTGATTTCAATTCATGTGATAAAATTACCAAAGTTTTTGCAATTCCCATCATTTCTATCATTGCACTTCTAGAAATATTTGCTTTGGCTTACACTATACAAGATCATCTCTAGAATATCTTTAATGATTGATTACAGGTGGTTCTACCTTATCAAAATGTTCCCGAAATTTCAAAAGATTTTCTGCTGAAGCCTCCCGCCAACTGAGCTCTTCAAGAATACTCCGTAAGAAGAAGCCTTCACGAATCGTCGTCATGCTTCCAGTTGCGGTGACCGAAACCTCTCCGCCGCCGAGATCGATACAGCGCTCGTCTCTTGGAAGAGGCAGTTGTGCGCAGAGCCGTCCTTGGAAAGGACACGGTTGATGTGGTGGAGCATGATCTTGTGCAGGGGCTCGTTCTGCAGAGTCAGATACTCCGGCATGGTCGCCTTGTGCATGGAGTATTTCTTCGCTCCGTGCTCGGTGATGGCTATGGCGTTGTCGTTCTGGAAGATGGTGCGGAAGACGAAGATGTGGAGGAGCGTGGCGCAGAAAAGACCAAACACGATTGCCGTGGCCGTTAGGGAGAGGAGAATGGCCAGGGTTCTTGAGATCCATGACGGAGTGGCGTTGCAGTAGGCGGTGGCGGCTATGGCAGCTCCCGTCATTGGAAATGTATACGCCCACCAGGACAAGGTAAATCTGCGCGAATTATGATTGATGAGGACAACTAGCTTTAAGCTTGAATCCAAAACTGAGTTGTAAGAAATTCTTAGGTATTGAAAATTGGAATATCGCCGTTCTCATAATTCTTTGTCATTGATTGCCTCACTCTGCATTACTTTCAATTCGACGGTAAGAGATTCTGTTCTTAGGCTGTGAGTACACATAGAAGGATTGAAAAAACGTCCAAGAACGTTCGAATTGTTTTTTGAATTAGAAGCCGGAGAAGGAGGATTTCCTTGTTTTACCGTAACGATGAGTAGTCCTGAACACATTGGATTGAGATTGGGATTGGGAAATTAAGCGTAGGATGTGCGAGAGAAGTAAGTCCAGAGTTGAATCGGAAGTAATCATTCAGATAATTGAAAACCAAATTATCCATTTCTCACAACTTTTCGATTGCGTTCTTGATTGTTTTACATTTGGTTTTGAAAATTTCTGGTTTCAATTAATATCCGTAAGCAGTAAGTATGCATAGAAAGATTGAAAAGTATAAAAGACTGTTCAAATGATCGTTGAATTAGAAACCGGTGAGTGAGGACATTCCAATTTCCTGTAACGATGAAAAACTCAGAGCGGAGGGACCGAGAAATTGACTGACCTGATGCCGCGGAAGAAGTTGATGCGGACGACGAGCGAGGTGTACAAGAAGAGAGCGATGAAGAACATCACTCGGGAGACATATCCAAACTCCCCCGTGATGAACGACCATGCCACACTCCCGGTGCTTGGGGCGGCCACGAAGAGGAAGAACACCGGGTGCAGATCTTTCGGCAGCTTCTCGTTGCTCGGGAGGCGTTGGTAGAGTGTGACAAAGAGCACGAGGTAGTGTGCGAGACCTACTGACCAAAAAAATATAGCTGGCTCCTTCCACTTCACAATGGCCGCGAGAAGCGATCCTACGAAGTTCCCGACTATGGACAAGTGCGTGGAGGGGTTGGCCACTTTGGAAAGCCTCCTCATCCCGCCGGAGAGCCATTGACCGTAAAGCTTGAGTTCCAGGATGATGACGGGGCTCATGAAGCAGCAAAAGACGGCGGGGTGGACCGAATGGGAAATGGAGGGCGGTAAACCTATGGCCAGAAACATGCCTGCAATCCACGGTGCAAAGAAGAAGTTGATGCGCACGGGATGGAAGTACTCTCGCCTCACTGCCTCGAAAAAGAAGAAAACCTTGCATATGTACGTGGTGGAAATGATGAGCAGGGACAAGAGCGCTATGCTCCAGAGAAAGAGGTTGATTTCTTCAGGAATGTGCAGGATTTTGAGCGCTGGGGACTGGTGAAGCCTTTTCCAGAGAATGCTCTGACTGCCCAATCCTAGACATACTCCGAAACAATTCAAGGGGAAGCGCAGCAAGAACGGCCATAACTCATCCGTGGGCAGCATCAGCACTTCATGATCCTGCAAAGCATGTCAACATTGTGTGAAACGTCCTACAACGTAACTGATAAATTCCTCGTCTACATAGCACGATACTAGCATGGTGATGACTGTCGCCTCTTTCAAGATTCACAAATGAGGTTACTGATTGTGTAGACACAACATAGCTGTCTATTCTGCCGGAGAACATACTTGCATACTTGCATCCCCGAGACAGTCTTCCATTCTTGGGGATGCTGAATGTGGAGCTGGTGATCCATGTCTAGCAGGAGGCACACTCAGGGCTCCGACTTTCGGTGAGCCTACAAACTTCCTAACTCTCCTCACTCGCTCAAGAACGTTGGGATTCTTGTCTTTGGAACTAATGTCCGTTCACAGAGAACATGGGAGTTTACAAGTATTGGTGGCCATATAAACTTTTAGCAGTGTGTCATTATGAGAAAACATCATGTGCACCCACTGGATGTACCGTAGAAAGCTTGAGTTTGTGCTGGTAGGAGACTAACTCAGAGAAAGGACACCGCAAAGATACGTGTAATCAATGCTTTTAAATTATCAAGCATTCCTCTTCCTTTCCTTTTTTTCTGCAGACTTACATTCTTCTGAAGGTCTCATTGTTCATACCTTCCTATTGGACTCTTCAATCGTTATTGGTTTAGACGAAATCACACATTATCAACCCTATCCGAAAGACTTATCAAAATATGATGATAAAGATGCAGGAAGTCGTCACGAACACGAATCTCGTCCAATTCTGGACCGCGGAGCGCATCGAAGTAGCGACCAGGCTTAATGACTGGTGGAGATTCATCTTCCTCGTCTTCATCAGATGTCGCTGCAATGCCCTCCCGTTCTTGAACAGACGTCCTTCGCACAGTAGAACTTTGCCTGCGGGCACCGGAGACATTTTCCAAACATCGTTTTAGGCTATGAAGCAACCTCCTACGCCATACTGAAATATACGTACGGTAAGAAAACGGGACCGCACTCAGAAGCTAATTTCATCCGGAAGCACATTCATTACCATTACATGTGGGACTTGTTAGGCTTGCGTAAATTGAGCCTAGAGGACGTGCAGTATTCAGTTATATTCAAAATTCATGAATGTAGGACTAAAGAAATTTCAAGAGCAAGTATATTTATCGTACTCAAGCTACAATAATTCTGTAGACACCAATCCATTCGTACTTCATTTCATCTGAAACCCTGTGTGTTGAGAAGACAACTACTCAAGTCACAGTGCATATAAACCCAGTGCAGACAAGAATTGTATCCTTATTTGTATGGGCTTCATCTTCCTTAACATGGCACATTTTAAAGTACCACAATTGTGAGATTTGCTTGTGCAGACTCTAAAAGGCGACAATCTCTGGCAATTATGCCAAAGAAGCACATAAGACAATTTGTACCATAAACAGAATAACAGATCGAACATATATGGTAAATTCATTCTAGAACCCATTCTCTGAAGGTAGCGAAGCTGTAGTACCTGTCGTAACGAGCAGGTCGCATTCGAAACTTGTCATACGATGCTCGATTCTTTGCAGCCCTATTCTGGTCATTAGCCTCTGTCTGTAACCCGTTTCCAAGAAAATCTGTAAAATTCTGTGCGCTAAACTGACTTGCAGGAGGAGGTGATGCACTCAATGCCGGTCTCGAGGTTTCTGGGGTCAGCAAGTAGGCTGGCTTGCACTCAGGCTGGGACAAAGTCGAACTTGAAGTCCAATCCTTCACTGGAATAAAAACCTCTGTAGCAGAACGTAGAATGTGAACCTCCGGAGCTGAATGCTGACTTTCTAGGTAAGTTTTAGCCATACACTGCCGCGTTTCGTCGTGCAAAATAGAGAAGTTTGGCAGTTGAAAGACCCCGTCATGTTGACTTCCACTGCTACTGCCACTAGAAACCCTTTCCAACGTTGTCATAATCTTTGCTTGTGTGCTCTAGCTGGAAGAACACTCCACTAATTACTGCAGCATTGAAAACATGAGAAGATTAGCAACTAACACAAGCATAAATCTCAAAAAACGTTCTCATGACTGTTTCTCTAATGAATAATCTGTAGTTTGGATTCGAAGACAACTACGGTGATGCCATACTAAGCTTTCAAGTGGTCCCAACACTAAAGTTCACCTCTAGACAGAGAATTGAATTCAACAACCGAAGTAGCTTACACTCAGTTTCAAAAATTTGCAATTGATGCATCGAGACCTCTGTTCTCTTTTGTGTCCAAATACAAAGAACTTAGCAACTTATGGAATGGCTAACAGTTGCAGAAATCAAAAGACGTCAACTGCTTCAAGACGAAAAGCTCTTCAAACCACTAACACTTCTAGGGTTTCATCCGTGGGGCCCTTTAGTACTTCAAGAACTGGAGCATCGTTTTGTTTTTGTTTTTGTTTTTTTTGAACAAAAGGGGCAAGCCCTCGGAGCGTCGTTTAAGACGATGGTCGCCAAGACTTCTCGGCATTGATGATTATTGTTATTAAATGAAGAACACTACTTTACCAAACAGAGGAATGTACTATTGATACCTTCATTTGTCGTTGAAGCTTGGTAAGCTATTGTAGTGGCATCAAAGACATCAAGCAAGTGGGAGGTTTCGAAAAATGCGCCAAAATTCACCAGAGGATTCAACGACGGTACATTAATTACTCCCTCATTGTCATCCTTCCCAGTTCGCATTCCATTATCTATTGCCTCTCCAGGAGACTCCAACCACGATGACTCCCATAGGAAGGCAATTGAATTTTCAGCAAATATATATGTAATGTATTGTAGATATATATGCCTGGTGGGTGGCTAGACGGCTCAACTAAAAGATTGCTGCGTTTGCTTGCAGCGTACCGCGTAGAAGGTTTCTGGAATCAAACAACTTGCAGCTTTCTAGTACCCGAACTAGTACCCGAATGAGGTCAAGCTGTCGCCTACCAATCGGTACCATGAGCTTCAATACTCCATGTCTGTTAGCTGCAAAACAAATTTCTTCCAGGTATGTACAAATATTCGCTAGCTAGACTCAGCTATAGTCGAAGTGCACAGAAGAACAAAATTGTGGCAATAACTTAGCGGAAGAGTCAAATGTATAGTATGCATGCCATGTGCGAACTACCTTCACCTGAAGCTCTGCCAATTGTTTCTGGTCAGAACTTGAAAGTTAATGTACAAAGGCTTGATGTGAATGGGCTACCAAGCTGAACATGAAGGAATTGCAAGTGAGCTCGAACGGTGAAGCTTCCGGAGAATCCGTGAATAAGTAACACAATTAGCAAAGATCGGTGACGTGAGCCAAATTTAGGTTCGGAATTACCGGATTGTGCTACGCCATGTGGCAGAAGCCGGAGGAGGAATATTATTCCTGGAGTTCTGAAAATTACAGGTTGGAATTAGTTTTTTTTTCATTTATTTTAGGCAGTGCAGAAAGCAACATAGAGTGATGAAGTTATTTACATCCAAGAAATGGATGAAATCAACAATCTATTGTATGGATGAACGATTATTCATTCATCTGAAATAGTGTACATAGAGCCCAAGATTTGGTAGTATCTGGTAATTTCATCCACCAGGTAGGCAAGAATGTTTACCAAATATTTACTACTAAAAATTGTGCATTACTTTTTAGCAAAACTTTGTTCTAAAAATAACTTATGTTGGAATTGAAGTTCTTATGGCATGTGCTAGTATGGGGATTATTGTTGACCTCTTGACCTTATAATGTTTGGATCTTTTTTTTAGAATTTGCAATTTTTTTCTTATAAAGTAGACATGCCCATTTCTAAGAGCTTCTCCAAAAGCAAGCCTTAAAACTTATTAAAAAAAATTAGTAGATGATGATGTCAAAATGTGCAATCTATATACATGAAAGTTAGGGGATAAGTTTTGAAATCTACAAGTCTAAAATTTAAAAAATTATAATTACTTCGTATGATATCCAAAATGTACTCAACAAGGTTTTAGAATCTTCTCCAAATGGCTAATAAGATCCAAAAGCATTTATAACAATTTATTAGTATAACTAGCTATTTTAGATGGTTAAAATGCCCAAGAAAATGTTCTAGTTTTCTTCATGTACTTTATTTATTTTGATTTTATCAAATTGGTTATAAAAAGAAGTTGTTTTTCAAAGATTTAAGAATCCCTTTGGATGAATGAAAGGATTATTCAGAAGCAAATTGGACAAAAACATTGTGTCAAAGTGCTATTTCAAAAAAAATTCAAAAAGTACATGTTGAATTTAAAACCAAGTGCAATCTAGTATTAGAAGCAAATTAGGGGCAAACTAGAGGGTGTCATTTTATGACTTCTAGTTAATCCCTAATGCAAGTGGGAATCACAATGTGGTATACTATTTTTTATTCCTTCATTGCAAAGTTGAATACAAGAAATTCATTCACAATTCTTTGTTTATACAAAAATTATGCAAACTTCATAATATGTTCTCCTATCATTCTTGTAAGGTTGTAAAAAAAAATTAGCTCTATATGACTTGTTATATTAAAATAAATACAACTTGTATTTTATGGTCGTCTTTATAAGATCATTGTTTAAATATAAACAACCTCCTTTAGGAATTGAATAGAAGCTAAGTACATTGGACTTTAGAAATATAATTTTAGTTTTAAAACTTTGGTGTGTTGAAGTCGCTATTCATTCTCTAAAGTATATGTTTTGAGAATTTAGTGAAGAATTTGTATCATTGTGGAGTATTTATATCCCTATGAGTTAAATCAATATTAATTAGATCTATATATGAAAGATAGAGGGTAAGAGATGAAAATTAAGTAATGTCTTGTTGCATTTAAACTTGTAAATATGAGCATCATTGAAAATTCAATGAATGGAAATTTCCTTTTACTACTTAAAATGATTTATTGCATTTGGGGTCAAGTTTTAAGAATATAATTTTGACTGGAATTATTAAAACTTTTATGAAGAATCATAGATTTAAGATTTTTTCAATCTTTCAAGCCAAAATAGTTTTTGAAATAAACAAATTTGTGTTTAGAGATTTACATTATTTTTATTTCAATTTCTTCAAACTTTCAAATTGAAACAAAGAGTTTTTTTCAAATGAAAAAATAGTTCTCTTATACTCTAGATCCCTCCCTACAAGAGAACACGGTTGCTAGTATATGAGCATAGAAAGTGTGAGCCTATGAGCTTAGAATTCTACACACCTATAGTATGGGTGTCTATATTATAGACACGTCAATGATTATAGTGTCTTTATGTTCTAAACACCTATATTATAGGTGTTTATATTATAAACACCTTCAATGAGTGTAGGATACTTTTTTATACTTAGGCTCAAGGCTCTTAGGCTTACACTTCTATGCTTGCATACTAGCATCATTACTAGAACATTGAATATTTTATTTTAGTATCATACAATAAATAGTATTGTATATTAAGATATCTTTTCTAGCTTTTTATTTATACACAGAATACCATGTATAGATGTACTCCTTTTTTTGACAAAATTTAGAATAGTAGTGAAAGTATCAACCTAAACTAATTTAATAAAATATCAAACTAATATGTTGATACTAATGCCAATGACATTGTGGAGGTGACAACACACCTAGAGACACTATTTAATTAACTACATAAAAAGGTGGTGGATGAAATTGTGGAACCGTGCTTACATTGGAGTTTCTAAAGAAGAAATGATGCATTCAAAAGTTGTTGTTTTTCAAAGATTTTAGGAGCTCCAAACTTGTAGTAAATTAGATTAATTATAGATACATAATTTGGGCCCATTGAATATATTGCTAAAATTATTATTAGAATTTGTCCTAAGCCTTGATAACAAGCATTAGTAGCTACATGTTTGTCATTTGTAGGTATTTCAAACTTGATTTGTGAGCTAAGAAAGCTATTGCTAAGGTTGATTTACTTCCCTTCTTCAATACTTCATTGGACTAGGTCTTCACTAGATTGTATATTTTCAAAATTAGAAATTAGGAACTAGACTAAAGCACATTTGCAAGCTAAGCTTTGGTACTTCGAGTGCATCGAAGGATTTACACCAAACCTTTTTTTTTTTGCACCATAAGGCTAAAATTGCACCATTTCATAATAAATATCTACCTTTCAATGTCAAACAAAGGTAAGATTTTTTTGCCAAAATTTTCCATATCTATTAAATTTGCAGATAAAGTTGCCAAATTTGAATCAAAAAGTGCATGAATATGATTGAAAAGTGTTTATTGGTTCAAAAGATGGATGAATGCAAAAATACACTCCTATACCCAATTTTAAGTGATTGCCATCCTAAGTCTCTCTAAGAAAGTAAAAAAGGATTGGTTTATTCCATCTAAAGAATTGGTTTTATTCAATCCTTTAAAGGAAGTGCAATCATCAATTCTAAATTTGGTAAATTTTCCAAGTTAATTGCTAAAGCAAAAGCAATTGTAATGAAGAGACAAAAAACATTGGATAAAAATTAAAGATAATAAAGTAGAGAGAAGTTAAAAAGCAAGAAAGAAGTTGATGAAATCAAATAGAAGAAGCAAACCAATGTACAAAGAAGTTTGAAGGCAAGTGAAAGGATAAAAAGAATGAGGCATAGATAGTAGTGCCCAAATATACAACTAAAAAGGATGACATGAAATACATATCTCCTAGTTTCTCTCACTCAAAGGAGGCTTTTTTGGGCAAGAGATAGTCCAGTTTGTTTTTATTTGTATGTAATATTGTAATGTAGTGTCATTTTTCTTTATTGAGTATTTGCAATCATTCTTTTCATTAGAATATATTTAAGGTGATTAGCGATTAGTTGTTTGATACAATTAGAGTGCATTGTTGAAAATTTGTAAACATATTTGTTTTGCTATAGTACATTCATCCAAATATATTGTACTTTAGTTTTTAGTAACCATAAAAATGGTTTGAAAGAGAAAAAAAAAGAATTAAGAAATAAAGGAAAAAAAAATCAAGCAAAAATTGTACAACAATAATTAGTTTTAATTTTTATATCTAATACATGCTAAAAAGTTGGACTCAAAAGTGAAATTTAACCCTTGAAGGATTGTTGTCTCTTCAAAGAACAAAATGGATTTTAGATAGGTTTCTATGACCTCAATTTTTGGTGAAGCTTTTTGAAACTTTATCATAAGAGAGAGAAACTAATTAGCTTTATCGGAATGTAATTTTTATTTCAAATGGCACTTAACCCCTCATCGCCAGGAGTCCAATTGTGCTAAAAAAATTGTTTATTTTTCAAGTTGCATAAGTTTATATGTGACTAAGCTATAAAGATCTTAACTGTACAATCTTGTAGTGTGCACGTTGTAGATGACGTGGTTAAAATTTGAAGTCATTTGACTACATAGATTGAGAGATTATAATGTTTTAGTGTTGAAAAAAGATGCTGAAAATTTTCTGAAAACACATTTGGAGGTCAAATTTGATTTCAAAACCTACTCAAATGTAAAAACTTTGAACTAGAAAATATTCCAAAATGTACATATAAACACATTGGTGAAAAAAAAATTCATTGAATTGACTCATTGTATTTGCAAAATGACTTTGAAATGTCAAAAAAATAACAAAAAAGTGTGCACAAAATACATCTACAAGTGAACCTCCTTCTACTGAAATGCTTCTCAGTCACTCATAATTTCTTGAATTGATATGAAATTTTAGTCACACAAACTAGATTAGAATACGCAACTTTTCCAGAAAAATATTATCAAAAACTAACATTGTATGAGGAAGAAACAAGCCACCAAAGTCCATTGTAATCCAAAAATGTTAGGTTTTTGAACTTTGAATCAGGGTTGTTCTGTCAGACAGCGCGACATCGGGACATTGAGACGTCATGCAACGTCTAGTAGACCTTCCGCGACGTCCCAAAAAGTCAAATTTACCTTTGACTTTAAAAAAATTACCACACGGTAAATAATGCCATCTGGATGCCTGGATGCCATGTGGCATCCACGTGTTACATTTTAGGGCGCATGCAGATCTAATAAAGATGTGCGACTATGGGTAGGGGCGACCTCGGGTAAGGGCAACCTTGGGTAAGGGCGACCTCTTTCTTTCTTTTTTTTCTTTTTTTTAATTTATTAATTTTTTTTTAACACATGGAAAAATTCCATTGCAAAAAAAAGAAAGCAACCTCTTCTATTGCAAATTAAATTTGTTACACTTATCTTAAAATACAAAAAGAATAAATTATGATGTAACAATAAAATCTTCTACTTCACTTGTCTAAGATCATGTGGTAAAATTTTCATGAGGTATGACCATACAAGGGCAATTGCATGAAAGATTTGTACTATTTTCCATCACATGTCTCATGCTGATCTGTTTTTTGACCATAACTTTTTCATTTTTGCTCCAAATGACTCAAGATTTCTAGAAAGGGTACTCATAACTATCATACAGCTTACATGAATTTTTGATAATTTTCAAAAATATTTTAATATAAAAATAGTACTAGTGATTGAATGTCACATATGACAATTTGGAGGTTTTTAGTACTATGGAATACCTTTATTTAATGATTTTGAGATGAAATTTGGATGAGATGGTCTTCTAATAGATTTCTAGCTTTCCACAAAAGGATTTTCAAAAATAGTTAATTTTATGTCATGTGGAGGTCTACAAAGAGAGCTTCATTTTGCTTGTATTTTGAAACATATAAAATATTATTTTGGTAGGTTTTTTGGTGAATGACCATCTCCATAAAGTTTTTACAAATTGAAACTTTTTATTTTTTTTATTTACTTATTTTTATTATTTTTCCCTAATTAAAACATGAAGGTATGTATTTTCTTGAGGTATGGCACTTTTCCAGTTCTCCTATTTAGAAAATTTTCCTATACAATTCTTTTTGTAGTTACCTTTGTCTTAAAGGTATATATATATAAGTCATATTTTTTCTTAAATTTAAAAATTATTTTTATAATTAAATAGTACTCCAGAAAAAGTCAGGAGTACTATTGCAAAATGCAACAAATAGTACAAGTCTTTCTTGCAATCACCCACAAATTAGAAGATATTTGCATTCAAAGTTGGAAAAATAAAATTTTGAATGTTGGCCTACAATTTCAATGACTTTGACCACTATTTGTGGAAAATTTATGCACTATAAACTTTGTTTTTTATGTTGAATTACTCCTAAGAGCCCAAGGGGTTAGGACAAAATACAAATGTGATAAAATACAAGTTCTATAATTTTTTTGAAGTTAGCATCAAAGAAGATTATGTGAAGCACAAAAAATAGAAAGTATCTATATAGGTAGAGTTATGAAGTTATTTTTAGATTATCTTCAAATGAATTTTGAAGATATAACTTCAAAAAAATCACCAAAAATACAATTTTCATCTTAAATAGCACTTGAAGTTTTATTTGAATTAGTCAAAACTATGGTTTCTATTGATTTGTGAAAAAATGAAAAAGGTCTAGTAATGAGAGCATCAACACTTTCTCCAAATATTAAGTTTTTCAACACTATATAATTCTAAACACTTCATGCTATTTTTCTAATAATTTCTTTTTTGGCCATATTGATCTTAATTAGTTTTGAATGTGAATGTTGAAAGACAATCTATTTTTTCTTAAAGTGAAGCAAAAAGAAATTATGCTCAAAAATTATATCCAAAGTAAAGCAACAACCAAAAATGGTTGCTTGACTACTTAGGGGTTAACAAATTGTTAAATAGAAATAGGTTGAACAAAAAAATAAATTATTAATAGTTCTAAGATGGAATTGAAAAATGCAAATTCTAATTGTGTAATTCTTCTAGGAAGAAAATTTAACCTTGACAAACAATTTTTTAGAAAATTTGTGAAAATTGCATTCAAAATGAAATCTAATACATTATTTTTTCAAAAAGTTTCTATAATTGCTCAAAAAACAAGATTGTCTATAATTTTTTATCTTTAGTCCAAATACAATGAATCATAGCTTTAGACAAGGGGATTCTTGATCCTTACAAATTATATTTTAATTTCATTTTTATAAATTTTTTCACACAATAATTTAGGAATGAACAAATGAGAGTAAATTTTATGACAAAAATTACAAAATATTTGCACAAGAAAATTCAAATTTGAGATTCTATGCATAGACCTCAACACCTTGTCACCTTGTATATAAAATATTCAATATTCTTTTAAATGGCACATCATAAAAGAACGAGTTAATTCATTTACATTACTTTTTGAAATTTAGAGGCATGCAATGTGGCTTAAGAATTTATGCTAATATAATAATATCATGTCTTATTACAGAACAATAGATGGGGGAAACTACTTTCAGGGGCTTCATCAACCATGGATTATCCATAACCAAGTTCACCAACTATCCACTTGCCAATTGCTTCTTTAGATCAATACACTCAACTTTGTCATTAAGCACCCTAGTGTTGATGCGTTTTCAAATACTTCACTGTTGTATTTTTTCATATTATTAATTAATTTTCATTAATTCGGCAAATTTTCTAATAAAATACAAAATAGATTCCATTGTATATTTATACTTTGCTTGCATTCTTACTAGACTCTTCTTTAAATGTTGTCACCTATTCACAAAGAATAATTCTAGAGGCATCTACTAACAGTTCTTCAACTTTTTTTCCATAGTAGGATATTTGGAATGAATCTTGGGGGATAAAAAAATGATATCAAAGTACATAAAGTCAACCCACATAGTTCCCTAATGCATCTTTTTTTTAGGGTTTCTTTTAGTCATTCTTAAATGACATTAAAAGTTTTAACTAAACAACCAAATTGTTTATTTTTAATGCATAATTGCAAGAAAGAGCTTACAAATCATAATAAAGATTTATGCACTATATAGAGGGATGATTTGAAGAACAAGGGCAATTTTAGAACACTTGACTTCTTAATCCCTAAAGGACCAAGGCCTTTTTCTTACAAAAAAATACTTAAACTCTCATTTTTATAGCAAAGAGAAGAAAAATTTGAAAATTTGTTTTTTTTCGGCATCTAACCTTAGAATCTTATACCTAACTAGTACAAAAATTTGTTGAAAAAATTTCAAAAATTTCAAAAGTTTTGACCACATAAATTTCAAGATATGGGTGTTTAAACTTTAAAGTGAAATAAACAAGTTTTGCAACATTGCAAGACTTGGTTGTTTGACTTTGAATCTTTTTAACCCCAAAATGACAAAGAGGACACTTTTTGTCCTCACAGAGTTTCAAGTGTAATTCAAAGTGCCGTAACTTTTGCATCCAAGGTCTAAATTCAATGAAACAAATCAATCCAAGTTATAATAAAGTTTTGGTGGCCAATCGAACTTTACAGCTCAATTTGATTTCACCAAACTGCATTTTAGGGCTGCAACTTCGGGGGCTTGTATCTACTTCATCTAATGTTTGCTTTCAGTAAAATTTGATGGGTTTTGTTTCCCTTGAAGTCTACTTATTGTGATAAAATTTTCATATCAATCCAAGTTGTTTTGAATGTTTTGGAGCGATTCAAAGTTCAACATCCTGCCATTATTCGAGTACAATGAACTTTGGCGGGTTGTTTCTTCTTCATACAAAGGCCATTTTCAATAATTCTTTTTGGAAAAGTTGCACATAATAGTCTTGTTTGTGTAGCTAAAATTTCATGCTAATCCAAAAATTAACGAGTGAATGAGAAGCATTCTAGTAGAAGGAGGTTCTACTTTAGATGTGTTTTTTGCAATTTTTCTTGCTGATTTTTGACATTTCAAAGTCGTTTTGTAGACACAATGAGTCAATTGAATGAAATTTTTTTTCACCAATGTGTTTGTATACTAGTTTTGAATCATTTTGTAGTATGAAGTTTTTTCATTTGAGTAGGTTTACAAATCAGATTTCATCTCCAAATGTGTTTTTGGGAAAATTTCAGCATCCATTTTCAACATTAAAACATTATGATCTTGCAATCGATGTGGTCAAATGACTTCAAATTTTGTACATGTCATCTACAACATGTAAATTACAAGATTGTACGGTTGAGATTTGAATAACATGAAGACATTCAAATCCATAAAGTTTCAAAAGCAATGATGTTTTTGAACCCTGAAAATTGAATGTCACTTTGGGGTTAACTTGAATTCTCTTACACTACAAAGTTTTGATCTTTCGATCTCTATAGTGGAGAATTGAGTTGAAAGTCTTAGGGAAAAAAATATATATATACAAAAAACTCTATTTTTATTCTTCAAAAAATTGTTAAGTAGAAGTAGGTTCAAGATATTAAGAAGGAAAATCTAAATTATTGATATCTCCAAGGTGAAATTTAAGTGCACTAATTCCAATGGTGAGATTGTTCTAGAAGATAAATAAACCATGTGGAACTTCTTCTTTTTAATAATTGTAAATATTGCATTTAGATATGAATTCTATAAATTATTTTTCAAGACAATGATTCAATTGTCCAAGAAACAAGATTGTTCCTAACTTTCTCATAACAAATCCAAATGTATCAAAACTTTTCATGTAGGCAAAAATATAATCTATGAGAAAAAAATTAAAAAATTAAATTTTGATTTTAAAAATAGTTTTGGATTGCCCCTCTCTTTTGTTTTGAGTTTATTTAGTCATAACTTTTTATCTAGGGTACTGATTGAAAAATATATATATTCATATGAAGCTAATCAGTTTTTCTATCTCCAAAAAAACATTCAAATAATCAAGATAAAAATTAAGACCATAGGTACCTATATAAAATCTCATTTGTTCCTTAAAGGGACAATGGTTCTTCAAGCGTTACAGACCCTAGAAATCAAGGACTCCTAAAATACATTCCTAAAGAAAAATATCAAGGCATTTAGCTCTCCAAACTCAATGGAAGAAATGGAAAGGAAGTAAGCAAAAAATATTTTTCAATAATTTAGAAAATAACCGATCCTAGGGTCTCCATAATGTGTGATGATATGAGAACCCTAGGACAAAAAATAATAATAAATAATTCTCCAATTGGAATGAAAAAATAGCAAACAAATTCAAAACCTCGTTTCAATTGCCAAAAAATTCCGAAATAAAAGAAATTGTTACAAAGGCAAGGTAATAGCTCACACACCAACTACAATCGCCCTAGACAAGCATTCTCCTACAAAATGATGCCCTACACCCGCGTTCTCCCTCAAGAGGTCGCCCTAGACCCGCATTCTCCCACAAAGAGGTCCCCCAAGACCCAAAATGGCCCCCAAAATGCAAAAAAATAAAAATTTGGGGCCACCAACTCTCAGCTACATCCACGGTCGCCCTATACCCGTGTTCCCCTATGAGAGGTCGCCCTACACCCGCATTCTCCCACAAGAGGTCGCCCTAGACCCACATTCTCCCACAAAGAGGTCCTCCAAGACCCAAAATGGCCCCCAAAATGCAAAAAAATGAAAATTTGGGGCCACCAACTCCCACTTCCACCCGTGGTCACCCTACACCCGCATTCTCCCACAAAGAGGTCCCCCAAGACCCAAAATGGCCCCCAAATTGCAAAAAAATGAAAATTTGGTGGGGCCACCAACTCCCACTTCCACCCGCGGTCGCCCTACACTTGCGTTCTCCCACAAGAGGTTGCCCTAGACCCGCATTCTCCCACAAAGACGTCCCCCAAGACCCAAAATGGCCCCAAAATTGCAAAAAAATGAAAATTTGGGGCCAACAACTCCTACTTCCACCCGCGGTCACCCTACATCCGTGTTCTCCCACAAGAGGTCACCCTAAACCCATATTTTCCCACAAAGATGTCCCTCAAGACCCAAAATGGCCCCAAAATTGCAAAAAAATAAAATTTTGGGGCCACGAACTCCCACTTCCACCCGAGGTCGCCCTACACTTGCGTTTTCCTATGAGAGGTCGCCCTAGACCCGCGTTCTCCCTCTAAAGGTCCCTTAAGACCCAAAATGACCCCCAAATTGCAAAAAAATGAAAATTTGGAGACAGTAGCTCCATCTTCCATCTGCGGTTGCCCTAGACAAGCATTCTCCTACAAGAGGTCGTTGTAGAGAAGTGGTTGCCTAAGAAACATAGAGTATGGCATTTTTTTTAAATGCAGGGGAAGAATAGTATAGTTGATTATGATGAGTTAGACTTGCATCAATTTTTGAACATATTAATATACCTTTTATGTTTGGTGAGCTAAGACAACGTTTATGTTTGAGATTAGATTTCAATGTGTAGATGTCTTATATCATTTGCTAAATATTAAAACTCTTATCAAAATTTGTTTATCTTGAATTATCTATAGTAAAGCTTTAATTTTTGTATATCTATTTTAATCTATGAATTTTTTTCTACTTTATAATTGGAGTGATAAGGTCAAAACTTTCAATGAGCATTCAACTTTTGTATAGAGGGGAATTTATTATTGTATAGATGTTTGTGTAAATAGAATTGTAATTTTTTGTATATTGATTTATTAAATGGGGAACAACTTACAATTTTACATAGATCTTTATTTATTATTTTGTATTTTGAAGTTTAATTCATAAATAAGACCCTATTAAAATAACTCATTGACATTTACATAAATTTAAAGGAGAAGTTATAATTTAAATATCTTCCTTCTAATTCTAAAATTGTAGATTGAGGTAATAAATAATACTTGAGTAGAATAATGCTTAAAGAATGGAGAATTCTGATGGATATATTCTTATACACTTGAGTCTCTATCCATTATATTGTATCCTAGAATTTATTTGATAATTTTTTTTTTGTTAGGATAATTATTTGACATTTTTGTAAATCAAAAAGCAAATGTTTTCATTTAAATATTTTTCCACTAATTTTTAGAATTGACATGAAGGTGGTGACCTAATAAAATATGAGTATGGTGATACTTTGAAAATAGAAAAACTCAAATGGGCAAGTTGTTATTGAAATCTCTATCCACTATTTTGAGTTCTAAAGTTTGCTTGATAAATAATTTACCAAAAATATGAGCCTTCAAATAAAAGTTGTATAAATCTAAAAGAAAAGTTTCATTTTTTAATCTCTTCCTTCTAATTTTAAAGATGAGAGTAAGGTCATATTTAAATAAAACATAGGTATTATAATGCTTGAAAATTGAAAAAAGTTGAATAGGCAAGTTGTTAATAAAGTCTCCATTCACTATTTTGAGTTCTAAAATTTGTTTGATAAAATAATTCACCATGAGGATGAGCCTTCAAAATAAAGTTGTATATCAAAAAGAAAACTTATTTCACTTTATCTCTTCCCTCTAATTTTTAAGATGAAATCAAAGTGGTGCCTAAATAAGACATGACTATGATGATGGTTCAAAAATAGGAAAAATTGAAATAGGCAAATTTTTATTAAAGTCTCCATCCACTATTTTGAATTTTAAAATTTGCTTGATAAATAATTTGCCATAAGAATGAGCCTTCAAATAACATTTGTATAAATCAAAAGAAGAAGTTTTTATTTAAACCTCTTTTTTTTTCTTTTTTCTTTATTGTTGAAGGTGAAAATTGATAAATAGTACGTAAATATAATGATGCTTGGAAAATAGAGAATTTCAAATGGAGAAGATCGTTCACAAATATCCATGCATTATTTTTTATTCTAAAATTCACTTAATGAATATTACACCATTATGATGGCTTTAAGATTTGATTCGATCAAAAGGAGAAGTTTTCATTTAAATCTCTTCCCTTTAGTTTTAAAATTTTTGGTAAAGGTAATGAAGAATACATGAATATATTGATGCTTGGAAAATTAAAAAATTAAAACAAAGAAATTGTTAGTTATACAAAATTCGAATCATTATTTTGTATCCTAGAATCCACTTTATAAATGTTACACCATTAAAATGACTGTGAAATTTATATAAAATCAGAAGAGAAGTTCTAAGTTAAAATAATCTCTTCTTTCTAGTCTTAAAATTTTTGGTGAAGGTGGTAAATAATACATGAATATAATGATGCTTGAAAAATAGAGAAATTAAAATGATAAAGTTCTTACACAAATATCCATTCATTTTTTTGTATTTTGAAATCTAACTATTTAATAATACAACATCTTGAGGGGGCACTCCCAATTTCTTTAACTATAATCTGCAATCAAATGAAGTGTGGTTATAATTCTCTTGGCCTAAATTTTAGACAATTTTTAGATATAAACTAGCATTACTAAAATGGGGTATTACTCATTATAAATAATGAAGGATAGGAAATAATACACAACTTTACCTTCTTTTTTTTTAAAGTAGGGTTGCCAAAAAGAATCTCCAAAAATCTAAACTATCATGTAGTAAACAAAGTTTGAAATTAAGAATCCTATGAACTAAATTTTATGAGAGCATGAGCCCTACACATAAATGAGAGTGACAACTAATGATAACAACTAATGGTGACAACTAATGGGTGACAACTAATGGTTGTGCTCTTATAAGTATTCACACTTTGAATGTGTTTGAATGCAATTGTTGAATGAAAGTATTGCTTATCTAGTCTTTTTTAAATATATCACATGTTTAGTCAAAGTTTTAATAACAAATCCTCTTCTCTTTGTGTTTGCAAGAAAAATGCAAGTTATTTCTATGTATAATGAACATAGGGTATAATTAATTAGCACCCAAAAAAATTCCAAAATAAAGATAGGGTGATTGAAATGACCTGACTTTAGAAATTTAGGTAAAGATAGCCCTATTTTAATCACCAAATGTACCTACATAGCCCTCATCTTTTAGGAGCTTGAAGGCACATGATGTCCTAACATATTACATAGTGCATCCCTTGAGTATAGCATTAGGATGATTATTTGACTTTTACATAAGTCACAAAGAGAAGTTTTAATTCAAATCTATTTCTTCTAATTTTTAAATTTTAGGTGAAGATGCTAACTTGCTAAGAAATATAAGAATATGATGATGCTTGAAGATTAGAGAAAATCAAATTGGGATGATTTAAAAAAAAATCACAATCTATAATTTTATATTTCAAAATCTTCTTGATAAGTAATACATGAGTAGATTGTAATCTCCTAAAGTTTCATTGTCTCTACAAGGGGTCAAAATGGATTTTGGATAAGTTCCTATAAGGTCAATTTTTTATGGAACTTTTTGTGAAACACTTTTATAAGATAGAAAATCTTATTGGCTTTTTAGAAATGTATTTTTATTTGAATTAGTGCCTAAAAGCAAGAGTCATATCACAATAAGCTTAGATCTAAATTATGTAGGTAAAAACAAATTCACAAAAGTTTAAAAATATTTTTTTCTTATAGATTGTAATTTTGTCTATTTAGAACTTTGATTCATTTTATTTAGATTGATGATGTGAAGATTATGAAGCATTTTATTTTGCAGTCAATAATTAAAAGATTTTGAAATTGTTTGACATAGGATTCATTTTTTACTTCAATTTTAATTTTTTTTTAAACAAATAGTTTTGTAGTATTAACTTTGATTATTAGAACAATCTATCTATTGGAATTAGCATTTCTAATTCTACCTTAGAGCTATTCATGATTTATTTTTTCCTCTATGATGTACCTTCTACTAAAAAATTAAAATAAAATGAAAACTACATTATTTTTCTTACTTTTATTTTTCCTATATTCTCAATTTAATTTTGAATGATAATTTTTTTTAAGTCAAGATCTAAAGTGAATTTTTTTTAAATTAAAAAAAAACAAATCTCTTAAGCTAAAGTAGACTAGTCCATTTCCATTTGAAACTCCATTCTACCAACTAGACCAACTTGTTTTTGTCACTCTACTTTTGGCCCCATTTCTACCTAAAAAAACCCCAATTCCCTTCACTCTATGACAAAATCAATGATTTTATGACAAATTGGAGTAATGTGTCTCTACTTAAATAGAGAATATCTAGTTGTTGATTAGGTGGTTATAGGATGTTTATAATTTGTTTATGACCTAAGCCTAGAGGTGGTTTTGTAATTTAAAATTGTCCACTTAAAAAATTCACAGAAATTATAGTTTTGATTGAAAAATTATAATTCCATTTAGGTTTGATTGAAGAAACATGTGCACACTTCAAAGAAATATGTGCCCCTCTTAGAATTGGCTCCAATATTGCTAGATTGTAAATAGTCATGTCTACCTTAATTTGCCATTGTCCCCCAAAAAATGATTTCTTCACTTTGAAGTTTGAATGCAATTATCTTGCAATTTATGTGGTGAAAATTTCTGAATTTTTTTCACATATTCTCATACTATAATGTTAGAAGATCCTACCATTGTATATGCAAAAAATTACCATTTCTAAATTTTTTTGCTCTTTGCACTAAAAATGGTAGTTTTGAGTGTTTTATTGCAAATTCCAACAAAGAGGTTGCCCACCCGCAGTCGCCCCTCGACAAGAGGTCACCCACCCGAGGTTGCCAAAGTCCTCCAAAATATGATTTCTTCACTTTGAATGCAATTATCTTGCAATTTGTGTGGTGAAAATTTCTGAAATTTTTTCCACGTATTCTTATACTATAATGTTAGAAGATCCTACCATTGTATATGCAAAAAAAATACCATTTCTAAACTTTCTTGCTCTTTGTACTAAAAATGGCAATTTTGAGTGTTTTTTTGCAAATTCCAACAAAGACGTTGCCCACCTGCGGTCGCCCCTTGATAAGAGTTCGCCCTCAAAACTAGATATGCGGTCGCCCTATCTTGAAGCGTAGTCACCCCACCCGAAGTCGCCCACTTAAGGTTCCATGTTATTGTGAATAGTCTGCCACGTAGGCCAACTTTATTTACCTCGCGGTAAAATTTTTTACCTTTGTGTGACGGGACGGGACGGGGTAGTGACATGTTGTCTAGTACAACACGCGATGTCGGACATCCTACACGACGCCAAAACCCAAAAATATGTCTAACATAACAACCCTGCTTTGAATTGCTCCCAAGCATTCAAAACAACTTAGATTACCTTGAAAATTTGACCACAATAACTAAACTTATAGAGGAATGTAACCCAACAAATTTTACTGAAAACAAACATTATATGAAGGAAATACAAGCCTTCAAAGTTGAAGCCATCAACTGCAATGGTGAAATCAAATTGAACTTGTGAACTTCAGTTGGCTTCCAAATCATTTGTATATCTTGGATTGATTTGAAAATTTATTATATAAACTAAACTAGTATGCGCAACTTTTCCAACGAATTTTTTTATTGAATTTGGACATCGGATGCAAAAGTTATAGCAATTTGAATCAAACTATTAGGTTGTGAGGACATTTTTTGTCCCTTACAACAATGAGGGATTAAGAGCAAAAATTATACTATAAAAAGCCTAAAATTGATCTAAGCAAGTAGCAAATTATTTTTTTTCAAAAAGACAAAATTAAAATTTTAAATTTTTTTCCTAAGATAATATAATTTTTTCTACATGTGAAGCTTTGATTCATTCAATTTGGACTAGTAACGAAAAAATTATGAACAATATAGTGTGTTTTTTGCATTTTTAACATCTTCTAGGAAAAATAACTTTGATTTCTCATATTTTCCAATCAATACAGTCAAACTTTATGAAATTTTTATTATATGATTTTGAACAAGCTATGTATAAG
Source organism: Thuidium tamariscinum (assembly GCA_947034885.2). NCBI lineage: Eukaryota > Viridiplantae > Streptophyta > Bryopsida > Hypnales > Thuidiaceae > Thuidium > Thuidium tamariscinum. Next base: position 16,884,955 of record OX344751.2, read on the forward strand.
ATTCTATGGTTAGATTTTTAAAAATAGTTTTTTTTTCTTGTTTCTTGAATGAATGCAATACAGATGACTATTTTAAAAGGTTTTGATAGAAAAATGGCCTTAGTCCTTTAGGTGTTATATAATATAGAGTGCTACACTAAATGGAAATTTAAAGTTCTTTTTAACAATAGGGCATATTAAATTACAAAATATTAGGTGAACATATCCCTATAAAATATCCTCCAATCATATATTAAACCTCTAAGCTAGTAACTTCTTCAAGCTTTAACATAAGCTATGAAGGTAGTTTGTTTTATGTCATACATTTAGACTTGCTCAAAGGTCCCATTTTATAAAAAAGGAAGAACATGATAGCTCAACAAAATTGAGGTTGAAGGATGTAATTTAGTCAATTTATGATGATATCAAACAAGTGATTTATGGGTAAAACAAGGCTACACCATGTCTTATATTCTATAAGTATTCAAATGCTCTATTTATTAACTAGACCACTATTTGCTCATGAAAATTGTTGAAGAATTTAAAATTTATCAAATTATTCTCAACTCGTAAATAATTCAAGGGCAACTATTACCATTATAGTATATAATAAATAAAATGTCATTCACTAGGTTTTTTTTCTCTCTCTACATCTCTTCATCAAGTTTATCAATTCAATTTCATTAATAATTTCAACATTCTTAATATTACAATACCATAAGCAAAATATTAATATTTACAATATTTTGATTTTAAATTATTTTACTATCAATATATTTCAAGAATTTTTTTAAGAAACAATAGAATGTTATATATAAATTAGTCTAGTGAAGGCTTTTTTATATTAAATATGTCTAATGGGAGGTAATGAAGTGACACATAGTGATGTAGATAAGTCATCCATCCTAAATATTAATGGATTCTTTAAGCAATCTATTTAACTTGTTGGTATTGTAGAAAGTGTCAATTCAAGGATATTTTTGCAAATGATGGCCTTTTCTTGATGGCAAGCATACAACCTAAGCTTGAAGGGTGTTGCCATCACATGTAGCAATGATAAACAATCAAGAGATCCCACTTTATTAAGCACATGACAAACTCTCAAAATATTTTTAGAGATCTAAGTATTTTTGTGAAATAAAAAAAAATCTATCTCAAAAGTACATTGTTTACATGTTGATGGTTATTACCAAGTTACTAATACTGGTGTTTCAATATTGCAAGTCTACATCAAAATGCTTAATGATTTGCAACATGTTTATCATATCATTGTCTTTTTGGATAGGAGGATTTATCACATTTTTCAAAGTAATAAATACACATATACATCAAGATATTTAGACATTTCAATCCAAATACAACAAGATACTTTTATATATTAAAAACACATACATCACCAAACCTAATAAATTATACTTTCCTATTGTAACTATCTAGTTTTTTTTTGCCCCCTAAAGGTTTTGGACAAAGTTTTCACCAAAAATTCTCCAAAACTACCATTTCTAGTACATGAATCAACTTTTAAAAAATAAAACATTTTTGAACACACATTATTATAGGATCTTATAGTAAGTTAGTTTGAAAAGAGTTTGTTTTAATCTTATTTCCCAAATAATCAACTAGTCATTGCTTGTCAAATTAAAATTAATTTTAAAAAACAAAATTAGATGTATTTAAAATTTGAAAAAATTTGAAAAAATTAGCTATGTATTATTATTTGATATGATAATCAATCAATTGCTCAGCCACATCAACCTACTTATGTGGCGAAATTCAAAAAATTCATAAAAATCTAAAAATTCACAGTCTTCCAAAAGGCCTAGAAATCTTTTTATGTAAGGATTTGAATCAACAAATATCCTTTTCTTTTACCTTCCACAAAATTGGGCAACTACACTTTAAATGGTTACATTTGTATGAAAAAATGTCCAAAATGGTGATTATTCCTTAGATTTGTTTTTCAAAGCAAGTTCACTTGGCTATAAACTTGAAAAGTTTCAAATCATTTTGAATTTTACAACATAAAGGGAAAACATAATACTATATAAGTATAAAGAAATACAAAATGATTCAAAATACTAAATTATTAACAATATATTTATGAAATTGAAAAATGCCAATTCCAATTTTTGAATAAACAACCAACACCTCATGATTCTATTTTTTCCAAAAATATTAAAAATTGAATAAAATAAAGAACTTCAAAGTCTATCATAGAGCAAATATTTTATAAATATTGGTGAACTATCTACAAACTAAAACTCCTCATGACTTTCATCTCATTCACTAAAATGAAATGATTCAATGATTTCCACATAATATGTATGCATATGCGTGTATATACATACATATATGAAAATAAGAGTCTTATAAACCAATTTCAAATTTTGTTTTCTTTAAAAAAGAGATTTTTAAAGAATTTTTTTGCCTAGGCTACTCAATGAATAATGAAAACTACTTATTATTTAATAAATTTTTAACCATAAAGTCAAAAGTTGTGAAAATTGTTGGACCTTAAAGCTACTCCTCAGGCACATGTTGCTCAAAAATTCAAAATAAAAACTCCATTTGTAATGAACTACCCAAAATTGTTGTATTGCTAAAAAATGTAGTTTAGAGCTTTAGGGGTTAACCATTAGGAATGACTCCATTTATCATATGAATAGTCCCATGAAAAGCCTAAGTAGAGCTTGAATGATTGAATAAATGAAGATACAATCAATTTTTTTAGGATGTGTCAATGGAACTCCAAATTATGCAAGTGATGACTTTTGAATGTCTTATATCCTTGACATTGTAATGGTTTGAGAAAAATAGTATGGTCATTGTAAGTGAGTTAGATGACCTTGATTGCAAAATCAATTTTTTTTGTTAGTTTTGAAGGAACCAACAACATTTTTGGACTTTTATTTAGAGGTACTTGCTTCAAAAATTTCACAACTAATTCATCCTCTATGAAAAAAAATATGATTTGTCTTCTCTCTAAGTCTAATTTTTGGGTGTTTTTTCAACCCTCCAAACCAAGCTAGCTTTCCTTCCACCTTTTATCGAGTGTTTTATATTGGCACATTCATAGTGCAATCCAAGGAATAATAGGGTTAGTCACATCTTCACAACATGCCCATTCTTCAAATAAATTGGGAAGTTGTGGCCCCCTATTGACTTCCTACAGGTTCTCTACAATAGAATATATTTCTTTTGTTGGATCTTTTTCATATTTATTAGTTTCCTTCGGAGGTGAAAAATAAGTGCAAAGAAGATTCATCTGAAGAAGTGTACTCTCTTAAGCAAATGAGAAGACAATGGGGAGCTGCAACATCCATAGGAGAATCCGTTTTTTGTTTTCATCTTTTAGACAACGTGAATTCAAAGCGGGGCACACCTTCTTCACCTACAATTGCTTCCCATTGGCTTGTATTTCCTCTTGCCAACTTCTCATTCTTTATAGAAGGTTGCTTGGTAAAGAAGGTGTCACTACCCCTAATGTTTCCCACCCTAGATACATGCACAATCCTCCAAAACCACCAAATTTGAAGAAATGAAACCACCATTGTGTGAACTCACTTAACCCCTACAAGGTCAAGCTACATTTTTTTGGCAACATAGCAATTTTGGGCAACCCATTACGGATGGAGTTTATTTTTTTCTTTCAAATTTGCACACAACGTGTGTCCAAGGAGTAGCTTTAAAGCCCAACAATTTTCATATATTTTGAGTATGCACTTAAAAAGTTATTGTATGATATGTCATTTTCTTTCAATAAGGGCAGTCCAGGCAGCTCAAAAACTTTAAAAAACACTTTAAAAATAAATAAAAATATGAAATTGATTCTTCAAGTTTTTATAGACATGGGAAGCTATTAAATCATTCCATTTGAATTAATGACATGAAAGTTATGAGGAATTTTAGTTTGTGGGTAGGTATGGAATCTTTGCTACTCCTCATTTCTCAAGTATGCGTTGTATGAAAATTTCAAAGAAAAAAAATAGAAACTCCATTTGTAGTGAGGTGCCTAAAATTACTATGTTGCCAAAAAAAATGTAGCTTGATGCTTTAGGGGTTAATATGTATTCAAAAAGTGCACATGAATGTTCTATAAATAAATAAATGAAAAAAAAAAATGTGCACATGAATGTTCTATACCAAACCTCCAAAAAATCAAAAGTGAAAATTCAAATAAGGTAGGAGGTCCTTAAATGGAGCGGGCATTAAAATAGAGCACCCTTCTTAAATGTACATAGATTGTACATGTTTCTTTTTCATAGCCTTCAACAAAAAACAAATTGTGTACATTTTAGGTGGTGCTCCATTTTAGAGCCCTATGCGCTTCAACTTCAAAAATTTCTAACTAATTCTACAAAGGTCAAAAAAAATATGAAACGACTTGGGTTAAGTGTCAATTCTACTTGTCTTTCAAGGAAAATTTACTGAAAAATATTTCTAGAAATTTTCCCTCCCTAAAATTCAGTTTCAGCCTTAGATGGTCCATTATAGGACCTCCTACCTTACTGGTGTAGGGATAGAGTGTGATCATGACACAGCCAAATTCAAAGGCTCCCAGAGTCCCCGCTTCCGAGTGAGTGATCCGAAGCCCAGAGCCAGAAGAAAATTGGAAGGCTCCGTTGTAAAGACCACTCGGGACCTCAAATCTGGATAGTAATCTCGTTCAGGACGTGGGATGGAACCTGACCTCGATAATGTCACAACATACTGTAGGCACCCAAATTAGAAGCGTTGACAGGTTTTTATGTTTGGAACGTGCTGGCAATATTTAGACTGAGTATTATTTTTCAAGTAAAAGTGACATTAAAGAGTTGAACCTTTCCTTGAAAGTTCCGGGGTAAAGGAATTTATTTTATTTTGAAATAGAAATTGTAAGTTGAAATATCTTCACAAGTTGAATACATTTTCATGCACTTAAGATTTTGATTGTACAAAATCTTAGAATTAGTATGGTTTGTAGTAATTGCTTTGGAAATGAACACTGAATTTTTGGAATACAAAGGTGATCTACTATAATACATCATTCTAATTTAGCATTCCATAATACAACAAACATTTCATTTTGATGTGTCAATGTTTGACAACTTTGTTAGGTTACGTAACGATCATATGATAGAATTTTCCTAACACATCATATTAGAAAAGTCAAGGTATAGAACCCTTTGTAAAACTTTGCATTAGTCACATTAGTTAGTTAGTATGCAACTTTCAAAATGTACCTTGCACTAAAAAAGAAATGTAGTAAGGCAACAAAAGTAAAACTAAAGTGAGTTTCAAATTATGGAGTTTGGGGATGGGATGTGATATTAGAGAATGTGATATTAAAGAGTCTTTGGCGTACTTATACGGGGACCTGTTTCGAGAAATCCCCACCGCCAAAGTTTATCCATCTGCCGCTCGATCGAGGGAGGGCACTGGGCTCGTTAATAGCGGGTCTCCGGGTCTTCTTCTTCATTGGAAGGCAAGCTAGGGAGCAGCTCGCAATCGATTGTTAGTTCACCTCCACCACGCGATTGCTGAATTCAATTGTGAGCTTGAATTTCTTAGCCATGGAGGCAGCCAACTCCCGAGCGCAAGCTCGAATTGCTCGGATCGCCTCGCACATTCGGGCGCCTGAGGTAGGGCCGATTTTTCGGGTGCCTGATGTCGTTGTGAGGTTCAAATTTGGTGATTGTAGAGGGTTTTTTTGGTTATGGAGGTTGCAGGATTCGAGATAGGGTTTGCGACGCGAATTTGGAAGGTTTTTGTGTCTGTTGTGTGAAGGCAATTCTATTGTGAAGGCTTGGTGAAGTTGTATACGCTCAGGCAGTTTGAGGTTCAAAACTGGTGGTTCTGATGGAATTCTCTTTAGTAATGGATTTTGCAAGGAGTCGAGCTTAGGTTTCGATAGGCTGGTACTGATTTGAACGCTTTTTGACTCTGCTATGTGAAGCTGAGTAACTGCGACATTGCTTTTCAATCTTCGATGTCTGTTTTCCTTTTACATTCGACTTATTTCTTTTGGTGAGGAACTTTAGGTGGATTTAGAGTGGTCCAGGCTTTTATTGTGGTTGTGTGCTGTGAAAATTGATTGTGATAGGTTTGTTTTTGTGGTTCATGTTTCGGTTTCTTGGTTGTGGAGATTTGAATCTGAATTAATTTCGTTAAGCGACGAAATGAGGAGGTGATTTTCTTGAATTTCGCTGTGGAGGAGCTTTGTTAAGGTTGTGAAGCCATGCATTATTGCATTATGGGGATGATTGCAGGAACATATCATGGCAGGGGTAGAAAGAGAGACAACTCGTGCACGAGGTGCAGCTCCAGGATTTAAAGTGGCCGTGCTGGGAGCCGCGGGCGGAATTGGGCAACCGTTATCTTTGCTCATCAAAATGCACCCTTTGGTGTCCACTCTCCACTTGTATGATGTTTTCAACACCCCCGGCGTTGTTGCTGACTTGAGTCACACCAATACCTCTGCTGTGGTACAAATTCCTCACATTGAGTCTCATGTCATCTTCACCAAGCTTAAGTGTACCAAAAGTGCTTCTACTGTGGGCTAAATTGATTCTAATAAATTTTTGCTTTTACAATTGGAATTGTCATTTTTAACTTATTTAAAACTGAATAGGTTAGTATGAAGTCATGTATGATTCAGTCCTTGATGCATTAGAATATTTGTTACAAGTAAAGAGTACACAAATTGTATGAATTCGGTGTATTTTTATTGCACTTTTTGGTGTACACATGGAGTGAGTGGAGCCAATTGATTATGTCGAGTGTTGTTGTGGAAGTCAATGTTTTTTTAATGATTCCATCATTCAGGTATCATGAGTTGGATATTGTGGATATTGGTTACCTCTGAACTACTTAACCTTTGTTTGTAAGGTGCGAGGGTTTCTTGGCAAAGATCAACTGGGCCCTGCCTTGGACGGGATGGACCTGGTCATCATTCCTGCTGGAGTTCCACGAAAGCCAGGCATGACGAGGGATGATTTGTTTAATATCAACGCAGGCATTGTGCGTACTTTGATTGAAGGTGTAGTGAAGCATTGTCCTCGAGCTTTTATTAATATCATCAGCAACCCTGTGAACTCCACCGTCCCTGTTGCTGCGGAGGTGCTGAAATTGGCCGGTGTGTATGACCCCAATCGTCTCTTCGGTGTCACTACTCTTGATGTCGTCCGGGCCAATACTTTCGTGGTAAGGATCCACTTGTAGACTCCATTATAAAGCAGTTGTCAATAATATTTGAAAGCGTACTTGAGGCCAACGTTACACTTACAACATCCAGTATTGTAATGATTTGCTCAGTATTGCGTGCTGAATAGCTGCTGAGTATAGTAGCAGAAGACAATGGCTTGAATAGTCTTAGGGTGTAGAAATTTTATGTAAGGCCAGTTATAACGGTTCTGAACTTTTTGCAGGCTGAGGTGATCGGTGTAGATCCTAAACAGGTGGATGTGCCAGTCCTTGGAGGGCATGCCGGTATCACCATTCTTCCCATCCTGTCTCAGGTGAGATACTGACAAGGTTTTTTCTACTTCAACTCTGTGACCTATATTCTGATGCCTTATATTTTCATCTTTTCTCGGTTTTCAGCATTTTCAAAACTACTCTGAGGTCATAATCCTCACGCTCATTAAATTTGTTGGAATTCAGGTAACACCCAAATTTACCTTCACAGACAAGGAAGTGGCTTATTTGACCAACCGTATTCAGAATGGAGGAACCGAGGTGGTGGAGGTAAAATTGTCGATTAATAACTGTAAATAATGATTCACTAGGTTTCATTTGTTTTGTGTTGATTGCCGTTACTTACATTTTATGATTGAAGTCGGTGAAGCCTAAATGGGATTCAGCATGTTGAATTCTGGATTGTCCATGGCTTCCAGGCTAAAGCAGGAACGGGCTCGGCAACCTTGTCCATGGTAAGCTTATCAGTCAATTATCATCGAGAGGTTATTGTTATGGGTGTCTTTGCTTATTAATGTGGAGACCATCTCTTTTTCAAGTACTGTCAATTCTGGTTTTATGTACTTCAAATGGAAGAGTTCCGTAATCTTAGCTCCAGAAAAATGTTTTTTGAGCGATGTCCAACTAATCGTTTATTGAAGATTGCTTGTTGTATGTTGTTAGGCTTATGCAGCTGCTAAGTTTGCGGATTCTTGTTTACGTGCCTTACAAGGAGAGTCTGACATCGTTGAGTGCGCTTATATTGCTTCCGAGGTAAGGACAGGGACTCTAAGCAACCGCATTGTTTGGTAATGCAAATCTTGAAAAGTGTTTTTTTCTTCTCTCAATTAAATTAATTAAAAGCTTATATAACCTTGTGTTTGAAAAAGCCAGCTTTTTCACTGGTCATAGTTCAATGGTTTTAGCGCACAAGGGGGTACAATCAGCATTGAACACTATCCCCGCTGTTAGTGTCCGCGGTGTGCCGCTTTTGTGCTCTGACTATATCAACGCTATTTGTGCAGGTGACTGAGTTACCCTACTTCGCAACAAAGGTGAGGGTGGGGCGCCAAGGTATTGAGGAGATCTTCCCCGTTGGACCGCTGAACCTCTATGAAAGGTGATCAATTTCTTGATTCCTCATCTATTGCCATCCTCTGAGAATGTCTGCTTCAATAATAAATTAATTTCATCTTAATCTAAATGTGGTGTGGCTGATTATAATACAAGGACTTACATTGGTTTAGATCCTCTACCTGCAAGACTTTGAACCCTTATGATTGTGGAAAATAGTTTCCAAATACGGCATACTCTGATGCTTTGAAATGTAGTTGCGATTGTTAACACAAACCAATCAGGATATGGTCAGTCTGGTGGTGCGAACTAGAAAGAGTGCTTTCAGCGTGGTTGCCTCAATCGCACATGAGGGTTGAAAGTAATTCTCCCCCTTGACATCCTTTGGGCTAAGGCATTGAGGGTTGGGCTCGAGACATGTCGATAGTAGGAGATAATGTACTTCTTGAAATTGCGGGTGTATGTTTTCAAATTCCAAGAACTTGCATCCACTGACATGGCCATTCTCCTTTCAGGGAGGGCTTGGAGAAGCTGAAGTCAGAGCTACTTGGAAGTATTGAGAAAGGGGTTAAATTTGTTCATAGCCCACCAGCTCCTAAGAAGTCATAAATTTGTACATTCGTAAGTATGGGCTGAAAGATAGCTCTAATGATAGTTCATAGCTCTAATGGCTCTGGAATTTCAGGTAACATGAAATTTGAGGTGTCATTTAGCGCTGAATGTTTAAATTCTTTACAGAAATGCATCAATATATCTTTTAACTTTTAGAGTGGTTGTGAACATATTTGATTGATTATGAAGTGTAACCCAAGACATTTTACAAGGTGAAGAACCGAGGATGAGCTGCCATAGTTAATCTGAGGTAACTACACCTAAAAGAATCTAAATAAGCATCTAACTATAGTTATATTATTAAATTCTCTTAGCTCTATTGGATCTTTTTGGCAATTGAAAGAGAATCCAAGATTCTGTTGGCATGTATTATCTATGTTCTGTGTGAATGAACTATGAATATTTAATTAGGCTTGCAATTAAGTGTGATTTCTTTACAGGATAGATCTAGTGTCTTGAATTGACTCTTCATTGCAGCAAACTTTAAGCGATCTACATAGGCATAATTTCATTACTATATCAAACTAACACCTATCTGCATCGCAACTTGTCCAGGACCTGAACAGTGGACTGACATTTCTAGTCCATTTCCAGATAAACACCCACAGAAAGGCTCAGTAAAATGAGAGCCTGTAAAAACAGATGACTTGTGCTGCTGTAGCAACCAGGTGTTACAATACAGAGTGTCGTGTATTACAAATTCTGGACAAATGTCAGGTATTTGTTAACCTCACAGTACATAATTCACATATAAACAAAATACTACAGCCTATACATTACCTTCCCATTTCGATAGTCAGGGAACCTGTGGCAGTAAATAGACAATTACATAACGCATCTACAAGTTTCCAGAACGTACACTCCACGGCTCAATGTTATGGCGCCATACGAGTTTTGGGTCCATGCTGAGGGAGACATTCCAGTTTGTTGCTGTTGTAAGCAGTTTTATTGCGTCTTATGAAAAAGCTGAAAAAGGATGCCTGTCAGGTTGGAGAGCCTTGTAGCCACAAACTTGCATCTTTTTGCTCCACTGTTTCATTACCAGGGTCCTTACTCTGCTGGACACGGATGCACCCATTAATAACTCAAACTAGGCAGCTTTGATTGTACAAAAATACGTGTCTTGTAAGTCAACACAAATCCACGATTGTTTCCATTAGGAACTTGTCCAAAACTATTAAGTAATAAAGGAGAAAAAACAATACAACTTACAAATATGAGTGGGATCATCAGTGCTTATATACCTTCCGGTAGTCTTCATACCAAGTCGGATTGATCTCAGCTAGAGTATCAATGTACTTTCGCATAGCCTCCTCTTGGTGCATGCTTCCAAGTTTCTGCCACGCATTCCTTGCAAAATAGACGCCACCACAACAGTCCATCTACTTCAAATTCGCAATGACAACGCGACGATGCCACAACGCATTCTACTATTTCTTTACGCTACGCTATCACACTTCTGTTGGTGACCATTTCTATAAAGCCAGCACTCACCTCATACTTTGTTTAGAATTTCCAGAAGGACTTGATCCATCAATTAGACAAAATCAAAACAACTGCAGTTTTTTCTGGACCGTTTTCATGTCCAAAACCCAACACCCACCTTGTTTAGCAGTTAGGTCATATAAACCCTTCAAACTATACAATTCTAGTATCAAACATTTTGACCACTGTAGAAATACCATTTGGCTCGGGCAGCCGGCTGAAAAGCTGATGGCTGAGAGGAGGAACAAGGGCCTTCAGTGGCTATTTTGTAGAAAGCATGCAGCTGCAACATTGCCTCGCTGGAAGAGTTAACGCCAGGCAAAGCAACCATAGTGTCAGCATAAGTGGAAGCAGCCCCGAAGAGCTTCTCCAATTCGGTGCTTTCGACACCCTCCCAATCATCCGTTCCGTCCTCATCCTCGAATTCTTCCCCAACAACAACATCAGCCTCTTCTTCACTCTGGAAACAGTTATCACACTACTCAGATTTCTTCAGGTACAACAAACCTGAGCAAGATTTGCACTAGCAGGGACAGCAGATTAACCAAGGGTCATTAACCCTACACACCATGCCGATGTAGCCAATAAATCCATCTATTAATATGTAGGAATGACTTCTGACGCTAACAAGGGTTAAGCTACACCAAGATCTCATGCAATGCATCCCCACATTGCACTACAGTATCTGAATCTGAAAAACTAATTTCAATGTGAGTAGATATTGAAGCGATATTATATAGATATTCCTGGGCCTACACAATGTCACAATAAACCTGGACATTACTGCAAGAAAGCAATCTTCGTTTAAAGATATCAGAGCATCGCCTATGGCATTGATCAGCCCCCATCATTCTCCAAATTCATCAGCTCCCGGCAGTAGGTTTCGGTAAGAGCAGAATCAGTTGCTCAGTTTTTAGTGAACATAAAAATTTTGTTGCGAACTTGCGATGAACTATTACATGTCAAAATCCGACAACAAAAATCTGCCATGGGCTTGACCAGCATTGTAGTACAACATTTTCTACCAAAGAATCAAAACTGATGGAGTTGCTGAATGGTCAGGAACAGTTAACCAGAAAAGTCGAGAAAAGTAAAGAAAGCATTCACCATACGAGTATGTGAAGAAACATCTTAGAAATAGATACAACAACAAAATCCTTTACTGCAAACATGAGAGCAAACCCTTGGTAGAGGCTGCTTTATGTTACTGATCCTGAAGCCACAAAGCGTTCCCTGGTATCGGTCAGACACTACTCGTACCTCTGCAGATCTTCGGATCTCCCTCCTATGACATATAAGGTGTTCAGACAAGCACGCTAATACGAGATACTGGTGCGCCGCGGTCCATCTATGCCCTAGCTCTAAAGGACCCTGTACTTGCGAGAGCACGGTTTGATGATGTGCTCCCCACTCGCTCATCATGGACCGTCATCAGTCGTCTGTGACCAATCCAACAGAACCATTCAACGAAATCAAATTCGGACCATAAATCATTCAGATTAATCAAGTGCGAATGCGGAACTAGAACCCAATCATTTGGCAATCACGCTCTAGAATTCGACAAGGTTGCGGCACTACGACCATACTATTTGAAAAGCTTGTCACACTTCGCAAAAACACCAATCCACTACCACGCGGAAAATTCAAAATCAAACACACAAGTGTCTTGCGGATCACGACACATGGAGAAAACGTTCAGGAAAAAGGGGTAAGTTAGAGTGGCGGTAGAAAATTGAAGGTGCCAGTAAGCGTACCAAGGCTTTCAAAGAGTTGTCGCCTGGTGCTTTTGATTCCGTCTTCCCGCTACCTTCAGTGACATCCTCTATTTCCTCATCTTTCTTAGCTTCTACTTCCTCGCCCTTCGAAGTCTCTAAATCCTTAGATTCAACACCAGAAACAGTAGGCTCATCAGTAGCGGTCGCATCGAACTCACGAGGCCGCGAGGCCGCCGTCTCGTCCTCCGCTTCGGAATCAGAGGAAGTGGAAGACTCGCCGTCTGCACGATCCTCTAATTCATCCCCGCCATCCGCTTCGGTTTCCTCATCAGTCGCGAGAAGAGAAGCGCTGAGTTCATCAGCAGAACCAAGTTCTGCCGGCACAAGTAGCGTATCGTCCACATCCGACCCTCGCGCCACCCGCAAATTTCCAGCCCGGAAGGAGGATATCACGGAGAAAAGCTTCACCACCATGAAGCCAAAGACAAAACCTATGATCAAGGACTGCACTCTCTCCTGCCAGTCTGCCATAGCTGCAATAATGGAATCACCAACACACAAATTCCACACTCAATCCACTTCGCTACGCTTCACCTCCAGATGTTTCAACAAGCCGACCGATCAAACCCCTTGTGAACTCCAAACTTCACAAGCAGATCTACCTGAGTAACCTGACCATGCGAGATCACTCCCCTTCCGTTCTATGACCTGGCGTTCCGATCTGCCCTAATTAGCTCCCTGACTTGCCAAGCTCCAATTCTCAGCCAATCCTATGCAAACCTCTGACCTAGCACCTAAACTTCAGTCGTACACCTTCTTTTCCGGCAGGACCTGGGAACTGCAACCTGGCCCTTGTCCCTCAAGTTTCCTCAGTTTCAGACTCGATCCCTCCTGCCACTCAACGAGAACTACAGTAACTTACAGTAATGTATTTTCTTAGAGATTAAACTTCAACTTAACTGCGTCACTCAGGCATAATCCCGAAGCTCCACTTGTACACCCCTCAAGACGGAGCTTGCCGTGACGCAAGTCGGCCACATCGGAGCAAAGCCCAAATTTAGTCGGCGAATCCTGAGGTGAAGTCACGGAGAAGAGAACTAAGCTAAGCCATTAGGACCCTGTACTACAAATCCATAACGCCAAATACGCAACAATTTTCACAAATATCTTGAAACTCGAAAATCAAGAACCGGAGGGCAGAAGGCGGGTATCAGGAAGGGGCTCAATTTCGATGCACATGACGTGGTGAAACCCGCTTTGAACCCGGTATTCTGGAGACCCGGTGAAAGACCCGGTGAGGTTCAGTATCCGGGTACTAGGCTGGCAGTGTATATTGCGTGACAAAGAACTTTTCTAACTTCCTGCTCTACTTTTTTAATTTGATTTTCTGCTGGCCAAGCCAACCAGAAAAGAAAAAGATAAAAGGTAAAGTTGACAAGGACCATTCAATAATGCAACTCTGGAAAGGAAGCAACCGAAGCTTTTTCTTTTCAATTAATAAAATAACAAAGATAAAGTAAAAGGTCGTACCGTTCTTTTTTGACGAATGCAAAGTCTGGCACTACTTTAAGCTTACTTTCAGTTCACCTTTGGGAACAGCGCGAGGAGCCAAAAACAAAGCTAAAGAAAAAGTATAATACGATCGGGGCCGTTACTTTTTGCGTCTTTTCAGTCTTCGGTTCCTTTTCGGAGTCGTCAGTCCTCTTTTCCCAGCCTTGGCTTTGGCGAACACGTAGTCTTAGGGTTGGGTTTGGAGCTCCGTTGCGTCAAATGCTCTGGCTATGGCATTGGCCCCTGCAATGGTCTCGGCATAGTAGTGTAACCGGCAAGTGCCGACCAATTTCCACTCTGGTTTTGGAAACTCGTTTCGGTTGGGAAAGTTTTTTTTGGGAAAGTTTGGGCACACAACATTTTGCTTCGCTATCTGTAGGTTTTTAGGTGGTTTTAAAGATTGTTCTCTCCTGTTTTAAGGTTCTTGAGAGGCGCTGGGAATTGATTCATACTCGCTCGTGGTTTGGGGTTCTCCATCAGTTGACCCTAGCGGTGGTGGTAGTATTATTTTCTGATGAGATTGACGATTGCAGGATGTTCTTGGCAACGGTGTTGTGCGCTTTGAGTGCGGGTGGGTGTTAAGAATACCGCGAATTGGTGATTGACGATTTTGTTGTGGCTTGCGGAGGATTTTTTTCTTGCTTTGGAGGTGCGGTGGCTTCTAACCCGAAGATAGGAACTATAGGAAGGAACGGGGAATTTCTAGGTGTCCTTGCAGAGGCATCTTTCATCAATTTCGGAGAGGAAATCCTGTTTCTGGTGATCATTAAAAGTATATAGAGTAATGTGTGCAGATAGCCCATAGAAATCGCTTACTAATGCGTACAGTTAAATCTTCTTTTGTGGCAGTAGTGAAGCAAATCAATTGTGATTGGAGTGACGCTAAATGAATAGATGGAGTTGTTGTCTCGCTGTGTCACGAAAGTTAACACGTGTTTTTTGGAGTAGCTTTTTCGACCTGTTGATTATGTTGTAAAGACTTGCAGCATCTTTGTTGGTTGTGAAGAACAGCCCCTGCTAGACGTGGGAGTAGCAAATTCTTCTGCGTTGGCTGATTGTCCTCTGGAATTTGAAAATTTATGGCACGCTGCGAGCGTTTGCTGAGCTAACCTTCAACCTGCTTTGCGTGGATTGCTAGCAGCTGTCTCTTCTGCCTTTTTTTTCAAGGTGAAAGAAGTTTGAGTATCCAAGTTACGTCTCTTGAGCATCCTACGCTTTTGCTCGAGAGATTACTTCTCATCCAGAATTCGTGAGGAGTGCAGCAAGTGTTACCAGCAGGATTCTGCTTGACACATTCGGGGACCCTGACGTGAGGTTAGATCAGCATCTGACCTTTTCTCTTCCATTGGTGAGAGGATTTCTATTTCGTTCTGTTTTCAAGTTTCCACGAAAATTATTATTTCCCTCAGAAACCTCACGCGACCTACTGAGCTCTAAGTATGTTTAGTACTTTATGGAGATTTTTAATCGATGCTAGTAATTGAAATGTTTGAAATGAAATTTGTAGTCTGAATTCTTTTTACTGTGTTCCGGTAGGCTGAATTGTGCGTTGTCTTTCTCACATTTATATTAGTCAACAATCACAGCCTCATATCTGTGGTCTTGCTACCTATCTGCAACTATCTGAGCTTTACGTCATGATTCTATTCTAATATTTAATAATAGTAACTACTGAGGATCCTTATGATATACGATTTTAAACATCGATGTTCTTAATATGGCTCAGATTCTGGAGCATTCTCTTGCTCCGATTGATTTCCCGTCCGGCACCATGACGGGTCAAGTTGTAACAAATAAGGCTTTACTAGATACGCTTCTGTCTAGTTTGGACAGTGACGCAGAACTGCACGTGGAGTTCAAGTCTCCCAAAACCACGCTTCACTTCGGGACTCCAAGTCGCTTGGACGATGCTGATGCGACGTTGGTTCTGAAGACAAAATCTGGAGAGGAAGAAGAGATCCGGAATGTTTGTGAGAAAGCGTTGCAAAACAGTGTTGCTTCCAAATCTGTAGATTTCAAAGGCATTTTCGAAGAGCCGGGGGAGAAAATATTATGTGTAGAGGTAAGAAAGTTTCGTCACCCAGGCGATGGGAAAGTGGCACGAATTTTGGAGTCGGATTTTGGATCTCAATCTGAAGGGCGCAAGAGTTGTGGGGATGTGTATGAACCAACAAGACTGGCTGATTATATCCTACAAGCGAGCGCGAACTCGCTTCTTATATCAGGACAAGAGGACGGTCATTTCATGGATATCGAAAGCGGGCAAGTCGAAAGTATGAATTACATGCGTAGACAAGAATTGACTGGCTCTGCAAATGAAGAGTTGCTTGAAACTGCACATGCTATAGTCAATATGGCTGATCTGAAACCGAACGCGCTTGTCCCTGCTGAGTACCAGGATGACGGTGTGCCAAGGAGAAGGCAGAGGGTCGCGGTGGAGCCCAAAGACCTCGTTGGGGTTCCAAAGGAATGTCCGCGGTGCAAATCCAAGTATGTCAAGTTCAAGTATTTTAACAACAAAAAGGCTACGCAGCCTCGGTATCAATGTCTGAGTTGCAAGGACTTTTTCACTCATGGGGGCAAGAAATTAGCAACAGACTCAGCATCTCCGTCTCCGGGAGGATCGGCCGTTACACCGGCGCTTGGGGAAGCAGTGACTAGCCTGGTGCCTTATCAGCCTCAATTGGAGAGCCGAGGAAAGGAACGGAAGCGAAAGGCCAAGGAACCTTCAGAACTGGCAAACGTGGAAAAAATATGTCGCAAGTGCGGCTCCAAGAATACCGCCTTCAAATATCTCAACAATGGCCAGCAAGACCAGCCCAGATACAAGTGCCTGGATTGCAAGGGGATGTTTCAGTTGCACAACAAGCGTGTGCGACCCTCCAGTTCTGGTGATTTCAACAATGCTACCTTACTGTCCGATCTATCGAAGGAAACTACTTCAGTTGAGAGTGCATCTGCTCCTCACGAGACGCTCTTGATGATCACTGGCCCCCGGAGTGCGAAGCAAACGGAGAGAAAAAGGAAGGCTATGGAACCAGAGCATCTCGTTGGGATTCTCAAGCCATGCCCATCGTGTAAGAAGCTGAAAACAAGGTTTAAGTACTTCAACAACAAGAACTTGAATCAACCTAGGTACGAGTGTCTCGATTGTCACTGTTATTTCACTTATAAGAGTGAGTTTGATCAAGTCAGAAGGGACGCAGACGGTGGAAATTATCAAGGGATTGGAATATCCACCACAGCCGCAGCTGTCAATGAGGGGACCGTAGTCGAGACCGCGGTTGGGACAGGCCAAAACGCAAGGGGTAAGGAGGTGGAAGAAAGTGTGCCTGGGAGAGATCTTACCAGACTCGATGGAGAAGGTGCCATGGACTCGGGGGATTCAAAAGCAAGAACGAAGGGTGGGAGCTCTGGACCTGATGGAATTGGCAACAACGTGAGTGTCAGGGATACAGGGGAAGTAATAAATGTGCAAGAAGGCCTCGGTCAGGTCGGAAGAGGAGAGGAAGGCAAGGATAGTGATGTCGCATTGGAGGCCATTGGTTCGAGGAGATTTCTGGATCCTCCCAGACGACTTCTGGATTCTGCGGAAACTCTGACCGTTCATGACAGCAGCACGGGTGCGCAGGAGCAGTAGCGACGCTGGAGTCCATACACCAAATAGGTCTTGCCTTTCTTTTGTGTAGTTGATTCTTTGAAGGCCTATTTCTCCTTCCTGGAACGAATCAATGAGTCATGGGCAGTTGTGCTATATTGACTAGGTTCATTTAGTTTATCCGGGAATCATTGGAACTTGTGTAATATTATTGACTCAATTATGTACAGGACAATCCATTCATTGGTGTTGTATATACATCAAGTCCAGATACGAAAAGGATTTGCTTCTTTCTTGTCCTATTGATCATGATGTGTGAAAGTTTGTGATCCTCTTCAATTTAGAGCCTTATTACAATGCTACAAAGGTTTGTTAACTGCTGCGTTCCAGTAATGTCATTCGCACTAGAATTTAATGGTCTCGTCTGCGAGTTTTCCTTGACAGATGGAAGTTTGTGGATATCAATCATCTTTGCGCGGAAACCCTGGCCCTGATCCGTTAGCTTGAACTTTATTGAACTCGAAGAATCATTCTCCCTTGTCTTCGCATGTTCAATTATGTTGAAAGCTACTTATCGGATAAGATTGAGGCATCAATCTTGGCTGCTGTTTCTTCTTTTAGACTTTGTGGAGGAACATGACAGGAACGAGCACCTTCCCTGGATCCCAATGGACCCGGGATGCGCGTGCAGCGGCGACGACTGTGCCAACAAACCACCTCCGGAACTGGAGGTACCCTTGCCGTTGACCAGTTCATTGTCAATTGCATTTCTCAGTATCCTGTTAAGAGATGCTACTTATCTCTGCATGGTACATGTGCATATTTTATTTGGCATTATACAGTCTGAATGAATCTAACTTCAGGAAATCCTCTAAAGATTGGGGTTGAGGGGGGAAGTGAGGCTGCCTGAGTTTCATTTGATGTAGACCAGTGTACTCGTTGGGAGCAAGATGGCGGCTTCCATTTGATTTCAGCCAAATACGTCAGACAGTAAATTTCATTGTTTACATTCAGCACGTCTCAACTGCTCTGCAGTGCAAGTGTTACCGTTTGACTATCAGGTTCAGCTGTGTGCCATGAATTGGGACAGGGACGCTCTTAGGGATAACCTCATTTCATGTGCTTCTGTATTGGTAGAAATGATTGAAGGAATTTAAGAAATGACCTGAGTGTATCTTTATCTAAGATCGAAGTCAATTCGTGAGTGTTGTCATCCTTCAGATACTAAGAAATTATGTGAATTACGGGTGGCTATGGCGGTCACGAAGTCGAGTGTACCGAGAGTGAAGCTGGGGTCACAGGGAATGGAGGTCGAGCTTGGGTGCATGGGCGTGACGGCATTCTATAGCAACCCCACACCAGAGAAGGCATCAAGCTTATCCACCACGCTGTCTCGTCTGGAGTCACCTTTTTGGACACCTCTGAAGCCTATGGACCTCACACAAACGAGATTTTCGTGGGCAAGGTGTGTTTTGAGGGGCTTCTTTTTGTTGAAGGAAAATTCTTTCTTGAAGTCTTCCACTGGAGATTGGTCAGGAATATGCTTAAGCGCATTTGTTGATTTCCGAAGTTGTGATTTTGTGAGAGTCTGTTCAGAGATGATTCCTTTCATTTGATCTGTTAGGCTATCAAGGGACTGGACCGGAGCAAAATACAGATCGTTTCAAAATTTGGAGTAAGCGTGGAGAAATACGGGGCTATAGTGAAGTATTCGGTCCAAGACACACCCGCGTATGTACGCAAAGCTTGCGAGGCGAGTCTAAAAAGATTGCGTGGATTACATTGATCTCTATTACCAGCATCGCATTGACGCCAATACACCTATTGAAGACACGGTATGTCCTTTTCCATCCACCACCTGAATTCTGATGTCTGGGATATAATTGAAATGATTTATATTCAATGACACAGCACAAGCAAGGAGAGTCATCAAAAGAAATGTGCAGCTCTCTGCCGTGAGATCTGATATTCCATTGAATTCTTTTCTAAAGAATAATTTTTGTCAAGGGCATTACTGAATCCGAGCAAGAGGTCATGTGCTTTGTTCATTTTAAACCAGCCATACACTCGTGATTCAATATCTCCTCTTTTAGATTCAGTGCAATTTTGAACTTTTATATGTCTCTATTTTAAAATTCGTCTGTAGGTGGGGGCGATGGAGGAGCTTGTGGAGACTGGCAAAGTGAAGTATTGGGGCCCTTCTGAAGCCAGTGCATCAGATATAAAGGCGGGCTCATGCAGTCAATCCCATCACCGCGTGCAGCTTGAGTGGTCACTTTGGGTTTGAGATGTTGAAGATGAGATTGTTCCAACGTGCAGGTTTGGGATTCCTTCTTACTCTTCAGAAGTGGATTCCTCGGCTCGTTGCTTCTGAGTATTAGCAACTTAACAAGCTATTGTGTCTGAAGTCGATTTGCACCCTCTTTTCTACCGACTCAGGGAGCTTAAGTTTTACAGACGTGGCATTGTCCCAAAATTTTGTGTTTGGTTGTGAATGCAGAGAGCTCGGCATTGGGATTGTCTCCCATTGCCCCCTCGGTCGAGGCTTCTTGTGTGGCATCTTCAACCGGGAGGAGCTTGTCCAGAGGGACTTTCGTATTGTAATCTCTCCACTTGCTGCCTACTCTTCTCGTGTCTCATAAGTCTATGTGGCTTCGTATATACTTTCTCTGGCCATACATGGTTTCCCAGCATAATTCTGCTGATCACTTACGGAAAAACTCCTATCAACTCTCAAGCTTCCCGAAGTGAATTCAACAATATCTCTCGAAACATATTTGAAGTATGTGAAGTCGGATAGCTGCTTTGCAGTTTAAAAAGCGGTCTTCAAAGATGGATAATTTGTTTGATTTTGTTTAAGCCTTGGTGTAATGGGACGCAGAAAAATGCTCCAGGGTTGGCAGGAGAGAATTTGAAAAACAACGAGAAGCTGCTGGAGCGGGTGAGGCAGATTGCAGAGAGGATGGGGTGTACTATGAACCAGCTTGCACTTGCTTGGGTATAACATCAGGGCGCTGATGTTATTCCTATTCCTGGCACCACCAAAATTGCCAACCTGGACTCGAAGCATTGCTTCATTTGGAGTCGAGCTCTCAAGTGAAGAGCTCAAGGATCTTGCAAACGCTTTTACCCCGTAGCCAAGTTGCTGGCGACCAAACTCTACACATGAGTATCACATACCAACACGTTTCCACACACCACCGAAGATCAAGGCGTGAGAAAACGGTGCGAGTACCATCTTTGCATATAATTGCTTGTCGCTGTTGTCAAAGTCATCAGGTTCACGCAACTAGTTATGGTGAAGTTTATGACCGGAGTGATCTTCTCTGAATACAGGCTCATGCTTTTTGTGATGAACAGCTTAATATCTGCTCTTGTTATTTGTCAATTTTCAATAGTTGAAGTATTCTTCACATTCAATCAGCAGCTGATGACTGCAAACGTCGGGTATCCACTTTATTTTAGTCGTGCCGCGCCGTGGATTCATAATTAAAACCATGTAGGGTAGCTTTTTGATCTTATGCAAGATCTATGCCAGATATACTTTGCTATCAGAGTTGACCCACCTAAGACTTCTGCCATTGTATTGTAGAGAATATTATTTGGTTATACACTAGAATGTGGTCTAATGTTGAAGCAATGACCGCCTGAGTACTTGAATGTGCAGGGTATGCCTATCCTTTGATTAGCTTCACCAATGGGAGACTGTTAAAACAATTGTGTGCGACCAGAATCACGAGATTGTGTAAGCCCAAGATCAATTGCCTTATTTGCAAGCTAGAGTAGAGTAGCTCATTTGTCACAAGAAACTGAAAAAATTGTTCAGTAGCACTTGGCTCTAAATTTTGACCTACACAAATTTCAATTTCATGTAGCTTGCACCCCAATTTACATTATATTATTCATGTAAATAATGTATGTTGGGTTACTCTATACATTATTTAGTGCAATTTCCAAAGTCTTTTCCATACTACTTCTTTCGTCAGGCAGGCATGCTGTACTTTCAGATCTGACGTTACTCAATATCACCTCAATGAGGAACATTGGATTGTGTTCAATCCCCAGTTCAATCATCCTGAATAAAGATATCATAACCTGGGAGGATATGGTTATGAAACACAATCGCATCCTCAACGATGGATACTTAGAAATGAAAATGCAATTGCATCCCAGAAACTCCATAACATTTGAAAGGCACTATTTGTTCAAAAAATCAAGATACTCATGTCAACTTGGATTATATATGAATGAATGGCAATCATTTGCTTGGAAGAACTGACATCTAGAGTCACTAGTTGTTGTGTTATATGTGTTGATAACTAAGGTAGAACAATCTAATGTCATCAATCACCCATTTTGTATTAGTCACTCACCCATTACCACAATCTTATTAGCAACCCTCTTTAGCATCAAGAAAATATACTCACAGAGGAGACACATTAGCTATGGTTTAGCAAGGACCTATTTAGTCACTCTTCACTAGTTTTGTCCCAAGAAACTTTGAAAAATCATAGAAAATACATTTCTTGTTAGAATGTTTCAATTCTACTTGCAAATGATAACTTCTCCAAGGTACCTACATAGCAAATCTGCTTTGTAATACATGTGTTTCACCAATTTTGTCCCAAGAAACTTTGAAAAATCATAAAAAATACATTTCTTGTTAGAATGTTTGAATTCTACTTGCAAATGATAACTTCTCCAAGGTGCCTACATAGCAAATCTGCTTTGTAATACATATGTTTCACCAATTTTGTCCCAACAAACTGTGAAAAATCATTAAAAAATACATTTCTTGTTAGAATGTCTGAATTCTACATGCAAATGATAACTTCTCCAAGGTACCTACATAGCAAATCTGCTTTGTAATACAATGTGTTTGCGTTACTGCATGTACACTTGATGCACGAATATGTGGAATGTAGCACTCAAGCATCCATTCAACAACACGTTTGAAGAGAAGATTTTTTTTTGGAGTGAGTTCACTTATTGGGTGATAAGCTCATCTGTAACCTGTCCAGCGGCATGAGGAAAACAGACTCTGTAACTTAAGTACCCAAGTGTTTGCAGGCCACTTACAAGGGACAAATGTACTGCAGACAGAATCCTCATATTGGCCTTCTGTAATTGTGACCTTTTGGCAGAAGCCCTTACAGTGGGCAGACATACAGAATGAGCCCTTTTTTTAAGGTCACTAACTTACGCCTGAAAGTGCACGAAAAAGCTGTGTGCTGTAGAAAATGAACAACAATTTTTGCACATTGGTGAAGGAACTGCGAGTGAAAATGTCAGCAGTTTTATAATTTTGGGGCACATTGTGAATTATTTACAAATTTTCAAAGAGGTAAGGTGTAGGGTGCTAAAAGTGTTGTGCAAGTGATGCCAAAATGCATTTGATGCACATGAAGAAATGACACTAGTAATATCAAAAAAATGTCACAAGGAAGAAGAGAAAACAACACAAAGTGTACCCAAAATGGACCAGTAGTAAAGTTGCCACCCCCACAATACTATAAATAAAGCTGCACACTACTCAAAATGGCACTTAACTCCACCTTGCACTGGTCCTTGTAATGTGCACCATTTGAGGTATCCTCCCTATCCATTTTCCCTTCCAAAATAGGGGTTGATTTTGAGGAGTGGATCATTTTAGTATACTTATTCTAATTCTTAAAGGATGCCATGACTATTTTTCAACTAATCAATGTCAAAGCATCTTTTGCGTAGGGCAGAATTGCAAATGTTAAAGGTTACCTTCAATTTTTGCACTAAGGTATAGGTATACACCCATTTTAGTCCTTCTACCCCATTTTGTCATCATGTACCAATAGTGCACACTTTCTTTCTAGAATGTACACTATTTGTACATGATGATGGAATGGCATACCGGGGCGGGAATGGATGCATGTACGATTTAGGGGTGTTTCACACTATGGTAGAAGGCTCAGAAACCGCTCATGTAAGGGCTGGTTCGCATTTTTACAGTATTTCTTTAGATGGGAACATTTTTAGCTCATTTTTCAGACCAAGAAAAATTGATGGAAAATCTAGCCCAAGTGGTTTCATATTTTTTGAAACATTATTGAATTACTTATGAATTTTCAAAGGAGATGTGTCCTAGGTCCCTATTTATGTTCCTAGGTCCTTCATATACTGTTCAGTTGCAATTCTAAAGAAAAATGGGGAAAGCAAAGACAATGATTGGCTCTTGCGACAAAGAATGCTTTTTCCTTCACTTCATTCAATGACTCGTGAGGTCAATTTATAAACTGCATCATGTCCATTCTACAACCAGTTATAGGGGCGGTTCTTAATGCCCGAACTGTTTTCGAGCCCTCTACCTTATGGCCGTCCAAGTCAAGAGGCCATGGTTTTTTGAAATCCAATTGGTGAAAATTATGGTTTCTCAAATCTGATTGGTGGAATTGGCAGCCTCTCGACTTGGATGGCCATAGTGTGAAACGCCCCTTATATCATTGAGTGAAGGACTTCCATGTGAACTCCGGGCCAATAAACTTCCCTTATATTAGTAATTTTGTTTCTTGTCATATGATATTAACCATTTCTGCCTAGGCTCATCGTTACTTCAGAACAGCTCATTATCATCACCCAAGTCCTGATTTTATTTAATAAATTACTCTCATAATCAGAGCAACTGGGAAATAATTGAATGATTGAATGAATCAAAAGGGGGCTTTGACAACTGGCCAATGGAGCAGAGTAAAGCAGCTCTGACTGACTCTTATTAGAGAAGCCTGTTAACACTAGAAGGAGGCAGGGGGCCCTGTGGAAATCATCTTTTTTTAAACCGTGGGAATCATTGGTATTAAAAAAACAAAAGAACTCATTTGAAGTCAAAGTACTGTAGAAGATCTTTATTTTCTATCTCTAATTCCGAGGATGAACAATTAAATTTCTGTCCTACACAAGAGAATGTTTTGTCATTCATCGAACACTAATTGTCCACAAGACCACAACATCCTTTTTGGGTTAAAGTGAAAACATCCAAAACCATCAAAATGAGCAAATTCAACATAGTTCAAGGTTGGTTGGTTTTTTTAAGCAATATTTTTGTAGAATTTTCAAAGAAACTAGAAATTTTAGTTGAGACATATAATTATTATGAATTTTTAAAGTAGAAGCTCTCAAACTACAATGAAACCATCACATAGTTTAGTCATAAAATGGAAATCAAGATAATTGGTAGTAAACTTAACATAATGAAGTTAGTATAGAGATAGTTTGATTGCACATTGGGGGGACAATTTCAATAGATGTCTACTTGTCAAGAATAGATACACATACATTTTTAGGTGTTTTTGCCTTAATACATTTTGTCTAGTGCTTCAAACATTGTGCTTCAAATATTGGATTGTGTTTTGCATAAAATGAAAAAAATGTTAGGAATGTGTGAAAAAGTTGAAGATATTTGGCCTCTTCATAGGTTTGACAAAGGGTTGCCATTATGTGAGCTTTGAAGTTTGAGCTCATGAGCCTAGAAGACTATACACCTATAATATAAGTATCAATATTATAGTAACCTTCAATGATAATGGTACAAATTTGCTATAAATACCTATATTATTGGTGTTTATGTTATAAACACCTTCAATGGTTGCATGATATCTACTTTTATATATATATGCCTAAGGCTCCACTTTCATGCTCACATATTAGCACCATTGGTAGTTCATATGAATTAGATGTTAGGAAATTCAAGACCTGATACTAAAGGCCTCATGCCATGCTCCATCTATCCATAGAAAATACACTACAATAGATGATAAGAAGAATTCCTTCAGTGTCTTACTTGAATAGGTGAGTCAAAAAGAAGGATTTTTCATATTTCACCAAAATCAATAAATAATCCCATTGGTTGAAATTGATCAATGTTCATAGAATCAATAAGGGAGAAATTCTTAGTGGATCCTTCCCCAATTGCCAAGTCCACAAGAAAGTGCACTTGCTCACTTGGCCCTTATAGCATCCCTTGTAAGCTTTGCCCATTGATAGAGCATGGCTAAAATCTTTGTATTGGCAATGTCTTGAGGCCCTAAATTATGGCACTCAAGACTTGGTGGCTTGCCAAGATACTACAAGGCTTTCCAATCCTCCAAACAAAAATTTGACCATTACATTATGACTTCAATCCTACAATCCTAATTGTCCCCTCAATGAACAAATGAAAGTTTAGTCAAATTCCTATAATATCAATTTATAGCAAAATTACTTCAATTTTCATTTCAGCTAAGAATACAAATGAGCTTTTTGAAATATGTTTTTTGTTTCAATCAATGTTTGGAAGCACAAGTTATACTACACAAAGGCTCAAAATGCTCAAACATGAGTAGAAGAGAGACTCTATTTTTTTTTTAAAGTAAACTAGTTTTTTTAAGTGAAATATGATTTTAAACTTTTTTTTTGTTTCAATTGTCAATAAATTTTGTAGAAATGAAAAATTCATTTGGTTACTTATTGGCCCAATTAAAATTGCAACAAAAGTTGATGACCTAAAGATTGAGAGAAATAAGAGGTTGAAATTGAATTGAACATTGGTTTGAAGATTTGCAATCCATGTAGCCAAAATGGAATGAATTTTTTTCACATATTGTGTTGATAATCTTAAATTTTGAAACCTCTAAGGACAAGCTTACAAAAACATCTTGAAAACTTATGGTCTTCCAATAGCCTCATTCATTTTCTCATGTATTGGAATGACATGAAACAAAGCTTGATATGTAAAGCATGACAATAAGGAGCTATGCTAAAAATTTCAAAATTTGAAGGCAATAAAACTTACCCAAATTCTTCAAAAATCTAGAGATAGATCTTTAGTCCTCAAAGGTGAATCAAAGGCTATGTGGTAGTAGTCTCATTAGTTTACCATTAATCCAAAGAAGATTAAGTAGCCTACTTTGGATTTTTTGTAAACTTTGATAGGTTGTATTGACTTTGTAGTTTGAACTTAACTTTTCAAAAAATCTAAATAAAAACATAAAGAAAGGAATTAAAAAAAAAATTAGAACATTCATCTTTAGCATTGATAATTCTTATCTTTTGTAAATTTTTTATCAATTTAGTTTTTCCTTTCATTCAATACCACCTTCTACTTTATAATTTTTTTAAAGATGAATACAAAAGATTTTTGGATTAAATATTTTTACACATTGACTAAAATACACAATCAAGCCTATAGAACAAAAAAATATTTTTCTTAAAATGTTGAATGACAAAACTTTTCTTTTTGAAAAGGGCAAGAAAAGCCTACATTTTGAAGTTTAGGGCACATTGAATTCACACTAAAGTATCGGGAGGATGCACTTGAACATCAACAATTAAAGGATCTTGAAGGTGTATTTGATAAAATAAATAAATATAGATGAAAGTTTTAGCCTTACTTGGGAGACAAGTATTTTGAAGCAATTTTGAACCTCTAAACATCAAAGAATTTTAAGAGTTTAATATCAAATTCTTTTAAATTTATCTTTAAATTGGATGGATATTAGACTTCTTAGTAGATACAAATACTTCTAATGACTTCTTATTGTATTGTACAATAGAAGTACTTGTATACCTTGTTACATGAAGTCAAAAAATAGTTGGCACATCAAATCCGCACCACTAGGAAGCAAGTGGTTTGGTTTTGTGAATTAGGTGGCATTAGGGGTAGTCACACCTTCTTCACCTCAATTTCAATTCTCAAAGAATATGAATGTCGCACTAGGGGTTGTCACAGCTCCTTCGAGGCCCTGCAAATTCCCTGAGAATATGCACATGGTGTGTTGTAGTGTAGCGTGAGTGGAAGGTGGTCCTCAAATTCTCGGAGAATTTTGAGTGCCATTTCTTCTCCTCTACAAGTGAAGAAACAATAGTTTTCACACATTTATCAAAGAAAATTTTATCTACTGTCCCTGATTTTCTCCCGCCAATGCTATTTTCACTCCTTCAAAGCTCGTATTAGGTGAATGTCTTACCACGATCCAAGGAACTCATTCTTTGGGGAATGAACGTATGTGTTGGATGCACCCAAAAGGGGTGTCGCAACTCTTCCATGCTAAACCGATTTCCATTGGCTCCCAATTTATCTCACCAACTTCCCATTCCCTAAGAAACTCAGTTTCTTTGAAGAGCCGTGACAACCCCTAAAGGAGGAGGCTCCAAAACTGCTCAGGCTCCAAAACTGCTCACCTTCTGAAATGTATATTTCTGGTACATGATGGGTTTTTTTAATCTTTGCAGTAATATACAAACAATTAACATTTGAAGGGGTGGACAGTTTTGGAGCCCTATGCCATATTGACTTCAGAAATTCATAACTAATTCTACAGAGCTCCAAAAAATATGAAACGACTTGGGTTAGATGCCTATTCAAACTGTCTTTCTACAAAAGTTCACTGAAAAACATTTTAAGATGTTTCACCTGCCCAAAATTCTGTTCCAGCCCTTAGATGGTCGGTTTATGGACCTCCTCCCTTACTATGTCATTGATTTTCCATGACTTGCAGAGCTCCAATTCTCTTAAAGTTGAAAATATTTCTAAGACTGTCCCTATTGTGACTCACCACTAAGGTAGTACACTGCAAAGTGAGACAAATCAAAGTCAAACCTGATTTATTATTGTGCCACTTGCCTCAATGGCAACCCCCAAATAAGACCAATCAAAGAAATTCTTTTTTATTTGAATTCTATTTTTTTATTGACATTTGATCAAGAATTGCTCAAGTTCAGTTGTAGTGGAAATTTATGGCACCCACAGGACAGCAATTCTGGCAGGATGAGCATGACTCAAATTAGCCTATGACCTGTAATTGAATTGATGATGCCGGCCTGCCTGGCAGGACATACTATATGGTAGAACCACCCACAGTCTACCACTTAAGCAATTCTTGGAGTAGTAGAAGGGAATGTAAATTTTTTACCCTACAGAAAGATAGAAATGATGGGCAGTTGGGCACTGTCAATTTTTTGTGATTTTTTGGAATTTAAATGTTTACAGTGGAAACACCCAAAACCGTCCGAATAAGGAATTCAGCATGGCTGGAGGCATCTTTTTCTAAAACTGATATTTTTCTAGTATTAGCGAGAGAAAATAAAGAATATTAAAAAAAATTAAAATTTTCGGAATCAGTATGTAATTTCTACAAATTTTCAAAGAGTTGGCTCCCTAAACCACTGGAACCGTCCTATAGGTGTACCCAAAACTGAACTCTGCTGAAATCAGTTGTCAGTGAATGAAAATTATACATGTGTCTTACAACTGCGTCAGCAAATTAGAGTTAAACACTTGTCAGACACTTTAATGAACGCTTATGGACAAATTTAGTGACACTCTACGGACCAGGAATAGGTACAGGGACGGAAATGGGTGTTTCTCCCTTATGAATTTTGGAAGTCAAAAGTTTACTGAACCTATTCCCAATGTATAGAATAGAGTCTTCCAATTCTGATCATTCAAGAACTATTTTCCTGCTCACTAACTTACTTCAAAACATTTGTCATAAATTTATCAGTCCTCATCTTGGAAAGGAAAGGAGTAAGAAGCACATTCAAAGCTTGAAATAGTTGCACCTACATGTTGGGTATGGATCTTTGGTTGGGAATGTATGATTCTGCTCTAGTGAAATTAGGTTGCTCTTCAATCACTCACTAATTTCTTGACATATTACACTACTACAAGCTATATCAATATTTATGGATATTGTATAGTGCTCTGCCAAAAAGACTTGAATGTCATCTATTATGGTAGTAATGGGTGAGTGGATGCACTAAATATTAGAAGTGAACTCAAAGAATTCAATGCATACTTGTCTATGTCTAAGGTAACATTTGGGGGTAAAGCAACCTGATTTCACCATTTAGTTTAGTGAATAACAAGGATAGTCTATGCTAGAAATATATTGACTAACAAAACTAAGTACAAGTTCAAAATGTTTTCATTCAAACCCGAAAGTAGATTTATAATTATATGAAAGTTGTAGTGTAAAAACATACTCCACATTACCAATGAAGCTTAAAGAAAAAATTAGTTGTGATTTTAAAGAAAATAAATTTCAAAGTTATCTATGCCCCACTAACTAGGTTTTGTGCACCATGAATTGGAAGGCTTTTGATAATTTTTTCTTAGCCCCCCCCCCCCTCCCCTCCTATGTGCCTTTGCATATTGGTCTATATCATTTTAGATTGTTTTATATAAAATTGAAGGAATTTATAGTCTTATAGTATTTAAAACATCAACAATTTGACATACATGCAAATGATGAAGGTTCTCCTAATATTTGAATTTTTTATCAGAATTGAAAGTACAAGATTGTATTAGGCATTATATAAAGTTGTGCATAGGTTGCAACATGGACCATTGTCAAATTTGAATGCCCTTGCATTTGAAATATCCGTTATATGGAACAATACATTTAATTCTCAATTTTATTTTCATTTTATAGTTATGTAATGTGTTTCTAGGTACAATTTTTTTGTATTAAGACTAAAGTTTATGATGCACATAATCTATCCAACAAATTCAAAAAAATAATTTTTCATTGTCAATTTTATCACAAAATTGAAAATTGCCAAAAATTATACTAACCTTTGTAAGATTTATAGTTAATTTACCTTACTTCCAACAAGATTTACTTTTAGATTGATAGGCCTATGGAACTCAACCAAAGCCTTGAAAGAAGCAAAACTTATTTGGCTTATTTACTTTTACAAGGGAATCATAGTTCATGCTTAGAATAAGAACTTCTTGAAGTTGGAGATGAAGTATGCAACTTTTGCATTGCTACTAAGGTAGACAAGCCTATTACCATACTAATATGTAATTTGACTACCTTGGGGTCAATTCTAAGGTCACATATTTTTCAGAGGTGTATGCTTGTTTCATGAATCAAATTCAAGTAGAAATATAATTTTATAATCAAAACTATAATTCTTGTGAATTTTTCAAGTATTCAACTTGAAATTAAAAAAGCACCCATTGTCGTGTTGTAAACATGTAAACTTTGTAAAATGTGTTCCTATTTGTTATTTTAAGGAGTATCTATGAATCAAAGGAAAAAACTTGTTATTGATGTGTTGACTTCATAGTGATGTTTGTTATTAGTGAGATTGATAAAAAAATTAAGGAAGAGCCTTAAACAAACTTCATTAGTTTAAAGCAATTTTTTTTAATCTGTAGAATTTGTGTTTAGTTTTGAAGTTCAACTCTAGAATGTTGAACTAGAGGGTTTTTATGAAGTCACAAGATCTAGAGTCTCAATCAAAGGCTGAATCAAAACTTTCTTTATCACACTTGCCAAATCAACCACTTCAACTAGTGGTTTCCATACCACTCAATGTTCATCCACAAGAGGAAGCTAGACTTTCTTGCCTACTCAAGCAACCTTGTGTAGAACAACGTTGGCATCACAATCTCCAAATAAATGTGTGTGCCTTAGTGATTATGCTTTAGGTTGGATGTGTTGAATCAAACATTGAAGGTTAGACCTTTAAAGGAAGTTATGAGAGCCTAAATGATGAGCAATATTATTGTATAGTTAGGCCGATTCAACAAAGTTTTGGCTACCAACATTGGTTGAAAGGGCCAATGAATCCTTTAATAGAGGTCAAAAATGTAGATGATGTTGCAAACCATGTTAGGCACATCCTCAAGTTCTTGTAGATGGAATAACACTTTTTTAGACTTCAATATTTTCCTTCATTTGAATTTGATTGAAGTTTTATAGTTAATTTAAGATTTTTGTATTGTATTTGTATGTTAAAAATTGAAAGTTGAAGGTTTAGAAGTAGTTTACCTCTTTGTTTTGACCTTAGAGGTTCTTTGACCTTGAAAGTTGAATAGGAACTTATCTTTGGATGTTTTCCTTTAGTCAATGGATATTTAGAGGCTCATGTGGAGTGTACATGGGTAAATTCCACCTACCTTAGGAGTCTAGAGGATAGGTAGGCATTTTTTTCCTCCCTTTTAGTCAGAGTCTTGGGGTTTGAAAGATTGTTGTGGATTTTGGGGAAGAAGTGTGTGTACGTGGGTAGAAAGTTAAATGTTTGATCAACCATAACTCTAGTTGTAATAAATTTGAAATGAAAATTTGAAGGTTTTTTTCTCTTGATTTTGCATATATACATATATCTGTGTATGTGTGTGTGTGTGTGTGTGTGTGTGTGTGTGTGTGTGTATGTGTGTGTGTGTGTGAGTAGAAGAAGGTTTGCTACCACCTGATAAAGAAAAGAAAAGATTTGAGTCGTTACCAAAGTTTGTAGTTTTTGTCTTTCTCTTTGATTTTTAAGCATTAGAGATATATTTTTTAGATTTTAAAAAACTTATTATTTGAAGCAATTGAAGTTGTATAGCAAAAGTTATGGATTCTTGAATATCAAAGGGTCTGTTGTCTTTATTTTTTGAAACCTGAGACTTTGTAAATCTATTTTTTTTAAATCATTTAGAAGTGAGTCTTTTAAATAAGATAAGAAATTCTTTTAGCTTTTTATAAAGCTATCAACTTCTCAATTTGAAAGAAAATTGCAAAAGTTATGAGTAGAAAAACAAAGGAAGGTTCGTTGCCTTCATATTTTAAATAAGATGTAATTAGAATAGGTGTGAAGTTGAATTCCCTTTGAAGATTTTGAAGACTTGAAGACATGAAAATGGAAGACTCATATATTGTGACTAGTACAACTTATTATTCTCAATTGATTTTGGAGGCTTGTTGTTTTCAATTCTACATTGTAAAAACTATTGTGGGTTATGTGGTTATTCAATATTAGTCGCATTTGTGTGTATGTGGTGACGAAGTGAAATTGATCATCCACATGGTTAATCTTTTATGTTGTTCCTATTGGTGAAGCACGATTGTTGGTCACCTTGGGTTTGAAGTTTAGAAGCCCATCTTTTGCACAATTTAGTTAATGATTTGGTCGTTGCATTTACCCATCATTAGATGTTTTTTCTACAATTTAAAAGACTATGAGTTCTTGACTATAGGAACGCTATGGGAACTACCACATATGTGATGTGACATGGTTGAGAGACTTCCACATCAGATAATAATATTTTAAGAATTAAAAACTTAAATTTTGTATTTTTTAATTAAATATTTTGTATTTTATTATTATTTATTATTTTGCCCATCATAGCATTGGGAACGGGCCTGAAACAGTCTTCTAATCCCCCAAAAAACATCTAATGCTAAGGCCGTAGTTCTTATCACCTACCCTTATCTTTACACCATATAGAGCTACGACATGATAGGCCAACGGAAAGGAGTTTGAAGAATTGAAGAATTGAAGATTGCAAACTGAAGACCAAAGACTAAAAGACTTGACTAAATTCCTTGGCAAACTATTCCCACTCATAGTGAAATACTCCATGTATTTCCAAAATGTACTCCTCTTTACCCAACACCATAGACTAGGATCAAGAATGCTACAATAACAATCCATAACCACCTTCTTAGATACCTATTAGCATGTAAGTATTCACCAATCACCTATTGACATGTTGCCCTTATTGATATTAATGCATTGACTTTGTCATGTTCCTAGACAAATTCAATTGATTTTTGAACAAATTTGGATGCTTGCTTGGATGGAAATGGGGCCAAATACAAGATGACAAAAATGGGTTGGAGACAAAATTCTATTGGTCTACCTTATTGAAGAATCTATTCTATTTAGATTTTGAAAAAGCCCTCATTCTTAAAGGATTTTGGGATTGGGCCATGTCCCTCATGAACAAGCTTTGTAGTAGGATGAACCCCATGGATCCATTGTAGCCATTTCATTGGAAGTGACCCATTATTATTGAAGTCCTCCCTCCTTGGTTTAAAAGGTTCAACAAATTTGGTTCCTCCTTGTATGTGTTTGTATCTTAATCATTTGGCTGCAATTCAACTATTCAATCTTTAATCAACAACTATGGTTTCATATGGAGAATATTGTCTATAATGACTAATTATAATACACAATCACTCAAATGAAGGTTATCAAGTAAGCCAAAAGAAAATTGAAAATTAGTACTCAAATTGTAAGACATAAGATAGGACTTGGCTTTAGCATGAAAATTTGAGGTAGAAGGTTACGTAACTCAACCTTACGAGAGCCAACCCATTACAAGTTAAATTATTCTGGTAGTACACATTTTAAAACTAAAACATACACCATTGGTACAATTTGGTCTATAATAGGTTAACTCCCATTTGGCTAGTTGTAGGCTAAGTTACTTTAGAGCAAATTGTTTGGAGAAAAGAGACAATCTAATAGAAGGGGTATCCTTCAACCTTGTAACCCTAATTAGCTTTTGGTTTATTTATTATTTTATTCAATTGTTTGGCCTTATATGCCTTTCATTTGCAGTAGTGTATGTCTATGTTGCAAACACTAAATATCTAATAGATGGCAAAGAATCCTTTCATATAAGACAAACGTGTGTATACTCATCCGTGAAATTTTGTGCCGAAGAAAGAGGTCTTAGATACCATTTTGACCTCAAATGAATGTTTTATTTTGATTCTATTTTGTTTATTTTTTGAAATATATAGACAATGGAATTTTATTTTTTAAAGAAGAATATTCATACTCTACCCAAAAGGATGATTTATATGGTAACCAGCCCGTTCTTCCAGGGACCCTAACTCCTAAGACCATCCCCACTGCAACTCAAAATATGCATAAGAGGATTTTCAGCTCCTGTAAGAGACTGCGAGTTCCTAGACGCTGGGAACGCATTGGGAACTCTGGGAACGCGATGCTGATGTGGTCGAGCGACTGCCACGTCATAAAATAATAAATTTTTATAAATTTTAATTAAATATTAAATATTTTAAAATATTTTTTTGAAAAAAAATATTTTTTTAAATCATTTTTTTTCTATTTAATATATTCTGAAGTTTTTTGAAAAAAAAAATTTTAATTTTTTTTTTTCAAAATTCAAAAATTCAGACCAGGAGGGTGCTGGTCTGCAGCAGTGGGAACAATTTCGGGGAACACCCCTGAAACAGTCTCTTGGGGGCCCAGAAATCCTCTTACGACTCAAACTAGGTATTTGACCTGCCCCTCTTGTTTCAAAAAATACATAAAACAAAAATGAAATGAAAATTCTGAAATGAAAATTGAGAGTAGGGGCATGGGCTATTGTTGTGTCACAGTGCACAACTTGACACCGGCTTTTATCCAACAAGCATCTCATCTAACTTATATTATTTTGGTGATCCCCATCAGTCATCTGCTCCTCCCAATATTTTACCCCAATTTTTGAAACATTTTTCTTGAATACCGTATGTATAGGTCAGCCTTGTAAATAACTCCGGAAAATTTGAAAAATGTTGAAATTTGAAAAATTATTTACAACTATTTCTAAAAGGAACACAACTACCCATGAATAGAAAAAATCAATCCAAAATTAGGAGTGTCTTCATAAAGTGCTGAAAATGAAAAAAATTCAATTTGCTTGTCGAATTGTTGAATTGAGAAAAATAAACTATTTTGGCCTAACTTGCAGAAATAGACCTACATGTACGGTAGGGGAACAGACTAATTTTTATTTCACTCAATGGGTGCTCAAAACAAAATTATGCCATCGTAATAGAAAAGTGTTGTGCCGAGCTCGGGTAGCCAAAAATAAAACAAAAGTAACTCAAAATATTATAAATTGATCATTCTCAATTAATACTTTTGGTTCATTACATACGTAGTAATAAAAACTAACGGCTCCATCCCTCAATAAGAAAATATAAATTAAAACCATCTAAAATATAAATTTTCAATCTTGTGGGCAATTTAGAATGTGAATGTGAAAAAAAAAATGTTGAATTTGCCTTCCATTTTCACACTTTTCTCAATTTCTAGCAAACCCCATAACATTCTTCACCTTCATACATTGCTTTTATTAATCAATTTTTTTTAAACAAGTATACTGAAGAACTCATTGCCAAAGATTTTGGTGACTGAGAAGAGGGCCTTCTTTCACATCAAGTAAACCACTTGTCACCACCACAATAGGTTTTGAATTTACAACTTATAGATCTCTTTTCCTTTTTTGGTATGTAGGGTAGTTTTCCAGAAGAATCATCACTGAATTAGGTGGTTTAGATTCTCGTTTGACTTAGTTTTCTCCCTTTAGTTTATCGAAAGGGATTTAATCTTTTTTTCAAGTAATCAAAGAGAGACAAAACCATTAGTCTAACCCCTAAAGGACCATTATCCCTTTGGGGGAGAAATTGGACTTTGGGCAAGTACCTAAGTTCTCAAAAAGCTCAAAATGGAGGAGATCATGCCTATATATAATTTTAAAAATCCTTAAATATTACATTTTTGTCTACATAGAAAGCTTTAAATCATTTCACTTAAATAGGATTCATTTTTTAATTCAAATTTTACAATTCCTTATTAAAAAAAAGGATTTTACATGGTTTAGTTCACTTGCTAGAACAATCTAAGCATCCAAATTATTGAGTTTTAATTCCATTTTAAAGATATTAATAATTTAGATTTTCTTTCTATCTTGTACTTACTTCTATTTAACAATTTTCTTAAGAATTTAAAAAAAAATTGAATTTTTTTCTTTTCCTTGGATTTTCAAGTTAATCTTTCACCTAAAGATTTAAAGCTCAAAACTTTGTAGTGCAAAAAATTTAAGGTTTCAAGTTAAATAAATTAGTCCCGTGATGTACAAAAAAGACTTGTTTTCTTCACTTTAAATGTAGATATCTCTACAATTTGTGTGGTCAAATTTTTTAAAATTTATTCCACACATTTTCATGCTATGTAAGTATAAGATTTTATTGTTGGATGTACTAAAACAAAAAAAAATCAATTTTTTAATTATTTGTAGAGGAAATGATAGGTTTGAGTGATTTTTGGTGAAATAAAGGCCTTGGTCATTTAGGGGTCAGGAATATTAAGCTAAAATTAGAAAAACATCTTTTGAATTATTTAATATGGAAGACAAGCATATATTTAGTGGTTCCTTTATGTATATGATAATTACCATTGTTTAATTGCAAAAATTCGGGAGGTAATTTTCAAATTTTTTTGAAAGTTTTTTTCCTTGAAAATTTACAGCAATGTTGTAATTTTCTTATTCACAATTATAGGCATTTGGAAATTGGATTTTTAAGGGGAAGGTAGGTTGAATCATCAACACATGTGGTACTTTGTGAGAGAAAACTAAGAAGGAAATTTTAATGCTCTCCTTGATGCCACTAGCAAATGATCAAATAAGAAGATTTTCAAAATGTAAGAAATACTCAAATTTCATCTCTTCCCCATGAGTTTAGAAAAGATCCCATAAGTAGGGATGCTTTTGGTGACATGTAATAATTGTGTAATATAACAAATTGAAGATTCAAAAAACCTTTTGAGGTCTTTTTGAAGTATATCTCTCATCTTGTAATATAGAAATTGATTTACTTGGAAGTCTTTGTGGATTGTTTTCCAATTTGTTATATAAGATAGTGCAATACAAAATATAATATCAATGATTCTTTTTCAAAATTTGAAGACATAAAATAAAATTTAAAATACAAAGTATTTAAAAAGTTTTCCAATGGTATATATAAATTTAAAAATATACAAGGAAGATACATAAAAAAACTATTTCCTCTTTCTTCCTATATATGGTTTATACTCATTTCTTTATCATGTCCATTTTTGTTTTTATAAACAAATATCTTATGAAAAAATGAAATAGAGTTTGGAATGCGGTTTCAAATATATAAACAATTTTGAACATATCATTTTGAAATCCAGATATTTTTTAATCTTGATATGTGGATTTTTAAACTTTCATGATTTTTGAAATTTTTTAGAATTGGATGTTACAATCAAAAGTTATGGGACCTCAAAATTTAGGATCAACTTGAGTTAGACTACTATGAAAGTTTTTGATGCATTTGCGGCCTTGGCTTAATGGCTTTGGCCTTGGCATATATGAAAGGTTGGTATGGATTCAAATGTAGATGTTGGCAAGGTACTTACTACTATATAGTGGGGTGGGGGTGGGGGGCAAATGATCCACCTCATTTTTGTATGGAGATTTAAGAATTTA
The DNA here is from genome assembly GCA_947034885.2 of Thuidium tamariscinum. Lineage (NCBI taxonomy): Eukaryota > Viridiplantae > Streptophyta > Bryopsida > Hypnales > Thuidiaceae > Thuidium > Thuidium tamariscinum. The sequence goes on from OX344751.2 coordinate 16,922,441, forward strand.
TCATAGGAAAGAATATGTTATGGTCCTCTATAGAGTCTACTTGTCTATTAGATGCTTCATCAATTACATTGGTCTTTAAGATCACAATTAGCTTTTTTCTTATTATGTACCAAAAAAATTGTATTAGACATTAGAAGAGATTTGAGGCCTCTAAGAAACTACAAGTCATTAGATGTTTTTTCAGTAGTTTAGAAGACTGCGAGTTCCCAACTGTGGGAACGCTGTCGGGAACTGCCACATCTGCGATCTGACGTGGTCGAGAGACTGCCACGTCAGAAAATAATATTTAAAAAATTAAAAAAAATTAAAAAAAATTCCGAAAAAATATATTTAAAAAACAAATAAATAAAAAATTTATTATTTTTATTATATTTTATTTTGACTGTTCACAGCATGGGAACAGGCCTGAAATAGTCTTCTAATCTCCCAAAAAACATCTAATGTCACAAATTGTGGGAACATAGAAATGCAAGAATTTGACATGGTCACAACTATGCCATGTCATTAAATTTATTTATTTAAATAAATTGGGATTTTTTTTTGCATTCTAAGATAAAATTTTAAAATTATTTATTTATTTATTTATTTTGGTAATTGTTGGCCTAACAATAGCTAGCAATTTTCAAATTCAGTTTTGGGAATACATTTGAAATGGCCCTTTGGAAGCCTCAAATCTCATCTAATGCTTCTATTAGAAATTTGTATTTTTAAAAGTTCAATTACATTTATAGATTGCAAAATATTAGTGGTCAAAGTGAAAAATAATTAGTTTTGTTTTTTCCAACTCATCCAAAACCTTGTCCCATATACTAGCACTCTTAGCTACACAATAATGTTTTGTAAACAACATTCTAGATTATTTTAAGGATATCAATGTTTGCTTTAATATTAAAATGTGAAGAGTTAGATGTATAGTCCATACTATTTGAAATTAACAATTTAGTGAATCAAAAGAGAACCTTGATCAAATAAAGTAGGTGGTCCATAAAGTGAATAGGATCTTAAAACATTTTCTAATAAAGGAAAATAATTTTTTTTTTCAACCTTTAAAGGACCAAAGCATTTTCTAAATCAAAAACCACTCAAAATTGTCATATTTGTTGTATTCACTTCAGTACCTCCAAAAATATTTTTTTAGAATCCAATATTAGAATCTTGTATTTTACTTGTCTTCAATCATATGGTAAAAATTTCATGAATTTTGATTATATTTATTGAAACTTATTAGCATTCAAAGTTGTTAAAAAAATTGGAATGCTTGCTTGCAATTTCAAACAACTTTGACAACCCTTTTTAGAATTTTTTTGCACTATGAACTTTGAATACAAATTATTTTATATTGGACGTTTGAGTTGAAAATTGTGGGAATTTTTTTCCCAAAAGACACACTTGATTTTCAATCACTAAAAAATTATTAACCTCTAAAGTCCCAAGGCCTATTTCCTATCAAAAAAACACTAAAAACTGCCATTTTTGTTGTATTTACCCAAGAAAAAATTTCTTCAAGAATATAATTATAGGATCTTGTATGTAACTTGTTGGACATCATATGGTATAAATTTGACGATGTTTGATTGTGAAGATTGAAAGATATGACTACTCAAATAGCAATTTTGGATGACTTTGATTGCTATTTGTAGAAAAAAATTCTCAATAGATTTTGAATCTAAAAAATTTGGTGCCAAATAATTGAGTTGAGAGTCTAGGGAAAGAAATTCACAAGAAATATACTTGATTTTTACTCTTAAAAAAATTGTTAAGTAGAAGTAGGTCCAAAATTAAAGAAAAACTAAATGGTTAATAGCTCTAAGTTGGGATTGAAACACAATAGAATGGAGGTATTGCAGAAACCCACAGCAAAACATAATTCCAATGGTGATAATGCTCTAAAAAGTGAACATAACTTTGTTCAAATTTGTTTTTGAGAAATTGTGAAAATTGCATTCAAAAATGAATCCTGTAAGGTTTTTTTCAAGAAGATGTTTAGATTGCCCAAAAAATAAGATTGTCCTTAACTTTCTCATTATTAGTCCAAATAGAATGAACCAAAGATTCAAATGTAGAAAAAAACTATAATATTTTAGAAAAAAAGTTTTAAAATTTAAAATTTGTTTTTTTGCAACATTTTTGGTGTTGCCCATTCAATTCAATTTTGGGCTTTTTGTAGTATAACTTTTGCTTCCAAGCATCATTTGAAAAATATATATATTTACACGAACATAATCAATTCTTCTACCTTATGAGAAAGTTTCAAAAAGAACCACCAAAAATTGAAGCTGCAAGAACCTGTCCCAAATCCATTTTGTCCCTTGAGGGGACAATGGGACTTTAGAAGGGGTTAAGTAGAAGTAGGTTTGAAATTGAGCAAAACGCTAAGTTGTTAATAGCTCTAAGATGGAATTGAAACACCATAATCCTAGTAGTGAGATTGTCCTTCCAAACAAACTTAACCTTGTTAAGATTTTTTGTAAAATTGTAACAATTGCATTCAAAAATAAACTCTATAAATTTTTTTGAATGCTTAGATTGCCCCAAAAGCAAAATTTTCCATAAATATTTCTCTATATTAGTCCAAATAGAATGAATCAAAGCTTCAAATGCAAACAAAAGCATAATCGGGGGGATAAAGAATCAATAAAATAATAATTTTTTGGTTCTACCCAATGAATTTCTTTTTCAACCAAGGGTGGCATAATTTTCACTCCTAGGCACTGATTGCAATAAAAATCACACTCTTAAAAAGCCAACTTGAATTCCTATCCTTCAAAAAAGTTTCAAATTTTTTTTGTCAAAAAATGAAGTTACACAAGCTTGCCTAAGATCCCAAGTGTCCTTCTAGGGAAATTTGGTCCTTTAGGGGTTATGGTAAAGGTACCTATTATTGACACATACCCCATCAACAATAGATAAAGTACTCTATTCCAACCAAGATTGGAATGGATTTCTATTTTCTCCTTGGAATGTACTTTTTCAAGGTTTTGACCAATAAGTTAACGACACATAATTGAGCATGAAAGTGGCAAGTAATTAGTGGGAAAGTATTCTTGAATGATTGGAATTGGATGACTTCTAGATGTTGGTTATAGGTCAAGCCCAACTTTTGCCTTTCAAAATTCATAGTAATTTCAATTTAAGAGATAAAATTACCAAATTTTTTACAATCCTCATTATTTTTGTCAATGCACTTGTGAAATTTTTTGCTTTGCCTTCCACTGTCCTAGATCATGTCTAAATGTGCTCATTTTATCAGTTATGGGTGCCTCTACCATAATGTACCAATTGCATTTGTCAATGTACCAACAATGAATATAAAGCCTTGCTTGATTCCAACTTCAAAATTCATGATTAATTCCACAAAAGTTCAAAATGAATGAAACGACTTGTATTAATTATAAATTTCATTTATCATTGAAGGAAAGTTTATTGGAAAAAAAAATTCAAAAACCAGTCAACGTCTTCTGAAATGATTTGTAAATTGCAAATCATTTGATAAATGGTCACTTTATACTTTTGTTGGCCATTAAGGTAGAAGGCTCTTAAATGGAGCGGGTTCTAAAATAAAGTCCTACGTCAAATGTACAATATTTGTACATGTTGCTTTTTCATAGCCTTCAGCAATGTACTAATAGTGTACATTTAGCTAGGGCACCATTTTAGAGCCCTATGCCTTTTCAACTTCGAAATTTGATAACTAATTCTACAAAGGTCCAAAAAATATGAAACGACTTGGGTTAGATGTCAATTCCACTTGTCTTTCAAGGAAAATACACTGAAAAATATTTCAAGATGTTTCACCTCCCCAAAGTCCAGTTTCAGCCCTTAGATGGACGATTACTGAGCCTCCTACCTTATCAATCTCAACAGCGAACAAGATGACTAGACTATGTGCTGGTGGGTACTCAGTTCTAGAATTCTCAAGTTATCTTTCTTATCTTTTTGAGGCAAACCAAAGACAACTTTTGTGTATTAGTAGGGCCTGGCATTTAGTGTGGGCAATCTAGTGAAAACAAAGCCCCATAATCACTGGATAGGAAATGAATGGCAAATTCACAATAAGGTGGGTACACCCAAAAGCGTCATGTTCCTAAAAGCGTCATCTACAACGCACATACATTTCCAAAATCAGTCATGTTCAGATGTTGTAGATGGCGCTTTCAGAAACAGACTTTGATCGTTAATAACTTTTGCATACGGTATCCAAATCCTGCGTTCTTTGGTGCGTTGGAACATGCTTTCACTTGCCAACAAGACTGCATTAAAATCTGAACTAGCTAATAACAAGAACTAGGCACAGTATGAATAAGTGGCGCTTTTGGGTGTACCTACCTTACACCAGAATCTCTCTTCTAACTCAATTGGTCCCAACCCAGTTTGACATATTGAGTTCGTGAGGTTTATTCACTTAGAGAGGGTCAGATTTACTCACATTTTTTGTAATTTGGCTTAGTCCAAGACCAGTTTGACACATTGAGTTGTAAAGGTTTACCAGCCTAGAGAGGGTTAAATAAGAGAGGTTGTACAGTATTTTTTTTCCTCAAGTGAAAATTCTCCTGCCCATGAGCAATTCCATAATTAAAAAATTCGGAGGCTACTAATACTCAAAGATACACTCCTCATTTCTACCCTCCAGACATGGATGGTATTGTTGAATTGCTACAAAATCTGGAGCCGTTATAATTGCTCGTTCTGGATGGATGAATTTACAGACAATAGATGAAATAAAGAGATAACATTTCATCCAGAATTCCAATGCATGTTTTCCACGCACGCCCAAATTGGACTGAGCTTCCAAACCGTTTGCACTGCCCGAGATTCATGAAATAAAGACCCCTGAGCATGCACATCTAAAATGTAGTACAGGAAAAAAAAACTTATTTTTTAATTTTTGACACAGTAAGGTACAGGAAAATTTCCACCACTGTGGCACTGTCTCTGGTTCACTGTACTGTTTCCCTGATCACTAGAAATTGTCCACGTGTTTCAAAAAAAAAAAATTTAAATGTCGTAAGGTAGGAGGTTCATAAACCGCTCATCTAAGAGCTGAAGCTGACTTTTGGGGAGGTAGAACTTCTTTAAATATTTTTCAGTAAATTTTCCTTGAAAGGCAAGAGAAATTGGCATCTAACCCAAGTTGTTTCATATTTTTTGAAGCTTTGTAGAATTAGTTATGAATTTCTGAAGTTGTACAAAAGTGCATTTTTGTGGGCTCTAAAACCGCCCACCTCCTCAAATGCACACCACTTGTACATTGGAAAGTGCAAAATGTACCTCTAGAGCTTGATTGGTTTTAGAACCTACTCCATTTTAGGACCTCCTACCTTACAAGATCCATGACATTGATAAACAAACACTTCACCTGGGGCTGGCTACTTTGTGTAGGAGAGGGTTCTAAAATTAAGCGGGCATTTTCAACCATCCAGTAGGGGCTTTGAAATGGACATGTGAATTTTGGAAAAATGAACTTTGGATTATAAGGGAGGGGGCTCAGTAACCACTCATCTAAGGGCTGGTTCGCCTTTTTCATGTATCTCGTGAGATGAAAATATTTTTAGTTTATTTTTCGGTCAAAGAAAAATAGATGAGGAATCTAACACAAGTCGTTTCATATTTTTTGAAGCAAAACTGAATTAGTTATGAATTTTCAAACACAATCTGGTGTAGGTCCCTATTTGTGATCATAGGCCCTTGGAAACCCATCCATGCATATTTTGAAAAAATTTAGGGCTTGTTCAAAAACTAGCATTGCTACATGTGAAAAGTAATTGAAATGGTTTCTAAAAGTGTCCCTTTCAAAATCTGAAATGAATGCTTGATTTAATCATTATTTCAGATTTTTCAATACTTGTAAGAAGGTAGTTAAACAATGAATTTTAATTTTGAATTAAATTAGTAAATACCTAGCCACTTAGTTAGGAATGAACCAAGTCTGGTTCTTAAACCATCCATTGAAGAAGTAAAAACAAATCTCATCAAGCTCCATTGTAATCCAGAGTTCATTTTTCCAAAGTTCACATGTCCATTTCAGAGTCCCTACTGGATGGTTGCAAAAAACTACTCGGTTTTAGAACCTTCTCCTATAATGGAACTTGATGAGATTTGTTTGTACTTCTACAATAGATGGTTTAACCCTTGAAGGACGGACTGGTAGCCATGAAAATCATGTACTTTAATTCCATGTGACATCATCTACTTTGAAAAAGCCATTAGAAGTCAAAGAACTATTGAGGATCTTTCCTTTCCACTCCTAATACCAAGGATGAAAAGTTGCACTTCTGTCCAATAGGGAAAGATTCTTTGTCATTCAAAGGATGTAGAATGTCCTCGGCGGCATTAGAGGCTTAAGAATCACACTTAGTTCATTCCTAACTAAGTGGCTAGGTGTCTACTAATTTAATTCAAAATTAAAATTCATTGTTCAACAAGCTTCTTATAAGTATTGAAAAATCTGAAATAATGATTAAATCAACCATTCATTTCAGATTTTGAAAGGGATACTTTTAGAAACCATTTCAATTACTTTACACATGTTGCAATGCTAGTTTTTGAACAAACCCTGATTTTTTTCAAACTATGCATGAGTGGATTTCCAAGGGCCTATGCTCACAAATAGGGACCTACACCAGATTGTGTCTGAAAATTTATAACTAATTCAATAATGCTTTAAAAAATATGAAATGACTTTGTGTTAGATTCTCATCTATTTTTCTTTGACTGAAAAATAAATTAAAAATATTTCCATCACAAGAGATACATGAAAAAGGCGGACCAGCCCTTAGGTGAGCAGTTTTCAAGCCTCCTCCCTTACTCTTTTCGCCGCAATGAAATCCCATTTCATTTGTTTCAAAAAAACAAAAACAAAAAACACTTCAAATCATACTACAGCATCCCCATGGCCACACACTTCAAAGCAATATTGTAAACATTTTTGGACCATTGATTTTCCTCATATAAGGAAGATCAATGGTCCAAAATGTTTACGATGTCACTTCAAAGTGCAGCAATGGGTATGCTTAAGAGCATGTTTAGAGTATCCAACCCATTTCCAACCACCCCCTATTTCCAATCTATAAACTCTTCTCTTTCCGTGAAGTTGTGGCACAAAATCCAGAATAGTTATAGCACATTATGATTGGTTGTAAAGCTCTCAATATTGCAACTGGCCCTAAATTGATTTTGCAATTAGTATATGGTCACAAATAGAAAGGTCTACATCACTATTACAAGTCACATAGAATCTTTGAGTAAAAAATTCACAGTAATTACATTTTGTGTGATGAAATTCTGAAAAAATGTGTACTCCTTTTAACCCCAAAGTTACCAAGGCATTTTCTGGCTCTGAAACCACTAAAAACTGCCATTTCTGCTACAATCACTCAAGAAATCTAAAAAAACTTTTTCCTTAGAATCTAAGCGTAGTATCTTGTACTACACTTGTCTCAAATCATGTGGTAAGAATTTTATGAAGTTTGACTGTACAAATTGGAAGATATTAGCATTTGAAGTTGAACAAAAAGTTTTTTCAACTGTGGCCTGCAATTTCAGGTGACTTTGATGGCCATTTGTGGATTTTTTTTGCACTACACACCATAAGCTAAAAAAAAATTATCTTGAACATTTGAGTTGGAAGTTGGGGAAAAAAATTTCAGAATGTCAAAACTTGATTTTCACATATAAAAAAATTGTTAAGTAGAAGTAGGTCCAAAGTTGAACATAATACTAAATTGTTAATAGCCCTTAGATGGAATAAAAAAATCATAATCCCAATGGTGGGATTGTTATTGAAAACAAACTTAACCTCGTCAAAAAAAAAATTGAAAAAAAATTGAAAATTGCATTCAAAAATGAATTCTATAAGTTTTGTTTTTTTGAAGATGCTTAGATTGCCCAAAAAACAAGATTGTCCATAACTTTTTCATTATTAGTCCAAATAGGATAAATCAAAGCTTCAAATGTAGACCAAAACATAATATTTCAGAAAAAAAATTGAAAAAAAAAAATCATTTTTGTGTGGGTTTTTTTTCTGCCCGCCAAACTGCTTTTTTGACTTTGGATGGCAAAACTTCTGCTCCCAGGCATTGATTGAAAAAAAAATTATATTTTTAGAAAGCTGATGTGATCCCCTATCTTCAAAAAAAGTTTCAAAAAATCAGGTCAAAATGTCAAGTCACACGAGCCTGCCCGAAATCCCAAGTGTTCCCTGAGGGGACTTTGGGACTTTAGGGGTTAAACTCTATTTCTCTATATGGGAAAAAGTTTGCATTCAAAAAAGTTTGCACTTAAAATATTCATAATTGCTTAAGTGGTTGAAAATGGGTGGGATACTGTACACCAAAAAAACTTTGGGTTGGAGCTCAAAGAAATGGAGTGTTTTGATTGAAAGGTAGCTGAGGTACCAAACCAAAGGTCGTCCTCTATCATTGCCATAAATTTGTAAGCCCACAAGAAGTTCAGTTGTGGCAGGATTGATTCTTGGTCCACGCTTGACCAACATTTGGTGGCGGACCAAATGAAAACTTGTTCCACCACAATCACAGGAGAAACTTGTTCCATACAATAATATTACGTGGATGCTTCTGGAAGATCCACCCACTCAGTAGTTGGGTTCCCTACTTTTCAAGTGACATTGGGTTTTAATTTTTTTTTTACATGTAAGGTGGGTACACCTAAAATGGCCACTTATTCTTACTGTGCCTAGCTCCTGTCATCATGCTGTTCAGATTTTTATATAGTCTTATTGGCGAGTGAAAACATGTTCCAACGCACCAAAGAACATAGGATTTGGATACCGTATGCAAAAGTTATTAACGGTCAAAGTTTGTTTCTGAAATGGCCATCTACAGTCTAGACACATGACTGATTTCGAAAATGTATGCACATTGTAGATGGCGCTTTAAGATCAGGTGCCATTTTGGGTGTACCTACCATATTTGCATGGTACTATACCATTTTTCTTCTTCTTCTTTAAAACCAAACCATGACATTTCTTTTTTTTTCTTTTTTTTTCCGAATCAAATGGAAACCCAAAACAATGACATTTCATTGCACGCTCAAAAGCCACAACCTGACATGTGAAGTTACCGTAAAATATACTCTTCTACCGATTGCGTATGGTGGGGCTGAAGCCTGAAGGTCGTGTTTTTTTCGTAAACAAATGAAATGGAAGGGGTCGTGTGTTTCGAATCATGAATGATCAAGTGCTTATAATTGGTGACTGACCAAGCAAGTACAAGTGGAGATCTGCATCTGCTCCTCTCCAGCAAGTTGTTATTGCAAAGAAACTGGCACTGACTTCCACACATTCCAATTGGTGTTTGTCTGCAGTTTCTTATCATAAGGGAAGTGCACCTAAAAGTGACACTTTTCTAATTGCGACACCTAGTTTCATCGGACCGAGATTTCAAGCTAAAAAAGGTAAGAGGTCCTATAATGGACCATCTAAGGGCTGAAACAGAATTTTAGGGAGGTAAAACTTCTAAAAATATTTCTCAGTAAATTTTCCTTGAAAGACAAGTAGAATTGACATCTAACCCAAGTCGTTTCATATTTTTCTCAACTTTTTTGAATTAGTTGTCAAATTTTGAAGTTGAAAGGACATAGGGCTCTAAAATGCTGCCCTAGCTAAAATGTATACTGTTGAAGGCTATGAAATAACAGCATGTACAAGTACTGTACATTTAAGATAGGGCACCATTTTAGAACCCGCTCCATTTAAGAGCCTTCTACCTTACATTCAGGTGCATCTATTATATGAAATACGGATGGTGACAACCCCTGTCACGATCCAATGTCACAAAAACAGTCACGTTTTCATTCAAAATATTTTTCATCCAAACCATTTTCTCCTAAGTTCAATCAATGTCAATGCTACACTGCAACAAGTCTGTGTTAGTATACCTTGAAATGAAAATTTCTTGTAGAATCTCAATGTTTGTTGATATTGAAATGACAAACTACAATGTTTAGATGACAATGTTGTCAACCCTGATTGTACTAACAAAAGAGTAGAAACACCCATTCCCACACTTGTTTCTATTCTTTGTCCCTATACTCACCCAAATATGACCCTAAACTTGGTGAATGTGTCTTCCAAATGCTTGATGTTGATTTGTTGATGCATTTGAAGGACACATACTTCACTTTGATTCACTGACAAATGATTTTTGTATATTTCAAATTTGGGAGCACCTATGTGACAGTTTCTATGGTCTAAGCAACCAATATTTCGAAAAATCATAGAAATTACATATGACATCCAAAAAATCTACTTTGGGGGGAAAATATTTATAATTCTCAGTCACTAAATAATAATACAAAAATATTATTTTTTTGAGAAGGTGCCTCCGACTAAGCTAAATTGTTCATATTGACAATTTTGGGTGCTTCCACCTTGTAGATGTTTAAATCATCATCAAGTGGGTGGATGATGATTGTATAGAGCAATGTACTTTATCTAATTAACCCTAGAATGAGGACAAGGTCTTTTAGTAGAAATCATCTTTGGGGGTACGATGTAAATCATTTGCTTAATTACTATTCATCCAAATGACTATTTTCATGTCTCTATCATTTTCTTAAAAATTTCTTGCTCTCAAATTTTGAATTTATTTATAGAGTATAGATTGCATTATAAATCCAACAATAGAAGCTCCATCAATTTCCAAATTAAACCCACCTTATGGAATTCTTTTGAAATTGAATGACATCATGTAGTTTATGACTCATTTTTTAGGATTTAAAATGTGGGCATTGGTTGAAAATGTTTATTGCACTATGTTTGGTCACTTTCCATTGCTAGATAATATTTTAAGAAAGGACAAGTAGACAACTACATTGAAGAGGGATTTAAATAAATTCATACTAATTGATTGACATTTCATGCTATATAAATATCTACCTTTGTTGTACATCAATAGTTACTAAAGTGTCCAAGGACTATACATCTTGTTTCAAATTCTATATTTTTCCTCAGTAACTAAAGTCCTTTTAATTTTTTCATCCTTTTAATACCTCTATTCAATGTAGGGTTTCTATATTTGAATTTGAGCAATATCTAATCCAATTGAAATTCATTTTATTAATGTCATGAAGAATTCCAAATATTGCAATTGTTCATAGAATTCTTATCTTGTGTAGTTTTTATTTAGTAATTAGAATGGTCTCTATCTATTTATTGAATTTGTTTGGTAAATGGCATGTTTACTCTACTAAATTGGGTAGTCAAATAACCACAAATTCTTTAAAGAACTTGCTCACTCACAATGTCAACTATAAGATTCTATAATTACATTCTATCTAATCTTTTTTTTAAATGAATAAACAAATTGCTCAACTTTTTGGTAGGTTTGATCTATTTTTAATTTAATTCCCCTTTTGATTATTAGGTTGGTTCAAGCCAAGAACTCATTGGAGGTCAAACTATCATGCAAGACCTCCTCTTTGCATAGAAAATTTCAAAAATATGTACTTTTATCCTACCTAAAAGGATTCTGTCATTCATTGTACACTTAGTGACTATGACATTCTTCTAGAGTTACCCCTTGTAGCACTTTAATTTGGTGTTTTGTGAGCATAGTTACAATAAATTTCACCAAACAATCCCCCTATGAAGATACGATGTTTGTTTGTTTGTTTATTACGTTGAGATCTCCCGGACTGTGAGTCCCTCGGGTGCGTGTTGGATACTGTCAGAAAGCCCTCGGTGAGGAGGGGTGCACGGGCTTTGATTCATGGTATTCCAACCTACAGCATGAAAGTTATTGAATTTTGAAGTTTCTATACATTAAAAAAATTAGACCATGGCAACGGCATGGGCCACCTTAGTAAATTTTGAAAACAAGGTGGAGTAAACAACTATATAATTGTTGTTGCAAGTTCTAATCATAGGATTGTTTTCCAAAGTTGTACTTCTATTTCTAAACCAATTTTCACAATCTACTTCCTATGAGTTCATAAAATCATTATCTTTTAATTTAGTATAAAATATAAATTTTGGCTTATGAAATGCTTTTAGGGCTACTAAAGTAGCAACATCCACAACCTTCTATATTCATGCAATCATCTCTTTTAAAATCTTGAGAAAGGAATCGATGTGATTACAAACATGTATTGCATCTAATTATTAGTCCCTTGTGTTGGTATTAAGTGCACTTATAGACATCTTTTAATCTTTAAAAAAAATTACAACTTGTACTTACAATATCCAAATACTACATTTGGAAAGTACACATTTAAGTTTTCTCTTGCTAATAGGGTCCAACAATTTATTGGATATATCTACTAATAAAAATCATGTTGAAAACCCCCAAAATTCATGGTTATTGATGCTACTACCTTGATCACTGAAGAAGGCAGGATGTTAAATTCTACCATTGAAGGTGGGCCGAGCAAGATAATTTTGGGTTTTCTAGGGTAAAAGTGAAAAAAAAACACCTAGTTTGTGCCGTGTCTAGGATATGTTCTAGATCTCTCCAACCTAATTTGGGATCTCTAATCACAAATATGAATTCAGAATTTGCAAAAAAATTATTTACGACAAATAAAAAATTCCTACATTTTCACCCAACGTAAATCCACTATGCTGGACCCACCTTCGATGGTAGGATTTAACGTCCTCCTTGAAGAAGCTTCAAAATAAACTTTTTGGTAATATTTTTTACCCTAGAGATTCCACCGAACTTTCTACTATAGATATTTTGGATCATTATTTTCTTTAGTTAATGATGAACTTCAGAAGTTGTCTTCCTATTTATAGATCAAACACTACAGGTGTTAAAAACTGTAATTTTTTCTAATAAATTATAACTTATTAAACAAAAAAATCCTGTACTAAAATCACCATGCAAGACTGGTACTTATCTGGCAACGATGATGGCAAGGATGTCTTCACACTCCTCAGTCAAGTGCAGCTGGCTGGATGTCTGAAGCCACAGACAATTATGGACTCCATATTAACTCGGAGATATTTTTTTCTCAAGGATTAGTTCAAATTAAATTGCCTCTGCCACGGCAGAGAAAAAGAAAAGGAAAAAGGGAAAGGGAAAAGAAAAGGAAAAAGGAAAAAAGAAATCAATGGAAATCGTCCATGTGTTAAAAAGAAAGAATAAGGGCAGCAACAGGAGGCTTGTGCGCTGAGCTGGCAAAACAGAGGGGATGAGTCAGAGCCACGTCACATTTTTGGTGGGTGCAGAAGGGCCTGATTCCAATCCAACAGCCAAGTGTCACTAACTAAAGGTAGATAAGCCTATAACCACCCCAATTTGCAATCTGAATATCTACAAAACACATATTATAAATCAAAAGCCAATCTAATATTTTAATCCAAAATAAAATATCTAAGCATATTGGTATGCATACTTCTCACTCTACAAGCGAGATGCTAACAATTATGAATCAATACAAATCATTCCTAAATGTGTTGGCTTCACATACTACTTTTATTGATCCACATTTCTTTAAAATTGATTAAATCATTTGTAGAATTTTGAATTGCAATCCTCATTTGAATCTCTAAAGTGTTCAAATTCAAACTATTTTATTTTTTATTTTATTATTTTTGACACAAGCGTGTTGAGGAAACACATTGCGAGGGGCTCCATCAAGAATAGAGGCTGATTTTAAGCCATAAACAAATCTGGTGCCAGTAGGTATTGAACCCGCAACTTGCTTATTGCAAGGATCTTCCGCTCCATCACTTGGTAGTTTAAGGTCATTCTGAACCAAAATTCAAACTATTTTGCAATGATGACTTGATATGATTTTGGATTGAGGAGTCTCTCTTGCAAGAAGGCGAGTGAGTTGGAATTGCAAAAACAAAACCTACAACAATTTTGTCATTTTAGGGTACCATCTAATATAGTTGACATTTAAAGAATATATTGTTCAAGCTTGATGCATTCTTAACCCTTGAAGGACGAAGTGGTGGCTATAGAAATCATGCATTTTGATATCATTTCCCTTGAATAAGCTGAATATATTCATTGGAAGTCAAAGTCCTATAAAAGATCTTCCCTTTCCACCTCTAATACCGAGGATGAAAAGTTGCAAATTTGTCCTACAAGAAAAAATTCTTTGTGGTTCAAAGGATGCCAAACGTTTGTAGTGACATTGAAAAGTTAAACTCCAAAGCCCTAAACTGCATTTTTTTTGGCAACATAGCAATTTTGGACAATTCAATATGAATGGAGTACTTATTTATTTTTCTTTAAAATTTTCACATGACATGTGCCCAAGGAGTAGCTTTAAGGTTCAACAATCTTCATCACTTTTGTCTAAATGGTTAAAAAGTTGTCAGATGATATGTTGTTTTCAATGTTTGGCCCCATGTTTGGTGGATAGATTGGGTAGCTTAAGAAACTTATTTAAAAATTAATTTTTAAGAAAATTAAAATTTGAGATTGGTTTTCTAGATCTAGATGTATGTGGGAAGCTTTGAATCATTCCATTTTCAATGAAATGAAAGTTACGGGAATTTTAGTTTGAAAGTAGTTAGTTTGTAAGTAATTATGGAATCTCTACTCTATAATAAAGTTTGAAACCCTTTATTTAATTCAATTTTTAATATTTTTGAATTTTTTTTTGGTGTAGATTGCTAATTACAACATTATAACCATTGGAATTGTCATTTTTCAATTCCATAACTAAACTGTTAACAATTTATTTTTGGGGATCATTCTCTACATGTTTCTACTGACTCTTTTTTTCCTATATGTTATACAATTCAAAATGATCTGAAACTTTTCAAGCATGTAGCCAACTTGCCTTAAAGAATGCATTGTCAAAATTGCCACCATTTTGAACATTTTTTCATTAAAATGTGACCTTGAAAAGTGTAGCTACTAGTTTTTTGTAGGGCCAAAAAAAGGATTTTTGTAAATCCAAACGCTAATATCTTGCTATCAACACTACGGAAATTTTAAAAAAATTCCACATCTTTCCACAGAAGATCCCACAATTGAATGTGCCCTAACATGATTATTTTTTTCCTAAAATGTGGTATTTGTCTTAGAAATGGCAATTTGGGAGTGATTTTGATAAAAAAAATATAGTCAAAAAAAATATAGAGGTTAAACCAATATATAAGATTTATAATGTATCCACAAGTTCAATGCTCTAACATCAATCTACATGCATCCAAAATATCTAATTGTAGTTTACAAAAAAGTTCAATAAAAGTTGGAAGTCATAATTGAGCATTGATGTGAAATCTTATTGGATTGTAACAATTTGCTATCAATGACCTTAGTTACATATGTACAGTGGGGTACCAATCAAAATGTCATTTTTGAATTCGCAGTGAGAAAAATTTCAATACTGCCAACTTTGAAAGCCTTCCGAGAGCTCAAAAATTGGTATTTTGCCACGAAATTCTTACCACTGCATCATCTTTAAGTGAATTATATGTATTCCAAATTTCAAGGCCAAAAGATTCACCAAAAAAAAGTTATTCAAAATCTACCAACATGGGTAGTAGTGAGAAACATTTCACTACTTTCAACTTTGACACCTTCCTAAGAATTGAGTTTTTTTTCTTTTGCCATGAAATTTTTGTTATGAAACAATCTCTATGTTTTTAATATGCATAAAAAATTTCAATGTACAAATTCTTTTTAAGAAGATATTTCAAATCTCCCAATAGGTGTAGTTTTGAGAAAATTTTCACAATTGCCAACTTTGACACCTTCCCAAGGGCTGGAAAATTGGTTTCTTACCATGAATTTTTTATGGTGAGGTCATTGGTATGTTTATAATATGTTCTTTACATTTCAAATTCAAATGAATTACCAAAAAAAAGATATGCAAAATCTCCCAACATGTGTAGTTGTGAGAAAATTTTCACTACTGCCAACTTTGACTTTCTCCGAAGGGCTGAATATTTGTCAATTTAACATGAATTTTTTTGAATAGGATCAAATTTATGTTGATAATATATGTTCCAAATCTCAAGTTCAAAACACTTACCCAAAAAAAGATATTCAAAATCTCTCAACATATGTAGTTGTGAGGTTGAGTTTTTACATTCTTGTCAAACTTTGCTTCACAAAATAACACTATACTAAGGGCTCAAAAACTCCTCCTCACAACTACACATGTTGGGAGATTTTGTATATCTTTTTTTGGGTAATTCATTTGAATTTGAAATGTAAAGAACATATTATAAACATACAGATGACCTCACTATAAAAAATTCATGGTAAGAAACCAATTTTCCAGCCCTTGGGAAGGTGTCAAAGTTGGCAATTGTGAAAATTTTCTCAAAACTACACCTATTGGGAGATTTGAAATATCTTCTTAAAAAAAAATTTGTACATTGAAATTTTTTATGCATATTAAAAACATAGAGATTGTTTCATAACAAAAATTTCATGGCAAAAGAAAAAAAACTCAATTCTTAGGAAGGTGTCAAAGTTGAAAGTAGTGAAATGTTTCTCACCACTACCCATGTTGGTAGATTTTGAATAACTTTTTTTTGGTGAATCTTTTGGCCTTGAAATTTGGAATACATATAATTCACTTAAAGATGATGCAGTGGTAAAAATTTCGTGGCAAAATACCAATTTTTGAGCTCTCAAGAGGCTTTCAAAGTTGGCAATATTGAAATTTTTCTCACTGCGAATTCAAAAACGACATTTTGATTGGTACACCACTGTACATATGCATGAGGTAATACTCTAGAATGTAGATGATGAAAATATACAATCCCAATAGAATGAATTCTACCACCATGACAATGTTATACAATGTGACGAAAAGTAGCGTACCACCAAGGTCAATTAATTAGCCCCCCCCCTCCCCTTTCAAAAAATTTACAAACCATTGATTTAAAAAACAAACAAACTTACTTTTGTAATCACCATTGATTTCTCAAAAATTTCCAAGCCATTGATCATGTAAGATTTAATCTGAACCGTTCAAATATGGATACAGATAAGGATACTCTACATATATTATATGGATTATATGGATACGATCCAGATACGATTCAGATACAAATACAAATACAAATACAAGATCACTTGTCCCATAATGTTTGTCAATCAATTGGTTTTAAAAAATTACAAGAGGAGAGGGGGGGAGGGAATGAAGATTCAAAAAATTTTAAATTAAATTTTTTTTGGGGTGCACAGTGATCATGCATCAAAAAAAAAATTTAACTTTTAAATTTTAAATTCTTGGGCCTGTAAAAACATGCCAAGTGTACTAAATCCAAATTAAAATTAATTTTTTTTTAGAATTGGTAGTTATTGCTACTTTTTGGTACATTGTTCACAATGTACCAAAAAGTGGCAATAACTACCAATCCATAATCCAATGACAACTTGACTTGCCTCCAATCAAGTGGACGATGGCAACAAACCTAGTCACATTAAATGTCACTTGATTGGAAGTGAGGCGGCAATGCAACTACTATAAGGCAAAAATCAAGAATTAACTTTTGCAATTATGTAATAAATAGAAGGATTTTCCATCATGAGTAAAGGGATTTTCTGTCGTCTACCACACACTTCAAGCCTCCCACTATGCTTTAATGTTGGACAAACTTTTTATAGGAAGTGCTATATATCAAGTAAGCAATTATACTTTCACATGGACTTGGTGGATGGCAAAGGATATTATAAGAATTCCACATGTGTAGATTCCTTCAAGATTGACTAACTATGTCAACCATGAAATCTCTCTTTTTTGCAAGACAAGTACTACCTTGTTACAAATAAAACGGGAGCAAGCCCATAGTAGGCAAATTTTTTAATGGTGGTATACATTTCAAAACTTGAATGTACACCACCACTATAATTTTGTTCACAATGGGACTGCATTCCTTTATGCCCATAATAGGATAGTTTACTTTAGTGGAGAGCCTATTAGATTTGAATATTTCAATATGTGCAACATATCATCCAATGAGACCGACATGATTAGAGGGTCTTATCAACCACAACAACATTTTTAAGTTAATTTTAGATTGTCACCATGGACAAGAGGACTCCCATCCCTCCTTCCCCAAGTAGTTGTCAAGACCACAAACCAAAATGCCTTTCCATGAGTTGTCCAATATTTGCCTACCTGCCCTCCATTATATTGGGAAAATAAGAGCATCTCCTGCAACCTTCTAAGTATCCGTTCTCCTTTAATTTTTGGATGATATGCAATCAATTCTAGTGTATGTAAAGCTCAACCTTCACTTTCATAATATTGAGTAGTTCTCTTAAGGTTTATTTTTTGGTAGATCAATGAAGTTCATTTATAAATTCTTGGGTTGTTGGATAGTGAATAGTTCAAAGTGTATAGTGAATAGCCTATCTGCCATGTCATACCATATTCATTTACTAATCATTTGAACTTTAGTTGATTAAGTTACACTTAACTTAAGTGTAAGACATTAAGCTTACTGACATATCTTTTTAATAGTATGTTCATTGCAACTCTAGTTGATTAAGTTGTAGTTAATTAAAGCACATGATATTAACTTTACTGACATGTCTTCTCAATAGTTTGTTCTTTTAAATTTCAAGTGGGACCTATCCAACTCTGCCAATTTCGATAAATGTCCCCATAGCTAAAGATGTGGTGTGGAATATTCTACACCATTTTTGTTGGGCATGAGGCACTATTTTATGTGGTTACTAAATGTTTTGGTCTCTTTCCAAATCAACCATATTTCAAGAAGGGGTCACTATTCCCTCTACACACTACATATTCACTTGGGATTAGCAAGTCATCGTAATAAATGATAGGGTACTTATTCCTTGTACAAGTTGTTTGAGTTGTGATTGGTTGGAAGTATATCTTAATGAGTTGAATTGTTGGAGATACAAGTGGCCATCCCCTCTAAATTGGACAGATTTCAATTGAAAGGGCTAAGATAATTGGAGGGGTGTAGGAGGTGCTCTAAGTTACTCCACTCATGAGCGTGGCTAGAGCCAACTACCTTATTTGGGTCCAAGCCCTAACTTAGCTTTCCTTAACTTGTTTGCTTTTGTCACTGAGTTGCCTACAAGCAATGTCTGAGTGTCTTGCAAGGAACTAAATAGTATGCTTACCAAGGCTTTTGTTTGGCTTTCTAGTGCTAGATTGTACCCAAAAAAATAATCTGGCTAAAAAACACTACAAAAAATGCCAAATTTTTTGGATGAAATCACTTGATTATGGATGAAAACCTTATGATACATCCAAGAAGTGGATGAATGTTGCAATTTGGAGCACCACTATGACATTTTATATTGCCACTATGGCACTTCTTCAAATATGAAAAAACAACCCTTGATGCTTAGGGTGAACTACCCCATTACAAAATAAATGGGAGCAGACCAGGTTTTTTTTTTTCGTTTTTGGGGAATAGCCACAATGGCGACATAAAATGTTATAGGGATGCTCCAAATTGCAACATTCATCCATTTCTTGGATGTATAGTATGGTTTTCATCCAAAATTAGGCGAATTCATCTACTATTTTTTTAAATTTCAAAGTTGTCTGGCGATTTCATCCAAAATTTTCAGCATTTTTGAGGTGTTTTTTAGCCAGATTATTTTTTTTGGTGCAAATTGGCACCAAAAAGCCAAAAAAAAGAAGCCCTGGAGTAGACCCATTGCCGGTCAGATTGTAGTGATGGTGTACATTCAAGTTCTTAAATGTACACCTTTAGTACAATTTGACCCACAATGGGTTTGCTCCCATTTGGTCCGTAGTGGGATGATTTACCTTACTTCTAAGTTATCTCCAGTTCCGCCATGATGGGGAAGCCCCCGGCCACCCGCCCAACATGACGGACCCTCCTCTCTCAGCCAGTCCCTTTTCATTTCTGCTCCTCCCGGAGGTTGCTAAATGGGGCCAGAAATCAAAGGCGCCCTGGCGAGGACGGAGGGCCACTCTCCCTCACTGCCTGTCGTGACAGACGGACCCCCAGCAGTGAGAGCCATCGGCATTAAGCTCAGCCAACGGGGGAGTGACTGTGTCGGCCAGACCGAGCCCGAAGCGGACGATGACGGTCGTGGAGAGCGACGGAAGGGCGACGGAAGGGGGGAGGGAAGGGAAGGGAAGGGACTTTGAAACGATGCTGCGTATACTAAGTGTAAGGTGGGTACACCTAAAATTGCACCTCACCTAAAACTGCCATCTATAGTTGCTGTACATTTCTGAATTCCATTATGTACCTATTTGGCTGGAGTGCTTTTAGAAATAGACTTTGAACCTTAATAACTTTTGCATACTGTATCCAAATGCTGCGTTTTGTGGTGCATTAGAATGTGCTTTCACTTGCCAAGAAGACTATATGAAAATTTGATCAAACCAGTAATGGTTACTAGGCACAATAACAAAAAGTGGCACTTTTAGGTGTACCCACCTTAGATGATAGAATTTTTTCGCATGGAAGACAAAAATGCAATTGTTCATTCTTGAAAATTTTGTGTAAAAAGGAGAGGTCATGAATAGTAGTTTGGTCTCCGATGAATACTTTTGAATTTTTTTTTGCATGGAAGACAAAAATGCAATTGTTCATCCTTGAAAATTTTGTGTAAAATGGAGAGGTCATTAATAGTAGTTTGGTCTCCAATGGGTACTTTTGAATTTTTTTTAATAGTAAATGATGTGCACTATTGCAAAAGGAATGATATCCACGGAGACTAGCAACGATCCTAGAACGAGTTAAGCGTATTTTAGCCAAATGTTCATTTTCAAAGGAGTTTTTTTGGAATGTAGAGTGAAGGCATGCATAATATTGGTAAACCAACAAGTTAGGTCTTCCCCAGGTGGAGGCATTATTCTCCCCTGTATACCTAGGGGAAACTTTAGTTACAATACATGGAAGATCATTGTCTGGCTATAATCTATATTGCAGGGTTGTTAGAGTTTCTGGAGACTCATTGGTCAAGCAAATATGAAGGACTCCTGATTGGAGGGGGGGAGGGGCAAAAGGGACCCCATAAAAAACATTAATAATGTTATGTGATGAAATTAAGGAGCAACCAAGAAGAATTTAGCTAGTTTTGGGATCACTGCTTCAGTGATCCCAAAACTGGCTAAATTTTGCTTAATTGCTACTTAATTTCTTCATGCCCTCAATGTACGTAAAGTCAAGAAAAATCTTTCGAAAACGAACATTTGGCTAAAAACCTTGAAGCCATTCGGAGATCATGGCACTGGAGCCCAGCCAGTCCTTCCAAGGGTTAAGGTAAGTTAGTACGGTACCCTTTCTTTTATTTTCTCAGTTTTGTAATGAAATGAAATCTGGGCACAGATGCCAAGGCTGATGACGACGACGTCGACCTTCGTTACCCGCAGACTGCGACTGCGACTGACGGACGACTGACGGACGACCGTCTGTCCCTGCCCGGCCTGGCTGCCTGCCTGCCTGCCTGGCTCCAGCCAGCGGTGGTTTTCCCCACAGCTGGACGAGCACTGTACCCGCCTTGGGGCCTTCGTTATCTGGTTCAGTCAGGATGGAATTAGTTAAACAGAAGAGGATAATAATGGGACCGACGGCCTGTTCCGTCAGGACTGACGGAGTGTTCAGTTCCACTCCGTCACACGACCGACGGACGGAAGGACGGATCTTAACTAACGTAAGTTCTCATCCGTCCGCAATCATCCCTCACTTGATTGGCAGCCAGGTTCCGATTGCAGGGAGCCAGCCAGGGAGGGAGGCCTCCAAATCTGGCCAATGCAGTAGAAGGGCAAAATACCCAAAACCGTCCATTTAAGGAATTCAGCATAGTTGGAGGCATGTTTTTCTGAAATTGATATTTTTCTAGTATTAGCGAGTGAAAATCATGAATATTCAAAAAAAAATTTAAAATTTTCGGAATCAGTATGTAATTTCTATCAATTTCCAAAGTATTGGCTCCCTAGACCACTGGAACCGTCCTATAGGTGTACCTTTAATTGAACACCTACTGAAATCAACTGTCAGTGAATGAAAACTATACATGTGCCTTACAATTGCGTCAGCAAATTAGATTTAAACATTTGTCGGACACTTTGATGAATGCTTATAGACAGATTTAGTGACATTCTAATGACCAAGAATAGGTACAGGGATGGGAATGGGTGTTTCTCCCTTAGAACGAGGTTTATTGGTTTTAGTATAACTTGGTTGGAGGCACTCAATGCAAGTTGTGGAGGAGAATGGGGTGGAAAGGCATGGAAAATGTGGATAGAAGGGGGTTAACCCTTGAATGTCACAGGAGATGTTTTTCTAACCTTTGATTAAGGTGGGTACACCTAAAAGTGCCACTTTTTGGTACTATGCCTAGTAACTATTACTGGTTTGATCGAGTTTTTATGAAGTCTTCTTGGCTAGTGAAAGCTTGCTCCAATGCACCAAAAAACGCAGCATTTGGATGCAATATGCAAAAGTTATTAAGGTTCAAAGTCTATTTCTAAAAGCACTCCAGCCAAATAGGTACATAATGGAATTCAGAAATGTATAGCAACTACAGATGGCGCTTCTAGGTGAGGTGCAATTTTGGGTGTACCCACCTTATGAGAGACTGAGTTCATCAAACCTTATAATGTTTGCATCTATATGGTAAATTTTTTCAAAATAAATGAGTGTAGATTGATGAGGTTATTGGCTATACTTAGATCTATATGGTGAGGAATGCAATAATCAATTCAAATTCAAGTTATGTTGCTTTTTTTAGAATGGTTTTGTCTTCACAGCTGTTTGGTTTGTGACTTTTAGGGGTTAACATATCCCATATGAAAAAGTAAACACTCCAAAATAGGGACATTGGTTTCACATCGTGGACATGTAAAGAAAACGAATTTTTGCTTTTGCTATGGAACAATTGCAACTCGCTACTTTAGACAATTATATGTATTGCACCGTAGAATTTTTTTATTGGTTACTCATGAAAGGTAACATGTTTAAAATATATTGTAAGTTCTCTTCTAATTTCTTGGGCCATTCATGCATTGCTTCTTCTTTTCTACCCTTTAGAATATTCATCCTTTTTCATGATTTTTTGCATCACATTTGATTAGTCCATCATTTTTTCACTATAATTCTCATTTAGTATCATTCCAATGATTTCAATGTTGTTCATGTAAGCCCCCTTGTAATGCATTTTGCCAGAAAGAGAGGTCATTTCTTCTTAGTTATAACATAAAGGAGAATATATGACCTCTTCTTTCAACTCTTGGGAACAATCAAATTGCTTCCTAACTATGATTCCACCATCATTTTCCATTGTTCCATCTATCATTCCAACAATTTCAATGAGTTCAATGTAAAAAAGACTGCCAATACCGCATTCTTGAAGGAAAGATCGACTCTCCCTAACCAACCTTCACCAAAAAAAGAAAAAGAGGGTGGTCATTTCTTCCTAGATAGAACATAAATTAGAATATATGACCTCTTCTTTTCACTCTTGGGAACAATCAAATCGCTTCTTAACTATTATTCCACCATCATTTTCCACTATTCCTTCTATCATTCCAACAATTTCAATGTAAGAAAGACCGCTCGTATCACATTCTCAAAAGAAAGATCGACTCTCCCTGACCAACCCTCCCAGAAAAAAGGAAAATATGTTACCCTCCTATTATCTTTTGGGACCACTCAAATCCCTTCTCAACTATATATATTATTCCTATCACGTTTGATTGTTCCACTATTCCCTCTATCATTCCCAAAGCTCCACGTCGGCAAGCTGACCAAGAGGACGGATCCGAAAGAAGCCAGCGACAGCGACAACGACAGCGACAACGACGAAGAAGACTTCGGGACGGGACGGGTGGACGGAGTTCCGCCAAACCAAGTCCGCGGAGGTCCGTGGCAAACAGTCCCCGAAACAAATTCCCAAAAGAGGAAACCCCAGAACGGAACCCAAGAAAACCCAGTGAGCAGAGCTAAAGTAAGCTCAAGTAAAAGCAAGATAAACATGTTGCGTCGGGTAGGATTCCCGAAGGAAGTCCGAGAATTTTTACTTTGTCCAGCCAGACGGAACTGCCTGCCTGCCAGATCCGTTCCCCCCCTTCTGCGCCGCAATCTCGCCATTCCACCAAAAGAAATTCGCAAGTTTGCACCCCAGCTAGACACCACCAATCCGTCTTTCAACGGCACCAAGTAACTTACCGACCACTTGCACCCGCACGCAAAGGTCACCAGCCTGCCAGCGAGCCAGCCTGATGACGGACCAGCATCAATGATCATCGCCAGGCACTCGTCGTCATGTAGCAACAATTCCCCCCCTACAACCCGCTTGTCGCAATAATCCATAGAACTCGCGGGATGCAACAATCCATGGAATCCAAGGGATGAGACAATCCATAGAATTCATTTGAAGCAGTAACGGCAATCCATAGAATCCGCCTGGTGAAACAATCCACAGAACGCTGGCCGCTCGATGTAACAATTCGTAGAACGCTGGCCGCTTGATGCTACCATTTTTGAGTGCGGCTTGATGCCACAGTTCCGTCGTGGTGAGGTAAAAATTCCAGCTTGCGGTGTCCGGATACTAATGATTCCGGGCTACGAATGAACAGGGACTTGACCCAATTTGTGCGTGAGTGAGTGAGTGCTTGGAACAATTCGGCGACGGAGTTTCCCGGAATATCTGCCGTCACGGTGTTTTGTCTGCGTGCGTTTATGAGGCTCCAGTCATCGTCTCCTGATCAGCTCCTGAAAGCCTCTTGGTATTGGTAGCGGAGTACAATAGTGGTGCCTTGAACCAGGAATATTTGACTCTGACTGAAGGAGTGGGTTTGTAGCTTTGGTCTGTGAGGAGAGTTTATTGCTCCCTGGCTTGTGGTCGTCCGAATTTCTAAACTTAAGCAAAGTTGGGATTCTGTTCCAGAGGTTTAGATTGTGGTTGCAACTCGGGGAAGGTCATCGATCCTGAAGGCCTCGGGGTTGTTTACAGTTTTTGGAGCTGGGTGGACGACAATTGAGTCCTTCGTGCCGTTCGAGGACACCGCAGCAACAACACGCCATGTGACTTTCGCTGGTGTCACTGGTTTCGCTTGGGAAGAGCGCGTAGATTCTTATCTCAAAGCAGAGCTTGCGCGAGGCGCTGCCAGTCAGGCGGAATTCTCGTCGCGAAGGAGACGTCGAAGAGCATGTTGGCACGTGTTTTCAAGCCAGAGTTAAGGTCTTGAAGATTGTACCAGGCAACCTGAAGTCTTGCACGAAACCTGCGGCGACTGAGTGTAAGAGAAGAGAGTTCAGAGTGAGAGAGAGACGTGGCATCCCGTCCGACTTATCGGCAGCGAAACTGAACGAATTCACGGGGACGGAGTTCATCGCCAGCCAGCGCAGATTTTTCCAGTTTTCTCGCTACAACGGATGCAGCAGGTGGTGGACTGCTTCGCTTGCCAGGAAAAGAAGAAGCGTTGATGGATAGCCATCGCCATCGCCATCGCCAACGTCGTCGTCATCGCTGTTGTTGAACCCTCCATCTGTCATCGCCAGGTCTCCGTGAGCCCCCTCTCACGCTCTTGAAGTTGAAGTGGGAGGCTAGTTGTAATTATGTGTCCTTCTTGTCTGTCTGTCTATTTTCCAGTCTGTATGTCTGTCAGTGAGAGCAGAAGAGTAGCAGCAGAGGCGAGCGTCGACAGCGGTGGTGGTGACGAATTCAAGGCACACAATTGGCGAATGATGCCTGCTTCCCGTTGTCCGGACTTTACTTTCTGGCGGGTCTCTGGGCCTGGGACTCGTGTACCCTAGAACTAAACGCACATGCCAGGAGTTCTGGACGGGATGCTTGCTGGAGCTTGCGCTTGCTGAGCTTGCACTTACTGAGCTTGCTTGCCCTCTGGCACCACCTCAGAACAGAAGTACACTCCTGCGAGACGTACAATTTTTTACTTGAGTGAGTTCAAGGGAACAACAAGCGGATTACCATGCTGCGAGTCTTTTCCGTTGTTGGTTGGTTTTCTGTGTTGCTCGTGCTTGCGACTTCGACGCTTGATTGTGCACAAACTTTCAGGAACGCGAACTCGCGGCTTGCATTTATTTTAGGTCAGCAAGTGCAATCGTGTTACCGTCAATCCATTTTCCGGACTAGAATTTGTGGAAACGATCGAGCGGTGTTTGCAGATTTCTTTTTGTTTGGACTAGATTGATTGCTGGGGTAGCAATCACCAAGTTGGTGGTGGGTTCTAAACCCTAGAAACTGGAACTCTTGGAATTTCCTGTTGTTGTCGTTGTTACGTGTTCGGGTAGCCCATCTTCTGGAGAGCATTCTTTTTTCATTTTGAGAGCGTTTCGTTTGACTTCGACCTGGTTCCAATTTGACTTCAATCGTACCCACCGCGGCATACCTTGCATGGGCTACTTTTCCAAGTGTGGAAGCGAAAGTCATTGACTAAACGTGAAAAGCCGGTCTTAGTTTCCAAGTAGCATAATTAGGTTTTCCTTCAGAGCAGCAATTGAAGCAGCCTCTGCAAGCAAGTTCCTTTTTCCCGCCGAAGCTTCGTATTGACAATCTCTGACATCGAAAGAGTTCTTCTTGTTTGCAGGGAAGACAAATTTCGGATTCCATAAGAAATGGAGAAATACGAAACAAGGTCGGTGAACTGGTCGCATCCCATGAACAATTCCACCCACTTACCCCCTAAAAGCCCCCACGGCGCTTACTCCATGTTCAGCTCCACCAGCTTGTTTGAAACTCCTTCAGTGGGAAGGTTGAATCTGCCTCCTCCTCCCAGTCACCACAGGCGTAGTCCTTCAGCTGGGTACATTCCTCCACAAGCTGGTGGCCCTCAGCAAGCTTGGCTTTCAGACCGACTGGGATCCCCAGACGTCGTCCTCAAAAAATGCTCCCATCGCCGATCCTCCAGTGACTCCGTGGCGTTTGTGGACAACTCGTATCAGTACATGAATTACTTGGAGAATGTGACCGAAGAGGACGAGTTTGTTGTGTTGCAGGAACCAGAAATTCCTGCGTACAGGCCTGCACACCGAAGGGGTACTAGCGCCGATCATGGAAGGTGAGTGCCAATTTGGGTTGTGTTTTTTGCGGGTGAATTTGAATGGGAGCTTGAGCATGGTTTGCAGGTTGAGTTTTTTGGGATGCATTTGAGTTTGAGCTTGAACTTGCTTTGCAGGTTGAGATTTTGTGGATGGATTTGTGTTTGAGATCGAGCGTGGTTTGCAGGTTGAGACCTACTTGTTAAGTTTGACAGTACGAGGTTTACAAGGGTACTAGGTTTTAGCACTGTGTTGAAGTCAGCTTGTGAAGATTGTCTTCGGAAGATTAGTTGTGGAACGCATCAGAACAGTTTGTTTGTTTTATGTATTGTGCGTTGATGTTTTTTTTGTTTCTTTCTCTGTTTGTTCTCCAGTGGTGATCCGAGTCTTCAGTATAAATTGCCAGCGACTCACAGGTCATATTCTGACAAGGCTTCGAGAGGGGATCATAACTTCAATAGGTGCGTTTTCTTCCTGCCCCTATGGAATGAATCAATCGTTCACTCCAGATTATTTTTTGAGATAATAGGTAATTGTGGCGTTAAATCATGTTCAGCCCATTTGTTAATGCTGGTGTATTGCCAAATGACTCGAAAATAATTTCAAAGCTCTTCCTACAATCGCCTATTATCGAGAGCGTGTTTGGTTTCTTTTCATCATACAGTCACCTCACCATTGTTAACATGAAACACTATATTTTAGTGGAATCTTTTTCACGGAATGTTCTTGTTGCCAATTCTGATCCATCGGCGTCGGTTCCTTGATTGACAGAGAGCATTTCCTCAGGCTTCGTGAAAGCGAGTCTTTCCAAAGACAGCAACCCAGACACGAAACCTTGGCGGCAACATCGTACACCCGAGTGGGTGTCCCCAAACTAGGGGCTCAGTCCCAAGAGCTTGTACTGAAGGCCAAGAAGCACGTGACTTTAGCTAACCCTAATTCCAGAAGTGACAGTCCATTCGGCGGCCCCCCCAGCAGAGGAGGAAAAACTCCTGCTCACTGGAGTGGTAATAGTGCTGCTACTCCCAGCTTTGAGAATCGGTCCACTGCTTCCGAAAGCAACAGCCACAGTGATGACTCCAATGATGACCTCATTGCTCGGAGTTACGAGCGGTTTGAAGGTCGGAGTGAGGAGGGGGAGGGCTCCCATGAAGGGTGTACAAGCTCGGATCAAGTGGATCCCAAGAAAGCCAAACGGTATTGATTGCATCTCATCTGAAAATTTCCCCCCTAATTTTTAAAATCTAAAACTCTAAGAAATTTCATTGAGGGTACCACATCTGGGGGAGTTTTTACATGGCTTTTTGTTGTTTTGGTTGATTCAATAGAGGTTCTGGTGGTTAACACCGGTTTTGCAATAATTATTTCAATGTTTAGACGTCTCAGCCAGCTCCTTGGGTTTGCTTTCTAGCGTTTATTATCGAAACTGTGACGTTTAAGGGTTACTAAACAGGGGTAATGTTCTCCTTAAGTTTCCTTCATATTGGCTTGTAGCTAGACCTAAAGAATTGTCGATATCTGACGATGTTTTGCTTGGGATAAGAACCGGTGCCTCAGGAAGCTCTTAGGTGGGTTGTTCATTAAGCGTCCCGAGGACTGATCCGGGTTTTCAGAGAGATTGCGCACCTCAATTCGATCTAAACTGAACCACTTTGATTCATATTTGGGGGACTCTTTTTGAATTTGTTATAAAATTTTTGAAGTTAAAAAATCGGGGGTGCGTGAGAATCGTGCCCTCATGTTCACTGTGGTACATTGAAAACTCCAATATGTATTTTATGTGTTGAGAGTGGGGCAGTTTAGCACACCTCGCATTACTAACTTCAATACCTCGCTTTCGATCACTCGGAAGACTTAGCCGATGGGACTTACCTTTGTTTTTCGCAGAATCCTTGCGAACAGACAATCCGCTCAAAGATCCCGAGTCAGAAAGCTGCAGTACATATCGGAACTCGAAATGAACGTGAATTTGTTAGAGGTACAAGATTCAGCCAACTTTTTTGGGTTTTTTTCACTGCGTGAAAATTTCGTATGCAATTATTTTAGGAGCGGCAGGTTGTAGCTTACTTTCTGAAGGGCAACCTTATTTCCATTCAAAAATCAGTGGCCATTGATATTACCAATTCATGCTGTCACCGAACGTACTAGTTGAAGGCCAGTCAAATGTATGGATAGATGAGAACTTTTCTCTTCGTAACAGGGGTTAGTTTAGGAGATGGGATCAGTTCCATCATATTTTTAGTACTCTCAACATTTTAGTATGAATTGTGCTTTGATTTTAGAACTGTTTTGGAAGAACAGAATTTGCAGGTTTGGTGCTTGTGTGTTGTGTTCTTTTTTCATTCTAAGATGAGGATTCGTGTACTGCAGACAGAAGTCGCTTCTCTTTCGCCTAAAGTTGGATACTACGACCATGAAAGAGCGCTACTGAATGCGGAGAATGCATTGCTAAAGCAGAAGCTGGTGGCACTTGCCAACACTCAACAACTGAAAGAGGGTAAGTAAACTTGTAAAATTTCACACACTACCGTAGTGGAGATGCTGTACATTTCGTTGGAAGGTGTCTTCAGTGGTAGTAGTAGTAGTAGTAGATTTTGCGTAATTGTGAAGAATCCTTAGACAGTTTGTACCAGCTGTTGCAATGACAATGAACCCAAGCGATGTCACACGTTTCTGTATTGTATTTTCTTACCAAACATTATCCCCAAGTGGTCGTATCCATATCAAGGGGTTGAAATGATTCATTTAGGAAATTGCAAGGACGTACATAACAATATGTACCAATATAGGGTATGATTTCTTCTTTCTATGAGGTTTGAGGTTTGGGGTTTGGGGTTTGGGGTTTTTGGCGTTTAAGGTAGGTTGAAGATTTAGGGTTTAGGGTTTGAAACCTTGCAAAGGAAAGCTGTTGGAGATCGAGAATAACCTTGAAGTGATTTAACCAGAGCTTTTCAATTTCTTGTGCAGCTTACAACGAAACTCTCAAGACAGAGCTGCAGCGGCTGCGCCAAATGTGCAATCAGCAGAGCCAACCTCTGCAGCACTACTCCCATCAACCCGTACAACGACCACTTTCTCCAGATGCTTTAGAGCTCCAACTCCTTCGATTCAGTAAACTGGATCTTGGTTCCCCAATAATGCCAAAGCCCAAGTCGCCCACAGGATACACGCGCACGAGCCCAAGCGGCCGGCCTTCATTGTATCCCACCACCAAAGTGATCTCCCCTTCACGCTCTCCAAACAGCAACAGTCCCAATAGACCTTCTCCACAAAGGGTTCCTCCCAGCTGCATGGCTCCCGGCGGTGGTGGCAACAAGTCCTTGGGTGGGGGGATGATGGGTAGCACTTCTTTTGTGGTGCACAACTCGTAGAAATTGCACAATCCCACCCTTTTCTTCTTTTCAAATCTCTTGTGATTCAGCTTCCCATCTGGACTAGAATCTCACAACTCTGGAGGATCACCGACCGGGTGCGACCGGGTGTGCGTGTCTGTCTGTGAGCTTTTCGAGGATGCATTTCAAAGCAAGCCGCGCGGAGGATGATGTGTGTTTATCTGCAGCATCTGGGGGATGATGGATGGGTGGTACTTCTTTTCATGGTGCACAACTCGTAGAAAATCGCATAAACCACCCTTTCTTTTTCCAAATCTTTTGCAATTCAGCTTCCCATCTGGACTAGAATCTCACAACTCGGGCGCCGGGGGATCATCACCTGCCGGTGCGACCGTGTGTGTCTGTGTTTGTGTCTGTGAGAGCTTTTCGATGATGGATTTCAAAGCAAGCCGCGCCGAAGATGCGTGTTCGTCTGCAGCCGAAGAGCTTGTGTGAATTCCATGAATTTCTTCAGGTGGGGGTACAAATTTGTTGTCTCTCAACAAACCAACTGCAGTGTCTTTTTTTGTTACGGAGACCGTGGTTGTGTTGGTAATTCTGTGTATTTGTAGGCTTAGTCTGCTGCATAGAACACGTCTGAAGTAACAATTGTACATGTTTTTTTTGCCTTTTTGTGGAGATCGGCTCACTGCTACCACATTGATAGGACAAAGTCAGTGTGTGTCGGGCTCCCTGTCACTTACCCTGGCTAGTGGAGTGTAAACTAAACAGAAACTCTCAAAAACAGTGAAATGTAAAGAGCTTTAAGACACAGTAAGCCTGCAAAGGTTCACTTGTTTCAGGGCTTCTTTTTGTTTTTGCTTCTTGCTGATTGTCTTTGTGGTTCAATCAAGGACGTGGTATCTACACTCCTGATGAATCTATGGCTTTGACAACCGGGACTTCCAATTTTCTGTATCGAACGTAACGTATTCTCTTTGACTATTTCAAAGCAGGTTGAAAATGTTTACTGATGGTTTGTTGCTTTTGAGATAGGATTTTGGGTAATTTAGCGGCCAATTTGGATGTTCTGTTGTGTGGAGAGTTTGCAAACTTTTTGGATATGTTTGGCATATGATGTGGCATCGGGTTTGGTGTTTATCCTCGTGGTGATGGAAGTTCTTCCTGTGGGTACCCACTTGGCCACTTCCATCCGGGCGATTGCTGAGAGTTCTACAAAAGCCGTAATAGTTGAATGACTTTTTGCTCTTTTTGGTTGCCTTATCTAATACGGAGTATCTGGGTTTTAAATTTGGGTATGTGTTGGAAATCGGGAACTCAAAGTGAGTGAAATATTATGTAAAATATCAAACCTTAACCCTTCAATCCTGGAATGCCAGGCTGGTCACTGTAGAAATCATCCTTTTTGGTACCTTGTGAATCATTTGCTTTAAAATTTGGGAGCAAGCATTGGAGAGCAAACTTTTTTGCAAAATCTTCCCTTTTCATACCAAATACCAATAGTGAACAATTGTACTTCTATTTGTATAGAAGAGTTTTATCATCCATGGGACATTTATAGGAGAGGACTTGAAAACAGTGTGGGCAGTTTCAACTATCTAGTAGGAGGTTGTGAAATGGATACCTAATTGCGGGAAAATGGCCTCTTGATTACATCAAAGTATGATAAGATTTGGTTTATACTTTGTCAATGGATGGTTTAAGAGTCACAATGGATTCTTTTGTAACTAAGTGTGTCTACAAATTTTATTCAAAATAAGAATTAGTATTCCAACCAACTTCTAATAAATGTTAAAAAATTTGAAATAATGATTGATTCAAGCATTCATTATAATTTTAGAAAAGGTTGCATTTAGAAACCATATCTATTACTTTTTACATGTTGTAGTACTAGTTTTTGAATAGAACCATATATTTTTTTAAACTAAACATGTACGGGTTTCCAAGGCCTACAAATTACAAATAGGGCACTATGCTATATTTTGTTTGAAAATACATAAATAATTCATAAATGCTCTGAAAATTATGAAGCAACTTGTGTTAGATTCCTCATTTATTTCTCTTTCACTGAAAAATGAGCAAAAATATTACCATCTAAAAAAATACATAATAAAGACAAACTAGTCCTTAAATGAGCAGTTTCCAAGCTTCTTACCTTAGTGTTTGCAATGATGCTTTTGGATTAAGGAAAAGAGAAAATTATATTTTGGCCACATTTATTTCAGTGGTTTTGAATAGTTTTTATAAAGATATTTATTTATTCAATAAATGATTTTTTATAGATCAATACATACAATGTTCTTCAATCAAGTAGATGACGTGATTTTCTATTGCATTCAAATTGTACTTTCTACAATATGTTCTATTGTAATGGCCGTTTCAAATCAAGTCTTTTTTTGGTCCTTGAATGGTTAAGGATGTAGTATTTCACTAGTTAAGAGACGTAGAGTATAATTGTATTTTAAAATAGAGATTTTCACCTCATCTAAATTCCAATGATAACAATTAGGGATCAAATTTGGATATACATATTTTTAGCTCTTAAAAAATATGTAGAATCTTCTTCAAATATATCCAGAATTGCATAGAATCTTCTTTATATTTCCTACAAGATTTAACAAAAAATTTACAATTCAATACTAGCAACCATGGTCAAATGCATATTTGGATGATTTTAGGTGTCATCACCGTATCAAACTCTATTTAGTAGTAGTTTCAAAAAATATTAGATCAACCCCTAAAGGACCAAAGTACCTTTTTTGGCAACATAGCAATTTTTGGTAGGTACGTGTAACTAGAGATTTTGATGTTTTGGAACCAAACTTTAATAGAAGGTGTGGATGAGGAGTATCTTCAAAGCCCAACAATTTTCGTGACTTTTCACTACATGGTTGAAAAGTTATCGCATGATATGTTGTTTGTTTCTTGACTCGGACAATTCAGGCAGATAAAAAAAAATCACTTTTTTTGGAATTTAAAATTTAAAATTGGTTTTATAGATTTATGTATACGTGGAAATCTTTGAATCATTTCATTTGGATTATTAAGTCAAAAGTTATGAAGAATTTTAGTTTTTGGGTAGTTATGGATTTTTTACTTTAAGAAAAACTTTGAAGTCCTTTATTTTACTTAATTTTCAATATTTTTCTTAAAAAATTAAAAAATTGGGTGTAGATTGTTTATTAAAACATTTGAACCATTGGGATTAGCATTTTTCAATTCAACAAATAAATTGTTAACATTTTAGTATTTTGCATCATTCTCTACTTCTTTCTATTTACTATTTTTTTTGTACATGTACAATTCCAAATGATTTGAAAATTTTCAAGCATGTAGCCAACTTGAATTGAAAAATGAATCCAAAGAGTAACAATCATTTTGAAAAAAAATTCATACAAATGTGGCCTTCTAAATTGCAGCTGCCCGGATTTTCGCAGTGGTAAAAACAAGACTTTTGTAACTTCAAACACTAATATCTTGCAATCTACACGGCAAAACTTTCTGAAATTTTTTCTACATATTTTCGAAATAGTTGTCTAAAAGATCATGTGGTTACATTATTCCAATTCTTTTTTTCTTCTAAAATTTGGTAGTTGTCCTAGAAATGACAATTTTGGAGTAGTTTTGGTGAAAACATAGTCAAAAACCTTTAGGGGTTAAATTTTAGATAGTATAAACAATATAATGGTCATCGTCAAATATTCAAATAATTTTATTTAGTATATATTCATGTATATGAAATAAATATATATATGAGAAATAATAGTCAATGACAATAAAGTATGCTTGTAAGCAGTCTAATTATATTGAGTTGTCTTTTCCTTAAATTTAGATTTCATTTCACCATTGCAACTATATGTTGCAAAGAAGGATCAAAGTTTTTTCAGCTCAAAAGGACATTAGGGCTTCATTTGTTTAGTTTTGAGTTTCATAGTTTATTTCATTTAATCTTCTTTTGGTGTTACATCAATGGGAGGAAGGATTCCAAATTGATTGTACAATTGGACCTAGAAGGTTATAAAAATCTAATACAATGAAATTCCAATTTGTTTTTCATCAAAGAGAATGAACTCATGAACAATTTTCAAACTTTGTATGAATTGAATAATCTTAGAATTCAATCTTTTATGTTTGAATTGAATAATCCTAGAATGCATGAGGAGCCCAAATTAATGTCCCTTATAGATGACAAAACAAGCTTGCTAAAGATGCAATACAACAAGTTTCATTCAATTTTTCTAGTTGGTAGAAAGATTCTCAATTTGATAAAGGTAAGCATATTTTTTTAGGAAATTGACATTTTTTTGATGATATCAATAACGATAATTGAATTTTCTTTAAATTTTCTTTTACAAATATGTGCATCATGATTTCAATTCTTTATAAAACAAATGCACCTAAAACTGCATTATGCTGCTATAAAATATAAATTGAATGCATTGTCTCATTTAACAAATATTTCAAATGCAAAGGCATTACAATGAAACAATGGTCCATATTACAATCTATAGTCTCTATACAATGGCTAATCCAATCCCATACTCTCAATTCCCCAAAACCCCTCAAATTTTGTGAGAACTAATATCATTTGTTTGTTCGTCAAATTGCTAATATTATAAATACTATAATATGAAAACTTTCTTCAATTTTTGCTCACAACAATCTAAAATGATGTATACTAATATACTAAGGTACAAAAAGGTTTTTTAGAGTTCTAAGAAAAAAATGACAAAAGATAAAATAATTTAAACTCATAGTGAACAAAATAGAGTTTTAGACATGGCTAACTTTGAAATTATTTTTCTTTCAAATCACAACTAATTTTTCTTCAAAGTTTTATAGAAATGTGTAGTATATTGTACACTACAACTTTTGTACATATACTTTTGGACTTTGTCCATTAATGCTCATTGTATGGTTGTTTGAATGAAAACATTACAAATTTTTACTCAATTTTTTTGGTCACTTTATAAAATCAAAGTGAAAAATAAGGTTATAATATCATTCTAAAATTAGAAAATCAACTACCTAACCAAAATTCCTATTGCTATATAATATTGGAATTTCAAAATTTTTGATTGGTGTAGAAATTGCACTTGATAAGTTTAATTTCATTAGTTATACTCAAATTCAATAAATATCATTTTTATAGATAAAATTCATACAATTTCATTAATTGGATTTAATTTCAAGGAATATAGTTTTTTTTTTTGGGCTAAAAATTGCACAAGAATAAATAGCAAGAAATAGACCAAATACTCTACAATAGTCATCCATAGATTAACACTTAAAATTTTCATCGACCATACTATGGTTGATCCATTTTTAGAACAACCATTTCTAAACTTAGGAATGTCAAAAGTCACTTATTCTTGAGCTCATTCTCAAGAGAATAAAATTAACTATGCAATGGTGTATTTAGATAAAGAAGAAGATTCTCTATTGAATTTGTAATATCTTCGAAAGTGTGGGTGGTTTGGAGGTAAAGAATCAAAGAGTCATTGAATAGGGAATCTTCACCAATGAAATAGAGGCATGTTTTAAAAAAAATTAATCATTGTTGTATTTTGCGACAACCATTAGAATATACATCTTGCACTTAGATTTGAGCTATTTTTCAAATTTTTTTAATGTATTGCATCTTTTCTTGTGTTCATTCACTCTACCATGTTTGATCTTGAATTTTGGCTCTAAATTTGTGGTAAGTCTTTCATTCTTCTCTTAATTTTTTGAAATTTAACAATCAAACTATTACTATTGCAAGTCCATTTTCTCATTCATTTTTGGTCATCATGAAAATACAAGATTTATTTCCATGCACATAGAACTTAGTTGCCTTGAGAAGTATAAAATGCCAACTTTCTAAAATGGTATGTGTCTAAAAGACCTAGTCAAAGCACAATTTTTGTTATAATCTTACAATTTATGAATTGGATTGAAACCAAACTTTATAAAGATAACAAGGCTTTGGCTTTCTACAAGATCCTATAGTTAATTTTGTCTAAAAATGATTCATTGCCCTTTGAGCTTCAACTCTTTGTAACTTATAGAATTGGAATCCAAAACACCTTGAAAGTTGTTGGAAATTTTAAGGATTAAATATCTTCTTCTTTAGATAAATCAATAATATAATGAAGGAACTTGCAATACTATTCATCAAAAATATATTGAAGCAACTTAAAAAAAAACATTGGATGAAGACATTTTTTTATCCATACTACAATTCTACAAGCCATCCATTAGATACTTGCTGTCCATAGCATCTTTGTAAAATAAATAACCAACCCCTTATAGTGAATTGACATGCAAAACAAATATGACAATATTCTACCTAAACTCCAAAAAATTAATGCAACAACAAAGTAGTTAATGAAAGCTCAATCAAGCCTTTATCTCATTAATTTTCAACCAAGTTGTTTCGGAGAAATCTTCAAGTGTACATGCATCAAGACAAGATTGTAAATCCATGGATTATGAAAATGCCTTCTTAATTTGTTTTGACAAAATCCTACCTCATTCATGATATGAAATTGAGACGTTAAAATGGTGTTTTTTGAATTCGAATGCAACCAACAAAATGAAACAACTAATTCTAGTTTCTGCTCCAATTTGGAAATTTCACAAAAATGAACATTCAACTATCATCTACAATTCAAGCATATTCCCCCAGTCAATTGTTTTTCCAAGTATAATATGACATGGAAATTTGGATTTCCACATGCCATTCTATGCCATATTGTACTCATGGAGAAATTTTAGTTTTTTTTAAGCTTATTTTGTATTTGACATGGGTTTTCTTCACTTTTTCTTGAAAACAGCAATCGGTGAGAAAATTGTGTTCATCATCGAAGCAGTCGTGAGCAAAGTAAGTAGAGGTCATCGTCAGACCACACGAGAATTGAAGAGAAATTTTTCAAAAAACATACGAGCAAGGGTACTGATCGAGGAGTAGTTACTTGCACAACAGGAAGGTAGGAAAACCATTCGAAGACAAACCTGTAATCCATGAGCCACCGAAGTCCCCCAACTGTGAATGCAACCCTCAGCTATGGTGAGGAGAGATGAGGAGATGAAGCGCAGGAGAATTTCTGAATTTTTGAACAATACAACTGTTTCTCACCATCTGAGCAGTGCGGCGTGATACAGAGAAAGACCAGCAAAACACAAAAAACACTTCGTATTATGGTACTCATCCCCCGTGCTTCGTCACCTGCATAAAAAATGGCGAGACTTTCATTAGAGCGGGGTGCCAGAAGAGACGGTGCAGACAGGGCGTGTGCCACTGGCCAACGACGTGGAATTACATTAAAGTTTTCGGATGTCGCGCCTCGTCTTCCGGGCACTTTCAAGGCACAACAAGGCCGCAGTTTTGGGGTCAGTCTGGAACGATCATACCACGTGAATTAGACAAAGGAAGTCAGCTTGAGAAGGCTCCCATCACTAATAAAACTTGCTCCCCAGTGCATGTCATGGAGTAGGTGTAGCAGCGGCCGCCAGCAGCTGAGTCCAAAGAACTCACATTACACAAATAAACACATATGTTCTTCACCCAACACCATGTCAGAAATGCTCGATCATAACCCTAAAGTGCACTCAGGAATATATATAAAAATATTAGTCTTTAGGATATGATTCACTTGGAGCGCCAGGACAGTGTGCTTCAGTGATCCACTGCCACAAAAAGCCAACCAAGAACGGCAGTCCGTGTCTCTCAATCTTCCCGCTAAGACCGATTGACATACTTCAAATGCACCACGGTGCAGCTCTCGAGAGACACAACCAAAGAACAGTAAAAGCAAGCCTCCTCCAATATAACAGAGGATACCTGAAAAGAAGTCTACTCACAAACCTCAAAATGTACTTAGGAGAATAGTAATCGTCAATCGTCAATCGTCAATCTTTGTTTGCACTAAGTTCTCCAGCAACTCAAAAGTAACAGAAATAACTCACATGTACCAATTATTTCAGGATTATGTACTTTCGCGCTCCACATTCAGATTAGTCCGGAACTGAGTGAAGCTGATAAATTGCATCTGAATCGCTAATATATGCGAAGGTCTCTCAACCAGCAATAACTGGGTTTGCTAGCCGGCCTCAAGCTTAAGAGACTTGGCACCGACAGAAATCTGCAGCGCCTAGTAAGTCTGAAGGAGTTCACTGCTTCATGAAAAGGTACAAAAAGATGCTGCCTTGTCAATTGCAACAACTTCTTGACACCAATCGGGTAGACATACCGCAAGATGGCCCAACAATTTGGATTTATCAGCTTCCAGCACTTCAGTTTCTGTCAACTTGCCACTGCCTCTAAACAAATGGAACACAGCTGTTGTTAGCTCTCCTCTTTGCCGTTGTGATAGAAGAGAACCAGGTGCTTGACAACATGCTCTGTAAAGTGGCAAATAAGCGATTGCAACCTGGAGCTCCATGGGCAGTTCTTTGAAGCCCGAGTCACTGCGTCTTCTGAGAAGCATCCATGTCATGTAATGTGCATGGCCTGCCGCGACGCCTTCTTCGAAAGCTTGTGGAGACCACTCTTCTCTCAGTCGCTTCTTGACAAGGGGGTCTGTTTTTGGCAACTCTGCCAGTATCTCTGCTTCCCTCAGAGTTGTAACAGGATCATCGAGGAAATTTGCATGCAGAGCTAAGAGAACTCCCTGTGGACCGCGAGGCGGACCTCTGAAAGTTGACGCTGCACATCTCACTGCATTCACCAAACAAACTAGGTCTCTAGGTCTTGGAAGAGCATTCATCAGGTACTGTATGGCTTCCCCTTGGCAGAAGGTTACTGCCATGTCCAGATACACATATGCAGCCTCGTAGCACTTCTCCTCCACCAAGCACTGCACTACGGGATAGAGGACATTTGATCTGGCAGCTTGATAGACAGCAAGAGTTGTAACGGAGAAACTCAACTTTCTGACGTCGCATTCCACGAGAAGAAACCTCAGCATTCTCAGCGGCCAATCCAATTTACAGGTCGCCGAGTCACAATTTCCTCCTCCACATTGGTATGAACAATTTGAAGAATGCAGCAGGGACATAATACATGCAGACTTTAAATGCAACACCTCGGGGTGTTTATATAGACCTCTGTACACAGCTCCATTCCTACACACTACCAAAAGTATCTCCATCATGTCCTGTACATCAGGAATAAAGCTGGAATTGCATTCTCCACTTTTGTGTTGCACAATCTTCCGTCCTGGATATGATATAGCTCGCTTTTTCTCTTGCAATTTAGTCAACTTGGTGTACAGAGTGACGCAAACCATCAGCGAAATTTTGCCCATAAACTCAGCTGTAAGGTAACGAGAACCAAGCGTTATAAGACCCTCAAGAACTTTAGTCTTGTCTTCAAACACGTGCTTATTCCAGTATCTGATAAGTGCGTCGCCACAAGTGACTTGTATAGCTGTCTGAAAGCTTCTGGCACCTGCTTTTGCCAATTCGCCAATGGCATCACCGAGAAATTCAGCTTCTTTCTTGGACTTGCAGCTCCATATCCGGGCTGCTCCAAGGAGCAAGCACCTGTCCAGCCCTTCCAAGTCGGCCATCTGTATCACATGATCAAGTAGATCCTTTCGCAGACCCACTAGAGAACCTACAAAGGCCGCACCAATAACAACCGAACGCGACCGGGGGAGCAATGCATCGACAATATGTCTGTGTCCAGAATAGCCAGCACAGGCTGATGCAGACGAAATATTCGTCGCACCAGCTTCAATAAGAGTATGCAGGACCTCTTCATTGCCTAAACTGGCAGCTTGAAGTAAAGCATAATTTAAGTTTCTTTCTGACACACCAGAGTTTCTCAACAATTCAATAGGCTCCAGAAGTCTTCTTCGACATGCTTCCTCACATGCCTCCGCCATAGCACAGGCACGTGCCATCGGAAAATGTACATAAGAGCTGGAGCTATGTCACGAGACTGCATCCATCACACTAGACGAGTTAGAACTTATTAAGCATTCTCAAATGACTTTCCTGTTCTGAACGCAAGCCCTAGAATTGGACATCAGTATAGTCAGCACGTCACCATTGACTATCACTAAACGGTTCAATTCGTCTGATAGAGTCTTACAGTAAGGTCGGCTGAGAGGAGGAAGAGGGAGGACGCGCATTGAAATGAAGCTCTCTTAACAGTCTGCGTGCTACAATAACCTTGCTAAAAACACTCATTGAAGCTTCCAGGGTTTCTGCA
Organism: Thuidium tamariscinum; assembly: GCA_947034885.2. Lineage (NCBI taxonomy): Eukaryota > Viridiplantae > Streptophyta > Bryopsida > Hypnales > Thuidiaceae > Thuidium > Thuidium tamariscinum. Next base: position 16,962,882 of record OX344751.2, read on the forward strand.
GTGAACAGGGGATTTAATTGCGTCCAAATTACATATTCAACTTATGCCATCGCTCTGAATAAGCTACAATATATTCGAAAAAATTGTAGTACATTCTGGGTGGATGGCGCAACGAAAAGTCATAACATAGTATCTAAATCGTGATCATTAAATGGCCAACCTATATTATCGGCCAACTAATTGACTAAATTAGAAGAGTTAGTGATGATCACGGTGAACAAGAGTCCACTCCAAATCTAATGCTTCGAAAGAACAAGCACATTCATTTCATGAGAGGAGACGCAGATTCCTTTAATTAAAACAAAATTATTTTCAATGGCGATTTACGTAACTGCTGCCATCCCAGACATTAAGGAGTGCAAACAGAAACCGTGAACAGTACCACGTAATGAACAACATTCTGAGTGGGTGTCAACAATACGTCCTCCGTTAAAACGAAGGTGAATGCCACCACAATACCATACACAGGGATCCACTCGTTACGGAAGAGGAAGAAAAATATAAACATTGTCATATTTTTCTAGGATCAGTTGCCGCGTTTTCGTTCGCGAGCCTTTTGAGTTACTAGTTGAGAGGTGATGTAAACCCAAAAGCGCTTCATTTCAATGCTGGCTTAAATCATGTAACAACCTATGACGTCATGGAAACGAAAGTACGAAAGAAGCAAAGGGGATGCTTCACTGAAGTTGTTTTGCCCTAGTGGATTCTAATCGAGAAACAGCAACCGCAACTATCGAGGAGAGGAGGTTTAATCCCTTGGCCCCGCTCTCAAAAATAGTGTGCGGATTTTGTTACGGGCTCACCACCTAGAAACAGTTCAGTGATGCAGCAACTTCAAAATCTAATCAAAGAAGTCGCACAAGTTGATACGCATTGCAAACGAAAGATTAGTTACCCTCACAAATGGAGATAGAAATGAAGAACAATCAATGATCATGTTCTGCTACCGAGTCTTAACCCCGCACAATATTCATTACAATCGGAAGGTCACACCTATCAAGAATTAGCATATGACTAGCGAGTCTTCGGTCTCGATAGCCATTGGCATACGTTTAATGAAATATTTGCGCTTGAATTCCACAAGCAAGTACACTTTGCCTAATAATTTGATACCCTAAACTTATCATCCACAAGCTCAAACGCAATAAACATCACGAATGGCTATGGCTTGAGCTGCAAAATCAGAACTATTACCGATACTGCTGTACTCATCACAAAACTCATAAAACTACAATAAACTTCAAAAACAAGGGGCGTCCCCTTCGAACGACATAAACAAAGATATTCTTAATCACAACCTTTTCGCCGCAAACACTGACCAGCGCAACCTCATACCTGATTAAATCTCCTCTTCCGACACTCTAACAGCAACCGGAACTCGATGCAACAGCCTCCACCATCCACAATTGGAGCTCTACTCTCTAGAACACGAAATGCTGACCCTCAAACCCCAAACCATTAGAGCAAAAAACAGAAAAGACACAAACAAACGCGGAACTTCACCCTTTCACACCCGACAAAAGTCGGATAAGATCAGGAAGGCGTTACCAGAAGGCTAAGACGACACGAAATACCGAAGTCGCACCCAGCGCCAAGCCACATCCGCCGAGCGGAGCTCCATCGCCCGCGCTCTCTTTGCCCAGACCAAGCTTTCCCTGTGCTTCGTCGAGGAGAAGACCTGGAGGCCATTGAACGACCAGCGGTCGAGAATATGGGCCGCTGCTCTTCTCAAAATTCACACTGTACTAATCCACCGACCTTCGGACGCTCGTGAGCATCGATTCTATAGTGTTGTGACTTCGGGGGCATCCGCTGGTCGCCGGACTCCTCTTCAGAAAACCGCTTCAGTAAAGGCCGGTCTTGCGGTGTCGGAACCTATTACCGCTCTCTTCAAACCCTCTTCTTTTGTTAAAAAATTTCTTATGCATATTTTATTCTATTTAAAGGTTGAATTTAGCATTTATTAAGTCATTTTGGTCGAAAAGCGCTAGTTGTCATCTCATAATTGATTAGAAAACAAGAATTTTTTTCAAAATTTGACATAGAGATTTAATTTTAACTCATTTGTTTGGTCAATGTTGTCTAAAAAATTAATTCCATTACAATAAAGAAATTTTGTGAGAATTCAAATAATATAGTATTATTTCAATCTATATTAACTAAAATAGTGTATTTTTGGCATATTTTAATCATATTAGACATACCACAAGGTCAAATAAGTCTGTTGAAAACAAGGTTATATTTTGACAAGAAAAAAAGACTATTAAATGGTACCATTGTCATAGAAACCTTGCAATTTTTTTCTTATCAATAGGGGTCCTTTACATTTGCAAAACTTCACAATAGGTCTACAACAATGTATTCTATTTTTGTAAAAATGCATTACATCCAAGAATTTTGCTAAGTCCACCTCCATAGAATGCAAGAAGTATGAGTTTGTCTAAAAATTCATAAGATTTTTATGTAGTACAATTCCTAATAATACCTAGGCATTTTTAGGATTATATACACCTATATTAGGAATGTGTGCAAGTTTCTACTAAAAGAATCAAAGATATGTAAAATAGAAATCCAATATAAGTATGATGTTGTCCCTTTGACAACTTAAATGTATTTTTGGCAAAAGGGCACCTTTTTGATGTTCAATAGTTTGAAATCAATTACAACATTATAAATTTAAACCAAAAAATGGCATGATTTTGACTCATTGGATGCTTTGGATTTCTAACTTTGGTCCTTTTTAAAAAACTCTACATTTAATTAGGTAATTTTTAGGTGAATTTTTTGGAAAATGTGGACATTAAATTTTGGGCACAATTGTCCAAAGACCAATTCATCATTCTCCCCATCTATGCTTTTTTTGACATATAATAGACAAATATATGACTAAATTTGCAAATTATGACAATAATTACAAAATAACATTTGAATGTTTTGAATTTCAATTCCCGAAATGATTTGACTATAAAATTAATACATTATTTGGTGGTTTCTTTGAAGATTGATTTTATTTTCATTGTTTTCCATTTGACTTGAGAACGACATTGAAGATCCAATTTGATCTTCTTTGAAGTCATTAGTTGTTGGCTTGAATTTTCTTGACATCGATCGCTAAATAGTTGATAATATTTAAATTGTATTTGTTATACTAATATAGATGATATTAGCTCAAATTATCATTGATTCTCTCAAGTTATAGACCATATAATGTGAATACAGTATATAGAGTGTACACGCATGATTTTGATCTATCATGTATACCAAACATATTTAAAGGTCCCACCTTCACATTACTCATCTTTAAACATTGGTAATACTTTAATCCATTAAAGACCAAGTTGATGATTAGTTGATGACTTTGGTTGAAAATGACAAGTTTTCATTAATAGTTACTTCAACTACTGATGAAAACATGTCATTTTAGCCAAATATTCATTTGCAGTCATTGACCTAGTCCTTAATGGGTTAAAGAGGGGATGTTGGACAAATTCCTCTATTGGTACTATACATATAGTGAATATGTCAATTTTTGGATGATTCCTATTACTTTACTTGACTAGATACCTTACCATGAATTATAGTTTCTACTATTACATTAAAATCACATTTGGTACACTTCAAAAGATTAGATAACTAACAAAGACCTCAATATTTGAATTTGTATGATCTAGTTCACTATTCAATGAAGGGACATATTTATGAATAGAAAAGCTAAGATGTCTTTTCAAGTGTTACATAATACCATCTATCTACAAGAAGAGTCCTAGGGAATTTCAATTGAAAAATTTCAATAGATTTTAATATTAAAAGGAGGATACAACATATGGGAGGCAATAGGATCCAATTGTTTAAGTTCTAATATGTTACTACATAATATTCTTGGAACTTCAAAGACTATGTTCCTTAGTTGTGTTTAATGTTAAAACCTTTTTTGAAACTCTTGATTTCATACTTCTTTTTTAATCTAAAGGATTTTACACAATATTGTCAAGTGCTTTTGTAGAGGACCTACTCCAACCACTATATTCAAAAATATTACCAAATGCTAGGAGAAAGAAAACAAAGTACTCACAAAAAATACTTCCAATATATTATGTACTAAAGCATTTGAATATATACAAAATAGTATTGTTGGGAACAATTTATAAAGTATAGCTTCTTAACATTGCTTAGATTGATGATTGATTGCACTAACTCATGAATATTGATGGATAATGAAACTCTCTCTCTCTCTCTCTCTCTCTCTCTCTCTCTCTCTCTATAACCATATTATTTCCCAATTTAACTCCTAAGAGTCCTAATGCCTACTTGGTGAATTATAAATGTCTTCAAAGGCTCACTAATAGGAGCCATAGGAAATGGATGAAGTAAATGTTGACCCCATTATATTAAAATTTCAATTTGTATCTTTTCAAATTTTGAATTTCAATGTAAAAGACCAAATTTGTAAGGTCATCTTCATGCCATAATATAAACACCAACTATTTTACTATTAGTATTCAAAGAGGTACAAAGTGAATTTCCAATCAAAGGAAATACTTAGAGCTCTAGATGACTTTTGTTTTTTGTATTAAATGCATAACAATATGTAAGAAACCATCAACATTTTATCATAGGTAACTTCCTTATGCATTTGCATGCGATCATCACTACCTTCGTAGAAGCTTACTATTCATGTTGAAATGATTACAACAAGCACACAAATGATAGGATCACAGAATGGTATATACTCAACACATTAGGGGATTTTTGAGGCCATTGGAAGACTACGGGTTTCCGGACTGCGGGAACGCAATTTCCGCCCCGTGAATAAGAATCCTACGTGGTTGAGAGAGTGCTACATCATTTTTTAATTTATTTTTTCATATTTCAAGACCCAAGATTTTTTTATTTTAATTTTCTTTTGGATAAATGCTGGCTTCACAACAACCAATAGATACAAGAACAATTTCAGGGTACAACCCCAAAACGGCCCTTTGGAGGCCTCAAATCCCCTCTAATGCCATCCTTTGGCTCCCATTGCTCATCATTCAATAGACTTTCCATCACCTTCCATACTCATATTCTAGGTGTTAAAATTAAGGCAAATTATGGGTGCTCATATCTTAGCCCTTAAATACTGAAGCAAACATCTCATGTCCAATGAATGACAAAGAATCTTCTCTTGCAGGACAGAAAAGCAACTATTCACCTTCAAGATTAGGGGTGGAAAGAGGAGACATTCTACATTACCTTAACTTCGAATGAGTATATTTGAATTATTGAAAGTAGATGATGTCACACAATATCAAAATGCATGATTTCCATTGCTACCAGTCCGTCGTTCAAGGGTTAATAATGTTATGACTCTCGGAAAGAGACCAAGTGCTTCTGAGGAGTGTAATGAAAAAAGAAAAGAATAAAAGCTGACACTTCTACAGAGGAATACACAATAAATCGATCACACATGCTGACGCAGATAGGAGTCTGAAACAGACACAGTAGTGCTAGGTGAAGCAATATGATTCATCATATTACATTCTGAGATTGACAATGAATTCATGTACCGATTCTACGAATTTACATACACATGGCTAGAAAAAATGTTTTACAGGACGGAGTCGAGTGTTTTGTGTGCAGGGGGCTGCGGTTCGTCAATGTCATTGCTAGAAGGGTCAATTCTGATAATCAGTGGTTGCAGAACATCAGACTGGTTGTCAGTTGCACCAAGGGCGCCGGCAGCAACCAGTACTGCGTCGTTGTCACCACCACTCTCTTCGATGGCAGTGCGGAGGGCATCCCTAGCTATTCGAGTTACCAGTGTAGCCAAGACAACTGCAGTCACCACAAGATCAGAAATGAAATGGTCAATGCATCTAATGGTATAACGGTCTGAAACATCTAATTAATTACGACAGTTCTAAGTTTCACTGCAGGCTCAGGAGAAAGACTTACTTGTGGCTACAAGACCAACCGCCAACATAATCTGTAGACAGAGATGAGCACAAACATAGGTTAGAATTATTGCGGAGGATTACGGTAGCAGCCATTTGCAACAAAGACACGTGAAGCGTGCAAAAACCTTGCCCATGATTGCTTGTTCCCAATGTAATACCAGTATCTTGCCAATCCATGTACCAATATCTGCTTCAGCATGTGTACTATCATACAACTAACAGGTTCTTTCATATGCTTCGCTCGAACTTCTTTCGTTCCTCAGTTAAGGAGGTCAACTTTTCTCAGAACGCAATTGTGTTAAACCATAATTGTTTGATTGATAGTGCCGAATTACTCACTATACGGGCTCTTGTAAAATGAGCACCACCGTGGCTAAGATCTGCGATATCTTTGATGGTCGTCCCAACGTACACGAAGGCCATTGTCATAGGCTGCATACACCGCAACAATGGAAAAAGTCAGCTTCATCTTCGAAAAGACAGACACTGAAAATTTGTTGAGGGCTTTAATTCACAATTGAGAGCACCGATGTTGGCAGTAGATGTGAAGCCTTCAAGCTATTTAGCTTCCATATGCTTCAAAATAACTAATTGACAGAGAGATTTATATTCTGGAGAGTGCAAATTGTACAACGGCATAGAAAAAAAAAAAATAAAGATTAAGACAACACCCGTCATCTGTGCACTTAATGAGTCTACCCACCAGAGAGAAAATCAAGACCCAGCTAAGTCCTAACATTGAAGTCCAAACAAGGTACCTAAATCAACAGAGAAGAATCGGAAGACATACCATAACACCAAACCAGGTTGCCAGAATGTAACTTGTTTTACTGATAGGGGTAACTGATAGGAGATAGTTTAGTACATTGAAAGGTAGAAGTGGCACAAGCCGTAACAAAAGCACAATCTGCACACACGAACAAACCACAACTTACATGTGAGATAATTCTAGAGCATGCAAATACTCGCTCTACACATACCAAAACTGAACAAATACTGACAGACAAAGCATCAACGCAGCGAGTATTACTTAAAGCAAATGCCTAATCGTTCTGGAGCCATAGCAATTTGACGTGCCCCAGCAAACGCAACTCCATACCAAAAAACTGAAAACTGGAACTGAGGTTCAATGTGTGCACGTACCTTAAAACCAGATTTACGAACAGCAACGGCGATAGCTTGAAATTGTGGATAGTCCTTAAGTTTAGAGGTCACATACGACCTTCCGACCTGTAATAACATGCTGAAACGTGAAAATAGGTTCATTTTTAATTCCTGATTGCAGAAGATGAGATGCAACTTGAAGTGCATGCGTAGAATGACTGCAAACGCTTCTACGTGTCATGTGCAGTAGGCTATTGGATTTGCAACACTGTGACCAACAATACGCAGACACGACGACGACGAAAATCGACTGCCTCGACAAAGTTGAACAACTGCTAATGGATCACAACATCCAGATACCAACTTCGATACATTGTGAAGATACAAAAGCAGTTGCCACTACTTAGGTAGTCAATCATTATCAGCTTGCGACACACTGAGATACTGGGATGTTGTTAATATATCATATTGTAAGGAAATCACAACGGTTGCGTAGAAACCAAACTAGCTGGCGTACAAAATCTCGTTTCTGCTGGAACAAAGAGATTGCTCACCGTTCTGCCGACTAAAAAAGCAGCGGTCGCTCCCAAGGTCGATCCAAGAGAGTCCGTAACAAAGCCAACCCCCAAGCCAAACAAATAACCTCCTCCTAACTGCCAAATCAGAACCAGATCAGAAAGAACGAAGGGGGAATAAACTAGACGGTAGATGAATTTAGGCGCATGCAGCACCATCGCATCACCAATAGCTGTACCCAATATCCTTCAATGAATGCCGAGCTGTCACAAAAGATACTCTAGTGCAGCATGTGAACTCTCTAGAAACCCCGACTTATGACGGATGCTTCAATGACTTTAATTTAATAAAGCAAGTAGATTGGGTACCAACGGCTTGGTCGCAGTGATGGTCAAAGACCAACGGCGATTATCAGGGTTAGAAGATAGTATTACCGTGAGGATTGATGCCGGAATGGCCAAGACTGAGCACGGGACATATGCAAGCGCCCTGTAAAATTGGTATGCATATATTAGAAAAAATAACATCAAATGACCTTCACTGCTAGATCAAGAAAGTACACAAAAAGTTACAAAGGACTCTGAGATGATGAAAGCAGCTTACAAGATGACTGGACCCCACGCTCCAGCATCCTTTTGAACCCATATCAGAAATTGCTTCAAGGTCTGCGTAAACATCAAATTCATTACTTGTGCAAAATGAGCTAATCCCATGGCTGTACCGGTGAAATTCACCAAGGAAGACGAGATGAAAACCAACTACCGGCAAGAGACTGCAAGCACGATATCGTAAGAATAACTGCGACTACGGAGAGGCTATAATAATAGAAGGCAACTCTGACTTTAAGTCTGGCCTAGCAAGAGTGCTCACCACCACTTGCATAGTGAATGATCAAGAGACTGGCCATGGAAATAGCAGGAAAATATTACCTTTTCAATAATATGGGAAAATTGGGGCAACTGTACAGCAGCGCCAAAGATAAGAAGTAAGAAAGTGATAGTCAGTAACAACCGCCACGCTCTAGTAGACATGCCCACTCGCCACCGTCGTCCCTTCCGGCCCACGTCCAATGCTGGACGTTTCCCCGCCAGATGGGACCGGATTTTAGCCGAGGTCGCCATCTTTACGACCTTCATGTACAACCCGATTTTGTGTTTCGCATTCGCAGTTCCAAACTTTAGTGATCACCGAGTAACTAGAAACATCAAATTCCTTTGCGAAAGTACGGATTCTAAAACCCTGAGAAATCCGTAGTCTTAGATAATCAAACTTTACCACAAAAGATCATCGTCCTCCGTCAGCTGCAACATGCAGTTTCTCAAGCTCTTCCCTATACTAGCATCGCCAATTTCGACGCATAATCTGTCACGGTTCAGGACAGCCGAGGCTGCAGAAAGCGAACAATAATGCCAGGGTAAAAGCTCTCCAGCTTAAAAATAACTTTTCGTCCTTCAAAACCTAGCAAACCATTACTGAAGTTTCCAAAAGATGGCGTTAAAATGACACCAATGTACCACCACCACCACCGTCTTGTCTAAGATCACATCAGAAACTGTTTCCTCTAAATCTCCATACCCTCAAGATCCTGAGTATAAACAGCAAAAAAACACCCACTAAAAGCTCACTCAAAAATGTGCTCCATCTGTGCACAGCACCCTCCGAACTAGTCAATTTAGCCGCTACGAAGATAGCGCACTTCGTGCAATACCCTCTCCCCTGTCTCCAACGGCAAATAAATGCACTCCCCTACCAATTGTCGACAACGCGGCCCGAACCCTAGAAAACCGCAACTCGACACCGTCACCACCACCACCACCACCGTCTCGTCGACAATCCAGCACACCAGAAACTTTCCCTTCAGCTCCTCTAAATCTCCTACCCCTTAAGATTTCCAGTATGAATAGCGTCTGCGATCAAAATTTCCGGCGAAAGCTCAATGAACAATGTTTGAAATCTTGCGGCATTTGTGCAATGCAGTCGGTCTTATCCGAGAATCAGCTCGTGGAGGTTGCACACTTCGTGCAATAACCTGTCCCTTGACACCGATAGCCAAGCAGTGCACTCCTTCACAATTATTGGTTCCTCTTTCCACCAAACCCTAGAAAAAGGAGAACTCAACAGAATCAAGTGCAGAAAAAAAGTGTGAAAATGTGAAACTGTAGATCGGCTACTTCTTCGCTAGGGTCAGGCTCCGAAAACAACACTATCCGCGTACAAAGAGTTCAATGGAGCTCGGGATTCATCTCCCAAGCCGGGAAGCCGTGTGATTGATTTGCTTCGGCACAACACCGACAGCAATAACTCGCGGGGCAAAGTGACGACTGACGAGGGTCCAGCGCCAATGGAAAGTTGGAAACCTATGGTGGGAAAGGAGGGCTCATGGCCGCCCGATCAAGCTTCCCTCGAAATAACCGTTGATCTCGAAAACACGTTCCCCTCGACGTTCTCGAGAACTTACCGGGTTGGGCGGGCCGAGTCAAATCGAGCCAAGCCGAGCAAATTGGACCAACCTTGGCACCAGTCTTTTTTTTCAAAATAAAATTTAACTTTTTGACAGATTAAAGCAATATTTTTTGCCAGAATTTTTGTGTTTCTATTTTAAAATACAAAATATAGATGAAATCATCAAATTTGGATGAAAAAGCATGTGAATATGATTGAAAAGTATTTTTTTGATGGATTTAGAAATATAGTACCTCACCAAATTTTAAGTGATTGTTATATTGGCACATCCTCAAAAACTACCAAAAAAGGGGTGTTTGGACCAACACTTGAATTGAATTTAATCTAAAGATAATTAATTCCATTATTTTTCTTAAGTTAGTATAAATTAACCTTTAATAAAGGGGTGCAGCCCTATGACCAAGGTAGTCACCAAAATTAGAATACCACTTTCCAAATTGATGTAAGATGTCAAAATTATTAATTTCTACAAGAGTAAATAAGTCTAGAAGTGAGAAATTTGATGTATGCTTTACTTTTTTGATTAATATAGAAAATGTTTCCATTTAAATATATTTCAAAAATCCTTTTCTAAATAAAATGTTGAAAACTTTATCCCACTTCAACCATTGTTCTGTTCCATTAGAAGGGATTTGAAGCAAAGAAGGGGCCATTTCAAACCTCTTCCCTTGTTGTTCTTGAGGTGTTGAAAGAACAAGTGGTTGTTAAAGTAATAAATACTAAAAACATTAGTTTTTGAAATTAATTTTTTTGTAAATCATTATATTAAATATTTAATGTAGTCATCTTCTAACAACATCAAATGTTGATTTGGTACAATTCCCAAAGTTCCTTCTTGCTTAGGAACTCATACTCTTATTTAGTAGGTGAATCTCATCCAATGAAAAATTCCCACCTTTGTTGGAGAACTCAACGAGGAACTCAACTAACCTAAGGTAAAAAAAGAACTAGTAGCTAGTTTTAAATAAGCTATTTTCAATTTTCCAATTTCTAATGAGAATTCTAGGTATATTATCCTAGGTTGCTTTGGCTCAAAATTTCTGTTTAGACACTATTAAAACTTCATCCTTCGTGAGGCCTCCTTCATATAATTCAAAATTTTGAATAAATAAATGTGTTTTCTAAAAAAATTTAGATCAATTGCCCTAGAGTCATAGGATGCTTATCCATATTCATGAGTAATGTTAAATGAGGTCTCAACAAGATTGTAAGTCTTCGGATAGTGGTGAATTAAAGAACTTTGTAACATCAATGATCACCATGTCAAATAATATTATTTATTTATTAAAAAAAATTGAGATATTTTTTAAAAAAAATAAGTTTTTTAATGATATTTATTTATTTATAAATAATATATTTATTTTTTATTATTTCAATATTCTAACAGCAATGGCTAGTTCAAAGCAAAAACAAACTTGAAAAAGCCCTCTTTTGACCTCAAGTATCTTGTTATGGAAATTTACTCTTGTTCATCATTCATTGTCACTTGCTTTTCATTAAGGTGCTTTACATCAAGGTTTTGTTTTTTTGTTTTTTTTAAGAAAGTGTTAGGATGACAATCAATTGAAACTTATAGAATTACTACCTTAGTCCCAAACTGATCTTCATGTTGAATAAAGCATATTATGTAAAGGCTAAAAATAACAATTTTAGACCTATTTTGTCTTATAAATAGAGTTTGGTGCACTCTTATAGGCATAGAAATTTTGAGTTTTGGAGCCCTATTTGAAGTTTAGTTTGAGAATACTCAAAAATAGAATTTTGGAGGGTATTTTCAAATAAGACTATTAGACATTTAACCCTTAAACACCCCATGGTCTCAAATATGACTTTTCAATTTTGAAAAATGTCCTTGTTTGACTATTATAATCTTTTCAATTATATTGTCAAGTGATGCATCCCTTTCTATGTACCTCGAGACATGTCTCTACTACCAATTGGTATGGTTAGTTTTTGTGGATCTTGTTTTTTTATGATAGTTTGATTGGAATGAATGCAAGAGGGTCTAGATTTTGGTGAACATGGGCTAGGCATCATTTTATAAGCATTCAGTATGTATGAAAGACCCAGATGTGGCCTTTAGTTATACCACCCAAAGCTTCATTTTCCTCAATTGGGCAATATTCAAAGAAATGTGGAAAATAAAAACAACTAGTACTGATTAACCCCTCAAATCATTTCATTTGTCTTTTGATTGATGATTCCATAGATAAAAGGGGAACTAGCTTCTATTTGAGGTTGTTTTGTTGGTCCTTAACTCATGAATGCCGCCAACGCCATTCCGTGGCACTTGGATGACTTCCTAGAGGCACGAAACATGGTGAACAATGTTTTTTTCATCCATTTTTTGTTTAATGACCATTCATACTGAGTTACAAAGAGTCTTCAATAGAGTCTGCCCTCTAGATCATTGCAAGAAACACTTACCAGTTTTGGCTCAAAATGGCTCATAATCAATGAGTCCTGTGAGTCCTATGACCCTTTGAAATAATTTTTTTTTAAATTGAAAAAAATATGGATAATTTGAAGAGCAATGAGAATATTATGTCTCTTGAAATTCAGACCTAAGAAATTTTTTCTCTAAATGTTATAGACAATGGAAAATACAATGAAAATAACTTTTTTTTCACTAATTTGGTAAAAATAGTAAAAAAATTCAAAAAATGAAAGTGAAAAGTCCATTTTTTTTCAAGTAAAGGTCTTTCTTTTCCAACAAATTTCATCTTTGGAAAAAATTAATTCTATTCTCTACACTTGCGCAAAGTCAGCCACTTTGACAACAAGTGGAGGTTGAACAGTATAGTATTTTCAAAAAAGCTCTTCATGGTCTTGTGTAACTTTAGGTGAGGTCCTTGCATGCCAATTTTCAGCTCAAAATTTGCATTTTTGGGTCAAAAATAGGACTAAAACCCCCCAAAATGGCCAAGGTAGACAACCAATTGGGGGCAGTTTAAAAATAGTAAACTAATTTTAAGAAAATTGAAAAAATTACACAACATATAAAACTTTTGTGTGCACCTTCATTCTAAATTTCAAGTTGATAAGGCAAATGATGCAAAAGTTATGAGCAAAAAAGTACCTGTTGGAGGTCAAGGGGACAAAAAATAGGACAAGTGTTTCTTGCAATCACCCCTCTAAGCAATGTTTGTTTTCATGTAATTTAAAAATAATTATAGAAAACGGATGGCAAAATTTGCCATTTTAGTGTATTTTGAGAAATTGAGTAAATCTGAAATTTTTCCTTGAAAATAACATTGTTTGAGTTTGAGACCCAACTAATGAAATGAAGGTCTTCTCTTCTAGTTTCTACTCCAATTGGAATTTTGAAAAAATTCCTCAAAATGAATATTTTATTGTAATTTGAATTATGGCTGCATTTTTAATGTCTATTGCATCCTAAAAATAGGTGTACATGGAAGTTGAGTTTACACCATGATCTTTGTCACACACATGGTGAATTTTTCAGATTTTTTGAGATAATTCTCTATTTTCTATGATTCTTCCTTCATTTTTTCTACAAAGAATCTCTTAAAAATCAATTTTACTCAAAAAAATCTGAAATTTCTGTGAAGTGCAGAAGATATATACTTTCATCTCTGAAAATTAAAATAAATTTTTTTAGATATGATTGGTTTCAGAATAGTAACAAATTGAGTGATGGGCAAGGGAGCTTCCAACCAATGGCCATAGGCCCATCATTTAAAGGTTAATAGCATTCAAAAGCCAAATGTCAACCATGAAATCATTGAAGAAGATAATTCTCATCAAATGAGTTTTGAATAGACCAATTTGCAACCTCACAAGTACAATAGCAAGATCATTTTGGGATTGAAAATTAACACCAAGAAGTACATCATTATGAGATAGAGGTAGCACTATATTTCTTCATTCATTCATTTTTAGACTCCAAAATACTCTTCAATTATATTCATGTAGTTTTTCATCCCAATACAACAACTTCACATATATTTTAAATAGTAGTGAATTTCTTTAGTTAGACAAAAATTACTCTTATTTGGTAAAAAGTAGAGACTTATCTTGAAGGGATACAATATAGTCTACTATAGTGCCCTCCAAAAAGTTGTTTCACATATATGCTAGCATAAATCAAGCTACTCTATTGAAGGTTTTTTTCCTGTAGACTCTATATTGTCTAGCATAGCGATGTAATATGGAAACATTCTTATGCAAAAAATATTCTTTAAAGGGCATTTTAATAGAATCCAAGGAGTGCTTAGAAGTGTGAGCCTAGCCAAGTGTGAGCCTGTGAGTCTAAAAGACTATACACCTATAGTATAAGTGTCTTTATTAAAGAAACCTTCTATGATTATAGTGTGTTTAAATTATAAATACCTATATTATGGGTGTTTGTATTATAAACCCCTTCAATAGTGGTAGTATATATATACACTCAAGGCTCACATATTCACATTTTCATGCTCACATACTAACACCATTGCATAGTTGTAAATTTAGATTATTAAATTAACTTGATGAGGATATTACAAATCTAAAAGGTCCAATGGATGACTTCACTTTAAAGTAGAGAAACAAAGAATGCAAACAATTACAATTGGTTCAATAAAGGGACGTGCACACTTGACTCTAAGAGAGGACGAAAGTCTTAAGATGTAGTAGCCAATGATGTAGTAGCCCATGAATGACAAGTGACATATGCTTCTTGCCAGTTCTTGGCTAGCCCCCAAACCAATTGAACGTGTCTATGTGGGTAGGAATACAAAGTCAGTATTATTTGCATATGTAGGAATAAAGAAATTCAATTACTTCAAAGGATTTGATATAAAATTTTAGTTACTTCTTGAATTGATATATGTAGAAGAAATAAACTGCCAAAGTTTAGTGATATCCAAAAATGTCAAGTATTTGAATTTTGAATTGTTCCCAAATATTCAAAACAACTTGGATTGCAATGAAAACTTGACTACTATAACTAGATTTCTAAAGAAACGTACACTAAAAGAAAACTACGTTGAATTCCATAAAAACACGTCAGGTTGTTTTTGTTGAGTTCCTTGTTTAAAACGTAGTGGAAACACAAAAAAACGTATTTTTTTGCATTTTCTTGTGTTTTTTGCGTTTCTACTGCGTTTTGAATAGGAAACTCAACAAAAACAACTTGACACGTTTTTATGGAATTCAACGCAGTTTTCTTCTAGTGATAATACAACAAATTTGATCGAAAACAAACCTCAAAGGGGTTACTAGCTTAGAAGTTTAGCATATAGTGTAAGTGAGGGAAATTTTATAGGGGGCTCTTTACCTAATATTCTTTTAATTTAATGCACCCTATTGTTAAAAATAATTCTAAATTGCCATTTTTTAATAATACCCTACATTAATTATAATACACTTTTGAATTCAATTTTCGGTCCTATATTAGATTTAAAACTTTGAATTAATAGTTGTTGTATGTAGGAAATAATTTGGATAACAGACCTAAAACAGTCTTCTAGAGGCTTCAAAAATCATCTGATGATTCTAGTTGAATCAAACAAGTTATTGCTAGTCATTTTTAATATATATATATATATATATATATATATATATATATATATATATACAAATAAATACAATGAGTGCAAGTATTCAACAAAAAAAAGATGAAACTACATTGCAACATAATCTACAAGCAAACAACATCTACTGTTCATATATACATTATGCAAAAGTACAAATGCAATAATAAACATACTAATTGTCTTAGTCAAACTTCAATGAATAAATGAGCCCATTTCCATCTAAAAACAATTATTTTGTAATAATTTTTCAAAAAGAGCTCCTTTCAAATTTTCACCCAAATTTGAAGATGACCATGTTCTTTCATACCATTCTATTATTTGGAGTGAAAAAATAAGAGTATATTAATCCCTAAAGGATCATAGTTCCTTTTAGGGAGCAAATAGGATTTTGGACAGGTATCTATGGGCTCATTTTATATCTTGATTTTTTGAAATCTTTTTAGAAGATAAGAAAATTAATTAGCTATGAGAGAATCTAAGTCTTCTTTTAATTAAAGCCTAGAAACAAGAGTTATGTCCAAAATAAGTTCAAAACAAGGGAGAAGGAGCAATCCAAAAAAAAATGATTTTCTTTTATTTTAAATAACTTTTTTCTCATACATTATACCATTTTCTTCATGGAAAGCTTTGCATAAGAGGATTTTTGGCTGATTTAGAAGACTGCAAGTGCTCAAATGCTAAGAACATTGGGAACGCTATGCTGATGTAGTCGAGCAACTGCTACGTCAGAAAATATTAATTAATTAGTTAATTAAATTAATTATTAAATATTTTAAATATATATATGTATATTTGTAAATATTTTTTAAAATCATATTCTTGATTTTTAATACATTCTGAAGTTTTTTGGATTTTTTTTTTCAAAATTCAAAAATTCAGATCAGCAAGGGCTAGTTTGCAGTAGTGGGAACAATCTTGAAACGGTCTTCTAGGGGCCTAGAAATTCTCTTATGTTCATTTCATTTGGACTTGTTATGAGAAAGCTAATGACAATCTTGTTTTTTTGGGTAGTTAGATCATCTTTTGTAAGAAATACTTATAGAATTCATTTCTAAATGCAATTTTTACAATTTTTCAAAGAATTAAACTTACACATGGTTTACATTTCTTGATAGAATAATCTCACTATTGGGATTGGTACATTTTATTTTCATCCTAAAGAAATTAATTATTTAACTTTTACTTCTATCTGCAAAAAAAACTTTTAAAAACTTTTTTTTAAAATAAAAATTTGAAATTTTTTTATTAAATTTTTATCTATGTGAAAAGCTTTGAATCATTCCATTTTGACAAATGAGTCAAAATTTATGAGGAATTTTAGTTTGAGCTAGTTTATAAGTAGTTATAGAATCTCTATACTATAGAAAAGTTTGAAATTATTTACTTAATTCAATTTTAATATTTTTGAATAAAAACTAAAACATTGGGTGAAGACTGTTTATTAAAGTATTTTGATAATTGGCATTGGCATTTCTCATTTTTATAAATAAATTGTTCACAATTTAGTATTTTCATGCATTTTCTACTTCTTTCTACTTACTATTTCTTTCCTATATGTTGTACAATTCCAAATGATTTGAATTTTTTTGAAAATATAGCCGATTTGTATTGTAAAATGAATTCAAAGAGTAACCATTAATTTGATTATTTTTCATACAAATATGATCGTGTGAAGTGTAGCTGCCTAGGTTTTTGCAAGGATAAAAAAAGGAGTTTTGCTAGTTCAAATGTTAATATCTTGCAATCTATACGGTGGAAATTTCTGAAATTTTTTCCACATCTTTTCAAACCATCTAACTACAAGATCCTATGGCTACATGTGTAAAAAAAATTCACTTATATTAGAAATCACAGTTTTAGAGTGCTTTTGGTAGAAAAATAGTCAAAAACCTTTAGAGGTTAACTCAATAAACGATGTCAATATGCAACATTATTGTTTTATCACCAAAAAACTTTCTAATTTTTGGCACATTTTGATTTTTAGCTTTGCAAACTTAAAATTTATAATCATATCTAATCTAATTCATATTGATTGTATGTGACATTGTTAATGTTGTATAAGGACCTTTGCTTCCCTCAAAATGCAATTAGGCCTCCAATAAACAATGACTTATGTACTTAAGGTATACGAATGTATTGACATTGAGACATTAGCTTGTAGCTCCCCATTCTTACCATCTAGGCTATCTTTTAGCAATTGGATTAAATCCTTTAGTATTCTAACATCTAATTTTTAATGACAAACAAATTAATATTCTTGTATCTTTCTTACTATTGTTGGGATGAAATGCACCCTAATTTGTGGACTAAGATACTTTATCAAGTTGTTATCCTATCAAATTGTTGAATTTAGTACATATTTTTCTAAAATTGTAAATACAGGAATATATCAACTAGTTGACAAAGCCAAAATTTTAATGACTTTAGTTAAAACTAGATTTTCAAAAATGAGGTCATTGGTTTAAAAACACAAAAACTCAAAAACTCACCATGTCAAAGAAACCTCATTTCAAATCCATTCCG
The DNA here is from genome assembly GCA_947034885.2 of Thuidium tamariscinum. NCBI lineage: Eukaryota > Viridiplantae > Streptophyta > Bryopsida > Hypnales > Thuidiaceae > Thuidium > Thuidium tamariscinum. The sequence goes on from OX344751.2 coordinate 16,980,964, forward strand.
ATTCCAAAAAAGATAATATTTTACTAGTAAAAAAATTTAGAAAGAAATTTGAAATATGAAAAATATTGTGGATAGAATTGGTAAGTCTAATTATACAAAAGAAATCTACAACTCAAAATCTACAACTCTTATTTGTATACTTTTAGATGATCTTTCTCAAATTGTCAATTCTAGAGATCGCTAAATACCTATAGGGATTAAGATCTAATTTGCAAGCTTCAACAAACTTGATGACAAACATTTGCCATTGATTTCATTGAAATGTACTTATATACTCAAATAGATGCTTGCCATGTCAAGTCTATCTCCTGTTTGAGGGTGGTGACTCCCCTTATAAGTGTAAACACTACTAGCAAGTTTTACATTCATTTTGCAAGTGGGTTATTTGGTATAATGACAATTTCAAGTATAATTACATAAATTCCATCAGTAATCATGAATTACATATTCTTCATCCATATTGTACCTTGTTTACTCTTTATCATTGGTTTTTTGTTGGATGATTTACGTTAGACAATGTTCTCTTTGTTGGAAATTATCAGAAAAAAATGGACCTCTTCATCCAATTTTGTCCTCTTCATCAACCCACTTTTTCGCACAATTTCCTCCTCAATGGACATTGCCCTAACTCATATACTATGGTAGGAGGTTCGAAAACCAACTAGCCATTATAAAGCTCCTACAAAAGGGTAGAAATGGTGCATGGCATGTTTCAAATGTATCCAGTTTTGGACTGTGGGCCCAATTTGAATGAAAGTGAGTCCTTCTAGTACCTTTGTGAGGTCACTAAAACTGCAATTCAGTTTCGTTTTGTGAACAAGTTATGGCGATAATTGAAAGACATTATAAAAAAGAAATTTCTAACATATGTTTTGTGATTAGAAGGACATGTGTATCTAATGTTAGGAATCCTTCTTTTCAAGCCACATACAAAACAAATCCATTTTTGCTTGTGTGCCAAACTTTATGAGCACTTCCAGAAAGTTTTGATTGGCAATGCTTTCATGCATTCTAGGATGTCCTTCGTTTCCTCACTGCCACTGGTGTGCTCATAACAACTTCTACCTATGAACAATAATAGGTACCTAGTGTGTTCTTCCTTCAAAAATTTGTAATTAATGTTTCCTAGCTCAGAAAATATTCATGGAAGTTGCAAATGCTGCATCACTGATTTGTCTTTGCATTTCAATTTGAAAAATATTCATCCAGTGCCTTCATTTCTTCAGAGGTCTTCTTCTTCTTACATGGTCGCTTTCTGGACCTCCTACCATACTATACTTTGATGTCATGAACACTGTGGTCCTCATCCAGAATTCCAGACTAATGGACAACTAAGTAAAACTGGATGAAAATCATCCGTTTTACAATTTCAAACAGAGTTTTGAAATTGATTCGCCCACTTTTTGAATCCCGCGATTACAAGAAGTGAAGAACCGAATCAGCCGTGTCTTCTTCGTTTCATGCAATTCTCGTTTCTGTGAAGAAATTTGAAGTTTTGATCGTGAATTTTCTTGCAGTTTTCGAAATTCCTTGGCAGAGATGGCGAGATTCATAGCATTTCTCGAGGGAGCTCCTGAACTGCTGGCCCGTTTGTGTGTAATTAGCGCAAGGTGCCTTTCAACTGCCGGATTGTGATGCGTGATCTTCTTCCCCGCCCATGAGAATTCGAAAAATTTGATGAGCTTTCCGAAGCGCAGACCATGGCGATGAGCACCGTGCAACAAACTGTTCATGGGACTCCCGTGGCTCTGGCGATGGCGGATTCCCATCCGTTTCTGGTGCCTTCAAAGTTGAGAATTAGGGTTGGTCATCACCGTTCTCCACGCAGGAAGCTCTGTGTGGTGAGCGCCAGCAAGCGCATTGACCGCTATTTCGATCCGACTATGGCGGACAAGGAAAAGGAGGACGCCATGGAGTACCGGAGGCAGGTGTTCGATCACGAGGATTGGATGCGGCATCGGAGCAGTTCCCGACACGGTCGGCATTTGGTATCGATTGCTTCTTCTCGGGTAATAATGGCGCTCGGGCCTCCGGTGTTCTCTCTCACTGCCGTGGCTGCCGTCATCACATTCTACAACGAAGCTCTCTCGGCGCAGTTGGTCCCCGCTTGGCTGCCTCTTTTGCACATTTCAAATGTGCCATTCTTGCTCACGGCGCCAGCGCTGGCGCTACTTCTTGTTTTCAGGACGAATGCTTCGTATGCAAGGTTTGACGAAGCCCGGAAGGCGTGGGGTTTGAACTTGAATAGGTCCCGAGACGTCTGCAGGCAAGCCCTAACTTTCATGCGCTCCCCTGCCGATTCCTCCAAGCTGCAGATTTTTTTGCATTACGCGGCCGCTTTTCCATATACTTTGAAGAGTCATTTGTGTCAGGTCGGAGATTTGGAGGCAGAATTAGAGGATTTGCTGGACGAAGAGGAGCTTGCATCAGTTATGTCGGCCTCTCATCGACCGAACCATGTGTTGCAAGTCATGTCCGAGCTCGTGTACAGCGCCAGTTTGAGCGACATGGAGAGGGCGAACATGGATAGGAACTTAACACAATTCCATGACAATGTCGGGGCGTGTGAAAGAATTTTCAAAACGCCCATACCATTGTCATACACGAGGCTTACTTCAAGGTTTCTGGTTATATGGCATATAGCGCTGCCGTTCGGGTTGTGGGATCAGTGCAGATGGCTTGTCATCCCGGCCGTCTTCTTCAATGCCGCAGCCCTGCTGTGCATCGAGGAGGTAGGAGTACTAATTGAGGAGCCTTTTTCTTCGCTCGCTCTTGGTGCCATCTGCAACACTATCAAAAACAATATCACAGGTTTGGTTGAAGCGCATGCAGAATTTGCTCAGAAAGCCAGTCGCAGAAGCTGCAAGGCCAAGCTTTGATGCGAATTTTAAAATTTTATGCAGATTGTTTTGGGCTTTCCATTGTTTTTTGTCTGGAGAGTCCTCGTCAGTCATTGATTGAGCGTACTAGGAGTTTCTGAAGAATGGTTCTGATACAATCGTATTGGGATCTCTGAGAAGTTGCGCTTGAACGAAGTATGCATCAACGTCAATGCAAAAGTATTCGTCATCATTTGGGATCGTGTAGCAACGACAACTTGCACCTTAGGCGGAAATTCCAGAACCATCTCTCAATGCTTTACAAAGAATGTTGCCAGCCTTGTTTGCTTCAGAAATCAATTTACAAGGCTCTGCATACGGATTGACTGTAGAGCTCTCGCTTGGCTTCTCTAGGCATTGGAGACAAATGCATCGTCATTAAGCACCTGGAAAGTTTTGAAGGTGAGCTCTGCTCTGTGTGTGTCATATAATTCCAATTGAGGCAAGCCAATCTTGACATTTTTACTATTGCTCATTCCTTTCCTAATACATTCTGATGATAAGAATTGTCTGAACTTCGTATTGGCAAGCTGCTGTAATGGCTTTTATCCTAAAAGAAATACTCGTGGTCGTTGATACCCGTTCCATGCTTTGTTCTAACGTTCCGGTTTTCTGTTGCTATTGCAGGAGATATATCTTGGGCGAGGGTACTTGGTCTGCAGTCAGCTACAATTTACGTCCTAGTCATTCTCGTTGTTCATTTTCACGTTTCTTCTGTCTGAGCAGCTTCCAGCTTCGCTGCCCAGCTGGATTGCCCTTCTGAGTGTAGTGCCAGTATGTAATATTTTATTGTAGGGGCAAATCTTAAGTTCCATTATATTAGCTTGCACATTCTTATTTGCAGTTCTTTCAGACACATGGTTAGGGTGGTTTACTTCACGAATTGTGTTCGAACATCAAAGCACGCATCGGAGGTTGCTCCAAGGGAACATAGTATCATAGTATCGCAGGTATTTATGCCGCACGAATTTTTTTCAAGGTGCAATTGCCTTTGTTGACAATTATATCAGACCGTGAAATTGCATTCCTATCATTGGCTCCTTGAGTATTCACTGTCGTGGTCTGTCTTTTTTTTAAATTTCTTCAGGCTATGATACAGCCACCTTATGAGTCACCTTTGTACTACTTTTTCATATTTGCTTTGAGGGAAAATGAATAAGTTTTTAGAGACGTCAGAAACGGTGTCTTAGTTCAGATTTAATCTTCGACATACATGGTGGAATTCGTTTCCAGACTTGTGATGACGCAGCATTATCATTTCAAATTTTCCGTATTTACACTCCAGATTTTATAAAACTTAATATCGTGAACCCAGACAGTGGGTTAACAACATTGTACACTTGTTCATGTTTGCACTATACGTTAGGTCACAAGTGAAATTGAGGAGTGTGTTTCGATCTGAGGAATTTGTACTGAGAATTTGTCCGATTGTGAATTTCTCTGATGGCGGAAGGTTCAATTACTTCATTACTGGTAGTAAAGAGAAAAGCATCAAAATTCAGGGCACTTCTTCCAAACACCCAGGCCTCTCTCCAAATCCCAATAATCAGACTAGCCCAATACGATCACATCCCTGACAGAGAATGGAGGGATTTACAGGAGTCAAGAAAATATCATTTTTGTCAAAGTATTTCTTTCTGTGCCATGAAGATTTCTCTAGAAGTTCTAACCAATTCTGGTCAAGAATGCAATGAGATAAACTAAGGTACAACACCTCATTCTAGTCCAAATTTCCAATTCTAGACATCTAGGAAAAGCCCCTTCCCAACTTGTTGGTATTGAAAAACAAAAATACAAACAAGGAGAATATTGCTTGCTTTAGGGAGTTGATTGCATAAAATGAGGGTAGTAAGTTATGTCTTTAGAATGGTTAGAATCTAAGCCTTGATTACAAAATGTCATCAATTCACTTTGAATTAGCCTCAAACTAATGCAAATTGGTTTGTTCCAACAATACAAATATATAGTTGGCACTAAGATCATTACAGATTGAATTGGGCATGTGTGAAGTTAAGCATGAGTTAGAAGCCCTACAATAGCTATTATTTGTTGTTGTTGAGGGGCATGTCTACAAGCTTTTATAAAAACTCCAGTACACTACCTTTCCACAAATTAAAAAACATGCACGTGTAATTTGAATTGTTTTTCCAATTATAATGCTTTTTATTGCTTGTCAACCACTATAATTCATTCTCACATTTTTTGGATAGCAATATCATATTGCAATAGTCATTTTGCTTCCAATGGGGTAGTTTACCTTAATTGATGAGAAAAAATGAAAAATAGCAAATGGAAGTTGTAGCTCAATACAATAGCATTAGCTTGTATACAAATTGTTTGAAATCATGACAACCATTTCAAAAGAGGAAAAATAAGTATAGAAACAATAGGTGCACCTTATAGTTCATAGGTCAGGGGGCACTGAGTGGTAGGAGTAGCTGTTGCTATGCGATCAAATGATAGAGTGCCCAAAAAAAAAGATATAAAAATTATAATTTTTTTTTATACTATAGGGTAAAGAAATGCCAATAGTTGTCTTCAAAGTACTATAGGGTATAGAAAAATGGGTCCCATTAGCAAAAAATTAGACCTAGAATACCCCCCTTTATATTCTTTTCTTTCACCAAAAGTCCTATTTAGGGTTACCTTGTGAGTGGCATATTTCAATTGCTCAATAAATCAGTGTACAATAATAAATTCCAAGACGTTTGTTGTTGCTAGTGGCTATCAGATTGGTGATTTGGTGGTTTAACCCCTCACCGTCCAAGGGGACCAAAAGTGTCCTCACACAATCTAGCAGTCAACTTCAAAGTGCTATAACTTTTGCTTTCAATGTTCAAATTCAATAAAAACTTGTTGAAAAAGTTGCACATTCTAGTCTAGTTTTTTTGGAAAAATTTTCAGATCTATCCAAGATGTATTGAATTTCTGAAAGTCATTCAAAGTTTGCAAGTTCAATTTGAATTCACCACACTACATTGAGATGGCTGCAACTTCAGGGGCTGGTATCTTTTTCATCAAATTCTAGTTTTCAATAAAAATTTGTTGGATTTTATTACCTACAAAGTCTACTTAATGTGGTAAAATTTTCATGTCAATCCATGTTGTTTTGAATTCTTGGGAGCAATCCAAAGTTCAAAATCCAGACATTTTTGCAATACAATGAACTTTGTCGGCTTATAACTTCTTCAAACAAGCTTCGTTTTCAATCATTTTTGTTGGAAAAGTTGTACATACTAGTCTAATTCTCGTGGTAAAAATTTCGTATCAATCCAAAAATTTATGATTGACTGAGAAGCATTTTAGTAGAGGTAGGTTCAACTATAGATGTGTTTTTTTGCTACTTTTCTCACTATTTTTTGGCATTTCAAAACAATTTTATAAACGCAATGAGTCAATTGAATGATTTTTTTCCCACCAAAGTCTCTTTTTTTTGGTTTTGAATCACTTTGTAGTCTAAAGTTTTTTCATTTAAGTAGGTTTAGAAATAGAATTTCACCTCCAAAAGTGTTTTTTGGAAAATTTGAGCATCTTTTTTCAACACTAAAACATTATAATTTTTCAATTTGTACGGTCAAATGACCTCAAATTTGATTTACACCATCTACAGCATGCACACTACAAGATTATATGGTTCAAATTTTCATACCTTACTCACATTTAGACTTATAACACTTGAAAAGCAAGGTTGTTTTCCAACATGGTTGGGCCTTGGGTTAACTTAGTATTCAGGACTTGTGGTAACTATATGTGATTGATAGAATGAGGAATATGCATTTCCCTCATTCGTGAAAGACAACAATTGATTTTTAAGTGTAGCTAAATTATAGTAATGCATGTTTGGCCTCAGTTGTATGAGCTCAATTTTGTTAGTATGTCCAAAAGTTGTACAAACTTTGCATGACATGCACATTTTTTTATTACTCTTTGTGTTTATAAACACAATGTAGGCATTCTATTTTATACTATTGTTACATTCTTCTATGATATTTCTTAGTACCATTTCATATGAGAATCATTGTGCAAAAATAATTTTGACATATTGTACATTTTGTGAATTCAATTAGTTTTGACAAGTGTATTGGATATGACAATGTCTTCACCCTCTCTATGAATATTACACATATAGAACTTCAGAAAATATAAGACATATACACTCACATATACACATTGTTGTTCTAAGTGTAATTGTGTGTGTATTTTCCTTTTTCCTTTTTGGTTTCACCTAGATGAGTTCTAACTTATCCCTAGTGCCAATTGCCAAGGAAGAAAGTAATTCACAAATATTTAGTCCAAGGAGAAGAATCTAGCACGCAATGTATTGAAAAAAATGTGAACTAAAAATAGAAGGTAGTTAAAAAAACAAAGCACAACATAAAGAATATAGCAATAAAAATATTGAAATAAAAATTTATGAAGTAAAAGAGGAAGGTAGTTCAAAAAAATTTAGTGAAAGGAAAAGAATATAGGAAGTAATGTGTTGAAAAAAAATATGTGAAATGAGAATAGAAGGTTCTTAAAAAAATTAGTATAAGAAAAGAATGTAGCAAGGAATGTATTAAAAAAATGAACTACCATAGCATATGATTTATTCATGGCATTTGAAAATCATGAGTAACACAAGCCTCCTATTTAATTCCCCAAAGTAGAAAATTAGATGATGATAGTTGAGTTATTTGTAAAGTCCCCTCCACTTTAGGCAAGACTTTTTTTGAAGTTGAGAAGGCAACTATAGTTGAAGCATCAAACTTTTTTGCAAGATACTTATGTCACACGACTTCAAAAGTGGGGACCAAAATTTTTTAGGCACCATTTTGATGGAAAAATAAGTTTCATACCCACTTTTATTTTGACTTTTTTAACTCAACCGGCTTTTTCACAAAACTCATGGGTTTAAACCCCAGTATAGGGTCCTTTACAAATAACTCAAGTATGCCTAATTTTTTTTCAAATATAATACCCTCCTAAAAAATACTTGTTGTACACACCTATCCCTTAATATATTTCACATAGTGCCCCCCCTCCAAAGGTTCATAGATGACCAATATAGTGTTTCAAGGCAATGTTTCATCTAAATAACTTCTCATCCATCCAAAATAAATCCAAATTTAATCTTCAATATTTAAAAAACGACTATCCTTCATGACTAAGGTATTGAAATTGAGTATATATATATATATATATACACACACACACATATAAACATATAAGTGAAAATGTCAAAACTTTTAAAAGGGATTTTGGCGTCAAAGGATTACAAAAATGTTTGTTGCAATCAGTTCAAGTTCATCTCTATGCAAACTTTAAAGTTGCAAGTTCAAAACTATCAATGACACATTATACAATCTCCTATAGAAAATTTGATAATAACCACATGGACTTACAATCTTATTTGAATGAGTCTACTATATTATAGTGAGTATACCAATGACCACGTATATTTTCAATCCTTGGACTATGCACCAAGCATGGTTCACCAAGCATGCAACAAAACAATTGATTTTGTGCATGGTGAAGGGTTAGAGCTTGGTGAATGGGATGCCTACGGTATAGGGCCCTAAACCGTGATGCTGTTAGGAATGCCCATCGCGGTCACACCCGGCCCAGATGACGGTCGTAGGAGCTGGTACGGTAATTGGCCCGCCTCTCCTGATCGATTCTTGAACTTCGGGTCCCTGTTGCGAGCCTGGATGAGTTCGTCGATCTCGGCCAGTCTTCTCTTGTAGCGCTCGAATGCTGCCTCCACCTACAGTCACGCGCTATACGTCAATGCGGAATTCTGGATTTCACTGAGCTTTCTGCAGATTTTTTGATTTTTTGGTGGAATTTTTCGCAATTTTGGACGAATTTTGTGGAATTTTGAGGAATTTTGCTGTGATTTTGCAGAGAATGGATACCTTTTCATTTTGCGTCCATCCGGGGGCTCGATCGCCAATGTATTCTTCGTTGGTGGCGTGGTTGGCGGTGATTTCGAACACGGACATGATCGTGAGCATCGATGATAGGTCTGAGACAGCGGACAAGAAAAACTTCTCGGGGTTTGATTGAAACTCTTCCCATTGCGGAGTGCCTTCGGTGGGAATGAGACGCCTGGTGCGCGTGGGGTGCTGCGGCATGAACGCTGCGTAATCGAACTGGGAGAAGTTGATGGCCGCGTGCTGGCACGAGCACAGCCACTGCATGATCGTGACGATCTGCGTGAGGTCTTTCTTGGATTTCAGGTTGGGCCATCCAGGTGCGTCTTTCTTGTCGGCGTGCCCGACGTTGCGGAACTCGGACCACCAGCTCTGAAGTTCATTGTCGGTCAGGACAGCGTTGTCGTCCTTGTAGTATACATCGATGTAATCTTTGTTCCATGTTTTCATGGCGCTCCAAAGCTCCAGCCCGTCGGCCGCGTACGGGTAGTCGTTCACGAGCAGCTTCACGCCCTCTTTGGCCTTCTTGTCTGGCACTGCCATGCCCCTGAGAGAACACACAAGGTTTGATTAGAAAAGTCGAATAATCTTCTTGAGCAATCGGAGTCGCTGTAAATGGAAGATTCTTATCAAACTGCAGTATGAAGCTTTGTCCTGGAAAATGGAATATTTCTGTTCTCACAATTTGCTGACTGCTTTTAATTTTGCTGTACACGTTACTTTCGATTATTTTTTCAGATACTCTGTTTTTTTAAAAGCTGTAATATGCAGACAGAGATTGAAAATCGTTCAAATTGTTCCTGAATTAAAAACCGAAGAACGAGAAATACACTCTATCCTCCCGAAACAGCACAAAGAGAATCGTTTTCTTGTACTACCTGTTGAGGAGATCGTTCGGCAGCGCTTGCGACTCAAAATTCCAAACGTCTCTGTAATAGGAAACAACCAATTCCATTAAATATGCTCCAGGGGTGAAAATCCCTTCGAACGTTCCCCCTGCATTGATGAGTGTCTTCCGAGCGATGCCATTGATTTCTAACGTTAACCTGAAATGCGGCAGCATCAGCTGATGAATCGGGTGGAGCTTGCTCAGCTGACGGTTGGTGGCAATGATCACAGGCTCCGTCATTGCGTGACTTCGCGCGCTGCATGACAACAGTATCCAGCATCTTAGTATTGTCAGATTGAAATCCATGGTGACCTGTGTGGGTATGAGGGATGAAATCCATGGTGTAGAGTTAAGGTGGAGCACTTACAAGTGGCTGGTAACTTGATGCATAGCCATTTCGTTGCTCATGACGTGAGCCTTGGCAAGCTCCCACACATAGTCCGTCTTCGAGGTGTCAGCCGGAGGAGTGAACACTCGAGCTCTCTTCGGAGATTCGCCAGAAGCGGGTAGAACCAGTTCAATCGAGAGCACCTTCAAGGTTTCCTCACCGGACAGGAACAGGAGCGTTCTGCTGGCATATGCTCTCATTCCAGGTTGTGCGTTGATGCTCTCCACGAGAGGAAGAAACACGTCATGGTAGTCGACAACGAACAGTTTCTTCTTGGACAACGCCTGATTGAGCAAATGCTGCGAATTAGGGTATCATCAAGGAATTCTGTGAACTCACGATCGATGATTGCAGCTGTAATTCACTACAAGGTGCAACAGAAGTCACCGTCAAATTGAAAATTGTCAACAGTAATTACCTGCTCGATTGTGAGGCCTTCCAATTGGCTTTCAATGTGCTCCGCCGAGATTGCAGAGAGGGGGTCGCCATGTTGGGCAGAGTTGAGTTTACTCTTGATTGGAAATTCCTGAAAATCGTCACACAGCGATGATTCTCATCGTCTCTTCAATAAGAACGAGAATCGTGAAGAATAGACTCTAAACTCGTGCAAGTAATGGAGAGCTGAAATGGACCTCGTGAATTGAAGGGTGCTGTAAGGCATGAGCTCTCACCGTGACAAGCTTGATTTCCAGAGGGTTGAGACCCGCGAGAAACTCCCGAGCAAACTCGGCATCAGTTTGCCAAGCCGTACTGTCACCTATGAGACAGTGAGACAGATCATCATCCCCAGCAGGAACGATCAGAGAGTCGATATTGCTAAAAGAATCGGCAATGAATTAATGGAACTAGTGCTAATGGAGTCTACAAGCAATCAATTGCTATCCACCCCGTTCCATGCCCTCCCCTAAACCACAATTCAAATTCTTTCATGCATACCCAAGAATACTTGGATGCGATACCTTGAAGGACTTGAGGAAGAGGGTAAAGGGGACCACAGGGAGCTCCTTCTGCAGCGAATGCGTGCTTGATACTTTCAATGCTTTCGAAACTTTGGCCCTCAAGTGGAATTGCGCCGGCCGCAGCTTGGGCATGTTTTCCAGCGCGTGCAACGTTTGCACCGTGGTCCCTCGTTTTGATGGGATCGATGGATTCGTCACGCGGGACGTAATAGCCATTTAACTCATCGGGGCTCTCGAACTCAGGGCCTGAGTAGAGTATCAGGTCAAGGTTAATTAGTGCTCGCGTCGGCGCTTATCAATGCTGGGGAAAAGGAGACACACAAATTTGTGGTTCGCTAGTTCAAGAGGAAAGCGAGCACCTGTGCAGAGAACTTACTGGCTGCTGTAGGCGCTCGCCCTGTTCGCAATCGGCGTGGGAAAGGGAAGTCCGCACTGCCACCCAAGGTACGTCGAGTGAGCGTCGGATCCTTGTCCGGGTTGCCCAAGTCATTGTACACGTCGTAGTCATAGATCCGGTCTCCTAGTTTCAGTGTACCTTTGCCATTACCTCGCAACTCTAGAAGCTCCTTCTTGCGATACTCCTCCAATGCGGCAGGGGTTTCGCTGGGCAAATAAGCCTGCGCACAAATCAGACGAAGCGTCACTAACTAGGACTTTACGGGCGGCGTCAGTGCAGAGCAGGAACTGAGATGAATGACATTGTGCTTTCGTCACCTTGTTGAGGAAGAAACAGCGACCATCTGAATTGCCGGTGTTGGCCACCCATGAATTGGCCCAGAAATGCGCTTTCTTTTTCGAATCTGGAAGGTCGAGAGAGAACGACAGCAATTGAAACTCGTTCGGGTGATTGTTGTTCACCAGAATAGCGCAAGGAAGTCCAAACTTTCTGGGCACAGAGAACTGAAGCTTGAACTTGAGATTTTCGGTGGCACCATCGGAGGATTCATCCCATCGCTGAAAGAACGACGCACTGCTCACCAAAGCCTTTCCTGTCTCTGTTAATTCACCCAGAACAATCCATACAAGTTTAACATTGCTCCGAATCAAATCAATTCATTTGTTACTGAACAAGGATTCATCCGGTGATTAATTAGGACGTTGAAAGAGCGTTGAGCTCGAATTAGCTGCAATTGGGTACATACCGGGGTCGATCTCATTGCTGAGGAGCTGCACAGAGACGTTCTTCCCGTCGAATTCACTCGCATCGTCCTCGGCATCCGCGTCCGCATCCGAGCCCAGCACCTTGAGCTTCTTCATCACCACGGCAGTGCCATTGTATTGCACTGTCTCGTTCTCGCTTCTGCCGTCGACAAAATTCTGCGGCACGGTGTCCTCCTCTTTGGCACCTTTGCTCCTCATTTTCTCGGCTATGGACGACGACTTCAACCATTCTGCTTCTCTACCCTCGCTGCTACCGCTGCTGGAAGTCGACAACGAGACCCGCAATTGCAATGACTTCGGATTTTTCCTTGCTACGAAGAAATTCCTCGTGCGAGAGGAGCCAGCTTGCAAGCTCGACGGCGCACGGCTCAATCCAGCTCCTGCCACCGTCGTGTTGAATTGCTTCAGCAACATGGCTGCTGATCAAATTGGGCTCAACCGGAGACTACGTACGTTGAACTTCAGTCGTGGAGGCGGATCAATCTGTGAGTTGAAATCTCCACTGAACACTGTATAAATATTTACTGTTACCTTACAAGAATGCACTGCTTTTGAATTTATATTGAATTTATAGTTGTTGGAATTGGGACTTGTGAACCTCCATGTGTACAAATGGAAACATCTGTAGATATATATTGAGTATTATAAGGTAAACTATCCCATTATGGATAAAGTGGGAGTAAGCCTATTGTGGACAAGTTCAAGCTATGAAATATATGTCACCATTATAATTTTGCCCACCATGAGTTTTCTCCAATTGTGCATGTGATAGGGTAGTTTACCTTACATTAGAGTAGTTTGCCTTACGTTGAGATATATGTTTGATTATTTGTATAGTAATTTTCTTGGAGGAAGGCAACCTAATTATTCAAACATTCCCCAAGCAAGAATATATAGTGGTGAGCATTTATGCCACATGCAAGCAATGGATGTACCATAGCTGGAGAACAACCTCAATAGACAACATAATTCAAAGCACTTCTCTATTTCAACTGGACAAAGGTATAGTACGTGGATGTCAAGTACTAAGGTAGCAGATAAATTTTTAAATGGAATGGATGAAAAGATCTGACTAAGGCGATGGGCAGTGATTTTTTTGGACTTACTTGCTGCGAAGCTGAGGTGGCTTCAAAATTAGTTATTGCACCAATTGATTTTCTAGCAAAATTTGAAGATAGGGGGACAATTTTTTTGGACTTACTTGTTGCGAAACTGAGGTGGCTTCAAAATTAGTTATTGCACCAATTGATTTTCTAGCAAAATTTGAAGATAGGGGGACAAATTCATTCAACGACAATGTTGAATTGAGAGGTAAATATCTAGCTTCAAAATCTACTTTAAGCATTGTAACAAACAAAAGTAAGGACCAGAATTTCAATTTCTACTTTTGTAGGTTGAAATATAGCAATGTCATTTCAAGTGCAAGAATGCACCAAACAAGCTTAAGTTAGAAGGTAGACCAGCCTAATTCCGTTTGCAATCCATTTCCATCACCTTTTATTTGGCCCCATTTCCACCCATTCAACCATCCAAATTTGTTTAGAAATGAGCCAATTCTATTTAGAAATCTGACATAATCAGTACATTTATGTCATTTAGGATAATGTGACAATAGCTGATTGGTGAATACCTAGATGCTTATAGGGACAAACAATGGTGGTTATGGATTCTTATTAGGGTGTTTATGACCCTAGTCATGAGGACTTTTGTAATTTAGGGCTAAACACTTCAAAAATTCATAGAAATTACAGTTTTGATAAGAGAATTATAATTCCACTTGGGTTTGATTCATGAAACACATTAGAGAAATTTTGAACTCTCCAAAGGGCCTCTAGAATGGCCTCAATTGGGGTCCTCAATTGGATTTAAATGCGTACTTGTCAAATAAAGGACAACTTTTTTCCCCTATTTCCACCCATTTTGACATCATGATGTTTATAAAGGTACATGTTTTTTTATTGGATAATGGGACATTAGGTACTTCTTGTCATTCAAATTTTAAGTACATTGAGGGATTATTTTATTTGGAGAAGGACAAATTTGGTGCAATTAAGTACTAATGGCTCATGTGTTTTTAGTACAATGAGTGAGACTTTAAAAAAAAAATAAGATCATTGGTACTTCATGCTCATGATGTTTGCACCATGAAATACCTCTTGTTGGACAATAGAACAATAGGTACTTTTTGTCATTTAAGTCCTTGGTACAATAAGTGAATTCTTTATTTAACAAATTCATAAGTACTTGATGAATATTCACATAAGGTAGCGACACATATTGTGTACTAAGGCTATCATCTTTAGCCTTCAATAAATAGCTTTGCATGTCAATTCCTAACGGCCCTCTAGAGAGCTCAAAATTTCTCTAATGATGCACACACCTCTGAAAAATATGTATCCCTTTTGGAATTGGCCTGAAGATAGTCAGATTGCAAATTAGGGTGGTAATAGGTTGGTCTACCTTATAGGGTAGGTACACTCAAAAGTGCCCTGTTCCTAAAAGCACCATCTACAATGCACATACATTTCCAAAATCAATCATGTTCACAGACTATAGATGGCGCTTTCAGAAACTGCCTTTGACTGTTAATAACTTTTGCATACAGTATCCAAATCCTTCGTTCTTTGGTGTACTGGAACATGCTTTCACTTGCCAACAAGAATGTATAAAAATTTGGACTAGGTAATAACAATAACTAGGCACAGTATGAATAAGTGGTGCTTTTGGGTGTACCTACCTTATTGGCAAACTGATGTGTGCAATGTTGAAATCTTGCATTACTGCAAGAGTGCACGTACATTCAGTACAAACTTGGTGGGTCAGTCATTGGAATTAAATCCATAGAGAACAATGGTACTTCTCTAGAAATCCTGCCACCTTTGACCAGCCAAATTTTGCACAGTTTCACAATTCACACACAACCTGCCGTCCAAAAAAGTGTAGGCCGTGCTACTCCACAAACTAATTCCTTGGCTGTGACATGGAAAATAAAAGGCCCAATGTGAGGATGAGAAGCTGCACATGACAATTTTGACGTGGAGCTGATGAAAGTGTTGGATTTGGTGACTTGTGAGCAGGTGAACCCCTCAGGACCAAGTGTCCTTTCATGGTACACAAGAAATGACTTGGGTAGGTTCTTACAAAGTCAATTTTGGTCAGATGCTCATGAAATATTTGACACAATGTGTCAACATGTACCTACTTGGTGAGAATCTAATTTTTTTTTTCTAATTAGGGGTTGAATCAAATGTTTTGTTGCCTTGAACTTTTGGGGCAACTTCAACAACTTTGAGTAGCATATGCAAAACTCTTCCAATAATTTTGAAATTGGGCAAACTATATGTATCTTATATGTTGTAATATATAAATATCAAAAGAAGAACCATGTGTAGTGTAAAAATCTCACTCCAAAAGAAGTTGAATTTAGTTGCTTATAATGGGCACGGTGAAGGAAAAAAATTCTTCTAACTTCAAACATTATAACCTTTCAATTGATGGAGTTGACATTTCTAAATTTTTTCTATACATTTCTATGGAAGTCTAGTACAAATTTGTATGGTTGAATTTGGAAAAAAAGAATTGTTACTTTTTTTTTTTTCTCACTAACCTAAGAAATAGTAATTTGTACTATATCTACTTGAAATGTATTGCAATCTTCTGGGGGTTAATCCTTGAAGGACATTGAAAAGTCACAACCAAAAGTATTTAATGAATGACTTGATTGTTCACTCTTGAAACCCAAAAATGCACCTATGGATTCAATAATCGGAGTGTTTTTGGTGACTACTTACATTGGTCATAGAAGCTCCCTCCTTCAAGGAATAAAAAAAGGTCAAGTAATCTATTACCACACCCATTTACAATCTAGGTTTATTTTGCAATGTGCTCATTGTTGCTTGTAATTTCTAGAGAAAGAATTAGTGGAACACAATCAAATTTTAGTGGAACCATATTAATCTAATAAAAAATTGAAATTAATATAAAAAATCTTCTAATATGTTTGGTGCATAATACAAAACCATCAGTAAATGGAGATTGTGACCATCTTGAAAGGATTCAAGGTCAATGACCCATCACCCTAATTTTATTTGATTCTAAAAGCGCCTCTTTTATTGCTTGAAGCTCCAATTTGTTTTGACGATCATTTGCTTACAAATAAGTCTATTTGAACCAATATTTATTGAACCACATCTTTTTAGCCTATTACTATCCATAAATAGATATCAATGTGAATGTGACATCATTATTTTACAATAGCAACCAATTGCTTGTCGACAAAGAATGAGTTATATACTACAATACTATGAAGAAATGGATGACATTTGTTGTACAAATGAAAGGGTCCAATAGATGTTGGAATTGGGTGGCTAATGCTATCATACAAATCTATTTTATTTGTTGTTTTTGCCTGTGTTTTTGTCTTATTGTAGCAATGATGAAAATAATTTGTGTCTCTACTAGTGAAATTTCTGTGTTTAACCCCTAAAGGACCAAGGCCTTTTTTTGTCAAAAAACTCTCAAAACTGCCATTTCTGTTGCATTCATCCAAGAAAACAAAAAATATATATTTTTAAGAATCTAACCGTAGGATCTTGTACTTAACTTGATTGAGATCAAGTGGTAAAATTTTTATGAAGTTTGACCGTACAGATTGGAAGATATGAGCATTCAAAGTTGGAAATACAAGTTCTTTTGAACTGTGGTTTGCAATTTCAGATGACTTTGACTGGAATTTGTATTAAAAAATTGCACTATAGACTTTGAATTTATAATTTTTTGTGTTAAGAAATTGAGTTGAGAGTCTAGGAAAAAAATTTCACACAAAAAACACTTGATTTTCATTCTTTAAAAAATTGTTAAGTAGATGTAGGTCTAAGATTGAAAGAAAAACTAAATGGTTAATAACTCTAAGATGGGATTGAAATACAATAATTCCAATGGTGAGATTGTTCTAGAAAGTAAACATAACCTTGTCCAACAATTTTTTTTGAAAAATTGTGAAAATTGCATTCAAAAATGAATCCTATAAGTTATTTTTTCAAGAAATTGTTTAGATTGCCCAAAAAACAAGATTGTCCATAACTTTCTCATTATAAGTCCAAATAGAGTGAATCAAAGCTTCACATGTAGGCAAAAATATATTATTTTAGAAAAAAAAACTAAAAAATTAAATTTTGACTTTTTGCAAAAAAAAATTTCTGCCCGCCGAATGGAAATTTGGGCTTTTGTGGTATAACTTTTGCTCCCGGTCACCAATTGAAATAAAAATTACATTCCCATGAAGCTAATTAGTTTTCCTATCTTATGAGAAAGTTTTAAAAAGATTCATTAAAAATTGAGGTCTACGGAACCTGCCCGAACTCCAAATTGTCCCCCAAGGGGACAATGGTCCTTTAGGGGTTAATGGGCATTGGGTGGCTTTGAGACTAGCTAGAAGAGATAGCAATGTTCAAGAAATTTTGGAGCCATTCTCCAATTTATTTTCTCCTTGCACAAAAATGTATGAAGAACTAGCTTTTATTTAGTAGGCAATGATTTATCTTTTCAATTATAGAAATACTAGTTTATTTAAGTCTACAGTATCAATTTTTCATTGATCAATTTTAACAAAATTCGAGTTGACATTGACTAAATTACGAGATTCCTAGTGTAAAAAAACATAACTCTAAATTGAAACTTTGAAAATATTAATTAATTTTGTGTCAATGGTAGGAATTGACCTTGGCTTTTTCCACCTAGTTGTCATACTAATACTTTTATCAACCATGGTAGAAGCTTCATTGGATTTAAATCTAATGCATTTACTTAGATTTAACCATATATCTTTGTAACAACCATAAGAATATCAAATATCATGTTAGAAGACAAAAATTCTAGTTTGTAGGTATTTCTAAAATTTCTACTCTAAAATAAATTTTGAAGTTGTTATTTAACTCAACTTGCAATATTTAAAAAAATTGATTGTGCATTCATTTTTTATTACAACATTACATCCATTTAGATTGAAAATTTTCAATTATTTGATTGAATTCTTAACAATTTAGTATTTGAAATCATACTCTGCTTCTTTCCATTTACTATTTTTTTTAAAGCATGAATAAAAAAGGAAATTCTTGAAATATTTATGTGTAATTTGATAAAAATTTGAAAAATGAAAGTTAACCACGTGGAAAAAATTTGAAAAAATTTATTTTGAAATTTAAGCTTTATGATCTTGTACTTGGCAAGATTTTTTTTAAGGTAATAAAATTTAGGAGGTTATACTCTAACTAGATAACTAAAGGATCCTATGGATTAATTTGTTATTGAATAGATATAGATGAAGATTTTAGCCTTGCTTTGGACTTGAGTACTATGAAGCAGTTTTACACCTTAAACATTGAATTGTTTTAGGGATTAATAGAAATATCAACGGATTCATCAATCATTAAGCCAATAATTTCTTTTGAATGACATAAAAAAAGACCAAAGATCATTTCAATGGAAGTTTTTCATCATTTAAAATTTTTTCACCGATGGAAACCTTGCAAGAAGATTACACAAACTTTGAAACTTGTGAAAAGATAGAAATTCCTTCCCTTTGAAGTAGGCATTTCTAAATAGGGATATCATTGCTTCATCATAGCTTTGATTAACAACTGCTACAATCTTTATAAAGTTTTTTTACCATCATCCTTAGCCTAAACTAATTTTCTATGTTCTATAGTTTTACAATGGTCATGTAATGATGAAATCTTAGTATTTGTGAAACTTTCAATAGAGTATACAAACTTGCATCTACCTTCTTTACAAGACGTACAAAAAACCTTCTTCAAGTTATAATTGAACTCCACCCAATCATACAAATCATACCAATAATCTTTCCAATTTAGATTGGCTTTCTCATTGTCATTGGGTTCATTGTTAGGAGGTGTGATGGATGAAGAAAAAGTACGTAGATCCATGCATGTTCACCAAGTTTCTATTAGATCCAATCCAAACATCATATTATTTAAGCTCTTGTCTTTTAACTATTAGTAAGAAAATTAGAAGTGCCTTCCCTAAAAGGGTAAAAAATTCTTCTTTGAGGCACGTAGCACCTAAAAAATCTTTAGACTTCAAAGCTCTTGAGTTTTTACAATCAACAACCCTTGAGCACTCTATGAAAACTCTAGAAATTAGAAAACTTGTTTAAACGCTACAATATGATTCATCAACAATAGAAATGAACACAAAAATAATACTTCTACAAGAATGTTTTAGTAGTGCCATTTGCATTCAATGAGATCAATAGATCAACAATACAATATTTTGCAATCTTGACCAAGAGTCCTAGAGATAAAGTCAGCAAATAAGTTTAAAAGTAGAAGTAGCAAGAATAGGAGTAGCAATAATAAAAAATTTAAGAGTGATAGTGGATGGGTGGAACAATGGGAGCTTGTTAATGGCAACATGGAAGGAAGTCTAACTTACCCTATCTAAGAAGATGCCCTTCTAAAAAATATTATTCTTTTGGTCAATACCTTGTCTATCTTAGATGTTGGCCAATGATAAATATCTCAAAGCATCTAAAATCCATCAAGTATTGAAAAGAGGCAAGTAAATATCTACTAATTTTAGAAGGGCATTGGTTGAATTCTAGCCCTACCAATCTCTTTTTAGTTTTGCATCCTTTTTTTTCAAATGCAACCCTTTATTTTTCATTCCACCACCTCACTTTGAATTAGTCCCTATTTTTTCCAACCAAGGCCTAAAAAGAAATAACTCCCTTTAGTGCCTCTTTTTTCATGCAAAAGAAAACATAGGATAGTGCTTAATAATTATTAATTTTGTTAGATTAGTACAATTTCAATGCCAAGAATTGTGACATATGCAAACATAAAAGTCTAACACAGTCTAGGTTTTGTATAAATTTATATTTAATAAAATTAACATTCACTTATAATTGCTATGGATAGTTCTTTTAAAAAATTTAAGACTCCAAAATTAGATAAGAATAGTCAAGAGAACCATTACAAAGTAGGAGCATATCTTTAATATCATTGGCAAAGGTGATGAGTGGGCCATTTCTCTTAAGCCAACTTAAAAGACTAGAATTAGATCTCACTAGGTCAAAGGGACCTAGATCTAAAATTTTCTACACCATATAGAAAAAAAATAATAGTTACTAGGATTGGTAACTTATTTAATCTATAAATGCTCAATAATTTACAAGGTGAATGATGTCTTGGAAATTGAACCTCATTCATGAAACTAGTATTCATTGAAGATGCTTCCCAAAAAATGATGTAAGTTTTAAAAGAAAAGAAGAAAGATTGCTCTTCATGAATAAAAGATATAGATATCTCAGAGAAGCTAAATTTTTTAAAGGACAACTATATTGTTAACTTTCAATTGATGTAGAATTAGAACTTTAGAAAAAGATCATTTAAAGTGCATTGAAAATCACTTCATGTAGACACAACAAAATTTAGATTTGGATTCTAAATGACTAAAATAGACTTTATTGAAAGCAAGCTAAAAAAAAATTAAAGAAAATTCAAGTCTTTAGCAAATCATGCAAATGGAATAGTATATGAACCATGCTATTGACATAATTTTTAAAGCATGATTTGCAAAGGTCAATATATATTTTGTCTTGGCTTTTGTCTTGATTCTCAACACTTCTAATTGAATTTATTTGGTTGTCCAACTTTCAAAAATCCTACTCCTTTTGTCCTACTAAAAAACTTTAAATGAGACATAATTTTTGTCCCTCTAAGCTCCATTTATTGCTTTCAACCATTAAGTATATATTTGCTATAATGGACAACCTTATGAGGGAAAGAAAAATGAATTAAGAGCATTCTTCTAGCTTCGTACAATGATGCTAGTATGTAAGCATGAACATGCAAGCATGTAAGCTTCTAATATGTATATAAGTAGATATACTACCACCTTTGAAGGTGTTTATAATAAAAATACCTATAATATAGGTACCTATAATATAAATACACTCTTATCATAGAAGGTTTCTCTAGTATAAGTACATATACTATAGGTGCATCATCTTTGAGGCTCATAAGCTCACACTTCTATTCTCACATACTAGCAATTGTGTAGCTTTGTAAACACCCACTTGAACATTATGACGATTTATTCATGAAGTGAACAAAGTTTCCTTGTGAATATTAAGATTGGGGAATATGTTTCTAAAATCATGTTGTTGCCACCAACCATTAAGTGATGGAACCATTTACAAACTATGCTCAAATATGATATTTTTCACATGGGTTTTATGTGCCTTAATAACATTGCCTAAAATGGAGATTTTGCATATAACTAAGGGATGGGTTACTACTTCTTAAATGCATGTATTATTGGCACAATTACTAAAAATACAATTAACCCCTCATGGGGAAGATTTTGGGAGGTTTTTAGTAGGACAGAGGGAGTACTTGCAATTGTTGTTTTGTTGGGTGATGGAGGGATACTGGCGGGACATTAAATCATGTAATCGAAAGTGGGCCCAGCCCAGCTGGACCCATCCTGGATCACGGGACCCGGCCGATCGTGTAGCTGCGCAGGACAGCGACTCCGCAAAACATTGTTTTGCGTTGGGTCGTCCTGCTGTAGGACATCAACTTTGGTTTTTTTTAAACTATGAACTAATTTACAAATCCCACATCGTTTGTCTTGCCTCCCACCACCCCGTGTGTATATATAGAGTTGTCTTTGCAATGCAGAATACAAATCACAAAACACAAAATACAAATTGTAAATTGTAAAATAAAAAATTGCAAAATAAAAAACACAAATCACAAAAAAAATTGAAATAATTATTTTAAATTCTAATACAACAATGACAAATTTCATTAAAATGACAACATTTCATTACTTTGACACTTTATACACTTCAGAACATGTAATCAAAAATAAAAACTAACATCCAAGAAATGTATAGACTAATTTTCAAACATCTAGGACTCTTATAGATCTCAAATAATTTATGATAGGTATACATTTTGAACTATGTTGTTTAAACACATCTTAATTAAGTATAGATTTCAAACACTTAGAATATATAGATTTCAAAAATCTATGACAAATTTAGATTTTAAATTGCATGTTCTGAAGTGTTCGAAGTATTAAAGTAATGGAATGTTGACATTTTTATTAAATTTGCATTGTTGTATTAGAACTTAAAAGAATTATTTCAACTTCTTTGTGATTTTAAAATGTCAACATTCCATTACTTTAATACTTCGAACACTTCAGAACATGCAATCTAAAATCTAAATTCATCATAGATTTTTGAAATCTATATATTCTAAGTGTTTGAAATCTATACTTAATTAAAATGTGTTTAAACAACATAGTTCAAAATGTATACCTATCATAGATTATTTGAGATCTATAAGAGTCCTAGATGTTTGAAAATTAGTCTATACATTTCTTGGATGTTAGTTTTTATTTTTGATTGTATGTTCTGAAGTGTCAAAGTAATGAAATGTTGTTATTTTAATGAAATTGTCATTGTTGTATTAAAATTTAAAATAATTATTTCAATTTTTTTTGTGATTTGTGTTTTTTATTTTGTAATTTGCAATTTTATATTTTACAATTTACAATTTATATTTTGTGTTTTATGATTTGTATTCTGCATTGCAAAGACAACTCTATATATACACACGGGGTGGTGGGAGGCAAGACAAACAATGTGGGATTTGTAAATTAGTTCATAGTTTAAAAAAAACCAAAGTTGATGTCCTACAGCAGGACGACCCAACACAAACAATGTTCTGCGGAGTTGCTGTCCTGCACAGCTACGCGATCGGCCGGGTCCCATGATCCAGGATGGGTCTGACAACGACCAGCTGGGCTGGGCCCACTTTTGATTACACGATTTAACGTCCCGCGGGATACTGGGCCTGGTGAATTAATGACCAATTAAACTTTATAAACAAAGGAAGTTACTCATACTTGAAAGTCGTTTCTAAACAATTATTAGCGCATTTCTCACTATCATGCCCAAGGCTCACTGTTAGATTGGCGATTTCGTCTTCCCTTGACCCCAAGTCTCGCTAAGATCTCAGGAAACGATTTCTCATCTATCAATTACCTCCCACATGTATTTCATATAGAAATATTAACTGATTCATATGCCACGACAAACTGTGCAAGTATGGGGAAACGAGGAATTCCACAACTTACATAAAATCAAAGCTATTACGGGATATCATTTGTGCAGCTTGCTTAGGTATATGCCTAGGTAGGATATGAGCAGCCGGATTCCGGAAAATCTACTGGGTCTCAAATCAAGCATGTGTTGACACGACCGCAAATTTTTCTTTTCGTGACCGCAAACAAACCATTTCTAATTCGCTTTGAGAGAGTTGAAGCAAGGTAGTTCTAAGTGTGACATCATTGGTGTGATTACTAATATTGTCAGCGGATTCTTAACCTTGTAGCAGCTGGTTGCAGAAGAGCATAAATTCATCGAACAAATGTAGCAGTCCTTGATCCTGAGCTGTTCGTGTTGAATGAGTCATGAATTGAGTACGTACCTCTAAAAGTAGCAGAGACAGCCTGTGACTTAATTGAGACACAGTGCAACAACAGCGAACAATCCACGTTGTCAGACAATCAAATTATCAAATCAATTCACATCTCAATCTGTGATTCAAGCATAACTAAGCATATGTTCAACGTATTTGCTGTTGAGTGTCTTGCAACTGCCCTTGAGGCACTGCAAGGAATGGTTGCTGAGGGTCGTGAGGTACATGCTCAATATTTTGTATTTGCTGTGCAACTTGCATACTAGATCCCCCCTGACCTGCAGGCTTGTGGCTGGCATATGAAATGTACACATTCCATGCTAAGCCAACGACATTGCTAAACAAGACCTGCAAGATATCAGAGTGCGAAATTCAGAAATGGGAAACCTTGCAATTCTAAAACGACGAAAGTACATCTCTACTGACAATCGATCGATTCGCAAATTTAGAAAAAAACGAGAAATTTTTTATTCAATTTTCGTGTATGTGTTCTAGAGCTGAAAATGAAGCTGATTTTGATGATAGGGGGACAGAATATACCTGCAAAAGGGGAGGCACAAACATAAAGTTGCAAAACTGGAAGGGAACCCATAATTTCCAGTTCGCAATTACAGTGGGTTTCCAGTCCTGTGCAAATGACATTCATGCCTTAGCAGGGTAGACATACGAAAAGAGCTGCGCGTAATTAAGATGCACACGCAACCAGTACGAGTTTTAATATAAGGTCAAGATTATCATACACTTTGAATCTTTTGTTGAATTTTGCTGGTGTTTCCCTCCATAAACAGCAAGAAGGCGAAAGTGAAAGCGATGAAAATTGGTGCTAAAACAAACTGTCCACCCTACTCTTGTATTAATATTGGTCTTAAATTGGTTTTCTACAACCTCATGAAGAAAAGTCGTACAAAACGATAGTTACAGTATTGACGAGACTAACAATCTTGAAGAAAAAAGTTTACAATGAGCGGACCTGATCCAAAATCAGTCGAATTGCAACACCCTTTAAACCCGGTGCCTTCACAACTCTATTGAGAAAACCATACCTGCGGCAGGAACAAACCTATTTGAGTAATAAAGATTGCCCAATAACTTTGGATTGAGAGCATGTCAATATACTGTCAAAATCTGCGAACACGCCCCAAAAATCTCATTCCAAAAGTTGAGAAAAAACCAAGACTTGGAGCAGGTTACCAATAGTGAAGAATTGGTCCCACGATGAAAAGCCCCAAAGATGTCATGGACGCCGTTCGTCTAAGATCCAACGTACTCGTTTTTTCTACAAACAGCTGCCAACAAATAATCGTTACAACATATCAATGTTTCAGTCAGCTTCCTTTTATGCGTACACTCAGTACTGAAAGACCACATTCAGCATATCTTGAAAATATACTTCAAATTTGGATTTCAATAGAGGATACGACTCGGTCAAGATTAACATAATCACTACATTTCAGTGCTGAGGAGTAATGATAAATGTGAAGAATTGTGGATTGAGGTTCTAGAATCAGGTATAGGACATGAACAGAACTCCAGTTAGAACATATCAGAAACACAATGACCATAATTCTCTTCAATGCATCAACTTTTCGAGGTGTAATCTAATACTGTGGGTACACAGCTACATATAAATGATCCATCACAAAACAGTACTTCAAAAGGTCGAATCATTTGATCCATTATACCTGGGTGACTACATCTCCTATAAGATTGAAAATGCCGAGTGTTATGGCCTTGGTCTTTATAGGGTGTGTTGTAAGGAGTCTGGTGTACCTGGAGAATTCACCATGATTACGTTCAATTCGAGAGGAAAGAAAAAAGCTATATCACTAATAATGCTAGAATCGAATAAAATTGATGCAAGAGCTGTGTTGAATTGATACAGTACCAGCCACCTGATGCCGCGCCTGGTGCGGGTGCAGGGGAATTTGCAGCCCGGCCATTTGATGCTGTTGTAGTGCATCAACAGCAAATTAGATAGGCCCAGTGACCAAGACTCGAGATGCTCTGTTTCGATGACCTCACTTGCACAGAAATGCAACCACGGTTTCAATCCTTAATCCCAGTCTTTCAATTCTCCACAATTAAATCTCAAAAATCTTTGTCTACTATTCCGCGCTTACATGAAACCTAATTTCCCCAAGTACTGTCCGTGGAACAGTAAGCCTAAGCCAACACGGTCCAAATGCGCAGTGCATGTAATAACCAGGTACTACGGGAGTTCAAGCCATAGATTTCAGGTATAGAGATTACGTGCTCCTCTCCTTCTCATCGCTGTCTTTGCCCTCCACCGTGGGGAAATCAATTCTTCTCTTTACCACGCAATGCAAGGATCCTCGATTGCACTGACGATTACCAATCGCATTTTATATTACCTGCAGCAACAAGCTCCACCTTCATATTCAGGATTTCAAAACAAGAAAGAGGAAAAATCAAACGACTGCTTCCTAAATGTGACACCCTAAAATCTTGTGCGGTGAGTAATATTAATTTTTGAGAACATACATCACCTCAACAAAAGAGCCTGCATCGATTTTCAAGTAATCTACCAAAAAATCATTAGAAAACTAATAACTTCGGCATACAGTATCCAAATAACACCCTCTTTGACGCATTGGAAACCTCTTAAAAATTCTTCCAAGAATAAATAAAGATTTGATCATGATGATAATAGAAACTAGCTCATCGCTTAAAGTGTCGCATATAAGGTGAAGTTACCTTAAATTCATCTCATCAGCATGCAATACAGAATATGCACACAGCTCTTACATGCTCCATACAAAGCTAACCTCACTTTGAACTCCTTTCAAATCGACAGATGTTCGTCTCCATCTTCAAAAGCTGTGAGTGTCTTCTCCAATTAGCGCAACATCGCAACAAATAGACATCGAATTGCTATGAACATTGAGCAACGACTCGATCTACCTTTACACACCTGGAAATAATATTAATGCTTGAATTTCCTACTCATTCTGCGAGCAATTCCAATTTTTCCCGAAGCTGCATGTGACATAACAATCCTCGTAACGCCATTTCCTTAGGGTCATCGGAACCTCACGGTCACTGCGCGGTCATGGTGCTTGAAATGGCGCTTGCACAATGATCCTTCACAGGCCGAAGCAATGTCTTTGCCCTAACTTTGAACTTTCGTTGCACCTTGTCACCTCTTTAAAATCACATTCTCTGTGCCCCTCACTAAACTCTATTTTAGGGAACAGAAGTTCTATGTTCAAAATTCACTTTGTACCTACAGTACAAGGGGTGGATCTGGTATAAATACCTATTATTAACCACAAACTTATAATCTAAGAGAAATAGGAAGCAAGTTAGGAAATGGACGTCCCCATTTTTTTTTATAGAGAATGAATTGGAGCAATTTGATATGGGAAGTGATAATCGCATGCAATAATTATGTATGCTTGTACGCAAGTATCTTTGCCATTCTCTATGTAAATAATATACGGAAATGTATAGAAAGAATTGCAAAAGATGTGTCCCTTTTGCACTTTGAATAGCATTGGCAAGGTTTGAGAAGAAAGCAAATACAGACATGGCACAATTCATTAAATATTTTTTGGAGCCTTTAGAAGAGTGCAAGTTCTTAGATTGTGGGAACTCTATGGAAACTTTGGAAACTCTACCACGTAAACAATCAAATGTGGTCTAGAAATTGCCATGTCAAATATTATTAATGAATAGATTATTGAATTAATTATTAAATATTTTTAAAATATATTTTTGAAAAAAAGGTCTTCTCTTATAATATCTCTACTTCTACTTATTAATTTTCCAGTATCTACATATCTTGATCCTTAATTTTAAAAGAAGACAACTCTCCATGTGATTAAATTGCATGTTAATCTTAACAATACAAATGATCGCATAAGAAGGGACTTTCATACCAAATGGAGGGTGACACTTTATGATAGTTTAGATAATTTTATTATCACATTATTATTATACTAATGAAATTAAAGGTGTTCAAGAAGTAAAAATTTGTTATAAATTGTCTATTTAGTAATTAGTGACTTTTGCAAATCCAAATGCTTTTTAGATCAATAAATTACATTTAATTACAACCATTTTGAATGCCTAAGTCATGACATTAAAGAGGTTTGTTATGTTTTGTGAAGTTTGATTTTAGATTTATAGTGTAATTTTTCATGTGCATTTAAAATTAGTACTTGATAATTTAAGAAATTAATACCAACTTTTGCAATGCCAATCAAAGCATTTAGAACTTCAAATTTGTTGTATTTTTATTTAAAGTTAAAATTAGAATGATAAAAGTAAATATTACAAAAAAGTGAACATGTCACAATTATAAGATGAAAATATGTTTGCCATGAATTACAAAACCATACAAAACCTACTAACCTTCAAAACAATTGCATTTTCCAAACCAACATTTCGATTTAGAAAGAAAAACAAATTATAATAGAATTGTATTTTGGCAATGCAAATGGAAAAAGAATGTAATTGAAAAATTAGGATTAAGTGTATTAAAACCACAAATTTTTCCAAATATGAAGTTGAATATAGTTTTCCAATTTAAAATGAAATGTGATTTACAATGCCTTCCCTATAGTTATAGAGGCACTCTTTATACTCACAAGTATCCTCCTATGAAGATAGGTTGTTTGTTTGTTTGTTTGTTACATTGAGATCTCCCGGACCGTGAGTCCCCCGGGTGCATGTTTGGTACCATCGGAAAGCCCTCGGGGAGGAGGGGTGCACGGGCTTTGATTCATGGTGTTCCAACCTACGGCATGAAAGTTATTGAATTTTGAAGTTTCTATACATTAAAAAAATTAGACCGTGGCAACGGCACGGGCCACCCTAGTATAGACTAAAACATCATTTGTTAATTTGAACTAGAATGCTTCTACCATTGTTACAACCAAAATTACTAAATAAAATAATTCTCTAATTTTTTTATTTCATAAAAAATAAAAAATAAAATGACTTCCACATTATAGGTCTAAACACAACAAAATACAACTTGTACACCCCTCCTTGCAAGGTTCTTTGTGATGGTACTATGAATGCAATTAAGAAATGTATAGATTTGGAGATCTCACCGTAATAAACAAAACAAAACAAAAATCCCAATTTAACCCCTAAATGACATGCAGGCGATATTCTAGTTGATAAACAAGATAGAATCTTTATGTATAGGACAGAAATGCAGTTATTTATCCTTGGAATTAGAGGTGGAAAGGGAAGATCTTCTGCAATGCTTTGAATTCCAATGAAAGCTTTTGAATTTTTTTGAACCAATAATTCTCAGAGTATCATGATTTCCACGGCCACCGGCTTGTCATTCAGGGATTAAGGTGCAGATAGATAGATGTATCTATATTCATCTAAAATTTAGTAATCATGTCCAACTTTGAAATTTGTTTGCATATGATTTCTAGCCTCTTCAACCATTTCAAAAACGTCATTTGAAAAATCAATTTATGCTCATGAAAGATTCATTTAAAAAAAAATTCTTTGCATTCAAAATCAAGCCAGTGATTTCACTGAATTTTTAAAATTTTGTTTCTATGATTTGTAGAAATCTTAGTCACTAAAAACCGACAATAGTCTGCAACTTTCAAATCCGCCAAATAGAAACCACTGTTTGCAAATGTCGGATAAGGCAACCTAAAGAGCCCTTCTTGCCTTGCTGCCCACTTTCGTCTCCATTGCGGCTCGTTCTCCGAGCGTCGTTTTCGCTAGGGTGGGTCGTCGAGCTTCTGCTTTGAGCCTACGCTTTCCTTTCTCTCGTGATTTTGATTTCAAGTTCCAGAGGACGATTTTATTTTCTGTCTTTTTTTGTTGAAGTCTGCACATTGGTGGGATGCATTGTTGGTTTTAACGAATTAGGGTTTAGGGTTTAGGATAGGCAGAGAGGTGAGGATTCGCCATGGCGGACGGAGGGAACAAGGAGGCGCCTAAGAGTCACGCACGGCGTGACAAGCTGCTCGAGATCGAACGCACCGTGCAGAAGAAATGGGAGGATGGGAAGATTTTTGAGGTGGAAGCGCCTTCATCGAAGCCCAAGGAGGGGGAGAAGTTCTTTGGTAATTTTCCTTACCCTTACATGAACGGCTACCTGCATCTCGGTCATGGATTCACAGTGTCGAAGATCGAGTTCGCCGCGGCGTATCACCGCTTGATTGGGAAGAACGTCCTGTTCCCTTTCGCATTTCATTGCACTGGGATGCCCATTAAGGCTTGCGCGGATAAGTTGGCCCGCGAAGTTGCCGAATTCGGGAACCCTCCGACGTTTCCGAAGCCGGAGGAAGAGAGCGTGGCTGCCGACAAAGCCCAAGCTGCCGCGGCGGAGAAGGTGCAGGCGGAGGTGGAGAAAGCCGAGCCTGCGAAGTTTAAGAGCAAGAAGTCGAAGACCGCGGCGAAAACGGGCCCTGCGAAATATCAATGGGAGATTATGCAGTCTTTAGATATTGATGATGACGAGATTTCGAAGTTTCAGGATCCCCAACATTGGCTTGAATTTTTCCCTCCGTTAGCGAAGAAGCATCTGAAAGCGCTCGGACTTGGGGTCGATTGGCGTCGCTCGTTCATCACCACGGATGTCAATCCGTTTTACGACTCTTTTGTGAGATGGCACCTACAGTCTTTGAAAAACAAGGGGAAGGTGGAAAAGGCGACGCGGTATGCGATCTACTCTCCCTTTGATGGTCAGCCGTGCGCGGATCACGACAGAGCTTCAGGTGAGGGCGTGCAGCCGCAGGATTACACTCTTGTAAAGATGGAAGTTCAGGCGCCTTTTACTGGGAAGCTTGAAGTGCTAGCTGGCAAGAAAGTCTTTCTTGCAGCTGCCACCCTGCGTCCTGAGACGATGTACGGGCAAACGAATGCGTGGGTGCTGCCCGATGGTCAATACGGTGCTTACGAAATCGATGAGACCGAGGTGTTTATTGTGACCTACCGTGCGGCTCTCAATCTTGCGTACCAGCGCAAGTCTAGGGTTTCGGAGAAGCCGACTTGTCTGGTGGCACTCACAGGACGTGATTTGATCGGGCTGCCTCTCTCGGCTCCGCTCACTAGCAATTCTACCATCTACACACTTCCCATGCTCACCGTTTTGACAGATAAAGGAACTGGGATTGTTACATGTGTGCCAAGCGATTCACCGGATGATTTCATGGCTATGAAGGACTTGAAGTCGAAGCCTGCTTTGCGTCAGAAGTTCAATGTGAAAGACGAATGGGTCATGCCTTTTGAGATTATCCCTGTCATCAACATTCCTGGCTTCGGAGATGTCGCAGCTGAGAAAGTCTGCACGGATTTGAAGATTCAAAGCCAGAATGACAAGGAGAAGTTGGCAGAGGCCAAGAGACAGACATACCTCAAGGGTTTCACAGACGGAGTGATGCTTGTGGGAGAGCACAAGGGCATGAAAGTGTCGGACGCGAAGCCATTGATCCGGAAGAAGTTAGAACTGGAAGGTTTGGCTATTCCTTACAGTGAGCCCGAGAAGAAGGTGATGTCAAGGTCTGGGGATGAGTGTGTCGTTGCACTCACAGACCAGTGGTATTTGCTGTATGGAGAGGAGGAATGGAAGATGCTGTCTGAGGAGTGTCTGAAAGGGATGGAGCTGTACAATGATGAAACGCGGCATGGGTTTGAGCACACCTTGGGTTGGCTTAATCAATGGGCCTGCTCACGGTCATTCGGCTTAGGAACGCGTGTGCCTTGGGATCCTCAATTCCTGATCGAATCCCTCTCAGATTCGACCATTTACATGGCCTTTTACACGGTTGCGCATCTGCTTCAGGGTGGTGATATGTATGGGAAGAGCATCGGCGTTGTTCGGCCAGAGGATATGACCCATGCCGTCTGGGACTACGTTTTCCAGGAAGGTCCTATGCCTGAAACGAAGATTCCAGGCGAGTTCTTGCAGAAGATGAGAACTGAATTCGAGTATTGGTATCCGTTTGACCTCCGCGTCTCAGGAAAGGACTTGATACAGAATCATTTGACTTTCTGTATCTACAATCACACGGCAATGTTTCCCAAGGAGAAGTGGCCTTTAGGGTTTCGGACCAACGGGCATCTTTTGCTGAACTCCGAGAAGATGTCCAAATCGACCGGCAACTTTTTGACCATCCTCTCGTCAATTGAGGTCTTTTCAGCGGATGCCACGAGGTTTGCACTAGCTGACGCCGGAGATGCTATGGACGATGCAAACTTCGTGTTTGAAACAGCCAATTCCGCTATTTTGCGACTGACGAAGGAGATAGCTTGGATGGAGCAAGTCATTAGAGCTGGTTCGACGGAACCAGTAAGTGGAGCAGAGTCCTACGCGCTTCGGTCAGGCCCTACCACCTCTTTTGCAGACAGGGTGTTTGAGAATGAGATGAATATAGCCATCGAAGAGACACAGAAGAATTACGATAACTTCATGTTTAGGGACGCTTTGAAGACTGGGTTCTACGACCTTCAAGCTGCACGGGATGAATACAG
The DNA here is from genome assembly GCA_947034885.2 of Thuidium tamariscinum. Taxonomy (NCBI): domain Eukaryota; kingdom Viridiplantae; phylum Streptophyta; class Bryopsida; order Hypnales; family Thuidiaceae; genus Thuidium; species Thuidium tamariscinum. Next base: position 17,013,146 of record OX344751.2, read on the forward strand.
ACTGGCCTGTGGCGCAGCTGGAATGCACAAGGATCTGATGTGGAGGTTCATGGACGTTCAGACAAGGCTCATCACTCCATTTTGCCCTCATTACGCTGAGCACGTATGGACAGAGTTGCTCAAGAAAGAGGGTTATGCAGTCACCGCGGGATGGCCAGCAGTTAGTAGGCCCAGGGATCTCATTCTGCAACGTGCTAACACATATCTGCAGGATGTGATCAAAACCTTAAGAAATGTATTACAAAAGCAGTCCGCGCCAAAGAAGGTCAAACAGGGGAAAGGGCCTCCTCCTCCACCTGCTGCCAGGCCAACTATTGCGCTCATCTTTGTCGCAGAGAGGTATAGTGGGTGGCAGGAGGAGTGTTTAAGGATCCTGAAGAGCAATTATCAATCCGCTACCAAAGGCTTCGCTCCTGACTCTCAGATTGTGGCTTCCTTGAAGAGTAGTGAATTGGGACAGCAGTCAGCTTTTAAGCAGATCCAGCAACAATGCATGCCTTTCATTAAATTTAAGAAAGATGAGACGACGTTGGTCGGAGAGCACGCGTTGGACCTGACGCTTCCGTTTGGAGAGATCGAGGTTCTGGAAGAAAATCTGGAATTCATCACTAGTCAGCTCTTGTTGGAGACGGTGAAAGTCTACTCCTACACAGATGCTGATGCTCTCGCTATGGCAGGCGCTCAACAGACACAGCTGAAGCAGAAGCCTCCTACACCTGGAAATCCTGTGGCAGCCTTCCTTACAACGGCTGAGGTCAATTTCGCAGATTTGAGATTGACTTGAGATTGTTGGCATTTCGTTGTCCTTTCTCTATTGTAGATCTAGCATTATTCTTTGTCTTATGAGTAGCTTGGCTTAGTGTAGCTCTCTCGTCGATGCTACTGAACAGTCATTGCATCATCAGCGCATGCCGTCCTGAGTCGTGGAAGACGAGTTTTGCTATGCAACTAAATGTTTGTGTTGCAACTCGGAGGATCTTGTGATCCTTACCTTTTTTTGAGAGAGATATCAGTTACTTACTAGGATTTACAAGTGGCGAATGGAGGTGGATCTATTTTCACTTCGGATTTCATTATCTTCATACGAGCTTCAGTCATCTTCTACTGCTGCGTAGCATGATTTGATGATTTAATGTAGGAAAGAAGGTCCTGCTATCCTGCTATCTTCTTATGAACCTTGTGGGGTCTAGAACAACAAATTTTTTATTTAGGCTAGAGACAGAGTACCGGTACACTTACAACTCTTTTATTTCAGAGGCTTGGGACCTAAAAACATTATTTGTCCGATCACTTGTGCACACCTGAGGATCTGCTCTAAGAATATTACAGATTGTGATTATATCCCAAGTGATAATGAGGAGATTTTGGTGTACTTCCATGCATTGGTTGCACATGTGTCTTCTGTACCCCAATCTGAAGAAGGCTTTTGCTCGATCCCTCGTAACCCCCAAATTCTGGTGTTTACAATACTTTGAAGTGAAATAAAACCTTGCAGAGTTACTATTTTTGGTAGTTTGTAATTTTTTTCAAAATTCTTTTAGAAGTCTAGTTTTAGCATCAAAAAATGCTATTTGGAAAGTGTATAAATATTATTTTTTTCCTTCAAGATTTAGTGCAAGGGTGTCCATTGCAAGTCTTGATTTTCTCTATTGTTGAGGGTTTTTGAAAGTGAGTCTCAAATGCATTAAGGTAGATACATCCAAAAGTGCCACTTTTAGGGTTGTGGGTTATTTGAAGGCTAAATATTGAGTAGGGTATAGAGAAAACAGAAGACATGTGCTGGAAAGGAACGAATGAGCAATGATTTTTCTAAAATCAGTAAATCCTAGAGCACAATAGGGGTGTGAAATTCTGGAAGTAGGGTGATTAAAATAGCTCATAGGTTGCACTATAAAAGATCAATTATGAACCTGTAGCTCCCCTCACAAAGTATCAGAAGAAAAATAAAAGTAGCTATCATCACATTTTCCAAGTTAGAAAAGTAATTGATGATTGAAAATTTGAAAACACTTTAATACAACTAACGTCTTTTTGGAAACTGTAATTAAGTACCCATAAGTAGTTTTTATTTTTTGTTCTAGTATTTTATTTTATTTTATTTCTAATAGTCAACTGTTACTTGAATTTTCTTCATGAAGTACCTTTTTATGACCTTAATTGCAGTATAAGTGTAGCAATACCACCTAAAACCGCCATTCTGACTTAGTCTTTATTTAGAATACATTCACAGTCCATTTTAGGGCTCATTTTAGACTGCACTTCAAGGCACTGTATGATTTTGGATGTACCCACCTTACTGTAAATTTTGGACAAAAAATCACAATTGAAATTCATTTAAAAAAATTATAGATTAGATTTTAAAAAGCAATAAATTGATTGGGATTGTGCTTATCATGTCCCTTAACCTCTTTTTTTTTGTGACCGAATTGATTTCTTAGATTTAACATGTAAAAAGAGGATTTAAAAGAAATCAAATTACTTTTAGAGTTTCAACACCCTTATGATTAAACATTATAACTTTTCAATCCATAAGTGATGTTTTTTTTTCCACGTGATCACTTTTATGTCTAATTTAAATTTGTATAGTTACAAGTAAAAAAATTAATTAAATTTTGTCTAAAATCCTATTGTAGGCCATATCTAAGTTCCTTTGAATATTATGATGTAAAATTCGCTCCATTGTAAATATCCCTACTTATTTTGCTCTTTATCCTTAAAAAAAACATTTTTCCCAAAATTCCTTCTAGACAAATCCAATTGTAATTTTTTTTGTAGAACTCAAAGGTACTTTTCCTCCCTACATCCAAAAAATTCAAAAATCATAATGAATATATTTGTTCTCAATGAGTTGTTCAAAATTGCTATGTTGCTAATAAATATTGTTTCATCTCTTAGGGCTTAAAAAAAGGCCTTCACACTTTAGGAGTTGAGGTAAGCTTGTAGATTTCCGTTCCAGTTGTACTTCGTCCATCATGTACAGGTGATGTACATTTCTCTCCTACAATGTATAATTTGAATAAAATAATGGTGGAATTCCAATGAAGGTGGTAATTTTGCAGGTTTCCCTCTATGGGGATGGTTTCATTTGCTCCAAATCAGCAAATGGAACCCTCAACACTTCAAGCAACCTCACAACACCACGTGTCATACATTCAAAGACCCCTCTCATACGGTTCTATTGCCGCATACGTTACCCAACAACATACGAATACGAATACCGTACGCCTTATCCCCCCCACTCTGTCTTGCTCGCCTTCGAACTTGCGAAATGGGTTTTGCAGTGTCCAGACTCCAGAGCATCCATTGCGGCTTAGCCACTCTGCGCTCGCCATTCTTCTTGCGCGTTCCATTACGACGCGAGAGGCCTTGAATCAGCCATCAGCAGCAGCCGCAATGGCGTGCGCGAGTGTGGCGGTTACCGGGTTGTCCGCTTTCCAACAAGCGGCGGCTTCATCGTCCTCGTCCACCTTCGGTAAGCTCGCACTTGAAAGGGAACTTGAAATGGATTATAGATATTGCTCGCAAAATTTCTCGATTAATGTGAGAGTCGGACATGGCTGTTTTTTCCGGGTTTGGTGTGAGATTCGTGGTTCACCAGGATTTCTAGACGCTTGGTAGGGTTGCAGAGGAAGAGTTTGGATAATTTTTCGTTTACGAATTATGTCGGTTTCATTACGATTTCATTCGTTTCTGTAAAGAGAATTGGTGTTTGTCGTTCTCGATGCTTGGTAATGTAGCTTCGACTGCATTTTGTTGTACTGAGATTTTGGAAGCGGAGGACTTGAGATGGATTTTTGGAATTTTGGCGGAGATGCCGTGGTTTGTGCGGAATTAGGGTGTGGTTGAGAAGCACCTAGGGAGTTGAGGTCGCATCTCTCCTCTTATGTATCGGTTCCTTTGGAGTGTACTTTCGCGTGGTTTAGTGAGGGCCTGGCATCATAGAATAGATAGACGTTAGGGAAGTTGAGACTGGTGATAGTTCCCGTGCTGGTTTCGTTTACTAATTATGTAGACTTTATGACGGTTTTGTGCTTGCTGTATTGGATACTTGATATATTGCTACGATTGACATTTGATATACAGAGTTCTATGATTATGAATGCGGACGACTGGAAATAGATTTCTGGAAACTTTGCGGAGATGTCGTGCTTTGTGCCGGAATTAGGGTGAGGTTTGTGAAGCTCCAGGAAATTGAGCTCTCCTGTGCATTTTTTCCTGTCGAATGCCTGTCCGAGGGTTTAATCTTTGCATTATAAGATGGACGTGATGTTATAGCTTACGTCCTGTTTTTTCCCTCTGTTTTTCCCCGTTTAGCTTTAATACAACCTTGTTTAGAGAGCTTCCGCTCTCAATCACTCGCATCCGATTTTTTGTGTCAGCTTTGCGAGTAGTCATTTATACGTTTAAGTTGATTGAAACGAGATTATTCAGACAAAAATAGTAGAGGTATGTGAAGAAGACCGAGTATTTACTTAGGTGCTTGGTCTTGGAGTTCTAGGTGATTTTTCCTTAGCTTGTTTCCTTCCGTAATCACTTTGAGACCTGTTTTTTATGCCGATACGAAGGAATTGTAGTTAAATAGCGTAGTAATCTACTGCCTATATACGATCTCACCGTATCATTGGAGCTATGAATTCTCTTAGTGAGTTGAATAGCTACGGTTTTGTGAACATTGAATAATTATGCGCTGAACTAATTCTTTACCGACACTCACTGCACACAGGTTCTAGGGTCACGAGTGTGTTCTTGAAGAGGAGGGTGGCACCTCTCTGCTGTGCCCAGTGTTCTCTCAGTATTACCAGCTTGTGGGGACAGAAGAAAGAAGATAACCCTGATGATGCTTCCAAGAAGGTTATTCTACTAGCACTGTCACTTGTTTGGTCTAAGTACCGTATAGTCGTTAAGCTAATCTGGGAAGTCTCAACTGTTTTATTTGTATCCAACTTTTAGTGATCTCTTTGTCTGCTAGTCTACACTTGAATATCTTGTTGCCATATTATGTCACGCATCTGTTGGTGATGAGCAGTGTGATGGAATAGAGGTGAGAGTATTACATATGTATTCTAAATGGCTGAAGCTCTGGGTTTCTTTTGCATCAGGCTTAATCAGTAGATGTGTTTAGTTTTCCTAAGCCCCTAATTGTTGTAGACATGGTAGATTCTCAACTTCCATTGTATTGTTCCGACTGCTGACTAGGTCTCTGCACCATAGGCTATCAAATACATGTCACCAGGAATCTCTAAATGATTTTCATTTGTACTAAGATCTTATCTCCTTGGTGTTGCTCCAGGGACTAGGAAACATGTTTGGGAATATGCAGGGCCTTTATGACACAGTGAGGAAAGCCCAACAAGTAGTTCAGGTTGAGGCTGTCCGCGTTCAGAAAGAGCTTGCTGCGTACGTTCTCTACCTTTAATACTCCGTGAATTTATCTCAGGTAAATCGAAGGGTTCCTGATGATATGTCGGTGTGCGGTGGCTATTTTACTAAGAGAAATTTGCTTTCATGTAATTTGTCTTTGAGGTGTTGATGGTGTTTTCTTGACAGCCTTGATACGGGTGGTGACTGTAATCGATTTTAGGATATACAGTGGATAACCTTGTCGATCAGTTGTCTTTGGTGTATGAGGATGGGAAAACCGAGTTTGATGCGTTCCTGACCCTCTTTAGGATGAGTAAAGAATATTGTCAAGTAGCTGGGTATTGAAACTGTCCTCCCTGTTTGCAGAGCGGAGTTTGATGGCTATTGTGAAGATGAGCTTGTGAAGGTTACCCTCTCTGGGAACCAGGAGCCTATTCGGGTTGAGATCACTGAAATCGCCTTGGAGAAGGGCGCTGAAGTGAGTTTCATCTCGAAATTGAAAAATTGACGTTTCTGTGTTTGACAATGAGTGCCCAGTTGTTCAGTAGGTTTTATCAAGATTGTCGGGTAAGCTATCTAAGGCTCTCTGTATATGCAGGACTTATCAGTGTTGGTGAACCAAGCATACAAGGATGCTCACACGAAAAGTGTTGCGGTAATAAAATCTTTCTTGTCCATTTTATTTGTTGGTATGTGGCAATGATCTAGATGATAGGTCTATTCATGATGCTGATTGTTACAAGAGCCTCAGTCGGCCTTTATACGGTAGTCTCGAAATATTACTGTCTATCCATTTTCTAGCAACGTGTGGTCCGAGGCACTACTTGGACCGCTGTTCGCTTCAAATTTATCTTTTAGCTCTGAATGCTGATGATAGTTGCAAAGCCGTTTGTGTCGTCTGGTGCGCGTACCAGTGTATTTGACTCTTGTCAAACATTCTGTGCAGGCTATGAAGGATCGAATGAAGAATTTGGCAGAAAGTCTTGGTATGCCCCCTGGTCTAGGTGGCGGTCCGGGCGTGTAGATGTTTGGTAGGAAGTTCCGCGTATGTAGACGGCTGTTGATGTAGAGATGGCTCCTCTCGAGTCATGAGAGTGTCATCATGAGAATCTGAGTTTTTTTCTCAAGAAGTTTATTCCTTTTCCTTGAGAACATTTCTATTTGGTTTCTCCAAGACTTAGTGAACAGATATTTTGCGGTTGGCCAACTGTGAATTTGTACGAGCCCTCACATAAATCAGCAAATTCTGGTACCGGTAATCGGGGTGTATTCTTTCATTTTTTTGTTTAGTTTGATACTACCAAAGCAACTGGAGGGAGCTTCTCCCTTGGAGATGTACTTTACACTCAATTCTCTCTAATGACACTTTACAATTGCACATTCCCTTGCATATCCAAAGAATCTGGCATGTTTTGTTCACATCTGATTGGGCGATTTCTACGTGTCAAATTGTGAACATGTGAAGGCATGTAGGATCACATTTTCCCGTCTGGTGAGTGCCATTGAGGTAGTATCACAAAAAGTACGTACACATTGATTATTAATATCTTAATTTTCAGTGTTTCAAGGGTTTGTATAAAAAGTCATCATGCTGGTGCCTAAACAACACTATAATTGACATTGTAGTGACGATGTTTTAGGATGCCTTGTGCCATTGCCACAACCTTAATCAAAGTAAAAGTAATTTTCTAATTTTTCAATCCATAAAAATTTTGAAATTCAATAACTTGCTCACCGTGAGTTGGATTGCCACGAAATAAAGCCCATGAATCCCTCCTTGCCAAGAGCTTTTTGATGGTACCAAGAATGCGACTTGGGGATATACAATGCAAGATATCTCAATGTGACAAACCAAACAAACAAACAAACAAACAAACAAACAACTTGTTTTAAGATATAGATATTTTTATATTTCATACAATTCTAGCATTGAAACTTTGGTGGTTCAAGAAATTTTTGTTCAAACTGTCATTTAGATAATTTAACCTAGTAAGACAAGTTGGTGCCTATGGAAATCAATCCTTTTGGAGACATGTACATCATCGGCTTAAAAAAATGCAAAAACACTCATTAGAAGTCAAACTATTAGATAAGACCTCCATTTTTCACATAAAATTCTAAAGATGAATAGTTGCACTCTTGGATGATTGCAAGAATGACTTGTCTTATTTGTTGTCCCCTAGGCTTTGGACAGGTGGTTTTTTGCTCATAACTTTTGCATTGTGTCTTTGTTTGCCGTGAAATTTAGAACAAAGGTACAAACTAAAGTTCTTGACATTTGGTAATTTTTTGAAATTTTAAAAAATTAGTTTACTATTTTTAAACTGACCCCAATTGAATGTCTACCTTAGCCATTTTGAGGGGTTTTAGTACTATTTCCAATCCTAAATTTCAAATTTGAAGGTAAAAATTGGGATACAAGGACTTCTACTATAGTTACACAAGCTTGTCAAGAGATTTTCTAAAAATAGTAAAGTATTCACCTTCCATATGTGCTCAAAGTGCACTACCAAGGTATACTTGTAGAGAACACAAAATATTTTTTTTGAAGATGGAAATTGGAAAGAAGAAGCAACTTTAAGTTAGAAAAAATGTTTTTATTTTTTATTTTTTTGAATTTTTTTACTATTTAAAAAAAATAAAATTTTAAACTACCTGTTTTCTTGTATTTTTCATTACTCTTTGAGAGAGCATAACTTTTAGAGGTAAATTTTTCTAAGTTAGAATTTTCTTCCACATACTATTTAGAGTGTTCTTAAGAGTATCCATATTTTATTTCATTAAAAAAAAATTTATTCCAAAAGTCACAGTACTCCAGTACTAAGGCCATTTTGAGACAAAATCGTGAAGTCATTCTTGCAATCACCCTCCTATTCAATATAGAAGTTGGATTTTCAACCATTCATTGGACAAAAAATGGTTGTGGCATAATTATAGTGTAAAATGTTAGCTAGTGATTGTGGAAATCATCCCTTTTGGTATGGTGTAACATAATGTATATATTTTTGTAAACTAAAAACTTATTAGAGGCCAAATTACTATGCAAAGCCTCCTCTTTTTACATAAAATTCCAAAGGAGAACAATTGCACTTCTGTCCTACACAAATAGATTTGGTATCACTCATCAACTAAAAAATGACCATGGTGTTGTTTAGTCCTTAACCCCTAAAGGCCCAAGGCCATTTTTCTGTCAAAAACCATTCAAAACTACCATTTTTGTTGCGTTCATCCAAAAGAACAAAAATAAGAGTTTTTATAGAATTTGACCATAAAATCTTCTACTTTTTTTTGTCTGAAATCATGTGGTAAAAATTTCATGAAGTTTGACCATATAGATTGAAAGATATGAGCATTCAAAGTTGGAAAACATAGTTTTTTTAAACACTATCCTGTAATTTCAGATGACTTTGATTGCCATTTTTTGAATTTTTTTACACTATGGACTTTTGAATTAAAAAAATTTTATGTTTAAGAATTGTGTTGAAAGTCTAGGAAAAAAATCCCCCCCCCAAAAAATGCTTGATTTTCATTCCTTAGAAAATTATTAACTAGAGGTAGGTCCAAGATTGAAAGAAAAATTAAATCGTTAATAGCTCTAAGATGGAATTGAAATACAATAATCCCAATGGTGAGATTGTTCTAGCAATCAAATTTAACCTTGTCAAGAATTTTTAAAAAAAATTGTGAGTATTGCATTCAGAAATGAATCCTGTAAGTCATTTTTTCAAAAAATTGCTCCAAAACAAGATTGTTCATAACTTTCACATAACTAATCCAAATGGAATGAATCAAAGCTTCACACGTAGACAAAAATATAATCTATAAGATTAAAAAAAAATTAATTTTAATTTCAAGTTTTTGTGGATTTATTTTTCTACCTGCCGAGTTAAAATTCATGTTTTTTGTAGTATAACTTTTGCTCGCGGGCACCAATTGAAATAAAAATTATATTCCTACAAAGCTAATTAGTTTTCCTATCTTATGAGAAAGTTTCAAGAAGATTCATTAAAAATTGAGGTCTACGGAACCTGCCTGAACTCCAAATTGTCCCCCAAGGGGACAATGGACTTTTAGGGGTTAAAGGATGGATTGGTGACCATTGAAATCATCCATTTTAATATTGCAAGAATCATTGTTATTAAGAAAAATCCAAAAGCATCCATTAGAAATTAAACTATAGAAATTCTATCTTTTCCACCTGTAATTCTAAAGATGAATAGTTGCTCTTTTGTCCTACACAAGAGAATCCTTTGTCATTCATCTAAGAAAAAACTTCGATGGCATCATTTATAGGTTAACCTTGAAGCACTTTGATATCTATATTTTGGGACAATAAACGGAGAGCATTCATCCTATATTATACTTGAATTTAGAAAAGACAAGTTTTCTCAATAATCAAATTCATGAAATTCTAGTAAATCATATTTATGAAAAAAACTATAAATAGAAATGAGCCAAAAGAAAAAAAACCTGTGGTGTTTATGGATTAAGTGATAGTGAATTAGTAATATTCACCTAAAATACTACCTTATTTAATAATGAGTATGCGATCCTTGTAGTAGGTCCTAAAGACTAAGATAGAATACCCAATCACTTAAGCAATTTTGGAACACATCGTGAGGAGTATAAGGCAATGAAAATTTTTCCTATATAGAAAAATAGGAAATAGAGGGATTGGAAATATTCTATAATTTTATTCCCCAAATTGAAATTACTTTGATTTTTGAAAGCCAATAAGTGCTTTGAACTCATGGTCAATGTTTAGATTCTTCTTATTCCAATCATACTTTCCTGATTCATACTTCTGATATACTTTATGACACTTTGAGACATGTGTCATGACCTCATTAGTCCCAACCTTGAAAATGAGGAAATTTCTTCTAACCTTGGTTAGAAATAGGTGCATCCTACGAGTTGGATTTGAGTCCTTAGTCAGGAATAGGTGGTTCCTCATTGAATAACCGCAAGTGTGAATGGAGCAAATTGCCAGACAGCCTGTTGCAACAGAACTCACTAACTCAGTTCACCAATCAGGCACCGCAAACAGTGCCAACTGTCGTCGGATAGCCCCACTTGACCATTTCCATCCGACACTTCAATTCCAAACTGCAAAACTGTGATACCCTGTGATACCCTTCCACTTTACTCATATCCAGCTATTGTAATACACAGCTCAGGACCCCCTTGACTCAAAGAAGACGGCGTGGCTGGTCCTAATTAGTCACGATTCCCCCGATACCCTGATGCATACCCGATATTCTACCCTTGGCCGTCGTCCCAGACTCCCCCCGCTTTGCTCCTGCCTATTCTGGAACCTTGACGTAGCTGAAGAATTGGCAGCCGAAGATTCAGAATTGAACGCAGGAGGGCGGGATTCCTGCTAGTCTTTGCATGATTGCCAACGCCGATTGTGCGCTTGTCGGAGCTGTAGCGCATGAACTCTTGGTGCGGAGTACTTAACAAGTTTTTGCAATCGAACTTTTGGTGGGAGATGTAGTTTGGATCCTTGTTTTAGAGGGATCTTGGTGACTTCAAACCCTAGGTTTGGTTTTCTCGTTTCTCGATTCGAATCATAGTGGTTTGTTTGAGAGAGAGTCGATAATTTCTGCTCTTTTCACTTCATTTCTTTTCTTTGGGGGGAACGCTGGAGACGGCGGAGTTTTTGAGTGGATCCATTGGATCGAGGTTTGGCGAGTTGAGTGGATTCCAAGGTTTTGGGAAGGGACGGTGCTAACCCTAAGGAGGTGTGTGTTTTGAGCGAGTGTATCGGTCTTTTTCTTGTTCAGATCTTGTTTTGAGATTGTGGCGAAGAGAGGCTTGAGAAAAAGCGTTTGTAGAGTGGGAGAACGTTGTGAAACGCGGAGATACGTTTGCAAATGGGCTCTATGGGCATGGGGACTCAAACCGCGACAGTGTCGCCGTTGGCGAAGTATAAGCTGGTGTTTTTGGGAGATCAATCAGTTGGTAAGTTCGATTTTCCTGGTATTGGAAGAATGCTCTTGAATATTGAAAACATTGTAATTACAAGGTACATTTTTCTCATAATTGAGTGGCAATGCCAGGCAAAACCAGCATTATCACACGGTTCATGTATGACAAGTTTGACAACACTTACCAGGTAAAGTGGTAAACCTTCTCTTTCTAAGCTTCTTTGTGTTTCAATAGAGGCTGTCTCGCTATTGTACTGCCGCAATATGTGACTGAGTTCATCTTGGAAAGGTACTATGCACCACATGTTTGACACTGGATTTTGATGAAGTTTTCGCATGTGATATGATAGGCGACTATTGGTATTGATTTCCTTTCCAAGACCATGTATCTTGAGGATCGCACAGTTCGACTACAGCTCTGGTAATAACTTTTTGTAGCTCTTGCCAGTAATCTCAATTTGTATTGGCAGACATTCCTTCATCACCTAATGCAAGGCGAATGTGACAAATAATTCCAGTCATGCAGTTGACTTTCGGTTCTCGATAGTTTCAAGTTTTGGTCTGATCAGAAGTTGGGATGTTTATGGATGCAGGGATACAGCTGGACAAGAGAGGTTCAGGAGTTTGATTCCTAGCTACATTCGGGACTCGTCTGTGGCAGTGGTTGTGTATGATGTGTCAAGTAAGTGTTGAAGTAAACAAGGGTTTCATTTTCCTCCGCATTGAGCTGTATGTAGGGTTTGTCGGGGGTATGGCCTGTGCCTTTAACCGCACTGTTATTCCCTTCAGAGAAGAGTAGGAGGTTTGCAGGTCCGTTTTCTCATGTTCCAGCAACTCTATAGCACAATGCAGGAGATGATATTTACTGACGCTTTATCTTATGAACAGATCGTCAGTCATTTCTGAACACTGCCCGATGGGTTGAAGAGGTCCGAACAGAACGTGGAAGTGATGTTATCATAATGCTTGTTGGCAATAAGACTGATCTTGTTGACAAACGGTGAGAGTTAGTTCATGCCTCTTGATTCTGAAATTTACTCCGTGTTGTAGTAGCAGCATTCTTGTTCTCGACTTGGTTTTACCTTCTGTAAGTGGTAATATACTTTATTGGAATTCGTAGAAATATAAAGAATTATTCTTGTGCTCTGGTTTTTTTCAGTCAAGTATCAATTGAAGAAGGTGACGCCAAAGCCAAAGAATTTGGAGTTATGTTTATTGAAACAAGTTCAAAAGCAGGTTTCAACATCAAGGTATGGGCGTTGCTTGTCTACCCTGTGCTATGTAATTTGGGCGATTCTTTTATTCGCCCATTATCTGGCGGAGTATCATCAACAGTTGATGATGCTTTGGAGTTGCATAACTTGTGGAACTGATTTAAATTTTAGATGGGTCTTTTTCAATTGTCAATGGCCGATATTTACTAGCTTATCGTTTTGCTACTGGACAGCTCACATTGTGCGATTCTTTGCAGGCATTGTTTCGAAAAATCGCGGCAGCATTGCCCGGAATGGAGGCTCTGTCTTCTCATAAGGATGATCTGGTGGATGTTAACCTAAAGCCCACTTCAAATCCACAGGCAGAGGGCAAAGCAGGAGGTTGTGCATGTTGATGAACCTGACCCGTCAACATCCACTGACAACCTCCACAAAGATTTGGATGTTCACATTTCAAGAGGTAATCCTGTATTATTCGTTTTGGCACAACCTGTGAAAGGTCTTGCGAAGGGACGAGTGGCTAGTGCCAAATGCTTATTTAGGCGTGAGTAGATGACGTCAACGGAGCATAGACGGAGTAAGTTTTTAGGCTGGGCTGTAGCTATTATCAAGAGAGGACGCATAACGCCGCTAGTGCTGGGGTAAGCTTATGTGTTGATCTAGTTTGACGTATCTCGTAAGAGATGAGTTAGGGTTGGTGAGGGTAAGTGGAGAGAGATAGGTGTATTGAATGCTGAGAGCCTACAAGCTCACCAAGCATTGTGCCTGAAGGGATGGATATGTGCTATTTTTCCTGCTCTTTCGGAATTAGGATTCTGAAAGGCAGCCTACTCCAGCATGGATTGCTGCAAGCAGTGGGTAAGATTAAAATGTAGTTAAGCTACCGGTGAGGATTAGGCGTTTTTCTATCGGAAGACCAGCATAGCCATTCTCTGTACAGTGATGCGTGTTAGTTTTCAAGTCGACTTGAAATTAGTTCTCATCTCCAGATTCACGGTTCTTGAGTTTATAGGCTCTAACCATTTGAGTTGTGATTCCTTTGTTTGCAAAAGTAGTTGCCGTTTTAACATAAGAACAGTTTAAAGCCGTCGTCTGGTTTAAGATTCGATAGACTTCAAGTGTATACTTCCGTAGGCATTTGACAGATGCACCGTAGCAACTTCAGAATTGGATAGAGTGCTGGTAGCATGATATCTAGTCGCGGCAACTTCAACTTAAGAATTGGATACAGTGCAGGTAGCATGGCAACTAGTCAACGCAAATTAGCTGAGCAAGTCGAGGACCGTGGCTTTGAACAAAACACTCTTCCCACCTTCACCTCATGATAGGCAGTGCATGTAAGAAAATAAGCTCGATCAGATTGAGATGCCCAAAGCGCATAGAGTAAGAAATGACCAAAGTACACTACCAGGGTGACCTGTGGACCAAACATCTTCTCCTTTTTGAAAAATCAATAGTACAATAGTGAGAATATTCAATGCAATTCATCTAATTGTAATTGAATTGCAAAAAGAATATTCTAAGAAGAATTACTTACATGTGTCATACAATTTTTCAATTTGAGCACTCCTAATGAAATGAAGTTTATCGAGGGCTTCTTTACATTAAAAAACTTGGAATCCAACCTATGAGTTCCAATGGTCTCTTGATGAAGGCTAAGACCATTGTATGTGGAATAGCATGGTCCATTAGGTATTTAGATTTGGAATTTAAAAAAAAGAATTATTGATAGAAACAAGTAAAAAAAAAGCTCAAAAACAAATAGGCCAAAAATTAGGTCAATAATGACCAAAATGGTCTAAAATCAAGTAGTAACAAACAAAATTGATTGGTTGACTAGAATCTCTCCAGATTTCTTCTTGGCCATCAAATTTGGGTACTTCCAAGACTTTCCTAAAATGTATTCATTTTTTATCTAGGAAGTCACTATTCCATTCAACCATGTAGAATTAAAACATGAATTTTTGTCCATTGAAAAATGATGAGCTACAACCCTAGTTCCATTCATTAGTCACTAATTTGAGGGCATTGAACCCATGTTTGAGATATTAAAAGACAAGCTATGAAAGCATATTCTAAAGTTTGAACTTCTAGATTGGGGAGGATTCTAAATTTCTCATCCCAACCAACAAGCTTCCTTCAATTTCTATTGGCATGCCGTATACTAATGCAAGTCAATGCATTGCTATAATTTTGGAAGGTAACCAAATATGCAAGATTTTATACATTACTAGTTGTTGTAGAGCTTTGGTCCTTTGGTTCACTAAAAAAAGAATTCACATGGGTATAATCACTTTGTTGAAACTAGTTCAATATCCTAATCAACAAGAGATCAACTCATGTGTGTTGTTTTGATAAACTCAAATATTGGTTCTCCTAATTTGGCAAAGCGTTAGAAGGTCAATTTACAAAGATTTGCAAGTGTTGAAATTCATTGTTTCCTTGTTGACATTTCTAAATTTCCTCTTCTGACTCCCTATTGCATCTTCATTTTT
Organism: Thuidium tamariscinum; assembly: GCA_947034885.2. Lineage (NCBI taxonomy): Eukaryota > Viridiplantae > Streptophyta > Bryopsida > Hypnales > Thuidiaceae > Thuidium > Thuidium tamariscinum. The sequence continues at coordinate 17,028,146 of OX344751.2, forward strand.
AGTTTTCTTTAGGTGTTTCAAACAACACAATTTTTTCACTTTTACTCAATGTTTCAACAAAGTTTTGTGACCATTAACATGTCCTTTCACCATAGTTTTGTCTATTTTTTAGGTCTTTGCTCTCATGACACTATCTACTTCTATTGCTAATAAGTGATCACACACTAAATTTTGTCCCTCTCCTTCTATCTGAATCCTCAACTCACAATCAAAGATTGCAACTTGAATTATAATGTGCACCATATTACATGTTCCTCAAGAAAGAAACAAAACAATTTAGATTGGTCAAGCTCCGGTTAAATATTCTAGCCTCAAAAAAACTCGATTCTCTCCTTACCAAGCATGGGGTGACCGGCAATGTCATGCAAGGGTGAGTTACTGGTTCTCATTGTTCCGCAGGTGCTGAAACTTCGTTCACTAGCTCCACATCTAATAATCCTACCATCCCTGTTGAATTCCATAGGGCGCCGCTTCCTTGGGTTCGAATCTCCCACATCCTCGAATTAGTGGCCAAATGCTTTATGGATCGGATCGATAACCCATGAAACGGTGAACATTACTCTCTATCTTTCCTTTCGTCTCCTCGATGTCTGCCCATATCTCATTCTGTGTAAACCCAGCCTAATCCCAGAGAACTGACGTTGAATTATGATGATGCAATCACAATGCGTACACTAAGCTTACTAGCAGTGTTGCTGCTCCTCCTCACTTCTTCATCAACAGCAAGAGGATCACTCCAAGGCCCAGGGAGCTATGTTGAATCTGGGGCGCCGATAGTGATCCGCAGCAACGCCTCGTTGCCCATCGAGGTCACATGCCACCATGCCCTCTCCGAATTAAACCCCGAAGCCACAGCCGGTGCACGATCCCCTCGCAGCACGGTGACGCACGGCGACCAGTGGAGCATCAACTTCCCGCCCGGCGTGGAGGATCCGCTCTACTGCACTTTCCGCAGCGGCCTGCGCAAATGGAACTGCGACGAGCGCTGGCTCGTCAAAGACGCCTGCGTGTGGGAAAATGCGTGGACCATCGTGCGCCCGGGACATGCCACCATCAACTCCCAGTCCAACCCCGATTGTCCGCGCTGCGAGTCACGTAACAGCATTGGAAAGATCATCTGCGTCTGGACGATCCAAGACGACGGGATATATGTCCAAGAATGGGATGCGGAGAAGAAAGAGGACGTACCAGCCCTAAAGCACGCCTGGCGAGAAGACAGCCCGGCGTTTTACGATCCGACGAGCCCGTTCCGATTCTCCGTCGCGAACACCTTCAACCGGACGGTGAAAATCCAGTGCGACGTGGTGAGTGAAGCGATATTCCTGGAAGCAAGTCCGGGAGACGGACCCAACCCTAAGTGGGAGTATGAAATTGACCCTATCATGGACGCGGAAACGACTTATTTCCCTTGGACCTGCGATTTCGAGGTCCTCGGGACGGAATTGCGAAGAGGAGGAGTGGGGATTTGGAGTCCGCAACCAGAAGTGAATACGTGGATCCGCACGCCGGAGTGCATTGATTGCGCGTGGAGGCTGGACACCGCAGGGCTGTGGCTTGACGACCGATCGTGCTACACGGACCAGCCCGTGTGGATCAGGGCACATGGATGGGACTCGATTCTAAATACTTCCGCCGCAGGGGACATGATGGATTGGAACCCATTCTACTATCCTCTGAAGAAATCTTCGCACAGTCATTTCGTTTGACGAGGGATCAGTCGCCAGCGAGCTTCTCGCCATCGTCATTAGGGGTTCAGAATGGCTCTGAGCGGATCTCTTGTGTTGTTTTCGAAACTCTTGAGGTAACCACACCTAACTGAATCGCCTGAAGAATCATTGAATCGCCTGAAGAATCATTAGGGGGTGTCACGGCACTTTGGAAGTCCTCAAAATTTTGTGAGAAAGAGTACGTGGTGCACCAGGAGCGAAAGGCGGATGTGAAATTCTCAGAGAAAACGGAGTGCCGTTTCTTCTCCTCCGCAAGTGAAGAAATGGCGTTTTTGAAGAATTTCTTGTAGCCCTCGACTTGGCGCAAGTATCGGAGCTCCTAATCCAGCTATGCGAGCCAGAAATTCTTGTGGAATCGTTGCGAATAGCAGAAAGGGGTGTCACGGCTCCTCCATTCTACGGCAGTTTTCATTGGCTCCCAAAAAATCTCACCAACTTGGGTTTCCTTGAGAAATTGAGTTTCTCTGAGGAGCCGTGACACTAGCTATTTGATCATGATAGGTTTCTGAGAGAATCAAATGGACTCTTCCGGATTTTTTTCTTCATGTTTCTTAAGTACACCCAACCCCAACAACAAACTTGGTTAATGGTTACCTAAACATAGTTTTAAATGCACAAATAGTTAACTTTTTTGTACTCCATCCAAACATACAAAGGAGATATTGTAGTTCAAGCGGTTATTGGTTATTTTTTTATACTCCTTGTAGTCTCAATTGTTGATGGATAGTGGTTAATTTTCACTTCAGAGGTGGAAATAGTTGAATATAGGTGTTGCTTTTAGTTATATGAACATCAATAGGTAATGTCATGTCACATGGTTTTATCCTATTCAATGTTAATCTTTTTTGAAGGATTAGAAATGACAATTTGCATATCCACATCACATAGTAGTTTAGCATTTAATTGAAATGAAAGTAAACATGTAGCTCTCATAGTTATAATGTTAAACCATTTTTAGTATACCATTTTATGTGGCTACATTGAAATGTTAAAAATTCCATGACCTTGAATCTTCAACTAATGTTCATGCGCTACCACTCCATTTTGGGATCCTTCCTTACATACAATAGGTTTTGTAAATAAGATACACGTGTAGCATAAAACCAAACTCTAAGCTCTTCAATTTCCTAAATACAACACATGAGTATAATTCCATACATGTGAGGAAATCAATAGATATAATTCATGGTACAAATGTTTCAAAATGTGCTTCATTCTCTCAAGCGTACCAAATGCAACCCCAATGTATGATAAAAGTTCATTGAACAAAAATGTTGAAAGACAACAATAGTCTAAACATATCAAATATGAAAAACAAAATACCTCTAATCAAATTGAACCTGATCCTACTCGATGGAATCCTAATTAAAAAATTCTAAGAACTTGCTCACAAAACAAATAGAATCAAGTGAACTAATCAAATTAAGCACTCTGATTCACTAAGTTTAGTTACTGCAAATCTATATTAGCAATTTATTCAAGTGTTGAACACTAAATAAGACTCTGGTACCTAAAGTACATCCAAACATGATCAATATGTGAAATAACCCCAACCCCAAGCTCACCGAAACTTAGTTAACAATGTGTAGTCAACAAAGTCTATGCAACCAAATTCAATCCAACTCAGCCACTTTAACATCATTGTCATTGTGTTCACCAAATGAAACAACAAGGTTCAAAGACAACAAACTAAAATCGTAATTATTGCTAAGTTACCAAATAGAGTTCCAATGAAGTCACGAAGTTCAATAAGCACACCCAACACAAGTTCACAAATTGAATACTGAACTCATTCAAATAAATGAAATTCAAGCCCAAATCCTATCCATAGATAAATGGCTCTTATTTTTTCCATCTATAGAACTACATCAACAACTCTAAAGACCCTCCTACATATTCCAACTAAAATCAATGACTTGCAATCAACACCATTTGCATTGATTTTCAGAGTGTGAAGAAGTATTTAAGAGGGTGTGTTAATTTATTTTTCAACAATTCAACAACTCTAAGTTAGTTATTTAGTAGCTAGGAAGGGCTTGTCACAAGGCTTGAATGCCTCTTTTGGGCTTGTTGCTATTGTAGCAAGTAGAAATGCACGTTGTGGTTGTAAGGTGGAAAAAAATTGGTGCATATCTTGTAGTGTGTTTTGAAAAAGATTGTATTTTTTGAGTGTATAGTGTGCAAATTCAATAGAATGTTGAAAATTCATACAATTCCAAATTATATTCTATGAACTTGTACATATAGCACACATCAATAAACCCTTACTGCAATTGAAAGGAAAAACTCCCCAAACATATTTGAAAGTAGAAGTTTCATGAGAGATATCATTCAAATAGATGGAGAAGTTTTGAGAACTTCTAACTAAAGAGGTTCCATGTTTGATGAGAGAAAATCATAACAAAACACATAAAATTAAAAGAATATATAAAGAAAGCAAATGCAAGATATAAGAGAAGTTGATTACTATGGTAATGTAATACAACATAAAGGCATATTTACCTATTGAAATAAATAATGAGAATTTAGTTTATGTAACATCCTATTTTTTGTGTTGCACACCCCCTCGTTCCTTTCAAGGGAAAGCATGAATAAATTGAAGAGGAAATATGAACAAAAAAATTAAAGATCCTTACAATGACTTAGATTGCATAAAAGGGCCTTTATTTGGAGCTAAATGAAACAATTGAAAACAGTGGACTACAATAAGCACAACATTGTTTATAGAAACACTAAATCTTAACTACTTCAACGATCTCCTACTTCCATAGGTTGCACAGGTTGCACAGGTTGTCCAAGTTGCATAGCTAGGAGCACTTGCGTAAGGAGATGGAATCCAAATAGTGAAGAGCTTAACATAAATTCAAATCATAGCCAACATACAACATAGAAACTAAAGACAAAAAAGTCACTTGCCCTCCATAGTTGCCATCTCTAACCTCTACACTTCTTCTACTTTGTTGCAAGTAAAGCCAACATACAAAGCTTACCTTTACACTTCAAGACACTGAAAGCTCCCCATAGACACATGATGTGCACCGCAATCCCATTCACAGGCGTTTATACCCTAGTTTTAAAAGATCCTACCTTCCACATCTACGACTATCGTGAACTAAAATGGATAGCTAAAGATCTAAATCAGGTCCCTAGAGAGGAAACAGACTTTTACCATTGATAAGCTAGTTTCCCTAGAAAATTTTAATTTACAACTTTGACTATGTTTTCTGAGAAGGGAGGGATGCCATAGTACATTGTTTTATAATTACAAAAGATAGAATTAGGCACATGATTAGAATTTTTTGTTCATTTTACATTGCCCTCCTTATATTTACATGAATTTAAAGATCATGCATATATACAATGATTGCAACAATTTTTTTCTCTAGTGAAGCAAATAAGGACATAAAAATTGTCAATCTAAACTATTCAAACACACATTAATTTAGTGGGATTAAAAATTGGAATCTAAAGAAAAAGAATAAGCTTTGGACTGCCATATTAGATTTGTCAAGAAATAAAAGTAGAAGGAACTTTGACATTTGTACCTAAAAGTCCTTTATCCAATAAGACTTATAATTGTCCGAGTAAGTTTTGCAATTAAATTATGCCTTGAACTCAATATTTGGTGATATAGTTGAACTAATATATACCTTAAATAGATATTCATTGTTTTTTGTTGGATGCACTTTGTCATAGAATTTGTGTTTGCCAAAATTGTGTCTACCAAATTTGTGTCTACCAAAATTGCGTAGATTACATTTTCTCTTGGACATAAATTTTTTTGGTGAATTAGATCTTGTAATGATTTCAATAGTTGCAATAAGACATGTGGGCCCCAAAGAATCATCTAAAAAAATAATTCTATGCATTTAAATTACAATGTATAGTGGGGTACCAATCAAAATGTCGTTTTTGAATTCGCAGTGAGAAATGTTTTAGTATTGCCAACTTTGAAAGCCTACCGAGAGCTCAAAAATTGGTATTTTACCACAAAATTTTTACCACAGCATCATCTTTAAGTTAATTATATGGATGCCAAATTTCAAGGCCAAAAAATTCACCAAAAAAAAGTTATTCAAAATCTACCAACATGGATAGTGGTGAGAAACATTTCACTACTTTCAACTTTGACACCTTCCTAAGGATTGAGTTTTTTTTTTTTTTTCCATGAAATTTTTGTTATGAAACAATCTCTATGTTTTTAATATGTATAGAAATTTTCAAGGTAAAAATAATTTTTTTTAAGAAGATATTTGAAATCTCCCAACAAGTGTGGTTTTGAGAAAATTTTCACAATTGCCAACTTTGACACCCTCCTAAGGGCTGAAAAATTGGTTTCTTACCATGAATTTTTTTTGGTGAAGTCATCTCTATGTTGATAATATGTGATACTCATTTCAAGTTCAAATGAATTATCAAAGAAAAGATATACAAAATCTCCCAACAAAAAACTCTCTTGGGCTTTTCAAAGCAAAAATAAAGGTAACAACTAATCTATCCTAGCCCAAAGTAATGAAACATAGTGAGAATAAAAAACATTTGAGCATATATATTTGAATCTCAAAAAGGTTTTTCATATAGTAGAATATACTTACAAGTATTATATATTATATAATTGACAATCATGGGCATACCCAGAGATATTTTGTTTTAAAGCCATGTATGAAAAGTAGAGTGATGGAAATTTCAAGAAAGATGGAAGAAGTACATAATAAAGAATAAAGGTAAATAATAAAATAATAGATGATGTGAATGAAGGGAAAAGAACAAAAGAGAAGATGAAAATACAATTGGAGATGGTAGAAATTGGATGATTTATCCCTTGTCATAGAATTTGAGTTCTCCAAATTTGTGTCCACCAAAATTGTGTCAGCCAAAATTGTGTAAATTATATTTGCTTTTGGACATATACTTTTTCTTGGTGAACTAGATCAGATTCTAATAGTAGATGAAATAGTTGCAAAAATAAAAAAATAAAATTTTAAGATTCCCATTGGAGTGGGGAATATATTTACAATAGGTATATGAATTCAATTCTTACTTTAATATGATCTTTTTCTTGCACCACCTCAAAATACAAGATGCCAAGTTGACTTGATATATGTTGGCAAAAAGATTAAACATCTAACAAGTTGAATCTGAAGATTATACATAATATTTTTTTATAATATATTTTTACAAAAATAACTTTGTTTTATTCAATGATTATTAAATATATAATTTTAAGAATTAATTTACTATTTTTAACCTGCCCTCTGATTGGATGTCTACTTTGGCCATTTGGGGGGGATTTTAGTCCTATTTTAGACCCAAAAATTCAAATTTGAAGCTACAAATTGGACAAGTTGGGGGTCTATTAAAATTATAAGGATTGACGATGAGTTTTTATGAAAATAGCAACATATTTATTGTGTACATGGGATTAAAGTGACCTTCCTTTGTACAAAGGCTATGAAGAGGGAAAAAATTTCCTAAAGAAATTTTTTATTGCAATGTGTGTGCAATCTTGTCTAAAATAAAATAAAAATGATTTAAAATTTTTTTTTTCTTAAATTTTTTTTGAATTACTAAAAGGGTGATTGCAAGAAAGGCCTCCTATTTTTTTTGTCTTGTTTTGGAATAGTACTCATTTTTTTCAGGAGTACTTTAAAAATAGAAAAACAATTTTTTTAAAAATGAAAAATATGTTCAATGTATATTTCTTGAAGAAGAAGGTACCCTACGAAGGAAAAGTGAAGGAAATTTTTCTAAGTAGGTGAACTAGATAAGTGCAAAATATCATGAAAATGAGCACTTTTACATTTTTTTTTGTAATAATTTGTAAAAAATAGGAAAAAGACATTTTAAAAAAAAGTAAAAATTGTCAATTTGAGAATTACTGATGGTGATGAGATTTCACTAAAATAATGATTTTGAAACCATTTTCAATGTTTAGAATTGCATGTGCAAGAGGTCCCTATTTGCATGAATGCAGAGGATATAAAATAATTTTTTTTTTAATTCTTTTTGGTGGATACATGAATCTCTAGTGTGGAAATAGACCACATAAATTTCAAGTCTACATCACTGGATACTCCACAATACTAAAAACCCCTAAATTGCAAAGTCTAACAAACTAGCTAAATTAAAATTTAATTAGAAAATGATTTTTGGAAATTTCTGAAAAATAATGAATCTTATTACTATCAAGTGGCCATCGTCAATAAAAATTTCAAGTACATTGGGTTAGTTCCCCAAAAGTTATAACCAATGGCATGAAAGTCACTTAGATTGTGACGCCAAATAGTACAACTTTTTTTTGCAATCACCCAAAAATGAAAAAGTCTAGAGCCCCCTTTTTTGCTATTTTTTTCAACCAATGGCCTTTGTAGTACTTTGTAGTAATTGATAGTACAACATAATATTGATTGATGGTCTAAATCTGTAGGCGCCCAAAATTGATGGTTAAGATTTGTAGGTACAATGCTGATGCAATGTATTATCAATATCACATAGCATTGCTAGTCCTGTGACCAAAAACTACATTTTTGAGCCAAAAATGTGAAATGTTTTTCTTATAATCACCCCTATAAAGTCAAACTTCATGAAATTTTTATCAAATGATTTCAATCAAGTTAAGTACAAGATCTTACAATTTGATTCTTAAAATAATATATATATATTTTTTTCAATGAAGGAATAGAAGTGACAATTTTGAGAGGTTTTTGATAGAAAAATGGCCTCAATCCTTTAGGGGTTAAGTGGAGGCATTGAAGAGAATTGTCTAATTGTTGATTTGTCTTGCAATATTCCACTATTTGACAGGTCACCATTTCTTGATTCAACAAATTTGTCAGCAAATCTTGAAGATCACACCTCTCAAAGCCTTCAAATTGGAGATGACCTTTGCTTGAATAAGAGGACATGACCATGGTTGGCACAAAATTGAGACTTAGTCAATAAATTGTAGGCTGTTTGTAGTGCTCTCCAACCACCTATGGCGTGGTTGTGTGGTTGTGTGGCTTGCAATGATTTTCCCCATTGCAACACAATGTAGGCAACTGTCCAAGAGGGACAAACTCCATAACTCCGTTACCAAATAATCCAATTTATTTAAAAAGAAATTTAAACTAAAATCAAATTGGTCTTTAATTTATTCTTTGTGATCTAACTCTCCTTGTTTGAGGAGTTCACAAATTGATTTGAGTTTGCAATGGAAAAAGGCTCACTATATCCACATGGAGTGGAGGGAGGTGTCTCAATCCACATGGTATATAATTATAAATTTGAATTAGTAGGGGTTCCCCATTAGAAAGTCACATCTTGCTACGTCCACATAGAATAGACAAAAGAAACCCATCTCAATTGGGAAGTTTGAATTAAAACTAATTAATCTTTCATCTTCATTTTTGAGCAAGTAAAGTCTCCTTATTATAGATGACATTGTATGTAAGCATATCATTTTTAAGAAAAAAATTGAAATTAGAGGGTTAACTAGGGATCTTTAATTTGACACTAAGGTTCAAAATATAGTCAACCTCCTTGCCGGGTCATGGCCAAGGCTTTGTATTTGGCCATTTGTCTATCAAATTTGGCAATGGCTAATCTATTTTTGGCCTTGGATATGTCTACCGTAGGGGTAACTTTGATCTAGCCCTACCAAATACCCAATTTATGTCTTTGGCAATGGAGTTGAGGCCATACTCTAAGCATATATCCAGGTTGGTTTGAGAGAAGTTGATGCTTTTGAAAAGTCACAAATGTATAAGGTAGAAACATCCATTATCATCCACATTCCCATTCCTATATCATAGACTATACCTATTGTGTCCCTAGGCTATAGTTGTTGTGTCTTCCAAATACTTGACTATGATTGGATGATACACTTAAATGAAACTTACTTAATTTTGATTTGTTGATTGTTGATTTTGGTACAATTCAGATTCGGATACACCTACAAGGCTACAAGATAGTTTCAGTGGTTTAGGAAGTAGGCATTTTGAAAAATAATAGAAATTACATACAATATCCAAAAAATATATTTTTGCTTAATATTCATGATTTTCACTTGGTAATACTACAAAATATTATTTTTGGGAAAATTTGCCTCAAACTATGTTGAATTGCTTAAATTGATAGTTAGTGTGCTTTCACTTTAGTACATAAATTCTAGCTTGACTTCAGTTGTACATTGAAAGAATTTGCATTATTAGTCCATCAAATATAACGTTTTTATATTGAATATAAGCATGTATACAAGAGTTGAATCAAAATCCAAATAAGGTAGAACCACTCGTAATTGATCATTTAAGGGATTCTAGACATGATCTAGTACAGTGCAAGGCAAAACAAATATTTTCGAAGGTTCAATGATAAAAATGATGGAGATTGTAAAGAATTTGGTAATTTTATTAGTACATGAATTGAAATTTATATGAATTTTGGAAGGCAAAAAGTGTATCAGGTCTAATGCCAATTTGTGGAGTCTCCTAATTTTGATCACACAAAAAATTGTTTTTTTACTCACTCCTTTCAACTTTTTTGCACACTATTTTGGGACATGTACCATAAACTTTTAGTCCCAACTTTAAAAAGGAGAAAAAAACAATTCTGGACTTGGTTGGAAATACATTCATCAACAAGTTGACTTTGGGGTGCTGGTTGGTTATAGGTGGATCTACCTCTTATGCCTAATGAATCCAAAACAAATAAAATATTGTGCCAATTAATACTCATAGGAGACACAAAATACATTTGTTCAAATATATCAATACCTTAGTTTCATGAAGTTAGTTGAAAAGGAAACATAAACACATTATCACTTCACTTGCCTCTCAATGGCATTTTTCTTCCTCTAACTAAGATCTAATAAACACGGGAATAAACATGATCAATCAAAGTAGTTGCTACAATTGATTTTAGTCATTAGTGATGACGACTTGGTATAGAGTATAGACATCTCTCCTTCTCTTTCTTCACAATCAATTGAATCAAATCATTTTGGGTAGAAATCATAAAATAAAATGGAATCCATTGTCTCCTAGGTAGGAACATGTTGCAATTTATTACTTGAAATGGTTCAAGTGTAATAAGTCAATAGAATAGGAAGAATGATTTGTTGCGACTATTCTTGTTCTTTGTGGTTGATAGTTGTAAAAATGTAATGTGTAACCATTTGTATCTTCTAAGTATATGTTCTTTGAATGGTATGTCCAAGTAGTGGTGACTTTTAAATTACAATCATTCTTTGTTTGTTGATATAAATTTGCTTGCTATTAAAGTTGATTAAGGTTGAAGCATCAATTATGAGCAACATTCAACACCCTAACTTGTAGGTGTCTAGTATTTCCAATGAAGGTCATAACAAATTTCCAACTAAAGCTTGAATTGCATTTTTTTGGTCTTTTTTAAGGTTGAGACTAATAAGGTTATGACACATGCCTCAAATTAGTAGAGTGTAGGAAATAAGAAGTACTATAGTGGATGGGAAAGCATTTAGTTGGATGATGGGATTAATATTAGTAAAAAAATATAGGTCAAAATAGATACACTTCCTCTTGATGCAATTACGCAGATGAAACTGATTATCATCCATGACTCCACGTATATTCGATCAATTCCACCTTAATTATGACTCACAGAGTTTACAAAACGTGGAAGTAGTGTATAAATTAATGCTAATCCTGAAGCAATTGCTTTGTATATATGCAATCGGCCCATCTCCATACACAAAGATTTCGCAATGTTTCTAAACAACAATTCATTCATAACTTTGCGCAATTAATTAAACAGCTGAAGATCCACATGAATTGTGAGTGATTCTCCCTGGACGGTCGTCTCCGCTAGCTTGGCCACACCAACAAGCAAGAATTCCGTTCTTGGGAACTACCGTATCCCATTCAGAGGCCGGCTCCTACGGCTACGTATGTCCAAGCTAGACTAATTGTGCAATTAATTATTCTACCGCAGCAAATTGTATAGTTGCATGTCTGCGTAGTGCAACAGCTCCAGAGTCCAGACGTACTCGTGAAAAAAATCTGTTGCTAGCTAGCTAAGTAACTAGCTGCGCGCATGCTAGAATCTAATATGCCGATCACGCGACAACGTCGACGAAGAACTTCTGGCCTGCCTCGCAATGCCCTGGACCTGAACCGCTGATGAAGTAGAACCGCCCGGTTTGCACGAGCGGGAAGAACATGTGGCCATCCTCGCTCCAGAACCCGATGGTATGCCGCAAGTCGCACCCGTTAAACCCGGCTTCGCTCACCTGGCCACACTGTCGCCCTGCGCATACCGAAACTCTGCATGCATGCATGCATGGGATGACAATCATATCAGAGAGTTCGATCACGACAGTGTCTCAGACAACGGACAGACTAGACTTGAAAAGCAAGCGAAATTTTTTAAGAGTTCTCTGGAAAAAAGAGAAACTGTACCGAGAGTGTCGCGGAAGTGGTAGGGGCCGTTTCTGTTGGCCCAATCCTGATAGAAAGTCGGGTTACTCGGGACGTGCCATGACCCCTGATCCCCTCCCACGACGTGGTTTGTGGCAATCGCGCAATGCGCTAGCGCCATCGTCACCACCAAGTATGCCAAGACGGCGGAAACGGAGGTGGATCTCGCCATGGCGGCTCGTAACGGGATGGATCGAATTCCCTCGGACGACTAACCGGCGCAGACGTTACGTGCACACCGGCTCGCGAATTAGAACTAATTAAGACCTACACCTGGATCGCAGCAACACGAGAATACTCTAACTCTCTAAGCGATCGGCCAAGAACATATTGGGGATGCGACTGAGAGCCTCTGATGGGGTAGAGGTTGAAGATGAAGAGGTGAGCTGCAGGTGGGGGGCTTATATAGTTGAGGGTAAGTCATGTTAGGGTTTGATTCTCGCGCGATACTCACGAGGCATGGATCAGCGGCGAGCTAGCTTTCTCACGAAGGCAATGCAGAAATTTACACCGGTGGAATCGGACTTTGACCTCGGAAAGTGGGAAGTCTCTGGCACAAGCGTGTCATGCGATAAGGCTGTTGTCGTTGTCGCAATTGCGAATGCATCACACCTGGGATGCATTGAAGATTTGAAGTTGGGGGCCGATACGTTTTTTCACATTTTTCATTTTTTCAGAGGGGATTCAAAGTATTGTGGTCATGTTAGCTAATGATTGTTGCACTTGTAACACAGCACGTAACACTGCAAAATTTTATTAAATTGTTCTCTCCAAAAGTCTAAATGGTATCGCTACACAGTCACAGTAAAATAAGGATCCCAACTTGGAGAAATGCAGCTGAAATTTGTGATTGCAAGGAAAATCCATACCTTCTATACTTTATACTTTAGAATTAGGTTGTTTGTTTGTTCATTTTGTTTAATAATTTGGAGATCTAAGAAAATGTGAGTCCCTTGGACATGTTCTTCATATTGTTGTGAAGCTCTATGTGAAGAAGAAGGCATAAACTTTGTCTTGTGACATTTGGACCCATGGTGTGAAAGTTATTTAATTTTAAAGTTTTATAAATTATAAATTTGAATAACTTTATCTATTATTTTGGAAACCCGTAATTAAATTGATAAACTAGCTTGGCCACGTTTTGCATATAAATACACTGACAAACAAATTAATGTAAATTTTGTTTCTTTATTTAAAATCATAGACCTTCGAAGGTTAGGGGTGGATGAGACCAACACTAGAGCATATATTAGAGCAATTGCGATCACCGCTTTCCGAATTAATTCAAGGGAATGGTGGTTTTTCTCTCTAAGGCATGATGGGCTGTTTCTCAAGGGCACAGTTAATTGCAATCGCAACTTCCAGAATTCAAACGAGACTTGAATCTCGGCAAATTGGTGATATTCCGCTTGACCAAAAAACCGTCACATATATCTTTAGAAAGGTATAGGTTTGGTTTCATTTCACCACGAAAAATGAATTAAAATATCACTAATCCACCCGAAATTGATGTCAGGGACAGTTACTTTTTCTTTTCAATTAGAGATTGCCAAAACTTATTCTTACTTGCTCTGCGACAACTTCAATTGAAATTGGATGCCTCACATATATTACTGGCCAGCTGACAGCACTGATTTTATGGCTGCGGTATTCGCAGCTGGAGGAAAAGTATTTCCAGAGCTTTCTCAGTTGCTCATTGAAGAGAGCTGCCTGGAGGTATTATGCATGAGAAGAGTTGCAAAAGCAGTACATGAAGAAACTATATATACGTACTGGTTTGTACCAGTTGGAGAAAGTGGCTACCCTCGAATGGGTTTCTCTCCACCAGTTAGAGAAAGCGGACGGCAAGTTCCCCGTCTACGATCCTCCTCGTTCCAGCCAAAGTATTATGAGTCTGAGTTTTTCAGGACCTGAAGGCATCAAGATCGATTCCACCCAGTCTGACCAATTCAACATGTTAAAAGAAAATGCGAATTTAGTGAACTCTCGTACGTGTAATGGCAATCTCGTATTCGAGACGACCTCACTTTTTGCATTATTCTTGCATGGACCACGAAGGCTAGGCGCCTTGGAAAGCTAAGGTACGGTCGAGCCTCTCAACGTGCTTCGCTTGGCTCGAAAGTTGCCGGCGCGTGGCGACATGAAGCATGTGCGTTAAAGCAGCAGCAATGGGTTGCCGACTGGTATACTTTTGTTAAGCTTGGTTTGCAGCCCTGTGACCGCATCCGATCGAGCCATGTTATTGATATCCAGGGTTTAGGATTTAAGGAAGAGTCTGGTGTGTTTTTTAGGGTTTCGTTTCTATATGCTTACAGTGCCATGTTATTGATAATATATGAAGGTAGCTGAGCGGGCGAAGAGCTGCCATCGATGGGTAATTGATTGTGGGGGGAGATTCGGAAGGAAATTGCGGAGCCTGAAATGGTCATTTTGAATGACTTTCTGGAAAAAGCGCCAGGCTTGGCTGCATGTCGTCTTGCCGAAACCTATTTAACTTGCTTTGAGAAGAATCAATTGAAATTGCATACCTCACATTGTTGGCCAGAGTGAGCATAGCTTACAAATCTTTCAGAATGAAAATTTTATTACAGTCTGAGCGCAATAGCGCATACACAGTACAAGTCAACAACTAAACGTAATAATTTCAGTTCTCACAAACACGTCAGAAACTAAACTAATCGAACTACTCCGGCGCCATGTCACCATCACAGTAAGTACAACTAACTACTTCGTACGTTGGAAACGGCAGCTGCAACATTGTCCAAGCGATCCAAACTCCTCGTAATCCTCAGACTGCAGGACATTGCAAGAGATCGAGGCGCGCGCTCGATTGATCATTCGAGGACGTCGATGAAGAACTTCTGGCCAGAAAGGCAATTATTGGAATAGCCGCTGATGAAGTACAGCGTGTGGTATTTGTAGTCACGCAGGGGAAACACGATGCTCGTCGGCAATCCGCCGGGACCAGCGAGCCAGGACTGGATCGGGCTACCCGTGTTGCAAGCGTTGAAGGCGGCGAAATCCACCTGCAGCACGCTGTCTGGCTCGATCCATGTAAACTCTGCACAAAACCACGCACCCACCTCGCTCAGATCACAACGTCCTACTAGCTGGAATTACTACTGAGCAAGTTAGGCAGGATAGTGTGGTTTTCATGAGGTGTACATACCGAGAGAGTCGGTGGTGTAGAAGGGTTTGGTGCTGGCGACCCAATCCTGATAGAAATTGGGTTGTTGCAAGGGGTTGAGCTGCCATCCCGTAGACCCTCCCACCGCGTACTTCGCGGCCATCGAGCCGTGCACAAGAGCCATCAGCAGCAGCAGGACGACGGCGGAAGCGGCGGCCTTGGATCTTGCCATGGTGACCGGATGTGAGCTGGGTTACAGAATGAATCAGTCTTCGCAGTCAGTAAAAAATAATTCAAATCCTTTCGCAAAAAGCCTGTCGTACCTAGCGGATGTTCGAATTAGTGAAAATCCACAATTCAATTCGGACACTGGGGAAGCAATTTAACTAGGAGCCTGATTTGCACATATCAACAACACAACCCAGAACTTGTCTTTCAAAGTCAATTGAATAGCCACATACTGATACGTACAAGCCAGGTACTAAGTGAAAGTCTCTCCAACCAAGATCAAATTGAATACAATGCAAAACAGTATGGAAGAATTAGTTACTCGGTGATTGAGAAATCAACGCGTTACAAAAAGAACCAAAAAATGACTGCAGATCGTTCTTTTCGCGAGGAAACAAACTGCAGAGTCTGTCGATCGCCGGCGCAAGCGACTCACTGACTGAAATGTGACCCTTGCCAGACCAGAAATCGGGAAATGAAAGACCCAGCTAGCTAGCTCGAATTAATTCTGCATGTGGTCAGTGCATGCTCGCTTCTGAAGTCAGAGCGAGTCCCTCAGGCCAATCGCAAGAATTGCTTACAACGGAAGAGGATCGATCAAGTGGTGCGCGCTCCAAGCTTCGATCAGCAACGCAACCAGGTCACCAGGACTAGGATCGATCACTGATGACAGAAACCTAGCGAGAGCGCTAGCTCGGGGCCAAGCAGAGAGAGACAAGAAAGATGGAGTAGAGGACTGCGGATGTGTGAATTTATAGCAGGCACTCCAACGGGGTTGCTTGACCAGCGGAGAAGCGAGTCAGCGCTTGACTGGCCGTGAGAGTGATGAACATGCATCGACGAGTCGATGCGAGCTCCACGAGGACCGGAGTATGCGGCTGCCCCGGTATATGCGGCTGCACGGTTCTCCGTTCACTTCGCGAAGGATCACTCTAAGTTAAATAATCCCGGCCAAGGGGGGACGACAATGACATGATTGGTTTCGCTGATCGTGGGTTAAAGATTTGATGACTACTTTGAAGTCTGTGACGCAAATTTCGTTGAATCGAACCGGCCTTTCCAAGCCGAGGAAATTCCAGTAGTTAGCGATCGATCGAGGATGGGGTGGGAATTAGGTAATCCTCTTCTAGCGCGCTCAGTGGTGGTCCATGCGGATAAAGTTGTGCTTGAGCAATACAAATTTCAAGTGCATACTAATTTATAATCTTACTAGACAGTGTACCCTGTGCCTTTGCCACAGGCAAAATAAAAGTAAATTTCTTTTTTCTAGTTTATTCAGTCTCACAGACGTTGAACAGGCAAGAATATCGTTCCGGTAACTTAGTTTAGTTTTCATTGTGCGTCACACTTATGCGTTCGATCAGATTGAGAACGTCAACACTGAAAAGTTAGCGGTCTTTCAATTGCCATTTGGACAAATTCCTGAACTTGCGTTCATGTTGTACCGTTACATATGCAAATACATATTTTATAACTTCAAGTTAAGCTCTTTTGGTTTCAAGCCGCTCGGCACTAACTGCGTTACAGTCATGGAATATCACCTCTTTCACGAATTCATTTGTTATATGCGAATTGATACATAAATTTGTATGCACTTGAAATTGTATTTGCTCAAGTACAAGTTTGTCCTGGACCACCACTGAGAGCGCTAGGATTAATTTCCACCCCATTCCATCCTTGGTCGCGAGTTCCTGGAATTTCCTTTGCTTGGAAAGGCCGGTTCGATTCACCGAAATCGACGCCCGGAATCGACGTTCGAGACTTCGAGTCATGAAGCCAACAGACTTCATTCGTGGCCGGGATTAACTGAAGCCCTTCTTCGCAAATTGAACGGAGGCCGGTCCAGCCGCATATTCCGATCCTCGTGGAGCTCGCATGGACTCGTCAGTTAATGTTTGACGGGATGTTTGAGACGACTGTCTCAATTCCGTCAGTCTCACTGCCACTCAAGCGCTGACCGTCTTCTTCGCTGGTCAATCCACGGAACTGGAATGCCTGCTATAAATTCACATCTCCTGAGCCTTCTTCTCCATCTTTCTTCTCCCTCCTCGCCTGGCCGCCTGGCCCGAGGTAGCGCTCTAGATTTCGATATCACTGATCCCAGTAACTCAGTTAGTGATCGAAGCTTGGAGCACCGTTCTTGGATCTTACGTTGGTAGCAGTTCTTGCAGTTGGCGTGAGGGACTCGCTGTGACTTCAGAAGCAAGCACTGAGCACAGAATTCTAGGCAGCCCGTAAGTAGGTGGCGAGGTCTTTATGTTTCGTTTCCCAACTTCTGGCGAGGGTCACATACATTTCTGTCTGGCAGTCAGTGAGCAAACAGATCAATTTACAGTATATCACTTCGTGATGCTTTTCGTAATGCGTTAATCGATTTCACAGTCAGTCTCTGAGTAACGAATTCTTCTTGATTGTTTTGCATTGTATTCTTGGCTGGAGAGACTCTCAGTTAGTAGCTAGCTTGTTTGTACTAGGCTACTAGCTCATGTACATATGGCTATATATTCAATTCAAGAATGTGCTAAACAAGTTCTGATTTGTGTACGTTGTTAGGCTCCGAGTTAACCTGCACACTTTCCGAGTGTCCGAATTGATTATATATTTTGTGAATTTTTATTCGGCATTTCCTAGCTAGATACGTCACTCTAAAGGTTATTTGCGACAGGATTTTGTACTGACTAGAGTGACTGATAAATCTTCAATTCCTCTTGAATGTGATGCAGGTTACATCCAATTCATTTACGTACCATGGCAAGATCCAAGACCACCGATTCCGCTGTCGTCCTGCTCGTGATGATGACTCTTGTGCAGGGCTCGATGGCCGCGAGGTACGCGGTGGGAGGGACCACGGGATGGCAGCTTGACACCTTGCACAACCGCAATTTCTATCAGGATTGGGAGCGCACCAACAAACCCTTCTACACCACCGACTTTCTCGGTACACCAAGTCCACCCTCACGAAAACCACTGTCCTGGCTAACTTGCTAAGTAATAATTTCAGCTAGAAGGAGACGATTGTAATCTGAGCGAGGTGGGAACGTGGTTTTGTGCAGAGTTTACATGGATCGACCCAGACAGCGTGCTGCAGGTGAATTTCGCCGATTTCAATGCTTGCAACACGGGTAGCCCGATCCAGGCCTGGTTCGCGAATCCCGGCGGAGTGCTGACGAGCATGGTGTTTCCCCTGCAAGGCCAAAAATACCAAAGACTGTACTTCATCAGCGGCTATACCAGTAATTGCGGTTTTGGCCAGAAGTTCTACATCGACGTCTTCGAATGAGCAATTGCCTCACTTGCAATGTCATGCAGTCTGTGGATTATTAACGAGGACTTTGGATCGCTTTGACAAAGCTGTGTTCGAGTTCGTAGTAGCTGCAGTTTCCAAGGTGCAGAATGCTTAGTATTACTAATGTCGACATGGCGCCGGAGTACTAGTGTGATTAGTTGAGTTTCTGATAATTATGTGAAAACTGAAATCATTAACTTCAGTCGTGTATGCACTCAGACTTTAATAAAATTTTCATTCTCAAGGATTTGTAAGCCGTGCTCACTCTGGCCAGTAATATATGTGAGATTGTGAGGCATCCAATTTCAATTACATTTTTCCCCAAAGCAGCTTAGAGTTTTTGGCAATTGCAAGAAATTAAATTACATGTTTTCTTTTCAAACGACAGCATGCATTCAAGATTTTTCTAATGTTTAACAATTTGAAAATGAAATTGTAATAAACATGTAAAAGTAATGGGACCAATCAGTGAAATTAAACCTCTTAGATGCTTGTATCTTGGAAAACCAGGAAAGTTGGAAGTTAAGAGTCTAAGTATGTCAATTTTGTTAAATAAATTAATAAGTTGGCGGTACAAAGTCTCCATTCTCATATATATCTCATGTTTTCATGAGCTTGTTGGTGTAATAAATGTGGGAGTTTGTTATTCAATACATGTTGCACTTCTCAGCTAGAATTTCCACCCCGGTCAGGTGACCATGTCATATCATAAACTTCCTTGCTGGACTCGTGCCATTGTATAGGAATTGTGCCGATTGAACCAAATTGACGCTTCATATTCATGGAAGACAATACACAAGACTTTGACTTGTTCTTAGCAAAAAGTAGAGGACTTATCCAAAAATTAGTATAAACTACAATAAAAGTATGAAACTGGCTTGGCCATGTTTTGCAACTTAATTACATTGTTCAATTGAAGTAAATGTAATGTCTTTTCCTTTTCACTACAAGAGGATGTATAGTTATCAACAGTTTTAGCAATGGTTTTGTAATGCCCCCAATTATGGTTGAAATAGCCTTGTCATGGTTTTTATTGAGTGTTGCATTAATTTTGCAATGGTTTTGTACTTTTGTAAGGTCTCCAATAGTAGTTTAAATAACTTTGCAATGGTTTTATTTTCAGTATATTGTTCTACATTTGCAATAGTTTTGTAATGCCTGCAATATCCCATAAGCATTGTCCTTGGTGAGGCTCCCAGGAAGTATAAATTGCTTGCCTCTCAACTACAAGAAATTAACATGTTCTTCAAGTTTAGAAGAAGTGCAAGTTATTAATATGGTACATATATTGTATAGTATAGTATATTGTGTACGTACGATTGTGTAAGTATATAGACGGTGTACAGTGTTGTACAATTAAATACTGAATTGTATTATTACTACCAAGTTCTATATTACAAAATACACTTGACATGATAACTAAATTTAACAAATTTGCTATGATTTTGCAATGATCTTGCAACAATTTCGCAATGATTTTTCCAATAAACAATTATGTTTTTTACACAATTCTGCATATGAAACTTTATGGATTTGCAACTTTTTAAAAATGCAATACAATGGATTCTATGTCCAATACTTTTGTATTGAATCAATGACAACTTTGCAATGGTTTTTCAATGAATTATTTCTCTCCTGAGACCCAAACTCAGTTGCGTTACACATCATTCCAGTGCAAAACCGTTGCAAATGAATTGCTCTGGTGTTGCGATCACTGGATTCTGTTGTAGTGTTTTCTGGTAGTGCATGCCTAGCCTGTTGAATCTGACTAAAGGGGTTAATGTGAAGTCCTGTAAATGGTGTGCAACACCATGCAACTTTTCCTTGCTCACAAGCCAGTACGTGTCAATGTAGGAGCTATTGAAACGACTGATGTCCCCAATTCAGGTAGTCAACGTGCAGGATGTGTACGTGTCAAGGAGAATTCTTGTGTATGTGCCAAGAAAAGAAGATGCCAGAGGGGGGCGGGGGCGGGGACCGTAGTACTTCCTTGAATTTGCAGGTGTTAACTTCGGAGTCCATTTCAAGAATGTTGTAGGACAAGAAGCTCAGGCCTCAGGCCGGTGGAGGGACTTACTTTGGCTTCAGAGAAAGCTGGACCAAGATGCCTTGGACCTCAGGGTCGTCATTCAGCCTCTGGTACAGCTAGAGAAGATTCAGCAGTGATCGATCAATCTCTTCGTGGTTAATTCTTCTGAGCCGTCGAGACCAAGTGAACACTTATAGTCATTTTCTACTGCAAAAGTGGAAGAATCGTTCTTCGGTTTCATCTCTTTCAGGGTAGCTTCAGTCACTTTCAATTGCTTGGGAGCTTGAAAAAAGCTTGAATTAATTAGGTATTTTGCGGGACGCTGTGTCTGCCAGGTGATGATTCAAATAAACAAACGGCTATATTGCAAATGCTACTTACAGAACTCAGAGCGCCTGTAGCAAAACATGAAGTCTAACGGATTTAGTGAGAAACTCAAATCTTCGGAATCCACGGACAGGTCTCCATTCCTTACAATAGGACGCAAAGAGTTGATCGAGGTCATCTATTCTGTGATGGTTCACTTCTATTTGGTCCACTCTAATTTGAAGAAATGTTAAGCTAGGGATCCTACTCACACGAGGTCCCTTCCCATGAGTTTCAAAGCTATACTTGGGTAATTGCAAGAAACACTTGTACTTGTACTATTTGTTGCCTTTTTTTAAAATAGTACTCAATTACTCATGATTTTTTAGAGTATTTTAAAATTAAGAAAATAGTTCTTGAAATTTAAAAAAAAATTGGATTATGTATACATCTTTTAACCCCTGAAGGACTAAAGTCCCCTCGAGGGACACTTGGAATTTTGGGCAGGCTTGTGTGACTTGAATTTTTTCTATGATTTTTTGAAACTTTTTTTGAAGATAGGAAATCAGATTAGCTTTCCAAAAATATAATTTTTATTTCAATTGGTGCTTGGAAGCAAAAGTTATGCCATTGTAAGTCCAAAAAGCAATTTACCGGGTTGGAAAAAAAAACACAAAAAAAATTATTTTTTTATTTTTTATTTTTTTCCTCAAAAATTATGTTTTGTTCTACATCTGAAGCTTTGGTTCATTTTATTTGGACTTGTAATGAGAAAGTTACGGACAATCTTGTATTTCGGGCAATCAAAGCACCTTCTTCAAAAAATAACTTATAGAATTCATTTTTGAATGCAATTTTTCAAATTTTTCAAATTTTCTTTTTTTAAAGGATTTAGGATGTTTGCAAGAACAAACTCACCGTTGGGATCATGGTTTTCCAATTACATCTTAAAGTTATTAACAACTTAGTGTTTTGTTCAATCTTGGACCTACTTCTATTTAATAATTTTTTAATGAATGAAAATCAAGTAGTTTTTTTAAAATTTTTTTTTCCCTAATTCTCAATTCAAATGTTCAACATAAAAAGTTTTAACTTCATGGTCCTTAGTGCAAAAGAATTCAACAAATGGCAATCAAAGTCATCTCAAATTGCAAGTTAGAGTTCAAAAAAACTTTTTTTTCCAACTTTGAATGCTAATATATTTCAATCAGTACGGTCAAACTTCATGAAATTTTTACCACATGATCTCAGAGAAGTAATTTACAAGATCCTATAGTTAGATTCTAATAAAATTATTTTTTTTGTTTTTTTAGGAGGAAGTAGCAAACATGGCAGTTTAGAGTGGTTTTCAAGTTAGAAAATGCCTCAGTCCTTTAGGGGTTAAGATGAAGATAACCACCAATAATTGTACATATAGGTCTAATTTGGCAAGTTCATACCAAAATATTTTACTTCTTTCAATTTGATAATTTGGTAGGTAAATAGGAATTTTTTCGTTTTTGGCACTTTATGAAGATAGTCCTACTTTTGGATTGATTCTTTCTATGCATGCATAGATGTCCTTTTTTCTAAATTTTCTCAAGAATAATTTTCTCAAATTTTTAGAAATAGTTGTAAATAATTTTCTAAATTTGGACATCTTTCAAATTTTTTCAATTGAAGGAGTGATTGCAATAAACACCTATGGTCAATTTTGTTGCGTTTCAATTTTGGATCCCCATATTTTTTAACTATGGGTGATTGCAAGAATGACTTCACGGTTTTGTCTCAAAATGGCCGTAGTACTGGAGTACTGTGACTTTTGGAATAAATTTTTTTTAATGAAATAAAATATGGATATTGTTAAGAACACTCTAAATAATATGTAGATGAAAGTTCTAACTTAGAAAAATTTATCTCAAAAAGTTATGCTCTCTCAAAGAGTGATGAAAAATACAAGAAAATAGGTAGTTTGGAATTTAATTTTTTTTAAATAGTAAATTTTTTTTTAAAAAAAAACAAAAAAAATCCATGTTTCCTAACTTAAAGTTGCTTCTTCTTGCCAATTTTTATCTTCAAAAAAGTTATTTTGTGTTCTCTACAAGTGTACTTTGGTAGTGCACTTTGAGCACATGTGGAAGGTGAATACTTTACTATTTTTAGAAAATCTCTTCACAAGCTTGTGTAACTATAGTAAAAGTCCTTGTATCCCAATTTTTACCTTCAAATTTGAAATTTAGGGTTGGAAATAGTACTAAAACCCCTCAAAATGGCCAAGGTAGACATCCAATTGGGGTCAGTTTCAAAATAGTAAACTAATTTTAAAAAATTTCAAAAAAATACCAAATGTCAAGAACTTTAGTGTGTACCTCTGTTCCAAATTTCACAGCAAACAAAGACATATTGCAAAAGTTATGAGCAAAAAACCACCTGTCCAAAGCCTAGGGGACAACAAATAGGACAAGTCATTCTTGCAATCACCCCTATAAACTAAATGCCAAAACCAAAAAATCTACTTGAATATATCTTGATTTTAATTGTATCCTTTAATATTCAAATTTTTAAAAAAATAATTTTATATTCAAAAGTCAATTTTAGTAATTTGTCACACTTCAACATTTGGGATTTTTTTCAAACTAATTAGTGGTTAAAACAAATGATTTTGAACAAAAATTTTAGGACTATACAAGTCATTGCAAAAAACACCGGTCCTATTTTTCGTCACAATGTGAACCACTTTCTTGTTTTCCACTATAACTTTTGGAGATTAAGTCCAATGAATATGAAATTTTTATTGAACACATCCTAGTCAACACATGAATTCTCCTTGACATATACACATCCTAGCTCGTTGACTACCTGAATTGGGGACATCAGTCGTTTCAATAGCTCCCTGAAAGATAATAGCTCCTACATTGACAAGTACTGGCTTGTGAGCAAGGAAAAGTTGCATGTTGTTGCACACCATTTACAGGACTTCACATTAACCCCTTTAATTAGATTCAACAGGCTAGGCATGCACTACCAGAAAAAGAAAAAGAAATTACATTTACTTCAATTGAACAATGTAATTAAGTTGCAAAACATGGCCAAGCCAGTTTCATACTTTTATTGTAGTTTATACTAATTTTTGGATAAGTCCTCTACTTTTTGCTAAGAACAAGTCAAAGTCTTGTGTATTGTCTTCCATGAATATGAAGCGTCAATTTGGTTCAATCGGCACAATTCCTATACAATGGCACGAGTCCAGCAAGGAAGTTTATGATATGACATGGTCACCTGACCGGGGTGGAAATTCTAGCTGAGAAGTGCAACATGTATTGAATAACAAACTCCCACATTTATTACACCAACAAGCTCATGAAAACATGAGATATATATGAGAATGGAGACTTTGTACCGCCAACTTATTAATTTATTTAACAAAATTGACATACTTAGACTCTTAACTTCCAACTTTCCTGGTTTTCCAAGATACAAGCATCTAAGAGGTTTAATTTCACTGATTGGTCCCATTACTTTTACATGTTTATTACAATTTCATTTTCAAATTGTTAAACATTAGAAAAATCTTGAATGCATGCTGTCGTTTGAAAAGAAAACATGTAATTTAATTTCTTGCAATTGCCAAAAACTCTAAGCTGCTTTGGGGAAAAATGTAATTGAAATTGGATGCCTCACAATCTCACATATATTACTGGCCAGAGTGAGCACGGCTTACAAATCCTTGAGAATGAAAATTTTATTAAAGTCTGAGTGCATACACGACTGAAGTTAATGATTTCAGTTTTCACATAATTATCAGAAACTCAACTAATCACACTAGTACTCCGGCGCCATGTCGACATTAGTAATACTAAGCATTCTGCACCTTGGAAACTGCAGCTACTACGAACTCGAACACAGCTTTGTCAAAGCGATCCAAAGTCCTCGTTAATAATCCACAGACTGCATGACATTGCAAGTGAGGCAATTGCTCATTCGAAGACGTCGATGTAGAACTTCTGGCCAAAACCGCAATTACTGGTATAGCCGCTGATGAAGTACAGTCTTTGGTATTTTTGGCCTTGCAGGGGAAACACCATGCTCGTCAGCACTCCGCCGGGATTCGCGAACCAGGCCTGGATCGGGCTACCCGTGTTGCAAGCATTGAAATCGGCGAAATTCACCTGCAGCACGCTGTCTGGGTCGATCCATGTAAACTCTGCACAAAACCACGTTCCCACCTCGCTCAGATTACAATCGTCTCCTTCTAGCTGAAATTATTACTTAGCAAGTTAGCCAGGACAGTGGTTTTCGTGAGGGTGGACTTGGTGTACCGAGAAAGTCGGTGGTGTAGAAGGGTTTGTTGGTGCGCTCCCAATCCTGATAGAAATTGCGGTTGTGCAAGGTGTCAAGCTGCCATCCCGTGGTCCCTCCCACCGCGTACCTCGCGGCCATCGAGCCCTGCACAAGAGTCATCATCACGAGCAGGACGACAGCGGAATCGGTGGTCTTGGATCTTGCCATGGTACGTAAATGAATTGGATGTAACCTGCATCACATTCAAGAGGAATTGAAGATTTATCAGTCACTCTAGTCAGTACAAAATCCTGTCGCAAATAACCTTTAGAGTGACGTATCTAGCTAGGAAATGCCGAATAAAAATTCACAAAATATATAATCAATTCGGACACTCGGAAAGTGTGCAGGTTAACTCGGAGCCTAACAACGTACACAAATCAGAACTTGTTTAGCACATTCTTGAATTGAATATATAGCCATATGTACATGAGCTAGTAGCCTAGTACAAACAAGCTAGCTACTAACTGAGAGTCTCTCCAGCCAAGAATACAATGCAAAACAATCAAGAAGAATTCGTTACTCAGAGACTGACTGTGAAATCGATTAACGCATTACGAAAAGCATCACGAAGTGATATACTGTAAATTGATCTGTTTGCTCACTGACTGCCAGACAGAAATGTATGTGACCCTCGCCAGAAGTTGGGAAACGAAACATAAAGACCTCGCCACCTACTTACGGGCTGCCTAGAATTCTGTGCTCAGTGCTTGCTTCTGAAGTCACAGCGAGTCCCTCACGCCAACTGCAAGAACTGCTACCAACGTAAGATCCAAGAACGGTGCTCCAAGCTTCGATCACTAACTGAGTTACTGGGATCAGTGATATCGAAATCTAGAGCGCTACCTCGGGCCAGGCGGCCAGGCGAGGAGGGAGAAGAAAGATGGAGAAGAAGGCTCAGGAGATGTGAATTTATAGCAGGCATTCCAGTTCCGTGGATTGACCAGCGAAGAAGACGGTCAGCGCTTGAGTGGCAGTGAGACTGACGGAATTGAGACAGTCGTCTCAAACATCCCGTCAAACATTAACTGACGAGTCCATGCGAGCTCCACGAGGATCGGAATATGCGGCTGGACCGGCCTCCGTTCAATTTGCGAAGAAGGGCTTCAGTTAATCCCGGCCACGAATGAAGTCTGTTGGCTTCATGACTCGAAGTCTCGAACGTCGATTCCGGGCGTCGATTTCGGTGAATCGAACCGGCCTTTCCAAGCAAAGGAAATTCCAGGAACTCGCGACCAAGGATGGAATGGGGTGGAAATTAATCCTAGCGCTCTCAGTGGTGGTCCAGGACAAACTTGTACTTGAGCAAATACAATTTCAAGTGCATACAAATTTATGTATCAATTCGCATATAACAAATGAATTCGTGAAAGAGGTGATATTCCATGACTGTAACGCAGTTAGTGCCGAGCGGTTTGAAACCAAAAGACCTTAACTTGACGTTATAAAATATGTATTCGCATATGTAACGGTACAACATGCATGCAAGCTAATGAATTTGTCCAAATGGCAAGTGAAAGACCGCTAACTTTTCAGTGTTGACGTTCTCAATCTGATCGAACGCATAAGTATGACGCACAATGAACACTAAACTAAGTTATTCTTGCCTGTTCAACGTCTGAATAAACTTGAAAAAAGAAATTTACTTTTATTTTGCCTGTGGCAAAGGCACAGGGTACACTGTCTAGTAAGATTATAAATTAGTATGCACTTGAAATTTATATTGCTCAAGCACAACTTTATCCGCATGGACCACCACTGAGCGCGCTAGAAGAGGATTAATTTCCACCCCATCCTCGATCGATCGCTAACTACTGGAATTTCTTCGGCTTGGAAAGGCCGGTTCGATTCAACGAAATTTGCGTCACAGACTTCAAACTAGTCATCAAATCTTTAACCCAGGATCAGCGAAACCAATCATGTCATTGTCGTCCCCCCTTGGCCGGGATTATTTAACTTAAGAGTGATCCTTCACGAACTGACGGACCGAACTGACGGACGCCCGTGAAGCCGCATATTCCGGTCCTCGTGGAGCTTGCATCGACTCGTCGATTCACGTCCACCACTCTCACGACCAGACAAGCGCGACCAGACAAGCGCTGACTGTTTTCGCCGCTGGTCAAGCAACCCCGTTGGAGTGCCTGCTATAAATTCACACATCCGCAGTCCTCTACTCCATCTTTCTTCTCTCTCTGCCTGGCCCGGAGCTAGCGCTCTCGCTAGGTTTCTGTCGTCACTGATCGATCCTAGTCCTGGTTGCGTTGCTCATCGAAGGTTGGAGCGTGCGCACCACTCGATCGATCCTCTCACGTTGTAAGCAATTCTTGCGATTGGCCTGAGGGACTCGCCCTGACTTCAGAAGCGAGCATGCACTGAGCACATGCAGAATTAATTCGAGCTAGCTAGCTGGGTCTTTCATTTCCCGATTTCTGGTCTGGCAAGGGTCACATTTCAGTCAGTGAGTCGCTTGCACCGGCGATCGACAGACTCTGCAGTTTGTTTGCTCGCGGAAAGAACGATCTGCAGTCATTTCGTGGTTCTTTTTGTAGCGCGTTGATTTCTCAATCACTGAGTACGTTACGTGCAAATCAGACTCCTAGTTAAATTGCTTTCCCAGTGTCCGAATTGAATTGTGGATTTTCACTAATTCGAACATCCGCTAGGTACGTCAACCTATAGGCTTTTTGCGAAAGGATTTAAATTATTTTTTACTGACTGCGAAGACTGATTCTTTCTGTGACGCAGGTCACATCCACCATGGCACGATCCAAGGCCGCCGCTTCCGCCGTCGTCCTGCTGCTGCTGATGGCTCTTGTGCACGGCTCGATGGCCGCGAAGTACGCGGTGGGAGGGTCTACGGGATGGCAGCTCAACCCCTTGCAACAACCCAATTTCTATCAGGATTGGGTCGCCAGCACCAAACCCTTCTACACCACCGACTCTCTCGGTATGTACACCAAATTACTGGCTAAGTAAGAATTCCAGCTTTTAGGGCGTGCGGTTGTGATCTGAGCGAGGTGGGTGCGTGGTTTTGTGCAGAGTTTACATGGATCGAGCCAGACAGCGTGCTGCAGGTGGATTTCGCCGCCTTCAACGCTTGCAACACGGGTAGCCCGATCCAGTCCTGGCTCGCTGGTCCCGGCGGATTGCCGACGAGCATCGTGTTTCCCCTGCGTGACTACAAATACCACACGCTGTACTTCATCAGCGGCTATTCCAATAACTGCCTTTCTGGCCAGAAGTTCTTCATCGACGTCCTCGAATGATCAATCGAGCGGGCGCCTCGATCTCTTGCAATGTCCTGCAGTCTGTGGATTACGAGGAGTTTGGATCGCTTTGACAGTTGGACATCTTGCAGCTGCCGTTTCCAACGTGCGAAGTAGTTAGGTGTAGTTACTGTGATGGCGACATGGCGCCGGACTAGTTCGATTAGTTTGGTTTCTGATGTGTTTGTGAAAACTGAAATCACTACCTTCAGTTGTTGACTTGTTAATTGTGTTTGCACTCGGACAGTAATAAAATTTTCAATGTGAGGATTTGTGAGCCATGTTCACTCTCGCCAACAATGTGAGGCATGCAATTTCAATTGAATTTGTCACAAAGCAAGTTAATTAGAATAAGTTTTGGCAAGATTCCTTTAAAAGAAAATGTATCCTTCACATATATCATCGCAATGTAGGGTCCTGAGGGGTGGATCATACCAAACCGGCACAAGGGTTCATAACTTCAATTCCATTCCTTTGGCATATATGGTTCAGGCCGGCCGGCATGAAACCCAAAACCGTACCTTCACCTAGTTAAAGGTACATTTCACAGATTTTTGGTTTGCTTGCGGAATATCGACAATTTACCGAATCTCAAGTTCCATTTGAATTCTGGAAGCCGTGATCATTGCAATTGACTGTGACCTTAAGGAAATAGACAATCATGCCTTTTACGATTTATAGCAGCAGTCCCTTGCTCTCCTACTGGCCCTCTGTGGGAGTGTGGGCATGCATTTCTGGAAAGAAATAAAAACTGATTAACATATGTTTTTCTTTGTAAAGTTCCTAAACGTACATAGCAAAGCTAATTATTTTATAGGTTACACCAATTTTTGGATTAGTTCTCTACTTTTATTAAGTAAACGTCAAAGGCTTGTGTACTGTCTTGCATTTGTTTGTGTGAACATTCCACATATGTAAAATGGAACTCATTGAATGTGGAATCACGAACAAAGCGTTTCTTGGAATGGCTCTACGGAGCACCCAGAAATGCAAAAACTGTTTTTTTCAACATAGCAACTTTTTGGGTAGCTTATTACAAATTGGAGTTTTTATTTTTTTCTTTAAATACTTCACACAACATGTCCTCAAGCCTTGAGGAGTAGTATTAACCCCTAAAAGCCCAAAGGGTTAGGACAAAATGCAAATGTGTTATAAAATATAAGTTCTATAATTTTTTTGAAGTTAGCATTAAAGAAAAGATAATGTGAAGCACAAAATGTAGAAAGTATATATCTTTATGGTTAAAATTATAAAATTATTCTTAGATCCTCTACAAATGAAATTTGAAGATATAACTTCAAAAATTCACTAAAAATACAATTTCTATATTTAGTATATGAAATTTTTTTGATTGGTGAAAATTGCAATTTCTATTGATTTGTGAAAAAATGCAAAAGATTTAGTAATGACTAATGAGAGCATCAACACTTTTCTAAAATAGTAAATATTTCAATACAAGGCAATTCTTTAAACTCTTTGTGCTATTTCTCTTATAATTTTTATTTTACCATATTGATGTTAGTTTTGAATATAAATGTTGAAAGACAACCCAATTTTTTCAACACTGAAAAAAATAAAAATAAAAAAACTGAAAAAACGTTTTTTTTCCCTAAAAATTTTGTTTGAATTCAAGCAACATCAAAAAAAATGGTCTCTAAAACACTTAGGCATTAACGCCCAACAATTTTCATAACTATTGACTAGATGGTTAAAAATTTATTATATGATATGTAATTTTCATTGCTGGATTGGCAATCCACAATCAAGGTAGTTCCAAAAAAAATTTAATTATTTTTTTAAGAAATAAAAATTTTAAATCAATTCTCTAGATTTAAATATACATAGAAAGTTGTAAATAATTCCATTTAATCAATTAATCAAAAGCTAAGAAGAGTTTCAGTTTGCAAGACTTAGGTATAAAGTCCCTCAAAACTATACCTACCTACAAACTAAAACACCTCATAACTTTTTAATTGATTGATCTCACAAAATTATTTTCATTCTATAATTTGTCCAAAAATATATTCCATTAGACTTTCTCTACTAGAAATTGAGTCTAATTAATTTTCTTAACATTATTTTTTGTCATATCTTCAATAAAAGAAGAGAAATTGAGATTTGAGAATCAAGGTAATGAAGATATTTATGACTTTTTCAACCTTGCATAATCTTTTTATATTTTTCATTCATTAATCTATTTTTATGCATATATTTTAGAATATTTTTTTTTTTTAAATTTTTAAATTTTATTTTTTTGTAGAATAAAAAAATTCATTTTCCATTTTCTTAATATTTACAAACTCTAAAGCTCATAGTATTTCTAATAAGGTACATAAGATTCTCTTAAATTCACTCTTTTAATATAATTTTAGAGGAATTCACTTAATGTATCTATAATTAATCAATAATCATATGTAAACAAGTGATTTTTTTGACCCCCTCCATACTTTTTAATAAACTATAATTTCAACCTTGTCCAATAATGAGTAGTAGATTTCTATTGCAAAAAAATTCCAATTCAAATAACATATCAAATGATTTTAGAATAGGTTTTAAAATGAACTGAAATGGCATAATTTTCAAGTGAACTCAAATATTTATTAAGACTACATTTAAGTGACTATTACATCAATAATCAAGAAAAATGAACTTTTAATAAAGAGTTATTTTTAGTGATTTTTTGTTCATTTTTTAGACAATTTTTCCTTATATAAAATAGAAATGTGAATTGTAAGAGTTGTTTTCAATTCTACAATGTATTTTTTCAAAAATTTGTAACTAATTATATTTCATAGATAAAAATATCAATAATTCAAAACCTAAACTTTCAAATTAGGAAAATCTATTTATATTTTTTTTCCTTTAATTTAAATTTTAGGACATAAAATAAGGGATTTAAATTTTAATTGCATGTGATTTATTATAGATACACTAAGATAGTGAAGTCCTAGAGATATAGTCTTTATGCAAATCTTAATATGAGATTAAATATCCAAATTTTGTACATATTGGAATTATTATGTATAAATTGTTATGTCAAATTTAGGAGCATTCACATTATACAAATAATTATAGAGTATGTTGAGACTAAAATATAAAGTTTAATTTGGTAAACTCAAAACTTTCTTGTGATTTTATTTTGTAAAATAATCACTCATGACAACAATATGGAATGTGCAACATTTCTATTGCTTTCAATAGAAATATTCAATGCTCTCGAATTATTCTTATTAAAATAAAATAATAATTATTTTACTTTATACCTTAAATTTACATTTTCAATTATGAAAAGTGAACATTAAGATGAAAGCATGAAAGACCCACCAGTTTTTGTATTGTTTTTTATAGTACTCATGATTTTTTTGGGGAGTATTGTATAATTAGAAAAGTTGTTTTAAGAAAACAAAAAAACATGTTCAATGTATATATCTTTAAAAAGAAGGTACCCTAGGAAGAAAAAACGTAAAAAAATCTTTAGGTAGGATTACTAGAAAAGTGCAAAATTTCATGAAAATAAGTATTTTGACATTTTAATTAGTAAAAAATAGGGAAAACAATTTTTTGCTTAAATAAAAATTGTCAATTTAGAAAAAATTTACGATGAAGATATTTCACCAAAAGAATGATCTCAAAACCATTTTGAATGTTCAAAAGTGCACATACAAGGGAAGCTTGTTAAGTATTAACCCCTAAAGGTTTTTGACTATGTTTTCACCAAAACTGCTCCAAAACTGCCATTTCTAATACAAGTGCAATTTTTTTTAAAACACATTTTGGACTCATGTAATTGTAGGATCTTGTAGTAAGGTGGTTTGTAAACATGTGGAAAAAATTTCAAAAATTTCCACCGTGTAGATTGCAAGATATAAGCATTTGAATTGACAAAAATTGTTTTTTTATCCCTGCGAAAATTCAGGCAGCTACACTTCACAAGGTCACATTTGTGTGAAAAAAAAATTCAAAATGGTGGTTACTCTTTGAATTCATACTTCAATGCAAGTTGGCTACATTCTCAAAAAAATTCAAACCATTTGGAATTGAACAACATATAAGAAAAAATAAGTAAGTAGAAAGAAATAAAAAATGAGCCAAAATACTAAATTGTGAACATTTTATTCATGGAATTGAAAATTTTCAATCCCAATGATTAAAATGTTTTAATAAAAAATCTACCCCTTTTGTTTTTATTTTTCTCCAAAAATATGAAAAATTGAATTAAATGAAGAATTTCAAACTTTTTTTGTACTGTAGAGATTCTATAACTGGCCGCAAACTACCCCAAACTCAAAATCTTCATAACTTTTGACTCATTGTTTGGAATGGATTGATTTATATCTTTCCGTGCCTATATAAACCTAAAGAACCAATTTGAAATTTCAATGTTTTTTAAAAGTTTTTTTGCAGAAGTTTTTTCAACTACGCGGGCTACCCGCCAAGTAAAGAAAACAACATATCCTGCCGTAACTTCTTAACCGTGGAGTCAAAAGTTATGAAAATTGTCGGGCCTTAAAGCTACTCCTTGGGCACACATTGTATCAAAATTTCAAAGAAAAAAAATAAAAACTCCATCCGTAGTGAGCTGCCTAAAAAATTTATAATCTCAAAAAACGATGTTCAGGGCTTTAGGGGTTAACACATATGTAGAAGAAAGAAAATAATGATTTTTAAAATTTCCTTTTGTATAAACATGCCTATCTAGTATGGAACTAGACAACAAGAATCTCATCTTTAGATCTTTAATTTTGGATACTCCCCAATACTAAAAAACTCTAAACTGCAAAATGTGACAAATTAGCTAAATTGAAATTTAATTATAAAATGATTTTTGAATTTTTTGAAAATTAATGAATTTGATTATTGTCATATTAGACATCTCCAATCAAAATTTCAAGTTAATCTCTTTATATTTGAAAAGTTTTAGACAATGACAACTCTATCATTGCAAGTGTGACGCAAAATAGTACTAGTCTTTCATGCTTTCACCCATTGATATTAATATTCTTTCCCAAATCATTCTTGGAATCTTGGATGGCCTGCATATCATTTTCAAAACAAATCTTCATGTATAGAAAGAAATTCTTGCAACCAAAATTTTTATTAGCTATTACAAACTTCATCTCCATTGACCATTATCCCAAGATCATTTGATTACTCTATTATGGAAATTTTAATAGTTCAAGTTCTTTCTAAGTTGCAACAAATAATTATATATTTCATTCAAAATGACATTCATGCTATTAGAGGAGTAGCCAAATAGGCATAAGAGCATAGATGCATTATTTATATATAATTTAGAAAAAATTGTCAACATTGTCAACTAAATATTATTTTGTTAAAGTAGTCACACATTGACATTTTATTTCTTCCCTTGTAATCTAAGTATAAAACAACAAACATCTTTGTACATGTTTGCTCTTAAAATTGTATATACAACCTCAATTTTTGCAACTTGGATTTGCGGAATTGTGTATAAATGCAATTTTTTCATTAGTATAGAACCATTGAAATACTAGGAGCTAAAATTTGGCAATTTTTTATCTCAGTGAAAGGGTTTTCTACTTTTCCATTTAAATTAGCAATTGATTCAATATTAGAGATTGGAGTCTATAGACAAGTTATACCTTAAAGACCACCACACAATTTGAAAGTTTAAAATTGAGTTTGATGTATATTCATGGATAGGTCTAAGCCTCAAAGGGTTGACTATGTTAATTGTTGCTTAAACTTAAAATTGGGTTTGCATAGAAGTTCAATACAATATTTCATTCAATTCAAAAATTTACTTTAAATTACCTTGGTATCTATTAGTTTTATTTTCTATTGTGCATATTTAGATACCAAACCCAAAATTATTTCTTCAATATCAAAGATACACTAATAAAAATTTGGATTCCGTCAAAGGCTAAGAAATTACATTGTAATTGTTTAATATAAAATCTAAGTAAATTTATATATAAATTAAATTAATAATTAGATTTTTTTTAAAACACAATGACATGACATCTAAGGTAATTATGTCAGCCATGATTTTTAATTTTCTTTTTTTTTAATTTAAATTTAAATTCTTTTGTAGTATTAGCCGACATTTTTCCAATACAGAAATGGTCTTTTAGGATGTTCAAATTTTCTCTATTTCTTTTATTATATTAATTGATATTTTAGTTATTAATTATCCATGAATATTGTCTAAGTTTTTTGTTGATGAATCTAACCACTTCGCAAGGAAAAACTTGTATTTTAGGTGATAAAAATTAAGAAACATCCAATGAAACAACCAATGATTTTATATCAAGAATAATGTCTTCATAAAATCTTTGACTATGCCAACAATAATAGTAATTGTAGAATTGTTAAAAGACAATTCTAAACATTGTAAACACATTTTTGTATTTTGAATTTTTGGCTTTCAACCCAAATAATAAAATGCCAATACAATAATGTTGTTAATTTGTTATACATGAGTTTGGAAACTTAGGTTGTAAAAGTGCACACTATTAAAATCCTATAGATTGAATTAAATCATTCATATTAAGCCCTAGCAATTGTAATAGCAATTGGATTATAGAAATAACAAATGACAAGAATTGTTGGCTCTAATTTCTATTGCTTTTTGTTGGGGAAAGCATTACCAATTTTGATCTAAATTCTTTTTGCCACTTCAATGAAGTAATAACATCTAATTGAATCCAAATAAATGAAATAATCCTTCATCACCTATTTAAGGGGACAAAAAGTGTCCTCACATAGTCTTGGCAGTTTGATTCAAAGTGTTGTAACTTTTGCATCCAAATTTTGAATTTAGTAAATATTGTTGGAAAAGTTGAAAATACTAGTCTTATTTGTGTGTTAAGGTTTTTAGATCAATCCAAGATGTACAAATGTTTTGGGAGCCAATCAAAGTTCATAGGTTCATTTTGAGTTCAATAAATTGCAATTGATGGTTGCAACTTTGGAGGCTTGTATCTCCTTCATCCGATGTTTTTTTTCAATAAAATTTATTGAGTTATGTTTCTCTAGAAGTTTAGTTTTTTATGGTCAAATTTTCATGGCAATCCAAGTTGTTTTGAATGTTTGGTAGCAATTCAAAGTTCAAAATCTAGACATTTTTGGATTACACTCAACTTTAGCGGCTTCTTTCTTCCTCATACAATGTTTATTTCTAATAATTTTTGTTAGAGAAGTTGTGCATTCTAGTCTAGTTTATGTGAATAAAATTTCATATCAAATCAAAGAATTTATAAGTGACTAAGAAGCATTTTAGTACAAAGAGATGCATTCATAGATGCATTTTTTGCACTCTGTTTTGCTAATTTTTGGAAATTTCAAAGTCATTTTGCAAACAATTCAAAGCATTTGAATGAAAAAAAAATTCACCAATGTGTTTGTATGTTGTTTTTGAATCACTTTATAGTTTACAATTTGTTCATTTGAGTAAGTTTAGGATACAAATTTCACCTTCAAATGTGTTTTTAGGAAAATGTCAGCATCTTTTTCAAGACTAAAACATTACGATCGTACAATCTATGTAGCTAAGTGACTTCAAATTTGATCCACGTCATCTACAACATGCACACTACAAGATTATACAGTTGAGATTCTCATACCTTAGTGACATTTAATTTTATAAGGCTTGAAAAGCAAAGATGCTTTTAGACCCGCTTAGAACTTAGGCAAATAATTGTTCATATTATTTAATTGCCTAATTTTTTGTTGAGTCAAGAAAGTGTTCTTGAATTTTTTATGCATGTTTTGGGTTCTTTATAAATAAGTCAATATATTGTAAATTCTAGAGTGCTTACAATAGTTGTACACAAAACCAACTCTTGATGCTTATAAATAGGGGTGGTATATTCTAGGCAAGAATTTGTAGCAGGGGTTGTTTGAAAGAGGATTTTGTACTGTAGTTTGTGAGAATAGTTTTATATATTATTATTTATATCTCTAAATATATGAATGTGTCAAGGTCATTCAAATTTGGTTGTAGATCTAGATTTTCCATCTTTTGTAAGTAATAAAAAAAAATTTAAATACAAAAAATAATCTATGAATCATTTTATGTCAAAATTTTGGAAAAATCCAAAACGTCAATAAATTGTTGTACTAATAAGCTTTGTGTTAGAATCCAATTCATACAATATTGTGGAAAATGTATCTTCATCTGGAATTCTCTAGGATGATTGCAAGAAACACTTATACCATTTTGTGTCCTCCCTTCTATATTCACCATACTAATTTAGCCCCTAAAGGAATGACTTGTTAAATTTGGCAATTATATAATAATTTTGAGCAAGTAGAATTGATTCATTTGACATTGTAACTAAAGATTTTCATTTTTTGGGTGCAAACTTCAATTGAACTATAGAAGGTCTAAACAAAGGATATTTTTCATATAAATTAAACTAATTTAGAACATTTGGAAAAATATGAGTCAAAATTTTACTACGGCCTAATGTAAGCCCTACAACTATCACTCAAACTTGAAAATCTCTTTATTTTTTGCTTTTACTCAATCTTTTTAGTATTTTTAGTAGAAATGGTCAACATTGAACAAATGCTCACAATGTTTTGGATAGAAGACCCTTCAAATTTAATGTAGGAGTCTTAAAAGTCTAGAGAGTACCTTAAATACTTCCATTTCCATCTTCTTATGTCCAAATTAGGTTTTAGAATAGTCAAAATAGAGTTCGAGTGGTTAATATGAACTTAATACACAAAAATACCTAATTTAGGTTAGAAAGGGTAAAACCTTTGAGTGAAGTGTTAGACATGTAAGTTGTAAGATTTGTAGAGTTAAAGTAAAAATCATCTTCCTAAGTCTTAGAAACTCAATTAGATGACCTTATATAGGGGTTATCATTCCATTTGCCAGAATTGAAAAAAAAACTATTTTATATTCTATACATAAAATCCTACAAACACAAAGAATTTGCAATTGGAGGTTGAAGAGAGGTAACTTTAGATTAAAAACATGTCAAGAGTACTACCAATGAAGTTGGTTTGTAAAGATTTCCTAGTAACTATGGAAATGATCCTATTCTAGAATAATGAATTTGGTAGGTGTTAATTTAATACCTTATTTAGAAAATTCAAGGTACATGTGAAAATTTTCATTTAGCCTTAAGAATGTTTCTAAAAGATATCTAAAAAGTTTTGTAATATTTTGTGAATTACAAAAGATGTCTCTATGGAAAGCCAACCTCTTTTATTAAAATTTAGACATTGGTAGAAATTACTATACTAATGGTAAAATTCCACTAAAAATTTGGATAGCATTTTTGTCATAAATAAGAGCGCTACCAAAATTCAAGGCATTCCAACATTGGCAATGAGTTTTAACAAAATTAAAAAATTCTTGATGAGTGGACAACTAGACAACCATACTAGGAGCATATGATAGTGTCAACATGACACCAACTAAAATTCTTTTCTTACAATCTTGAACCTCCCAAACAACCTTGGATAGTCAAAACTTTTTAAAAGAAGGCAAATTCCAATATTTGGATTTTCTACCTTTTTCACTGGTTTGCAAATCCCTAGCTTTTACTTGCAAAATGGCCTAAAAGTAGGGGGGAAGGATTCAGGTCGCTGCAAGAAACATTGTTCACTTTTCGTAGCATTTTCATGGGTACTGCATTTTTGATGCATAATATTGTGAGTACTACGGATACTATCCACAAATTGCCATTGTACTGTACTTGACACATGTGTGTATTGAAGTCAGCAGTTAATGTGGTCAATGAATGACATTATCTTACATGTAACATTGTTTAAGAAGTTTGACAAGTGGACGAATATGGGGTCAAAGTTAGATGTGGGAGTATTGTGTCCATACAACAGTACTTAGGAGCGAAGGACTTTGATTTTCATCAGAAAATACCGAGATCCAATTTTAATTCATAAAAAATAAAAAAAGACCTTTTAATTTATTTTTAATTATGGCCATTTTTTCAAAGTCCCTTGTGGTCATTTTCATCTAAAAAAATTAGAGCCAAAGTATTTTTAGAATTTGGAAATGCGTGCGCCACTAAGACATATTATGTAGCATATACATCATCCAAAAATAATTGAAAATTAGATTTTAAACCATATTCATAAGTCTACTAAGTGGAAGAATACACCACCAAAATATCAATTCAAAAGCATTCTTTCTAATTACTGCAAATGTAGTGAAACCCTTATTCACCCAATTTGTGACAAGAAGACAAAATTATT
The DNA here is from genome assembly GCA_947034885.2 of Thuidium tamariscinum. NCBI lineage: Eukaryota > Viridiplantae > Streptophyta > Bryopsida > Hypnales > Thuidiaceae > Thuidium > Thuidium tamariscinum. The sequence goes on from OX344751.2 coordinate 17,067,080, forward strand.
CTTAAATACAAAAAGTTTTTTCCAAAATTTGGAAAAAATATAAAACCCTTTAGTATGAAGTTAGCTATCTCCATTAAAAATTTCAAAGTCAAAGCTTTTTAAATTCAAAAGTTATACTACAAGAGAAAAAGGTCACTCCCATTGTGACAACAAATAGGACCGGTGTTTCTTGCAATGACCCATTCCTATGACTAATTTGGGTCTACTAAAGGCAATGGTATGATTTTTTTGGAGATCAAAGCATTTCTCTAAAAGTTATAGTGGTCACAATAGTATGGTAGTTTATCTTAAGTAAATTTTTAGTTTTTTGTAGGTTAGTTTTTTAGGGAAGAGGAGGCCTTAGAAGAGTATAAAAGGCCTCCTCTTCCCCTCACTTTGCACCCCATACTTGTTGGCATTGTTTGGTTTTGGCCATTTTGTCAAAACTATGTGTTCTCAATGGCATTGGAGCCTTTTGCTTCTTCTTGTTTGTGTTTTTTGAAACTCCTTTCAAAAGATGCTAGGGTCCCTTTGGAGAGCCTTGCTTTGCTAACATTTTGGCTTTTCCACACTAACTATTGTGTATTTTTGCATGGTCTTGATACTAATTGTTTGCAAGCTTAGGTGAGGGATTTCACCATGATTGTTAATTGAAGAACCCCCCCCCCCCCCCAAGTTTGTGCTAATTAACTTGTTTGTGTTTTTTTCAAGTGTTTGTTGGTGTCTTGTTTGTTCCATCCATTTTTTTGGAGAGGGATCTCACACCTTGGGTATTGCAAATCCCCCTTTAGAGCCTTGACAATTGGAACACATGGTCCTAGTACATCTGGATTGGTGACTCTAATGAAGACAATGCCAATGTTGTGTGAAAACAATGCGTATTCAGTTGCTTTGATGTTCAAAGCCTTACCATTTTATAATCAATGTTGCAACAACAAAAGTTGTGACATTATTAACCTTATGATGCAAAATCATTAACTATTACAATGCATTTGTATTGCATCTATAGACTTCACATGTCTCATTCATTATGCAAATAGTACTAACTTAAAGACTATATTAGTAACAATTATATACTACATGGTTGCAAGTGCCTTATATATTTCTATACTAATTTCTATAAAATTCAACAATGAAAAGTTTCTTGATTCAAAATTAAATATTGCATTACCCATTCAAAGGATGTTACCTTTGACTTGAAAGGTATTAATTCAAAACCATGGCCAATTGAAAAGTTGTTTGAACGAATGATTTGTATTCATACAAGGGATGTTTCAAAAAATGGTGACTGTCTAAACTATAGAATGGCTCACTATAGAATCTCTCATTATAGAGCACAATACTTACAAACCTATATCTCTAGAAAGTCATTCAATCCACTACCATGACCTGGGGATGCCAAAGGAAGGTCTATGCATTAGATGTTTTTTGAGGGGTCAAGAAGACTGCGAGTTATCACAGCAGGGAACAGGTTCGGCGAGGTTCGGCAAGGCGGTCTGACGTGGCCGAGAGACTGCCACGTCATCGACCAAAAAAAAAAAAAAAAAAAAAAAAATTTTTGTATTTGAAGACTAAAAAATTTTTTTTTTTTTAAAAAAAAAAAAAAAAAAAAAAATTCTGACAGCAGGCCGCTCCCCTCGCTGCGGGGAACAGCTGCGGGGGAACAGCACTGGAACAGTCTTCTGCAGGGGTCAAAAAACATCTAATGATTTTCACATGTTTCATGAATGGGGCACATCTTTTGCATTTTTTCACAAATCAATAGAAACCACAATTTTGATCAATCAAAAAAAAATTCATATACTAAATAAAGAAATTGTATTTTTGGTGAATTTTTGAAGTTATGTCTTCAAAATTCATTTGAAGAGAATCTAAAAATAATTTTATAATTTTGACTGTACGGATAATTTCTACATTTTGTGCAAGCTTGACATTATCTTCTTTGACACTAACTTTAAAAAAGTTACATAACTTACATTTTATAAGTTATAACACATTTGTATTTTGTCCTAACCCCTTGGGCTTTTAGGGGTTAAGGCCCAACAATTTTTGTAACTTTTGACTTTGTGGTTAAAAAGTTATGGCATGATATGTTGTTTTCTTTACTCGGAGGGCAACCTGGGCAGCTGAAAAAACTTCTTTAAAATTTTTTTTTTCCAAAAGTGAAATTTCAAATTGATTCTTTAGGTTTTTATAGACATGGGAAGCTTTGTTTCATCCCATTTGGATTAAGGAGTGAAAAGTTATGAGCAATTTTAGTTTGCGGGTAGGTATGGAATTTTTAACATTTTGTGCTTCACATTATTTTCTTTGATGCTAAATTCAAAAAAGTTATAAAAATTATATTTTATAACATTTTTGTATTTTATCCTAATCCCTTGAACTTTTAGGGATTAAAACTCCTCAAGGCTTGAGCACATGTTGTATGAAGTATTTAAAGAAAAAAAAGCAAAACTCCAATCTGTAGAAAGCTGCCCAAAAATTGCTATGTTGCAAAAAAACATATTTTTTGCACTTTTGGATGCTCCCTAAATCCCATGTTCATTCCAAGAAACGCTTTGTTCGTGATTCCACATTCAATGAGTTCTATTTTACATAATTATGTGGAATGTTCACATAAATGCAAGACAGTACACAAGCCTTTGACGTTTACTTAATAAAAAGTAGAGAACTAATCCAAAAGTTGGTGTAACCTGTAAAATAATTAGCTTTGCTATCAATGTACGTTTAGGAGCTTTGCTAATTGCTATACACAGAAAAACAAATGTTAATCAATTTTTATTTCTTTCCGGAAATGCATACCCAGTTGCCCACACTCCCACAGGCCACAGCAAAGGGCTACACAGTAGAGTACACCAACGCGAGAGCAAGGGACTGCTGGTGTAAATTGTAAAACGCATGACTGACTATTTCCTAAGGTCACGGTCAATTGCAATGATCACGGCTTCCAGAATTCAAATGAAACTTGAGATTCGGTAAATTGACAGTATTCCGCATGCATGCCAAAAAATTTTGAAATGTATCTTTAACTAGGTGAAGGTACGGTTTGGGTTTCATGCCGGCCGGCCTGAACCATATATGCCAATTGCCAAACGAATGGAATTGAAGTTACGAACCCTTGTGCCGGTTTGGTATGATCCACCCCTCAGGACCCTACATTGCGATGATATATGTCAAGGGTACATTTTCTTTTAGAGGAATGTTGCCAAAACTTATTCTAACTTGCTTTGTGACGAATTCAATTGATATTGCATGCCTCACATTATTGTCCAGAGTTAGCATGGCTCACAAATCCTCAGAATGAAAATTTTATTACAGTCCCAGTGCAAACACAATTAACAAGTCAACAACTGAAGGTAATGATTTCAGTTTTCAGAAACACATCAGAAACCAAACTAATCGAACTTCTCCGGCGCCATGTCGCCATCGCAGTAAGTACAACTAACTTCTTCGCACGCACGTTGGAAACGGCAGCTGCAACATTGTCCAAGCGATCCAAACTCCTCGTAATTAATCCGCAGACTGCAGGACATTGCAAGTGATCGAGGCGCGCGCTCGATTGATCATTCGAGGACGTCGATGAAGAACTTCTGGCCAGAAAGGCAATTATTGGAATAGCCGCTGATGAAGTACAGCGTGTGGTATTTGTAGTCACGCAGGGGAAACACGATGCTCGTCGGCAATCCGCCGGGACCAGCGAGCCAGGACTGGATCGGGCTACCCGTGTTGCAAGCGTTGAAGGCGGCGAAATCCACCTGCAGCACGCTGTCTGGCTCGATCCATGTAAACTCTGCACAAAACCACGCACCCACCTCGCTCAGATCACAACCGCACGCCCTAAAAGCTGCAATTCTTCCTTAGCAAGTTAGCCAGGATATTCAGGGTTGATTTGGTGTACATACCGAGAGAATCGGTGGTGAAGAAGGGTTTGGTGCTGGCCACCCAATCCTGATAGAAATTGGGTTGTTGCAAGGGGTTGAGCTGCCATCCCGTAGACCCTCCCACCGCGTACTTCGCGGCCATCGAGCCGTGCACAAGAGCCATCAGCAGCAGCAGGACGACGGCGGAAGCGGCGGCCTTGGATCGTGCCATGATGACCGGATGTGACCTGCGTCACAGAATGAATCAGTCTTCGCAGTCAGTAAAAAATAATTTAAATCCTGTCGCAAAAAGCCTGTAGATTGACGTACCTAGCGGATGTCCGAATATATTAGTGAAAAGCCACAATTCTATTCGGACACTCGGGAAGCAATTTAACTAGGAGCCTGATTTGCATTCTACAGCAACACAAATCAGAACTTGTCTATCAAAGTCAATTGAATAGCCACATACTGATACGTACAAGCCAGGTACTAAGTGAAAGTCTCTCCAACCAAGATCGAATTGAATACAATGCAAAACAGTAAGGAAGAATTCGTTACTCGGTGATTGAGAAATCAACGCGTTACAAAAAGAACGACGAAATGACTGCAGATCGTTCTTTTTACGAGCCAACAAACTCCAGAGTCTACCGATCGCCGGCGCAAGCGACTGACTGATTGAAATGTGACCCTTGCGAGACGAGAAATTGGGAAATGAAAGACCTAGCTAGCTCGAATTGATTCTGTGCTCAGTGCATGCTCGCTTCTGAAGTCAGGGCAAGTCCCTCAGGCCAATCGCAAGAATTGCTTACAACGTGAGAGGATCGATCGAGTGGCGCGCGCTCCAAGCTTCGATCAGCAACGCAACCAGGACTAGGATCGATCACTGATGACAGAAACCTAGCGAGAGCGCTAGCTCGGGGCCAGGCAGAGAGAGAGAAGAAAGATGGAGTAGAGGACTGCGGATGTGTGAATTTATAGCAGGCACTCCAACGGGGTTGCTGACCAGCGGCGAAGCGAGGGTGATGAACTTGAGAGTGATGAACTTGCATCGACGAGTCGATGCGAGCTCCACGAGGACCGGAGTATGCGGCAACCCCGGAATATGCGGCTGCACGGGCCTCCGTTCAGGTTGCGAAGGATCACTCTAAGTTAGATAATCCCGGTCAAGAGGGACGAAAATGATATGATTGGTTTTTCTGATCCTGGGTTGAAGATTTGATGGCTAGCTCGAAGTGACGCCAATTTTGTTAAGTTTGAATCGAACCGGCCTTTCCAAGCCGAGGAAATTCCAGCAGTTAGCGATCGATCGAGGATGGGGTGGAAATTAATCCTCTTTTAGAGCGCTCAGTGGTGGTCCAGGCCGACAAAGTTGTGCTTGAGCAAATACAAATTTCAGATGCATACTTACTACATAAATTTATAATCTTAGTAGACTGCTGTGCCGTTGCCAGAGCTAGTCAAAATAAAAGTAAAAGTTTTTCTTTTCCAGTTTATTCATTCGCTAGAAAATTCAAAATGCAATAACTTTCACACTGAAGAGGTCCCAACACCACAAAACAAACTAAGTCCGTGATCCCTTCCTTCTCCACAGTCCCGGGACGCATACTTTGGGAGATTTCAACATAACAAATAAAACAAAACAAAAAAATAACTTTTATATATCATAAAGGTATATAACAAATTATAGTTTAAAATTTCAAAAATTCAAGATTTTAAGAATTCGCAAAACTTTAAGATTTAAAATCTCAAACAATTGGATGGATGAACAATAGTCACATCATTCATTGATAGAATATTTGAAGCCCAAAGATCCAAGCCCATTTATGGTCAATTTCATTAAAATGGCGATAGTTCATTAAAATGGCATGATATTCCGTTAAAATGGCACATTTTTTTCCTCTACCACTAAGCCTCTATGTCAAAATGGTACACAAAATATGTCAAAACGACACTTGAAATTTGTCAAAGTGGCACATGGAATATGGCAAAATGGCACTGGAATATAGCAAAATGGCATTGGAATTTGGCAAAATGGCACTCGGAATACTGCCATTTTAATGAAATTGACCATATTTTTCTTACATTAGATGAAATTTGAATGCAAGAAGAGACTAGAACAAGATCCTGGATTATGGAAACTTTGAAAACAATACAACAATAGTAGTTTGATGTAGTTGAGACTATGCCTTGTACATCAAACATTAATTTAATTAATTAATAATTTTTTAATTTAAAAAATTATTATTATTATTATTATTTTAATTTGATTTTCAATTTCTTAATAATTTTATAAAAATAAAAGAATAAAAAAATATTTTATTCTTAATTTTGGAAAATTTTGATTAATCATTTTTTTAATTCAAAATTCTAGAATATCAGGTTGTTAGGGTTGGATTGCAATTCCTAGACAACACAAGGAACTACTAGGAGATCAACTTCAAAAGAGTCTCTTGACTCTCTTCTTACACTCAAACTTCATCAAATGGGTTTAAATCTACTAAAATTGCCATTTTTACTTACTAGTTGTAAAATCTTGCTCTAGACTAGTGAGTGAATGTAACTATAGAAAAAATTTAGAAACTTTGACTATATCAATCACCAAAAATATGTGTTTAGAGAATTTTTTTTAAAAATACCCATATAAATTAGATTAGAAGGCTTTGAAACTTCTTAACTACCTTCATCATGAAAAGTGTCCACATATGACATATAGTTTGGCAATCTAATTCAAAATGCTATAATTTTTTCATTCAATGTTTAAATTCAAATATTCAATCACATTTATTGAAAAATTTATACACACTAGTCTAGTTTGTATGGTAAAATTTTTAAATCAATCCAAGATATACTCTCCATCTAAAAGTCATTCAAAGTTCACAACTTCAATTTAAATTGAATACCAAATTGCATTTTGTTGGCTTTGGGGGCTTGTATCTTTTTTGATTAATGTTTGTTTTCAATAAATAAAAACTAATTTTTGGGATATGTTCTCAAAGTCTTATTATTGTTGTCAAATTTTCATGTCAATCCAACTTGTTTTGAGGGTCATTGCAAGAAACGGCGTTCAAAAAGCGTAGCATTTTTCACAGAACTCCTGTTTTTTTGGGGATTACTTTAAAATTAGAAAAATATTTTTTTTAAAAGATAAAAAATAAATTTCATACATATATATATATACTTAAAAATAAGGTACCCTAAGAAGGAAAAGTATAGAAAACTTTTCTAAGTAGGTGAACTAGAAAAGTGCAAAATCTCATGAAAGTAGTTTTGTCATTGTAATTTCACATTTTAATTTATAGAAAATAGAGAAAGGAATTTTTTCTTAAACTAAAAATTTTTCATTTAGGAAGAGTTGATATTGATGACATTTCACCAAAAAAAAAGATCCAAGAACCATCTTCAATGTTCAAAAATTGTGCGCAACAGAAGTATTGTCTGTACTCATGTGGAGGATTTAAAATAATGTATTTTTAGATTTCCTTTGGTAAATATGAGTTTTTTTATCATGAAAGTAGACCATGAAAGTTTCAACTCCAAATATTTAAATTTAGAGGCTCATAACGTAGTGAAAGCCCCTAAACCTCAACTTATAACAAATTAACAAATATAGTTTTTAAATATAAAATGATTTTTTTAATTTCTAAAAAATAGTAGATGTGATAAAAATAAAGTTATAAATCTTCAATAAAAATTTCATGTTCATTTGACTTGTGCTTCAAACGTTATTGTAGACAATGAGAGAGTATGTCCAATTGTGATAGCAAAATAGTACCACCGTTTCTTGCAATGACCCTTGAATGTTTGGAAGCAATTTGAAGTTCAAAATCCACTCATTTTGGATCTTAGTGAACTTTGATAGTTTACTTCTTTATATAATGTTTATTTCTACTAATTTTGTTTGGAGAAGTTGCGAACACTAGGGTTCTAAGAAACACTCAACAATTTTGACTTAAAATGGTATTACAATTAGAAAACTATGATTTTTGGAATAAATTTTTTTTAAATGAAATAAAATATGGATAACTTATAAAACATTAAAAAAAGTATATGTGCAAAAATTCAAGCTTCAAAAAATTATCTCTAAAATTTATACACATTCAAAGAGTGATGAAAAATAAAATGAAAATGGGCACTTTGATGTTTAATTTTTTTTAAATATATATTAAAAAAATTCAATTGAAGACGTTCTTTCTCAATCATTTTCATCTTTAGAAAAAGAATATTGTGTTCATTACACTTGTGCAAAGATATTGCACTTAGACTAGAATTTGAAGGTGAACAATTTATTATTTAAGAAAAATTCTTTTGTAGAATTGTGCAATTTTAGTATTCGTCATTGTATGCCAATATTGAGCTCTAAATAGAACAAATATTTCTTGCAAGGAATTAGAAAATAGAACAAATATTTCTTGCAATCACTTACTAGTCTAGTTTGTATAGCTAAAATCTCATATCAATCTACAAAGTCATAAGTGACTGAGAAGCATTTTAGTAGAGGAGTTTTAGCCACAAATATATTTTTTGGAGCTTTCTTCACTATTTTTTGACATTATTTTCAAAACAATTTTGTAGACATAATGAGTCAATTGAATGACATTTTTTTTCTCCAATGTGTTTTTATGTTGGTTTTGAAGCACTTTTTTAGTTTAAATTTTTTTCATTTGAGTAGGTTTAGAAATCAAGTTTCAGTAGGTTCAAATGTCTTTTCAAGATAATTTTAGCATCTTTTTTTGACACGAAAAGATTATAGTCTTGCAATCTATGTGGCCAAATGACTCCAATTGTGATCCACGTCATCTACAATATGCATACTATAAGAATGTATAGTTGAAATTTTCATACCTTAGTGACATTTAGACTTTTAAGGCTTAAAAAGCAAGGATGCTTTTAGACACTTTTGGGCCTAAGACAATGAAGGATTAATCTAAAAAAAATTACAACACAAATTATAAATTAAATTTTTTATGTTGAAGAATTGAATTCAAAGTTTGGAAAAAAATAATTCAAAATTCTCTCTATAAATTTCATTCTTTACATATTGTTAAGTTGATATTATATGAGATACTAGTCAAAAGGAAAAACTAAAGTGTTGATAGCTCTAAGATGAAATTGAAATTCACTAAACCTAATACTAAAAATGTTGTAAATGACAAATTAAATTTGGCCAAGACTAAATCACATGTAATTTACTTTTTTCATTCTTAAAATTGTTGAAATTGACTTGAAAATTTATTTTCAAATTATTTATCCAAATGAAATATTAAATCAAATCTTTTTACATATACAAAAAATATAATCTTTTAGAAAACTATTTTTCTTAAAAATATTTCAAGTTTTTTTTCAGCTCCTAACTTTACCTAATTTAGGCTAATTTCAGCATAAATTTTATTCTTAAGCATTGATTGAAATAAAAAATATATATTACCAAAAAATTAATTTGTTTTCTTATTTTAAAGAACACTTCAAAAAATCTTGTGAAAAATTGAAATCACAAATACTAGCTTAAGCCTTAAAGGATTACCCCAAAATATTACATTCGAGAAAAAATTAGGCTTCCAAAAGTCTGCTACGTAGACATCCTTAGCTTAAAAATTTTCTTAAAAATATTCTACTATGAGGTTTGAAATTCTACTTTAAATACCATTCCAATGTTTAATTTGAGAATGAGCAATCAAGCAATCATCTTCAATTCATCCCATATACCTTTAAATTTGAAGATTCATGATGAACAAATGATTTTATATGAAAAAAACAAAGCAAAAACTCTTTACTCTTCATTCCATAGTTGCTAGTATACAAGTATAGAAAGTGTGAGCCTATGAGCCTAGAATTCTATACACCTTTAGTATAGGTATATATGTTATAGATACCTCAATGGTTTTAGGGTATCTATATTTTAAACACCTATATTATAGGTGTTTGTGTTATAAATGCCTTCAATGAGTGTAGGATATTTACTTATACTTTGGCTCAAGGCTCATAGGCTCACACTTCCATGCTCACATACTAGGGTCGTAGCCCTTCATTCTTACCAAATGTCAATATTATTTTTGACAATTTGGTTAGAGTGTAAGGTATATCAAATTTCATGGTGCATGAAATTTCAATAATGAATTGGGCCATTAGATGAAATTTGAGGTCTCCAGAGGGCCATTTCAGGTTTGTTCCCAAAACTATTCCCAATACAGTTCTCGAATTTGTTGACTACTATATATTAGGTCAACAATTTAAAAATAAAAATGAATAAAAAGTAAAATAAATAAATATATTCCTAAAATGAAAAAAGACTAAAAAAAATATAATTTAATGATGCGGTAGTGTGGCACAGTCACGACTACATTTGATTCCTGCAATTCTAGGTTCCTGCAACAATTTATATATTTTTGCAACAATTTTTGTATTCCCGCAATTAGGGAACTTCTGAAGGCTTCAAATTTCATTTAGTATTCTAATACTTAAATTTTGAACTACTTTAGGCATTGACAACCATCAAACATTCCAACAAAATCTGTGAAAAAACAAAGAAAAATAATAGATATGCGTGACAAAATGTAGGATTTGGGGTCCTCTAATAGCTTTTTGGTGGTCTTTTTGAGTCTTTTTTTTTTCTTTAATCCTAGGATTTTTGAAGCTAATAATGATGCTTTAATAACGCTAATCTTTTTATTTCAAAATAATGAATGGTGGTATTTTGTAGAAAATTGAAGGACATTTGCATGCTAATGTACACAAATATTTGGAATATGATATACAAATGTGCACCGTAGTTCAAAACTTTGAATATTATTTATTTTGATCTACAAATCTTAAACATGGAATAAACTATAACTTTCTATAGAGTCTATATATACAAAATACAAAGATTCATGAAAAAACACCTTTATTTTTATTTTTACATGGTAGTATGAAATTTCAAAATTTTCAATTCCAAGGCATATATGGCAAATTTTGATAAAATGGCCATATTCACTATGCCATTTTCCAGACTGCACGGTCTAATTTAAAATCTTACATTTAAAATAAGTATTAATAGATTTTCAAACATCTAAAATATTAAATATGTGTAGATTTCCAAAGTCTATGACTTATTAGATTTTAGATCACACGGTCTGAAATATCTTAGACATGTATAGATTTCACACATCTATTACACATATAGATTTCAAAAATCTATAACAGCTTATTTAGATTTTTGACCGCGTAGTCTAAATTGTAAAATTGCCAAATTAATGGCATTTTGCTGATTTACAAAATTTGCCATAGTTACATCAAAGTATTGTGACAAAACACCCTTGGATGCAAAGATTGTGAAGCATTTGTACATATAAAAATAACGCTAATCCTTTTATTTTGAAATCTCTAAGGTTCAAAATAACTTCTCATGATTCTTTATACAACTCAACTTCAACTATCTATTTTTTTCAATTTGTCTTTCACTAGATTAATAAACTTTTGTTATATCTTGTAGATGGATAGATAAAAATAAAAACAATAATCCTAAATTTCTTCAACCTTCAAAGAAAAATTTTCAATGAATTTGTTTTGTCATGGTAAATTCGTTTTTTAGTGATACGCCTCTAATGTTGAAAAGTTTCCAAACGACTTTTCAACTCTAAATGATGACTTCTAAGTCAAAAATTCTATTAATAGCCAAATTTTCAATGATGTCATGTTGTTTAGAGATTTCAAGATTAAAAAATGTAGGAAGCAATTGAGGGTTCATTGGGTTCTTTTGAAGTCAAATGATTAAAATATAGAATACTAGAATTTGAAGCTCTATAACTAATGCCACAAGTATATTGAATTTTTTTCCTTTTCAATATTGAACTGTCCTTTTTTCTTTTCAGTACATGTATTTTTGGTAAATTTTTGCTGAAAATCACCTTAAAGCTCATTATTTATAATCTTATTTCTATGACTATAATTAAAAACTCTCTTAAAACACCCGCTTCACTTGTAGTGATGATGTTCAATTTTTCCCTTGAATTCTTTTTATGCGGATATGGGCAATTTCTAGGTCCTTCCATTTATAGAAAATTTCAAAGTTTCTTTGCATTTAGATTTAGTGATTTAAAAATTTTATAAAGAACATAAGATGTTTGATTGTAGTCTTGTAGATAGATATTACATCTAGCTCCAAACAATGAACTCTTATATTAAGATATTTTTTACCTAGTGGGTAGTTCAAAAGGGAGTTAAATTTTTTTTGAAGTGAGCATTAGTCTTATTGTTTTATATCTAGAGTTCATAACATTTAGTAGCATGCCATGCCTCTACAGTGATGGTGTGGCATATTCCACTCTCAACCAATTAGTTACTTGTACGAACACTACTGGGTGTGGCATATTCCACACCATCACTGTAGAGCCAAGGCAATGCCAGCCTTGCTAGCGAATGTTATGTTTGTGCAAAAAATCTAATTGAATTAGGCATGCAAAATTGACCAATGAATGTTCAATCCTACGACTTTATAACATAATTATATGCAATTATATTTGGTGAGATAAATTATATTGTTTTATTAGATGAAATTTGAGGTCTTTGAAGAGCCATTTTAGATTTGTTTGTGAAATTGTTGGCTATTGTTAGTGTAACAATTTTAAAAATAAAAAAAATAAAAAAATTAGGGTCCTGAAATATGAAAAAAAGACCCCAAAAAAATTATTTGGTATACTTTTGACCATGTCAAATTCCTATGTTTTTGGACTCTTGTGGTAGTTTCTACTTTGCCATACCTTAAGAACTTGCAGTCTTCTAGAGTTCTCACATTTCATCTAATAGTGTTATATTGTGTTATTTGGTTTTTTTTAACATGATCAAATCTAAAAAATCTAAAGTCTTCCAACTATGATTTTAGAACCATTGTAAAGCTTTCTTTAAGAAGGGTGTTGAAACTTTGTTTTTTGTATTTGGCCCTATGGCATGAATGTCATTGAATTTCAAGTTTTTATGAATTAAAAATTGAATTAAGTTAAATTTTATTTTGTGAAAACACAACTTTTGCACATGTCTAAATGTTAGAAGATAAAGTGATTGAAAAAAACACTTGTACTATTTTGCATCACACATTACATATTGATCTATTTTTTGGCCATAACTATTGTGTTTTGGCCTCGATTTTGAGTCCAAATGACTCAAGATTTGTAATTAATTAAGGTATTCATAACTATCATACACTTTTTCTAATTTTTTCATAATTTTCAAAAATAGTTTATAATCCAAAAATAGACCCCAATTGAATGTCACAATTGTCAATTTGGAGGTTTTTAGTAATATTTAGTACCCAAATAACCAAATTTTGTCATGAAATTTTGATGAAATGGTCTTCTAGTAGACTTGTAGTAGTCTTGTACCTCATGGCGAAAGGAATTTCTTTTTTAACTAATTTTGTGTGGTGTGGAAGTCTACAAAGTGAGCTTCTTTTTGCTTGTATCTTGAAACATATAAAATATTATTTTGGTGGTTCTTTTGGTGAATGACCATCTCTATAGAATTGTTATAAATGGCTAGTTTTTTTTTTAATTACTTATTTTTACTACATTAACTAATTTAAACATCAAAGTACCTATTTTCTTGAGGTTTTGCACTTTTCAAGTTTTTCTAGGTAGAGAATTTTCCTGTGCATTTCCTTTGGTGGTTTCCTTTGTCTTAAAGGGGTATACATTAATCATATTTTTTGAATATTTTAATAATTAATATTTTTATTTTTAAGTATTCCCCAAAAAATCATAAAAATGCAATCAAATTGACAAAATGGAAAATTTCGTTAAAATGGCAATATTCCAAATGCCATTTTCACTTTTCAGACCGCATAGTTTGAACTAAAATGGACATCTGGGTGATTGCAAGAAACACCGGTCCTATTTCCTGTCACAATTGGAGTTTCGTTGTTCTTTTCTGCTATAACTTTTGAATAAAAATATTTGAGAATATGAAATAATTATTGGACATCTCTAACTTGATGGTTTTTACATCCCTTATTTTTCAGAAATTAAAAAAAAACATTTTATATTTAAAATTAATTTTTGTTTATTTGTCACAAATTGAGGTTTAGGGTTTTTTACTATGTTAGGAGTACCCAAATTTAATGATCTAAAGTTGAAATTTTCATAGTGCATTTGCATAGTCGGAAAGCATATTCCTACCAAAGGAAATCTAAACATAAATTATTTTATGTCCTCCACATGCGTGCAAATAGCACTCCATTTGCACACAATTTTTGAACACTGACAATGGTGCTAAGATTATTTTTTGGGTGGCATCTCATTACCATCAACTCTTCCCAAATGGACAATTTTTAGATTTGAAAAAAAGAGATTTTCCTATTTTTTACAAATTAAAATGTAAATATACCCATTTTCATGAGATTTTCCACTTTTCTAGTTCTCCTCCTTAGAGAATTTTCCTAAGCTTTTCCTCCATAAGGTACCTTCTTTTTTAAGGTGTATACATTGTACATATTTTTCATATTTCAAAAAAATTGTTTTTCTAATTAAATAGTACTCCTAAAGAAAAAGGGGGTGTACTACAAAACGCTACGAAAAATGGACAATGTTTCTTGCAATGACCCATCTAGGATAGGTATAGATTTTCAAAATCTATGCCTGTCTTAAATTTCAAATTGCACGGTTTGAAACATCTTGTATAGGTATAGATTTCAGACATCTATAATTTATATAGAATCTTTCAAAAATCTATGATAGTTTTACATTTCAAACCACACGGTTTGAAATGTCGAAAGTGTCAAACTAATGGAATACCACCGTTTTAGCGAAATTCGCCATACAACTATTTCTTGTAATCACCTGACAAAACTCTTGCACTCTTTGTTCATAAAACTTTTTATTTGAATAAGAATGTATCCCCTCACACTGCAACACTGCCCTTGCACTCTTTCATGCATAAAAGATTTAAAATTCGAAAAATTTACAATTGAAGATTGCGGCTCAATAATACAAGTTGGGAGATCTATGTAGAAGCATGAATGTCGTCTTGACACTACTAGTACACTGTTTGAAATGTTCAACAGTGAACACAGTTCTAGAAACTCGTCCTAGTGACGTTTCTCAGTTACAGTAAAGAGAGTTCATTTTCTTTTAGGGCCCATGGGCATTCCAAGAATAATATGTAATGTTATAAGGGGCTATTCATTTATAAGTGACTCTACTGTTGAATGATGTGTACTCAGACTACTCGTGAGCAGCAAATGAATCTCAAAACTGTCTAAAATTAGTTGAGTTTGTACCCAAGAAAATCCTTGCACCACTAGTACATTGTAAAAACAGGCCTTCCAAGGAGATGTTTTAGCCAAAATTCCAACAAACTATGCAATTTGCTAGCCAATTTGTAACTTCCTCCACATTGGAATTAACATTTATTCATTTGGTTTTGTGCTATAATACTCTCAATAATCCTTAGCAACTTACAAAATCCTTTCTTTTTTAATTTTTTTGGATGCTATTTACTCTAACCAAAATTGATGCATGTTTATCATCAAGGTAGCATATTAATTGCACCAAATTCCATGAACTAGTTGTGGGACCACTGATTGTGAGCAGACAGCCACATTTCAACTTAGTTTGTTAGAGTTTAGGGTTTAACGGATATTTTGTTGCAATGGCTGTATGCCACAAATTTGACATTTTCAGGTTCAGACCATGCAGTTTAAAATGTATACTGATCACAGATTTCAAGACCCTGAGGTCTGAAATCTACACCTATCCTAGAAAATGAGTGAAAAAATGACGTATAAATACAGCCATTTTAACGGTATGCCACAAACTTCGCATTTTCAGGTTTAGACCGTGCGGTCTAAAATGTATACCTCTCCTAGATTTCAAGACTTTCAAGTCTGAAATCTACATCTATCCTAGAAAATGAATGAAAAAATGGTGTAAGAATATCTCCATTTTAAGGAATTACCTGTTTTATGTACAACACAAAGGTCTAATAATTAGGACTGGTATGGATTTGTATTTCAGAACAGTTGGTTGTGAAAAGTGACAAAGTTAGGAACAGGATACCGCCAATTTAACGAATCATATAGACGCTTCTTGGTTTGAGAATTACGTACCAGCCTGATTGTGATGAATATATATAAGATTCAGATGGCACCTATTGAATGTTTCGTCAAGAGAATCATCTTGTCAGTGAAGTAAACAAATGATTGAATCAGCGAAGCAAAATCGACCTTTAACATAATTATTAAGTCTGTAGACAGAGCTAACACGTTAGACTGTAGTTCACTTTCCAGACCCCAAATGCCCGATGGGCATGATACAAAGATAGATGTGCACTAAAATATACGTGAATCATCCCCATTCGAATATGAAACGCCGATTCCAACAATCCAACCACGATCACTGATAATCTCAAACACACTGACATACATTTTTCACTTCCATCAGAAAAGGAAATCTTGCACATGTGGTGATCAATGCAAATCCAGACCTCCAAAATTTATTACAACCAAGAAAGAGTCTTCAAATGCAAGACTCAGTCTGCACTGTTGCCACAGGTATACCATAAACGGGCATAGTTGAATCGAAACAACTAGCAAGCGAGGGCAAACGCGCGCTCATCAAGCCACTACCACTCCGCTGACTCCGCCATCGTCTTCCACGATTCAAGAGATGCAGGCACGCACACACATACGTACTCAAGCACCTGGGTAAACGTCGATGAAGAACTTCTGGCCACTCCCGCAATGGTTGCTGGCGCCGCTGATGAAGAACAGACGTTGATTCTTGCGATCCATCAGTGGAAACACCAGGTTCAATTCGTTCATCCAGAAAGCGATCGGATGCTGGATATTGCACGTGTTGAAATCCGTCTCGGTCACCAGCATCACGCTGTCACCTTGGCTCCAGTGAAATACTGCACAAATTATATATGGAAATTATTCATACATATATAGCCGCACCGTCGATAAGCCCTCAGTTACTGTCGTCGCAGAGAACGAAAGATGCATGTGTTCAAAGAATATCGGTAAGGTGAATGATAGAGTATTAACTTAAGTAAAGTGAAATAATATGAGAATATGCGTAGTGAAGAAGTCTGCAGCAAAATTAGTGGTTCTAATTAGGATTAATTTGGTGTACCGAGAGAGTCGGAGGTGCGGAAGGGGATGATGCCAGCCGCCCAGTCCTGATAGAAATTGGGGTCGTTGTAGCGGTTCAGCTGCCATCCGAGAGGCCCTCCCACCACGTAGTTCGCGGCCATCGAGCCCTGCAGAAGAGCCATCATCACCACGAGGACGACGACGGCCGAAGCCCCGGATCTTGCCATGGTACGTACGCAAATTAGTCGGATGTGACCTGCGTCACAAGAAGAAGATGAATCACTCACTCCAGTAAGTAAAAACTCCTGCCGCATATAGCTTACAGTAGACATACCGAGCGAATACCCGAATGGAACATCACACGTGTACTCGGGAAGCAAGTTAACTAGGAGCCTGGTTTTCATGCTACAACAACACAGATCAGAACTTGTCTAACACATTCGATTGAATACAACCAAGCTAGCTACTAAGTGAGAGTCTCTCTAGCCAAGAATACAATGCAAAACACTCAAGAAGAAGTCGTTACTCAGTGACTGAATTTAACGTGTTACAAAAAGAATGACGGAGTGAATCGATCTTTTTCCGAGTAAACAAATTGCAGAGTCTAAGACGCGCGCTACTGACTGAAATGTGACCCTCACCAGAAATTGGGAAACAGAAGACCTTGCTAGCGCGCTACAGGCTAGAATTCTGTGCTCCGTGCTTGCTTCTGAAGGCAGAGTGAGGGCCCTCACGCCATTTGCAAGGATGCTTACAACGTAAGAAGATCGAATGGTGCTCCAAGCTTAGATCATCAACTAGGATCACTGATGATAGAAATGTAAAGCGCTAGCTCGGAGCCAGGCGGAGAGGGAGAAGAAAGATGGAGATGAGGACTCCGGATGTGTGAATTTATAGCAGGCACTCCAGTGGGGTTGCTTGACCAGCGAAGAAGCGCTTGACTGGCCGTGAGAGTGATGCAGCTAGTGGCGACTGACGTGAACATTAATTGTCGAATCGATGCGATCGAGCTCCACGAGGATCGGAATATTCGGCTGGATCGACCTCCGTTCAATGTGCGAAGGATCGCTCGAGTTAATCCCGGCCACGACGGACAACAATGACGTCCGTCAGCTTCGCTGATTCAGTTTAAAGATTTGATGACTCAGAGTCTCGAGCGTCACTTTCGTTGAATGCGCGCGGGCCTGGTGAATCGAATCGGCCTTTCCAAGCAAAGGAAATTCCAGTAATTAGCGATCAAGGATGGGATGGGGTGGAAATTAATCCTAGCGCTCTTTGTGGTGGACCAGGACAATTTGTGCTTGAGCAAATACAGTTTCAAGTGCATACAAAATTATTCTTCAATTTGTATATAACAAATAACGAATATTTCGCTAAAATGGCGGTATGTCACAAACTTGGCATTTTCAGGTTTATCTGTGCTGTCTAAAATGTATACAGTTCTTAGATTTCAAGACGCTGAAATCTGAAATCTATATCTATCCTAGAAAATGAATGGAAAAATGGTGCAAGAATGTAGCCATTTTAACAAAAGTATCTGTTTTTGTGGGGAGTAGCTAACTGTTCGTAGGACTACATATATTTGATGAAAATTGTTGCTGACATGCAGTATCGGTATTATATGTTTTGACTCGGTATGTTGAAGGACTGGTCTATGAAGCATATTCATAGTGGTAGTACGTGGCGAACTTGCACTGACTTTCGAAGCACATAAAAAAATTCAGACGATTTAACATCAGGTTGAGTGGCTCCCTAACAACTAGTCTTAACAAAAGACTAGTTGTTGAAGATGGATTAACATGAAGCCATTATTGATGCAACTTTCCGGAATTACAAAACTCATGTGTGGTCTGAGTATAGCCAAAGAATTCATGGTCTCGATCTGTGCGGTCAGTTGGTACCAATCTCTTGTTGAGACATGTTGAAAAAAAGACAAATAAACATAAATCTATACATACACCTAGCCCTATGGTCTATGTACAGAACATGAGAACATCCATGACATGATTTCTTGCCATCTTGCCATCTTAACAATCGATACCTGTGCTAATTAATATCACAGGCCGGAGTTCAGTTAACACGGGTTAGTTAATTAGTTTAGGCTAATGCACACTTGATCTCTCTTTGCAATTCAAAGCTCTACGATTGAGTCCATCATAGCATGATTGCGTACGTTGTACACTACGAATTGGATCCCATCCCTGACTCTGGCAGCTACGTGACACTGTGACAGGGAGGCCCGCAGGTGCTGGTCGATGACAGGAGTGTAAGAATTGAAATTACGTAACTTCAATTCGACAAGGCCTTATATTCTGTCAGCATGATATGGACGTCGACAGTGCAGGTGCCCAAAACTAATTTTTACACCCCTGCCCTGCTCGTTCATTTCTCGATCGATCTCTTGTGTGTAAAAGCCTCTTTCCTTCCTCTATCTTTCATGAGCTTCATCTTCCATCCAGCTCCACACTAGAGCCTGTACTGCACTCATACTGCTAGCATTTCTCTCATGGATCCATGAGGGCGAGCGCTGTGCAAAAGACGGAGATGACGGCGAGGTTCGCATTGTGGTCGACATCTTCAACGAGACGCCACCGAATTACAACAACAGTGCCTATCGCAGTGATGTGGCTGGAGATTGAGTAGATCAATGCTGGGAAGCAGGAAGAGGACAGTCCGATCCACACGCCTGTTGTCAATGAGCCGGTGCAGCAGGCTCCAGTCAAGGATTAGACGGGGTAGTGCTCTATATGGCTTTGGATAATAATAATCTTCCACTTATGTGCACTATCTTTATATACTAATCTTCCTCTTCGTGGGTATGGCACCGTACAATTAATTTTTTTCAGTATAATTTGAGATCAGTGTTTTAAGTTTCTACTTTCGGTCTGTTGTTGAATGTCGTCGTCTTAGTCCGGGAGTTACTGTTAGTCAGAAGTAGCTTGACGATCATTTTTGTTCATAATTATGCTGCTGTTGAATATTGTCAGAATTTGGTTTGGAGTTCCTGGCGTATGGAATTAGGCAGCTTAACTTGTGGATTATTGATTTTTCTTCCTTAAAGTTTGAGTTTCGTTGCTTGATCGAGCGACTAATTAAGTAATGTAGACTCGCACCTCCTCTATGAGTCGAGCTAGTTGTGAACTAATTATGAATTACTAACTGAGGCATGTCCTATTGCATTCCGTTTCTAAAAATATATCACTTAAGGCTGGTTTGGATGTGGAACAGGATTTTAGTTAAGTTCTTGTATTACATGCAGTCATGCACTGACGCCAGGATACATAAGAGGATCTACTTTGTTGTAGTAGCCATATAATTATGTGATGTGTGCCACTTAGTAGCCTTAATTTGTGGGTGCTCTGTTCTGTAATGTCTAGGAGTCAGCATATTCACTTGGCGAGTGAGAGACATGGCTTCCACTCTTCTTATAATTGTGTCGTAATCACTTTCGTTGGTTGCAGTAATTTTTCACTTGTGTAAACTTGCAGGGTAGTGTATGTTAACTGTTAAGCTGATAATTGAAGTGATAGTTCTAGAAATTGTTCTGTAGCGTGCTAGATGTAAATCGAATACTCCAAAGCAAAACTGCTAGCTGTGGGAGCATGCGTTATGTTTAAGCCATATCTTGAGTGGAAAAAGAAAAGCTCTACAATGTACTCAGAGAGTACATTTTGTGTTCTGATGACCCTCTTGTGGATATGGCAACAAGTGCTCTAGCTTGAGAATGATCAGTTTCCAACAACTTCCCGATGTAGAATTTTCGTCGATCTCCGTCTGGATGTGCCAGTAGGTGAAATTAGCTTGCCGACAAGCTGATTCGATCTCCCATGACCGCCCAAACTGAGTTCGACGAGCTAATCCGATCTTTCATATGGTGCAAGACGACACTAGGTAGTAAATTTTGTACTTTAATATTGTCGGATATTTCTTTAAAATGGCGATATACCACAAACTTGGCATTTTGAGGTTTAGACAGTGCGGTCTAAAATGTACACCTATCCAAGATTTCAAGACCCTGAGGTCTGAAATCTATACTAGTCCTAGAAAATAAAGGGAAAAATGGCGTATGAATACCGCCATTTTAACGAAATATCTGTTAAATGAATTCGTTAAGATGGTGATATTCCATAACTGTGGCACAAATCATGCCGAGCGGCTTGAAACCAAAATTGACGTTACTTGCATATGTATCGAAAAAACATGCCTGCAAGCTAATGTATTATTTTGACCAAATGGCGCATGAAAGACCGCTAATTTTACAGTGTTGGACGTTCTCAATCTGAATGAACGCAAAAGCTAGTGTGACGCACAATGAAAACTAAAGGTACCGGAACGATATTATTGCCTGTTCAACGTCTGTATGACTCAGTAGTCACTATACTACTTAGATAAAAACTTCTACTTTAATTTGGACTGTGGCAATAACACAGGGCACACTAGAAAAATTATAAATTAGTATGCACATGAAATTGTGTTTGCTCAAGCACAACTTTGTCCTGGACCACCACTGAGCGCGCCAAGGTCTAATTTCCACCCCATCTTTTGATCGCTAATATATTACTGGAATTTCCTTCGCTTGGAAAGGCCGGTTCGATTCAACGAAATTGGCGTTACTTCGAGCTAGCCATCAAATCTTTAACCCAGGATCAGCGAAACCAATCATGTCATTGTCCGCGTCCCTCTTAGCCGGGATTATCTAACTTAGAGTGATCCTTCGAGAACTGAACGGAGGCCCGTGCAGCCCGCATATTCCGGGGCAGCCGCATACTCCGGTCCTCGTGGAGCTCGCATCGACTCGTCGATGCAAGTTCATCACTCTCACGGGCCAGTCAAGCCCGGACTCGCTTCCCCGTTGGAGTGCCTGCTATAAATTCACACATCCGCAGTCTCTACTCCATCTTTCTTCTCTCTGCCTGGCCCCGAGCTAGCGCTCTCTCTAGGTTTCTGTCATCAGTGATCGATCCTAGTCCTGGTTGCGTTGCTGATTGAAGCTTGGAGCGCGCGCTCCACTCGATCGATCCTCTCACGTTGTAAGTAATTCTTGCGATTGGCCTGAGGGACTCGCCCTGACTTCAGAAGCGAGCACGCAGTGAGCGCAGAATTAATTCGAGCTGGCTAGGTCTCTCATTTCCCAATTTCTCGTCTCGCAAGGGTCACATTTCAGTCAGTCAGTCGCTTGCGCCGGCGATCGGTAGACTCTGGAGTTTGTTTGCTCGCAAAAAGAACGATCTGCAGTCATTTCGTGGTTCTTTGTGTAACGCGTTGATTTCTCAATCACCGAGTAACAAATTCTTCCTTCCTGTTTTGCATTGTATTCAACTCGATCTTGGATGGAGAGACTTTCACTTAGTACCTGGCTTGTACGTATCAGTATGTGGCTATTCAATTGACTTTGATAGACAAGTTCTGACTTGTGTTGCTGTAGCATGCAAATAAGGCTCCTAGATAAATTGCCTCCCGAGTGTCCGAATAGAATTGTGGCTTTTCACTAATTCGAACATCCGCTAGGTACGACAGGCTTTTTGCGAAAGGATTTAAATTATTTTTCACTGCCTGCGAAGACTGATTCATTCTGTGACGCAGGTCACATCCGGTCATCATGGCACGATCCAAGGCCGCCGCTTCCGCCGTCGTCCTGATGGTGGTGATGGCTCTTGTGCACGGCTCGATGGCCGCGAAGTACGCGGTGGGAGGGTCTACGGGATGGCAGCTCAACCCCTTGCAACAACCCAATTTCTATCAGGATTGGGTCGCCAGCACCAAACCCTTCTACACCACCGACTCTCTCGGTATGTACACCAAATCAACCCTCATGAAAACCACAGACTATCCTGCTAACTTGCTAAGTAAGAATTCCAGCTTTTAGGGCGTGCGATTGTAATCTGAGCGAGGTGCCTGGGTGCGTGGTTTTGTGCAGAGTTTACATGGATCGAGCCAGACAGCGTGCTGCAGGTGGATTTCGCCGCCTTCAACGCTTGCAACACGGGTAGCCCGATCCAGTCCTGGCTTGCTGGTCCCGGCGGATTGCCGACGAGCATCGTGTTTCCCCTGCGTGACTACAAATACCACACGCTGTACTTCATCAGCGGCTATTCCAATAATTGCCTTTCTGGCCAGAAGTTCTTCATCGACGTCCTCGAATGATCAATCGAGCGCGCGCCTCGATCTCTTGCAATGTCCTGCAGTCTGTGGATTACGAGGAGTTTGGATCGCTTGGACAATGTTGCAGCTGCCGTTTCCATCGTGCGTGCGAAGTAGTTAGGTGTACTTACTGCATGTGATGGCGACATGGCGCCGGAGTAGTTCGATTAGTTTGGTTTCTGATGTGTTTGTGAAAACTGAAATCACTACCTTCAGTTGTTGACTTGTTAATTGTGTATGCACTCGGGCAGTAATAAAATTTTCAATCTGAGGATTTGTGAGCCATGCTCACTCTGGCCAACAATGTGAGGCATGCAATTTCAATTGAATTCGTCGCAAAGCAAGTTAGAATAAGTTTTGGCAACTGAAGATTCCTCTAGAAGAAAATGTACCCTTGACATATATCATCGCGAGGTAGGTTCCTGAGGGGTGGATCATACCAAACCGGCACAAGGGTTCGTAACTTAAATTCCATTCCTTTCTCATGGTTCAGGCGGCCCGGTTGGAAACCAAAATCGTACCTTCACTTAGTCAAAGATATAATTCACAAATTTTTGGTGTACAACTGTACATGCGGAATTTTGTCAATTTACCGAATCTCAAGTTCCATTTGAATTCTGGAAGCCGTGATTTCAATTGACTGTGACCTTAAGGAAACAGTCACCGAGGAACTCTCCTGTTCGTCTGATCATGCCTTTTACAATTTATACCAGCAATCCCTTGCTCTCGTGACTCGTGTTGGTGTACTCTCCTGGCCCTTTGCTGTGGGAGTATGAGCATGCATTTCCGAAAAGAAATTTTTAAACTGATTAACATTTGTTTTTCTGTGGGGTGAATGCAAGAAAGACTTGTACTATTGGTTGCGTTTGGCTGATTTTTTCGGGAGCACTTTAAAATTAGAAAAATAATTTTTTTTAAATTTAAAAAATATGACTAATATAAAGACCTTTAAGATGAAGAAAACCACTGAAAGAAATTTGTTAAAAAAATCTCTAAGTAGGAGAACTTGAAAAGTGCCAAACCTCAAAAAAATACATACTTTGATGTTTTAATTAGTAAAATATAGAAAAATAAAATTTAAAATAAAATATAAATTGTCCATTTGCAAAAACTTTATAGAGATGGTTATTAATCAAAAAAATCACCAAAATCACTTTTTAAATGTTTCCAAAAAAATGTAAAAGGAGGCTCACTTTGTGGACTTGTACACCATGTAAAAATAACTTTTTTTTAAATCCCTGCGGGTGAAAGCTACAAATCTACTAGAAGACCATCTCATCCAAATTTGAGCTCAAAATCATTAAAAAAAAGGTACTCAATAGGGTCATTGCAAGAAACACCTGTCCTATTTCATATCACAATTTGAACCACTTTTTTGTTGTCTACAATAACTTTTGGAGATTAAGTCCAATGAAAATGAAATTTTTATTGAACATACCTAACTTGAAGTTTATTAGATCCCTTATTTTTCAGAAATTAAAATAAATCATTTTATATTTAAAAAATATTTTCGTTGAGCGTCACAAAATTACGTTTATGGTTATCATTACGTTCGCAGTGTCTAAATTTAATGATTTGATGACGAAACTTTCATGGTCTATTTGCATATGTGTAAAACCTACAAATTCCAAAAAAAAATTTAAAAATATGTTTTTTTATGTCCTCCACATGAGTATAAATTTTTTTTTTTGGCATGCAATTTTTGAACAATGGTAATGGTTCTAAGATCAAACTTTTGGTCAAATCTCATCAAAATCAACTTTCCTCAAATGGCCAATTTTTTGTTTTTCTTAAAATTGATTTTCCTATTTTTTACAAATTAAAATGTCAAAGTACTAATTTTCATGAGATTTTGCACTTTTCTGGATTTCCTACTTAGAGATTTTTCCTATACTTTTCCTTTCTAGGGTATATTCTTCTGAAAGGTTTATACATGAATCATATTTTTCACTTTTTTTAAAACTTGTTTTTCTAATTTTAAAGTACTCCCGGAAAAAAAAGACTACGTTGCAAAACGCTACGCTTTTTGGTAGGTGTTTCTTGCAACGACCCAATAGTACTAAAAACCTCCAAAATGGCATTTGTGACATTCAGTCACTAGTACTATTTAAATAGTAAATCATTTTTGAAAATTATTAAAAAATTATGTAAAGTGTATGATAATCATCAGTACCTTCCCTAGAAATTTCGAGTCATTTGAAGTAAAAATGCAAAAGTTATAGCCAAAAAGCAGATCAGCACATGCCGTGTGACACAAAATAGTACAGGTGTTTCTTTCATTCACCCTGTGTAAAGTTCCTAAACGTACATAGCAAAGCTAGTTTGTTTGTAGGTTACACCAGTTTTTAGATTATTTAGTTCTCTCCTTTTTATTAAGTAAAAGTCAAAGGCTTGTGTCCTGTCTTCAGTGTCTTGCAATCTTGCATTTGCATGTGTGAACTGTGAACATTCCACATATGTAAAATGGAACTCATTGAATGTGGAATCACTAACAAAGCGTCGGTTTCTTTGAACGAGCATGGGATTTACGGAGCACCCAGAAATGCAAAAACTATGTTTTTTTTGCAACATAGCAATTTTTGGGCAGCTTACTACAAATTGGAGTTTTTCTTTTTTTCTTTAAATATTTCACACAACATGTATTTGAGCCTTGAGGAAGAGTTTTAAGGCCCAACAATTTCAAGCACTTAAAGGTCATATTTGTTATATTAAGACTTTTTGCCTTTTTTGAGACAATATGCTAGTTATTGAAAAATTAATTTTAAAAAATACTACCCGCAAACTAAAAAATCTCATAACTTTTTACTCATTAATCCAAATGGAATGATTCAAAGTTTCCCATGCCTGTATAAACCTAAAGAATCAAGTTGAAATTTCACTTTTAAGAAAAAAGTTTTTTTGAAGAAGTTTTTTCAGTTGCCCGGGCTGCCCGCCGAGTAAAGAAAACAACATATCCTACCGTATCTTTTTGACCGTGATGTCAAAAGTTATGAAACTTGTTGGGCCTTAAAGCTATTCCTTGGGCACACATTGTATCAAAATTTCAAAGAAAAAGAATAAAAACTCCATCTGTAGTGAGTTGCCCAAAAAATTTATAATCTCAAAAAACTTTGTTCAGGGCTTTAGGGGTTAAAGAAGAATTTCAAACTTCAAAATCACGGGGGGACACTTCCCGCGTTTAGCAAATCACATGCAGTGGAATATAGGATGGATTTAATTCATTTTGGATAATATTTATAAGTACTTATAAAAGAATTACATATAAAATAGGGAACATGAAAAATGGCAAGTTCATTATAAGTAATGTAGGTAGCCAAAAAATATGGTCCATTAATTTTTAGGTACATATAATTTAGGAGCAAAAGAATTAGATCCAAGAAATTGCATTTAGTAAGGTTTGTTTATACTACATCAAAATTATAGTATAATACTACGTCAAACTTATAGTATAGTAGGGTTGTTGCAAGAAACACTTACCGATTTTGTCTCAAAACAGCTCAAAATCAGTGAGTCTTGTGAGTCCTGTGACCCTTTGAAATAAAAAAATTTTAAATTGAAAAAAATATAGATAATTTGAAGAGCAATGAGAATATTATGTCTCTTGAAATTCAGACCTAAGAAAATTTTTCTCTAAATGTTATAGACAATGGAAAATACAATGAAAATAGCTCTTTTTTCACTAATTTGGTAAAAATAGTAAAAAATTCAAAAAATGAAAATGAAAAATCTATTTTTTCTCCAAGTAAAGGTCTTTCTTTTCCAACAAATTTCATCTTTGGAAAAAATAAATTCTATTCTCTACACCTGTGCAAAGTCAACCACTTTGACGACATGTAGAGGTTGAACAGTATAGTATTTTCAAAAAATCTCTTCGTGGTCTTGTACAACTTTAGGTGAGGTCCTTGCATGCCAATTTTCATCTCAAAATTTGCATTTTTGGGTCAAAAATAGGACTAAAACCCCCCAAAAATGGCCAAAGTAGACACCCAATCGGGGGCAGTTTTAAAATAGTAAAATAATTTTGAAAAAATTGAAAAAATGACACAAAATGTAAAACTTTTGTAGGCACCTTCATTTCAATTTTCAAGTCAAATGAACAAAAGATGCAAAAGTTATGAGCAAAAAACTACCTCCCAAAGGTCAAGGGGACAAAAAAAAGGACAAGTGTTTCTTGCAATCACCCAGTATCATATGTTGAGGGCAGATTTGTCACATTCTAGACAAAATCTTTTTTTTTTCCTTAAATTTCCCTTTCAATCACCCCATTTAGAATTTTCAAGATTTGGTTTATTGTGATTCATTCGGGAATATTTTGTTAATTGTAGCTATGGCCCTCTTGCTTTACCACATTGCAAATTGAAGATGATAGAAGCTTTACAAAATGTTGTTTTACAAGGCTAAAAGAAGACAAGCTTTCCAGAATTTTGCTCTACTCAAGCTTAATCAAGGCTTTGCTATTTGGTCAATTTGAGTAATGAAGGCCATACTACTAGTTCTTAAGCTAAAATCAAGGCTTTACAATCAAGTCTTAAGGCTTTACAACATAATATATGGAGTATTATTTTATATGATTTTTTTATTTTTTGAAACACGTGCATAATATAATATTTTATTTTTTCATCAAATTTTTTTTGAAGATTTCGAATTATTTTCTTTAATCTTTTCTACACTATCAAACTTATCACATCAAGATTTCTAAAAATTTCATTATGAGCCATGTTTATTTAATTTTGAATTCATTTTTGACGAATCTAACTCGAGCATAGGGTACTCATATCTTAGAGTTACAAGATAAAACTCCAAATCAATGGAATGATGAAGGTGTGATTTCATAGACTTAGAGTTTTAAAGTAGCTATTGGGTGGCAAATAGTAGGTTGAATGTTTCTTTTCAAATGTGTAAGTGTGTATCAAAAATGCAGCAAGGTGTTGCTATTATAGTTTTTTCATTTGCTAGCAGGCATTTCTTCTTGTCTGCATTTTGACATTGAGGCACATTTTCAATATTTTGCACATTTAGTACTTTCATTGACTTCAGCTTTGTGTTTTTTAATACATTCTTCATATGGCTTCTAATTGTTGAGTATGGCTTTCAATTCTAATGTTTTGTGTTTGATTTTTGCATGCTAATTGGTGTTTAGAAATTTAATCTTTTTTTCTATGAATTTTTTCCTTGTCACTCTTACTTTCTCATTAGTCTTTTATTTAGTTTTTTTATTTACAAAAAATATAGGCTAAAAAAAATTGCATTGATCTACATATTATAAGTAATGATATAGATGAAATTTTTTTGCATTAGGTAATGAAAGGGGCCCTTTTAATGTTGCCTAGGAGGTAAATAGGCCCCCAAAAAATACCCCTCCGCCGCACGTGGGTCCCCCAAATGTAGTGAGAGTATCCCGCCGTGCTTAAAATAAAGACTATTTTTATATAGGATGTTTGAGGATGTCAAAAAAATGTCTCTTTCAATGTTTCTTTGAAATTTGTCTATAACTTTTCATCAAATTCTCATATTGTCAAATGCATTTTGGAGAATATAATTTAGCTAGATTGTATCCTTAAGTTTGAGGATTCATGACAAATAAATGATTTCATTTAAGAAAAATCCTCATTACCCTTCATTCTTACCAAATGTCAATGAGGTAAATCTTTTACATTACCATAAAAAAATAAGTTCTTGATAGTAGCTATGATAATTGGACTATTTTCTTCATTTCTTTGTGGACAATTTGGTTAGAGTGCAAGGTACATTATATTTTAAAGAGCATTAACTTCAATAATGATTTGGACCTCCAATACTTAGATTTTGAGCCACTTTAGACACTAACAACCATCTAACATTCCAACAAAATTAGAGCAAAAATAGTGAAAAAATAATAGAAAAGCAAGATAAAATGTTGGGAGATTTTGTATATATTTCTTTTGGTAATTCATTTGAATGTAAAATTTAGAGAACATATTACCAACATAGAGATGACTTCACAAAAAAAAATTCATGGTAAGAAACCAATTTTTTAGCCCTTGGGAGGGTGTCAAAGTTGGCAATTGTGAAAATTTTCTCAAAACTACACTTGTTGGGAGATTTCAAATATCTTCTTAAAAAAACTTCTTTTTACCTTGAAATATTTTTTACATATTAAAAACATAGAAATTGTTTCATGACAAAAATTTCATGGAAAAAGAAAAAAAACTCAATCCTTACAAAGGTGTCAAAGTTGAAAGTAGTGAAATGTTTCTAACCACTACCCATGTAGGTAGATCTTGAATAACTTTTTTTTGGTGAATGTTTTGGCCTTGAAATTTGGCGTACATATAATTAACTTGAAGATGATTTTGTAGTAAAAATTTTGTGGTAAAATACAAATTTTTGAGCTCTCAAGAGGCTTTCAAAGTTGGCAGTACTGAAATTTTTTTCACTGCGAATTCAAAAACGACATTTTGATCGGTACCCCACTGTACATCAATATTTTTTTCTTTTCTAGTGACTAGGTATCAGTGTTTTTTTTTCCATTTCTTGTGAAGTGTCAAAGCGTCAATACTTTGTTTTATTGTAGTGCACCAAATTTCAACATTCATCCATATATTCGATAGAAAATATCATATTAGCACATAATACATATCTATCATCCTATTTTCATCGATTATCTAACAATTTCATCCAATAGTTTAAAAAAAAATGAAATTTATTGGTAATTTCATCAAAAATTTTACTATTTATTTTCTATAGGCGTGGTGCCAAGCCAAAAAAATTGGTGCAATTTTGCTACAAATCGCTAGAAAAAAATCCACTGGTGGATATAGGAAAATAGTCTTCCTCAAAGACAACATTTAAATACAAAAGCACCCTTCCCACTACCCTTCTTAGAGGCCCCCTTTAGAACTCAAAAATCCTCTTATGATACTATTTGTTGCATTTACATGATTTTTGCGGGATTACTTTAAAATTAGAAAAATAACTTTAAATTTTTTTTTAAATATGACTAATGTATAAGTAGAAGATCTTGAAAAATGCTAAACCTCAAGAAAATACATACTTCAATGTTTTAATTAGTAAAAAATATAATTTTCTTTTAGAAAATAAAATAAAACTTTCCCATTTGCAAAAACTTTATGGAGATGGTCATTACTAAAAAACTCACCAAAATCATTTTTTACATGTTTCAAAATGCACATAGAAAGAGACTCACTTTGTAGACTTCTACACTACATAAAAATACTTATTTTTTAAATTCCTTTTACCATCAGCTACAAGTCTACTAGAAGACCATTTCTTACAAATTTCAGCTCAAAGTTTGCTTTTTGGATGCTAAATTTAGTACTAAAAACCTCCAAATTGGCAAATTTGACATTCAATTGGAGTCTATTTTAAATAGTTAACTATTTTTTTAAATTACAAAAAAATCATGCAAGGTGTATAGTAAATTCGAGTACCTTTTTTATAAATCTTGAATCATTCAAAGTCAAAATACAAAAGTATTGGCCAAAAAACAAATCAATACATGTTGTGTGACGCAAAGTAGTATAGTAGGTGGCTCTAAAATCTACCCTCTTCTCAAACCGTCCTCTAGGAGGCTCTAAAATGGATATGTGTTGATGAGGGAATGGACTAATGATTGCATCATAACATAATAAGGTTTGATTCATAATTCTTTAATGGTTGATTTAAGAGCCACAATGGATCCATTTCTAACTAAGTGAATAGTTGTTCATTAAATTTTTTCAAATTAAAAAATGATGGCCCAACTACCTTCTTAAGTATGCTAAAAAATCTGAAAATATTAGTTGACTTAAGCTTTCATTTAAGTTTTAGAAAGGGTCACATTTAGGAACTTTCTCTATTACTTTATATATGCTCCAATGCTTGTTTTTGGTAATGTCATATCTTTTTTAAGACCACATGTGTGTGGTTTTTGCAAGGGCTATAAGTCACAAAAAGGTACCTACCATGAAATTCTTTGAAAATTCATAAGTAATTTATAAATGATCCAAAAAATATGAAACCACTTGGATTAGATTCCACATCAATTCTTCTTCAAGTGAAAAATAAGTGATAAAGATTTAGGGAATTTGAAAACCATAAAAGAGGCCAAACAACCTTAAAGTGTTGCTTTTAGAGCCATCTAACTACTAACAAATATTTCTTGCATTTTCCTTCATTGACATGCATTTAGAATTGAAGAGTTTCCAAACAACTTTCCAATTCCAAATGACGGATTTTAAATCAAAGCTTGTATCAAAAGCCAAATTTCAATGATGTGGTGATGTTTAGAGATTTCAAGGTTGACAAATAGGGGAAATTGAGAGTTCATTGGGGTCCTTTGAAGTCAAAAGATTAGAATATAGAATATTGAAATTTGAAGCTCCACAACTAAAGCCACAAGTATATTGAAAGTTTTTCTTGTCTTTAGTACATATTCTTTCATCTTCAATAAGGTTTAATTTTTCCCTTAAATTTTTTTAATGTGGATATAGACAGTTTCTAGTTTCTAGGTCCCTGTATTCAATAATTGTAGAACACCTCAAGGTTTCTTTGCATTTAGATTTTGTGATTTGAAAAATTTATAGAGAAGATAAAAAAATTTATTGCAACTAGACATTACATCTAAATGGCAAATTTTGTTAAAATGGAAATATTTCAATAGAATTGTACGAACGTTCCATTAAAATGCTACAAATGCAGTTTAGTTGAATAAAGAAGTCCATGGAAGATGGCGACCTTAGCATGTATATTTGTAAGTGGTGGATGTGGAATGTAGCTATCACATAATTGAAATTCAACTTGAGACACAATAGACAAGTGGATGATTGTAAGAAACACTTGTACTATTTGTTGCATTTACATGATTTTTTTGGGAGTATTTTTAAATTTAAAAAACAATTTTTTTTAAATTAAGAAATAATTTCTAATGTATACACCTTTAATATGAAAAAATCACCAAAGGAAATTTGTTAAGAAAATCTCTAAGTAGGAAAACTAGAAAAGTGCCAAATCTCAAGAAAATACATAAATTGAGGTTTTAATTAGGAAAAATAGAGAATTTAAAAAATAACAAAATAGAAATTTTCCATTTAGAGCAACTTTATAGAGATGGTCATTCACCAAGAAATTCACTAAAATCATTTTTTACATATTTCAAAATGCACATAGAAAGAGGTTCACTTTAAGGACTTCTACACCATAAAAATAATTATTTTAAAAATTCCTTTGGCCATTAGCTACAAGTCTACTAGAAGACCATTTTTCCAAATTTCAGCTCAAAATTCGTTTTTGGAGGTGCCGAATAGGGTGATTGCAAGAAACTCTTGTACTCTTTGTTGTATATTTTATTTTCAACATTTTTGTATTTTTTGTACTAGGAGTCACCTTCCGTACAATTTGGGCATAGAATATGACATCTAGATAGTCAATTGAATTTCAAATCTATCCTTTAAACAACTTACAATGTTCATTAGTGATGGCAAGAATGAATGGCACTACTTAATTTTGCTATAAAAGAATTTTTATGAACAAATTGAAGGCACTATGGAGTCTTAGTACTATTGTTGAATCTAATTGTGTACCCTAAAATACTATTTTGAGCCACATGCTACAATTTACACTAGAAATGAGACTTTTACATTTCTATTCTTAAAAGATAAAAAATTCATTTGAAGAATGGCTATTGTTGCCAGCTAAAGGCAAAGATAGAATATTCAAGCTAAAACTAAAAAAACATTTTTGATTCAACATATATTCAATTTGAATAATAAACACTTTAGGCCAATATAAAACATACTTGGGAGATGATTTTAGAAATCCCTCTCTTTAGAAATTTTATTTCTATTAGAAGACCTAGTTTATTAAATTTTATAATGTTATTCTTTAGAAAAGGTACTCAATAGTACTAAAAATCATCCAAATCGCATGTGTGATATATGTTCAAAATTTACTCCCCCCCTATTTATCATTAATTTTTTTTAAAAATCCAAGTAAAATCTTTAATATTTGAGGAACCTTAATCCTAAATTTCACATTTATTTTATCATTTTTGCAATACTTATAGTATATAACAACTTTTGGATGCAATGTGTGATCCAAAATAGGATAGGTGTTTCTTGCAATCACCCAATAGTACTAAAGACTCCAAATTGGCAAGTGTGACATTAAATTGGGGTCTATTTTTAAATAATTAACTATTTTTAAAAATTACAAAAATTAGACAAGGTAAATCTTGAGTCTTTGATAGTCAAAACACAAAGAACATGGCCAAAAAACAGATCAATACATGTCGTATGATGCAAAATTGTAGTATAAGTTCAAGTGTTTCTTGCAATCACTTGGCTTCAGAGTACACCTTCTTCCTCCACTTCTAAGCCTCTATGTCAAAATGGCTCATGGAATATTGTCATTTTAATAAAATTGACCATCTAGCTCCAAACAATTAACTCTTATAAGACATTTTTTTACCTAGTTGGTGGTCAAAGGGAATCAAAAATCTCTTTGAAGTAGGCATAGATCTTTTAATTATGTTTTTTGTTTAGAATTTGTGCAAAAAACCTCTTTGAAGTGAGCATGCAAATTGACCAATGAACAACCCTATGACTTTGTAGCATATATGCAATGTTTGGTATAATGGTAAATTAGATGTGTTGTTTTTGTTGTGCTATGTTTTTGTTTATTGTTTTATATGGTGAGATCTAAAAAATTCAAAGTCTTCTAGCTATGATTTTAGAGCTGTTGAAAAGCTCTCCTCAAGGAAGGGTGTTGAAACTTTGTTTCAATGTATTTGGACCTACAACTTACATGAATGATATTGAATTTCAAAGATTTCATAGATTAGAAAATTGAAATAAAAATTAACTTTTATTTTTAGAAAGGATGATTGCAAGAAACACTTGTCCTACTTTTTGTCCCTCTGACCTCAAACAAGTAGTTTTTTGCTCATAACTTTTGCATCTTTTCTTTGTTTGGCTTGAAATCTGGAATGAAGGTGAACACAAAAGTTTTAGATGTTGAGTAATTTTTTTAATTTTCAAGAAATTACTTTATTGTTTTTAAATTTCTCCCAATTGGGTATCTACCTTGGCCATTTTCAAGGTTTTTAGTCCTATTTTTGACTCAAAAATCCGAATTTGAAGCCACAAATTGGACAAGTTGGAGGTCTACTAACATTTTAAAGATTGGCAATGAGTTTCTATGAAAATAGTGACATATCTATTGTGCATATGGGATCAAAGTGACCTTCCTTTGCACAAAGACTATAAATAGGAAAAAAAATTCCTAAAGGAATTTTTTATTGCAATGTGAGCACAATTTTGTTTAAGAAAATGGATTTCTTTAACCTCTAAAGGACCAAACTGTGTTTTTTTGGCAACATAGCGATTTTGGGCAGCTCACTATGAATGGAGTTTAAAAAGAAATTCTTTGAAATTTTCACACAACATGTTCCTGAATAGTAGCTTAAAGGCCCAAAAATTTTAATAGCTTTTGAATACATGGTTAAAAAGTTATGGCGTGATATGTCACTTTCTTTGCTTGGTGGGCAGTTCAGGTAGAAAAAAAAACTTCTTTAAAAATTATTTCCTTAAGAATTTAAAAAAAAAATCAGTTTATTAGATTTTTATTTAAGTGGAAAGCTTTGAATCTTTTCATTTTGATCAATGAATCAAAAGTTATGAGGAGTTTTAGTTTGGGGTAGTTTGTGACTAGTTATAGAATCTCTACACTACAATGGTCAATTTCGTTAAAATGGCAGTATTCCAAGTGCCATTTTGACAAATTCCAATGCCATTTTGATATATTCCAGTGCCATTTTGACATATTCCATGTGCCACTTTGACAAATTTCAAGTATCATATTGACATATTTTGTGTACCATTTTGACATAGAGGCCTAGTGGTAGAGGAAGAAAATGTGCCATTTTAACGGAATGTCATGCCATTTTA
This sequence comes from Thuidium tamariscinum, assembly GCA_947034885.2. Classification (NCBI taxonomy): domain Eukaryota; kingdom Viridiplantae; phylum Streptophyta; class Bryopsida; order Hypnales; family Thuidiaceae; genus Thuidium; species Thuidium tamariscinum. The sequence goes on from OX344751.2 coordinate 17,102,047, forward strand.
TTGGAGTATCGACATTTTAACGAAATTGACCATTTACAAAAAAAGTTTGAAATCCTTTATTTAATGCAAATTTTAATATTTTGGAAAAGAAATAAAAGAAGTAGGTATAGATTTTTTATTACAACAATTTAACCATTGGGATTGGCATTTTTCAATTCTATAAATTAATTGTTTATAATTTTGTATTTAAGCTCTTTTTCTACTTTCTACTCACTATTTTTTTCCTATATGTTGTACAATTCCAAATGATTTGAGATTTTTTGAGTATGTAGACAACTTGACTTTAAAGATGAATTCAAAGAGTTGAAATCAATTTAAACTTTTTTTTCTTACAAATGTGACCTTGTGAAGTGAAGTTGCCCGGATTTTTGCAGTGGTAAAAAAAAGCTTTTTGTAGCTTTAAATGCTAAAATCTTGCAATCTACATGATGGAAATTCTGAAATTTTTTCTTCATCCTTTCAAAGAACCTTACTACAAGATCTAATGGTTATATGTGTCAAAAAACAATTTTTTTTCTAAGTTTTGGTACTTGTGTTAGAAATGGCAGTTTTGGAGCGGTTTTAGTGAAAACATAGTCATGGTCCTTTAGGGGTTAAGCAATGACACATATATAGAGTGCATCTTTTTTTAATGCAATTTGTTATTCATGTACAGAAATAGAATTTGGAAGGATGCCATATTTTTTCAGAATTTTATTACATAAATTGTAATTACTATGAATTTTTTAGTAGAAAATTCTCTTCAACCTATAATGGTGATATAGGCTCATTGCAAAATCAACCAAGGGCCAAGTTTCATTTATGAGAGCCTTACAACCAATCATAATGTGCCACAATTGCTCCGCAAGAGCTACACCATAACTTCACCAAAAGAAAATACCCTATTGATTGGAAATGGGGGTTGATCAATAATGGGTTGCTATCTTCTAAGTTAAGATGATAATCTCATCAAGTAGATGTCATCTAATTTACAGTTGGACTAAGCAATATAAAACTCATACTGGTGAAGAAAGGAACCACCTTCTCAACAGGAGCAGATGAGAGAATTTTAGCTCACCCCAATCTTGCAAATTTTGAGGATGTTGCAAAGCAAGGGACACAAGCAGGGAAACAGTTGAGAGCAAATGGGCCTCCTCACAATCTTCAGCTAACAGTCAGGTCTCTGCTATGTGTTTGTTTATGGTCTTTGTTTTGAACATACTTATGTTTTGATTATCTTACTTGATCTATTCTAAGTTCTTCTCAAGTGAAAACAATAGCAAGTGTAGTGGTTTGCATACACTTGGTACATCTTCATTCACTTCTTTTTTGTATGATTTGTCTTTGGGACGGGTACAGATCAATGAGGACCACATCCTCTTAAAATGTACTTGGAGCATCTTGTTTTCATAACCTAAATATTTATTCCTATATTCTCAAAGTTTTACATGTTACTGTCTATAGTAGATGTGGTAATTCTACTTACAGAATTCAGACTCTTTGCTATATATGAGCACCAAGTTTACCTCAGTGCAATGCTATACACAGATTTAACCTTAGACTTAGGACTACATGTACAAAAATCTCTCAAGGCATCTCTCTTGTGACTAATAGCTCTTAGGAATACAACACTGTGATGGGACTAGAAAGCTAGATAAGTACTCTATCAAGAGATGTTCCAAAAAAGGTTTGTTTTGTTTTGTTATGTTAAGATCTCTTGAAGTGTGCATCCTTGGTCACGTGCTTGGTATTGTCAAGGCGTCCAAAAACCGTGGCTAAGGAAGGGGTGCATGGACTTTGTTTTGTGGTGTTGGGACCTATACTGTGAATGTTATTGGATTTTAAATTTTTTTTAAATGAATAAATAAATAAAACTTTTACTTCTATTTTGACTGTGGCAACGACAGAAAGCACAGTACACAAGCCTTTGACAGTTACTTTATATGTAGTAGAGAATTAACCCAAAAGTTGGTGTAACCTATAAATTAGCTTGGCAAATAGGAACTTTACACTGAAAAACAAATATTAATCAGTTTTTATTTTTTTCCGGAAATGCATGCCCTCTATGGCACACTCCCACAGGCCACAGCAAAGGGGTGGAGAGTAAGGGAGGAGGTCCATAAACCGACCATCTAAGGGCTGGAACAGAATTTTGGGCAAGTCAAACATCTTGAAGTATTTTCCAGTGAATGTTTCTTGAAAGACAGCTTGAATAGGCATCTAACCCAAGTCGTTTCATATTTTTTGGAGCTCTGGGTCATTGCAAGAAACACTTACCGGTTTTGGCTCAAAATGGCTCAAAATCAATGAGTCCTGTGAGTCCTATGACCCTTTGAAATAAAAAAATTTTAAATTGAAAAAAATATGGATAATTTGAAGAGCAATGAGAATATTATGTCTCTTGAAATTCAGACCTAAGAAATTTTTTCTCTAAATGTTATAGACAATGGAAAATACAATGAAAATCGCTCATTTTTCACTAATTTGGTAAAAATAGTAAAAAGATTCAAAAAATGAAAATAAAAAACCCTTTTTTTCTTCAAGTAAAGGTCTTTCTTTTCCACCAAATTTCATCTTTGGAAAAAATTAATTCTATTCTCTACACTTGCACAAAGTCAGCCTCTTTGACAACATGTGGAAGTTGGACAGTTTAATATTTTCAAAAATCCTTTTTAGGGATTGTGTAACTATACTATATATCTAAGCATACCAATTTTCAGCTCAAAATTTTCATTTTTGGGTCAAAAATAGGACTAAAACCCCCCAAAATGGCCAAGGTAGACAGCCAATCGGGGGCAGTTTAAAAATAGTAAAATAATTTTTTTTAAATCTAAAAAATTACACAACATATAAAACTTTTGTGTGCACCTTCATTCCAAATTTCAAGTTGATACAGCAAACGATGCAAAAGTTATAAGCAAAAAACTACCTGTTGGAGGTCAAGGGGACAAAAAATAGGGCAAGTGTTTCTTGCAATCACCCCTCTATAGAATTAGTTATGAATTTTTGAAGTCAATATGGCATAGGGCTCCAAAACCACCCACCCCCTCAAATGTTCACAGTTTGTACATTACTGTAAAGATCAAAAAGCATCATGTACCATAAATATACATTTCAGAAGGTGAGCGGTTTTGGAGCCTGAGTGGTTTTGGAGCCTCCTCCCTTATACTAGGGCTTTTTCTTTTTGGTGCCAGTTTGCACCAGAAAAAATAATCTGGCTAAAAAACACCTCAAAAAATGTTGGAAAATTTGGATGAAATCGCCAGACAACTTTGAAATTAAAAAAATAGTAGATGAATTTGCCTAATTTTGGATGAAAATCATACTATACATCTAAGAAATGGATGAATGTTGCAATTTGGAGCATCCTTGTAACATTTTATGTCATCACTGTGGCTATTCTCCAAAAATGAAAAAAAAGCCCTGGAATATACCAACACAAGAGCAAGGGACAGCTGGTATTTCTAAAATGCATGGTTGACTGTTTTCTAAGGTCACACCAGTCAATTGAAATCACGGCTTCTACAAATTACCAAATTTTAAATCCGAGTATTTCAATGGTTCCATACTAATGAAAAAGTTGCATTTATACACAATTCCACGAATCCAAGTTGTAAAAAACGTGGTTGTAAAGGAGGAGGCTCAGAAACCACTCATTTAAGAGCTGATCTCCCTTTTTCATGTATTTCTTTTGATGCGAATATTTGAACTTATTTTTTAGTCAAAGAAAAATATTCTAGGAATCTAACACAAGTTGTTTCTTATTTTTTGAAGCAATATTGAATTAGTTATGAATTTTCAAATACAATTTGGCATAGGGCCCTATTTGTAATCAGTAGGTCTTGAAAACTCATACGTGCACAGTTTGGAAATAAATTTGGCTTTGCTCAAGAACTACAGTAGCATTGCAATATGTAAAAAGTAATCAAGGTGGTTTCTAAATGTGTTCCTTCCTAATGTTGAAGTGAATGCTTGAATTAATCATTATTTCAGATTTTGTAACACTTGTAAGAAGGAAGTTCAACAACCAAGTCTTATTTTATTCACTTAGTTAAGAATGAAGTCATTGTGGCTCTAAAACCATCCATTGAAGAAGGAAAAACCAAACTCTTATCATGCTCCAATGGAATTGGAAGTTCATTAATTGACAATCAAGTTCCGTTCGACAACTTCCTACTAGATGGTTGCAAAAGCCTGGAGAATTTCAAAGCCTTCTCCTATATATACAATTTTAAGAGCAAACATGCATAAGGATGTTTGTTGTTTTATATTTTGATTACTAGGGAAGAAATAAAATGTCATTGTATGACTATTTTAACAAATACTTAGTTGACAATGTTCAAAAAAATTTCTACACTATATACAATGCCTCTATGCTCTTATGCCTATTTGGCTATTCCCCTACGAGCATGAATGTCACTCTAAATGAAATATATGATTATTTGTTGCAACTTAGAAAGAACTGGAACTATCAAAATTTCCATAATAGAATAATTAAATGATCTTGGGATAATGATCAATGGAGATGAAGTTTGTAATAGCTAATAAAAATTTTGGTTGTAAGAAATTTCTTTCTATACATCAAGATTTGTTTTGAAAATGGTATGTAGGCCATCGAAGACTTCAAGAATGATTTGGAAAAGAATATATTAAGAGGTGAAAGCATGAACCACTAGTAATATTTTGCGTCACATTTGGAATGATGGAGTTGTAACTTTTCAAGTATAAACCTGATTAACTTGAAATTTTGATTAGAGATGTCTAATATATGACAATAATCAAATTCCTTAATTTTCAAAAAAATTCAAAATTTATTTTATAATTAAATTTCAATTTAGCTAATTTGTCACATTTTGTAATTTAGGGTTTTTTAATACTGGAGAGTATCCAAAATTAATGATCTAAAGATGAAATTCTTGTTGTATATTTCCATTCTAGGTAGACATTTCTCTATAAAGGGAAACTGAAAAATCATTAGTTTCTTTCTTCTAAATATGTGTTAACAAACCTCCTTTAAGGGAATTTAAAAAATCATTATTTTCTTTCTTCTACATATGTGTTAACATTCCTTCCTTGCGTGTGCACTTTTGAACATTCAAAATGGTTTTGACATCATTCTTTTGGTGAAGTCTCTTCATCATAAAGTTTTTCCAAATTGACAATTTTTATTTATTTTTAAATTCTTTTCTTTGTTTTTTACAAACTAAAATGTCAAAGTTCTTATTTTCATGAAATTTTACACTTTTCTAATTCTCCTACTTAAAGATTTTCTTAAGCTTTTCTTTCCCAGGGTACCTTCTTCTTAAATTATATACATTGAACATTTTTTTTTCATTTTCTTAAAACTTTTTTTTAATTATACAATACTCCCCAAAAAATCATAAATACTATAAAAAATGATACAAAATTTGGTCGATCTTTCATGCTTTCACTCTAATGTACATTTTTTATAATTGGAAATGTAAATTTGATGTATAAAGTAAAAAAATAATTATTTCGTATTAATAATAATTTGAGAGCATTGAAAATTGCTATTTCAGCAAAAGAAATATTACACATTCCCTATTGTTGAGTGATTATTTTACAAAATAGAATTACAAGAAAGTTTGAGTTTACCAAACATTTATATTTTAGTCTCAAGGTACTTTATAATTATTCGCACAATGTGAATGCTCCCAAATTTGACATAACATTTTATACAAAAAAATCCAATATGTATAAAATTTTGGATATTTGACCTCATATTAAGAGCAATTGCATTAAGATTATATATTGGGGAATTCACTTAGTATATCTATAAAAGATCATGTGCAATCAAATTTTAAACCCTTTATTTTATGTCCTAAAATTTAAATAAAAGGAAAAAAATTGAATAGATTTTCCTAGTTTAAAAGTTTAGATTTTGAATTATTGATATTTTTATTTATGAAATATAATTAGTTATAAATTTTCGAAGTTAAAAAATACATTACAAAGTTGAAAACAACTTTTACACTTCTACTTTATATAAGAATTTTTTTTTAAGAAATGAACAAATTTTTTTAAAGAATAATTCTCTATTGGAAGTTCATTTTTCTTGATTATTGATGCAATGGTCACCTAAATGTATTCTCACTAAATATTTGAGCTGAAAACTATGCCATTTTAGTTCATTTTTCAACCTATTGTAGAAATCATTTGGTTTGTTATTTGAGTTGGAAATTTTTAGCAATAGAAATCTATAGTCATTATAGGACAAAACTAAAAATTATAGGTGAAATTATAGTTTATTAAAAAGTATATAGGGATAAAAAAATCACTTGTTTACACATGATTTATTATAAATACACTAAGTGAATTCCTCAACTTAGACTATATTGAAGGAGTGCATTTAAGAGAATCTTATGTACCTTATTAGAAATACCATGAGCTTTAGAGTTTGTAAATATAACAAAAATGGAAAATGAAATTTTTTTATTGTACAAGAAATAAAATTTTGAAAATTTTGGAAAAAACATTCTTCCAAAATTTATGCATAAAAATAGATAAATGAATGAAAAATATGAAAAGATTATGCAAGATTGAAAAAGTCATAAATACCTTGAATCACAAATCTCAGTTTCTCTTCTTTTATTGAAGATATGACGAAAAAATAATATTAAAAAATTAATTAGATTCAATTTCTAGTAGGAGAAGTATAATGAAACATATTCTTGGACAAATTATAGAATGAAAATAATTTTGTGAGATCATTGAGTTAAAAGTTATTAGGAGTTTTAGTTTGTAGGTAGGTGGGTGATTGCAAGAAACACTTGTCCTTTTTTTTGTCCCCTTGACCTTTAGGAGGTAGTGTTTTGCTCATAACTTTTGCATCTTTTTTTCATTTGACTTCAAACTTGAAATTGAAGGTGCCTACAAAAGTTTTACATTTTGTGTAATTTTTTCAATTTTTTCAAAATTAGTTTACTATTTTTAAATTGCTCCCAATTGGGTGTCTACTTTGGCCATTTTGGGGTGTTTTAGTCCTATTTTTGACCCAAAAATGAAAATTTTGAGTTGAAAATTGGCATGCAAGGACCTCACTTGCAGTTACACAAGACCACGAAGAGATTTTTTGAAAATACTACATTGTTCAACCTCCACATGTCGTCAAAGTGGCTGACTTTGTGCAAGTATGGAGAATAAAATTAATTTTTTCCAAAGACGAAATTTGTAAGAAAAGAAAGACCTTTATTTGGAAAAAGAATTGATTTTTCATTTTCATTTTTTGAATTTTTTTACTATTTTTACCAAATTAGTGAAAAAAGAGCTATTTTCATTGTATTTTCCATTGTCTATAACATTTAAAGAAAATTTTTCTTAGGTCTGAATTTCAAGAGACATAATATTCTCATTTCTCTTCAAATTATCCATATTTTTTTCAATTTAAAAAAAATTTATTCCAAAAATCATAGGACTCACAGGACTCACTGATTTTGAGCCATTTTGACACAAAACTGGTAAGTGTTTCTTACAACAACCCAGGTATAGTTTTGAGAGACTCAATACCTACCCACAAACTAAAATTCCTCTTAGCTTTTGATTCATTGATCAAATGGAATTATTTTCAGCTTACTATGTGAATATAAATCTTGAAAATCAATTTCAAATTTTAATTCTTAAAAAAGTGATTTTTAAAGAATTTTTTTGAGCTACATAGATTGCCAACTGAGCAATGAAAATCACAAATCATACAATGAATGTTTAACCATATAGTTAATAGTTATGAAAAGTATTGGGCTTCAACCCCTAAATGGAGTAAGCAGCTAAGCACTCCAGTGACCATTTTTTGGTCATTGCTTGTCTTCATGCACAATTTTCAGACAAGAAAAAAAGATTAAATTTTTTTAAAAATTTTGAAAGGTTTGAGTTGTCTTTCAACATTTATATTCAAAATTAAGATCAATATGGTCAAACAAATATTATAAGGGTCGTTGCAAGAAACACTTACCGGTTTTGGCTCGAAATGGCTCAAAATCAATGAGTCCTGTGAGTCCTATGACCCTTTGAAATAAAAAAATTTTAAATTGAAAAAAATATGGATAATTTGAAGAGCAATGAGAATATTATGTCTCTTGAAATTCAGACCTAAGAAATTTTTTCTCTAAATGTTATAGACAATGGAAAATACAATGAAAATAGCTCTTTTTTCACTAATTTGGTAAAAATAGTAAAAAAATTCAAAAAATGAAAATAAAAAAGCCATTTTTTCTTCAAGTAAAGGTCTTTCTTTTCCACCAAATTTCATCTTTGGAAAAAATTAATTCTATTCTCTACACTTGCGCAAAGTCAGCCACTTTGACGACATGTGGAAGTTGGACAGTTTCATATTTTCAAAAATCCTTTTTAGGGATTGTGTAACTATACTATAGATATAAGCATGCCAATTTTCAGCTCAAAATTTTCATTTTTGGGTCAAAAATAGGACTAAAACCCCCCAAAATGGCCAAGGTAGACAGCCAATTGGGGGCAGTTTAAAAATAGTAAACTAATTTTTAAAAAATTGAAAAAATTACACAACATACAAAACTTTTGTGTGCACCTTCATTCCAAATTTCAAGTTGATAGGGAAAACGATGAAAAAGTTATGAGCAAAAAACTACCTGTTGGAGGTCAAGGGGACAAAAAATAGGATAAGTGTTTCTTGCAATCACCCATAAGAGAAATAGTATAAAGTATAGAGAAAAAATAAGAATCTAACGATAATTTTATAATTTTGACCATACGAATACTTTCAACAACTTGTGCTATGTACAATTGTACATATTACATTAGAAGGGATTTGAGGGCTCCAAAAAGCCATTTTGGGACTGTTTCCAAAACTGATCCAAGAACAGCTTGCCTCTGTCAGGCTAGCATTTCCCCCCCCCAAAAAATAAAATTGTAGGGGTCTTTGAAATATGAAAAAAAATCTCAAATTTTTTTTTTCCAATAACAATAAAATTTAATGACATGACATTCTCTCAACTACGTAAAATTCTTGCAAAACTATGTTCCCACAACAGTTTCCACACTTTCGAACTGTGAAAATTTGTGAGCTCCTAGATTCCTAGAACCCTCAAATCTCTCCTATTGTCTTCTTTGATGCTAACTTCAAAAATGTTACAAAAGTTATATTTGTCCCAAGTAACCCCTTGCGCTTTTCGGGGTTAAAATTACTCCTCAAGGCTTGGTCACAGTCAATTGAAATCACGCCTTCCAGAATTTAAATGGAACTTGAGATTCGGTAAATTGACAATAATCCGCATGCAAACGAAAAATTTGTGAAATATATCTTTAACTAGGTGAAGGTACGATTTGGGTTTCCAGCCGGGCCGCTTGAACCATGCCAAAGGAATGGAATTGAAGTTACGAACCCTTGTGCCGGTTTGGTATGATCCACCCCTCAGGAACCTACATTGCGATGATATATGTCAAGGGTACATTTTCGTCTAGAGGAATCTTGCCAAAACTTATTCGAACTTGCTTTTGTGACGAATTCAATTGATATTGCATTCACATTGTTGGCGAGAGTGAGCATGGCTCACAAATCCTCAGATTGAAAATTTTATTACTGCCCGAGTGCAAACACAATTAACAAGTCAACAACTGAAGGTAGTGATTTCAGTTTTCACAAACACATCAGAAACCAAACTAATCGAACTACTCCGGCGCCATGTCGCCATCACATGCAGTAAGTACACCTAACTACTTCGCACGCACGATGGAAACGGCAGCTGCAACATTGTCCAAGCGATCCAAACTCCTCGTAATCCACAGACTGCAGGACATTGCAAGAGATCGAGGCGCGCGCTCGATTGATCATTCGAGGACGTCGATGAAGAACTTCTGGCCAGAAAGGCAATTATTGGAATAGCCGCTGATGAAGTACAGCGTGTGGTATTTGTAGTCACGCAGGGGAAACACGATGCTCGTCGGCAATCCGCCGGGACCAGCAAGCCAGGACTGGATCGGGCTACCCGTGTTGCAAGCGTTGAAGGCGGCGAAATCCACCTGCAGCACGCTGTCTGGCTCGATCCATGTAAACTCTGCACAAAACCACGCACCCAGGCACCTCGCTCAGATTACAATCGCACGCCCTAAAAGCTGGAATTCTTACTTAGCAAGTTAGCAGGATAGTCTGTGGTTTTCATGAGGGTTGATTTGGTGTACATACCGAGAGAGTCGGTGGTGTAGAAGGGTTTGGTGCTGGCGACCCAATCCTGATAGAAATTGGGTTGTTGCAAGGGGTTGAGCTGCCATCCCGTAGACCCTCCCACCGCATACTTCGCGGCCATCGAGCCGTGCACAAGAGCCATCACCACCATCAGGACGACGGCGGAAGCGGCGGCCTTGGATCTTGCCATGGTGCTTTTATGATCGGATCTGACCTGCGTCACAGAATGAAGCAGTTTTCGCAGTCAGTGAACAATAATTTAAACCCTGTCACAAAAAACCTGTAGTCTGACGGACCTAACGGATGTCCGAATTAGTGAAAAGTCACAATTCAACTTGGACACTCGGGTAGCAATTCAATTGGGAGCCTGATTTGCACGCTACAGCAACACAAACCAGAACTTGTCTATCAAAGTCAATTGAATAGCCACATACTGATACGTACAAGCGAGGTACTAAGTGAAAGTCTCTCCAACCAAGATCGAATTGAATACAATCCAAAACAGTAAGGAAGAATTTGTTACTCGGTGATTGAGAAATCAGCGCGTTACAAAAAGAACCACGAAGTGACTGATCGTTCTTTTAGCGAGTAAACAAACTGCAGAGTCTATCGATCGCCGGAGCGAGCGACTCACTGACTAAAATGTGACCCTTGTCAGACTGGAAATTGGGAAATGAAAGACCTAGCCAGCTCGAATTAATTCTGCGCTCAGTGCATCGCTTCTGAAGTCAGAGCGAGTCCTTCAGGCCAATCGCAAGAATTGCTTACAACGTAAGAGGTTCGATCGGGTGATGCTTGCGCTCCAAGCTTCGATCACCAACGCAAGCAGGACTAGGATCGATCACTGATGACAATAACCTAGATAGAGCGCTAGCTCGGGGCCAGGCAGAGAGAGAAGAAAGATGGAGTAGAGGACTGCGGATGTGTGAATTTATAGCAGGCACTCCAACGGGGTTGCTTGACCAGCGGCGAAGACAGTCAGCGCTTGACTGGCCGTGAGAGTGATGAATATGCATCGACGAGTCGATGCGAGTTCCACGAGAACCGGAATATGCGGCTGCCCCGGAATATGCGGCTGCGCGGGCCTCCGTTCAGTTCGCGAAGGATCACTCTAAGTTAGATAATCCCGGCCAAGGGGGGACGACAATGACATGATTGGTTTCGCTGATCGTGGGTTAAAGATTTGATGACTTGCTCGAAGTAACGCCAATTTCGTTGAATCGAACCGGCCTTTCCAAGCCGAGGAAATTCCAGTAGTTAGCGATCGATCGAGGATGGGGTGGAAATGAATCCTACCTTAGCGCGCTCAGTGGTGGTCCAGGCCGACAAAGTTGTGCTTGAGCAAATACAAATTTTCAGGTGCATACTAATTTATAATTTTACTAGTGTGCCCTTTGCCGTTGCCACAGGCAAAATAAAAGGAAATGATTCAGATTGAGAACGTCAACACTGAAAAATTACCGGTCCTTCACGCGCCATTTGGACATATACATTAGCTTGCATGCATGTTGTACCGATATATATATATATATATATATATATGCGAATACATATTTTATAACGTCAAGTTAAGGTCTTTTGGTTTCAAGCCGCTCGGCACTAACTGCGTTACAGTCATGGAATATCAACACAACGAATTCGTTTGTTACATGCGAATTGATACATAAATTGTATGCACCTGAAACTGTATTTTGCTCAAGCACAAATTTGTCCTCGACCACCACTGAGAGCGCTAGGATTAATTTCCACCCCATCCCATGCTTGGTCGCTAATTACTGGAATTTCCTTTGCTGGGAAAGGCCGATTCGATTCACCACGCCAGCGCGCATTCAACGAGATTGACGCTGGAGACTCCGAGTCATCAAATCTTTAAACTTGATCAGCGAAGCTGACGGACGTCATTGTCGTCCGCCGTGGCCGGGATTAACTCGAGTGACCCTCTCGGGTGACCCTCCGCACATTGAACGGAGGTCGATCCAGCCGAATATTCCGATCCTCGTGGAGCTCGATCGCATCGATTCGACAATTAATGTTCACGTCAGTCGCCACTTGCTGCATCACTCTCACGGCCAGTCAAGCGCTTCTCCGCTGGTCAAGCAACCCCACTGGAGTGCCTGCTATAAATTCACACATCCGGAGTCCTCATCTCCATCTTTCTTCTCCCTCTCCGCCCGGCTCCGAGCTGCCTAGCGCTTTGCATCTCAATCATCAGTGATCCTAGTTGGTGATCTAAGCTTGGAGCACCATTCGATCTTCTCACGTTGTAAGCGTCCTTGCAAATGGCGAGAGGGCCCTCGCTCTGCCTTTAGAAGCAAGCACGGAGCACAGAATTCTAACCTCTAGCACACTAGCAAGGTCTTTCGTTTCCGAATTTCTGGTGAGGGTCACATTTCAGTCAGTCGCGCGCGTCATAGACTCTGCAAATGAATTTGTTTATTCGCGAAAAGATCGTTTCTTTTTGTAACGCATTGATCTCGTGGTCACTGAGTAACGAATTCTTCTTGATTGTCTTGCATTGTATTCTTGGCTAGAGAGATTCTCACTCAGTAGATAGCTTGGTTGTACTTGTATGTATTTAATTATATAGCTAGGTAGCTAGTAATCAATCGAATGTGTTAGACAAGTTCTGGTATGTGTTGTGGTAGTGTGAAATTAAATCAGGCTCCTAGTTAACTGTACGTTCCCGAGTACACGTCCGAGTTGGTTGAATATATTGTGATGTTCCATTCGGGCATTTGCTCGGTACGTCTACAAGCTATTTGCGCAGGATTTTATACTTACTGGAGTGAGTGATTCATCTTCTTGTGACGCAGGTCACATCCGATTAATATATTTGCGTACCATGGCAAGATCCGGGGCCGCCGCTTCGGCCGTCGTCGTCCTGGTGGTGATGATGGCTCTTGTGCAGGGCTCGATGGCCGAGAACTACGTGGTGGGAGGGCCTCTCGGATGGCAGCTGAACCGCTACAACGACCCCAATTTCTACCAGGACTGGGCGGCCGGCATCATCCACTTCCGCACCTCCGACTCTCTCGGTACACCAAATTAATCCTAATTAGAACCACTAATTTTGCTACATACTTCTTCGCTACGCATGTTTTCATATTATTTCACTTTACTTAAGTTAATACTTATGCACCTTACCGATATTGTTTGAACAAATGTTTCGGTCTCTGCGACGACGTTAAATCGATGGTGCTGCTGTATATATGCATGATTCGTTTCCATATATATATAATTGTGCAGTATTTCACTGGAGCCAAGGTGACAGCGTGATGCTGGTGACCGAGACGGATTTCAACACGTGCAATATCCAGCATCCGATCGCTTTCTGGATGAACGAATTGAACCTGGTGTTTCCACTGATGGATCGCAAGAATCAACGTCTGTTCTTCATCAGCGGCGCCAGCAACCATTGCGGGAGTGGCCAGAAGTTCTTCATCGACGTTTACCCAGGTGCTTGAGTACGTGCGTGTGTGAGAGCCTGCCTCTCTTGCTGTAGACGATGGCGGAGATAGCTAGCGGAGTGGTAGTGGCTTGATGCGCGCGCGTTTAATTTGCCCTCGCTTGCTAGCTGTTTCAACTATGATCGTTTATTGTATACCTGTGGCAATAGTGCAGACTGAGTCTTGCATTTGATCGAAGACTCATTCTTGGTTGTAATAAATTTTGGAGGTCAGGATTGGCATTGACCACATGTGCAGGATTTAATTCTTTTTTGATGGAAGTGAAAAATGTATGTCAGTGTGCATGTTAGAGATGATCAATGATCGTAGTTGAAATCGGCGTTTCATATTCGAACGGGGATGATATTTAATTTATATAGTGCACATCTATCTTTGTATCATACGTACCCATCGGGCATTTACTGTCTGGAAAGTGAACTACAGAACGTGTTTGCTCGCTGATACGTCTCACTGAGACTTATGTTAAAGATCGATTTTTCTTCCGTCGCTGATTAATTCAGTCATTTGCTCACTTCTACTGACATGATGATTCTCGTGATGATTCAATTGGTGCCATCTGAATGTTATATATATTCATCACAATCAGGCTGGTAATTCTCAAACCAAGAAGCGTCAATACGTTAAATTGGCGGTATCCTATTATTAACTTTGTCACTTTTCAGAAATACAAATCCATACCAGTCCTAATTGGTAGACCTAGCTTTATGTTGTGCATATAGAATTGAATATGTGTCACAAGTTTTGGTGCCGACTGGAATCGCGTCACTTCAACGAAATTGACGTTCAACTGGAGTCTCTGGTCCTTTTAGTTGTTGACAAAGGAGACAGTCCATACACTGCCAATTGATCAAGTATACTCTGAGAGTCTGAGCGTGCGGAGGAAACATCAGATATTTCGTTAAAAGGAAGGTATTTTTACGCCATTTTTTCATTCATTTCTTAGGACAGGTATAGATCTTAGACCTCACGGTCTTAAAATGTTGGAGTGGTATACGTTTCTAACCGCACGGTGTGAACCTAAAAATGCCAAATTTGTGGCATACTGCCATTAATTTTAACAAAATATCCGTTAAACTCTAATCTCTAACAAAGGTAAAAAGTGATTGTCTCCTCACAAGCGGTGATCCCCGAACTAGTTCATGCAATATAGTGCAATGTGTATGCTACCTATGGCATCAATTTCGGTTATCTATAAAGTAAGTAGCATCAAAATCAAAATAGAAAAGAATGGATTTTGTAAATTGTGAAGGATTATTGGGAGTACCACATATAGCACAAAACTCATTGAATAGATGCTAATTCCAATGTGGACTTGTCGAGGAAGTTGCAAATTGGCTATCAAATTCCATTGTCTATTGGAGTATTAGTCTCCTTTGAAGGTGTGTTCTTACAATGTATTAATATTTTTTTGGTAGAAATTCAACTAATTTTAGGCAATTTTGAGATTGATGCTCATAAGTAGTATCATTCAATAGTAACTTAAAGTTACTCATAAATGAATAGCCTATTTTAACATTACATGTTATTTTTGAAATGCCCCTAAACTCTAAATTCTCCTTTTTTATAACTGAGAAACGTCTTAATTGAGATTCGAAGTTGTTTTGAATTTACCCAAATATATGAAGGATTTTCAAATGCATTCTAAAACAACATTTTTTGCAAAAGGTACTATTTACGTGGTGAATTTCATGAAAATGGCGGTATTCCTTATGCCATTTTTCAGACCGCATGGACTGAACTAGAAACCAACATAGAACAAGTGTGTAAGTAAATTCTTTAAACTCCTTATGAAATGCTATTTTTATTTGTCATTTTATTATATTCAATGACCAACTGTTTTTGGTAAACCTTTCTAAGGTCATTTTAACCCCTAATTCAAATATTCAAATATAGTTCCTATGCAAGTAAATTATTCAAAGGCACATCCAAAGACACATAATTAAATGACATGGCACCCTTGATAATAGGAAAAACACCACTTTTAGAAAAGGAAAAGAACAAATTGGAAATCTTGGAAATCATCCATTTTGATACTATAGGAATCATTGATTTACAAAAATCTAAAAGCACTCATTGGAAGTCAAAGTATTATAGAAGATTTCCCCTTTTCATTCAAAAGTTTGAAGATTAATAGTTGCACTTTTGTCATCCATTAGACACTAGATGTCCACTATAATGTTTATAAGTTAACCCTTGTAAGGACAAAGCTAGTCACCCTAGAAATCATCAAAATAGAGAGAATCTTCTACTTTAAAAAAAGTGCTCATTAGAGATCAAACTATTATGCGAGACCTTCACTTCTTGCACAAAATTTCAAAGATGAACAATTGCTCTTCTATCTTACATGTAAAGATTCTCTGTCATCCATCAAACACTTAGAGTTTGCAACGTCTTTACAAGTTTGAAGTGATGCAACGAAAAGCTGCTTGAAACTATTGCCAAATTATCTAAACTGACAAAGATTACATTGAAAACACCCAAAACCGTCCAAACAAGCAATTCAGCATAGTTGGAGGCAGTGTTTACTAAGATTGATATTTTTCCAGTATTAGTGAGTGAAAATCATGAATATTCAAAAAAAAAATCAAATTTTTCGGAATCAATATGTAATTTTTATAAATTTCCAAAGTGTTGGCTCCCTAGACCACTAGAACCGTCTTATAGGGTACCTTTAACTAAACACCTGCTGAAATCAGTTGTCAGTGAATCAAAACTATACATGTATCTTACAACTCCGTCAGCAAATTAGAATTAAACATTTGTTGGACGCTTTAATGAATGCTTATGGAGATTTAGTGGTACTATAGGGTCCAGGAATAGGTCCAGGGACGGAAATGGGTGTTTCTCCCTCAGATACACAAGTCCTCCAAAATATCCTAGCTTCTCATAACAAGTTTTCAAAAGTTCGCCACATTCACATCTGTACTCTAAAAAAGAAAAAAACTAACAGTCCATAGTCTACCTTGAAATATCCTATACATAGAGATGTGGTGGTATATAAATGGTCCCAAAAATGTGGTCAATAACATAAATTGTCTACAGTGCATGTTCACAATATAATGTGCTGCCAAGGCATACTCTGTTTGCATGCCAACCTGGAGATGTGGTAATTCCAAACTTGTGCCACCAATTAATTAAGGAAAGGATGCCCCAAATCGCCAACGACTCAAAAGCACCACTTGATCAGATGTCCAGCTGGTGAACATTCCCTCGAGCAATATACCTATTGTCAAAGAAGCAATTTTAAAACAATTACAAATAAAACCTGGATCCTTCATCTTTTTTTTTTGAACATGATATCCAAAAAATGCATGAATTCTTTGTTGTGTTAATCCTCCTTTATTCGCCAACAAGAACGTATAAAAAGGTGAGCAGAAGTAACGACTCTACCTTTACTTACGTCGGCATTTGAATTGCCGAGTACCTCTCGGCAAGGAAATCACCCTTTTGTGTCTGGAACTGGATGTATCTCAAGGTGTTTGCCAAATATGGATCTATCTGTCCTTCTGTCCCTTCGCTTTGTGGGTCTGTTACAATCAGCTCCACCAGACCCTGAATCACGGTTGATGTAATTTGGGGTATTTGTCTGTCAAAGTAGTAAAGATACCTGTGACAAGCACCAAGATTTGGAGTCTATTATAAGCCAGAAAACTCATTGAGCTTTGGAAAATTCCAAAATCAAGATAAATGACAGATACCCTGACTGCCTGGGGTTCCCCCCAAATGACTTGACTTATTTTAAATGTGTGACAAGTGTGCTCCAGTACAAGATAGTGCGACAGGTTTCCATTTTACGAGAAATTCACATTTCCAACAGACGTCCCCCCTCCACGTACGCTGAAATGTTGAAAGTGACAGAAATGGGCTTTCCTGTTTTAGTGAATGCAATCATCTGGCGCTTAAGCAAAAAGTTACTGCAGGAAAACAAATACAGTCTCACTAAGTGTGGAGCAGAGAACATACGTGTTCAGAATCTCAACAAAGAGAGTCATTGGACCACTGGTGCCCCTTGTTGCACTAGACATTTGCTGGAACGCATTCGCAATTCTCAAAGCGCGTTTCAAGCACAGCAGCACTCTGCACAAAGCAAAGAAAAAATGAAGTTAATTGAGTGCATTATTCTTCATGGCCCTTCACCTTCGAAGGCATTCACGTGCAGTTATGTCCATGGATAGATGTGTACAGAGGAATCACATTTGAGAGAACAAATCTTTTAAAAAAAATTATTACCTCTCACCATCCCGGACACCACGGTCACCCTCGACCCAGAAAAGATGGGAGCAGGAGACCACTGCCCTACATTGGTCGGGTTTCTTCAAAAGCTTAGCCGAGTACTGCCACAAAATAAACAATCTCGTTACGTGTGTTCTAATAACGTATCCAAACAAAGCAGCTAATCGCAAATAGAAATGTACAATTGTCATATAATCCTCAGTACAATCCTATATATATATATATATTTCTTATTACAATCCTCATAGAACCCAAAAAACCCAAAAAACCTACTTGATAATCCTAGAATGTCACTAGTCTAACAACTACATGTCTCAATTCTACTTGACTGAAGAAATTCACCCCTAGGAAAAGGACAAGCTACTGTTGCTTGCAACACCTGTCTTATTTTCACGATACAGACGATACAGATTAACTACTATCGTTCTACGTAAATTAGACATCAGAGAGTTGAACGATAATATGTGTTTTTGCAACTAATTTGAGATAGAAGCTTACTCCCGTGGCCTTGTGGGTCAAAGTGTCTCTATTCTCCACACCAAAAACTCGCGTTCTTTGCAAACTACCAATGATGAACTGGAGGGCAGTGACTTGTGCTTTGGAATCCTGAAGAATCACCACAAGGAGTTTTGTGAGTCGACCAGAAATATAAAGTCATGATGGGTAGGAATTGGAAGATATCCAAACCATGAACAACGAGGTGTACAAAATGGATCCTCGATGGCAAGAATCAAATAATAATAAGTCAAGATTCTAGTTTATATGTTTTGGTCAAAAATCACGTCAATACATTTTCTTACAGTCGAATTTATTATTTCTGGCCGCTCTCTATTTTATCGATTTCAGCTGTTTAAAAGACATTTCAGTGCTTCCAAGCACTTCTCTATTGACTCTTCAGAGTTCAACGACTCTATTGACAGCCCGCTGACTGCCAACGTTTGACCTATATCATTTCTAGAATTACTGAAATTTGAGCAATGCTTGAATTCGACAAAGAACGGTCTACTCCCTCTGAAAACAAGCATGAGAAACGGCAAAGTAATCACTAAGTTCATCAATGATCCCCATGAAGCTGGAAAAAGAACGACATGTACGTTTAATCACTTACAGTTATCTCTTCCTCGTACAGCAAAAATGCCTGGGTAAAAAATTCGTAAGCCACAGGCTCCAAACCACAGTCACCAGCAGCCTGCAAAAGTGCCGATAATGAGCAGTAGATCATAACGATGCAAGTGCAGTTCCAAAGTTGAATTATCCGCTTATTACAGAACTTCAAAAATGTTAAGATCATCACTACTGCAGGTGTACCAACATAACATAGCCCTTGCAAGCCTGAACATATAACTTTAAGAAGCAAAATCAGCACGGCATTCTGATATGACTGGCCCAAGGTTGGTTGGCTTTCAGAACTCGTCCAAGCTTAATGTAGTACAAGCCACTTGGTCGGCTTGAAAATTATTGAGCATTCTTCTACTTCCATTCAAGCTCTTTGCTATGTAATGAATGGTAAGCAAGCATCCAAACTTTCCATTTAATAGAATCTTAATGACGGACTTGGATTTTTGAGCCTCAGTAAAATATTACGATAGAGGCAAGAGGGTATGCCTCAAGCATCTGGATGCAGCTAAATTTGAATAAATTTGAAATCAAAGGTTAAGAAAAGAGCTAGTCATACCTCCGCACACTGCAAGTTCAACCGCAATGCTACCTCTGCTGCGGGTATCATGGCAAGAGACTCTACTGTCTGCAGGCAGAAGAAGATAAGAGTGCGTTAATATCATCATATGACAAGCAATACCTCCAAAGACTGAAAAATAATTCAAATACAGGGTAATAATTTTGAACACATTCTATACGGAAACCACTTCAGAATAGCTGAAAGTCACGGGAACGAGTTCCCTACCTAACCAGGTCCAAGGCTACGGTTTTGAGGCACTTACATGATGCAAAAACTGGAATGCCTTCCTCATAGAAGGCGACCCGGACCTATCATTAAGCCCTTCTTCCAGTTCCTTCCCCCGCAAGGAGTGCACGTACTGCATTCAATCAAGCTACTAAGTTCTACTGTATGAAGCTTCCATACAGATGTATCAGAGTCATAATTGACTTGTACTACAGTAAGCTTTGCATTTGAGCAGGCGTAAATTTTTCTTACCTTAAGGGTAGAAAATACAAGTGGTGGAAGAGTGTATTGCATCCGGCGAGGACCTCCTTGGCTGAAGTGTCCACATGCAATTACCAAAATCTGCACCACACAACCAGAAACTCACATGGTCCGTAAAAGAGATACATATCCACATAGATCAACATGTATGAACTTACCAAGACTGAAAAAAATCTACCATGATGCACATGCTGTGTACGAAGGCAAGGAATGCACCTTGAGAGATTCGAAGTCAAGACAGTACTTGCAGACACTGAAACTAAAGAAAAAGCCCTTTAAAAGAGTCCTACACTAAGTCCGTCCTGAATAAACCTCTAGAGAATGGTTCATGAACATCATTTTCAGTGCAAACTGTCATATCTTAAAGTAAAATTCAGGCCCACTAATTTCTTTTAGAATGCGTAGCACTAGGGAATCCAATAAACTTCTCATCCAAATTAAAGACAAGAATTGTAAAAGAGACGACAAAAAAATCTAGAGGTGTGAAAGCATAGTACCTGAAACATCACCTCCAAATCGTCATTCTTCAGCATGTGCACTAGCCTGGCCATCAAATTCTGTTCCTCTTTGAAGTCCTCGTCATCTGCCTGCTGCCACTGAGAAGGATGTCCAGTATTAATTGATGAGACTGCACCTATGGAGAGGACATAAGAGAACAAGACGCAATAGAAAATTCATTTGAGAATTATTGTGAAAGGTGGAGTATTGTTACAAGCAACTTGAGAGCTTACATTGTGTTTAGGTGGTGCGCTAGATGGTGCCTCACCACTATCCTTGACGAGCTCCTTCAAAAGATCCAATAATCCATCGACCTAACAACCATGAACAAGTTTGAATTCGGATAACTGTCCCCCGTTAAAACACATTTCAAAACATTTCATGGAGATACATGTAGCCAACTCCGATCGCAAGAATCCTGATTCTGATTAACAATTCTTAACCGGCACTATGTAGGTACTCCTGGTCTACACACAATTCAGGAATAAATCACAAGTCCATGAGTAATGCACCTTGTCAGGTTCTGTGATAAGAATATAGTTGGACAGAACAGATTGAATGAGAACCACCGCCATAATCTTGTTATTGTCATGGTCTAGATGTTCCATCACACGAGCATAGTTGCTCAGCTTCAAAATCACTACCACATCCTTGTACTTTTCTAATGGTCCACTTAAGAGCAAAACAAGCTGCTTTGTCGCCTTAACATCCTTGACCCGTCCCCTTCCATCCAATCTCTTAGCACACAATCCCTGCAAGACAAGGATGTAGGTTCAGATAGGTTTCCTTAAAAATGTTTCACTTTCATTTGTAGCAAATATTGTAGTCGTTTAAAATCAATACAAGCATCTACACTTTATTGTCACCCTCTGTAGTACCAGAACATGTCCCATCAAATAAGCCAGACTACAATGAAACTAGGCAGGCTGAGGATATGTCCATACCAAAACATGGTCCACGTATTCGAGCTGGTCACTGTGAACGCTTAAGACGAAGGTAAGAAGAGCCACGTAAAGACTGATACTGCCATCCAAAGGCATGTCTGGTTGTGCTTCCACAACCTGCACTATTCCCATTTCCACTCGGTGTGAGGTCTTAAATTGTTGGAAAACTGAGGAAACTAAATAATACAGAAAATCATGCAAACAGCAGATGCAAACAGGACTACTTCAAATATAACTCTGCGTGCCTACCTCCATGACAGCGTGACTGAACTTTGAAAACGCTTCCACCTCATGAAAATCTGGTAAGACCTGCATGCAACAAACGTATCTATTATCGCCAATTAATTCAATCTTCTGTACTCTAGCTCTACAAAACTTCAGTGAACTATAGGTGGTGAAAAGAGAGAATGTAATAAGCTGCTCTCCAAACCCTTGCTATAGATGGGGAGCAACTTCGGCGATGGCATACAAACACTCTCCATCACCAAAAAGCATACTGTTTAGCAAATAGAATGCTTTAATGGAAAAGAGCGGGGCTCTGTAATGAAGAGGCACCAATTATGACACCGGCACGAAAACTTTGTTTAAGTTGACCCAATTTTGCAATTACCTCAGGTGAAGAAGCTGCATACTTAGATAGGCGCTCCATCAGCTGTGACATCACAGTCTTCACATCCACTGATGGCTGCAAACGTACGACACATGTCACTGTGAGTGCCATGAGATAGAAAACCAATAAGTTCAACAGTGAAGTTCAACAGCGAAGGAGAGAAATGATGAACACTGAATGAAATGGAATTATACCCGCAACTGAGGGCACGCGCTGAGAAGAATCTCGAGTGTTTGCAGATGGAAGTCATCTGGAAACACCTGGATGACACAGTCCATCAAATAAAACTGGGCAATCTCATCCTTGCAGTTGACAATCTGACCCACACAACCAAACAAGGTTTAGAGTAAGCCTAACAGCTTGGTGAGATACTAAAAACTGGAAAAAATACTTAACCTCATTATTCCAGTCATAACGATTAGAGAATCAATAGGACAAGGGCCGAACCCAGAATGTCCGGTCGGGAGATGATGAATTTCTTTCCTCCAGTGTAATTCCATGCCAAGTCAAAGCTTGATAAACAAAGTCCGCCAATCATCTCACACAAAATATCACTCTTCAACTAGACAAGACACAACACAATTCCCCTCGATTTCCTCACCTGCTCAAGCACTCGAGGAAGGACCACCTCCTTATACATGTCCAAGTCCACACCTTCCAATTGGCTAAGCACATGCAGATTTTTTCCCACCTGTTGACAACTAAATACAAATAGGGGTCAAAAGAAATCTCGTTAACCGAAGGAAGAGCGCTGGGATAGAAAAGTAAACCACTTCGGAGGGTAAGCTACTGCTGACACCATACGCGAGAGAGATATAAAGAAGTTTCTCCGTAGAAATGAGAACCAAAATTAGAAATCTCGAGCCTTAAAGAGGAGCATGCACAAAGCATGGCAACTACAACAGATCAGGACAGCCTAGATATGAAGTGCTCCGCCAACGGTATTCTTTTCATGAGTTTTTACTTTCTAGCGACCTTGGAGAACGTTTGTAATACTAACCAAATCCCGAAGTTCACTCCTTTCTTTTTCCCGCTTCTCCTTCTCCCGAGCTGAACCCTTTGAGACATAGAGAATGCGAAAACATCAGGACACTTGATCCCAGGAAAGCTAGTGCGTGGCAACAGTTTCAACCAAAGTTTATCAGGAAAGGGGCGCCCGTCAGTCTAACCCAACGATGAACGTTGAAATGAAATCTTGTGTATCAATAACTAGATTCTTGATGACGTTGAGGCAGAATGAGAATCATCCAAGGTCACAACTGTGTATCTACAAGAACAAGTGCGAGTCTAGTAATGCTCATTGCAGATTCACAAGCATATTTTTGAAAGATTGTCTCAGAATTGACAAAAGAGGCTTGTTTTTCATCATGTGGCACTTATAGTAGAGAGGTTAGTGACAATTCGTGCACCTTTAGAGGACGAATTTCGTTCATAACAGGATACAATTAATATCTCTAAGTCTAGAGCGTCATTATTCATGGTCTTATCTATGGTCCTGATTCAAAACAGATCACTCTCACCTTCCAAAAGCATAAGTAAATCTACAAGCATTCAAAATTTTTGATTCAACGTGTGTTACTACTCACCGTTTGCAATCGCCTGTCCCTGAAATTCACACAAAAATATTTGTTTCACCCCATACATCCTTTAAGGAGTAATTTACGCACTCTTTACCATGCATCGTATTTACTCCAGCAATTGAATTTCTCCTCAACGTAAATATATGCTTGATTTAGATACTAACCTGATGCTGCATTCGCACCCAAAGCTTGTTCATCTCCGTAAAGTTTTGTAGCACGAACTCCACCGCATCCGTCACGTTCCCACCCTCCCTGCAAAACGATGGCAGTTTCAATTCAAGGGTTGCGCTCATCCACGAGCAAAATAAGCTAAGGCAGTGATATGAAGCTGCTTAACCCTTAAACGTTACATCCAGCACCTCGAGCTAGCTGGATCTAGTAATCTTTCAGTGTATTTTCAAGAAGTCTGAAGTTTAAGGGTTACAAACTAGAATAGGAAATCGACAAAAGAGTGGTGTAGACCAGGGGTGAAGGTATTAGTCAAAGTGGCTATGGTACCCTTCAAATGGAGAACCCGCGTCCGGCAGTTTGTCACGACTGATTTGAGTAAGATAGTTACGCAGAAACAGCCCCCGAATGGGATGTTGAACACCTCGAATCATTTCCACCAAGTCCTTCAACACATCCTTTGCGGGTGCCTCATTTGACATTATGTAGACGGATCCCACTGTACAGAGAAGATACCTACAACAGCCCATCCATTAACCCATGTGAACGCCTCGTGGTAAAAATTTCCACTTTCAACTATAACTTTCTTCACCAACGCGTAAGCTTCCATACTAAAAGCTTCAAAAGAGATCAAGATGGAATTACAAACGAGGCAGTATGTTGCCAGCATGCTGGACAAGCTCGTATAAATCGGCAGGCGTGCGTCCTCGTTTGGTCTCATCTTGGAAGAAAATCTCCAATCGCTGGAGCTCTCCAAACAATCTCATATCTAGAAATTTTTAGTCAAGAATTTCGCCCAGTGCATCCCAATAAGCCACAACCAAAGACTGAAGCTCTCAACAATAAGTGCAAACTTAGTAGAAGTGGATACAAAGCTCGTAATACTTCTGTGGTGACAATTTGGACGTCCGTAGCTCGGACAACATCTGGGCTGAATACTTGAGCGCTTCTCGCAAATTATTGCCATCCTGCATACTCGGAAACACAAATCACAAATTGGTTTTTAACCCTAACACAACCTAACTCTGCTTCCCATGGCTGGAATCGGAGTAGGATACAGAGAATTGCTGGTGGATGAATTTCTCGACATAGCCCACAACCTCTCCTCCACGAAATTCAGGTTTGCAGATTGCTCTGAAAAACATCGAATATTCCAAAATTCGAGTTTTTCGGGTCCCGTTTCTGCAACTAGATTTGCGTTTACGCCTGTTCTTTTTTAACATCCACGTTCCTGAGTAATAACCTCTTAGATGTAATTGAAAAAAGTTTGAAAAAAAATTGAGAAACGTTCAAATTGACGGTGACCTAGAAACCAAGAAAATTCTCTAACGCGGGTCTTCGTAACAATGGATTCGCATGTTTTTGCAAAGGAAATACCCACAATTGCTGCGAAATAGAAAAGGATTAGTTACCAATGCACGGTGCATGTAGAAGGCGTTGTGTTGAACAAGAGCAATGGCGTCCGCCAACCACTTCTCCTGCTCTTCGGCACTGCCACCGTCTCCTGATCCTCCCACTTCCATCTCGCTAATGATGCGTTGCAATCACGCAATTGAAGTGGTTCCTGAACCCAAAAACTCTTGATCAAACACAAAAATTTAAACGCGCGACTGAACACACAGAGTCGATAACAACCAATTGCTTTGCCCAAACTTTCAACCAGTTGACCACGTCTTCCGCAATGAAGCCCAAAAATCAAGGTGCCGAGAACCGTAAACCTCGCACACGAATTGTCCCAGTCACTCCAATTAGTTGATTTCCTACGCCTTTGGCTTACAACTTCAGGACTACGCACTCTCCACCAAATGGGCATACCCCCCGAGATTAGGTCAACTTCAGGGAACAAGGACAAAGTGAAGTGCACAGACAGGCTGATTATGAATTCACTTAACAGAGTTGCGATCCGAAATAGAGATCTAATGTGGAATGATGCGAAGATGCCAGATAAACCCTAACCACTGTATGAGCAGCTACTGCACAAGGAACACAAGCAGGAGCATGACAAGATGCGTGTCATGAAGGTCCCACACACAAGTACTCAGCTCCGGTGGCAACTCTACTAAACTGAAACCCACTGCGAGTCTCATTCAACTCTTTCCAGTAACGTGCCGTGAAACTCAAGCGACGTCACTCCATACAACAGCGAAACTGTGTGGACACGAAACGCTCACACGACCGTGTGAATCAAATCACATTTGCTTCATCAACAAAGTTTATGGTACACTGAGGATTAATCTGCACACCCTGCTAATTGGGGAAGCAGGCATGACTTACTTTACAAGCGCCAAGACAAGGCCATAGTTCCAACTCGAATCTACACAGAATTATTCATTTCGGCCAGCACACGAATCGACTATAAACGACGGCAACGATTCTTGAACCTCCACGCACTGAAGAATCGATCCAGAGCGCGGCACAGATAGTCCATTTGTTGGATCCATAAGAGATTAAGGTTCCTAAACCCTAATAAGCCAATTCGAGCTCCAAGAATCGACTAAACATACACACAACACCCACTCTTGAACATGCACGCGCTGAAGAATCGATCCAGATAGCGGCACGGTCCATTTGTTGGATCAGGACGTGCCCAATTAGGGTTCCGCAGTTAGGTTTGCCAATTCGTGTTTTTTGAACCAATTTTGCAGGGTGAACCCTTTGGTGAACCCTTCGTGGTACGTGTAGAGGTTGGTGACGGCCCTCCAAGCCGCATCCGTGGGGTGAATGCTGTCGAAGATGACGTGCTTCCCGGGGTCGTTGCAAACTGAGTAATCTGTTCCACTGCAGTCGTTCGTGCAGCATCGCTGGTAGGCATTGGTGAATCCATATGCAGGTCCGTTTTCGAACAGACGACGGAGGGCTTTTGTGAGATCCAGCATCACGATGTTAGCGCCCTCCCTGTTGAGTGCGTTCACTTTGGCTTGCAGCTTCGCGTCGTGCTGGTTAGTCTCGGCGTCGAGCAACTCGTTCTGGACGCAGCCCGTCTCGCCGTTCACCCATTTTGTGGTGAATGGCATGCACGACATGGGCACCAGATTCTCCACCAAGATGTTGTTCACGCCGAGACCGCGCAAGCGTTGCAACTGCGCGCCCATCTTGTTCACCACGGTGTCCACATAGGCTGGGACGCCCTGGAACAGATGAGCACCAAACCCTAACCTTGATCAATGATCACTTGATCTGGTGATGATTCGTTCTTAATCTCTCGATCTTAATCACTTCTGGTTAATTCTTTCATGTGAGGACGATTCCATGACTTTAGAATGACCTCATGGGATGTGGAATTTGTCGTGCTAGCGGCTTAGTCTAGAGAGAGGCTTGCACATTGTGAGCAATCGACTTCCAGTTTGAGAGAGATGTTTGTTTGCGTACTTCAACTCAGGGACAGTTCATGGATGTATAATCAGCGAATAAGACTAGAGAGAGATTGCACATTGTGAGCAATCGACTTCCAATTTGAGACAGATTGCAAACTTCAACCCACAAACAGTTCATGGATGTAGATTTAGTGGGTAAGTCTACAGCGAGACTTGCAAATTGTGAGCAACCGACCTCCAATTTGAGAGTTCTTGGAAGTAGAATTAACGGACAATTCTAGGAGAGAGACTTGAGACTTGCTTATTCTGAACAAACAGTTTGCTATCAGATAGAGGTAATAGACTGCGAATGGAATTCACATTCTTATGATTCACAATTCCGTTTGTTTTCCCAACCTCTTCAAAGGTTTGCACTGTAAGTGACTCAAAGTGTGAGGATGTGAATTCGTACCCCGATTCCATTGCCTTGTATGTTGTAGTAAGTGTAATCGTTCACTCCGATGGAAACCAGGGCCACGGATTGGGCCAAATGCGCTGCTGAAAAGATGCCACGTTTCACAAGTCCATCGAAAGCGTCCACTTGCTGGTCCAAAGGCCTCCATCCGTAAGCATAATTGACTGCAGCACCTCCGACTCCGAAGTTGACACCACCGTTGTTTTGGGCATTGCCGTTCAAATTCTCCCATGGCGTGGGGGATGCCACACCCAGTTTAGCAGCTGCAGGTAATCAACAAAACATCCACACTGATTAGTTTGATCCTAACGGATCAATTCAAAACACATGAATGTACGTAGGAAATGTAGTCTAGTGAGAGGCTTGCATAGAGAGAGACTTGCACAATGCGACAATCGAGATCCGTATTGAGAGATGGTTGACCATGTACATCGAATTACTTGAGTTGAATGTTTCTGAAGGAGTGAAGATGATGTAACTTGCAAATAAGTCAAGTGCAGCGTGTCTGCAGGTTCTTATGATTACCTATGTAATCCACTGCATTGCGTCCATCTGAAGAGCGGTGAGCTGATCCATCTCCAGGCCATGTCATCCCATAAGGGTAGTGCATGGTCTCTCCCGTGTCTGTCGATGCACTCGAACATCATCAGCGATTGTATAAAGCAATTGCATGAAATAATTTCTTTTTGCATACAAGAATACATGTTTATGTGTTCAAGCTGAAACATAATTCTACATCCGGCCAAATTTGTTTGCTCTGAATCCCAGGAGAGGGGGACCAATTACATCAACACAAACTACATCTTCGTGAAGTGCGAAATTGTGAGTACTCTCATTCAACCTCCTCTGATTGCACACTTTACAATTGCAAGTGTGTCATGTTGCGAGAGAATCTGTCTATTTGCGAACAAATTTGACAAATTCCGCATGTCAAGATATGACAAGAGCCCATTCTTCGCCTAGAAGTAGTGCAATTACAGAGGATCATTTGAGTGTAGGTTCTTACATACAGTGGTTAATATTGCGACTCAAAGACTGAGCCCTAGTCGCAATCAATAGAAGCCACATCTACAATGAAAATAAGCCACAATCTGAATTAAGCTACAGTCAGGGCCTCTAATAGCTTCGTATCTGCTTCAATGCAATTTTGATGTTCATTACCTGTGTAGCTGTCTCCAAAAACGAAGAGACCTTGGGCTCCATCAGCGAACCCTGCAAAAGCAAATCCAATTCAAGTAAGCATTCAAAACCAGCTTGCAAGAAATCCAAATTAAGCAATTTGCGTCGCTAACGTCATGTTATATATATATACAATGTGTTAGTAGCATTAAACATGCAGTAAGTTCCAGAATTCAACAAATGAAAACCTTATGAATGCGCGCTTGGACTCAAAACCATTGGAATTGTAGTACTGACAAGTCTGTGAATTCATACTAACCCAAGTGTGTTGACAGCAACAGGCAAACCACGGAGAAAACACACGCTCCCAGAGCTCGCCTCTCCATGGGATGAGCCATGTTGTTCCTGGACTTGGCAGCCAGCCAGCTAGCTTGGAATGGAAAAATGAAACTGGCGAATTTTTCCAAACGAACCAGCTGGCATATGAATGATGGAGAACTTCTCTTCTGGGATGGCTTTATATACGCGGACTGTCTGCAGTATTGACATTCAAATAAAAAAGGTTAGCCTGGCTGACACAGTCAACTGCAGCAGGTGAATTCATTTGGCTGCCGTGATGATCCTGAAGATGAAATTAAGCTGGGCAGGCTGTGGAAGTGCTGGCAATTGGTGAGTTTCCTTTTTCAGTCATCATTTCATGAAATTTTCACTTTGGGAATCGATTTCAAGGAGATGACGTTGATGCTGATTTTGATTGGAAGACTGAGTAGTAGTTGGTGCAAGGGGGTGGGGTCGATGGGGGATGCCATTGTTGGGACAAAGACTCCGAAGCTTGTCGTGAGGTTCATCTTTCGTTGAACCATATATACTGACAGTGACTGTTGATACAAATCTTTCGTAGACTGAAGTAGTTCAGTCACTCATTTGGAGTCAGTTTAGATCAATTCCTGTGACAGAGGTTCAATCATCCGGTTTATAAACTAAGCTGCTATTGAACATCGGAGGAGTTCAAGCATAATTGTAGGTAGAATTTTATTTTGTTGTAACACGGTAGGCGATTCATTATTGGGATTGTATGCACTTTTACTAAGGTACGCATGCTATTGAAATTTAGCTTGATTACTTTGGATTACTTATAATTAGGGATTAATGTTGAAACCTAAACGCTCTCAAGCTCATATTCTAGACGATGAACGAAGTGCTTTGGACTGATGTTTTATCCAAACAACTTCTCACTTATCCATAGTAATGCTTTTCGTCTTTACGAAACAACCTCTTCCATAACCAGTTTGTTCGAACCGAGAAAATAACATTACTCCAACAAAGAGATAAGGAAAAGATGCTACAGCTCAGAAAAGGGATAAGGACATGAGTAAAAGGGCTATTAAAGAGCCTCCCACAAGTTAGGACAAAATATTCAGTCACCTTACCAGATGCTTGAATCAAAAGAAACTCATTCTGCATCCCCCAGTTTTTAAACCCTCCAACTTCGACATCACCAGTTCGTAGATCAGTCCTTCCAGCTGGGTTTAATTTTTCAGTATCTTTTCAAAACTGTGACGTGTAAGAGACTGATAATAATGTTGTGCACTCTCGCAGACTGAGTGAGAACTGATTTCACTTGGATGTAGAATATTGAGAGTTCCTTCGATCAGGTACATGACACAACTCCCAACATGTCTTTCCTTTATTTTCTCTCAATTGCAAAAAATGAAAGAATCGAAGGTTCTCCGAATTCTCTGCAGGCAAGTCGATCCTCCGCGTGCCTGCTCGGAAGAGCGTGCTCGTTCGTTCCATCCATAATGGAGTTGATGAAGAGTTGGTGCCCATTAAGGTGAGAATGGCGACCCTCACTTACATTGAGAAAGGCAGAGAGATTCTTGGCAATGAAATTTCGTTTCATTTGTTTCGAAAAACGAAAAATAACGAAAAAAACAAAACAGGGAGATGGACCCAACAACCGCAACAACTTCGACATGAAATCATGAATTGCTGTGAAGATCGATTGGATATAAGTTGCTACTGTTCATGTTTCAGCATGTTTCTGTTTCAGTTAGTACCGACCGGTAGTTCGAGTCAACACCTCACTGACAGAAAGAGTTGCACCCCGTGCAACAAATGATGCAGAAATCATTCAGTCAGATCGCAAGTCCAGAATCATTGGGTGTGCAGGAAATTTTCTTTATGAGAGATTTGGTGGGAACACACTTTTAGTATTCAATAATAGAAAATCGAAAGAGTATGCACTATTGTAGCCCATTTGGAACAAAATCAAACAGATTCTCTGGAATTTTAACACATTTTATGATTCGTTTTGTGTAGAGAAAGCAATGACAGAAGTCCTCTGTACTTCACAAGCAAAAATTTGTATTCTGTAACAAATATTGAAGCAGGAGGTCCCTTCACATTGGCTTTGTTTTCAAAGTTGATTGATACATCTTTGTAAAGAGGAAAGGTCAATTACTTAGTTGCACAATTTGTTCATAAATTAAAGGAATGTCATTCATTTTAATCATTAGATGTTGATGGAAAGCCTCAAGGATTTGTCATCAGATTCCTTTCTAATTTTGAGTGTAAAGGTGTAAATAATTGACCTCGCAAACAACTGTTTATAGTAACTAGTCCTAATTTTGATCCATTTCTAAAACTACCCCCTACAAATTCCTAGCTACATAAAACATCACCTACATTCACAAGAACCTAGGGTCAATATTGAATATGACTATTTTGAAGATCTACAATTTATTTTTTACAGTATCCAAAATATAGTTAGTACCCCAAAAGTGCATACTCACAATATATAGAATCTCGACTTTCAACTTCCAACTACATCCAACATTTCTTTTTGGTAGTTTAGCAATAGGAACCATATTCAATTACTTATTTTAGTTGATGTTAGCATTTCTGTTTGGTAGTTTAGCAATAGGGACCATACTCAATTACTTATTTTAGTTGATGTTAACACAACTAAAATAAGTAATGGAGCATGGTTTCTAATGCTTACCTCAATCCCTCAATCATGTTTGTTTCATAGAAATTCCACATTGAGAGCCTAGCAACCAATCACAATGTACCACAACTACCTCATATCTGCACCACAACCTCACAAAAAGAAAGCAACCAATCTGCACCACAACCTCATGAAAAGAAAGCAACCAATAGATTGGAAATGGAAGGTGATCCGAAATGGGTCAGCCACTCTGGCTACAGATGTCAACTTCCACCACAGACTGGTTTCCAGAGAATGTTTTTCAAATTGGCCCCACCTTCCAACTCCATTACTGCAAGTTCTGTACCAAGAGCGGATAAGCAGTAAGAGAGGTTCTCCCGCTGCACGAAAGCTTCCCGGCCGGTGGGATGTCCCTTTCTCTTTACCTCAGAAGCTCCAATTAATGGCTGTCCAGTGAGAGTTGTAGGTGGAGACTGATGGCAACTTTGGAACTCACTGTGGAATCGTGGACATAACCAGCATTATTTATAATTCACGACAAGAGTCCAGCAATGGCCGTCCAGCAATGGCCATGACAAAATTGTATTACAAGACATGCGTCGGTGATGGGTTTTTTTGTTTTTCTTTTAACAAATGAACTGGAATGGAATGGATGGGCCCAAAGAATCGATGGTGAAGGTGCAATAAACCGACCGTAGCCAACTCAATCTTCAATCCTCGAACACAAGCCTGATCATTTTCTGACGAGGATTTTGTGCCGTGAGCTCGGAATTCCGTGACTCAAATGCACTTGTCAACCCGCGCCCTTGGTTTGTTTTTCTTGCTTGTGACTCATTTGTCTGTTGTCTCTCTCCAGGGTCAAAACTTAGAATCACGCCAATATATGAATAAAACTAACAATTGATTCTCCCTTACCTGCTCTTCAAGTGTTGTAAGCGCTACAATTGATTGAATGATCATGCTGACGTATTTTGGAGGAGTCGATGAAAGTGTTAAGCACACAATCATAACTCTCTCAATCTTTCAGTCTTCAACAATG
The DNA here is from genome assembly GCA_947034885.2 of Thuidium tamariscinum. Lineage (NCBI taxonomy): Eukaryota > Viridiplantae > Streptophyta > Bryopsida > Hypnales > Thuidiaceae > Thuidium > Thuidium tamariscinum. Next base: position 17,134,740 of record OX344751.2, read on the forward strand.
AGTGACCTAACCAATGAATTATCTATAATTGCTAAATGTGATGTCATTGATCCTCACATTAGGCTACCTTGATATGTCCACCAAAAGACTTCATATAGGTGGCATGAGCCCATTGTGGACAAAATGGGAGTAAACCCATTGCACTGGTGGTGTACATTCAAGTTCAGAATCAAGCACCACAAATTTTGCAGACAAAATGGGAGTAAGCCCATTGCAATCTTGGTGTACATTCAAGCTCTGAATCATACACCACTGATATAATTTTGCCCACAATGGGGCTTGCTTGTTCTGCATTGAGCCAAACAAAAAATTATAGGTTACTTACTTCATCTTTCTTGGTCAACCAAAAAGCGAGTGGCATAGTTGTGGCAACGCAACACAACACAAATCAGGAGCTTGGCCATATGAATTGATCCAGAAACTGCCAAGTTTTTGTTTTGGATCTCTCTCGCTGAGGATGGGAGAGAGAGATGCCGAACTCCATACTGCTAAAGCTGCAGCCATCCGTGGGTATAATATGATTTTTTTTTTCTTGGTGGACCAGCCGTAGTACCCAGTTTGGGGTTCATCACAGTAAAGAGCACTCAAAGGCACACTCCTTCCTTCTTTTTACGCAATAATACAGCTTTCAGCTTCTTCTTTTTCCCAGCATGGAAACCGCAAGGGATTAGAGAAAGCTGGGTTTTTCCAGTAAGGTAGGAGATCCAGTAAGTAAGGTATTACATCATCAAACATGATCATGATAAAAATCTTGAAGTAATGGCACAACGCTTTCCTAACATTAGTAAATGGACCCTTAACCCCAATATACATAAGGACCTCTCTAATGAATTTTGATCAAACCCTGAAATAACCGACTCACAAAAAACAAGCCTATTAAAATTCCGCACCGGCCAATACATGGGAAATGCTAGAAAACAATTATTTTTTGGGATTGAGAGATTTCCATCCATCACATGCTCCATTTGTAACTCTCACGACGTAGACACATGGCTCCATGTACTCTTAAAATGCAAACAACATCATATTCATGCCCTTCATGTCAAAAGACATAACAAAGCAGTATGGGAATTGAGAAAACTAATCCTATCTACCAAAAATAGTAGATATTATACTCTCATGAATGCAGGAACATTCAATAACAATCCACAAGAAAATATAGTCCCCCCATGGTTGTTACCTTGCTCTTGTCAAAGACAAAGATGTCATTGTAACGCTAGATTTAAACCAGATATCCTTTGGATTAAAGGACTTTCCTACCAAAGCAACCCACCAAATATCCCAGATAATAATCTCACAATACAATTCATTGAATTTACATACTCTAATGATAAATTTGCGCAAACAACCATAGATAATAAAATTCAAAAATACCAACCATTAATAAATAGTATCGCAGCCCAAGGATGGAAAATAGATCCACTTATTGTCATTACAGCAGGAGCTCGAGGAACAACACACATTCCTTCAATGAAAATCCTTGAAACCAAACTTAAATTAACAGAAACTGCTCTAACACACACTTTCAAAGCAATCAATACCATAGCCACACAGTACGCTGGATCAATTATTCTATATAAAAGAAGAATTGAAAACAACCAACCACTTCCAATAGAATAAGAAACCCAACAATGCACATTACATTGCATACTCATCCAATACTAATAATTAAATAACTAAATTGAAATCAAATCAATCCAATTAAATCTAATTAAATCTAGCAAAATAAAAATTAAATCTTGGATACTTTAAACTAGTTACTTGTTCCTTTAGTGTCTATTTCCAAAAGGAAAGAGTAGTCTTGCATCAATAGCCCTTGATCCTGTGGACATTGGCTCATTGTCATGATGAACAGACACTTTATTCACGCCGGACTGCTTTTTGCAAGTAGGCCGGAGTTTATATATATAGGAGATCCATAAATGGAGCATCCGAGGGCTAGCCCTAAATTTTGGGGAGGTGAAACATCTTGAAATGTTTTTCAATAATTTTTCCTTGGAAGACAAGTGGAATTGATATCTAACCAGAGTTATTTCATGTATTTTGGAGCTCTGTGGAATTAGTTGCAAAATTTTGAAGTTGAAATGGGGAAGGGCTCTAAAATGGAGCACCTCTTAGAATGTACATTGTTTGTACATTGTTAATGGCTACAAAAAACAATATGCACAAATAGTGTACATTTAAGGAGGTGGTCCATTTTAGAGCTAGTTAGAGTGCTTTTAGAACTTCCTACCTTAGTACCCAAAAAATAAATGTGTGATTCATTCAAATCGATATAATCTATAGAAAAAGCATCATTGCCTTAGAAACAAAACTCAAATTAAAGAAAAAAATTATGGCAATTTTCATTAAAATGACAATAGTCCATACATTATTTCTAAGATTTTGCATGGGCTAAATCATTTAGGACAAGTATAAAATTGAGACCGTGTTGTTTAAACTAAGAAAGTATTGAAGCTATAGAATGATTGCCATTTTAACGCAACTCCCCACGATTGTTGAGAATACTCGAGGAAGAATGCACTATAAGAAACCCTTGTTTTGGATGACAAGCCCTAATTTTTTATGACGGATTTTAGGTGATGGTTGACAACCCAAAAATTTTATGTCATTAAAAATGTCCAATGTAACATCATTTTTGATAGTTCAATGTTTTTATGTTAACATTGATGTTACATTGGTTATTTTTGTTGACATAAAATTTTTAGGTTGTCAACATTGACATCACCTAAAATCCGTCATAAAAAATTAGGGCTTGTCACCAAAGACAAGGGTTTTTTATAGTGATGCATACTTAAGGTGCTAAACAACAATATTGCAATCATCTTCCATGTCTTTGCAATAAGAATATTCAAGTTTTCTAGATTTGGGATTGACTTTTTTGAATTTCGTAATGATCAAGGTTGGTAGACCAAGCCCTCATAAGCCCCAACCACCTTCAGCTCAAGTCATCTCAAGTGACTATCTAACCATTTTTAGATGATTTCCGAAAATTACAATCAATAGCAAAGAGAGTGTTTTGATGGAGATTTTTGTTAAAATGGCAAAATTTCATTCATTTGATACTTTTTACTCTTCAAATTGCATAGTCTCAAATCTAAATCTTTCCATTAGAGAAATTTTGAATCCTCAAAGAGACCCTTAGAAATTTACATGCAAAGCTATTTATTAAAGGTTAAAGATGATAACCTTAGTACACAATATGTATCGCTACCTTGTGTAAATATTCATTAAGTACTTATGAATTTGTTAAATAAAGAATTCACTTCTTCTTGTACAGTTGTACCAAGGACTTGAATGACAAAAAGTACCTATTGTTATATTGTTCAATAAGAGGTGTTTCATGGTGCAAACATCATGAGCATGAAGTACTAATGATCTTATTAAAAAAAAATCTCACTCACTATACTAAAAACACAAGAGTCATTAGTACTTAATTGCACCAAATTTGTTCTTCTCTAAATAAAATAATCCCTCAATGTACTTAAAATTTGAATGACAAGAAGTACCTGATGTGCCATTATCCAATAAAAAAAACATGTACCTTTATAAACATCATGATGTCAAAATGGGTGGAAATAGGGGAAAAAAATTGTCCTTTCTTTGACAAGTATATATTTAAATCCAATTGAGGACTCCAATTGAGGCCATTTTAGAGGCCTCTTTGAGAGTTCAAAATTTCTTTAATGATAGATTTTTGAAATCTATATGTATCGTAGATATCTAGAATCTATACTTGTTGTGGAAGATGTTTTAGTCCATCCAGTTTGATATCTAAATATGTTATAGATTTCAAAAATCTATATGTGTCCTAGAGATTTGAAAATCTATACCAATCCTAGATGTTAGATTTCTATACAGACCACATGGTCTAAAAAATGGCATATAGAATATTGCCATTTTAACAAAATTTGCCATTTAGGAAAAAAATGACATGAATTGCATGTTTTTTTAATCAATGAATAAAATTAGTTGCATTGTTTGTTTTTGTCTTATGACCTTCAAATAAGATTTAGAGGTATCCAACAACAAGAGTGAGTTAATTTATTTCAAAACAATTTGTCATTTTTTATATCCTATAGAGTATCTTTTCAAATTGTTTGAATTTATAACTAAGAGGGCATAATCATTTGAATACATTTGAATATCAAATGAAATTGTTTGTTTGTAATGTGAAGGATGAGAAGATTTAGAGCCTTAATCCCAAAGATGACCACCTTATTAGTAAGCAAGTTATTTAACCAGGGTTTAAACTTGCCATCTACACTAAAGAAGGTATATCTAATATAGGATGTTGGGGAATCCAATACATGATCGTGTATATATATTATTTGTTTTTGATTTGTGAGAATATTTTGTCATCAAAATTAACCTTCTTTCTACCAATTGAAACCATAAAATTGTTGAATTGAAAATCAAAATTAACCTTCTTTCTACCAATTGAAACCATAAAATTGTTGAATTGAAAATCAAAATTAACCTTCTTTCTACCAATTGAAACCATAAAATTGTTGAATTGAAAATCACTTTAGTCTGTATTTATAAATAGTTATGACATAGTGATGAACTTGACTAAAATGTCAATCTAGGATTTACAACCACCCTTGAATCATTTGTATAGTCATCTCTCTAGTCTACCAAACCTTTGTTTCTACTTGTATTCGATCAACCTCAAAAGACTTTCAATCCATTGCTAAAAATTGTTCTTCTAAAATCAATTCCAACAACTTAGTGTATTATTTCCTTCAATATTCTCTAGAAAACCTTTCAACTTAGTGCATTTCCAAGTATAGTAGTATACTACTTCAATCAAAGGTTGAATGCTATAATTCAATCGGGAATTCAATCATGCTCAATCAAGAGTTCCAAAAAAATATTATACCATCCAGACAAGATTATAGGATCATTCAATACTTCTCCCTATGCTTATAACCTACTTAGAAATGGGCTTGCCGCGGGTTGACATTATGCATGTAGTATATCCACAGACTCGGTCTCATTCAAAATAATATAACTTTAAACTCGCCAATATGTCAGCCACTCAGCTAGCATGCCGAAAGAAGTCGTCGGCAATGGCGTCGGCTTGTCTCGCAGTGATATGCCAATGATGGAATTGACCTCTTGCATTTTAATATATGGAAAGAGACAATCAAGCGAGGCTCCACAATCATTCCGTTTGTCTTGGGAATCAATGGTTGGCCATCGTAAAATCTCTCCGTCTCTGACGCAGAAGCCTCTTTTTACATTTTTGCAGAGCTCGCTCATCGACCAGCTAGAACGCCGGCGCGGCCAAGATCTGTTTGTCAGTGCATGTGGAACACGGAGGCCTTCCACGGTTGTAAAAACTGAATATATTATTATAATCGAAACGGAACCTTTACAACGTAACAGAATCTTGTAGTGCAACTGCTTGTGAGGCCTAGCTTTTTAAGCTTTTGGCCAAGCGTGGTGGAGAATGTCCTGGCCATAGGAGCCGACCGAAGAGGTGGCAATTCTTATCCACGGAAGAATTGAACCAGTCGATAGATCGGGTATGTGAATTGTACTGTACATTATATACTTTACTGTGCAATATATGCATTTCAACCGCCGCTTGGGTAATCATGCGCTTTACATGTGAAGAATATGCAGCAGACAACTTTCACCTAGCTTGATTACCGAATTGTTACGTTACGTGCCTGGCCATGCGCGCATTCGATTCGATTCTTTGCCTGGGGAGTTGAATCGATCGAAGTCCTGTGAATTCGAAGAGTCAAAGTTTGCTTTCTGTTGGCTTCAGTTGCGTGGCCACTAACGTCGTACTTAGCCTGTCGGATATGGCCGGAGTTGAATTGATCGGTTTGGCATATATGTTTAAGACTTTGAGTGATCTGTCTGCCGGCCAAGCTAGTTGAGCTTCCAAAAGCATCGATCGAACATCCCCATTCGCGCTAGTTAGAGTTGTCGTGCGTTCCGCATGTGAAGAATATGGAGACAACTTTCACCTTCAGTCGATTGGCCGGTACGTGCCTGGCCACCATGCCGGTACGTGCTTTCGTTTTTGGTCCAGCGATCGGTCTGGGAATTAATTAAGTTAAGGTTCAATTGAGAGTGCTTCGATCGATATATTCGATCAGTTGGCTCCAATCCAGTTGCGTGGCCATGCACGAACTTAGCCTAGCTGGTGGATATGGCTGGAGTTGATCGAGTTGGCATATATCGAAGACTTTGAATGATCCGTCTTGTTGAGCTTCCACGAGCATCGAACGTGCACATTTGCGCTGGTACGTCGATGCACGCCGTCAGAGGAGTCTAAACGTACTAAGACATACAGTTTCACCTAAATGCCCGAGGCACCAAAACTAGCTTCTGGTGTTTGCAAACTTTGACTGGGGTAATAAGGGGGTCAGTTCTCCCTGCCCCAATGATGGCCGCCGCCCGGCTCGGTTGAACCGCTGAGACTTACAGACCTACCGAGCCTTTTACATGATTTGGATTGGGCCAAGTCCTTTTTCTCCGTCTTCAAAAGAGAGCAGGTTGCGGTGACGAAGGAGTGCCTACTCTACTGTGGTTTTGCAAGCACAGTGACTGGTAAGTGTTTTAGGAGTGGTAACTACACCTAAAATCACATAAATATTAAGCAATTCAGCATGATTTCCATTGCCTTTTAAATGCCACGGTGGATGTTTTACATTGGATGAATGACAAAGAATCTTCCCTTGTAGGACAAAAGTGCAACTACTCATCCTCAATATGAGGGGTTTACATTGGATGAATGACAAAGAATCTTCCCTTGTAGGACAAAAGTGCAACTACTCATCCTCAATATGAGGGGTGGAAAGGGGACACCAGAGTTTGTTTTTTTCATTTTTGAAGAAGTGCCGTAGTGGTGATACATTAACCCTTAAAGGACCAAGGCCTTTTTTCTCTCAAAAACCTCTCAAAACTGCCATTTCTGTTGCATTCACCCAAGAAAACAATTTTTTTTTTTTTTTAAGAATCTAACCGTAGGATCTTGTATTTAACTTTATTGAGATCAAGTGGTAAAAATTTCATGAAGTTTGACTGTACAGATTGGAAGATATGAGCATTCAAAGTTGGAAATACAAGTTTTCTTGAACTATGGTTTGCAATTTCAGATGACTTTGACTGGAATTTGTATTAAAAAATTGCACTATAGACTTTGAATTTATAATTTTTTGTGTTAAGAAATTGAGTTGAAAGCCTAGGAAAAAAATTTCACAGAAAGAACACTTGATTTTCATTCTTTAAAAAATTGTTAAGTAGATGTAGGTCCAAGATTGAAAGAAAAACTAAATGGTCAATAACTCTAAGGTGGAATTGAAATACAATAATCCCACTAGTGAAATTGTTCTAGCAAGTAAACATAACCTTGTCCAACAATTTTTTTTGAAAAAATGTGAAAATTGCATTTAGAAATGAATCCTATAGGTTATTTTTTTGAAAAATTGTTTAGATTGCCCAAGAAATAAGATTGTCTATAACTTTCTCATTATAAGTCCAAATATAGTGAATCAAAGCTTCACATGTAGGCAAAAATATATTATTTTAGAAAAAAAATTTAAAAATTTAAGTTTGACTTTTTGCAAAAAAAATTCTGCTTGTTAAACTAAAATCCGTACTTTTTGAAGTATAACCTTTGCTCCCAGTGACCAATTGAAATAAAAATTACATTCCCATGAAGCTGATCAGTTTTCCTATCTTATGATAAAGTTTCAAAAAGATTCATTAAAAATTGAGGTTTACGGAACCTGCCCGAACTCCAAATTGTCCCCCGAGGGAACAATGGTCCTTTAGGTGTTAAGATGTTATAGTAGTGCTCCAAATTGCAACATCCATCCACTTATTGGATTTATAGTATGTTTTTCATCCACAATCAGGTGATTTCATCTAATATGTATTTTTAAATTTCAAAGTTGTTTGGCGATTTCATCCAAGTTTTTTGGCATTTTCTAGCCAAATTATTTTTTTGGTGCAATTTGGCACCAAACACACACACACACACACACACTCACACAAAAACAAATAAATAAACACCATATTCTATACTACTTGGACTTCCAATGAGTATATTTGGCTAATTCAAGGTAGATGATGTCATAGAATATCAAAATACATGATTTATAGGCCACTAGTCCATTCCTCAAGGGTTAATAATATATTGAAAAATATTTTGTGGAGTGGTCTTGTTAGTAGTCAAAAGGAGATTTTAATTCACTTAGAACACATTTTTTTGGACACCATATGAATGAACTATAAATTTTCAAAGTGCTCAAAATAAATCGGTGTGTCTATAGATTCTAATAAATTGTTACAGAGAGTGTATTTCAAGTCAAAATTTAGAATGTGCATTTTTAGGAAAATGTTGAATTTAGGTGTAGCTACATTTTCATTTTCAAGATTAATGACTGGCAGTACCTACCACTTCATGGTGCATGGTAACAAACTACACACCCAAAAAAATTAAAATTTTTAATTTTTAAATTTTAAATTCACCCTGCCCCCTTCCCAAAATTTTTAATTTAAAACTTTTTGGGAGTGGGGAGGGGTGTGATGAATTTTAAATTTTAAATTTTAAAATTTTAATTTCTTTTAATCCCTCACCCCCCAGCCCCCTCTCCCTCCCCTCTTGTAATTTTCAGGGGTGGATGGGATATGCAAACAATATGGGACATCATTCCTTATATTTGTATTCATATTCTGTTGTTTGTATACATATAAGTATATATAATTTGACACAATATTTGTATTTGTACTCAGTAATCTGTATTCAAAAAATATATGTATTTGTATTCATATTTGTATTCGTATTCAGATCCAGTTGTAAATATATTTGTATTCGTATTAAGATCCAACGAATCCTAATTTTTCTTTGAGGGGGGGTGAAATCTTTTTCCCCCTATTCAACGGCTTTGTATTTTTTGGAAGGTGGGGGGCAATTATTGAAAACTAGGGTTGACAGGGAAATCACTCCAGATAGTCTTTTAGAAGTCTTCAAGATTGATTCATGATGTAAGTATTCAAGTAAGGTGTATATCCCCCAAACCACCGCTTTTTACTACTATACCTAATTACTAATATTAGATAGGTTGATGAAAATGCAAACTTGAATTTCTATTAGGAATTTGACTCATGCACATTCACCACTTAGTTATTACATGAAAATAAATTAATCAAATGTTTATATAGCATGAATGCATGATGTTTTGTCAATATTAATATACATAAAATGCCTACAAAATATAGAGGGTATCACTAGAGAATTTAAGGTTGAGGGTATTCTTTTCTAAATTAGTGATGAAGAAGATATATAATAGATGTAATTCTTAGTATAGACAAAATTATTTGACAAAGGTATCACATTGCAATCAAATTTATTTGTAATCTTGCAAGGTTAACTCTTAAATGGTTATGACTATATTTTCACCAAAAACACACCAAAATTGCCATTTCTAATACAAGTACCAATTTTTTTTTAAAATCATCTTTTGACATATATAAGTGTAGGATTTTGTAGTATACTAGTTTGAAAAGATGCAAGAAAAATTTCAGAGTTTTCCACCATATAGATTGCAAGATATTAGCATTTGAATTGACAAAAATCGCTTTTTGGCCTTGTGAAAAGCCGGATAACTGCACTTCACAAGGTCACATTTGTATGAGAAAAATTCAAATTAGTTGTAACTCATTAGATTTATTTTTCAAGACAAGTTGGCTACATACTTGAAAATTTTCATACCATTTGAAATTGTACAATATATAGGAAAAAAATAGTGAGTAGAAAGAAGTAGAAAATGGTTTTGAAAATACTAAATTGTAAACAATTTATCCATAGAATTTAAAAATATCAATTCCAATTATTTGAATTTTGTAATAAACAATATACAGTTTTTATTTTTATTTTTTTCCAAAAATTTTAAAAATTGAATTAAATAAAGGATTTCAAACTTTTTGTAGTATAGAGATTCTACAACTATCCACAAACTACTCCAAACTAAAACTCCTCATAACTTTTGATTCATTAATCAAAATATAATTATTTAAGAATTTCCACTTAGATATGATTCTATAAAACCAATTTCAAATTTTTATTTTTTAATAAATTAATTTTAAATAAGTTTTTTTTATTGTTGGGCCACCTACCGAATAATGATAACTACATAACTTTTTGACTATGTAGTCAAAATTTATGAAAATTCTTGAGCCTTAAAGTTACTCCTTGGAAAAATATTGTGAAAATTTTTCAAAGAAGATGAATAAAAACTCCACTTGTAGTGACCTGCCCAAATTCACTGTGTTGCCAAAAAAATGCAATGTATATAGGCATTTAGGAATTAAAAGTAAAATAGAAACCAAACTAGATGGTACTATAACATTGATTATACAATGATTATTGATAGTTTGAATGTAATTGTAGGTTTCTGTGGAAAAATCAATATCCAATACTAATAAAATCAAAGTGAATATTGTAGTGTCATTGGTTTTGTATACATTAGATTCATTCAATTTTAATCAGCATAATGTTTGCTATATTTTGTGTCCTTTTATCCACAAATGCATTAGGTTTCTAATCTTTTGAATTTTGTTCTTTCATATAGCCAAAATGCATTAGGACATAAGCATTTGAAGTTTACAATATTAGATTAGATCTTCTAATGCAATATCCTAGGTTTAAAAACTTAATTTCTTTATAAATTTACAAATTTAAGACATAGCAAATTAACCCCTAAAGGCCCATTGCCCTCTTTGAAGATGAAATTAATTTCAACTAGGTTCCTATAACCACCATATTTATTTATTTATTTTGTTTGGATAAATGCTAGCCTGACAGTGGCCAACACTTACGGGAACAGTTTCGGGGAATAGCCCCAAAACGGCCCTTTGGAGGCCTCAAATCCCTTCTAATGCTTTGCTAACTTTGAGTGCTAATATCTTACAATCTCTATGGTTGAACTTTATGAAATTTGTACCACATGGTCTCAAATAAGCAAAGTACAAGATCATATACTAGTTAGATTCTAAAAAACCATTTTTTTTACTTTTTCTTAGATGAACACAATAGAATTATAGAAATGGTAGTTTTGACGATTTTTTAGTATACAAATGGCCTTGGACCTTCAAAGATTAATCTACAGTGAAAAAAAAATTTAATTCATAAATTTAAATATCTATAAACATATAGGAAAAAAAAATTAATTATCTTATTATAATTCTGAAAATTTATAAATTTCATATTCATAGTTTTGAAAAATAAACTTTTAAAGTTTCAACATTTTTAAATTCTAAAGTTGTTTATCAAATGTTCATCATTGGTTGTACATAGAGAGACAAAACTTTAGTCAAATAGTGTAATATAATAAAACTATAATCTATTATATAATCAGTTATCAAATATATTATTTTATTATTAAATTAATTTTGTTATTATCTTTTCAAAAAGAAATATGTATATATAATAGTAATGATATCATCATTAGAAGGGATTTGAAGGTAAGGATGGGCCATTTTAAGACTATTTCCTTGGTTGTTCTTTGTATTGTTCAAGAACTGCAAACTAGCCATAATGTTTACTAAGAAATTAAGGTTTACAACTTAGTTTAAATTACAAATAGTTACTGTCTTTTATTAATACTAGATTGTGATACGCCCATCTTTATCCCTGTTGGATTAAAGATTTCATTGGGCACCAAATTAAAGATCTTTGATTATAATTGACACATTCTTTGATATTGAACACTAACTCAAACTCTATAATGATTTTTTGATTGATTGTACAAAGGACTACTATAGTATGTAGATCAATGATGAATTAAATATATGAAAACTCTTTATACTAGACCAATGCGTCAAAATATTGTAGCTTTTGAAGTTACAAAATTTTCTAGACACTATGGTAGGAGGCTTAAAAACCATGTGGGCATCTCTATCATTGTGGCAAAATCCATGTATAGAATTGTTGAAATGAATGGAATTTCTAGTGGCAAAACAACTTGTATGTGGGATTTAAGGATACTCAACAAGTGACAAGTGTAATTGTTATGTGTAGTTTTAGCAAAGAATGTATTTTTGATAGAGTTACACTAATATAGTATAGTGAAGTAGGGATTCCTTAGGCTTTTTATTGGGTAGATTACACGCTCATACATTATTTTTGGAACTGAATTGTAGAATTTGGGGTTTAAAAAGAACATCTTGACAACTAGTTTTATCAATTTTGGAACTCACTTAGTGTATTCAAAGCCATGTTTTCATTCATTTTAGTTTCACTTTCCAAATATGAATAGCAACCTATAAGTTTATGGCTTCTAAAACTTGGATTTAGTTTGTTTCAATTCAAGAATTGTTGAAAAAAATTGCCAATGACTTCTTCATCATTTGTCTTGGGATCAAAAATTGTTTTCATCTTCTGCTAGATTGATTTTCTTGTAGGCCTCTATCTTCCCTTACATGGATAATTTATGAACATTCTACCATACATTGTTCCATATATGATAGTTCACTAGTCAATCCCACTAGCTTAATATAGTTTATTAGAAATGTAATCCAAATGTCACTATTCTCTTAATACGAGCACAATGTGTTACTTGAAATGGATAGATTCTAAGTTCATGTAAATTATTAAAAGAGACTAGAGCTCTTCTTCTTTGGCCAATATTGTTTGACTTTGACATTAAATTACCCACACAAATTCCCATACAACTTCAAAGGAACTGGACCAGCTTCCATTGGTGTAAGTCATTGCATTTTTCAAAACATTTTCTTCATTTCTCAATGCTTCCCAGCTCCAAATAGCTTGAATTTTAGTGCATTGAATTACAATGAAAATTTCCTACAAGTTGGTATGATAACGCCCTATCAACTAACAGTGTTGTGATGACCAAGAGTAATCTAAGTATCCTAACGTGCCCATTGATACACACCGAAGCTCAACAAATCAGGAAAAAACAGAGACTACCACAGAACTTGGCACTAGCCGGTGACTGCCAGAATTCTCCCATTGCCTACCAGAGTTCAGAGCCATCAGAAACGTAAGCCGTAACGAAATTTCTCTTAAACTTGAGCATGCATTGATCGGAATCACATTCAGGTTCGATTCTGAATATTAAAACATCACTTACATCATGTTCGACATAAGTAAGTTCACAAAGATATATAGCTGCCTCTACAAAGATCAATTTACAATACTAGTGTACAAACATGGGTTCAGTGAGAAAAGTCTTCATTCCAAGTGCAATAGCTGCATGATAAAACGGCGAGGCCATGAAACTAGCCTTACTAGGATACGATAGAAAGCTACAATCACATCTTGTGCAATCAAGAGTGCTGGACATGTAAGCAAAATCTGGAGGCCTTGAGGCTCGGAAACAGTTTAATCATGCAACCGAAACGGCAAAGCATGCGGATCCGGTGAGGGTGAACGTCACCAAATCACCAACCTTCAGTGCGTTGGCAATGCGGAACGATTTCCATTCCTGTCCTCGAAAGCAGCATTTGGTATTTCCTGCCGGCATTGGGATCACCGAAACTCTGACCTGACCGTCCTTCCGAGGACCTTTCAACAAGAACACCTTTCGGTCACACTTCTTCCAGTCATGGGAGCGCCAAAACTGCGATGGCACGTCCTGTTGCAACGAGTGGCAAAATCTCAACATCTTCCAGGCAAATTCTATAGGTGATCAATTCATCATGCAAAATCCAACCAGAACCCGTAAATCTATGCTCAAACGAACGTTTCACCCCAAGGTATGCACATACTGCATTATAATCCTGATTTGTAGCAATCAAGAACTAACATAATTATATGCAAAGCATCAGGTTTTAATATTTCTTACCAGTCTCCTCAAATGTGCAGGACACAAGATCTTCACGAAACAAGGTACGAATGCAATCTTGTCAGAGGGAGATGATGGCGGGCTGCTGGGGCTCATGACGTTCTCGTCCGAGTTCGGTGGCGCAGGTTCTTCTTTCCCACGGCTCCGACAGGAACCTCCAGTTTTTCCAAACAAATCTCTCGTAAATTGATAAGGGACAACTCTGGCATCAGGAGGGAACAAGTGGACAAGAAATCTGGAGAATCCAACAAGCTCAAAGACCAGCAAGTCACCAACACTGATTCCATTGTCCAGCACAAACGCTCTCCAGCCACCACCGAAAGTATAAACACGAGATTTCCGGTCCGCAAAGTGACGAACTTCGAGCTGCAACCACCACAGAGTCTCGCAAGTACGTCTTTTAACCGCAACATTCACTTCGAGCTCCTTGCCATGGTCATAGATAAAACGCGTTGGAAACTCCTGTCAATCATTCCGAAGTCAGTTACTGTACTAGACTAGCAGAAAAAACAGTATGATAAATAAAATGAGCATTCCTGCATTCAGGGACGAATTACGTGAGAAGTTCACCATCGTGTGATACTTACAAGTCTGGCAGAACGTATTCCATGATCCTTGATCATAGAGATTGTCACGGACTTGTAGAAGAATACAGCCTTTGCCTCCGCAAGCCTTTCAAGTGATATTAAGGCCGCCATCTGTAACATAAGAATGAACGCCCACAACAGCAGTGCAGAGACACCACCTACTCTGAATCAGTCTCTCCTGCTACATGAACACACACCTCGACGATAAAAAACAAGAAGTACCAGCCAAGTTTATAAACCAATACCACCCGTACTCCGATTACAATGCACGACTGTATATTGGCAGTGTTTAATACGCAGCTGAATCAGGGGAGCCAAAGGAAAGGTGAGAGCTGCCCATCCCATTGCCCAGACTTTGGGGCAGATTTTATTAGTCCAATATCGCCAAAAGATCCAGCCACACATGCCAATGGTATGCGTCACACATGCCAAATTAGTGTGTGATGTTCACTTCTCAGAAATTATCTTGGAATTCAAAAGATTATAGTAGATTTTCCAACCTAAAGCTATCAAATTAGTATTTACTAATCATGATATACACCAGTAGGACTAGCATGTGCTCATGAATTGCCCCAATAATTAATGGCTTCGTATGATCTTCAGGAAAACCAGCAAGAAGCCACCCACAGGATGGAGATTGGTGAACCTTGCAGTCCCCGTCAATCCTATAACACAAAACTCACGCAAAGTACAGCTAATCGTCATCAAATAAAATTACTCAACAGACGACCTTGCTATACTCGCTGCATCCTTTCAAACCAAAGAGCCAGTGCAATTAACTATATCCAAAGAAAACACAAACTGCTAATGTCACACCCAGATACTGCAAAGTTTTCGATAATATAGTCTCATATAACATGGCCTCGCCACAGTCAACATCAACTTCCCGTCCCGAAGCAATCCATGCAACAATCAGTTCCAAATAGTTCATACGCCTCCACCCAAACCCTAATGCCAAAGAACTAAGCTCTCAATCCCCCTTCAGAGACTGGAAACCACAAGATTCTTCCATGAACCTAGACACCAGTCGGCAATAATCGAAAATTCATTATTCATCCAGTATGTCCATGACGATGCAAATCAAGATCATGCCCATAATGAAACCAATATCGAGACATGTTAGAAATGCAGACAGAACCATCCAAATGAAAACAATGGATTAATTCAAGAGTCAATTGAACAAGCACATTGCAAGGGCTCCACTAACCAATGTAAAAGCTCAGCCCGTCGGGAAAAGCATCCCTGACTAAACATCATCAGCATACTTTCGACCAATGACAAAACAAATAACAACGCTCACCCAAAAATTCACATAACAATCAACTGCACTGACAGTACACTACGAGCAACAGACGATCAGGCTCACCAGCAATCCACAGAAAAAGAAAATTGTCAATTCCACATCCACATACAGCACTCCAATATCGCCACTAGCAATAAAAAATCATCATCGACTCCAGGTAACCTCACAAAAATACAACCTGCCACCATCACGCAACCCAGGCCCAAAACGACTCCGTGTCAACACTCTCCAGAACCCTAAAAATCTGGACAAACAGTCCAGAACCAGCACTGCTGATAATCCGACTTCACTGAGCGCAAAAAACATGAACCTTCATACACGACCCTATTCAGCGATGGGAAATAATGCACAACTTGCATAGATAAACTGAAGCACCCAAACCAAAAACGCACAAGAAATTAGGTCAAAACAAAACTCTTCAATTAGTCCTCAACTTAGGTCCAATTCAAAAAAAGAAGCCAATCTGAATTCTCCTTAGTTGGCGTCCTCGAGGGAATGCCTCAACAAAAAGGTCCTGCCTAGCCACACATCCGCTCCTTCAGACGCTCCGATCCAACCTAATCTAAACACCCACAGAGACTCACGGAGACCAATTGCTCCCCAGTCTACAGTATATCAATCTATACTCAATAAAAATGGCCCGATCTTCAACATCAGCATTACGAACGATCCGGCCAAGCGGCCAATTGGCCTCCTCTGCAAGCACCCGAACCCATGGCACCACCCTCACAGCAGCATCTGCGACGACGATCCGCGTCGGCACTCGTTCAACATGTCGATGTAAAACTGGCACTTCCCGATGTCGCTGTTGTTGGCGCTCACGCAGTCCTGAAACGCCTTCGACTGGTTCACGCACGCGTCCGCACTGGACACGGGCTGCGCCATCGGCGACTGCTGCTCCTGCTGAGACTCACCCGCGTGCTCATGCACCACCGTGCGCGGCCCCATGACGCTGTCCACCGCCCGGTGCGCCACAGCAGAGCCCGTGCCGAACGCCATGCCCTGTGCGATGGTAGCGCCGAGTCCGGCGAGCATGCCACCGCCTTGGCTCCGCTGCTGCGGCACCGCGGGCGGGTGCGCCTGGTGCACGGGCGCAGGCGGAGGAGCGCTGCGAGCCACAGGCCGTGGCGCCGGTCGCGAGCGTTGCCGAGGCATGTTGCTCCTCTTAGTCTGCGACGACGATCGAAGCTTGTGCGACACGGGCTCCGAGAAATCGCAAACTAGGGTTTGCAGCTACTCCCAGGAATGTGATGGCGCTTGCGAACGACGCGCATCAGAATTGGTCTGTGAGCGGCCCCAGAAGGATCCACTCTTCTACGGGTATATCCCCTGCAACATCCGACGTGGCCGATTCTGCGTTGAGGTGGACGCGCCAGCAGAAGTGCGGTGTGGTGCTCAAGACCGTTTTCTGTTGAGAGTGCACATAACAGCTGCCTTCAATTGCCTCCCTTCAGGCCTCATCCATATAATCCATCCACATAATTTAACCCTGAAACATCTCAATCCTTTTTTGAATTTTTGCACATTTTTGCTTATAACTTTGTACAGATATATCATTTACCAGAATTTTATGAATTTGGTCATTAAGGAAGGTTGTCTTTTCTAGATTCAAGTGTTACTTTTGATAAATGAAAAGTTAACCCTTGAATGCCCATCGAGCCGCTGCAATGCAGCACTGTAGCACACAGATATAGTTTGGATTTCAAATTTTTAAGATGGTGAATGTGCACAAATTTGGTAGGCCAGCTGTTCCGATTGCTTTGTTGTAGGTCATAGATTGCATGGGATTTTTCTTGTAGAAAGTGGGGTGCCATAGTGCCGCAAACTTACTTAGAAATTCTGGTGTGGCTACGATGCCTATCTGCAAAGGCCATGTTTTCATCTATGGAAAAAAATTCCAACAGTTTTGGAAAAACCGCTCTAGTGGGAGCTACAACTACCATATGGCAAGTGTACCAAAAAAAATTGAACACAAAATGTTGAGAATCAAAGAAGTAATTGCGAAAGAGCCTCATATACACAAGCATCATCAAGTTCCCCGGAAGAAAGGTGGGTGAAGCGTAGCTATGGCCACGCCCAATACGCTAGCTTGCATTCCAGCGTGGGTTCACTCAGAGGGATGTGCCCAACGTGGCACCATGAAGTTCCATGTAAAGGCGGGAAGGTAACTACCTCAATGAAAAAACCTGCCAATCGCCACTTCCCAGTCGAGGGACACTACATAAGACAACCAACGGTTGTTGCACCACAACCACAATTCTAAAACGCATACGAAATGTAGCCTACAACCTTTCCATGTGGAAATGAAAATACTTTGGTAAATCAATCTCTGTTTGCATTTATAGCATGAAGGATTACAAAATTGCAAACTCACATTCTTGGGACAACGTCCTCAAAGTCTGTTGTGCCGCTTCTGCAAAACCTACACAACCATGTTTTCACTACATTTGCTAAAGAAAGATAAGAAAGCCTCGAACTCCAATTTCTACTTCTACATCGCCAAATAGAGGCTATATACACCCACCTGAGTGTGCCCCATAATGGCCTAGGCTAGCACTCAAGAACCAACACTACAGGATTGTAGAAAAAATCCATTTGCCACTGAATCACTCTTGTAGTCCACAAAATTTGGGTCGACCTCCTTCAAAGAAAGATCGAAATGCTACACTTGAAACAAAACAAAAGGCCATATGAAATTCAAAGAAAAAACTTCTAAACACCCAAAGTGACTAAACTATCAATGTGCTCACTTTAAATGGGTGGAAGAAACATAACCTCTCACACTATGCTATGCCTATTGCCTTTGTATCCAACTTGCGTGTGCACAACTCAGTAACAGGCCCTCTCGCATTGAAATGAACCTACAAAGTGTGGGCACAATTTCCTTGTCCTCTTGCCATAGACCACACATTGACATCTCGCACCAACTTGACTTGCACTATAATGTAACCCTCCTCCAACTAAATTGCGAAGGGGTCCCCATATGTGGCCAATTTGCAAAAAAGGACGTATTAGGCTTTCAGCATGCAAGTGTGTAGTGCCAAATACTACAGGACATCAAGGGAACTCCTAGAGCTCTACGATCACATCCATATAAGATATATGAGTTCAATAACTGAGAATCCAATACAAATATGAATACCCTATACCACTACTTATGCGAATGCAGCTGCATTGTGTATTCCTGACATTGCTGATCTACAAAGTCCATTCCATGCATCCCTGCTTGGTACTGCAGGAGTATCGGAAATGTCAAAAATTGCACCCACTCACACCCTACCCAACGTCATGCACATCCTCTCCCAAAGAATTACATGTCGTAGATAAAAGGAATATTGGCTTAGAGTCCATCCAGCAAATGGCTACAAGTTGACAGCTATGATGCATTTTATACTCCAAGTGACTTCTTTCTGGTAACTGATTGTTTGGAAATCCAGCAAGGCTTGTGGGGAAGCCTTTCCGACTCTTCTTGTAAGTCCTAGTTGCCTAGAAGCCACGCTTCAACAACTCCGTGAAAAGGCAAGGTGATGTAAAAAAGTTGTTCGTCATAATCACGTGGCTATGCCCTTCTAGGCCGGATATAGAGTTCAACACTGCATCTTCATTGACAAAGTCCTTTTTGGTGCGATTTTCGTCTGCGCCTAGGTACACAATGATATTAGATATATACCTTCATCCACAATATACATAGCACAGAATCAAATACTTTATATGAAAAACACCAAGGCCAAAGCAACTAACAACACCCTATCACTAGAAGAAAACTACGTTGTATTTGACAAAAATTGTGTTGTAGTCAACAGAAACATATGGAGTGGATTGTGTTGAAGTCTCCCTTTGTTAAGCGGAATTTTTCATTCTAACACAAAATTCTGCATTTTACTTGTTCAATTCTACGTTTGGATTGTTCAATTTTGTGTTGAAACGCAGAATTTTGCATTATGAAGGAACAACTCAACACAATCCACTCCACACGTTTCTGTTGAATGCAACGCAGTCACAACACAATCCTTGTTAAATAAAACGCAGATTTGACAAGTTTAATGCAGTTTTTGGCATGAATAGTGCAGTTTTCTTCTAGTGTATGCAAGGAAACGGTGCCACAATCTAAAAGGAACTTCTATAACAAAAGTTGACGAGTTCAAGTTACAATATCCACTGAAACCAAAGGACGTCCTTCATTCAATGCAAGTACTACCAAGAAATAGTCACACCCCTCTCTGCTACGAAGAAGATAAACATATATGACTATAGACTATACACACCGGGTCGTTGCAAGAAACACTTACCGGGTTTGGCTCAAAATGGCTCAAAATCAATGAGTCTTGTGAGTCCTATGATCCTTTGAAATAAATTTTTTTTAAATTGAAAAAAATATGGATAATTTGAAGAGCAATGAGAATATTATGTCTCTTGAAATTCAGACCTAAGAAATTTTTTCTCTAAATGTTATAGACAATGGAGAATACAATGAAAATAGTTCTTTTTTCACTAATTTGGTAAAAATAGTAAAAAAAATTCAAAAAATGAAAATGAAAAATCAATTTTTTCTTCAAGTAAAGTTCTTTCTTTTACAACAAATTTCATCTTTGGAAAAAATAAATTCTATTCTCTACACTTGTGCAAAGTCAGCCACTTTGACGACATGTGGAAGTTGGACAGTTTAATATTTTCAAAAATTCTTTTTAGAGATTGTGTAACTATACTATAGATCTAAGAATGCCAATTTTTAGCTCAAAATTTTCATTTTTGGGTCAAAAATAGGACTAAAACCCCCCAAAATGGCCAAGGTAGACAGCCAATCGGGGCAGTTTAAAAATAGTAAAATAATTTTTAAAAAATTGAAAAAATTACACAACATATGAAACTTTTGTGTGCACCTTCATTCCAAATTTCAAGTTGACAGGAAAAGCGATGCAAAAGTTATGAGCAAAAAACTACTTGTTAGAGGTCAAGGGGACAAAAAATAGGACAAGTGTTTCTTGCAATCACCCCACCCTACATTCAAATTGCATACCTGTTCTTCGAGTTTGCAAGTGCCCACATCTTCACACTGAACTTGATAGGTTTGACATTCATATATTGTCGTATGTTACAAAATCTTCCTTTATAGGGAACTATAACACTACAAGAAAATGGGGGGATAAATGACTTGTCCACAATGACTACACCAACAACAATGAGTGTAAAATAGTCATTTTGTAGCCATTTTGTAGTCATTGTTGTTAGTGCACTCATTGTGGACAAGTCATTTGTACCCCCATTTTCTTGTAGTGTAATCTCATCCACAATCAAGATACACTTATTGTGATATAGTATCTACAACATAGTAGCAAAAGACTCATACAACCTTAGTGAGCTTGTCATTTGCAGAGTTGTCATGATCAGTGACAACGTCATTATCCACCAAATGTAAGCACCTCACTATTGCTTTGAAACGATTGCGGGACATGGTCTCTAATATGAGAAGACAATTATAGAAGGGCCTATAATTCCAATAGCAACGCATAAAGGGGAATCTCTTCAATCCCATCAAAATGAGGATTCCGAACCATACTAGGAGTTCTTCTGAATCCAAAGGGGTCCAATCTTGCCATCCATTTGTGACTCCTGGATTCAATTGAGAGGATTGGCTTGCATATCTATAAACAAAGAGTATACATGGAGCATAATTAGTACTCACCAATAGAAGTCCACAACGTCATTTGGGTACCAATAAATAAATTTTGAGCACATTCGAGTACCATATATTCACACAATGAACAACAAATACTAACCGAAAAAAAGCATCATAATCAAGCAATTCAATTTCAATAGTTTGAAAAATTTGTTTGTCTCATTCACAATCTGTTGGAAGAGCGGAAGAAGCCAATATTGCATGAAATAATTGCTCGAATGGTCAGCTATAGCGGAAGTAGGACCAGACGCACATAGGACCCGAGAAGTTGTTCGTATTGTGCAAAAGAGTGGAGGCTTGTTCCTACCGTTGATCATCGCTGAAAACTTGTTCAAAAGGCTAAGTGGACACATCATCATCATTGTCATAGATGCCCAATTCTTTCTATGGATCTTCCGTATACGAGGGAGGGTCGTCATTAGATGTAGTTTGCCCGGAGGAATTGTCGAATTTGAAGTCAACATACTCACCCTACCAATCTTCATCATTGTTTGAGTCGCCCAACACTATTCCATAGAATATTCATGCAGCGTCATCTACAATTTGGTGGTTAGTGTGGAACAGCATTTGTGGCACAAAGGGCATAATAGCATCCTCGAAAGGGACATCGTGGTCCAGGCACGCTATATCATTTGCGAAATCTTGACGGAGCATTGTGGAAGAGAGGTTGAAGAAATCATCAGGACCTTTAGTAGGCAGGTTGAATGTGCCTTCAACTTCCACCAAGGAACATTGTTGCAATTGAATAGGGCTCCTTGGCCGCGGCAAGATTTGGGGGCCCACCTAATCAAAGGACGGTGTAGGAGCAACAACGCGGCATAGTCATTGGTGTGTCAAAGTTGCAACCCCTCCTTTATCGTTGTTGTCCCGATTTGCTCGCTTGCGTCCTTTTCTACAACTTGCTTGTTGTCCGACATCCTCCAAGCGCCTACAAACACCACTTTCTCCTTTTCGAGCTCACGATGGCTTGATTTGAATGGCCTCCATGAGTTGCTTCCGGTTGACGATCAAGTTCAATGTATTGTGTGACATTGGCGACGGCTAGGGGGGTTCTCTAAGGAGGAGGATGAAAGATCCCGAGGATTTTTTGTTTACTGAACTCATGCGTCATCATGTGTAGGCTAGGGTAATTGGATTCCTCGAAGAGAATATGGGCGCATCTTGGCTGCTGAAGGGGGGATCCACACCGAGGATTGAGACAAAATTTGTAATGCTCCTGGAAAAGCGGTGGGTCCTCTATCATGTTTGTCAGCTCTAATGGACTGTAGCTCTACATCGGTATTATTGGCGGTGTCCTCATTTGCTCGCCATCCGTCACTAGTCCCACCAGATGGATCACTTCGGCAACTTGCCCCATCTCTCCTTGCAGCTCTTAGTCATACCATCATCTTACACCTTCGGGGCAAGGAAAAACTTGTCTTTGATGAGGGAATTTACCTCACTCCCAAACCCCTCTAGATCGCATTCTTTATGGTGGGTGGTCTACTTCAAGATGTGTCCAATATGCCTTCAGAAGAGGAATCACAACCATAGGTGGTCAGGCGTTCCTAGTTTACTATAAGTCCGTAGCAGAGGTGGGATGCTACGCATCCAAGTGAAATTCAACAGACCTACAATTCACTTCACTTGCCTGTGACTAGCACAACGAGCAATAGTCCAAATGTGGAGAATGTTTGTTGCAGCCTCAATCTAAATGCAGTGGTGTATTGGGCACAATTGTAATGTCTATATCCGAAGTGAGCATCAGTTGTTGGAATGCCACTACCTGCACAATGAACCTCACAGTTCCTAAAATGAGCAATCCAGCCACCTCTCCACAGCTAGTGTGCATTCCACTCTATACCATCGTAAACCCCAACCCCCTAATCCGTACTACCCTAAATAAAACTAGTACAAGATGGCCTGAAAATGATCGAATTCCCTCCGTACAGTCCTCCTTAACCAATTTGTTTCAAAAATTAGGCTTGTGATTCGTCCTTCCGCAAGCGCAAGTCAAGAGTAGATTGTTTTGCCAAAACTAAGCCGGTTCCACCTCTTCACACCACCCACCATCGCCACATTAGCACGTGTGAACCCCACTGTCCTCCAAGTCCTTATGCATTGCCCACCGTACCCCACTCCACGTCTTTTTTCGCTTTTAAGCTTCCACACCATGTATTTTGTGTATTGGAGAGATGCATTCGATGCACAATGGAAGAACCCACAACTTTCATCACCAACGTTAACCCTAATACATCTTGTCGACTTTGTAAAAATATGAAATAAGCTCATATACGGCCAAAGTGGGATGTCATGATGTTTAAGCGTTAATTGGATGAAACAGTGCCTTGAAGTCCTCTGTTCATCATTTAGAATATGGAAGTTGGAACGCTTCAAGGTTAATACAAGGTCCCAAATCTCATATAAGACTTGAATACTTCATAACCTGACAACCTAACAATACTACAATTTCAAATTTCAAGACAAGTTCATATTCTAATTCACATTGTATATTGAGGAATTGTTGTATAATATTGATGAACAACTTTAGTTCACATGATTATTGGTATAGAAATTGTATCCCCTTGATAGTTGAATTAAATCACATTCAGTCTCAAATTGGTTTTTTGACCTCTTTTGACATCTGGCCTTATAGCTAAAGATGAAATGTCAAATATTCCACATCATTCCGTTAGAAGGAAGGCAGCCTACCTTACTGCTATTGAATGTTATGCACTAGGCTTTTCTTTCTTTTAATTTCATTGTTGTGTGGAAATCGGAAATTAATTTCAAAGTTTTCCAAGAGACAAAATTGGTTTTACCAAATTCTATGATGCTTTAACTTCTTTGTGAGTAAGAGGAACTGCATAGTAGATTTCAATAGCTTTACTATGTTTGATATTGGACTTGAACTTTTAGTTGGTTTACATTTTCTACCATTTCATGCATGAATCCATTTATTGAATTTGTGCATATATCTCACATTTTGTGTATATATTTGAACAAAATGTACCAGATTTAAAGTGCATTGTTCATCATTCAAAATTTGGACTTTAAAGCTTAGGAGATTAAATATGTTTATCTGCAAGTCAAAAACTCATCTCTCCCTATTTTGGCAAATTATGGACATAAACCTAAACCAACCCAAAATTTTGATTCCAAAAATAAAATATTATTGACCTACATGTAGAAATTTGGAATTGATTGTCTTTTGTTTGATGGTTTGAATTCCCTCGCAAAAAAGTTTTTTTATAGAGTGCAATTTGAAGGGTGAATTAGCTTTTGAATGACGGTTTACATATGTCTTCCCATTTTTCAATTGTAGGGCTATTATATAATATAGCACATCAAAAAAAGAATTATGCAACTTTGGCAATTAAAAGTGGATTTTATATTCAAATGGATTTTTTTTTACATGTTCTATTTGTTGTTTTTTCTTGATACTATTTGATACATAGTAAAACTATAAATGTAATGATAACTAAATATCATATGTACATAAATAATTTCATGACTTTAGGTCATGATTTGATCCACATCGCAAAGATGGTCACTTTTTGATCCATATGTATGCATGTGATGTAAAGTAACTACGCCAAATTTTGACCCCATGTCTAAAATCAACCCCTACAAATTCTTGTCTAAAATGTACTCCCACTATCTATGAGAGTTTAGGGTTGAAATTAAAATTAAACACTTATTTTCAACACTTTGAATACTCATAGTTTATTCATACTATGCTCAAAAATTACATTCTAAAAGAATCTAAATTCCCTTTTGACTACCAACAAGACCCCACAAAAAAAATTCAATACAATATTAGGAACCATGCAAAATTGTATTTTTGATCAATTTTAGTTTAGTTACCTTTAGTTATAGTTAGACTATTGAAACATTTTTTTCTATACAAATTATCTTAAAAAAACACTTTGATTTTTACAAATGTTGCAACAAGGTGTATGATAATGCCAGGCACCATTACAAGGAAATTTAGGGTTAACTTTCATAGGAGATTGGGGTATATTCTTGAGGGCACATACTCAGAACAGCAAAAGATGGATGGTGATGCAGTTGCTTCCCCGGGCATAACTTAGACGCGCCTTGGGAACCACGCATTTCCCATGGTCCACCTCATCACAGAATCGGCCACGTCGGATGTTGCAGGGGACACAGCCTGTGGGAACCTTCTAGAGGTCGTCTCTCACCTAAGTAAAGCTAAGGTCACCTTCAGATGCCACAAGAGGAGATTGCTTCGCACCGGATGTCTCCGTGTCGTCCACAAGCACCATATGTGAATCACATTCCTGTGAGTTGCTACCCTTGCTGGGAGTCGCATAGCTGCGAACCCTAATTTTCGATTTCTCGGAGCCCGTGTTGCACAAGCTTGGATCATCGTCGCAGACTAAGAGGAGCAACATGCCTCGACAGCGCTCGCGACCGGCGCCACGGCCCGTGGCTCGCCGCGCCCCTCCGCCTGCGCCCGTGCACCAGGCGCACCCGCCCGCGGTGGCGCAGCAGCGGAGCCAAGGCGGTGGCATGCTCGCCGGACTCGGTGCTACCATCGCACAGGGCATGGCGTTCGGCACGGGCTCTGCCGTGGCGCACCGGGCGGTGGACAGCGTCATGGGGCCGCGCACGGTGGTGCATGAGAACGCGGGTGAATCTCAGCAGCCGATGGCGCAGCCCGTGTCCAGCGCGGATGCGTGCGTGAACCAGTCGAAGGCGTTTCAGGACTGCGTGAACGCCAACAACAGCGACATCGGGAAGTGCCAGTTTTACATCGACATGTTGAACGAGTGCCGACGCGGATCGTCGTCGCAGATACTGCTGTGAGGGTGGTGCCATGGGTTCGGGTGCTTGCAGAGGAGGCCAATTGGCCGCTTGGCCGGATCGTGCAGAACGCTGATGTTGAAGATCGGGCCATATTTATTGAGTGTAGATTGATATACTGTAGACTGGGGAGCAATTGGTCTCCGTGAGTCTCTGTGGGGTTTAGATTAGGTTGGATCGGAGCGTCTGAAGGAGCGGATGTGTGGCTAGACAGGACCTTTTTGTTGAGGCATTCGCTTGAGGACGCCAATTAAGGAGAATTCAGATTGGCTTCTTTTTACGAAATGGACCTAAGTTCAGGATTAATTCGAGAGTTTTGTTTGACCTAATTTCGTGTGCGTTTTTGGTTTGGGTGCTTCAGTTTATCTGTGTAAGTTGTGTGATTTTTTCCATCGTTGAAAAGTGTCATGTATGAAGGTTTATGTTTTTTGCGTTCAGTGAAGTCGGATTATCAGGAGCGCTGGTTCTGGACTGTTTGTCCAGATTTTTAGGGTTCTGGAGAGTGTTGACATGGAGTCGTTTTGGGCCTGGGTTGCGTGATGGTGGAAGGTTGTATTTTGGGGGGTCGATAATGACCTTGTAATGCCTTTGACGATATTGGAGTGCAGAATATGGATGCGGAATTCTCAAATATTTTTTTTTGTGGATTGCTGGTGAGCGTGATAGATTGTTGCTCGTAGTGTACTGTCAGTGCAGTTGACTGTTATATAAATTTTTGAGCGAGCGTTGTTCTTATTTTTTTGGACATTGGTCGAAATTATGTTGATGATGTTTTGTCATGGATGCTTTTCCCACGGGCTGAGCTTTTACATTTGGTTAGTGGAGCCTTGCAATGTCCGTGTGCAATTGGCATCTGAATCAATCGATTGTTTCATTTTGATTGCATTTTCAATATGCCATTTCGGCATGATCTTGATCGGTATCCTGATGGACATACTGGAGGAATTATGCGATGTGAAGGGCGTTGTGAGTCGAACTCATTGTTAGAGCTCTGGAACATCTGTGAAACTTACATTATAGAGTATTGTCAGTCTATATCAAGCAGCGTTTGAGGGGTTTTTCGAATTGCCTGGATTAGAAGTGGGCTACAAATTTCTAAGCTCTCAATCTATGCAGTAATTAAGGCATTTCTATGCTAAGAGTGTCCTAACCCCCATTCCATCCTCCCTCTCCTACTTGCATATCGATCATCTACCTTCTTGTACAATGTCCTCCTTTGCTCCAATAGCCGCTGCTGCATCTGATGTATTCTACTCTTCAGAGAGTTTTCTCCGTCAATGGCGAGTTGCTGGAAGTTGGATCTTGGCGTGTCGGCTGTGCCCATCTGGTCCTTCCGAATCATTGGAGCGTCGTCTTGATGCACTATTCCTTCTGCCATACCTTACACACATTTCTGGTTATGGTTGTTCTTCTCTAGTCCTCATTCAGTGACCTAATTTCTGTAGGTGAAGGTAGATTTCTTACCATGACAACTGTTTTAAGGTATGGACACCTAAGAGTTTCGGTATGAGTTTACACTTATTGGTTTCCACATTTAGTAACCATCTCAGTAGGGTTCTTATTCATGAAGCTACAATAGATTTTGTTGGCAATTGAATAGAACATCTTGAACTCTTGGAACTCTTCAAATCATTGGCGTTGCACCCTTGGAACTCAGATCATGGACATAGAGTAAATAAAGGTTGGGCAAAAGTTGCAATCAGGGGTAGGTACCAATATCTTGGCTACATACGATGCTACGATCATGTTACAAACTCGATTGTGCACATGGAATTCTAACATTAGTACTGGGAATAAGTTCGATGCTCTCTTTTCTTTCTAGCACTAATTTTCTTTGGATCGCAGTTTGCAAAGCAGGTTAATGAATGCGAACCTGAGCTGTAATTTCGACGTGGTCTCCCTCTTCGACGGTGCCCTTTGGTAACAATCTGGACCCGAAACTGCTCTTCTGCAACATGTGTGAACAGCAGCTGGTCATGAAGCTTGACCATATTGTCCACAGCGAAGTCGAACCACCCTGCTCTCAATTTGACTCTTTTGTATTGCTGTTGAACAGTGATCTGGCAAACCACATGCCAGACGTGCCCCGTAGGTCCCTGGAGACTTATGCGTTCCTTGAACAGGTCGTCATGGCGTTGTGTGAAGGCCGCTGGAACCTCCTGCAATACATTGGCAACGAATGAAACGTGCAATGTTCGGTGGGAGACCTTCGTCGTCAAGTATGTGCACCTAAGTGCATCCAAATTAGACATCTGAGCATGGTTACTACTATTAGACTGAACTAGTTTTTGTTAAGTGTTGAAAGAGGATTCCGATGTATCCTGCCTGTATATATGTTTGGACACTGTTCGAAGAACCTATGAATTTTCAGAGTGTTGCTCCTAAGAGTGACCCTTGATTTATGATCTAACAATGCACATTCTTGTCAAGTATGTATTAGGGTTACGATTTTTGTGTATGTACCTTAACAAGCAGCTGAGCAGATTCATCATTTTAATTCAGTACCGTTCTAACAAGTCATATTTCATGAACTCACCAGGTGTGCGCAATTGGGGCCACTTTCGTTCTTCAAACTGACTGCAGGCACCTTCTTGATGAAATTAGGGGACGTGGAAGACCCCTTGCGGAAGGCATTTTTATGGAAGGCGCTTCTCTGGGATGACTGGAAACTGTCATCGCTGTCCTCCAACTGAACTTCACTCCCCTTCAAGGTGAACTCTGACTCACTGGGCTCTTGGCTGTTGTCATCCGAGAGGTCAACCACCGCTGGCCTTGCTGCAGTCGAGCTTCCGGGCCTCAGTCTTCTTTTCCAGGGTTCATGTACTGGAACATCTTCTTCCCAGAGATCTCGTTCACTTGATAGACTCCTTCCATGGAAATTCTTCTCACTCTCGTTTGGCCAGATGAAGGACGGTTGCTGGGGCGTCCTCATTACTGATGTAACCGAAGGGGAAGCCGCTGCATTGTTGTTTCCATTGCAGTTTGCTTGGAATGAGGCGAGCCTTCTCCGAATCCCGACATCGTCAAAGACGTAGACCTTGAACTTGGAGAATGCGGTGAGGACAAACAGGACATGGTCGCCCTGGTTCAATCCTAGGTCGTTTACAAGAGTTCTCCACCCGCGGTCTAACATGACTCTCCTGTGTTTGCACACTAGAATGTTCACTCTCATGTTCCATACGCTCTTACACGGACCCCTCACCTCCACCATGTCGTTGAACTTGTCTCCATGTCCTTGCACGAAATCTGCAGGTATTTCCTGCAATTCAATGCCGCAACCTCAGTGTTACGGTACCCGACATCGATCAATGCATATATGCTGTGGACAAAAGGAAGAAGCGCGTTGGAGAAAAGCGGATGCTCGAGCTCACCAGTCTTGGGCAAGGATTCGACGGACGCCAGAGCATGAAGCTGCTGACATTCTTGAGGAAGTAAGGGCACTTGATTGACGGCACCTGCTGCAGCATCTTGCGCATCCACTTGCAGGATTTGCCCTGCGCGCAGGATCGCGGGCATTTCCTGTACCTGGCCATGTCCTTCCTTCCAATTTACGACGTCGATCGATCGTCTCTCTCTACTTCGAGCTTCGAGAGTACCTACGAAAGCACCGGTCCCTCGAGAGGATTTCGCGGAGAGAGTCCTGCAATTAGGGACTCAAACGATGTGAAGCTTTGCAAGGAAACTGTCGTTCTGGAATGGAAACTAATTAAGGAGCTTCACTTCCAACAGAAATTGTTGTCACATCTTTCTCAAAGCAGTTGAAGGATGCTTGAGTGCTAATCCGTGGCTGCAACCGTCTCACATGCCCCATTTGTTACTGTCGCACATGTTTCGTACTTGGCATGACGTACCTTGTCAATCGCATCGTCCCCTCTGGAGTCTGGAGTCTGGACAAACACAGTCGTACTTGATCTACTGTAGATTACTTGAAGTCTTAATTCCTTGCCTGCCTGCACGTCTGTTGCATAACATTGTTTAGCAGCTGTGAGAACTGAGAACCCACCCATTCAAGATGGCAACTAAAAAGACTAAAAAGTATGTGATTCATTGTAAAGAGCATGTATAGTGCTAAGGGAGAAACACCCATTTCCGTCCCTGTACCTATTCCTGGTCCCTAGAGTGTCACTAAATCTATCCATAAGCGTTCTTTAAAGTGTCTGACAAATGTTTAACTCTAATTTGCTGACGCAGCTGTAAGACACATGTATAATTTTCATTCACTGACAACTGATTTCAGCAGAGTTCAGTTTAGGGTACACCTATAGGATAGTTCCAATGGTCTAGGGAGCCAACTCTTTGAAAATTTGTAGAAATTACATACTGATTCCAAAAATTTTAATTTTTTTTTAATATTCATTATTTTCTCTCGCTAATACTAGAAAAATATCAGTTTTAGAAAAAGATGCCTCCAACCATGCTGAATTCCTTATTCAGACGGTTTTGGGTGTTTCCATTGTAAAGTAGACACTGCTTATGTTTTTCTGTAGCTTAAATTGGTACCTCTTACTTGATATGGGCTCAAGATTGTAGACAACAAAAATACTTGTGGAAGCAACTCCTCAAAAATGTTATGTGCACTAAACTTTGATTACCTCACACCAACACACTTTTTAGAGACTCATCGTAATTTGACCCTTAAGTAGTGTTGTGGATGTTTTTTTACTAGTGAATGACAAAGACTCTTCTTATTTAAGATAAAAGTGCAATTATTCATTCTTGGAATTTTGTACAAGAAGGGAAAACATGCACAATAGTTTGACCTCCAGGTTATTTAATGTAACATCCTTTTGAAATAGATGATTTCCACAATTACCAGCTAGGCATTTATAGGTTAGTTGATTTGTGTTCACATTGTGCAATTGTATATTGTTTTTGCTTTGCAAGGCTTGATATATACTCCCTATGATCTTTTGATTGGACATAATGTTTGGGATTAAGGTTGAAAATAACCTAACCTTATTTCAACGCATTGCCAAAAAATTAAAGGTAACCAAAAGTTCATTTGGGGATGGAAGGAGTAATACAGCCAAGTGTCTTAATCTCATAGCCTAAGCACCTAAAATGCATCTCATTATTATTGTAAGTTTATAACATTGTGAAAACCAATAGTATTGCAAGGAACATAAATACTACAAAAGAACTAAGGGATGCTAAAATTACAAAGGGGGGATAGGATTCTTTCCACTAGTATCAAGTTTCCTTTATATATATATATGAAATTTCTTGTAATGTAATTGAATGTGATATTGTGATTAAAAATAGCTAAAACATAATTAATTTAAAAATATATATTTATATATCTAAAAACTTTAAAAATAATAATATTTTTTGATGTGACACTCTCTTGACGACGTTAGACTGCTAATGTGGCATGTTCCCACAGTCTGGGAATTCAAAGAAACTTACAGTCTCTCATAGCCCTCAAATCCTTTTGAATGAGAGAGGGGTTTTCTTGTCCCTTTGGATGTAAATGTATATCTCTTTGTTGCCAACTTTGTTCCAATAATACTCCAAAACT
The DNA here is from genome assembly GCA_947034885.2 of Thuidium tamariscinum. Lineage (NCBI taxonomy): Eukaryota > Viridiplantae > Streptophyta > Bryopsida > Hypnales > Thuidiaceae > Thuidium > Thuidium tamariscinum. The sequence continues at coordinate 17,166,466 of OX344751.2, forward strand.
ATTTCTCAATATAGTAGGACAATGGATGAATCGTTTGCCATGTATATAAACTTTGTGACTTCATTGATAGAGACATGTAATCCGTCTATTTTGCAATCCAATTCCAAACTTATAGCAACCTTCATTCAACACTTTAATATAATTATCTATAAATGAATTGTGTAGAATTTTCTCTACATTAGGCTAGAACAAGGTAAAATTAAATCTACATGACTATATAGATTAAAATTTAGGTTGTTGGAGGGCAATTTTGTGTCATGTTACCTTATAATTGAATCTTAGGATTTGGTGTAAGAGCATGAAATATGAAAGAAGATGATGTTATTGAGGTCTAAATATATTTGAAATATTAATTCTTTAGCACCTTAATTCTTTTTTGAATTTTAGAACATTTTTGCAATCATCTTTGTAATGATGTATAGTTTACTTCAAATTCATCTAATTTATTACAATGGAAGGTTGACTATGTAAATCTTGCTTTGGATGAATAAGAAGACATTCAAAAAAATCATTGCTTTGAAGTACCTTGTTGACTAATAGATTATAAATGTGGAGTTGAATTGAGATTAAGTATGAAGTAACATTGCAAAAGTTACATGGTACATTGGTATCATCAACATGTAAAGTCAATACCCTCCAAAGCGCCCACTTTTTTTATTGTGCTTATTTACCATTATTAGACTAGTCTAATCTTCATATTTTTTTATTGGCCTATGATCAATGCATCTTAAAAAAAATTGGATTTTATATCATATGTAAAAGTTATGAAAGATCAAAATTCTCTATAGTAGATGTTTTAACATTGTTTCTTCATATAGTTACATATTGATTTTGAAGATGTAGATGGAGTGATGATGGAAGTTTTAGATAGGGTGTGATTTTGGATGTTCCCACCTTTGAATCCATTGCATTGCTTGATTACATTTGCGATGGTGTTTTATCTAATTATGTGTTTGATAACCGATGAGCCATGCTACAATAGGAGCAAATAGGTTATCATACATAACTAGTTGTTGATTTTCCAATCACAACTTTTGATCTTGATGATCTAAGGGTATGGAAAGCAAGTTGAAAGAAAAGAAGGTTATGAGTTACAACTTGTCATGACAATGGTGACAAGCAATGAACAAGAGTACCGGCATTTAGTTACAAGTCAGCTAGTTGAAATCCAAAATTTCTGAATGAAGTTCAAAATTTTAGAAAAAAACCTGATCATTTTAGAGGAAAAATTAAAAATATTCTTTATTTTCTTAAGGCCTAGCCAAGAGAATTCTCCAAGAAAATGTAGGATTTTAGCCAATTAAGCTAAAATTTCTTCCCTGACTGTGTGACAAGTTACCAATTAGCATTGAAAAGTCAACAAGCAGTTATGATTTTGTAATTTGTACCATCTGATCTCAAGGGAAATTTGAGAATGGGTACGCTAACATCACAACATCACGTCAATCTTGTCCTTGCTCCATTTTTTTTTCTGGCTTTGTTTAACTGCTCCATTTGTTAGACTGCAACTTTAGTGAGTGGCTAGTTTAAAGCAATTAAACAATTAATAAGTTAAATGCTTGGCAGTGATCCCAAAACTGGCTAAATTTCGCTCATTTTCTACTTAGTTTTTTCATGCCCTTTATATAAATTTTAAAAAATCTTCCAAAAATGAACATTTGGCTAAAAACCTTGGATCTGTTCTGAGATCACTGATGCTTGGTAGCAGGTAAGGTGTAACTTACTTACCAATGATCCCAAAACTGGCTAAATTCCGCTCATTTTCTACTCAATTTTTTCATGCCCTTTGTATAAATTTTAAAAAATCTTCCAAAAATGAACATTTGGTTAAAAACCCTGAATCTGTTCTGAGATCACAAGTACTTACTACTCAGCTAGATAGCATAAACAGTGACAAAAGTCAGTGTCATTGTATTGTACTGTGACATAGTCCTTGCACTAAATAATGTGTCACTCTCTTGATTAATTTGTTAAGCTTTTAGGAGGAGGCAACCCATTTCGCATCACTCACATAAGCAATTGAGCATACCTGAAGTATTTGAGTAAGGTAAGAGGCTCATAAACCGCTCATCTAAGGACTGGTCTGCCTTTTTCATGTATTTGTTTGGATGGTAATATTTTTCACTCATTTTTGAGTGAAAGAAAAATAAACGAGGAATCTAACACAAGTCGTTTCATATTTTTTGCAGCATTATTGAATTAGTTATGAATTTTCAAACACAATCTGGCATAGGGCCATATTTGTGATCAGTAGGCCTTGCAAACCCATACATGTGCAATTTGAAATTTTTTTTGGCTTGGTTCAAAAACTAGCACCATAACATTCAGTAGCAAGGCTGGCATTGCCTTGGCTCTACAGTGATGGTGTGGAATATGCCACACCCAGCAGTGTTCACAAGTAACTAATTGGTTGGGAGTGGAATATGCCACACCATCACTGTAGAGGCATGGTATGCTACTGAATGTTATGATTGCAACATTACTTGCAACATGTAAAAAGTAATTGAGATAGTTTCTAAATGCATCCCTTTCTAAAATTCAAATGAATGCTTGAATAAATCATTATTTCAGATTTTTTTAACACTTGAAAGAAGGGAATTCAACAACCAATTCTTATTTTGAATATAATCAGTACGTAGACACCTATTTACTTAGTTAGGAATGAACTCATTGGGACTCTAAAACCATCCCTTCAATTAGTAAAAAACAAATCTTAGCATGCTTCAATGTAATCCATAATTTATTTTCTCACAATCAACTATCCATTTTAGAGCCTCCTAGTGGACAAGTGCCAAAACTTGAGCTTTTCATGATCCCTCTCTTATATGGATATGTTGAGGAGAAATTTTTTCCTATATTTGTACATGTAGGTCAATTTTGGCAATTCATATTGAAATAGTTTACTTTTTGCATTTTGACCTTGGGGGGTGCACTATGTAATTAATATGTTAGAACATCACATGCGTTCAAGCCCCTATAAGATGAGGGCTATGTAGGTACATTTGGTGAATTAAAATAGGGCTACCTTTACCTAAATTTCTAAAGTCAAGTCATTTCAATCACCCTATCTTTATTTTGAAATTTTTTTGGGTGCTAATTAATTATACCCTATGTTCATTATACATAAGAAAGACCTGCATTTTTCTTGTAAATATAAAGAAAAGAGAATTTGTCATTAAAACTTTGACTAAATATGTGATACTTATAAGAGCACAACCATTAGTTGTCACTCTCATTTATATGTAGAGCTCATGCTCTCATAATATTCAGTCCATAGGATTCCTAATTTCAAACTTAATATACTTTATAAAAGTTCAGATTTCTAGAGATCTTTTTTGGCTATCCTTATTTAGAATTTTTTTTAATAGTAAAGTTGTGTATTATTTCTACCCTTCATTATTTATAATGATAATAGTTCATTTTAGTGATGCTAATTTATTTCTAAAAATTGTCTAAAATTTAGGCTAAGGGAATTAAAAACCCCATTCATTTGATTGCACGCTATAATTAAATAAATCGAGAGTACCCCCTTTGACAATTCAACAGGCAAATAGGTCATCCTATTTCCAAATAATGGCAAGCTATAAAACCAAGAGTGCTTCTTTACTATGACTATGATAGAAAAATTGACATACCAATCAAAAGTCCTTTATTGCCATGTGCTACTTTATCAAGCATAAGTACCATTTCTAATCAATATGCGTAAGAATTGATCGCAATTAGACCACTCTACCTTGCTAGAATGGGAAGGTGATCAAGAATGGGTTGCCTCCTCTGATGAAGAAGATAAACTCGAGATAGGAAGAAAGAGTGGCTTAACTTAACCCTAAGTGCTCAATACAAATCCTAAAAGCAAGCCACAAATTGCCAATTAAGTTAGCTCCACTAAAAGCCTTTTGCAACTATACAATATATTATGAATATAGTGGTATTTGATTAGAAAAACATTGACTTTATACTTTTCAATACAAATTAAATCAATGACTATCATAAGATATAAGTAACAATGTATCACAATTCAAATATACAATCACAATTGAAGAGTTGTAAGGATAAATATGGATTGTATTATAAAAACCAAGGCCTTCGTAGGATTAAAAAATAAGATCCAAGATATGTTGCAATTGTGATTGCAAGAGGGTTAGGGAAGGTAGCTCTAAGAAAATTGTGAAAGTTTTCATAGTTTGGCTTATAAATTTATAATGGACAAACAACTCTTGGGAAGAGGCCAAATTTTGGGTGCTAGGGCATTGTAGATTAAGATTTTATCCAAATTGGAAAATTAACCCAATAGTATATTAATTCGTTCCAAGGAGAATTCCTAGTAGGACTTAGGAAATTAACATATTTTAATCTCAACCCCAAGCAGCACAATTTAAGACTTCAAACTCAAATTTATACCCAATCGGAATAAATATTTATAATTTATTTTATATTATCAGCTATTAGGCTTCTGAAACATTATCTTAATTGAATTTTCTTCCCAAATTGGAATACTCAATCCTTTTATCCTAGCCAACTGGTACAAATTTTGACTGGTTCATAGGAAATCTTCCTAATTGGCAGCGTTTAGCAGTTCCATACAACTTTTCTAATTGTTTTATCTTTTTATGTTTCTTGAATTCCTACCAACTCGGCAATTTCTTTGCTCATACTTTTGCTGAGACATAACTTCTATTTTTGAAATATAACCGTACAAAATCAAACTAGATATATTAGAGATCATTTAAGAAAAGAAAACATGACATTTGGATCTAATTCACTATCAAATTCACCCATGAGGCTTCACATTTCTCAATTCCAACTTGGATTTTAACATTCATGCTCCTAATTTGGTTTATTGAATTTATTAAATTTAACTCTCACCCATAACTCACAGTATTCCTTTATTAAAGATTGATTTCCATATTTCCTATACACTCCTATTCAGTATTTCAATCATTCAATTATTCAAACAACAAAATTCTTCTTCATACACATTTAGTCAATTAAAATACCCATTTGGATTCTCAAATTCTATAAATTATTCACACACTCCATTCACATAAATAGGCAACAAATTCAATCAGCATAGTCAATCATACACATATAAAAATATTCCAAATTGTTCAAACTACAATGACATCCAACTCGGTAACACGGATTCAACAATTATAACATCAAAATTTCCAACTTAGTAAATAATTCTAGACAACACATCATATATAGGCTTAACTTACAAATTTATACAGCGTAACATTCAAACTTAATCTAGCATTCAATTATCATTTGCAATCCAATTTGGCATAACACAAATTATTCTCAATCACCATAATTCACACACAATCTTACAAAACACCACACATCCAACTAGGCAACTCAACACAGCATAATAACTCAATACCAACATGAATCATACATACTCAAAAGAAACAATTAGGCAATTCAACTCTGATTGTATTAATCTCTTAAAAGTCACAATCAAACAAAACTGAAACAGCCAACTTAGGTAAGGGAGGAGGTCCATAAACCGACCATCTAAGGGCTGGAACAGAATTTTGGGCACATCAAACATCTTGAAGTATTTTCTAGTGAATTTTTCTTGAAAGACAGCTTGAATAGGCATCTAACCCAAGTCATTTCATATTTTTTGGAGCTCTATAGAGTTAGTTATGAATTTCTAAGTCAATATGGCATAGGGCTCCAAAACCGCCCACCCCCTCAAATGTTCACTGTTTGTACATTACTGTAAAGATTAAAAAGCATCACGTATCAGAAATATACATTTCAAAAGGTGAGCGGTTTTGGAGCCTGAGCTATTTTCGAGCCTCCTCCCTTAGCTAGACTTGCACTTGCTTTCTCTTGCAATAGGTGACAACGAGCCCTTTTTTTTTACTTTTTGAGAAAGTGCCAAAATGGCGATTACTTCAAATTTGGTGGAGCATTGTATTTCTACATTCATCCATCTTTTGAACTTAAAAATACTTTTCCATCGTATTCATACACATTTATTTAATTCAAATTTGGCAATTTCATCCATATTTCAAAGTGAACTGGAAAAAATTTGGCGAAAAAAGACTATTTTTATCTGGCAAAAAAAAGACATTTATTTTGAAATGGTGCAATCTGGCCCCACGGTGCCTCAAAAGAAAGAGCTGGTGACAACTAAAACCAACTTGGCAGCCTAATGTCCAACAAGACACTGCTTCGACTCCGATTTGGAAAAACACATTTGTACCAACTTCCAATTAGCTTCCCAACTGAATTTAAAACGCCCATTAAGATCCACTACTTAGCAGCCGAATCGGATCTGCAGCCAAGTCATTTGAACCTCCGACTTGGCAGATTAACCTTTTCCGACTTGGAACAACAAAAACTAGCCAATTGTCTTACAGACTCTCTTCACACTGGTCAAAAATTGAGCCATTGCTACACCAACTTGGAATTACAAAATATCCAAAATTAGAGTCTACATTTCTGCGTGTCTACAAGCACTTAGGGTAGAAGCAGCGTTCACAAAACTGGCTAAATTTTGCTCCATTGCTACTAAAATTTTTCAGTAGCTAAATTTCTATAAGAAAAAATCCTTGAAAAAAATTAAATTTTAGCTAAAATTTCAACAACCAATAGAATTTGATGGCCAATTTGTTACTTCTTCTACATTGGAATTAGCATCTATGTAGTTAGTTATGGGTATTAGTAACCCCCATTATCCTTTACAACTTGCAAAATCCTTTCTTTTCTAATTTTTTTAATGCCACCTTTTCTCAAGATAGCCAAAGTTGATGCTTATTTATCTTGAGGGTAGAAAATTGCACTAAATCCCCTAAACTAGGTAGCATATTGCACCAAATTCTATAAACTAGTTTTGGGATCATTGGGTAGAAGTAGCTAGTTTTTAAAATAGTACACAAGATGTGAAAAAAGAAAATGGTCCATGAATTGTAGAATTTTGACAATATAGCAACTTGTTTTTTTTTCCTTGGATTTTGGCACTTTGTTTTTCCTACTTTTTCAACACTCCCAATTTTGGATTTATTTTTTCTATTTGTGTATAAATGTGTTACTCTTTCTAAATTTTCTCAAGAATAATATTTGGATATTCAAAATTGACAACAATGAGAATTTTCAGATTTTCAAAAAAATACTTCTATAATTTTTTGAAATTTTGGACATGTTCCGAATTTTCTCTAGTTATTTCCAAAACTAACCTACTCATACAGTATCACAACTTTAAGGTAATAAATTAGGACCACTTTACAATTTTTGGCCTCTCAATGAATTGAACTGGAGGATCAAGTGCATTTATTAATAAAAATATGCAAGGATGAAACCACATTGTACCCTATCATTTAGTGCATGAAAACATGAAAACATGAAAACATGAAAACATGAAAACAAATATAAATCAAAAGTTGTTGTAACATGAATTAGAAGGGAAGGTTTTGGCTCATTACTATTTAAAATTCTCTTAGTTTCAAAAAAGACAATTGGGTGCATGCATCAAAGTTATAGGCTATTAGAAAGGAATAAAAAAGATAGGAAAAATATATTTGAGGAGCTTATACAAGATTGACCTTTGACTTTTGAAATTTGGCAAGTATTTAATTAACATGACATAGTGTGGATTGGAAAAAACACTAAACATAATATTGAAAAATCTCACTTCAAGAAGAATAAAAGTCTTTGGACCCTAGAGGCAAGTTAGGTAGTGTGTCTCCCCCCTAATTTTTTTATTCCAACTTCAAAACACTATAGTCTTCTATCTATATAGCCAACTTTTCTAATGTTTTTCCTACACATTTCCATAGTATTCTAATAATACTTTGTACTGTGGAATTTTAAAAAATTGACTTACTATGCATAAATTTTCTAAAAATATTACTAACATATTTCTAATACCACAATCTCAACTTTGAACATTACAAGATCCAACAAAAAAATTGTAATTAAGTAATATTGTTCGTATTTTCCCCCACGTAATTGTTAATCTAGATGGTTTTAGATTCTATAGTTATAATTTGAAGGAATTCTTTAAAAATAATCAAATCTTTGTCTTAGTTTTTTTTTATGGGAAACAAAGTCCAATCTTAGTATTCTAAGATGATGCACAAAATTCTAAACCCTAAACCACTATATGATGTTTGATTGTCATATTTTACCTTGTTGGGAAGAGAATTTCTTGCTTTTCACTAAAAAAACTCAAAAATCCTATATATAAAAAAAGAGTTTGAACATTAAACCTATATAAACATTAGAGACCTAAAGGGTTTGATGGATGACTTCACTATAAATTGTAAAAACAAAGAATACACTTGTTGGTCTAATAATTGGTATACTTGAGTAACTACCTTGGTCATTGGAGCCTTGCATCCTTCCAAAAAAAATGGATTAATTCATAAACAACCTCTGTCAGGCTATTTTTTATTGATGAATGTGAGAGTTTTTTCTTGTATAGAATAAAAGTGTAACTATTCATTCTTAAAATTAGGGGAAGACTTCTATAGTAGTTTAACTTCCAAACGTGTGCCTTTTAAAATTAATTTTTTTTTTTATCCAATGATTCCTATTTGGTATCAAAATTGATGATTTCCACGGGTTGTACCAAGGCCACCTTTTCCACGGTGGAAGATGTATTGGCTCCTCTCCATCGTGCCAAGTCAGCGAATTGCCACGTCAAAAAGCTGACGTGGCAATGCAATCGGGATCTCACACACAGCAAACACCAGAACACGGAGCTCTCACCGCCGGCATAAGGCTTCTCACTCGACGAAGACTTGAGATTTGTGATTTCGTATTTTAGAACCCACAATTGGCTTTCTCTCTAGAAATCGATTCACTGCCACTTGCATTTTCCAATTCAATTCAAGCTTCACATTCTTGTCTTATGGTGCTCGAATGCTGGTAGGTCTTATCTCCTTCACCTGTAGTTTTTGGCATTCAAAGCAGGAGGCCTCACATCAGCTTCCTTGAACAGAGAAATTTTCAATTTGAAAGCAATGTTTTACTTTATACAACCAGTGTTTGCGTGCTTGTAGTATTGGTTCTCTTTTTCACTTAGTTTAGAAGTTTAGGGTTGATCCATTTATGTACGGTTTGCGTGTCTGCCTCGATTGATTGGTTTCTCTACCATGGGTTTTGTGAACCAATGTTGTATAATACAGAACCAATGTGGTTTTCTACTCACATTATAAAGTTGGGCTTCAATAATTCGTCTGTGGTCTGCATGTTGATTTGGGTTATTCGTTCCTCTAGTACCATATTTGTGAATTGTGCCAGAGTAGTTCTTTCGAAACCATCAGAATACTTTATGAACAGTTGCACACTTGTTTTTTTGAGGGTTGCAGAAGGATATGCCTTGAGATTTGAAGTGGTGGCGTTGTGAGTGACGAAATTGGATTTTCCAATGGTGCGATATTTTAGTTTTCCTCAGTGCCATTGGAGTGAGAGGAATAAGCCTTAAAGTGGTGTTCCAATCACGCATACTTCTATAGTTTCTGTGTCTGTTGAACTGTGCACAATTGATTTTATCTGCATAGATATGGTGCAGATGTTAAATCCCATCTTTCCATGGACATTTGAGTAGTTAATTTAATGAAAGGTCTCATGAATGGTTCATGTGTGGTTAGCCCTAATTGAAGTCTTGATGTACTCTGAAGGTTGTGAATTGGATCTTTGTGCAGAAACTGATGTTTCAAGCGCTGTAAAGTATCGTGTGGTTTTCCAAGGTCCCCATTGGAAAGCAAATTGCGCGGACCTTCATCAGAAGGTGCTGTAAACATGATGCTAAAATCTGTTTCTTTCTCACCCTTGGTCCCTGGAAAATTCTACAACGCCATTCAGAAGTGTAATAGTTTGTCTCAGCGGAATGGTGGGCAGTTGAAAGTGTTCTCCACTTCCTTGACCTGCCCTCAACATCTCCCTTCTTTCTACCTGCTTGCAGCAAAGAGTAACCATTCTGGATTACGAGTTTGCGGACTTCTTCCATCCCTGCTCCAACAAGGTTGGGGCGATTCAACGGCATTGAAACCTTCGAAGCGGCTTGTAGCTGCTCTTTTTACTCATTGCAATGTGAATAATGTGGTACGTTATCATTACTGTGAATTTTGCAAGCATCTAACAATGTCTCAACAGAATTAGACTGTCTCAGGATCATTCAGACAACTTCCTAGAAACATATTTTCCGTTGGATGTCTCCTTATAGTCACAATGATTGAACAGAGATTTTCAATGATTCATGGGAATGCCTGCATATGATACTGTGATCGTAGGAGGACCTATCTTTGAATCATGGAAAAGATTCTCTGTAAGGTTCTGAAGTTTCATAAGGTTTCTGAAAGGTGGTTCATGTATGGTTAACCCTAGTTTATCAATTTATTATGCAAGGTTTGAGACTTTCTTGTACGGTTGATTTTGGGGGGGCCTTTTACAGTATAGAAGTGAATGGCGCTTTGACCGAATTGTGTTTTTTTTCACATTGTACAGTTTAGTTTTCAAATGATACTTAGCATGGTGTTTGACTTGGTAGAATGGAATTGCGAACAAGAGCTCACAAGCTGTCTGGCCAAGGAGCTCAGACTCCATCAAGTCCAATTCTAGAATTACTGTGAAGGCTATCCATGGAAACCCCTGCTCGTCTGCGAGATTGCAGGAAGGGTCATCATCATCTTCATCTCCTTCTTCCCCAGCGTCTGGAAGTGCACAGAAGCAGCTGCAGGCTTTTCGACCATGGCTGTTGTTTGGCCTTTGCTTGTGCGCGTCCGCTGCTGCAGCTTCCGGGTCCTTTGCCCCTCGAGTATTGATTGGAAGCCCCCCTGCTGCGGCTGAAGCTCTGGCTAGGAGGACGACGCATCCGGCTGCTTCTTCTAGCTCTCGTTCAGAAAGTGAGGCATCTCATGGGAAGAAAGTTTATTTTGACTATCATGTCACTGGTGAGGTCATGACCCAAATTGGTGATGCAGATATTGGTACCTATTTCTTTCTTGTCTGGTGTACAATCCTTTTTTCCTCGATTTATTGTGCGAATTATTATTACCATTTGTATGTGTGGACTTCTTAGGTCACATATCTTCTGGTGTTCATGGTTGTTAGAAACTTGTGTGAAATTGAAAGATCGTTCTACATGAGGATAGCCATGATCTAGGCATCTGCAAGCAAGCATTGGTGACTAGGGGATTGGATTTTGTTTCATTGTTCAGTGGTATTTGGTGAGCAGGGGTTCCTGGAGATGGAAGGTGTTTGTTTCGTGCAGTAGCACATGGTGCTTGCTTGAGAAGTGGTAGATCAGCTCCTGACGAAAGTACTCAACGTCAGATGGCTGATGACCTACGTAACAAAGCTCTAGACGAGCTTGTGCGGCGTCGAGAATCGTCAGAATGGTATATCCTTGAACAGTTTGCTGCCAATAGATAAATATTGTCGTCGACTGTTGCCAGTTTTAGGTCCTTTATCAATATCTGGCCCCATTCTCCAAGCAAGTACTGGTTTTAGCTTACTGGAATTACTTGCAAGGTGCCCGTACTGCCAAAGTAGCTTCAGTTAGAAAACTGGTGCTAATTCACACTTAGTTTCTGGCGCTGGATTTACATTCATTTTTACCAATTAACACCCGGATTTTGGCTAAGTGTAACAATTGTGCCCATATCAATGTTTTTCAGTAATAATCCGGTCCGCACCAACCAAGTTCCAGCAGTTAGCTAACTGAAAACAGCTAATTCACAAACCTTAAGGCACCAGCTAGCTCCTCGGTGCTCCTTGGTTGGCTCGACTGCTTCTTGCCATCATCCCTGGTGCTCTAGTGCTTTAGAGTTTTGGGGTATCTTGAATTACTGTCTGTCAAAGCTCAGAAAGAGGAGTTGTGAGCTTGGAACAGTACCTAGTCATGACCCTCTGGTTTCCGAGGCTTCAGCAGAGATTACTGTAATTAGTGAAACGTGAGCCACAGTTGACTCGCCATATCTCTGCATGTTGAGCATTAAAGTGTTGAATTGATTTGGACTCGTAACATCAGGTGTATATTACATGTATCTGGTTTGTGATTATTTCATGTTTGTTTGAACACTTGAATGTTCTTTGCTCATCAATGTATTACGAGAAACATTGAGTACCAATTAACGCGCTTGAGATTGCTCTGTTGATTATCAGTGTATTTTGGCTTACAGGTTTATTGAAGGGGATTTTGATGCATATGTGAGGCGCATGCGTCTCCCCCATACCTGGGGTGGTGAGCCTGAGCTCCTGATGCTTTCCAACGTCCTCCGGTAAGTTGGACTTCTGTCATCCCAATGCCACATTTTAACATGCTGACTAGTTGCTACCCGAAAACAGGGATAACACGTTTTCCGTATCAGAGCTTGAATTTCTCTGTAAATTCTCCAAAATTTCCGTATCATTTCATCCATCCGCAAGGGCCTCACTTAAATTTCCGATTAACATCATCTGGTTGGTTGAACTCAGGATGCCCATCACAGTTTACATGAAGGATAAAGGTGGTATTATCGCTATTGCTGAGTACGGTCAAGAGTATGGTACCGATAAGCCAATTCGGGTTTTGTATCATGGCTTTGGCCACTACGAAGCGCTGCATTTACCTGAAGACACGCCAATGCCGTCAAGACTGTAAGTAGATGTTGTCTTCGTTCTTCTACCAAAAGCGGGGTTCGGTGCAAATCGTTCATTGCATCGCTGCGCTCTTTCACAGTTATATTATGTCATGCAGTTCAGTGCCAACGTGAAGGGCCGAAAGCTGTAGAGAATTTTGTTAGTTGGATATCTTATAGGAACTTACAACATGTCAGAGATCTAGCATAGTATTTAGCTAAGTGATTGGATACTAGAACTGTTTTCTACAGAGTCTCATCTATTCATACCTGTATCTGGAAAGGAGATTTCGAACTTTGTTTCGCAAGTTTTTGTCAGATATTGATCGTGCAAGCGTTCAATTCCACTGCAAGAGCTCGTTTTTAAGAAACTTGATAGATTTCTGCAAAGAACGTGATTCTACTTCTAGTAGCTTGTGCTCTACTGTGATGACTTATCTTACAAATCATGTTTTTCTAGATACAGATATAGGTCACCGATGCGGATGCTTAGTTTATTGACTCGTATCGTCTAGTATGCGAGAGGATAATAGAGGTCATTCCAAGCCCTAATGGCAGTTGTTGTGCAGGTCTTACTGCTCTGGTTCATCAAGTAAGACTTATCCCACGAGAAGGAAGAGATGACATGCCCATTTCTTGCAATTGTAATATTCCATGTGACAAAGACGTGGCTGACATTGTTTCTGTTTTCATACGAGTATAAAAGTAGAATGATTTGTTGCTGAAGCACTTTGGGTTTAAGCCAAGAATGAATTGTGACATACAAAATTAAAACCTTCTCTGAAGATTGGATGTGCAGGCCTCAACCATGAGAATTTTGCCGGTCACTAATTTGGCAGAGAAAGATCTGGAAAATGTTTTATATAAGCATGTCATTCTTTTTTATGCTTGAATGGGAAGATGTTACTCCTATGATGCTATGAGGCAGGAAGAATAATTTCTTAACCTGTAAGGACCATAAGGCCACCAAGTGGCTTTTGCAACATTGTTTTTTACACCCGTGGTCTTTTTATGGGTTAAACCTATTGATTTTTGGAAAGGATGGAGATTCAAAGATTAAGGATTCATTTTTGAAGCCATATATGATTTTCCACAATTATGGTGAAGCAGTGAATCGAGTGAGGAGTTGCAACTATCAATGATTGCAATATTTGATTATTGTTATTGTATAGTGGATTATCATCCATTACATTATCACTCAAAGTCATATTGCATTTTATATAGAGTAAATTTTTCCAAAAATGAACTTTAAACTTGTGAGTGCTTCCAAATATTGGACAAAATGTGGAAGGATGGATACACGACAATCCAAATGGATGAAATTGTGACAATGTATCACAACACTACATACTTAGTGTATTAGATGTTTCTTTAATTGTAATTAAAAAGAATAATTACATGTGGGTCAGTTTGTGGCACAATGAATGCTAGTCTACTTTCAATCAATTGATTTTCTAAATGATTTCAAAAATGATGAAATCCAATTTGAGCCCATAGGCTTTTCATGCTAACTTTTTAGAGTATTTTCAAAAAATGTGTCAACTTTGTTGTTTTTAACAATACTTGTTGTAGATTAATTAGACTATATTAGGTTGACTAGTCAAAGTAAATGTATCACCTATTCTTTGGTTGAGAAGGAGAGAGTGAAAAATTGTAAGTTTGTGTCCATGCGAGCCTTTTGGTGAACTAAATGATGCATTCTTGAATGTTTTCGATTTAAAAGTATATTACAAACTAGCATTTTGTCTTACAACATTCTCAAGCCTCAAAAACTTTGTAGCTTCTATTTTACAAAGGGAGATAGTTGGTTCAAAATAAATATGATTATGTTCAAACCTCTCTTCAATGACATTCTAAAATATCTTACACACTTGCCACACAATCACTCTTTATAGCACACTTGTCTCACATTTAAACTATTTGATCTATAATATGACTATTTCAAAAGCATTTAGATTAAAGGGGTTTAGGGGTTTAAATGTGCAATGCAAAAGTACCATTATATGTTATGAAGTGGCTTGGATTTGCTTAAAAAACTCGGCCACTTGTTTCATCTTAGGTCGAGACTCGGGGTCCATAGTAGTACATGCCAATGCTACCTGCACATCAATGCAAATGAAGAAGATTTACATGACAACCAAGTATCCAAAATTGGTTACAATATTGGTAGGTTTACTTTGAACTTTGTTGAATATGATGCATTCACATTGTATTCTTTCAAAAGGTAATAAAAATGTCCAAGGAGGCTATGAGCAAATGTCTATGTTGCTTGAATGGTTATGATTGGTCAATAATAAGGTCAACCAAATTCTTATTTTAACACGCATTCTTCAAGGTTTGAAACCACCTAAGATTAGATACAACTAGAGTCTATTAAAATTGCATGCATGAAAACTCATTTGGTTACAACAAGCTAGGAAGGGAATAAAATCTAGAGTTTGTGGGACAAATTACAATAAATTATTGCCAATCATGCAAAATTTAAAAATAAGTTATTTATTTTTGTAAGTTTTGTGTTTTCCTCTCATCTTTATATGAATTGATTTACAATTGTGCAAAACAAACATGAAGCAACAATTTGACCTTGCTAATGCCACATTATTGAAGAATAGACAAAACTTGCTTTTCCAACATTTATAGAGTTGGCATAGACATCCCATATGTTTACTAGTAATCATTTAGTTATGATGATCAAAGCACAATATTATTTAGTTAAAATGTGCTCTATCATTGGCATCCTTCCTACACTTCATTTGTTTAGCCCCAATAGAAAACTCTATTGAAAACATTCATAATACATTCAATGGTGCCAAGATTCTTCAACGTCATGAGTAAGAATAAAATAAAAGATTATATAGGAGAAGGAGCAGTGGACTAACTTGCAATGTTTCAAGCATTTTGGTTTGTAATTTGTCGTTGGCATTGACTAGCAGTTCTGGGTCAAAAATCTCGAAGACCGCATTCTTTTGTTGAAGAGCAAAACGCAACCATGACACCAAGTCTAGTTTTCTAAACTCTGCCAACTCAAATGGTGATTGCCCGCTAAAAAGCTCCACTAAAACCACGCCAAATGAATATACATCACTCTTGGGCAAAGCTTGCTTTGACATTGAGACTTCAGGTGCTTCATACATTGGGCCCATCCAGATGGGAACATTGTAGGGATTCAAGGACATAGAGCTCCAAGTTCGGAATTCTGAAACAATAAAGTGAGTAAAGATGCTTTTAGGCATTCGGTTTTGTTTCTATTTTGGAATCACCTTCATTTCTAACCAATCTTCTTGGCAATTGAAAGATGATTTGAATGCATTTTAGCATATATTTTTTGAATACTTCATGAAGGAGTGTGATATGAATTTTCAACCTTCAATTAATAAGTGGTGTATAAAATCAAGACTCAAATAAATTAGCTAATGATATCTTAAGGACTAAAGGGGAGGGCTTGCATTGATAGTGAAAATATTTGAATAGGACCATGTTCAAAAATGGAGTTAGTACAATGAAAAATCTTGGATAATTAGGATGTTTTTTTAATTAATATGTGAACTTATTAATGTTGATTCTTCTTTCCAAATTAATCTTCAAAGGAAGCAACCCTATCACTACTAACTAAAACTTGTCAAATTTGATGAATAAGCACATTTGTCATTTCAATAGATTCTTTGAAAGCCATTCATTGGATACTTTTTTTCTTCTATAATGCTTCTAATTAGCTTTGTTACTTTATAGTTAAATTTTCACCAAGTGATAACAATGCATTAACATCCTTGACCATTGGAATTGCCTCACTCTTAAATTGAGCTTAATGATGTAGGGCCCAAAATGAACATACTCTCAATTAATGCAAACTTTAGAAAAATAAAGTGTTTTTATCCTTCTTTTGCAACATTTACATCAAAAGTTGATCTTGTGAAAGTAGTTGAAAAGACAAATCTAAAATAAGTACTCTTATTTAATTACTACTATTTCTAAATCCTCCTCTAAAATCTCATGCCTAAAATGTTGCAACTCTTATTCATGGAAGTTTAAAGTCAATTTTTGGTACATATATTTAGAATACTTCAAAAATTCATGAGTTTTATTCATATGGTGTCCCAAAATGTATTTTAAGATAATATAAAATCTACTTTTGAATCCCATACTCAATACTTATGGTCAACATTTCCAATTGAATAATCATTTGAAGTTGACAAATGGGATTCTATTGATGCTTAAAAATAGAAGGATTCATTATTTTTTCTTGAATTTATTTTGGTGTAGAAAAAAAAATGTCCCTGAAATTCTAACCTTTGTTTTTAAAAATATAATATTTGCCAATAAGAACTTCTGGACTTCTATCAATAAATGAAATTATAACCTCAAACTCTTGTAATTTGGATGATTTTAGATGTTGTTTCTTTATTGAGAAGAGCAAGAGAGGAATAATGTATTTTAGGACATTAGATGAGATTTGGCTTTGTAGAGGGGTTGTTTTTGGCCAATTCTCCCTATTGTTCCAACAACAATGAGGGAACGGCTAATTGCTCTCAACCATTATAAATACCAAAAATAAAAATTTGGGCCAATGAAATTGAAAAAAAGTTGAATTTTTTTTTCATTTAAAAAAAGAAAATCTAACATGATCATCGCCCAACTACATCAACTTTTTGCAATTCTACAATTTCCATAGTTCCCCCATTACGTAGGAACTTGTAGTCTTCTATTCACCCAAATCTCCTCTAATAGCAATCTATTGCAAAAATCTGACCTCTCTTAGGCCTTTGCAATAAATTTGTATGAAATTTGGGTCTTTTTTTCTTCTTGCAATTTACAAAATCCTTCCAAAGGACTGGAAATTCACTAAATCTTTCTTGTTACAATAAATTCTAAAACACAAACAGAAAAATATATTTAAAAATATTATAAGATGGTGCCTTTATCTTACAAACCATTGCCACGAGAGGGATTGAGGCCACATGACGAGGCAGCGAACCTGGCGCTGGCGATACCGACGAAGCGCAGCAGCTGGAATCCCCGCGGCCCTTGCCACCCGCGGCGATGCTCCCGCTGAGCTCCCCCTGCTCCATAAGCGCCACCAATTGCCGCACACCCAACCCAGCAATTCGCGGCTCCAAAAATCCATCCAGAAGTATGTTACCTGGCCTAATGTCGCCGTGACTCTGCTTCCGCTCGTGGATGTGCGCCAGTCCGTGCGCAATCCCGCTCGCGATCCGCACCCGCCTGGCCCATGGCAGCGTCCCCTTCAACGACGATTCCGATCCCCCTGAAAACAACTTTCGAATCAAAATCTCGAAATTCGCAATTCGACTCAAGCCACGAAACTGTAAATGTGGACAGTCTTGCATTCATTGGTCTAGCGAATTATGATGTTCAGGTGCTCAAAATTTGGACATCAGGGGAGATCGTGGTCATGTATGACGAAAATAGCGTGTTTCAAAGCGCGACATTCAAGTGCAAGGAGCTTTGGAAGTAGGACTTGTATGGATTTGTTAGCATAGTGAGCATTGAAACACATTTCTGAAAATTTTTAGGGGTCAATTTCTAATGAGATTTACGCGCCAAACTTGCCAGTCCTTGCAACTTATGAGATGTCAGCAACAAATTCACTTCTCTGAATCGTTGTCTCCGACACTGCGCATTCACGCAATGGAAAGGGATCCGTGATTTCAGAAACCTGTTTAATTGCAACTATTATGTGAGTTTCTGATCTTGACGAGGCGTCTGAAAAAGTGACAATTTCTTGAAAGTTTGAAATTTTGTAGTGAATGTAGGGATCGGACTAACCGTGCAGAGCGCTTTCCAAGCTGCCGTTGGGGAGGTAATCGTACACGAGGAGCTTCTCCTCCGCCGTCCACGAGTACGAATGCAAGCTGACAACATTAGGATGGCGCACCTGTTCAACACATCACCAGTCTTGAATATTTTTCTTCTTGCACTTTGAAACCAATGTTGTATGTTACACAACCATTTTTTTCTGTGTGTTTGTAGTATATTAAGGATGGCGCACCTGCCCGATGGATTTCACCTCACACTCAAACTCTTTCCGCTTCAGTTCCCCGCCTTCACCAAGCCTCCGCACTGCAACAATACTGCCGTCGTCCAACACCGCCTTGTACACGATCCCTACGCCGCTCTTCCCGAGCACGTACGCGGCCGCGCGCAGCAGCTGCTCCAAACTGAAGGAAAACACGCCGCTCAAGTGCACCAAGTCACCATCGTCGTCGTACCCAGTCTCGCGAGCTCCACTTCGCCATGAGTGCAAACAACGTGACGCACTGTCTGCCCTTCGGAGCCTCGAGTTTCGGATGCTCATGAGGAAGTAGAGAACTAAAGAGGCCATGAGCATGAACCCCACAATGCCGCTGCCCACGGATATGGCAACCACGGCGGCCTTGTTCAAGGGGGGTTCCTCCTTGTTGAAATTCTCGCCACTTTCGGGTGTAGAACTGTTCACAACAGAGGATGGTGATGGTGAAGGCGTGCAATCAATCTTTAGAGGGGAACCACAGAGGGCGGCGTTGCCAACGTACGCCACCGGTCCTTGTGACTGGAAATACGAATTGGAGGGAATAGGACCTGAAAGCTGGTTGTTGCTCAAGTCGATCGGCACGCTACGGAGGTTGGCTAGCGATGGAGGGATGGAACCCGACAATTGATTGTTGGAAAGATTGAGCGGCGCCTGCCAGAACCACAGAGACGGTAAAAATTCGAAAGAACGGCGAAATTCCGAGAGCGTGGTACTCTTGGAGTACCGCCTCTGGCTATGAAACCTCAGATCTCCATTGATTGTAATTATCAGAAACTCTGGCGGGGCATTTGAATGTCACAACTTCGATACTTAGAATAACAACACTAAAACGTCACGCATTTGACCGGCTTGTGTTGATCACGCACTCCCACTAGCTTTACACATCTTAAATTGTCGGCAGATTGCACAAAGGTTCTAAGACTTCATGCCTGCCTGTGGGGAATTTCGCCAGTAGTCTAGGTCTAATTCGAGTGAACTGAACCGAATTTTGAAATGCTTCAGGCGATTGACTGAAGCACAGCAATCGCATCGATGATTACAAATCCAATACAAGCAATTGCGCATCTGATTGTCACTTGTTGCGCGCAACGTCGTGCAGAATTCAGTTCATTTTAGGCTTGATGTGCTTACCAGGGTCAGCAACGACGAGAGGTTGCCGAAGTCGGCTGGGACGGTCCCCACGAACTCATTCACAGACAAGTCCAGCCTCTCCAGCTGCTTGAGCTTCGCCCCAATCCCCGCGGGAATCACTCCCTTAATCTTATTGTTACTCAACACCAGCCTTCGAAGTCGATAACAAGCAACAATTTCCTGCGGTAACTCACTCAATTGATTGCCACTAATTTCCAACACTCTCAACTGCGACCCAATGTTCCGAATCTCCGCGGGAATCCCCCCCGTCAAGTTGTTGTTCGAGAGGTACAACCGCGACAAGCTCGTCAATCTAAAAAGCTCCCACGGAATCTGCCCCGTGAACTTATTGTTCGAAAGATTCACAGTCGCGAGGTACCCGAGTAAACCGAGGCTGGGAGCAATGGTGCCACTGAGCGCCTTCTTGGACAAGTCAAGGCTCACCACACGATCCTCCATGGTAGCTTGAATTCTGACGCAGGTGATGCCCTTCCATAGACATGGAGTCGCGTCGGAGAAGTTCCAAGTTTTGAAGACGCCTTTGGGGTCAGACCAGATGTAGCTTTTGAATGCGAGAAGTGCCACACTGTCTGCGTTCAAGCCTGTCGCCATCCCCACCACGGCGAGGAAGACGACGAGTTCCAATACCCCCACTCGAAACAACATCCTCGACGTAACAATGGCGAATTTCAGTGAAATGAAGCAGTTTCAAGCTCTGAGCATTTGGACGCCACGATTTTGGCACCGTCAAAATAGGGAATTGCAGTGAAATCGAAGCAGTTTCGGGAACCTCAAAGCTCTGAGCAGTCGACTGTCACAATTTTGGCTACCCTGAAACACGCCTTTCTAACGAACGCGACCATGAACTTGTGCTCTCTCAGTGGACTTGCGAGGCCGTTTCGGACTCTCTCTCAATCCATTCCGATCAATCGTTTGGAAGCGTTCGTCACGCACACAGCTTGTTCGCCACCTTAGAGTTGCGGAATACTCTTGGGATTTCTCAGGAACCAGATTCTCTGCATCGGACGCACTTGGGATGCTTGGAAATATGTGCACGCTGCGATCAATAGCTTACCTTGAGTCGTCATTCCTCGTTGGTTTGAGCGGTGAACTCAAAGCCTACGTTTGCTGATCTTCAATTCCGCGCTCGACATCCTTGTGCAATTGCAACCGAATTCATGAGAGCATGATGGCCGTGAAGATTATCAACTGGTCTCACTCTTAAGTGGCTTTCAAGAGGTATAATCTGCCAACACGCTATCAATCCGAGATTTGCCTGCTTCGATCACCAGCTAAGTTGGCGTTACCTGCACCATATCTGTTCGCTATTTGGCTATGGAATCCAAGTACTGGGGAACTGGTGCAAAGTGATGACTAGCTAGCTCTCTAGTGCATCCGCAACGATAATGATTGATGCAACCATTGTCTGACTTTAAAGATCTTGACTTGAAGAGCAAGACGAATTGAGGAGCGAATCACAGCTTTGGGGGCCACAGGATTGAAATGATGAAGCTGCTGCGCAATCATTCATGACTCGACCCCTTAGCCTCTAAGCCTCCAAACGATAGGTACACCTTCCCCTTCCGTTTCTCCACTCAGTCACCCAATTGAAAACGACTGAATGGAGGATCTGCATCCCTTGGTCGAACTTAAAAAATATGTGTAATACAAAAGGTCGAGATTGCAGGGCTACAGCAAGACGACAATACTGATTGCAAAACTACAAACCGCTAAATCCTGTTACAGTTGACTTGATCGAGTTCCTCCAACTGAAAGCGATGACTCAAAATTGCAGCATCTTTAACAGCTCGGTAATTATGTATTTCTGTCTCTCTCGAAGTAAATCTGCGTTTTCCTGTTTTGCTTGCATGCCCATATAAGTTCTTTCTCTGTGAGATCGATCCGAGAGAAAATTCGACGACTTTCTCAAGAAACTTCAGGCATTTCCTGTCCACTACATCCTCTCTAAATGCATTACCAATGGAGCTGAGTACATGGACATGCCTCGACAACTGAGTTGTCCCATCAGATTTGTACACGACATTTCGGAGGTACAGATGGAGTGTGTAATTAGAGACAATGGAGCCACACGATCCGTTTGTCTAGGTTACCCCACCAATTTTCGAACTGGAAGTAGAAGAATTTCCCAAATTTGACAGCTCTTGCGATCCGACCTTACTGTGACCCAATGTAACTAACATGATTTCCATCGAGAAACCTTGGAACTCCCTGTAGTGGGGATAGGACGCAAATTGAGAGGGGAAAAGCAACAGGGAAGGGCACACTTTTGGTTGACTTACCTTATCTGGACATTGCTGATGTTCTTTCTTGAGTTTCTCCATCTACTCGTCACCAAACTAAAGAAGAAAAAGAAGAGCGCTACTTGTGGTCCTGCTTATTAAAAGATTGCTGGGAGTGAAGAGTTTGTTGGGATGGGTCAACTAACGAGGCCACTGTGGGCCTAAGCTTACGCAGCAGGTGATGGATACCCTTGGAGCGCACCCGACGGCCTGCTTTTCAATTCCTTCAGTTCTTTCAGTTCCTTTAGTGCCATGGCATGGATTGGGTGCGTCATTTCTTTCGCTGACAGAGATTCGGACTGTCAGGTGGAAAGATGCGCTCTCGAGTGATAATCGGGGAGTAAAGTCGAGGCATCGTCAACCACACAGATTATCAGATGATCCATTGGCCATACAGGCCGGTGAACTTTGATTTGTGACTTCGATCTGATTTGTGTCGCATTCATTCTGTTTGAAGTCCAAAATCAATGGCAATTGCAATAGCCATTGATTTTGGACTTCAAACAGAATGAATGTGCAAAATTGTAGGCGGTGCAATGCAAGCTTTGTGATTGTTGCAAGGTGGGCCGAGGCTCGAAGTTCATCATTCAGTTCTGTATGGTGAATGGTCCGACTAATTATATCCGACAGGGAGTGAGTGAGTGAGCTCCGTTCTGGAGAAGCGCGAACTGAAGTTGGTTATTGCGAGATTCGGTACAGTAATTGCGGGCACTAATGCACATCATTCCGCAACTGACGCCAGGTAGCCCCGCAACCCACGACATTATTGCACTCAGGTCGAGCAACGTACTAAGCTTACGTAGCATGGGTTGCTGCTGCTGCCTCCCTCCCTCCCTCCGCTCCATTCTCAGCAGAATTCTATGGAATTTGGTTGGAAAAGGATGATTAACAGTTGGAGCAGTGTCCCATGCTGGCTTAGCTGCGCTGGCCACTTTTTGGAGGGACCACTAGATTCTGGTGAAATTTCGCCCAGAAAAACCCTAATTGAATAAGTGTGATGAATCCTTGACCACCCCTATAGTAGTATGCTCAAAAACCACTCATTTAAGAACTGATATGCCTTTTTCATGTATTTCCTTTGATGGAAATATTTTCAGCTTATTTTTCAGTCAAAGAGATAGATGATGAATCTAACACAAGCTGTTTCATTTTTTTTGAAGCATTATTGAATTAGTTATGAATTTTCAAAAACAATCTGCCATAGGGCTCTAATTGTGACCAGTAGGTTCTTGGAAACCCATGCATGTGAAGTTTTGAAAAAAATGAGGCTTTGTTTAAAAATTAGCATTGCAACATGTCAAAAGTAATAGATATGGTTTCTAAATGCATTTCTTTGTAAAACTGAAATGAATGATTGAATTCATCATTATTTTGGATTTTTTATCATTTGAAAGAAGGTAGTTCAACAACTAGTTTTTATTTTGAATAAAATTAGTAGACACCTATTCACTTAGTTAAAAATGAACCCATTGTAGCTCTAAAACTATCCTTTGAAGAAGTGTAAATGAAATCTATCATGCTCCAAAGTAATCCACAATTTTTTTTCTCCAGTGTCAACGGTCTATTTCATAGCCCCCTATTGAATGATTTCAAAAACATGCACAGTTTTTGAGCATCCTACCATAATCCCCAAATTTGGCCTCCTGTTAAGAAATGTTTGACCATCATAATTTCTCCCCCAAGCTATAGGAGAGGGCTCATAAACCGCTTAGGCTTTTGCACCTGTCGACTTAGAGGCTCTGAAATGGATAGTTGATTGTGAGAAAATAAATTGTGGATTACATTGAAGCATGCTATGATTTGGTTTTTACTAATTGAATGGATGGTTTCAGAGTTCCAATGGGTTCATTCTTAACTAAGTGGATAGGTGTCTATTGATTATATTCAAAATAAGAATTGGCTGTTGAACTACCTTCTTTCAAGTGTTAAAAAAATCTGAAATAATGATTTATTTGAGCATTCATTTCAATTTTAGAAAGGGACGCATTTTGAAACCATCTCAGTTACTTTTTACATGTTGTGTGTGATGTTGTAGTGCTAGTTTTTGAACCAAGCCAAAAAAAAATTCAAACTATGCATGTATGGGTTTGCAAGGCCTATTGATCACAAATAGGGCCCTATGGTAGATTGTGTTTGAAAGTTCATAACTAATTCAATAATGCTTCAAAAAATATGAAATGACTTGTGTTAGATTCCTCATCTATTTTTCCTTGACTGAAAAATACACTAAAAATATTCCCATCTCACAAAATACATGGAAAAGGCAGACCAACTCTTAAATGAGTAGTTTATGACAGAGCCTCTTACCCTACCCTTCCTAACCCTCATGCAATCTCAATGGCCGTGTCTCTTGGATCTTATTTGTTATTGAGAATGGCCAACTTGAATGGCATTTTGTGGTTTGCTTTTGGAATTTACTTTAGGCGATCAAGGCATTAAGCAATTTTGGAGTAGAGATTGTGTACAATATGAGGTGGTAGAAATTTTTCCCATGTAGAAAGATATGAGATATGGAGATTCTAAAATTTTCAAAATTTAATTCCCAAAATTGACATTATTCTAAATTTTGGGAGCCAAAAAGTACTCTCCACTATTAGCCAATGCCTAGATTCTTCTAATTCCAATCATTCAAGAATTATTGTCCAACTCACTTATTCCTACAATCCTATTTTCTTACCCACTAATTCAAGACATATGTCATAATTTTATTAGTCCCAACCTCAAAAAGAACGAAAATAACGCATTCCAACCTTAAATACTAAAGGCGTCCTTGCTTTTCAAGTATTGTAAGTCTAAAATTTTTCTAAGGTATGAAGGTCTCAACCATACAATCTTATAGTGTGTGTGTGTGTGTTGCACATGATGTATATGAAATTTGGAGTCATTTGGTTGTATGGATTGCAAGATAATAATGTTTTAGTGTTGAAAAAAGTTGCTTGAATTTCCTATTAACACATTTTGAGGTGAAATTTGATTTCTAAACCTACTCAATTGAAAATTTTCCAACTAAAAAGTAATTTAAAACTAGCATAGAGACAAAGTGGTGAGAAAAAATATCATTCAAATGACTCATTGTGTCTGCAAAATTGTTTTGAAATGTCCAAAAACAATAAAAAGAGTTGCAAAAAATACATTTGTGGTTGAACCTCTTTCTACTAAAATGCTTTTCAGTCACTCATAACTTTGAGGATTGATATGAAATTTCATTTACACAAAAAAGACTTGTAAGCACAACTTTTCTAAAAAAATGTTGGAAATTGATAGTGTAGAAGAAGAAATAAGCTACCAAAGTTCATTGTGATCCAAAAATGTGTGGATTTTGAATTTTGAATTGCTCTCAAACATTCAAAATAATTTGGATTGACATGAAAATCTTACCACAATAATTACACTTTAAGGAAAATACAATCCAATAAATTTGATTGAAAACAAACATTGGATGAAAAAGATGCAAGCCCCCAAAATTGTAGTCATCAAAATGCAATTTGGTGAACTCAAGTTGAAATTATGAACTTTGAATGGATTTCAAATGATCCATACATCTTATATTGATGTGAAAATTTTATCACACAAACTAGACTAGTGTTTGTAACTTTCCTAACAAGTTTTATAGAATTCAAAAATCAGATGTAAAAGTTACAACACTTTGAATTAGATTGCTAGACTATGTGAGGACATTTTTGGTCCTCTTAGGTAATGAAGGGTTACTTAGGTCAGGTGGGGCAAATTACTAAGGTTTTCAAATCATACATTTTTCAAGACAAATAAACACATTCTAAAGCTATACTTCCAAGTGTCACATATGGTACACTTCCATGTATTGGAATTTGTCTTATTTAAAGTTTTTTCATTTTGGCCCATGTAGGTGTTTGGCCTTATTACTCTAAGTGAAGGACATTGTGGGCACATCATTCCTTGTTGAATATTTCCCCCAAAATAAAGATCTACACTGAATAGAAATATTTACTTTAATATGCTACAACCAAATAAGTGTCTTTGACCATAATTTTTACATTAATTATACTTCAAATAGATTTTAAATTCACAAGAAAGGTACAAATGATTGTTCTACTCCTCCATAAAAAAATTTAGAAAAGATTCAAATGTTTATACTATTTTCAAAAAGCCCCCAATTTCATTCATATCACTTTTGTCGTCTAGGAGGATCTAGGGGATTTTAGAACCAAACTTATATATTGAGTCGTTAGAATCATGAGTTTGGTACAGTTGAGTGTTATATGAGTGCAAAACTGGCGGAAAAATACCAACAAAACAATTACTTATATTTTTGAGTTTCATCATTATTTGGGCATGTTTTTTTTATTTTGAAAATCAAATTAGAAAAAAACAGAATTGGTCCCTGAATAATTTGTGCTGGTTTGAGAGAAACGTCAGCCTCGAAGGGCGTGTCGTTTATTGTTCCTCTGCAATAATTCTCTTCTGAGTTTTTCTCACTGGGCAGGCTAGATTCCCACCAAAATCAGAGGTCCACCTGTCCATTCCTCATTGGAGAAGTCACTAGATTCAATTCAATTGGGCATTCATTTGGACTAAAATTGCAGCTCCTTCCCTTTGATTGAACGTAAAGCACTCTACAACCCACTTTTAATACAAAAAGATTCAAATTATGAAGCATAAAGCATCTCCAGTCGGGATTACAGCTCTTGGCACTCGTTATAATGCCAGGCACTATAATCCTAACTGCTTTATGTAGCGGGAGCCCCTCACACTCGGGCCTCCCGTCGTGTGAGGGCCCGGCCCCTCAGGCTCAAGTTCGGGCTCCTGCCCTCACCATCAACACAGGGCCTTCACATGACGAGTAGCCCTTGTATGAGGGCTTCCCACGATACAAAGGAAGCTCATCAATCTGTTGAGTGAAATGCATCGTAACATTGTTTACTAATGAAAGACGGGGCTTTTTCTGAATCTTTGAAAAGACAATCCCTACAGTTTACAAAATTGTCTTATTGATTGCTACTTGGTCAACCCCAATCCCTAAATTTCCTAATAAATGAGTCTCTCTGAGGTATCTAACTTACACTTGAAAGGGATTTTAAGGGGACAAAAAAATTTAAGGTACTTATTTTAGAAAAATGTAGATGTTTGAAACATGATGTACAATTGTACTCACTTTAATAACTATTGAAATACAACAAAGGTAGATATTTATGTAGAGTGAAATGTCAATAGAATGGATCCCCTTAAGAACATCTCGACTTCTTGAATCAACATTTGAGTCAAGATGAGGCCCTCTGTTGGACTCTCTGACTTTGGTTGGGTTAGGTGATAGTGATTTGTCACACTGCAAAATAATGGAAGCAACCGTCTAAAAGGGACAAACGCTCTTACCAAGGTTCCGATTTATTTTGCTTTTAATTTGAAGTCAACAACAAAAATTATTTTTTTATCCTTTGAGGTTTTACTCTCCTTGGTTGAGGAGTTTTCAAATTATTGTGAGTGCAAGACTCCATATATCCACATAGAGGAGGAGAGAGGTGCCCTAACCCATGTAGGATACAAGGATTTGGAGTACTAGTAGGAGTTCAAAATTCAACTCCTACTAGTCCAAATCCTTATATTCTACATGGATTGGGGCACCTCCCTCCCTCCCTCTCATGTGGATATAAAGAGCCTTGGCCCATTGCAAATTCACATCTTGCTTCATCCACATGAAGTGGATGTAGTAAGATGTGACTTTTCGTGTATGAAGTAGAGTTCATTACATCCCCTTGGGGTGGAGGGAGGTGCCCAACCCATGTAGGACAAATCAATGAGAGTATGAACTTGAAGGAACTCCTTCAAGTTCACATTCTCATTTGTTCCATATGGTTTGGAACACCTTCTCCCACTCCAAGAGGATATAGTGAGCTCTAAAACTCACTTGAAATTCAAACCAAGATAAATTTTAATTTTTCATCTTTTGGGGGACAAGAAAAGTCTCATTTTTTGTTGATGAAATTGCTTGTAAGCATTTCATTTAAATAAAATTGAAATTGGATAGTTAGTAGTGAGGCTATATCTCTATATTGGAGGCCAAAGTACAATCAACACCCTTCTTGCGCCTCGGTCAAAGCTCTGTATTTCCTTGTCTCCTTAGTAAATTTGGCCGTGGCTAGCCATTTCTTGAGCCCTCTCTTGTGTGTCGTGGGGTACTAACTATCACCCGGACCAATCAAATATGGCTAGTTTGCATCTATCTTGTGTTGCAGTGGAGATGCTCTATGATCCCTATTTAGTGTAGCAAAGCATTATACCTTCTCAATGTTCTTAGAGGGGACCATTGTTTGATCGTACAATGTTATGTCATATATTGTGAGAAGCATAAAAATTGACCATCAAAATTTGGGTTATGTACCTTGGAAGTAGAGAAAATGTAAGGTGAGTGTATTCCTATCAACCAAATGTACCTCAATCCTACATTTTAAAATATCAAATATACAACAATAGTACGTACAATTGCTTTTGGACTTTTGGGTATATTTACACAAAATAGTGAAATTAGGTTGACCTATACTACAACATTTGATACTATGTAATTATTTTTAGTTATTGTACAAAGAATGCACTACTTTTGAATTAGGTATTGTTCTAGTTAAAACTCATGAACCTCTATTTTTACAAATGAAAAGATTTTGAGAAATATTTGTTGACTTTGATCGCTTGTAAAGTAATTTTTTTGATGTAAGGCAACCTAATTATAGTGTATATAGCCAAAAGTGTAATTAACCTTAAAGCACCATCTACAAACTATGCACGTTTCAAAAATCAATTATAAACACAAAGTGTAGATGGCACTTTTAAAAACAATCTTTGACCCTTATTAATTTTTACATATTGTATCCAAACATTGTGTTCTTTGGTGCATTGAAACATGCTTTCACTTTGCAATAAGACTATATGAAAATCTAAATATCCTAATAATAGTAACTAGGTACAATACCAAATTTTGGCGTTTTTGACTGCACCTACTTTATTAACCTTGGAGTGCTTTGACATCCAATTTTTGGACAATGTAAACATTGAAATCTAGATTTCTTTCTCATCATAGCTTGGATGAAAGTCATCTTAATTTTTAAAAATACTCTATAAAGTTGTGGTCCTATCCAAAGGTTGGATTTGGTGTTCCTAGAGCATATATTTTTCTAAAATTACAAATGTGGAAGTATGTCAAGTCGTTGACTTGGATTGACTTTAGTTCAAACTTAAAATTGCAAAAATGAGGTTACAGAATCAAAAATAATTTTTTTTTTAAATGATCATATCAAGAGAACCTCATTTCAACTCTTGTCCAACAGAATTTATTCAAAAAGTGACAAAAATTTTCTTGTAATTGAATTTACAAGAAATTTTGATTTTTTCTTTTTAAAACTTATAGAAAATTTTGGTGATAGCATTAATGAATCTAACCATACGGATAGAATCTAAACCTCAAACTCTACAACTTTACTTTTGCATCTCAATCCTATAATTTTTTGACTTTCAAATAGTACTTTTTGATGAATTTTTTTAAATCGTCAATTCTGGAGATGAGTTTGGACACTTAGGGGTTAAGAGCATGGCAATGACAATGTAAGATATGACGCAAACTTGATAAGTGGCCAGGCCAAGCCATTTTAATTGCCCCACAACATGCACATCAAAGCAAAAAAAAAGCCAAGCTCAACCAGATTTAATGATAGCTCGGCCAATTGAAGAGTGATCACCAAATGGAGAGTCAAATTGATATGATTTTTTTTGTATTTAATTAGAAGTTCCGAGGCCCTTTAGAATTGAAAAAGGTTTTGCTTTGCCAGAATCTACTACGTGGCACCTCAAAATCCGAAAAGTTTGCTTCCCTGTGCTTGTTGGCCCGGTTGGACTGGGAAATGTTTTTTTGGCCGGGGTTTGGGCTTCTTTGGATCCATGGCAAGTGGTCCCTGGTTGGGCCATTCACTTAGGGAGATAACTCCTTGTAATTAAGTATACACGTGCATGAACATGATATTTAACATGGGACTATTTACCTTCATTATAGTAATTAAACTGATCGTATTTTTACATATAAAGATATCAAGGGCATATTTTTAATTTCCTATGATTTTTTTATAAATTCATTCATATTGTTTTTATAGTTGGGCTATCTTATATACGAAACTTACATGTCTAATTTTTTTTATACCTATATACAATACACTATAAAACTAGTGTCATACATGTACACTTTAAAAAATAAATATATATGCACTATTTGTATTGTAGTACAAGTTCAAATGACAAATAAAAGTGTGAAATGCAACATTAGTTTTAAATATTTTTGAATTCTATACTATGTATTTTAAATAACCTAATATGGTGAATAACAAACAACATCATAAAAATATTAAACATAGTTATGATGCTGAAACTAAGAAAAACACCAATACTAGCAATATAACATCAACAACATGAAAAAGTAATACTCTAAAAATAGTGTAGATTAACACCTGAATATGACTTCTACTATAACATAGAGACTATATATTTTATCTCTATATATGCATTTGCAATGGTTTGAATTTAGAATCAATGGTGCAAGACAACAAGGCCAATGTTCTCAACAACCCTAGTTGTATAGAATTGACGGTATCCAAACCCTACAATAATTTCTTAAGGGGTACTTTGTATGAACACAAATCATTAGGAGAGATTTGAGGGCTCTAGGAGCCCACGAGTTCCCACAGCCCGAAATCGCATAATCTGTTATGGGAATGCAATTTTGTATGAATCCTATGTGGTCAAGACACTCCCACGTCATTAACTTCTTTTTTTATATAAAATAAAAATAATAATTTTGGCCTTTTTTTCATATTTTGGGAACCCCCCCTCCCAAATTTTTTTTGGAAATGCTGGCCTGACAATGGCCAACCGTTTCTAGACTAGTTTTGGGAAGAGTCCCGAAACAACCCTTTGAAGCCCTCAAATCCCCTCTAATGCCCCATAGTATAACCTCATTGTAAATTTACAATTCAACTCTTTTGTATTGGAATAATAGATTCTTCTATGCTATCACATAGTTGGCATATTTATGAAAAGATTTATATATATAGGCTACAATTATTTGCTAGAT
This sequence comes from Thuidium tamariscinum, assembly GCA_947034885.2. Lineage (NCBI taxonomy): Eukaryota > Viridiplantae > Streptophyta > Bryopsida > Hypnales > Thuidiaceae > Thuidium > Thuidium tamariscinum. Next base: position 17,197,588 of record OX344751.2, read on the forward strand.
TTTGTGGGTTTTATCATTCACTTAAAAGAATTGTCTACATTTATACTCATTGTATTACAAAAAATTTGTATGGACCCTATTTGTAAAGACTAACTTATTAATAAAAAATCCTACCAAACAATATTTTTACATAGCCTAATATATATATATATATATAAAATAGGATATGTGGCATTTCAAGGACCCTATAGTAGCCCTACATATTATTTAAAATTTATCCCCTTTGAATTAAATGAACCCTATCTTCTAACTCACGTAGTTTTCTAAACACCACGAGCAATCTCCCCATGTATTGACCATTTGGCCATGTGAAACGTGGCCATGCTCTAAAACCAACACCAATGCTTATGCTCAAAACAACATGGGAACTTATCAAGCTTAGATTTGTTGTTGGAGCAGCGGTTGGGCTAGGCTCGTTTTCAATGACAAACTTCCAAGCGCCCTCCAACGCGACAACACTACTACGAATGACAAATTCTTTATTTAAATTTTCTTGAGAAACCGCTTTGAATCCCTCCCCTTTAAAACCATGGAATCCACACCACTTGTCATCATTTTCAAAAAATCAAGCTTCTAGTATTGTGATCTCTACTTAGTATATCACGACAAATGCTAAGTAGAGGCTCTCACATGAAGAGCTCTGAAAAATGCTGATGCTTACAACGGTTACATTGGGGAGTGGCTTTTTGCAAAAGCACTTTAAAGGCCTGTTGGCACTATTTCCACACTTGTTGCAGTGATGCATTGGAAGTGCTCTAAGAGCATCCCCATGGCTAGACCCGCCAAGAGGCTCACCCAGGCTATGAATGGCGGGTTCAAGAACTACGACCTGGGCGTGTTGCGACAGAGAGCCCTATGGCAAGCCTCACGATAACACAGACCAACTTAGGTATCTTTATTGAATATAGTTGTAGAAGTCCGACAACTTGGTTTGAGGGTGCCAAGTGACCTCACTTAGCTAATCCTCGGAAGCATCTACCATCATAACTGCAAAAAAGTGTTTGACCTGCTGCTTGGAAACAACACCAGATCACATGGCGCACCCTCGACAAGACTCTCCATTTTCACTGTCTCAATTCTAAATTTGGTTGGGGTTGGCCTGTTTCCAACCTGGCTGTGTTTGCAGTGGGACACTCACATTCATGCCACACGGCCAAATACCCAGTTTGAGCTGCTTAGAGGGCAGCGGTGGGGATGCTCTAAGGCTACTTAATTTGACTGTTTTGTGTGCCGGTAGCTTATCAGAAGTAGTTGATGAGAAGCTGGGTAGGTTTTGTGTGCCGGTAGCTTAGTAGGTCTAACTTAGTCAGCGCCAATGCATGGAGAGTGTTGTTGTGAATAGGAAAAAATACGGCTTTCAATAATAGAGGTGTTTATGCTTCCCTACTGCACAATAATGTAGAGATTAGCACGTGGCAATCCCGCACTGAGACAAATAAGCTGGACACTTAGATTGCTGTCGAATGACGTCATTGACGGTTTCCTTTGCAGTGTACGTTACCGTGCGTCCAGCCGGATGTACCGGGCGCGGTACCGATCGTTCCCCCCGTACTCAGTGGGATTTTGGTACCGGTCTTGTAAACACAGAATCATGCCAGGAGTCAGCAGAAGTGCAGAACAAGGGTAGCAGAAATTGATTGAAGCATTTGGAGTTTTTGAGGAAGAATCTCGACAAAGAAATCGAAGAATCTCAGCCATTCCTCAGCAAGCTAGAATACCATCGAAGAATTGCATGAATTGCGCACTATAGTTGCTTCATCACATCGCCCATCATTCTCTTCGGCTTGCGGTCCGCAGAACGGGAACTGCAGCAATAGAATTAAGCATCTAGAGTTTTTGTGGAAGAATTTCGACTGAGGAATCGGAGAACCTACAATTTCAAGAGCATAAATTGATTTATCGAAGAATTGCATGAAATGCTTCATCTGCTTCCTCACATCGCCCATCATCCTCATCGACTGGCGATCCGCAGAACATCAACTGCAGAAATAGATTGAAGCATCTGGAGCTCTTGCGGAAGAACTTCGACTAAGAAATCGAAGAACCGCGCCCATCTCTCTAGCAAGCGAGAATGCCATCCAAGAATTGCATAAATTGGCTCATCTGCCTCATCACATCGCCCATCATCCTCTTCGGCTGGCGTTCCGCTACACCTTCACCATCATCACCCTCGGAACATCATTTTCTTCCGAGAATACTCAACACATACCCAGTCTTCAACTCCATCTTGATTCCCACTCGCCACTACGACGCCAGCCGCTACACCGATTACGTCTCCCAAATCCCTCCATCCCCGGTGGCCATCCTCTTCCTCGCACACGGATGTGGCCGCAGCGCACGCAGTTTCTGGGACCCTCATTCTGGCTGTCCGGAGTGTTTAGGGTTACCCGAAGAGCGCGCCCTCGTGATCTCCGCCCTCCAACGACGGTTTGCCGTGATCGCGATCTCCAGCACCACTGTTTGCTGGAGTCTGAAGGACGACTTCACAAATGTGGGCGACATTTTGAAGGAATGGATTGAGAGGCGAGGGTTAGATAAATTACCGGTTGTGGCATTGGGATCTTCGACAGGGGGATGGTTTGTTTCGCAGTTTGCGATGCACTTTCGGTTTGATGCGATCGTGCTTGTGGTTGCGGAGGCCAGGTTTAAGGGGCATAATTTGATAAATTCAACGGTACGGTACCCTCCCGTGATGTTTGTGCATATGGTGAAGGATTGGGCCCGTGCCAAGCAAATTAGGGTTGACATGGCGGCGATGACTGCGAGTGGCGTTCCTGTGACGGAGTATTTGGTGCAGGAGGCGCCTGTGTTACCGGATTTCTTCGCGAGGCACATTCCTTATATTGGGAATGTGGTGTCTGGGCTAATGGTGGCGGCGCTGAATGGGAGCTTGACGCAGGAAAGATTGTTGAAGAATGATGCGAGGTGGTTTGATTGGAGTAAAGCTCTGGAGGAGATGGATCTACTTCCGAACCAACTGAGAGCTCACGTAGAACAGGAGCTAAACGTCGCCTTTGCCTTTCATGAATTCTCGAGCATTGCGGCGCCGGAGATTTTTCAGTGGTTTGAGTATCATATTCAGGCGAAGAAAATGGAGGATCCCGCTTCGTCGTCGTAACGTGGAGATGCACTCTTGTATATATTAAGTGCTTTTCATACCAATGGATTACAACAAAACAATCCTGTGCTACAATCGCAGGAGTTGCTGCCCAGGGATTTGAAAGATCGATCCAAATCCGACGTTCAAGTGTTGTTAAGGAGATGCTTCATAAATTGCGAGAGATACAAAAACTTTAAAGATATCCTGTTTACAGAGATTGGCGTTGCAAGAGCTAGAGGATGCTGGCTTGGACAGTTGGATGCGAGAGTCATGAGCGCCTGAAACATTTAGAGTACAATCGGTACACAAAACCTTGGACTTTCTCTTCCCATTCATGCAGCTTTTGATCGATCCCGTGAATCTCCTCAGTGAGCTTCGCCACGAGTGGAGCTGGTCCGAGGCGCACGGCATTCACATAGTTCACAGGGCTGTGACCCCCAACGCCGGGAACGAAGAGCGCCATCACTCTCGAGAAAAGAGATGGCCACGACTCGGCAAACTCCGGGTCCATGGGACGGCAGGCGTTGTAAAGTTCCCCAAGCGCCGTTAAGTGAACTATTAGCGCATCGGAGAGGTAGAAGAAGTTCTTCCGAGGCGTCTCTTCCAAACACTGCAACAACATTTTTAGGTCAGCATCAGGAGCGTGCACCCGAATGAACACAATTTGTTTATGGAGAACTGGATTTAGCATTAAAATGACATCACATAGTCTTCAAAACCGTCACACAAGTGTTTTCAAGAGTACCCAATTGGAATTGAAGCATTTCCTGCGTCGTGGATGTCAATAGTAGGTTCCGAATGATTTCAACTTTGAAAATTCAGAACCTTTTACTTGAGTATCAGAAAATGGCGAAACGAGTAAACTAGATTTCACTTTAAAATGAATTCGATGACTTCATAGAACTGAACAAATTCTCGTCTGCCCTCCAAGATGTCTGGCATGCGCAGGACCAGAAGAGTGTAAATGCTGGATGAACTTACACTATGTCGAAGAGTTTAACATGCACGCAATTCCAGGTTGTTATCCAAAGCAAGAGTGAACGCACCTTTGATTTGTAGCGACTGTTGTAGTAGAAACAATAGCCGAAGTGCTTGAATTCGAAGATCTGATCATCGAAGGGGATGCGCGGCACCAAGTCGTTGCAGTAGACCACCCGAAAGTATTTCTCCTTGAGCTTCGCTTCCATGAAGTTTTTGAGTGCCTTATCGCCAATTCGTGGCTGGCCAAATGTGTACACGGCAGCGAGCTTCTCCGTAATGGTTGTGTCTTCGTTGTAGTGCAACATTCCCGCGTAGAGAGCTGCCAATGCGCCTCCGAGGCTGTGACCTGTGATGTAAACTTTCGCACCGGGGTGCTTACGCAGGAGTTCTCTCACTCTCATGGTGACATCGTCGTACGCAAGAGGCTTGTCCGAGTCGTTTATCACGTCTTCTGGAAGACCAGAACTCGATGTGCCTTGTTGCTGGGGAGGCAACAGCAGCATGTTATTCCACTGGATTTTTGGGGCAAAATGGGAGCTATTGTAAGGTCTCCATTCGCCTTACAGTAAGGGACAGGTTCCATTCGCCATGAAGGTGAACTTCAAACCTTTTCCTACAGCAGTCTAAAATTTGCACCATCTAACATATTGCACATTGATTTTGAGTGTTAAGCTACAAACCAATGGCGAAAATATAAATGTCAACGACTTAAGTATTTTTGCAAGTAGCACAATTCAAAGCTCACATGTATGCTAAATGGAGCTTCTTATGTGGTATATGATTAATGGGTCCTCTACCATGTAAAGTCTCCATTCGCCATACAAAAGGGAGAGGTTCCATCCACCATTCAGGTGAACTTTGAACCTTTCATTACAACAGTCCAGAAACTTGCACCATCTAAAATTTTGCATATTTATTTTATGTTAAGGTACAAAACAATTGCAAGAAACAAATGTCAATATTTTCACGAGTATTTTCACAATTAGCACAATTCAAAGTTCACATGGATGATGAATGGATTTTCTAATGTACAGTACTGTATGGTTAATGGAGCCTTTACCTTATATATTACGGAGTACATGTCAAGGAAATTAACTGGCTTGAGAATTTGCAAGGGATGCTAGCTGGTGAGCTTACCCGTGTGTGGTCAACTTTGGCATTGCGTTTGTTCTGCAAGTGTTGGAGGGATTGTACGCTGTTGCGGTTAGCGAGACCGAGCGCTTCCAGGAAGCCCACATGGACGTTCCCTATGCCTTCCAAGTGGTACCAAGAGAAATCGACGTCGGTGCTCCAGTCCATGGCGTTGAAAGGCTCCGTGCCGCGCCAGGCGACCACGATGGCGTTCGCATCTTGTGGTTTGTCGGTAAACAAAAACACTTGCGTGTTGTTTTGGTTCAGAAACTCGTTCCAGCAGTTAAAGAAGCCCTCGAAATGCATCTGCAGATCGAATTCTCCATACCAGTAAGTGATAACATATCACGGCTTCAAAACAAATATCCTATTTGTTATCAAATTCCCCGTTAATCCCCTTGTGTGTAGTTAGAAAGTCAGTTTACTTCCAGCTTGACAACAAGCTAGGTAGTTGGCACTTCTTCATTGATGGAGGTGGTGTTAGTACTTCAGACCAACAGTCTGGGCACTATCAGCTTACTTGACCAGTTTTAGTAATTTTAAGTAGTTGCCATCTGAAATTAACTATATCAATCTGAAATGGGTGGAAGGGGGAGCGATCAGACTCAATCAGTCTCACGATTTAATCATAAAAGTGTATAGGGAATTTGGTGCATTGGAACTCCATTTGCTGACACTACTTTGGCAGGTAGGGGCTCCTCTTCACTAATTTGAGTTGGCAAAAACTGCAATTTAGTTAGTGCTGAAGGGCCCAGGTTATGTCAGTGAACTATCCCCTGTGAAAAGAGGGGCAGACAAGCTAGGATTACACTCACATTCCAGTCCTTCGTAACAACTTCCTCGATGACGGCTGCGTTTTCATACGCAAGCTTGGACGCCATAACCAAGACATCCGCAGTGGACCTCGCACCTGCCTCGTTCCCCGGAAAGATTGTGCTGGTAGCGGCTTCGCTACTTGGAGTTCCCGCAGCGGATTTGTCCACCCAAAGCTTCGTTCTCGGATCCATCTGGGAAATAAGCGAGTGGTACTTTGCACTGTCCTTTCTGGGAACCACGATCTCAAACGTGAGCAGCCTCTTCGTCACCTGCCAGAGACTCCCCCCGTTGGCGTTCCAAACGTTGCCCGGAAGCTCCACGCACGTCCCGATGAAGGCGAGCAATGGTCGAATCAGCCACAGCACGTCGAGGAAGCCCTGAGACACGATGTAGCGCCATTTCATCTCGTATGATTTGGATTTCATGGTGGGTGACGTTCGCACTTGACCTCGTCCGTGGTGGCCCCATGTCTTGAAAAAATCGGAAATGCGGTCGGGGCGCTTGAGGAGAATGTAATTCTCCGTTCTGAATGCATCTCCCTCAGAAGAACTCTTGGTGATCCTGTTTTGGCCGTTACTTTTCTTGTGTGCATCACCAGAATCGGAGCTCATTTTGCTCACACACCGACTCTCTCACTGCCGCTTCTAAAATCTGTTTGCTGCAAGCTCAAAACTCTCCCTAAACGTTAATCGATGATACAGGGATGAGGAACTTGAAAATGAGAGCTGCGCATGACAAGATCTGGATCGAGCAATCGCCTGCAAGTTGAGGTAAAGATTCTAACGTACTAGCTACCGAGAGAGAAAGTCGAGATCTTGTAACTTTCTGCTGTGAGCACTTGAATCCTTCGTGTTGCTAGATGTAGTAATCTATACCGATATCTGAGACTTCACAACTCCTGGATTGTTGTCTTCGAATTCCATCGAATGGTCGCACTGCTTAGGTAAAGCGTGATGGAAGCCAGAAGGGGAAATGACAATCTTATATTCCCTGCTCTGAAAGGGTTGAGCAAAGTGCTCACTAGTATGATATGAGAGAAGTTTCAACGTGCTTGTAACCTATTGGGCATCTATATACGGGATTCCTACAATTGTCTAGTGCCAACTCGGTATTAAAGGAGTTTTAGAATGTATCCAACCCGGGGCAGCTGAGCCTCCGTCGTTGCAAATATAGCAAATTATTGTCTGGAGCGCGCTTAAAAATGCGTAAAGTTTCTGAGTTCTGAACTCCACTGACCCCGCCTTTTAATCAATGCACTGCTCTGACTCATGATGTTCGAGTATAAAAAGGTTCTGAACAGAAACCATTGTTACAGCCAGTCTGCCAGTGAGTTTGTGAAAGACATAGAATTCTTATCGAGTTTCTATTTCAAAGGTAAAGAAGGAAACAGGTAGTGTCGGAAAGATAGTTTATCTGGACGGTCCACAGTCCATACATCTGCGCTGTGCCAGTGGCTACGAGTCGCATGCAGTAGTAATGGACAGCTTTAATTTCAGTGTGTGTAATCACGCACTCAAGCGTCTGCTGAACTGTTTCTGGTGCGTCTTTATATATACTTGGGCACTACCCACTGGTAGTACAAAAACTGTTTTATATTCCATTAAAGCACAAGGACTAAGTTAACTCCTCCACAGATTGGTTCACTGCAGTCTTGTGGAGTTAGGTCTGATTGGCCCCGCATTTCATTTTCTCGTAGATGTCTGAGCCTGTGAGATCGTATCTGTGACAGACTTTTCAACAGAACACATCACATGAGGGCTCATTCGCAATAACGATACCAAGTAATTTGTGAATTCACTCTCAAGGGTTTCAGCAGTAGATGTCAAGATAAGAGAATGGCTTACTAGATTGAATCCTACAGTAAAGATTGCAGCAACTGATGTTAATTATAGTAGGCATGTTAATCACCGCAAAGACGGACTTTGAAGCTTAGTTCCTTTCGAACAAATTCCTCATCAGGTTTCCTTGAAATTTGGTGCACTGAATCGATCCTTGTTGAGTACAGACCCAGGGAATAATCAAATCAAAGCTATCAAATCATATTAATTCAACGCAATTGTAACTCTTATCAAGAACGGCTTGATTTTTATAAAAAAATTCCAATAGCCCTTCACTGCACGCACTGCACAGCGTGTTTTGGCTGCCCAAATGCTGTTCATTTCGCACAGACGTGAATGATTCGTCCACGTTCTGGAGACGCTCCCACAGTGTCTGGTTCTACACAATTTTTGGCAAATGGCACGTCCGCCTTCCTTCCTTGCCAAATTGAAAATAGAATCACTCAGTCTGGCAACGAAATTCCGTTTCATTTGTTTCCCAAAAAACAGAAAGAAAATCACAGCTGACAGTGGCACCAATCTAATATTGACCAACTATATACGGAACATTGGTACTATAATTGACTGAAGGTGATTTCACTGCAAATGGTACTCTCGTGAGGAACGTGAGCCTCGTAATTAGAACTGTGGAAGCAGCTGTCTTTCGGTATATGGCTGTGGTACCACGAGAGTTTCATGGCTGCGGAGTCGTGTGTTTCGTGGTGATTCAAGACTTCCGGCTCAGTGAGTGCTGTACGTTCAGTATCAGCCTGATTTGGGAGTCCAGTCAGACGGATCGCTGATGCGGCGATCAAGAGTAACATTACGACACCTGTTTAGAGCAAGGCCATGGCCGGCAACGCAAAAGACGACGCAAACTGGATAAGTCAGTGGCCAAGCCCAGCCATTTTAATTGTCCCACAGCACGTACGGTGAAGCAAAAAAAAAGTTGGGCCTGGTCACATTTGATGATGTCTCAGTCACATGGGGAGCCATCAACAAATAGAGAGCCAATTCTGCATACAAAAGGTTGGGCTTGGCCAAATTTGATGATGGCTTAACCACATGGGGAACCATCGACAAATAGAGAGCCAATTCTGCTTACCTTTTATTTGGCTCTTTTTTCAAGTTTTGAGGCACTTTGAGATCAGAAGAAAGGTTTTCCTTGTTGGAATCTACTAGCTGGCACCTCGAATTCTTAAATAGATTGTTTCCCTGCCTAGTTGGGTGTGTTGGGATGGGGCAAATTTTTTTGGCTTGGCTTGGGCTTCCTTTATGGCTTGGCAAGTGGGCCTTGGATTGGGCCATTTGGCCCACAAGGAGATTTTTTGGGTTTACTACGTAGTGAACTCACTACCATTACCACATTCAAAGTGGTAAAATTAGTAGTATTACCACTTCTAAAGTGGTAATGGTAGTGAGCTTACGACTTAGTAAACCCAAAATATCTCCCTGTGGTTGTGTAAGTTGTAGCCATGCTCTTATGCAAAATTTTCTTACAATATTGGGTTATGTGTTATAATTAACCCTAAGACATCGACAAAGGATGTTTTGTGTCCTATAAATGACAAAGAATCTTTCTTCCTAGGAGAGAGGTACAACTATTCATCCTCAATTTTAGAAGTAGAAAGGGTAGATCTTCTATAGTATTTAGACTTCCAATGAGTATATTTGGCTTATTCAAAGTAGATGATGTTATATGGTATGAAAGTGCATAATTTCCACAACCATGAGTCCATCCTTCAAGGATTACTTTCATAGGAAAGATTATTAGCTTCCTGTTAAAGATGCAAGAAATGTTTTTGGAAATGGTAGAAAATCTTTCCTACATTTGGATATGCCTTAAAGAAAATCAAAGATTGGAAAATGGCATGGCTCAACTAGTTGCATCACAATCTATATACAAAATTTAGATTCTTCTCAATGCATACAATCACTACACCTAGAAAATAGACCTTTCTTCAAAATCAATCCCTATTTGGGGAGGGAGAATGAATAAGGAGGATACTCCAAATAGTATTCATTACAACGACAAGTGCAATGTGGAGATATGATCTATTTTAAGTAGAGTGCAATTCTATTTATAGTATTTTGGAGGTGACAACCTTACAAAACATCCATTTTGAGTATACAATGTATTGCTTTAACTTCTTATTTGTGACATGTTATGATACTCATTAGTGTCATTTCTTCATGTGCATTAAATGCATTTTGGTATCAAATGCACTTTTAGCACACAATATCTTTGAAAATTTGTAAGGTGTAAATTTGTAAATTTGTAAATGCATTATGTGTTCAAAAATATGGAACTACTTGCATTTTGATCCATAGTCCTTCACCAATATGCAAAAATTGGTATTCATTTTCTATAACATATTTGTTATGCTATAGAGTTACCTTATAAAATGTTGTGGGCGTTTCTTGTTTGATGGATGATAGAGAATCTTTCTTTGTAAGACCCAAGTGCAACTATTCATTCTTAGAAATTTGTGTGAAAAGGGAAGGTCTTATACAATATGAATGTTTTTGCATTTTCTTAAATCAATGATTTACTACATAGCAACAAAAAAGATGATTTCCAAGTTCACCAACCCTTCCTATAAGGATGTAGGTGTATTTGCACTTGATGTTAGGAATGATGTTTGTAATGTGAATCTAAACCAATGGTGCTAGTATGTAAGTATGAAAGTGTGAGCATGTGAGCCTTGAGTGTATATATATATATATATATATATATATATAAGTATGTATCATACAACCATTGAAGGTGTTTATAACATAAACACCTATAATATAGGTACTTATAGCATATTTACACTATCAACATAGAAGGATACTATAATATAGAGACTTATATCATCAATGTGTAGTCTTCTAATTTGATAGGCTCACACCTTTATGCTCACATAATAGCAACCCTTGAATTTAAACTAAGAATTGGTCTAAATTTGTTTCTAAGACCCTTAGTAGCATCACTCTGTCGCTTTAAAATGCTATATTGGTGCTTCAAATTCCAACATTCATCCACTTATTGGATGTATAGTAAGTTTTTCGTCCACAATCAAGTGATTTCATCTAATATTTTCATTTAATATTTTAAAGTTGTTTGGCGATTTCATCCAAGTTTTTTGGCATTTTTGTAGTGTTTTTTAGCTAGATCATTTTTTTTTGGGTGCAATCTGTCACTAGAAAGCCAAAAAAAAAAGCCCCTGCTCTCAACCAAACTTGCATAGCAAAGGCCAATCACACTCTCATTCAAGGTTAAGTAATCATTATAACCAAACTTTGAAACCTCGTAACTTATTCATAAAACATCCAAATAATGTTTTCTTCGGTGCATTGGAATCCCCTTTCACTTAACAACCCCCAAAAATGTTTACAAAGTCAAAAGTGATGAGATTGTCGCTAGAAGGAGGGGTCGAACCTCCGACCTTGCGGTTAACAGCCGCACGCTCTAACCAACTGAGCTATTCCAGCATCGAACTCAGCTCTCGGCACAGCAGATTCCTCTTCCTTTCTCAGAGACCCTGCTTCCCGATTTCTGGCGTAGACTTTTCCGGATCACTTTATATTACAATACGAGGTGGCGAAGCAGCAGTTGCAGAGTCGCCAGGTTGAGAAGTCTTAGTTGAGAAGGTGGGATACAATCGCATAAGTTAAGCGCATTCATTTGTGGTTTTCAATGAGTTTCATTGCAAAGCCATTTGACATCTTGTAAGGTAAGAGGTCCTATGATGGACCATCTAAGGGCTGAAACAGAATTTCAGGGAGGTAAAACTTCTAGAAATATTTTTCAGTAAATTTTCTTTGAAAGGCAAGTAGAATTGACATCTAACCCAAGTCGTTTCATATTTTTTTGAGCTTCGTGGAATTGAGGTAGAACCACCTGTAACCGATCATTTAAGGTATTTTAGGCATGATCTAGTGTAGTGCAAAGCACAAAAAATATTTTCAGAGATGTAAAGATAAAAATGATGGGGATTCCAAAAACTTTGGTAATTTTATCACATGAATTGAAATTACTATAAATTTTAGAAGGCATAAAGTGTGCTTGACCAAATACCAATCTATGGAGTCTTCTAATTTTGATCATGCAAAAAACTACATTTTTACTCACTCTTTTCTACTTTCTTGCACACTACATTGGAATATGTGCCATGAACTTTTAGTCCCAACTTTAAAAATGAGAAAAAAATTCATTCTAGCCTTGGTTGGAAATACGTCCATCAAAAGGTTGACTATGGAGAACCTATTGGTTATAGGTGGTTCTACCTTAGTTATCAAATTTTGAAGTTGAAAGGGCATAGGGCTCTAAAATGGTGCCCTAGCTAAAATGTACACTGTCAGTACACTGTTGAAGGCTATGAAAAAGAAACATGTACAAGTATTGTACATTTAAGGTAGGGCACCATTTTAGAACCCACTCCATTTAAGAGCCTTCTACATTTAAGAGTAAACTACAACTCCAAGTGCTCTTACGTGTTTTTCAATGATGATCACAATTCCAAACTTGAATCAAGAATAGAATTGTTAATCATCTAAATTAATCCACTCCTGAACTGGCATTACTAGAGTGTTAGAACTTTAGTTGGTGAAAACAATAAATAAATTGCAGAAAGAATTGAGTGCCATGATAGGTGTGTATTGATTTTGGAGATGTATAGAGTGTGAGCATCTCATCAAGTGGGTTACTTCCGGTTATTTGAAACATTGGGGTAGGACTTTTTTTTGGCAAAATTTCACTAGTTTGTTAGAATTTTGACCTTTGCTAGTTCATCACTCCAAAATGTGGCCTGTAGAGTGAGGCAAGAGGGGGGCATTGGTCCAAAAACAAAGCCCTATATTGGAGTGTTCCTTCTTAAAGGGGAACTAAGCATGTGGAAAATTTCTTTTTTTGTGACAAATTCAAAGTGGGCCTTCCATCCAAATGCACATTACTTGATTGCCAATCTGTACAGTCCACACGTCCACACCTCAATCAAAACACTTAGGATAGTACACTTATTTAGAGTTGATTTTGTAACATTTATTTCATACTTTTGATGGGCTATGGTAACAAGTTAATGACGACTCATACTAGTTGGTTACAGAGTGTTCAACTTCAAATTCATTTACTGGTGAGTACACTTCAAAGTTATGAATGTAACATGCATCATGTACTAGCATTTCATGGTTTTGAAGTGTGTCTGTACTTCAAAGTGGAATATATTGGGTAGGTGACTTCAAAGGGTATGTAAGATGTTTTATTTATGTGAATCAAGGAGTACGCAATCCAATTGTGTCACTATCTCTCCTTGTCCTACATTTTAGAATTGTGATGAAAATGATACATTAGCCCAAGTTGTATGTTGACCAACTTCTTTTTATTCTCTAAGGTAAGTAGGTCATTAACCACATTGAATTGCTAAAAACTGTATGCCCTGCTTGCACACTAGGAGGAACACTATGGGAGTTTGTTTTCTTGCCAATAGACAAGCACTACTGAGTGTGTAGTGAAGGGCTGCAAGCTCTTCTGTACTAAATTTAGGATTTATAACTTGAAATTGGAATGAAATTTATGAGATGAAGCCTTTTTGCGCATTATTTTTTGAATGTAAATCTTAACATGGCATTTAATATTTGAGCAAAGTTTTAGAGATTGCAATTTACTATAATATTGTGGAGCAAGATTAGAATGTTGTTTGTTCGGTGATTAGCATGTCCACCTTAGTTTCTTGATTTGTGTAGAATTGAGGAATCTAAATTTTGTTATGGTAGCTAGTATAGTTCATGAAGCAAAATCCAATGTTAAATAAGTTCATTTTAGTCCTTTTAGGACTTGAATCCTTTCTTGAATTCTTGCACATTTTCTATTATATCTTTGTAAAAATATACCTCAATTTCACATAATTTATCATATAGGAAGTGTGGTTCGAAAATAAATCAAAGCATTGGGATGGATGAATGAAAAGTTTTGTAATCAAGAATGGGACCTTGGAACCTCTTTGTTCATCATTTATTTAAGTTTTGATTTGGGATTTATGTGGATTCAAGATTGATATTATACTATTAGTAAATGGTGTTATATCTAGCTTATATTTTATGGATGACTATTTTTGATAAATTAACTTGTTGAATGTTTTCTAAAATATTTTATTAAATGGTGTAATCCTTAGAGTATAAGATGATGTTTTTCTTGTAGTGGCCAATGTAAAAGTCAATTTAGCTTGTAACAACACCTAATTCAAAAAGAGTACATTCTAATAAAATAACAAAAAATATTTATATAGTGTCAAATGTTTAGAAATTAGAATGGGCCAAGCAACCTAATTTTACTATGACAAGAAGGTGGACTGAGTTAGAGATACCTTGTCTTATCCCAACACTCAATGGTGTTCATACCAAAATTGTTCATTCATTTTGAATAGAGAATTCTGGGACTGTGATAAACTTCTACCTAATAAGGCAACCTATTGCAGAACCAATCCAATATATTTTTACATATAATGTAGAGCATGTAATACAAATATTGAATTTTTTTTTTATATAACTATGATTATTCATTAGTAATTTGAAAATTTGTATTTGATTCGTAAATTGTCTAAGGTATTCTTGCTTATTAATATGACATACTTCAATTTTGCCAAAATAGAAAAATTCAAATACATCAAGATTTGAAAACTAGAACTACTATGCTTGTGATAGAAATCAAAGTTTTTGGATGAACATCTAGACAAATGTTAATATTTTGGAATTTTCAATTTCAACAAATATGATGATTAGTTGAGGAGGTCATATTCAAGATAAGAATGATTGCCAACTTGTGAGAGTGCTATGATAAAATGAGAAGCTACTTGCTCACACCAAACAAGTTGGTGAATGATCAAAGGAAGATTCCAAACTCCAAAGACCTCCAAAGACAATTTGTGAAGATTGAAAAAAGCAATTAACACATGAAGAGTTACAATTTATTTATTCAATCATGCATCGTTTCCCTTGTCTACATTGACTACGTTTCCACTAGGGCTTTGATAATTACTACATGAAAGATAATCTTGGTAAGAATATAAAACAACCCTTTTGCATTTTGCAAGAAAAAACAAGTTCTCAAATTGCCTTCTTGAATTTGTTGTGGCATAGAAATTCACACTACCTATTGCAAGTCAAAGAGGTATATTTGGATCTATTAATGCCAAACATTTATATTTTTCAAGCCATCTTTCATAAAGGTTTTCAAATTACAATGTAGAAACTATGTAGAAAATCTAGTTGCCTTCTTCGCAAAGAACACATTATCTCAATTAATATGAAATGAATCATATGTTGGAGGATTTAATGAGTTGATTGGTGATAAGGCTAAGTTGCAATGCAAGTATTGCCCACTATAATCTAAAAAATACACTCAAGGTAGTGGTACCTAAAACAAACTCCTATAATTGTTGTTTATTAGTATACCAAATCTTTAAGAGAATTGCAATCCTCTAATTCAAGGTCTAGATTATCAAAATGGATACTATACATGAAGGTTTGACTAATTGAAGGTTTGATTGAACATCTAAAGTTGAATTTTCATGTTAGATTTTCAAAGGTCCACATCACCTCAAACCATTTACAAGATGACATGTGACACTTTTTTTCAAATATGACTTAGTTTTGCAGAATTTGAACTTCATGTAGGGTATTCACATTGTTCACACATCACTCTTCATTGCTTCAAGGTTCCAAATTGATAATTGTAATTGCAGAAGCTATAACATATTGCTGTCAATTTTATGGCATTTCTCCAAGTAGCAGAAAATTCAAACTCTAGATGCGACACCTTTCAATACACACTGCTAATAAATGTGGTTGAACAAAATTTTCATGATGTGACCACACAAAAGAGACCAAAATGCTTCATATTTTGATGATTTCTAAGGTACCTGGCTGCCTTAAATCCATATGGTCACCCATCAGAGTCTGGAATCAACCTCAACCCTGTTGCGTCCTCAAAAACTTCCGTTGAACACCGCCAAGTCTGCATCACATCCTTTCCAAATTCAGCTTTCATGAGCTGAGGAAAATCTTCATTTCCATTCGAAATCTCGACTGTCTTCTTCATGGCAGCAATGACGCGACGGGATTCCTCCCGAGCCAAGCGAATCCAAGGTGCCGAACCAGTCGCATCATCTATCCTTCCTGTTTCATCTTGCTGAGTTCTACGATGCAAATCATGCAATTTGGGTATGCCAGATGGGTACTTCGGCTGGGGAAAATAATGGAGATTGTAGTTGGTTCCTGTATACAAATGACAAAAAAACATTTAGGTGAAACTATCAAACTTTGAATGGGAACTAATTTAGCTTGGACTCCCCAAATTAAGGATATTGGCAATAAACTTAAAACCTAAGCAACGCCCTAGTATCATTGTTTGTAATATGATTTTGTTTTTTCTTCAGTAAATATGAGAGGAATTTTTTTTAGTTTTAATTTTGTCATAATTGAAAATTAATCACATGTGTTTTACATGTTTTCAAATTAAAAAAAAATTTGATAAAAATCTCAAAATTATTATTAGCTTATGAAGAATAAGTGAAATAAATTCATGTCAAATGCATTATATCTAAAATTAAGATCAAGAACATCAAAGTACAAGTTGTCAAAAGACACTAGATGAACATCTTTTGTCATCCATTTTTTTAACATTCTATGTAAAGAGAAATAATACCTCTATAAAGGAGATTCCACAACCAAACACTTGAAATATAGTTTAAGAATTTAAAAAAAAACTGGATGAAAAATCTCAACACTTCAACCCAAATTTTCCATATGAAATCATCCAAGGGACATTTTTGGACTCCAAACATGTTGACAATTAATTGAAAGAATAGCATACTTTTTAATACACTTGAATTGATATGTAAATTACACAAAATGAAAAAATGCATGCATTTGGTTGTATCAAAAACTTAGACAATAAAGAGAGCTATTGAAAAGTTACTTAGTGAAGTTATAATGATAATATAAAGACATTTGAATTGATACTTTCAAAATATCAAAAAGAGAATTTAAATTATAAAAATACATATTGTAGTTGTAGGATAATTTTGGCAAAAAACAATATTATAAATTGGTACAAAATTTCTTGGGGTATTCATTTTTCTAATGATTCTTTATAGCATTTGTTGAACCTTATTTTGAAAAAGAAAGAAAGAATCAGCCATGAATTGTAGAATAGCCAATCATGACCCTTCACTCATGGGAATACAACATCAAAAAGATGAAACAATAATCAATTTACAACAAAATAATACAAAGAATTCAAGTCTCATAGGAAATATATACAATCAACTTTCATCATAATTATAATAATGATTTATTTAATATAATTTAATATCATAAAATAATAAAGCATTCTTAATCAAAAAAACATCATGTTGGTTTTGCAACCCTCCACCATATTTCTTAATTTTTTAACCTTCTATATTGTTAGTTTTTCCACAATATAATCAACTCTCTCTAATTGCACACCTTAAAATATCACAAACCTTAATATACACTAGAATCTCTCATGTTGACAAATTATAAATTTGATAAGCCAACTTCCATGTGCTAACTTGTGAATATATGTAAAAGTACATTCAAAGTTTCCCTTTAACTAGTGCAATTAGAAACATTGATGTATAGAGCTAAGGTGAACACCCCTAAATGTACCACTAATCCAATATTGTCATCATCACTCAATGTACATCTCCAAAATCAATATGTACTTTTGAGGGAAGAACAATTTTAGAATCACTACTCCAAAAAACATAGACCCTTAATAACTTTTACATACAATATCCAAATATTGTGTTCTTTGGTGCATTGGAAACTCCTTTCACTTTGCCAGCAAAAAAATATGGAAATTTGGCCAAACTAAAAATAGTAACTAGGCACAGTAGTAAAAAGTGGAGGGTTTTGGGGTGCCCACTTTATCCCTTGCAAACATCAAATTGCAAAGAATCATCAACATATTTTTCGTGAGGCAAGTCAATACAGTATCCAAGTTGTTTATGGGAAGAGAAAACTCACTTGTTCCAAGTTGCATTTTTAGAAGACGATTTCTTTCACATGGGTTCATGCACTCCTTCCACTCTTCAGGAATGAACTCTCCATCTTCAATCTCTCCAAAAACACTTGAATCGGTCTGGTCCATCCCCTGAAAAGTTTCATGCAACACTAGTTCTGATGCTGAATTAGCTGCTTGCTGCAAACTTGGTAGCATCATGTGACTTATTAGAGATGACTGAGGAAATCAATAATAAAGTAGCTATGCGGAACCTGAATCTATAATAATGATCACTTCGTAAACAACTGAAGACTCATGTTGCTCAATTTGGACAACAATGGACTTCATTAAAAAAATCTAACTTAGAAAGACAATTGTAACAGCAAAAAGGTGGATAGAGAAGTTTTCTATAGAACATCGATTCTATACTACTCTTGAGAAGAAAAAACCTTCAGATATTTACTCAAATCTAAATTTCTAGGCAAATCTAGAGAAAGCCAAGCAGATGGAGACTAATGTGAATTTTAGAGGTTTGGTAAACTGTCGAATGATAAAGCTCTCTACTTTTGCTTTTACTCCCTACAAACAATTTTTGAGATCTAGAACTAAAAATATAATTAGGCTATTTTCACATTCAGTAGCTATTTTTGATACGAAACGTGCACCTTCGATTAAAGTACTTCTCCAATCAACAAAGGATGATGAGTTCTTTAAACCACAGATAAAATTAGATCTTATTTAAATAAAAGAAATTGGAAGCATAATTAACAAGTGATTTCCTTACAATATAGTTTTCAGTAAGTTTAAAAATAGACCTGAATAACTCCAATTCCATATCTTCCAACCGATAGGCTAAAATCTCATGGACAACGATGCATCTCGATTCATTAAGCCTTCCAAAGCTATCAAGGATGATGTGCGCGACCTGGTCTAAGAAATTAGACAGTCGATACAGACAAACTACATCAAAACTCATGTATAGAAGAAACTTCCAAAAAGAAAAATTAAACGTCAGTTGAAACTAATATGTGCGGAGTCGGTGCTTTACTGGGAAACAGCACAACAGTAGGGAGCCACAGGATGTCTTCAACAACAAACACATCTGCAATGCAATGCGAGCTGCAAAAATTAGTGGCCCAACCAAAAGTAAATGATTTTACTGAATGTCAAGAATGCTGCAGCTGCAGGAGTGCATCCACAGCAAAAAAATCATTGCCATACAAACCTCTGAATCCAAGGGCTTGTAATTTGTAATTGATATTTGAGCTAATTCAATAAAGAATTACTTCGCAGGAATTCTGGACCAAAGGAAGGAAACGACATCCTAAAAGAAGTAATGTCGCATTTGATGGCCTGTCATCTCAGAAATCAGATTGTCAAATCTTGATATCAAATGAAGAATGATGCAGGGACTAGAAGGGAGGAATTGAAGACGGGAAGCGCACGAGCAACCACTTGCGTTCATATTCAGCCAAATGCGGCCACTCAATTTCTTCCAGAAACTTGACGCGGAGCTCGTACAAATTCTTCTGAGGAGGCTTGCTTTCATCTTGGATCAAGTCGTTCAGAAACTGTAACAAAACAAATGATTCGACTTACAAATCTTCGGAGAGCCAGTCAAATTCAAATGCCAGGAAGGTTACAAATTCACTCGCAACCGAAATTTCCACGGAATAGCAACAACCAAAGATGAACGACAACAGTTATGCGATTCAGTTCTACAAGCAGTGTCAGGGCCGGCCACATCAGAAACAGTCCAATGGGTTACATACCTTCAAAGCACTTCCAAGACGACCAGCACGCTTTTCCCGTTTCACAGTCAAAAGGAGATACTTGGGCGAAGTAACATCAGCCCACTTCCGCAACTCAGCATAAGTCTCCTCAAACTGGTCAGTTGTCAGAGCCACAGAAGACGATGCTTCGAGTTGTCCTTCAGCAAACACGAGGACAAGAACACAAGATTTAACCAACATTTGAACATCATGTTCTCCTGCAATTTCTACAATACCTGACTTCGGAAATAGAATTCTTTGCCATCATCACATCGAGGAAAACAATCTGCAATTTCCCACACATCGTGTACCAATATAATGAATCCTTGCGCAAGGAGATGTACGCTGTTTCTCACCAGGGGTACCGGATTCAACCGACAGGCCTGACGGAGCTTCAGGGGCCTTCTCTTCCTGCACTCGATGCAAAGATTCAATGCACGAAGCATATCAAGATCAGAAATTCACATTGTAGGGATTGCCATCATGTAGCATAAATTATAATTGCATTGTTTCAGAATGTGTTGGATATAGAAATTCCTTCGAATTCTAATGGTAACAAACCTAGTCTCGAATGTTGAAGAGAAGTCTTACGAATTCACGCTCTTTCAAACATTGTTGATAAATAGCCTGAATCACATCTCATGACTGAAAAACAAATTACATAGCATCTCGTTACTCAAATGACATACCTGAGGGGTTTCTTGATCCTCTTCCAACTGAATTAACGCAAGCCCCTTCTTATACAATGCATCTGCCAATGCATCCCGTTGTTTGTCCATCTCCTTTCTCTCTTTCTGTCCATGCACAAGAACGCAGGTGAGGGAGGACCCACTCGGAAACTCTTTTCTCCTCTCTAAGGTAAGATTCAGCATGAAGGATGGCTGCCCACTACAGGTTTGACTACCTAAGAATAATAATACACCTAAATACATACCTTAAGTTACATAATAATGCGATTAGAGAATGAAAATAGAACGGTTTTAATCAAGCAAGCTTACTGCAGCATTAGCATCTTCAGCTTCACATTTCATTGAAAAGTGCCTTGCAAGATCCCCAGTGTCCACCAGGCGAATAACATCATCAGCTGCTTCAATTACCTGTGATGCAAAGTAGTCAAAGTTACTGATCTTACCAAATACGTCCAGAGGTTCCCCATGGACTGAAGGACCTGTGCTCAAATAATTAATGGGTATTCGCAATCACAACAGCTCAAACGAAAGGTAAGCTTCATAGAAACAAATTAAGGTACTTAGAAACACTCTGATTTCATACACAATTTAAATACGAGCTCTGCGATAAGGGTTACCTTGGTATCACTGAACTTCTCTTCTTCCTTGCCTTGGAATGCAAACACCTTATTTAAAATCTCTACCATAAGCTGGAGGTGCTTTGCATACTCAGCCTGCAATCAATAGCACTACTCGATGACTACGAGAAAGGAAGACCAGTCACAAAATGAAGCTGAAATGATTCAACTGCACCACACAACAGTTCAAGCTTGGTGCATTGATACAAGCAAAAAAGAAATCTAGAATGATGACCTTGAGAGAATCAGCAAACTTCTCCCATTCCTCTCGTTCTTCTTTTGTACTCAAGGGTAAGCTGGAAAGAACTTTGATTTTTGCATCCCTCACCTGCACCATGCCACCCATTAGTGCACTTATCGCTCTTAAAGCTGTAATTGAAACCTTATTGTAAGATGGACAGCTTAAGGTCCATTCACATGCTTTTCTAATTTAGGAAATAAACAGTAGCTATTAGTAGTCAAGTTTATCTACAATGGAAACAGGTTCAAGTGAACATAAGCACGGGAAAAGATCCAGCCCTAAGTACATACATATATATCAACTGGAGGATTGAACACTAGAAGACACCATACTCATGCAATATTCTCTTTAAGGTTAGTCACAAAACTCTGATTCGTAATGAGGACAATCACGTCCTTCAGAAAAAGGATGCTGTTCGAGGAACATTGCTTTGTGAAGATCAGCTGAGTCACATTTCTGTGACTAACGGTCCATAATTATGACTAGCAACTTCCAGACATATGCCTTACCTCCTCATCCAAAACTTCGGAAACGCTCTTCTTGACATCATCCTCCTTCTCTTTCGGTTTCTCCGCCTCCTACAAACACCAGAGACTACAGCTTGAACATAATTTCGTGAAACCTTAATGTAAGATGGACAGCTGACGGTTTAGACCGATAGCAATTCATACCATCTTGCCATGCCAAAACCAATGCCAAGAAAAAAGTGACTGAATGATGCACGATCTACTTTGTCAGCTTTCACTATCGACCCTTCTTAATGTCTAAGGAGAAAATGCTTTTCAAGATTATATCATGAGATTTTGCAGTTGAAGAAACAAACCTTTGGTGGTGGGGGTACAACAAATGAAATTGTTGACTTCGCAGGGCAGGCTGCTCCTCCATTACCTCCTTTGTTCCCAATGGACACTTGCCCGTACGACATCTCACCCAACAAATATGAACCCAACGTAGCATCCTGCAATATGAACAAACACATAATTTAAACTCATTGATCACTTCATTGGGTTAACCATGACTTCACTGATTTAATTTATGCCAGTATACTCATTCAAACTGATTTTTAAATAATTTTTTTAAAGCCTACGAATTTGTGCCTCATAAAATTAAGTATGTTCAAACCGAGACCCTCCAGAATATTTGTTCGTTTTTGTCATGTAATTAAAGACCAACATTTGAAAAATGTAGCGAGCCAAACAATTAAAGTTGAAGTTCCATTCAGCACAATATCGTGTTTTCTGACTCCAATTAGGTGCACTTGATTGGGGGACATGTCAAACCTTTGGTATCTTGTCATCGGATGGGGCGACGATGTAGAAGGGGCGTGACTCTCTGCAATCCAATACGAACGAGGAGATAAAATAATAAGGGATAGAGAACAACAATTCTTGGATGATACTATTTTCAATTACTGACTTTAATAAGAACATAAATACATTGGAAAACATAGGAGTAATACCCAGCAGCCAATTGGACGCTTCCAAGTGGATCAGCTCCTGTTATGACTCCATCGATGTGAGATGAAAAATTCAGCTTTATCGAGCTCTGTTGTGGACAAAACAAACAAGCTGATGTAAATAAGATATGTTACAACAAAGATCTTAGCAGACGTCAAAGCTTAATGTAAAGGTGCACTGTAGAGAACTCCAAGTTCTCACAAAACAGTGAACATAATTGTTGCATGAAAACATATGCGAGACTGGTTGTCAACGTCAAACGACTATCACTCAACAGAAATACTTTTGTGAGGTAGAGGACTATCACAGAATTATCAAACCTTGTCTTCCAGATTCCGTTCAAGCAATAACACTGCTTTCTTCAGCTTTTCTAGGAAGCTCAAGTTGTTGTGTCTGTTAATCATGCCACCAAGAGAGAACACATTGAGTCACCTTACAAGTCTTAAACCAGAAAATTTGAGGGTCTCACGACTCAGGCTACGGGTCAGAGTTTGCACAGACCGATGACAGTTAAGTAGGATCTGTTTTGTCTACTCATGTATTTGTAAACGCAACAAATCTAGAAAATGGCGTCGAGGTGGACCTTGAATCACGATTAATTTTTAGAAATGCAGAATGTGCCAAAGAGACTAAGTAATAAACCTGATGTGGAGTAACAACGTGTAGTCTCCTTTCGAGAGCTTTGCACTTGGTGGGTATACATCTCCCGTCGCAAGTACGCGCTGAATACAATCAGTTGAAGATAATCGTTAGTGAAGAGTTGAACTTGATAAGATAGCTGAAACAAAAACTCCAAATACCTCTGTCATACGCAACAGATTCTAATAGTACTACAAAAGAACACAAATATGTACAGAAAGATGAAAGTGATTAGGTTGTCAACTATATTCGAGTATTCAAATCACAATGTTTAAGAAAAACATTCCATTGATTGGTGACAGGTTCAACGGGAAGCTGTGCATTTCCGTACGATATTAGCACAAGAGTAACAAAGGCATCCAGGGGCAACAAGCTTGAAGTACCTTGTTGGAATCACAAAGCATAAAGAACTGTGACTCGAATTCATTATCATACATACGGTCATTCAAGATAGGAAGCCTTGGGGTCACATTGCCACCTTCAGTGAGCGAAAATTTATATCTGCATATTCGCAATCATAAGAAATGAGAGATGATGACCCAACTACATGTACTTCTGGTGCCCTGAAACCAAATTGCAGACAGGCTCGGATGAACAGAACAAGTCAAAAAATGAACAGACCAGATGACGGTTCAGAAGATCCAATGTTAGCAGTAAATATACATAACTCTCGAAAATACAGAATCCTCTTTGAGAAAGGTAGGCATGGATTGTACATACTCCAAATGGACCATTCCAGAAAATTGATACTTCGTAGATTGGAAAATATACTCACGTCAAGGTCAGCGCGTTGATCTGCCTCCCATCAGTCAACTTATCCCTTGTTGCTGATAAAGGCGCAAGCTTTGCTTCTACGGGACGGTATGGGACACGAACCTGTGCATAGAAGACCCTTCATTAGATAATCATTCACACGCTGCCAACATATTAATAATGAATCATATTCCAGATGAATAATAAAATTGTCACTTCTGGTCAAACTTGGATCTAAGGATCAAATTTCACCAAGTAGAGGTTTGGTGTGCCAAAATTAAAGAGAGTTTTAAACATTCATGAAAGTAGAGACATAAAACAAATATGACTTTCAGAAAAGACATTGTGACAACCTAAAAATGAAACCAGAGTGAAAAGAGCACATTAGTGAAGGGCAACCTTATTCAAACAGGCAGATGGGGCTAAAGTTTCAGTGCCAAGAGCTGCCTTTACATCCACTCGAGCAGTAGCCTCGCTACCCTTTATGAGCAATTCGTTGTCGACAGCGAGTAAGCTATGATACTCAATCTGCTCGACATTCAGAACAAATATTAAAATCCAGTCAGGATCATAATCAATGTGATAGTATGCTTCAAAATCTTCTTTAAGCCAATTATATTATGCTTACCTCTATATCTGCAGTAGCTGGTACATGACTGCCGTTGCCACTCGACCAAAACTGGGCAATAGTGAGCTCCATGGTTACTCCTCCTATCAAAGGAAATGCAAAAGACTTGGATGATGGCGATTGGAAAGTCACAAAACTGGACCACACGACAGGCCGTTTCTTAGGAACAAGCTGCACAGCATTCACGTAGAATCTCCGAGGAGTATCAAAGCCAGTTATTTTCAGAGTTGCTTCAGCCCACGTTGTGCCCTCTGGAACTGATATGAATCTTCGCTCAATCCCACCTGCTCCAAAACACCCAAGCACGAACCAAATTAATAAAAGCTTCACCAAAAATGAGGACTGATCAACAAGAGTATGTGATGCAAATAAAAGATGATGGTTTGAACTAACTCCAATTGGAAAAAGCAATAAAATGACAACAAAGTGCTCCCTGCTGCTAAATAGTACCTGGGACAAAAGACAAATCTGAAAAGAAAGCTACTGGAGGCGAAGTTTTCAACTCCAGAGGCTTGCATATGGTCACAGGAATTCTGAAAAGGGGGCCTCGCCATGGTGCCTCAGTATTGATACCCACGACTTCGGAGTAGTGCAAGCCTTCTTTCAAAGCTGTTGGATCCACCACGATACTGACCACATACAAATATTGTCTATCAGTCTTTCGAACTGTTAACAAGCTGAAAATAATGCTCAGGTCCAAAAACAATATAAATGCATAGCGAGTAGCAAAGCCTTATCTGGAGAGATAGAGTACTTGAAGGTGCGACCGTTGTTGGTGAGTAACAGAAAGTCAGGACATTTAAGCCAGGATGAATTTCCACTTTCCAATTTCACGTGTTCTTCGAAGGGTACCAGCACATTAAGGTTATCAGCCTCTTCAGGAAATGTGGGCTTCACGGTAATGTTCCACTGGAAGACGTACAAGCAACACACCCTTCAGTATAAATTGTAAAATTTCGATTGGACGATAAAGGAGATAAAGTATCCCAGTACTCCGTACAAGATAACAGCAGAAGTTGAAAATACCTCACTAGCTTGACGGCAGTCAAATGCCTCCCTTAAGTAAACCCCTCGAAGAGTAACCCCTGTTTATTCGACGAACGCAAAAAAACATGTCTCAAGAGATTCATTAATTTCAATAATATCTCACAAATAATAGGTGGCGTAGCAAGCTGTAACATGATCGCACTCAGATTTACATGTTTTCACACCATGCAACTTGCAGCATAGGCAGTTAGATGATGAATTCCTCCCGAACTTCATTCATACGATAGAGATATAACCGAATAACAACAACGTAGAACATGCCAAACTTTAAAGGTATATCCTCACATGTCAAATCCATAAGCCAGTAGGTGCCGGTAATTCATAATCAGTCCTGTACCTGAGTTGGAGCCACGCGTAACTTCCACTTTGTAGTTCACCGGTGGAAGGTCCTTGCATTTTTGCAGATATTCGTAAGTCCTGGAAGAGTTCTTAAGGTTAATACAAGATTCATATTGTACTTTCGATAGAAGCATAGTCAACCTGATAGCCCATTGGGAAGGGGCCACTATCTACAGTAGTAAACACGACCAGTTCTACCCAAGAGCCACTGCACGTCCTTACTCTTCTAATATTTCTAAGCATCTAAGCACACAGTATTGTGAACGTTATAAAGAATAATGAAAAGACTAATCTGGAATTGAACACAACATTCAAAAGGTAGACAACAAGGTAGGCAAGTTCCAAGGGGAGGAAAGGGTGCTTTACTTATCAACTTGTAAGAGACCTCGACCAATTGTCAGAGCTTCTTCAGGTACGCTATGAACCTGAGCTGCAGTATTTTCAAGTGCTTTTCTCACCACGTGTGGGCTGATGGCACGTCCCTCTGCCTGGTCAACAGGCAGTGCATTCATCACATGTCAAACAAAGTTGAGTCTGCATCCGACACAACTAGTGCCTCACACCTCACACCTCACACCATATGTAACACTAAGAAATCAATTTCCCAACAACCACTCGTTGACATGATGCTTGGAAGCCAATATTTCACTCTTAGTACCCCTGGAGACTACCACCCACTATCCAAAAAGAGGGCATTGTCAGCTTGAAAAATATCTTTGTTGATAAAAGAAATTACCACCACTATGATGAAAGGATCAAAGAATCAGAAGAGCAGGTCAGCAACTACGCACCTTAAACTATTAAATCTATTTAGTAAGTAAACTCACCTTGAGAGAGCTGAGGATCAGCGCAACGCCACCACAAGCACAAGGAGAAGACATAGATGTGCCATTCATCAACATGCGAGGTTGAAGAGTCCACTTGGGAACTGGAGCCACTGCGCCACCAAGGGCGGTAATACCAACCCCTAAATCCCCATCTGCTGTGGGTCCTCTGCTCGACCTGGCAACACAACAGCAAATATTAAAGTCTTGCAGCAGAATATACTACTATGATAAGGTGAAAAAATGATTATGCATTCCATATCGGATAACGACCGGATTGAAGATAGTCAGCCCAATCAATTTGCTAGAAAGAGAACTAATACTCGCTAGAGATATTAGTCAGAAATCCACTGATCATTGATATCGCTTTAATGGCCCTCGCTATTTACCACGTGTACTGGACGCCTTCTGCAGGTGCCTCAACCAAAGAGTGAGCCGAGACAGCCATTGATGGAGTCACAAATGCCCCAATGGCCAAAATGCTTGATGATGTACCACCTGGGGCACCTACCGTGGTAAGTGATGGTCCATTGTTCCCAGCGCTGGAAACAAATATCACCCCATGTTTGTTAACCACCTGGCAGGACAAAGGCAAGATTGAAGTTACTCGTTTGGGGGATTAAAACGTATCTCAGGAATAAAACTGTCATGAAGCAGGCAACATATATGATCACAAATTATCAAAAAATGTAGAAGGGACTGTCAGTTATTAGACAACCCAAGGGATGTGCACCAAAATGAACTTGAATAAAAACGGCAGAACCCAATCTACTTCTAACAGTTTCCGGAAAAATCACCTCAGTACAAATTGCAAACGTTTTAGAAGTTTAAGCACGTAAACTTACGAGTATCAAGATATGGAAGACACACCATGCGTGCCAGCATGAACCTGCTTTTATATAAAAAGAGTCTGATCCTTCTCTAAAACAGAAATTTAGCAGAAAGGTGCAACATTATCTGTACCTCCTCAGCTAGTTGGACAAAACGGCCATAGTTTGGCATTGAGGTTGGCTCTCCATAACTCATGTTAATAAGATCACACTTGGTCTGCAGATTAACACATTCAAGGCATTAAGCAACTAAGAAGCCAAACCGCAAAGATCGTCTTCGTGATTGCAGCTAGTTATGATTATAAGAACTGATTTTCAGAACCAATAGGACTCTTCAACTTCATAGCTTCATGGTGCATGTTCATTCAAACAAGCTTTCTACGTAAAAATTGTGAGCACTATAGCATGAACTCTCAGAAGATCTACCGAAAAACTAAAAATGCATGCAGAGGCTCATGATATAATAATTTAGAGGTGCATCAAGAGGATATCTTGCATACTGCATAACTTAGGACCCTCTGTAACTTCCGCTCTGGAGAATGATCTCAGATTTTAAGGACTCATGCCGAATATCAGGTACTGATTGCACAACAAGAGAAAATGCGACTTCCAACCGACCGCACGTAATGTGAGGAAGTTCACCTCAACCACGGCTATAAGGGCGCGAACTAGGCCAGTGCCTATTTCCATCGAACCAAGTCGAGTATCACCGATCTTGCAAGAAACGATCTGGGCTCCTGGTGCTACTCCATTCAAGAGTGGTTCCTGTTAAACAAAAGGTAGTGACGATGGACCACACCTGCTGTTATGATTGTTCAGAGTGTTCCAATATCTATAAATATTGGAATATCAAAAGTCGGCAGTATGTTTTCAATAGGCAAGAAAATATAGCAAATAACACATATCATTAACTGGTTACTAAGTATAAACGCCCAAGTGTATCGGTAATAAAGATGCGAACCTCAGGGTGGTGAGCGGCAGTGATTCCGGCAACATGTGTGCCATGAGGAGAGCAGTCAGTAACGATACTGAGCACATTCCCATCATCGAAAATATTCAAGACGTAGCTGCAAGCGTCCATCCGCGAGAAGATTCCATATCCGCGCTCAATCCTGCAATCCAGACGCATACCCAGGATGTTAGTAAGTCAAATACTTTAAAAGGATGGAATATAGACACGAGGGAAACTTCATTCAAAGAAATTAAAATACTATATTAGGAGATTCAAAACCTGTAGTTGGTCAAAGGAACGCAATCAGCAAGCCTTCCAAGCCCACTTTCTTCTTCCATATCTTGAGTGTCCAACGCAGCCCTCCATACATCCCCATCATGCCAGACTACAGCATCAATAACTGGTCCATTGTCCTCGTAACTCTGGGGAAAATAAATGGACCCGCTTACTTCCATGCTTGACATCAAATGCAAAAGGTTCTTAAACACCTCGTCAGTTAGAGAAGAAAAAGCAAACGAAATACCACGAAGTTTTTCTCAGTCTCTTAGTGCGTGATGCTAGGACCAGTGTTCCCTCCTAAACTTGATATTCGTACTGTCTTGCTATCATATTCAGGGAGACTTACGTGAAAACAAAAAGCCTTTAATCTGCGATGGGGTCAACATGAATCTAACTCAATTAGGGCAAAGATGAATCGCAACAAATTGAAATAAGAGGAGAGAAGAAATCAGGTGCAGAATTTGTACATCAGATTGTTTCTGTAGAAGATCAACTCGGTTTTGAAGATCCTCCCGAATTTTCTTGAGAGATGGCTCAGTGGTTTGAGGGTGCTTCTGTTTTAAGAACATCAAATATGTTATTTGAAAGATATTCAAGATCTTCTTTTCTCTTTGTGAGACCGAACAAATCAAATAAATACTCTAGAAATAAATTCAGCAGGACTATGCTATGAACCGCAATGCTTCAGATTAGAGATCATGGGCGATGCGACGAATTAGATGGCCCGCCATGGTCCAGTAAGAAGACTCACATTATCAAAGGCAGTAAGCTGACGAAGTGCAGCAGTTTGTAACTCCCTTTGCTTCTCATCCCATTTCTTTTTTCGTTCTCCCTACATATGAGAGCCAAAAAACTCAGTCAAAAGTGCTAAATAAGTATTATTTCTATATAACAATTCCCAATGGTAACGCTCAAAGAAACTTGAAAACAATTAACATAGTGAAGATTGGCATGTACCTCGAGACGAGTGGTGAGGGTATCAGTGAACAGCGAGAAAGCTAACTTGCAGCCTACCCTCCATTCCCCTGTGGGATTTTTCCACTCTTTGTTCACTTGAAGTCGGGCCCCTAGGCAATGAAAAAATCAAGCAAAACTCAGTTACTTTCTGACTTTCTCATTGACATGAATGCGCGCACAAACAGCCAGGACGAATTTAATTTAATGACTCCTTCGAACCACCCCAGCGGAAGCTGATCAGATATCGAGTGAACACACCGTAAGTTACACATCCAAATCACCCATAAGAAAGTCTCGACTCTTAACATGATACTTCAACGAAAATTGTAACCCCTTCGTTCAATTCCTGACTTACACACTTCAAGAACTATTACTCTATTAAAGCAATTAATATTGAGCAAGAAGTCTCATAGGTTGGCCTGGAGGAAACCTGAGCCTCCCGTAATAAACCCGTCGGCATCGGAGCTTACAATCGTGGAAGTGTCCACATCTCCACTTCCAGTGCTGCATTTATAGAAACATCGAATATAAGCAATGGAAAAGTATAAGAATGGCAAAATTCTAAAACCCAAACACTAAGCTTGTTCTTTGAATGGGAAAAAAAAAATAGTTTGATCTTTCTTGCACACATCTTCATGCTTACCAATCAAGTACGTCAATGATCTTGGGTTTTCCATCTGTTGTCACTTGCAAACCAGCAGCTGCAGGGTCTACTCCAGAATCTACATCATCGAAACACGATAAATCAATGTAAGACATCATCAACAAACCACTTCTCCACCGCATACATCCAAGATCTCCGTTACACCTTGAAATTCCCCAGAGATACAACACCGAACCACAGTTCCTTTCTATCTAAAGCCAAGTATAAGAGCTCTGCCACACACAGCCACAACGGCACTCACTGGAAGGGTTATAATCGGCAGAAGCATTCATAGTTACGCATGTTGAACCTTAGTGATTTATGATAACTTAATGACAAATAAAAGCCAGCTCTAAATCCTTTGCAATTTCTCAACATAGCTCACCAAAAATTGCGATCTTGACACCCCTTCCATCATAATGAGGATGCTCTTCAAGAAATCGTAGAGCTCCAATCTCCCTTTTCGGCATAAGCCCCTCTAGAAAGTGCGACTCTGAGTTCGAGGAGTTTTTGAGCTCTGTCGGGTGTGCTCCCCCAGAAGAATCCATCTCCTCAACTGTACTATCGTCAAAGGTAGGAGAATAGGTTTCTTGGCTTCCAAAGAATGAAAAACTTCGCGAAAAATCTTGATTACGAAGATCCCGATTGCTGGAAAACCATCCGCTCTGTGAATTCTGCACCTTCAAATTCTTCCTAGCGGCTGCCCTCAGGCTATGTTGCGGATAAACCCCTGCACAACCAACAAATCGTTAGGACCAGGCTCCTAAACCCTAATATGACGGACACAAGTTTCCGATTGATTAATTACTACTCTAAGACCTCTGCACTGGGACACAGAGCCCAGAAACACGGTTGTGCACTGCGTATGTATACATACATCACATAATTCACGGTTGCATTCTTAACGATGCAACGAACCTCCAAGTGCTGCAGAAAACAACATTTGCTAGCTCACAGCGAAGATTGGTTGGCTTCCAGATTCACGGAACACTACGGCACAAACTTATTCCCAAGCTCCCAGTATCTGCAACCATTTCGTCACTTTGATTTCTCAATACTAAACCCTAAACCCTAGCTTATCACAATTGAGCATGCCAACACAACAGATCCATCCAGGTCTTTTTCCCACCAGATGAACAGATGTAGCTCACACCTCTCTTTGCATTTTGTCTGCTCAGTGCCAATGTAGGCACCCTGAAACCCTTCACCTGCTGCCGACTTTGGGCAACTGGAAGCCCACACCGTCTGTACACGCAGCCTTTCCTAGCTTTCAACTTCAAACCGGACGCAGACCTCAGACTGTTCCATGACGAAGAAGCTATAACAGGGTATGATTGCACCGGTCCATACCAGCGATTGTCTCCTGAGGCAATAAGATGCTCAACGTGCTCGGACAACATAGCCTAAAAGTCTGAGCAGAATGAAACGGCAGAGCGGACGCGAGTCGAACGTGGCACTCTGGGAGGAATATCACCACAGACGTCAGACAATACATATGCAATCAGGTTCAGCGTATGAAAACCAGACCAACGACTCCAAAAGCGCTCATCTAATAACCCAGTTACTGATACGAATAAGAAAAAGAAATGCAACCAATGTCTATTGGAAAATGCGACATCGAAAATTCGAGACCCAAAACGCTCTGGTGTACCGATTACCGTGCCCACGGTAAACGCTGCGTAGCCAAGTGCGGAGTGGATAACTACCTCAAAGAAACAGAAGAATCATTACGTGCTCCAGAAGGAAAACTATTACAAGCTATATTTGGTATTCAAGTAGCTGTGCAAAAGAAACTCGCCTTCAAGTGTTTCCAGGAAAAGCCGTAAATCCCTAAACACTGCAACAGGTGAAAAAGTCTCTATAAAAGAGAACTGCTAATTTCTATGAATTAATTGCGCTTCTGGAACTAGTTGGCATCTTCAAACCCTGCGATTCATTCGAGGTTCATCAAGGTCCATCGCTTATGATCCGCTAACTTAATCGACTGTGAGAAGGACATCCAGTATCGACAAGGCGACAGAAACGGGCCACTGCCTATTGCGATGGCAGCGCTGACGAAAGCAGCTGCTTCCAGAATTCGTCCCTGGCACAAGCTGGGTAATCGTACCCTAGTTGCCTTCAGAATGCCTCAACTTGCAAGGGCGGCATTCTAATATTCTGCATTTTTCTACGAATCCAGAAGAGATACTATCCTAAGAGCAAAAAGACTCTCAGAAAGTTGGCAGTCCCAACTCAATGCCCGGGAAATGAAGGAGCAATCAGAAACAGTGAACGCAATAAATTTTGGAATACAGGCCATTTTCGAAATTCAAAGGGAATCAAGAGAATTAGCCCCGGGACTTACTGATCACAAATTCGTGACCGGAGCAACGACCAATCTCTGCACTTCACAATCTAACAGCTCGAAAGCACGCAACCTCTGATGGACAAAGGAGAGCAAACAAATGTGCGACCACCACCACGAGCGTGAATTGTGAGGAATGAGAGCGATCCGATCCTGCACGGGAAACGAAACGGTCGCAGCCACAGCGGACGGCGTAAGGACCGAGAGAATGTGTGACAGATGCGTCCTGCCAGTCCCCCGCTTGCCCGCTCTCTACTCTTCCCTCTGAAATTACCCGTTGATAACGCCCAAAGCTCCCGAGCACTTGAGTTTGCTTCACTTCAACTGCACATCCCTTTCATTTGAAGTCCCAGATCCTAAAGATCCATCACCTTGGTCGGCCACCTCTGGTCTCAAGACCTAACTTCAAGTTCCTTTCTACATCTGGAGAATATTGGCATCTAGTCTTGGTCCATGAACAGTTAAAAAGGAATTCCATCCTCGAGATCTCGATCGGACGTGAGGAAGGCTCTCATCTCTCCTAATGACGACAAAGCAACTACACAGGTAAAGCCACTTGAGCACATACAGGCCATCCGTATGACCATGTCTCACGTTTCCAGTGACGGCTTCCCTTAGAGTCAACGTGGCAACAAGTTCATACGACCAGTTCAAATAAGTGTTACCAAAAGCTTCTTCATAAGTTTTTACAAATCAATAGTCAAAGCACAATTTTGATGGCAGACTCTAAATAAATTTCAAGCTGATCGCCGTATATATACAGAATGAGTAGAAACAAACGTCCAATCATTTAAAGCAAGCTTACATACTACAAAAAGTAGACTAAAAGTATCTCATCACATCTCAAATATATAAGTATTGTACCGAGTCTTGTAATTCTCGGTTCCATGTTAGTTATAAGTTTGCAAACATAAGTACTACGATGAGGGCCACCATTAAGTCCCCCATCGTCTTATTGTGTTTTTTTCTCCTGCAACTCTCAAAACAGACCAGATTGCCCAGCTCTTCTGCAATTTGCTGTAACTTAAGCAACCTACACTGTTCGTTCCTTATTCATGCTATCAATATCCACCTTCATGGCAACTCAAGAGACTACCGTTATTCTAATTTCCTTTAAGAATCAACTACAAGCAACAAACCCCTAAGCTCTGTCTTAGTTGGTTCAAGACATACACTAGCTGCCTCGCCGGATGAAGTACCTGAACTGATTAAATTATGATGCACCCGGTAGTATGAGCAAATGGCTGCAATTTAAACTCCGGATGTGCACCAACAAACACAATTCCTGTGTGAATGACCAAGTTCGAGGGTCCACAACTACACCAAATTCCCAACAATGCTCTAACCGTGAATCCCCTCGATCA
The DNA here is from genome assembly GCA_947034885.2 of Thuidium tamariscinum. NCBI lineage: Eukaryota > Viridiplantae > Streptophyta > Bryopsida > Hypnales > Thuidiaceae > Thuidium > Thuidium tamariscinum. The sequence continues at coordinate 17,231,817 of OX344751.2, forward strand.
GCAAGAGATCATCTTCATGGAGCTGGATTAGGTTTTGTCGTCTTCAACCACAGTTTCTTCAAACGTCGTCCCATTCCCTCAGCATAATTAGGTATAAGTACATCCGTAGTAACATGTTGTAATGAGGAAGAACAAATATCTCATGAAAGGAGCCAATAAACTAAGCCTGTGTATGAGTCACCTCAATTGTACATATGCAGTGTTGCATTGCTGAACATCACGAGTTGCGTCCAGCATAGCTTCAAAATTTGCAATTGAGTAAGCTTCTTGTGATTGCGGTCCGAGGCTTAGACTGATGCCCCCGGGATCCAATTCCACATATTGTAATTAGAGGCGTTGAGGTTGTTGGGAATATCGACGATGTCTGGTGTCACGGGCTTTGCGCCACGTGGGTGGAGGGCCGCAATTGGCTGACGGCAGAGAGGGCAGGTCAGCAGACCTCCCACACAAGAGAAGCAAAACAAGCTGTGCCCACATGGCTGAAAGACCACCACTTACGCATCAGCTCATACAGTTAAGATACTCTCTGCTCGCAACCCTGAACAAGATTTACATGATCTCTCACATTATATGATAAGTCACTGAGGATGGTAAGCGTAGAGTATTTGGTAATTGATGGAAGAGGAAACGACGTACCACAAGATTGACGCTGGCGGGGTGCTCAAGGCAAACAATACAGAGGTTGTCATTTGCATCCTGCTGCAAAGGAGAAGCATCATACAAGTTGCACTCTGGCATCTCTCGATTAGCCCAAGAAAAATTGGGCAAACTCTCGCGTAGAAAGTCACAGTGAGGAAAATCAAATGGAGTGTACGGTGTGGTGGCATCCAAGAATATGCAGTTGCTATCTCCGTCGGATCTGTCATCTGAGGGTGAAATTGGGAGTGGCAACCCGCCATCCCCAAAAAAGAACAAGCTAGGACCCAACTGAAACCCTGGAGTAGCTGCTGCTGGCTGGCCTGCTCTTGCCTCGGGAATTGGATCTACCCAGAGGCTGTTATTCTCCAGGTGATTATTCTTGGAATTTGCCAAAGTTTGGCCCTGGTGATGAAGGATGCTACTAATGTCATTATTGTTGGTGATGCAGTTAGAGTTGATGTTGTTGCTTATTGACCGGTTGTGTTGGAGGAGACGCTGCTCGAGGCGCACTTGCTGCAGAGCTTGCTCTAAGGAAGCTACAGATTGTTGCAACCCATGGTCGAGGAGTTCAAACTCCGAAGCACACTCGCGACCGTGCTCCAACTCTGGACTCTGTAACCCCATTAGCTGTCTCTCAACCTGCAGACACAAGATTAAGGTAAGTGAATGTTTGTCGCAATTCTTTATGAATCCATACACACGATGGAGAGGATCCAGGCAATGGCTGATGGCATGATGCGTGGCTTGCATGTGTGATTCTGGTCACTAATATTAGCAATAGTTTAGGTTTACGCGGAATGAATTGGCTGTAACCATCACCTGGGGTTGCCAATCAAAGAAGACTCGCGATTGGTGAGAAATGTCGCCGTGTCCCTGACCATGGCTATCCCCTGTTTTCTCTCTTGTCGCGACCTGCCCCTACATGCGAAGAAACATTCGTATAATCAGAGATCGGATTTCTGCGTTATCGATACGACTCTAGCTACCAGTGGTGGTTGATCGGCGATGGTGGTCAAAGAACCAAAATAAAATGTAGGCGCAGTACCTGCGTTGCCTCCAGCAAAGATGTGTGAGCTTGTTGATTTTGTTGTTGGGCGGCGGCAACAGCTTGCACTTGGTGTTGTTGCTGCTGTAAGTGTTGCAACCAGACGTGAGGCGAAAACGGTGCAGCAGTTCCTACGGGACCATTTAGTTGTGGTCCTGGTCCATCCTCTGCCTTGGGTGAGTGCTCATTGCCGTTGTTGGCGAAGGCTTTGCGAGGTGGAGGCTGGTAGTAAAATTCTACTCCACTTATGACATGTTCTCGCTGAACAAATTCGCCCCGGCGCTTGCACTCGCAAAGATCTTTATACTTCGCCACAGCTTGCTCAATTAATGCAACTGCTGCCTGGACCACGGCCTTTTTGCCTTGGATACGGAAAAGTCGAATAGGAATTGAATCCGGTCTAGATGCAAAACCACAAAAAGTTAACAAAGTGCGCATCACTGGCCTTCACCAGGGAGGCACGAAGTGCTGGACTCTTCAGACGGGCTTGAAGCTAGGAATTACCGGCAAGATTCAGTCCATGATTGCACGATTGCGCCCGTCACTTGCCCAATCAATCTGGCGCTAATTCCTCTGGCTCCAATCACAAACCCCGCAGCCAGCAGGGTCACTCTCATCAAAGCTTGTGTTCTGGCAGCCTGGTAGTCCGTGCTCACCACACGGTGATCTTCAGAAGGCAACATCGGTTGTCCTCCGCCTTGAGCATCAACAATTGTGCTGCCACTACGAGGTCCACGAGCAAGGCGACGCCGACTCTCAACAGCTGCTCGCATACTCTGTTTTGGATGTTGCTTCTTTGATGTCGCGCCTTTTCCACCCTGCACCATTGCAATTGTGTCTGAAATAATCAGCTTGTGCGCAAAACTCTTTAAGAGACAAAAAACAATTCCCAAGTATTTTAGCCTACTCTTCAAGGATGTACCAAGAATTTGCGACCGAGAATTGTGCTTGCACCTACCCCAGACCAGATTAAGCCATGGCTGGTTGGCTTGGAAAAGTCCCAGGGTGTGGAAGGGAGGCCATTGTCGACGTCTCCTTGAAGCTGTCGGCGCCGTGCCTGTGAAGGGGGCGAGTCAACGGCGTCAGTGCGGCCTTGTTTGAGTCGTCGCATATGTTGGTGGTGGTCTACTAATGCACTGTTATCAATGTCCTGCATCAATAGGGTCATGTGTAAGGCACTCACATCATCAAAGCGTACCATCATCACCTTATGATATCATTCCACCTTTCAAACCACTGGGCAACTGGCGTGCACACCATCATGTTCAGTCTGCATTGCCGAATCGGATCCGTATTTGGCAAACTACTCGCATAACCGTTTAAGCGCTACCGTAACGGCAAGTACCCAAATTATTGAACGCTCGAGAAATTACAATTTCAAGGAAGTGGACCGACTTATTATGGATCTCAACATTCTTTCCTAATATAAACCGGTCTTTTAATATGAAAAGGCCACTTGTCCATTAAATTGGACCTAGCAAATAGCACTTTGAGCGCGTCCATGTCAGGGTTTGATCGCTGGAATAAAATGTAAGATGTATGGGACTCCAAAACTGCCGGCAATTGGAGACAAGGAGAAGAGTGGAGGAGAGTTGGCAGGGGAAGCACCGAACGCCGTTGCTGCTGGTGGTGGCGATCTTGGTCGTCAAGAGCTCCACGCTGCTGCTGCAGCTTGAGTGCTCTGGCACCTTGAGACTTCCGGTGCTTGGACTTCTTGAGAGACCAGCCGCATCCGGACGCTGCCTCAGAAGTAGAAACGCATGCAGTCGAGGCAGACTCCATGGATCATCATTCTGCGAAGGCGAAGCAGCAGCAACTCCTGTCCTTTCCCCTGATCACAGGTCACCAGCGAAAAGTGCTTCACCACAACATACAACATTCCACATCAATCTTTTCTCCATCTCTCCACAACACAAACTCCAATTGCGCACCTAAACAACTGACACGTTTCATTCGATCCTCCAGTAATTAATCACTCTCCCTGCCGGTCGTGTGTACTTACCTTCTCATCTTGCTTTCTTCATACATAACAAGGCGGTATTAAAAATTCTTCACACTCACTGGTGACAGCAAATTTTCTCACATGACCTAAACACCTCAGCTCAAATAACTAAAACCAAAAACAACATCCAACTACTTCAAATTTACACTCGGCTCTATTCTCAATAATACATTAACACAACGCCATTAACACATTTACTACAACAACATCCATCAACAAAGCATACGTAAGCGGTCTTCCAAGATCCATACAACCACAGAGGTGACGATCATGATCACAGGTCGCAACCAGAAATGCTTCAAATACAAATCCATACCGCAACAATTTGTTCTCCAATTTTATCTCCATAACTGTTCACGACTGAAACTTCTCTAAATTAATATAAACATTCTCCCGAGCCATTCGCAGTCTAAACACACCTCTTAACTCCAGCCTTGGAAGTGCTCATGCCGAAGCGGTAGCAAAAACTCTCCACAACAACTTAAACCAGTTTTCTCCCCCAAAGACCTAAAGACTTGAGCTCAGAGAACTAGAAACGAAAACAGAAACAACAAAATTCCAAGTCCAATCGACTTACTCTCGTATCAAAAACCGCCATGAAAAGCTGTATCCAGGAATTGGATCCATCAACAGTGAATGGCAGAGACGTTCCAAGATTGGAGACGCTGATCATAACCGCAACGAAGTTAATGCATGGTTCTCTAATGGTCAGTTAACTACGAGAGCCGGAATCGTGGCTGCAAGGCAGAATGGAATGGATCTGAGAATCGAAGGAGGTTACAAGCTTGGCCGGCGTCATGTGCCGTTCAGTTTTCATAGAATCCAATTTTATGGTTTTTGACATTTCTCATATTTGATAAATATATTTTTTACTGTAATGATGACTTTTTTCTTCTTAAATAGTGAAAAAAAGAAAGTATTTGTAACAGAATGTATGAAGAATAAATTAATTATTATTGTGTTGTGTATAATATGATACTTTTACCAAAATTGAAGGTTTATTAAAAAAAAACAATAATTTTGGTTTGAATGTTAAAAAAGTTAAAAATAGGCAACACAAATGAAGGATATTCAATATTGCATGATTTGGGGATTCTAACACATGGGGTTTGCAATTTCAATGATTCTTAAGAAGTTTGAAAAATTTTCATTTCAAAATTTTTTAAGTGAAATAGAAATTAAATATGTTTGACCTTATTTTTTGTTTTGTTTTTGTTTATATCAATTTTGAAATATAGATACTATGAATCCTACAATTGGATATGACCAAACCAAGCTTCTTTATTCAATTTTGGATCCCTTGAGCCTTAAAGAATTTAAAATTTTAATTAAAATTTAAAATTTAATTGTTATTTAATATCTCTATTTAGGAAAGCCATTCTATTTATACTACATTGTGATAGTAGTATTATACATTTAAAGCTTTGAATGTACAAGATTGATATGGAGGTTGGCTTGTATGATGGATGATTTCAAACTACATATATTTTGAAGTTAATCATCCTCATTGTCATACCATAAACAGAACTATTGTTCATCATTGTAAAGACAAAATATTTATTTACGTGGATGAAATTATTTTATCAAACTAAATGATTTTTTTAAAAAGAAAATCCATTATTTGAATGATTTCAAAATTTCAAAATTCACATAAAATTGTACTAAAAATATAACAACATAGAATATAGTTTGTTCTTCTAAGCTTAGTAGGGTTTCAATTTCTCCAAATTCCAAGATTCTACATATTTTTTAGTTCTTTATTTATAATTGTTTATTGGAAAATAGGGATTACTACTAGGATAGTATGATGAAGATATTTGTGACAACTATAAACATTATGAGAAAAATTATACTATTCCAAAGCGACATTGAAATAAAAACATAACTAAAAAGATATTTGTTTAATTGAACTTTGATTATCGTCAATACTTTAGAAGAGATTGAGGGTTCTAGGAAATCGCAAGTTTCCATAGTCTGAAAATGCGGAAACTACCGCAAGAACGCAATTTTGCAGGAATCCTATGTGGTCAAGAGAGTGCCACATCATTAATTTGTTTTTTTTTAAAAAGAAAATTGTTTTTCTTTTCATATTTCAGGATCTGAAAAAAAAAATTTAGGTAAATACTAGCCGATAGCAACTAGTACTTATGGGAATAGTTTTGGGAACAGTCCCGAAATGGCCCTTTTGAGCCCTCAAATCCCCTCTAATGACAAGTAATGCATCTCTATGTCATTACTTCATTATCTACATGTTAAACCAAATTTGTCAACCCTAATATAATATTTAGCTTTAATACTTGACTTTGTAATCAAATCAAGGAGTCAAAAAAATTTGTGAGATGCTAATAAGGTCTTTAAAATACTAAAAACAAGCAAAATCAACAACAAATTAAAAAGTAGGTACAAACATGCAAAGTTACAACAAAATCAAATTGTAGTTGGCAATTTACTTTTGCCATATTAGATTTAAACTTAAACACTCAAAAAATGGAAAATATTGAAGGGATGAATTTCAAACCATCTCCATATGATAAAAAAATTTAGAAAAAAAAATTGAACAATTATTAGAGTTTGAATATGAATTTGTAATTTCTAAAGATTGTTCATAAATAAAATTCTAAAATATATACATAAGAGAATTTCAAAGACATCATAATTGTAACGAGAATTGTAATTGTATATATGTATGTATAAACATATACATACACATGCATATGGGTGCACAAAATATTTTTCAATACTTTATAATCAGCATAGATATACTACAAATCTAATTTTTTTTATTTCAATGAAAACAAAATAGAAATAGAAGGAAATACGGGATAGCTATGAAGTAAAATTTGTAAAGCGCACCCTATAATTTATCCCTACAAACACTTTTTATTTTGAAAAAACTTGCAAAACAATATTAGAACTCATTACTCTCCATACTATTAGTGACACCTATTGAAGATCATTGTTGTTTTATTTAATTTTTGTGTCAACAAATTTTTATGATAAAAATTCTAAAAGTAAGCCTTTCCATGGATGAAGGAATTCACATAGAGTATCATAGAGTTACTACCACTTTTCAATACTTTGAATGTGAGGCGATGTATTGAAAAGTGGTAGTAATTGAGTGCTAATTCAATGAGGCTAATTTTATCATTTATTATCCAATCCAACTTGATTTTTTATTTCAACCCCCATGCATACTTGTATTTTTGATGAGCAATTTATTCACCAAACAACATGGGTTATATCAATGTATTGACAGTACATATTCAATATTTAATATGTATTCAATATTCAATATATATTTAGTATTTAATATTTAATATGTATTCAATATTCTATATTCCATACATAAATAGTATTTATTTTGTATTCCATATTTTGTATATATTTAGTAATCAATGTTCAATATGTATTTAATATTAAATCAACAATATTAAAGGGGATTTCAATTTATTTTTTTATTTTTAATTAGGAAATCTCAGAGGTGGAGGGATTGGAGGTGGTATATATCTTTTGGACACATTCATTTGTGTGTGACCATTGAGATCAACCTTAGAGATCAACATGAATGATTTTCTTAAACTTAAATCCTAAATTAAATATGTATCATTTAATTTAAAAAATAACATTTATATTTCTAATTGATCTCTTCTTGTATATTCTAATAAGTAACTTTTGTTATTTTCATTTGCAAAATTTCACAATTGTGTATATGATAATGCCACAATTAGGAATGGATTAGACTAGTAAATTTCTCTCTATACACATCTTATACTTAGATCTTTAGGTGCTATTTTTTCTACCTTTTCAAACTATTATTGTACATCATTATGTTGACCTATTGTTGATTACTAAATATTAGTTGTAAGAAAACAACCAAAATTGATCTATAGGTATAGGATTATAAGAGCTAAATGATACTAATTGATTCTCCTTGATATTACTAAAAACTTCAAAAATAGTGAAAATTACTACAATCATTCTATAAACAAAAGGAAAAAAATGGGACTTAAAAAAAGTATAAAAATTTACAAAATTTACAAACCAAAGAAAAAATATAAAGATTTTAATTTTTATCAGACTAATAATCTTTTATTTAGACTATGACGGTTTAAAACCATGATCATGGTCAAAAGAAAACCTAAGAAGGGACTAATAGAGTAAGTGTAACCAACTAAACTTCTAAAAAATAGAATCTTCTAAGCACTACAAATTATTGTTTTTAGCATGTTCTATAGGCTATGCAAAGAAGATTATAAAGTAACTAGTCTCACAATTAATGTACATGAAACAAGTGCACTTACAATTATACATCACATACATCACACACACCCTATAATCCAAGTATTCAATTTGAAATAGTGGATTCTTAAGGAAAATGGGCAATCAACCTTAGGCCTTGGATATATAAAAAACAAATTCCAAGGCATCCAATTCATTGCAGCTAAGAGGGTAGTTGATCCTCTCTTACTAAAATAATCATCCCATCTTTGTCCTTACTATAATTTTTGCATATCTTAGCTTTTAAAAAAGTTGACTTGTAAATCTGACTCCTTTTAGAAATTTGACTCCTTTCACGACCATTCTTAGATCTCATTCATTGAAATTGAAAGTCTCACTTAGTGTAAATAGGGGACATCTTCACTCTAAAATGGACACCTTATCTTTGTCCTTACTCCATTTTAGGTGAGCTTTAGGTTTTTGAAAAGCTTATAGGGGTGATTGCAAGAAACACTAGTCCTATTTCCCATCACAATTAGAGTGACATTGTTCTTTTCTACTATAACATCTGAATTAAAATATTAGAGAATATGAAATAATTATTGGACCTCTCTAACTTGATGATTTTTACATCCCTCATTTTTCAAAAATTAAAAAAAATCATTTTATATTTAAAATTAATTTTTGTTAATTTGTCACAAACTGAGGTTTAGGGGGTTTTACTACATTAGGAGTACTCGAATTTAATGATCTAAAAAGTTGAAATTTTCATGGTGCATTTGCATAGTAGGAAAGAATATTCCTATCAAAGGGAATCTAAAAATACATTATTTTATGTCCTCTACATGCGTGCAAACAACACTCCCATTGCACACAATTTCTGACCATTGATAATAGAGCTAAGATTATTTTTTTCGTGGAATGTCATCACCATCAACTCTTCCCAAATGGAAAATTTTTAAATTCAAGAAAAATAACTTTTCCTATTTTTTACAAATTAAAATGTAAATATGCCCATTTTCATGAGATTTCCCACTTTCCTAGTTCTCCTACTTGGAGAATTTTCCTAAGCTTTTCCTTCATAGGATACCTTCTTCTTTAAAGTTTATACATTGGAGATATTTTTCATGTTTTTTTAAAAATTGATTTTCTAATTAAACAGTACTCCCAAAGAAAAAAGCGTCCATTTCCAAAATGTTACAGAAAATGGACGGTGTTTCTTGCAATGACCCATAGGAAGACCTATAACTCCTCATAATCTTAGCATCTAACTACATTCCACTCAAAGATGTCTTGTAAAGGATTTTTGCCTACCTTATAAGCCAACCGAAAGAGAGAGTTCCTAACCCTCCTCTTCTATTCTTTTCCTACCTAATGTAAGAACCTATAGTTTGACAAATTTGTTAAGCCATTTTTTTAACCTCTAAGGTACTCCAAAAATTCTAATGACTCATAATCTTGTACCTATCAAGGAAGAGAGACAAGCTAGACTCAATGAAGGCACAATAAAAAAAGGAAAAAAATCCTAATTTTTCGAGTCTACTATACCATTAACCTTCTAACCTTCATCCATTATTTTTAACCTTACCCTTTTCATCCTAAATTACTATAAACCACACTAAGTTACTATATTTTTTTCTACTTTAGGGCATCTAGTTCAATATTAGTGGCTTTATATTTTCTCTAATCCTAACAGTAAACTTCTTATTTACTTGGGGGTGCACTATTCGGGAAATTCATTGATCATGTACAAACAAGCCCCTATTATTCAGGGGCTATGTAGGCAATTTTTTGAGATTTACAGGGGGTTAATTTTACCTAGATTTTAAAGGACACTTATTTTATGTACCCTATCTTTTAGTTGAAATTTTTTTGGGTGTCAATTTTTTATACCCTATATTCATTATAAATACAACATAGTAAAAATCATACAAACAATTACAATATACTTTGCAGATAATCCTAAATGGTGCATTTACAAACTATATTCACAATAATACAAAATCACAACAATTGCAAAAACTAGTACCAAATCTTGTACCAATGAAACAATGAAGTAAAAACTAGTACTATGAGAAAACCATGTACTTCATATGTCACCTTTCAAACGGAAACCAACCACAAGAGGACTCACAAGCATTTTTCCAAAAAAACTCAAGGAGTGGGTGATTGAATATGAGTTCTCTGCTTGATCTTACAGACTCCATGGCAAAATAACCCTTGGAAACAAACACTTTAACAAATGTAGACCCGAACTAAGCACAACAACAATCACCCAAAATACAATTCCTTTGCAGTAGACATATATTGCACAATTAGTAGAAAGAAAATCTTAATTCAAATACCTCTGATATGCACAATTCAGAGTGGTGTACTTCGGGAACAGAAATGCAAAACAACATATATTTTCCAGAGAAGAAACGGGGCATCATCATAAACTGCACAAGAAAATTGCGACTAGGAGAGCGGAAGACAACAACAACCATGACCATGAACAAAAACTTAAAACTTAATGACACCTACAAACCTAGAATCATGACGTCTTGAAATTGCGAGGTTCATATAAAATAGGCAAATTGTGCAACAAATCTGTGACTAGGAAAGCGATCTAAGACAACAAGTAGAAATGCAAATAAAGAATGAGTCATTGCCTTGAAACCTAGAATCATGAGTTATTCTGAAATTGCGAGCTCAAGCTAAGCAAGCACCACTAAAAGCAAACTGAAATGTACAAAATGCCACTAGTAGAAAATTTGACCAATAAATCAATAGAAAATCAACAAAGAACTATTAATTATTCTATTGGAGTTGCCAGTTATTGCCATGTTTGGGTACATTTTTAGGGTACATTGTTCACACAATGTACCCAAAAGTGGTGATAACTACCAATTTTAATTTTAATTTTAAAATTTCAATTTTTTTAATCCTCTCCCTCCCTCCTTCTTGTAATTTTTGGTAAGCAACTTCATTAACAAACGATATGGGATAATGCATTCCGTATCCCGTATTCCATATCCATATATGTATTCTGTATTGTCTTTGTATTTTGTACCATACATGTGCCATATCTATATCCATACATAGATTTAATATTCACTATGTATTTCGAATATCGTACTATATCCGCATCCATATTTGAATGGCTTAGATAGTTAAATATCACAAGATCAATGGATCCTGGTTTTTTTAAAAATCAACGGTGATTTTGAAGGTAAGCAATTTTTTCTTAAAACAATCAATGGCCTAAAAGAATTTTGAGACAAGGAGGGGCTAATTAATTGGCCAAGGATGGTATGCCACTTTTGGGTACATTGTTTTGTCATGTTTTCCGAGGGCAATTTTTTGTTGATTTTAACATGGTTTTGTTGTTCCATTTAGTTGATTTGAACAAATTTTTGTTAATTATTTTTTTCATTTGATTTTAAGAAAAAAAATTTAAAACACCACCTAATAAGACCACGACACCTCACAAATGTCACATCACCAATTTAGAGGTGCCACCTAGATAAGGTAGCCCATGTGATAACACCATCTAGGCATCTTGCATCGGAATGCAACCCGTGGGGTTTGAACTTATGTCTTTTGGAAATAGCCCAAGGACTAGACCACTCTACCACGTTTGAATCAACGTGATCACTGTTGGAGTTAGAATAAATTTATATACTAAATGAAGTTCATTTTTTGTATTTCCATCAAGTCAACACACTTTGGAGGTCAATTAGGCATAGTAAATGAAGTTTTTTCAAAAAAATTCAAACTATGAAAGTTTCAAATTGAAGTTAACCCTATTAGAATGAGGGAGGTCCTTATGAAATTCATCAATTCTAAAATTGTGGGAATCATTGGTAATAAAATATTCAAAAAAATTCAGAGGAAGTCAAAGAATTATAGAAGATCTCCACTTTCTATTTCTAAAACTGAGGATGAATGATTGCATTTTTGTCCTACATGGAAGAGTTCCTTTGTCATGACCCTTATGACCCTTCAAACCTTGGATGGATGAATGCATTGATAGATAAACGAATGTATGATTGTGTCATGACCTTTACATCATGACCTTTGATGGATGAATGCATTTATGGATCATGGATTAATTCATGATGAAATGTGCATTAGTGGATAAATAGGGATTAAACAGAGATAGAGATCTCCAGAGGGTGGATTTATGCAGTGGAGTTAGACAACTCCACTTGGATGACTAATGCACTGGAGTTAAACAACTTCCAAACAAGAAGAAATATATGGAATTTGGAGTTAGATAACTCCAAGTAGAAGATAAAGATTAAGACAAGATATGATTAGAAAAGGATAACTAGGACTTTTACTTTAATGGCTAATTTTGGATAGAAACAAGGTTAGAAAGCCAAAAGTAGGAAAAAGAAGTCCTAGTCTATATTAAAGACTTATAGTCTTATTTGATAGTATATAAGGCGGAGCTTGGGGGTGAGGAGATTATCTTTTGGTAAATTGATCTCTCTCTATGGTCGGGTGGTTTGAGCTCCTTATGTTATATTTGTGTTCGTAAGTATATATTGTGTATTTGATTGGAGTTCATTGCTGGAGGTCTGTAATATCCTTATATTAGACCATTTTGGTCCGTGACGTCTTTACAGGGTTAAATTTCATTTCCAAGAACCAATTTGACATTTGGATCTTTAATTCAAAGTTATGGATAAAAATCAGAGAGTATGTTGAAATTTTTTTGAAAAAATTTCCCTTTGAACCCTCCTCTGATTTTTGCTCATAACTTTTGATTCAAATCTTGGAATCTCAAACGGATTTTTGGGCATGAAATTTAACTTTGTCATACAACTTTTATTAGAACAAATTTTTTTCATAAAAGTTAATCTACTATGCCAAAAGGATTGTCAAAGTCTGCTGAATTTTATAAGTAGCGATTTGTTGATAATTTAGTTAATAAATTATAAATTCCTACTTGAGTTAATTTTCAATTATTATATAAAAAATTTAAAACTTTGATAGGAGAAATATTATAATTTTATTAATATCACAATTAGAATGTACATAATTAAGAAAAAGATAAATCTCCAATTTCTTTTAATTACAAAAAAATCAAGTACTTATTTTATCAATGTAGCTAGCATATTTTTATTGTCTATTTACAAATGTCACTTGAAGTTTTCTTTCTTAATTCTCTACACAACATGTAGTGAAGGAATAGTTCAAGAAATAATAGTAAATTCAACATCTAATGACATCATTGAATAATGAATGTATGGTATGTAACTTTAACTTTTCTTACCATTTTTGCACATTTAAAATAAAAATTTTGAATGAAAAAAAAATTGAATTTGGTTTTTAAAATTTTTATAAATTTTTATAATCATTCCATGTTGATTATGAGGATGATCAAATTTTGAATCTAAAACACTTATTACAATCATTTAATCATTGATATTCAAAGTCTTCAATTTTATTACAAAATTTTTTACTGTTTTTTTTTAATATTTAGAAGTCATTGTCCACTAAAGCATTTAAAAAAATGATAAGAATAAATAATTTAAAATTAAATAAATCTATTGGATAGATTTATTTGAATTAAACAATTCAATTTTATATACTCATATAATCAATTTTTTTTCAATCAATTATTTACATTGAATTTCAATTACTATTTCAATTTTTTTAGAGTTTTTATTAAATTTATGATTAGATTTAAGGTAAAATAATATGATCTAATTTAAAATAATGTAATATGATATTCTACCAATCTAATTTAAATTACCATCAATTCACTCAAACTAATATAATATGATATTGTACCGCTCTTATTTGAATCAGATTTGAATTGTATAATTTGTATATATAAATTATTTTAAGACATCCCAATAGATTTCAAAAGATTCCTTCAAATTCTAAACGGATTCTTTAAAAATTCCAAAAAGATTACAAATTTTGTTGATTTTCTACTTGAGCTACCCAAAACAATAGAAAAGATTAATCGTTTTGTTGTTTTTTTACAAAAAACAACAAAATTGTCATTACAGTGTTCTAAACAACAAAAAAGAGTTGATTTTTTGTTGATTTGGGCAGGGTTTTCTATTAGTATGCAAGGGATCCCAAGCACGAAAGACAATGAGGGAAATACTAAATGCAAGCATTGCGCAGATGTAGCGCGCACCAATTTCCAATTAAGGAAAAAACTCCAGCTACTAAGGATCTCCAACCCCAAAAACGTCATGGGGGACAACCAAGATGAAAAAACCACTGGATTTATTGATTTAATAGTTTAGGAAAATTTTTGGAACCTACATTTCACTTTCAAATCAAGTTGGGGGCCTGCAAGATCTGTAAAGGGAATTGAGAATTCAATAGATGTCAATTCCACCAGACCTAAATTAGTTCATGTCAAAATCCTAGATCTAAATCACTAGATGTCAACTCATAAGACTTGTAATTGTGAAATTACTAGCACTAGAAGAAATCCCTGTTAATTTCAACGCAGCACGTCAGGTAGATTGTGTTGAGGTCGCGTTGCTGAAAATGCGGAAAAAACACAAAAAAACACAAAAAAAACGCATTTTTTGTGTTTTTCTGCGTTTTTTCTGCGTTTTCAGGGTTTCCCTGCGTTTTTAGGGTTTTCCTTGCATTTTCAGCAACGCAGTCTCAACACAATCTACCTGACGTACTGCGTTGAAATTAACAGGGATTTCAGTGTTTTTCTTCTAGTGTAGATTCTAAATTTCAACAGCTACAACCTAAGAAAATCACATTTACAAGTATTCCAACTCAGTTTTAGCATCTTCTTCCTCACATAAAGTTCTTGAAATAAGAACCTCAATTAGAGCCAGTTAAACAAATATTTACCTCTAAAGCTGCACTTGTCATGTTAGCTTCGGGTTGAGCTCCACGTGATGAGTTGAAGGTTTGGTATCAATACCCCCTACAAATCTAGTAGAATAACCAAACTATACATTAACCATGAGTCACCAATGATGTCAAGCATGCACTAAAGATCCCATAAAGAGATAAATGAACTTTCTATAATTTTGGTTTTTTTCCACAATATAATACAACCAACATGTCTAGTAGAGATAGCTGACTAAGCTTGAGTATTTTGTGAGTGCCCTTGAGCACTTTGTAATATTTGAACTAGATCGAGGGGGGTTATCTTCTCTTCATCAACCATCTAAAGTCACAACCAACCTTTTCTTTTGGCACCGTGTGGCCAGATTGCACCATTTCAAAATAAATGTCTTTTTTTCTCCAAATAAAAGTAATCTTTTATCGCCAAAATTTTTTTAGTTCTCTTTTAAATATGGATGAAGTTGCCAAATTTGGATGAAAAGTGTATGAATATGACGGAAAAGTGTTTTTAAGTCCAAAAGATGGATGAATGTAAAAATACAATGCTTCACCACATTTGAAGTAATTGCCATCTTGGCACTTTCTCAAAAAGTAAAAAAAAAAGGTTGGTCACAACCCAAGCATGAGGATTGATTAGCAAAAAATCAATCACAAGGTATTTAACAAATTAGAGATGATACTTGTCATAAGATGTAAGTACACTATCATTCTATTGGATAAAGATTCAAAATAGTAGCTAAAAAATGTTTATTGATGATATTCTAAAGAATGTCAAATAGACCATTTAAAGGACTTTTGTATCTTTTATAGGTTGAATTAAACACACATTAAATTAAAAGAGCTTATTTAGTTGAATAAACTCTAATCCCTTTTAGAACCAATTACATGGCCTTGTAATCAAACATCATTTTCAAATGCAAGAAGGAAGTGCAACTTTAGTAGAAGAATAAACTCTTCACATTTTCAAATAAGGCTAATTGTTTTAGATACTCAATAGTGCTAAAAGTCCTCAAACCAAAATTCTTAAGAAATTGGATTATGAAGAGTAAGATTTTTTTAAATTACAAAAATGGTTTGTATTTTTTTTTTTAGTATAAATTCAAGTATAACAAGAATTAAAAAAAGAAGAAGTTATAGTTAATCTTATATTGGATAAATAACATTTGATGCCAAAAATATTATGAATGTTTATTGCTTTCACCCTATATTATCCATATGATTGAATGTACTACAATACTAACTAGTATTCATCAATGTAGTTTTAAGCCAAAAAATATAAAACTCATCCTAAATTTGATTATAGATTGAATATTGTAATTTTCACAAATATTATCCTTTCTAAATTCTAAATTTCAAATTCAAATTATGCTATTTTCAATAATTTTTTGTTTAGTTATTTATTCCAAGAATCTATTAAGAGTCATTAATTTTCTGAACAAAAGCATACTAAATTGTAAATTATTAATGTTTGTTCCATTTGAAGTATAAAATATTTTAAGGAATTTAAAAAAAAATTTATACTATGCAAATATTAATAGAATAAATAATAAAAGAATCTAAAATCATACTAATAGATGAAATAAACAAGATTTAGAGGATTTGGAAAACACTTGCTTTGAATTGTTGATCAAATTTGAACATATGTTCCTCAACCCCTAAAATAGTTGTACATCATTTAGTGTGCTTTCTACATTAATCTCACCATGAATTGTGTGTTTCAATTCCATCTTAGAACCATTAGCAATTCACTTTTTCCTTCTATTTTGTATATGCTTCTATTTAATTAATTTTTTAAGAACAAAAAGCAAAGAGAGGAAGCTAAATTTATTTTTTTGAATTCTTGAATCAATTTTTCAATACAAAAGTTAATTCTTTGTCTAAACTACAAAAATTTGAAGTGAAGAGGATTCCAGGGAGGATTTAAATCTTTATAATCTAATCATACTAGGTGCCAAAAACTAGTTTTCTTCACATTACTTACTTACAATTAGATATTCTAAAATTTCTCATAAACAATCTTATAATAGTCTAGTATTACATCCTATATTTGGATATACAAAAGAATCAAGTGTTCTTTAAAGGATGAAACTACCTTTTTTGGCATCATAGCAATTTTGGGCAGCTCACTACAGATGGAGTTTTTATTTTTTTTCTTTGAAATTTTGACACAACGTGTGCCCAAGGAGTAGCTTTAAGGCCCAATAATTTTCATAGATTTTGACTTCATATTTAAGAAGTTATGGCATGACAAGTGATTTTCTCTACTCGGCGGGCAGTCCGGACAACCCAAAAAACTTCTTCAAAAATCACTTTTTTTGAAAATTGAAAATTGAAACAGATTCTTTGAACTTTTATATACATGTGAAGCTTTGAATCAGTCCATTTAAATTAGAAAATGATAGGTATTTTGAATATTTTCTGACCAAAAAAATGACCTTGGAACTCTAGTGGTAAAGGAACAATAGGTGTCCAAGAATAAAAGTTATCTGAAAACATATAAGATTCCCTAAAATCCTAAAACATCACCTAGTTGAAAACCATATAAAATTTTTCCTTCTAAAAAATTGTAAAATGGACTCAAAAAAACATATCTATCATTTTATTGGTTCAAAAGTTTTTTGGTAGTTTCAGATAGAAAAATAGGATGTTTCATAATTTTCATATCACATATTTAAATAGAATGAATCAAGTGTTTCTATATAGATACAAATATAATCTATAAAAAATAAGTTTTTAAGAAATTATTTCAAGTTTTTGATTTTTGGATGCCCTCTATGACCTATTGTTTTTTTTAATTTGAATTGCATATATTTCGTTCTCATGCACTATTTGAAATAAAATTTACATTTCAAGAATGCTAATAAGTTTTCTATTTTGAAAAAAAATTCAAAAAATTCAGTCAAAAATTCAAATCATAGGAACTTGCCTAAACCTCCTTCAAGAGTCCATTAAGGGGACTTTAGATATTAATGGGTTAAAATTGAACTCTCTTTTTGAAATTTATTATCTTTATTATAACTTAAGCTATGTTTACACCAATTGATAACTCAACTAAAGTCTTTTCAATAAAAGAAGATATCATATTGCATCCATTAACATATATGATATGGTAGATGTTTTCGATCTTAAGCCTTTAAAGTTATAATTTACAGTGACAAGCTTTTAATCTTCAAATAATTACGTGTTGAAAGGGAAGAAAGACAATAAAGGTGGATTTTGTTTATTCCTTGATCACTTGTTGAAGGTTTGTTCTTCTCTCCTTTTTACAAATGACTTTCAATCTTGAGAAGATTATTTATCCTCACATCATAAGCACAAACATGATCTAAATTGTGATGTGCAAACCAAGGATATTATGAATGTAACAACTTAATCCACTTGTATGTTTTCTCATGGAAAGACTCCTTAGTCTTCAAATATTCTATCTTACTATAGTTAAAATTTGCTTTAAAATCCTAAAAACAATGTAGGATCCATTGGTGACAAGGATGCTTTGTTGTTGAGGGTCATAGATGATGACATTAGAAAGAAGACAAGAATAGACAATCTCAGGATGAAGTAAGATGAATTGGAGACAAAGATGTTTTTGTGGTTATTGTAGAGGAATAACATTGAAAGGTAGGCAAGAGCAAATAAGGTAGGTACATCCAAAAGTACCATGTTCCTAAAAGAGCCATCTACAATACACATACATTTCCAAAATCAATCATGTTCACAAACTGTAGATGGCGCTTTCAGAAACTGACTTTGACTGTTAATAAATTTTGCATACGGTATCCAAATCTTGTGTTCTTTGGTGTGTTGGAGCATGCTTTCACTTGCCAACAAGACTACATGAAAATATAAACAAGCTAATAACAGTAACTAGGCACAATATGAATAAGTGGCGCTTTTGGATGTACCCACTTTAGTCTTGCCCTGAACACATGGGTTTTATTTTACAATTTTTTTATTAACTCCACAAGGTTAAAATTTATACTCCACCCTTTCTACACGTTTGTAGTGAACAAGAGGTATCCCCTTCTTTTTCATGGTACAAACCCAAAGACACCTATAACTTAACTCTGGGTTAGGCCCTCGGGTTGGGCCCTCGCAGAGGATATGGCCGCGCTTCCCAAGTGCTCCCAGACCCGTGCATGTGGAAGCTTTGAAGGAAGGTCCATGCAACATTGGGCCCCAGGGAAGCCTAAGTTTATTTAGTTGGCGTTCCCATTCTCAGTCCACCATCTCTCCCTCCCTCTCTCTCTCTTCCCCAAATTCGCGATGCACTAAGGTTTTGCGATCCTGTGCAGAGCGTGGCGGACTGTCTGCGCAAAGGTGGGGATTGACGGAAGATCCTTTCTTGTTCGTCTCTGCGCGGGCACTGATGGTTTGAGTGGTGCCGACCAAGGTGTGATTAGGGTTTCGGGTTCGGTTTCCTACGTCGGTCCGAGTCCATGGGAGAATTCTTTTTTGGTGGAAATTAGGGTTGGATGTGGTGGTGGTGTGCGGCAATGAGATCAGATGTTATACAGGCCGCTCGGGGGGTTGGGGATTTGCCGGCGCTTTGTATTTTTATTTTGGCTTTGCATCGAATTTCTTGGGTTAGGTCTGCGCTTGGATGAGAGTTTTTGAATGGAGAGATGAAGGTGATTTTACTTGCTTGTAGGAGGCTGTAGGAGAAGGTTATTGTGGTGATCGATTTCGCTAGACCTAATTTTGGCGGTTGATAGCGTCATCTCGAGGAATTTGGGAGTGAGGAGCTTCTTGAAAAACCCTAATGGGGTGTGATGGACTCTTTCCAGTTTCCCTAGTGTTTGCAAGTGTGCTGTTTTTTTCTTAGGTTTGATGCGTGAGTCTGGGGTTGATGCTCTGAGGTGGATATTAGAGAACAGTTGGGTGTCATGTCGATTTCTAGGATTTGAATTAGGTAGGCGTTCAGACTTTACTAGGTACGGTATGTGCTGGCTGTAGTTGTGATATCCAAGCAGCGTAATAATCGTTTTCAGCTTGCTGGTAGAGGAAGGCGCTGCTAGATACGATGCCTGCTGGATTATCTGGAAATCAAATTGACTGATTGTTTCGGTATCGAAAGTCCCGTTTTCACGGTGGCATCTCCAATATCGTTTTCGAAAAGCACTAGTGGTGATCTGTATTTCCTTGAAATGTTACGCGGTCTTAGTTCTCTTTTCTTACTCTGGGGTTTGATATTTATGTGATAGCGGACGCTTAAAGTGGGCGTCACCCAACCCGTGCACTGTTCTTCATTGATTCTGGGATACAAATATAGTCCCGTCTGCATATTTCCATATCAAATTAGTCATTCAAAAGTATTAATCTTTGTCCTGTAGAGATTAAGTTCTGTTTCGGTGCTTGGGATACTGAAACTGTCTGAACTATTTCTGCAGACTCAAGCTGTTGCCCGTGAAGCGTAACAATGGCGTCAGAGGAGGATAGTTTTGCAAATGCAGCCTCAAAGAAGAGGGTAGCGTCGCGGCAGATATCCAAGGATGACGACCCTGACGTTGAAGAGGAAACTCCACTAGAGGGAGACACTTTTAGGAAAGCCCCGGATTCCGTACTTGCCAATAGACGTATCCTCAAAGTTCGACGGACAGGTGGAAATACCGCAGCAGCACCAGCAGCTGTTAACCCCTTCGCTTCAATTCGACTTGTTCCCCCCGCTGCACAACCTACACCAGCTACAGAACCATCTCCTGCAGAACCAACTCCAGCACAAGCAGAGATACTGCCTACTCCAGCAGATTCACAGCCTGAAGTGTCCAGCGAGGCTCAAGCAGAGGGCAAGGAGGTCACTGGTCCTGTGGCAAGCGAGGACGTGCCACAAGGATCTCTTGAGGCATCTACTGAGCCGGTGACCGTCACGGTTACGGAAACAAAGAATGACACTGTAACTGCAGATGATAGCAAAACGGTGTCTGAAACAGTGGTGGGAGTTCAGACGGATACGAAAGCAGTAACAAATGGGAGTTCCACGGGTGTTGTCAGTCCTACTGCTCCAAGCTCAGAAACGTTTCAGCAAGCTTCATCCGCGAAGAATGCATTTTCTGCATCGTTTGGTACAGGGTTTCCTGCCTCAAGTACAGCCTTTGGAAGTAATCAATCGACTTTAGGTGGATTTGGTTCCTTGAATGGGGGGTTCTCATTCGGTTCTGGTTCTGCATTTGGCTCAAGTTCTGCATTCGGCTCAAATTCTGCATTTGGCTCAAGCCTCTTTGGATCAGGTGGCTTCGGGCAATCGGCGAACCCTGCTCTCAATCCGGTTTTTGAGAAATCCAATGGGACCAGCAGCTTCCAGTTACCCGGTTCAGGTGGTTCAGCGTCTCCAGCTAGTGCAGCTCCGTCCACAACAAAGATCACACTGCAGGAGGTTCCTTTAGAAACAGGCGAGGAGAAAGAGAAGGCTGTGTTCTCTGCCGATGCATCTCTGTTTGAGTTTCTTGATGGCGGGTGGAAGGAGCGGGGCAAAGGGGAGATAAAAGTCAGCGTGCCGGAAGATCCGCAGAGGAAGTCTCGCTTGGTGATGAGGTCGAAGGGCAACTTGCGATTACTTTTGAACGCCAACATTTTTCCTGACATGAAAATCACCAAGATGGACAACAGAGGGGTGACCTTTGTCTGTGCCAATGCAACTGCGGGTGGTAAAGAGGGGTTCACGACGTACGCGTTGAAGTTGAGGGATCCTCAGATCGCCAAGGATTTCATGTCCACGGTTGAAGCCCACAAGGGGACTGCCACCAGTGCCGAGTGATGAAACCAGCTTCCGGGAATCCAATTAGTTCCGAACAGTTCCTGCCATGTAGATCTTTTATTGGGCATTCTTCCGCCTTGTTCACCTCAGCCTTCCCTGGAACTTACTCAAGAGAGGTCTAGGATCTTATTACTTACCGTGGGTGTAGGAGTTATTAGCTGGTGCCTAGGAGCTGCGATTAGCTGGGTGTTCTATTAAACTCTCATATTGCAATCAAATAGGAAGTTTGCATAGTCAGTCATACTCAAGATTTACAGATTTTGGAGTTCGCGTACTCATTTCCAGATTTTGGAGTGCCCGAGCTCTGTACTAAGCAATTTTCCTCAAATCTGATCTAATCTTATCTTATCCTTGTTTGAAGTTATTTTCGCTCGCGTTGAGCCGATGTTTACTGGGCCACAAGATGTTTCACGCTGTACCTGTATCGTTTCTCTTAATATGTATGTGCCATTGTTGGACAAATGAACTATTTATGGGCCGCCAAATGCAGATCTCCTTGTCAGGAAGGTGATGGAGTCTACCGCTCTTCTGGAAACATCAAGGAAAAGTTCACAAATAGGCCTGAAGCTTTTTGAGGGTCGTCGGCAGGATTGCGACATTTCTCTCGTTCATCTCGACAAGATGACTGACGGGTCGTTTGGCATGGATCCACTTGGTTATGAAATACTCCATGTCCAACGCAGAAAAAGTCACTCAGTTCTGGAAGATAGTGGAGAGATGTGTGGATCATGAGAAGGTAAGAGTGGGAATCCATTCTCGTAGCTTTCAGTTGTTTTGTGTTTTCTATTACTAGAGTATTTTTAATTTGTTGGAGGCGTTGTTCCCACGTCAATGCACTATAATATGTATTATTTGAATATTTTATGAATCAGTTATGAATCAAGTTTCATCCGTTGGGTGAGTAAAACTGTGGTCAGATTTGACTATTCACTATTGTACAGTACAGTACATTGTCATGTTCATTCAAGTAACAATTCTTCCTCTCATGTTCTGTACATCAATGGCAGAAATTCTCCAGTAAAACATTCATGCTTACGTGCTGCTGTTTGTCTCGGAAGCTCTTTCAGTAGTCATAAGTTGACATGTTTCTGGTGATAAAATACAAGCTGCTGTTACGCCTCAGTAATCAATTAGTTGACTATGCTTCGTTTCATTTTGTGCAGGTAAACCTTCGTGAACGATTAATACCTGCTGGGAACTTACAGGACCTTGTATGGCGCGGGTTTCTCAATGGCACAAGACGTGGTAAGACGAACTTGCAATGGCGCGCGGTTTCCTGAATACACTGAACCATGGCTTTTGTGTGAAGGATGTACCTTTGACTCGCCTTTTGATGAAGCTCTCGGATCATTCAGTCGTCTTACTTTTGCAAGCTTTTGCACAACATGCCGGCTTAGCATCATTGTGTGCCCAATTTGATAACAGTCCTGCAAATCAGGGAGGAGGAATCATGAGGTCTGATGCCCCCTTTTCTCTGACCAATCTTTTGATTCTTTTCACGTCCAACAAGAACTACCAATTGCAAGCTTGATGCGGAAAACAATGTCAGTGATCTAGAATTATTTTCTTTTCTGAGTGCAGATGTGCGTGCTGTTTGGCGAAACTGGATTGGCAAGTGGCAAGGTGCTTTTCACTTTGTACCTCATCCTGTTTCACAAAAAGTAGTAAGCTTGGTGGTACTGATGTGCACTACTTTGGTCCTGTGGGTCTAGATGGTACCACTTAGCCTACCAACAACAGATTCTTGTGTCTGATTTTTCAAATGTAATTGAAGAAAGGAATTGCAATGCTCTAGTTTGACACGCAACAGAAAAAATGTGAGAATGCTGAATACAATTATAGAAGGGGACCGACTGACATCTCCTGGAGCAATGCATAATTGGAAATACACGAGTATGATAATCATGTGTGAAAATCTGCGTTCCAACACAGGCAGACCATTCGTTATGCACACCTATAATTGCCACATCTTGCAATTCAGGAAAACCTGTATGGAATTTTGATGCTTGGGATGTATTTTTAGCAATGAGCTAAAATGGAAATTGAGTGCTTTGGTCCAAAGATGGAGATATTCACTATTGAAGCGCATCTCAATAGAGCACGAATATTTATGGGACGGTAGGATCACCCATAAATCAAACAACACGCATGCCAAAAAGAATTTACTTTAATTAGAACACAATGAGCATACAATGAAATAATGGTAGTTGTTCAATGACTTTTTCCGATGGACTTCTTTAGCACACCTTGTATCTATTGTCATGCTAAGAGAATTGATTGTAATGGACAATTGTCAATTCCTATAAAGTAAAATTTGAATGGATGATTTTGAAGTTTGGACACAAGGTGTGTACACTAACTACCTTTTAAGGGAAGAGAATTTTTTTTCCAATACATGAGAGTTTTTTTGCTTGAAAAAGTATATGCAACTTAATTAGTGCAATGACTTTTGAAATTTGGTATGCATTTAATTTATGATGACATTAAATTGTAAGAAAAAAAAGTTAAAAAATGTCTAAAGGAATCTAACTTTGTTAGCTATGACAAGTTAGTTTATGTTAGGTCCCTTGTCACAATCATGGATGGATAAATGTATTGATTGATGAAAGATTAATGATTGTTCTGACTTTTGTCATGACATTTGATGGATGATCATAAATTAATTGATAATGGAATGTGCTTTAGTGGATAAGCAAAGATTGTTTAGAGATAGATATCTCCAGATGATGGATTTATGCACTATAATTAAAGAACTCCATTGGATGACTAGTGTATTAGATAAACACAATTGTGTTGGAACTTGAAGTTTGATAACTTCAAGTAGAACATGAAGATTTGGATAAGATATGATTTGATAGGATGTAATTGGAGAATATAATTAGGACTCTTACTTTAGTAGATGGCTTTAGATAGAGCCAAAGATAGAAAGGTAGTCCTAGTTTATTTTGAAGATTGATAGTCTTTATTGATAGTTTCTATTATAAGATAAAGTTCAAGGGTGAAGATACTATCTTATTAGAGATTGATCTCTCTCTATGGTTGGGTGGTTTGAGCTTTTGTGAAATGATTTTATTATTAAGTATATTTTGTGTTTGCATTTGGAATTCATTGTAATTTGAAGTTATAAACTATAGGAGGTTTATAACAATTTGAAAAAAATATTTTCTTTTAACTTCAAATGTTGCAATCTTGCAATGTATGAAGTTAAAGATTTAAAGTTTTTTTTCTAAATAATCTGAATTTTTGGCTCTATTTTTTCACCATTTGAATTTTGAAAAATTAAATTCCTTTGTGCATAAGACATTATCAAACAATGGATAGTGTATTGCCATATATTACTTAATGTCTTTGTTTTGCAAGGCAAATTAAAGCAAAGTGGACATCTTATTCATGTTTTCAAATTTGCAAGATTGTACCTAACAAGTTGTACTAACAAATGATATAAATCCTTATTTTTCTACAGAGAAAAAATCTTGTTCCAAAAACATTCAAAGTGTACTAGTGTAGTGACTTTGTTTTGTAGAGATGAAAAGAAACTTTTTCTTAAACTTCATGCATTATAAACTTGTACTTGATATGGTCAAATAGGCTAAAAAAATTTCTTACATTTTCCTAATAGTCTTATATCCTTTTCTCAAGTAGAATTCATGAAAAAGTTTTAATATTCAATAGTAGTCATTGCCCCCCAAATTGATAGTTTTTGGTTGAAAAATACCCTTTGTTTCTTAGAAGTTAATTAGTGTTTATACTTCCATTGTCATCCCTATAACATTAATTAGTGGTAGTAGCATGATGTCTTTTGAGAATTTTTGAATGCAAGAGGTTCAACATTCAGTAGAAAAATGACAAAAATATCCTTTTCACTTATGGTTTTTTTATAATAACTTCAAAATGTTTCTATTACCAAATATTTTTTTATACAAACTCCAAACATATTTGAAATATTGAACAACTCTAAAATCTTTGCAGCACAACTTCTTAATTGTGAACTGATTTAGAAAAAACTTAGAAGTCATCTTTCAAATTATTTCTTCCCGATCAACTTTGAATTGCCTTCAATAGAAATAAGAAGAAGGCACATAAGAGGAGTTTTAGGGCCTTTGGGAAATTGTTTTAGGGAAACTATTCTCAAAGCTGGAAATTAGAAGTGTCTAGTCTGAATTTTCAATCAAAGAGATTCAGAAATTTTAAAATGTATTAAATTTTTTTGTAATGATTTAAAAAATTCAATTTAAAAACAAACTAATTAACTAATTAATATTATCTAACATGGCAATTGCCCAATTACATCAAATTGTTGATGTGGCAACATTCTTAGAGTTCCCATAGCATTCCCAAAGTTTGGGAACTTATAATGTTTTAGAGGCCTCAAATCTCTTCTAATGTTAGGATTTGTCATGTCTTCTTGAACATTGTTGCAGTTCTTGGTAAAACTGCACACAACAATTTGTTGAGAATTTAGAATGTCATTTCTTTTCTTTTGGAGTTGAAGAAACATTTTTGAGGAAATTTTTTTGAAGAATTTTGTAGTTTGGATGGTTGTGCTTGACCTATGGAACTCATGTTAGTTGTGCAAGTAATAAATTCCTTGAGAATCACTTCCAATGGAAAAAGGGGTGTCAACTTCCTTCTAGGAGAAGGTATAATTACCTCTATTGTAATGTAAGGAAGGGATAGGTAGAGGCTTTGTGAAACTATGTATGTATAAGAGAAGTACCCTCTTTACAAATATAATCATAAAAATTTATGTATAAGAACACAAGAATGTAGAATTTTAGCATACAAAGCCGTAGCAATTTGTTTGGTGGCTAAGATTGTTTGTTAAAGATCAATGGTTCTTTTTTTTGGGATGCGTGGTTCTACATTGATGGCACAATGGGGACCCTCACATTTGTCCATCAAGATCAATGGTAGAGGTTCAATGCCATATTGTTGAATTTTTTTAAATTATATCAATGATTGTTAGTTTAAAAAAAATTCCGATCGATCGACAACTTAGTTTTATATTTAGTGAAGGTATACACAAGATTGTCTACTACTTTTGGGCTCATTGTGTCATTGTCATTGTTGACGTAGAAACTTGTTTATTATGGAGTATGTATGATCCAAGATTCTCATTCCTACTTTTGTGTTTTAGTTGAAAATTTAATTTTTGATAAAGGCAATATACTTTGACTTGATAATTATTTATTTGTTTTGTAGGAATCTTTCCATTGGTTAGTACTCATATGCTTTATTTGTTGTACATATTCATATTTAGACTAATTAAGCTCTCAAATTTGTTCTTTATTTTTTGCAAATACAATAGCATTTGATTCATTTTATTCAAATCATAATATTATACTAAAAATTATTATAGGTGTTATATATATAATAGACTAATGAGGGTTTGGACACTAATGAGGCTCTAAATTGGAAC
Organism: Thuidium tamariscinum; assembly: GCA_947034885.2. Lineage (NCBI taxonomy): Eukaryota > Viridiplantae > Streptophyta > Bryopsida > Hypnales > Thuidiaceae > Thuidium > Thuidium tamariscinum. The sequence goes on from OX344751.2 coordinate 17,258,719, forward strand.
TTCAAACCTAATAGATATGTGAAAAAGAAAAGATATTGCTGCAAAGTAAAACCTAAAATTCAAATAATATAATGAACTAATTAAATACATGAGTCTATAGGCCAACATCTTCATCTTAAGAATCTAGAATTATTCATTGTACAATTGTAGTTGTTTCCTAGTAAAATTGTGATTGTAGTTGCTTTCTAATTGAATTTAGGTTGTTTGCCACTATATATAGACATAGTGGATTCTATAGATTGTTTATTTGTCTACATTGACAACTATGATAAATATTGAATGGTAAATAACTCACATTTGTTTTGAATTTGAACTTGATAATATTCTCCCTTTCATTCTACAACTACTTTATGACTACAACAATGCACATGTTAAAATTTGGTGCTAATAATAAGGGTTGCATTTGCAAGACAATCATTTAGGACAGTTAGTTGTTCTTTGAGTCTTTGTAGCAAACATATTTTCCTTCTAGTAAGTGGAATTGCTCAAAGGACCACCTAAATACTTCTATAATATATACTTGACTTGATTGTATTTATGCTAGATGCCCCAATATAGTGCATAATTTAAATTCTCTTATATGAAATAGAAAGGTATATTGAAGAAGTTTTTTTTATATGCAATATAGTATATAATTTATCCTAATGATACAAAATTTTAACCATATATTAAAATAAATAATCATCTAGTTGAAATTTTTTTTTGCATAGAATAAAATTACTCATGTAGTTAAAAATTTATACACAAACATGTTAAAAAGCATTCTAATATATAAAAAATGCTTCATACAATTAAAAACAAAGAGATTGTAGTTTTAAGTTCTCTCATCCAATGTTTGTTTTCAATAAAATTTGTTGATTTATGTTCTTTTAGAATCATAGTCATATCCCTCACTTTCACAAATTATTGTTTATTGGTAGTTTCAAAATTATTTATCAATATTTAATACAAGGATTTTTAAGAGGTTTAAAGTGATATATAGATATCTTGAAAAAATAATTGAAAATACAATATAGTTTCTTCAATAAATGAAGTTACTAAATTGCTATAAATATTTTAATTCGTAAATAACCCTCCCATTTTTCTAATACTATTGTAGTCATGCTTCAATGTTTATATAGTATAATACTAAAAATTATACAATTGCAAAACAAAAGCAATTTTGCAACACAATTGCTTCAATAAGAATACAATGTTTTTGTTAAAACAACATTGTTGTAGTACTACTTTTGTATAGCAACTATATAAATTTCAATACTATACCTTGTAAATACTAAAACAATATTGTTTCAATGGGGGGTTACTTTCCTAAGTTAAAGAATATTTTGGAATGAATATGTACATTCAAAGATGAATAATTAGATGGATGAATAATTCATCCATATTGATCTATATCATTAATGAAATTAGATGGAGATAGCTTCATGAATCTATTGAGGATTTATTCATTACAATGCCTAAGTGAATGAAATAAAATAAAAAAATCCTAAAAAAATGCCTACTTATTTATTCTATTATCCTTTAATTGCCCAAATGATCATATATGGTTGATGTAAAGTTTTAGGCTAATTTTTGTGGCTTATTTTTGTGTAGGCAATTAATTCTTCCACTCATTTTTAATTTTTTTATAGGTGGTATTGAAGGTTAACTATATGAAACTATTCTTTTTCACCATAAAATATAAGCATTAAATTTTTTTTTAAAGTCCTCTAAGGCATATATGTACCATTAGTGAAAGAGTAAAGCTTGCTTCTTTTACTTCATTTCTTAGCTTTAAACAAAGCTTGCCACTATTTCACTTGACTTGAGGTTTCAAAAGTTTTACTTGTCCATTTGTTTTGAAAATGGCCCCAATAGAAAGAGTAAAGTGTTTTTATGATTTTCACCATTGAAAATTTAGACATGCAAGTGTTGATTTGAAGTTATTTGCAATCTCTAATCATCAAAAAATAATTCATTTCAACAATTGCAAGGTGGATTGTGTAAGGCTTAGGCACTAAGAGGTTAATGAAGGTACAAATTAGTATCACATATAAAATAAATATAACTACATTTTTTACTCTATATTTCCCTAGAATTGAATACAATGTAACAATACTTCAACCTATTCTAAATTAATCATATTATAAAGTATAGAGTAATAGATTTCCAAATTCTTCAATTTGTAATAAGGTAAGAGGTTCTATAATGGACCATCTAAGAGCTGAAACAGAATTTCAGGGAGGAAGAACTTCTAAAAATGTTTTTCAATAAATTTTTCTTGAAAGAGAATTAGAATTAACATTTAACCCAAGTTGTTTCATATTTTTTTGAGCTTTATGGAATTAGTTATCAAATTTTGAAGTTGAAAGGGCATAGGGCTCTAAAATGGTACCCTAGCTAAAATGTACACTGTCAGAACACTACTGAAGGCTATGAAAAAGTAACATGTACAAATACTGTACATTTAAAGTAGGGCACCATTTTAGAATCCGCTCCATGTAAGAGCCTTCTACCTTAGATATAATTTGAAACTCAAGAAATGTTGACAATTAATCATTAAATAGAATGAAAATTTATTACCCTTTAACCCCTAAACGACGAGCCAATGGCTGTGGAATTGAGGAATTTTGATACCATGGGAATCATGGATTTACAAAAATCTAAAAACACTCATTAGAAGTCAAAGCACTGTAGAAGATCTTCCTTTTCCACCCCTAATTCCGAGGATGAATGATTGCAATTATGTCCTACATAGAAAGATTCTCTCATATTCATCTACCAAAAAATGGCTTCGTCGTCGTTTAAGGGTTAAAATAGATTTGCAAGTTGTCCAACTTGAAATTTCAAGTCTTTAGAATACTATCAAATGAATCATGTTAGAAAAGAGTATTTCAGAACTTAATTAGTTGGAAAACACTTACGTCTATAACATGGCCACTCACTCAGCAATCTTCAACGTCCAACATTTTCAATAGCCTACTTTCATATTAGTTAGTGTACTTCCTAAAGCTCACATCTTGCTAAACTAGCAATCAAAATAGTTTCATAAACACATACACTACAGTCACGCCAGTCAAGTCTACAGTCTACCAATTTTCCACTATGAGCAAGAATTTTTTAATATTTTACAATTGAAATCAGGCTTTAACACTGTTCGAATGATTGTCAAATATATGCAACATCCACTGAGTTAGTGAACCTCACATGATTGAAGGCATGAAGCTGCCACAGACAGAATGTGAATCTAGAGCAGCTGTCCTGTCCTGTCCTGATGGCGTGCCGAGAACTCGAGGAACAGAGAATTCCACTGGATGCAACGACAAGGAGCCAACAAAGGCAAGCTTGATAGAATACAGTGTGTGACGGCAGATTGATCAATTAAGTACACTATTTAGAAAACAGGTTATATGTGCCGCAGCAACAATTGAGTCCTAGAGCTCAAGCAGCTGCTGCAAACTTTTCTTCAATAACTTCCACAGTGGGGTTTGTACATATGAGGTTGCGGTCTCCGAACACATTGTCGACACGTCCTGCATCACCCCACAAACACAACCTTCAGCACAGAGGAGCTAGTGCCAAGCCTACGACAACCAAGGAAAGATGAAAAGAAGCCGTAATAGTACACAAATCCATTGATACACACACACAAAATAAAATAAAAAAGACACAAGAACTTTCATCAACTCTCCAACGACAACTGATTCTTTCCCCGTGTGTTAATCTCTTTTCCTGCGTTGCCATTTGCGCAAGTGAAGTACCATGGAAGCCTGACATGTCTACAAGCCCATTGCAGGAAGGAAGATCTTCAGACAGAAAAGGAAGAAATGAAGTCACAAATGAGACTACGAACCTGTTGTTGGCCAGAACTTGGACGCACGGACCCACGATGCTGGGAATGCTGCAACCTCCCTTGAGTACGATTTCGTCCAATCGTCGGCCAACACAATTGATGCAGGATGTGGGGCACCCTGTAGAAAAGCACAAGCATGTGAATTAGACATCCAACTTGCACCATTTTCTCTCCACAGCATTCTCTCTCTCCACACCTCAGCTTACAGCCCCCTCTGCTTCTCATGACATCATTTTGGTGAAGCTCGTACCTTGAGAACGTTATCCGCGCGGCTGGCCTCTCCCCTCTCAATTGCTGCGATTTCCTCTCTGATGGAAATCAAGGCGTCGCAGAATCGATCCAACTCAGCCTGAGGCATAACAGAACTAGGTGTTAGTGACTCTTCGTGCAACTGCTCATTCAATGTCGCCAGGGCAATTAGGAAAACATACCAGGTGCAGACTCCATCTCTTAGACTGTTTCCATGAGCACAAGAACCCTAAACCCACGTTTTAAACATCCCCACTTGCTGCAACCCTGCCACTACTCTCATCATGGAAAACATAAAAAAACACATCGCACCTTGCTTTCGCTTTCGGTTGGCTCAATCATAAGAGTGCCGGTAACAGGCCATGACATGGTTGGGGCATGGTAACCGTAGTCCATCAGACGCTTAGCCACATCCTCAGCCTCAATTCCTGCAGTGTCCTGCAACACGACAAGGGAAACCAACATACCAGTGAGCACCCTCCTTCAGAATCTCTCGGATCAAGGCAAGATTAAATTGATGGGGTAGGTTGGGATATTTATATACAATTAATACCTTGAATTTGCGTAGGTCAATGATGAACTCGTGAGCACACGTCCCATTCACACCTCGGAAGAGTACAGGGTAGTGATTCTGCAAGAGAAGCACACCTACTTAGTATTGCCAAAGAGAGAGTTAATACAAGATATCCAAAAATACTCTGTTGCGAGCTCTGCAGAGAATCGTAAGGAGCTGCAAACCAACCTCCAAACGCTTAGCCATGTAGTTGGCATTCAGGATTGCGAGCTTGGAGGCATCTGTCAAACCCTTGTTGCCCATCATTGCAATGTACGCGTACGAAATAGGCAGAATCAACGCTGAACCATAAGGAGCAGCAGAGATTGGTCCCAAGGGTTGAGTGTTCTCTGGTCTAGGGAATCCTCCGGTTTCCACCTGCAGTTCAACGAATCGTCAGTCAGAAAGAGTTGTACCACGTAGTCGACATGGTTTGATGTTCTCGACAATGCAGGCCACCCTCTTAAGAACAGCACAACTCTAGTAGGCACTTGATGTTCAAGTCAACACCCAAGATTCTACTAGAGCTTTTAAAATCTACTTACCACTGGGTGCGATGGCAAGAACGGAGCCAAATGCTTCTTCACTCCGATGGGTCCCATACCAGGACCGCCACCCCCATGGGGAATACAGAAGGTCTTATGGAGATTCAGATGACACACATCTGCTCCAATGTGACCAGGGCTGGTCAAGCCCACCTGAAGACAGATGACTCAAGGTGAGAAGCTGACAAAAGAATTGCAGGTCACCATCCCCTCAGTCAGACAGCTTTATCGTCGTACACGCCCGACTCTTGTTACAACATTCGTCACCAAACACGTGCAATCTGCAAATATCACAAGCGAAGCTAGCGAGCAAAAATTACACTCACTTGAGCGTTCATGTTTGCACCGTCCATGTACACTTGCCCGCCGTATTGATGAATGATTTTGCAAATGTCGTCGATACCCTCCTCGTAGACCCCATGAGTGGAAGGATAGGTAACCTGTTGAACGGTCGAAGGGAAACGACAATTAGTTAATCACATGAGCAGCTTCTGGATACTAAGACGAAGGGTCCTGTGGCATTGGACCTTCAGATCCATGAAACTATCCATCCAATTCACCTGACGGGCACTGAAAGCATAGCAGACAAGTGATTCGCTGGACATATAGACGAGTCTCACAGCGCGTCGGAGAGATGAAAACACATCTATTACATTCCACTTGACCTTTGGGCTAAGGGCCGCGAAACCTACAATCCTCGGACCAAGAAACGTCTTCAAGCTAGACGACGAAAGGGAGCACTTACCATGAGAGCGGACAGATTGTCTTTGTGAGCTTCGGCTGCTTTCTTCAACTCAGCGATGTTCACGTTCCCGTGGGCGTCAGTGCCAATGGTGACAATTTTCATGCCACACATCGCTGCACTCGCTGGGTTGGTTCCGTGCGCTGAGACGGGAATAATGCAAACATTACGATGCGCGTCTCCTCGAGACTGCATTCAAATGCACGCTGCAGTTAGAGTTGAGAATCAAGGATCCATCATGCTCTGTATTCCAAACATAAGAATGAAGTTCGCTTTGCAATCGGAAACGGATGGCACGCTGCGCATGGCGTTAGGAAATCTTACGAGATGGTAGGCACGGATAACCATAAGCCCTGCATACTCGCCAGAAGCACCGGCATTGGGCTGTAAGGACACGGAGTCAAAGCCAGTGATCTCACTCAAAAGGTCACCGAGCTCCTCGAACATTTCCTGGACGATAAACAATCTTACATAAGATTCCAAAACAAGCAACGGAACTGAACACCTGCTAAACCGAAAAGCAAACAAACATTCACGCAGCAATACCAAGTTTGCCCAGGTTGGTCGGTCAGTCAGACTGAGAGATGGAGACGACAGGTACCAAGTAAAGGATGAAGAACAAGCACCTGGTACCCTTGAACCTGATCCTCGGGCGCAAACGGATGCAGATTTGCAAGTTCAGGCCAAGTCACGGGAATCATTTCCGTGGTGGCATTCAGCTTCATCGTGCAGGAGCCCAAGGGAATCATGCTATGCACCAGAGACAAATCCTTCGCCTGCAACCTGTGAAGATATCGGAGCAGCTCATGCTCCGAGTGAAACTGGCTGAAGACTGGATGAGTAAGATATGGAGAGGTCCGCTCTAAGTTGGAGGGAAGACCACTCTCCACTCCAGCAGCAATATCTTCGGCAGTAAAATCTACCTGAATATCAGCAGGTATCAAATATTAATGTCAAAGACATCCATGGTGGGCATTCAACAGAACCAAGGACAAGGGAACACATCATTGAATAGGATGAAGCAGTCCAGCTAGTCTACACTGCAAAAGAGAAGTAGCAACAAAACACTCACGTTCTTGCCACCGGCGAACGCCTTAAACAAGGTGTTGACGTCTTCAATTGTGGTAGTCTCGTCAAAAGACAGCGTGACCTGCACATCGACAATCAAAAAATCAGAGGAGCTCCAGATACGAAGCAGATTACAGTGCACCAAAAGATCAGAATCTTTCCCAAATTCCCTGCTCGAAAAACGAAGTCCACTACTAATTTCAGCTGTGAAACAAAAGTAACTGCCGCGGCAGTCTGTCTGTCTAGAACGTCACCACAATTGCTCTTCAAAATGGCCACATGAGAAAAAGCTGACTAAGGTATGAAACTACTCACCGACTTGGAATCATACACTCTCAAGTTCACACCGTGGGCAGTCGCATCCTTCGTAATCTTCTCGGCTTGTCCTTCACCCACGACGACCTTCACTGTGTCAAAGAATGGCGCAGATCCAGTCTCCAGTCCTAGTTTGCTCACTCCAGCACTGAAGACCGCGGCCAATCCATGAACTCTATTGGCGATCGTCTTCAAACCCTCCGGCCCGTGGTAAACTGCGTACATTGCTGCCATGTTCGCCAACAAAGCCTGCCACACGATCCCAGATACACCCCAAACCATCATTTTTCAACAAAACTAAACTAAAATGCAGAGATCGATGCAATCCTAAACATCGATTCAAGTAGTCTCAGTCAAAATTCACAACATACTAATAAATACTTACCTGAGCAGTACAGATGTTGCTCGTCGCCTTGTCACGACGAATGTGCTGCTCACGAGTCTGCATGGCCATTCGCAAGCATGGCTTTCCAGCAGCATCGATACTCATACCAATGATCCTCCCCGGCATGAGACGCTTGTATTCTTGGGATGTCGCAAGAAACGCAGCGTGAGGTCCTCCATAGCCCATGGGAACTCCAAACCTTTGCGCAGACCCCACGACCATGTCAGCTCCCAGCTCCCCTGGTGGCGTCAACAGCGTGAGCGCCAGCAAATCAGTCGCCATCACCACTTTCACGCCATGTGCATGCGCATTCTTGATGAAATCCGCGTAATCGTGGACAGAACCATCAGTTGCAGGGTACTGCACCAGCACGCCGCTGACATCCTTGCTGCTATAATCGAATTTCTTGTAATCCGACACGATCACGTTCAATCCAAGTCCATCCGCGCGCGTCCTGCACACCTCAACAGTCTGAGGGTGGCAATTGTCGGCAACCAAGAACGTTTTCTTTCTGCCACGCGCAATGTTGCTACACATTGCCATCGCCTCGGCCGCGGCGGTGCCTTCGTCCAACAAGGATGCATTCGACATGGGCATGCCCGTGAGATCGGTGATCATGGTTTGGAAATTGAGAAGGGATTCAAGACGCCCTTGAGCAATTTCGGCCTGGTAGGGCGTGTACTGCGTGTACCATCCCGGATTCTCCAGAATGTTGCGAAGAATCACGGGCGGAACGTGCGTGTCGTAGTATCCCATGCCAATGTACGATCGCATCACCTTATTCTTGTTCGCCAGCATCTTGAAATGCGCCAGCATCTGGCTCTCCGTTAACCCCTCGGCGTACTTGCTCAGATTCAGATCGGGGCGGCGGATGGACTTAGGCACGGTGGCGTCGATCAGCGCGTCCATGCTGGCGAAGCCACAAGCCTCTGCCATCACCTTCTGCTCCTCCACGGTGGGACTGTTGTGGCGCCGCTGAAAGGAGTCGCTCGGCTTCAACGCCTCGATGGAAATGGCGCGCGCCCCAAGCGGGAACTCCAAGACACCATAGCCGCCGCGCTCGCCACGCAGCAACGATGGCGAACCGGCAAATCCTCGACGCGCGCCAGTCGCGGCAGAACCTCGCAATGCAGAGCGGGAACCCAACGAGGAAGTCGAAGGCGCACGAAACGCGAGCTGCACCAAACGCTTCACCAGCTGCTGCTTCACTCGCTCCATCGCGAGCAACTACTGTATACCCCTCAATCCACACACAACACTACCGCAACGCCGCAATCCAAACAGAGAGAAAGCCGTGGCAATGGGAAATGCAAACCCACCCTGCAAAATATATGAAATTGGCAGGGCCTACGAATGGATTAGGCACAAGGAATGGAATGGACACGAGTGGAGGCCAGGGGGGATGCTAAAGGATTAGCTGGGGCAGGTGGGCTGCACCCAAACGGCGACGACAACCTCTAAACTCTTGCGGCAGGCACGCACTCCTGGCTCGCAGAGAACCACAGCCAGCCAAGGCTCTCCCGTCTATCAGAAAAGGAATACGGAGCAGGGCTTTTCAATCCTTAATTAGTCTGCGTCGCCACTCACAAGACTAGCCTGAGACTCTCGACGACCGACTTTTTCCAACCAGGAAAAAGAAATAAAGAATGAGGATGATGCATTCTGCCTCCCAACTTAACATAAGGCTCCGGCCACTCTCGCCTGATCCGGTGCTTGTGTGGATCTGAGTCTCTGGCCGGGCAGGGCAACGGCGGGCAGTCCCACGACAGAATCTCGAGCTCCAATAATAAACCACCCTGAAAAACGCAGAAAGTAAAGAGGGCCCTTTACTTTCCTCAGTTTCATTCCGTTTTTGCAATTCCTTTTCCAGTTTCGTGTTGCTAGCTGCTGTGTCAGGCAGGCAGTCGTAAGTTTAGTTAGCCAGGGTGTGCATTACTGTTTGTGATTCGTTGCCACCATGGCTACGGCGAAGCTCTTGCATTGCGTTGTTGACATTTCGTGCTTGCCGATGCACACTTCCTTTCATTCTCGTTCTCATGCTACGCTGACCCTCACTCCTCCCCATCGTCTATCTCTGTCTCGCCATGATGTGCCTGCTTCTGACCTCATTCCCCATTGCTCGCGCGCTTGGGAATGCCGTGCTCTTCTTGCACATCAAGCGCACGTCGATGAGGAAGACGACTCCAAGAAAGCTCCCCTCACGAACCGCTCTTCCCCTGAGCCACCTATTCCGGTACGCCGCTCCTTCCTGACTTTGCTATGAGATAAGATCATTTCCCTCCAACAGAGAGAATTCTTACAATGTGTACAGAATTTCTGTCTCGATTGTGTTCTATTGAGCAATCAGACGTTGAAACTAAATTGATCGGCCTTGGTCATGTATCTTTCGCTCGATCTTGCTGTTTCTCACTTTTTCCATGCTGCGTTTTTGCAGGAGCCCCCACCTCAGTGGGATATTTTGGAGCGATGGAATGTGCCCTGGGATGGCACTACCACCATCGTGGGGATGTTCTCCTGGCTTGTTAGGTACATCGCCGCTGCTGCCAGAGCCTGAAATTTCTCGCAATTCGTCAATTGAATGACAGATATGGAGTCTGGAGCTCAATTAGGGTTTGTGCATTCTTGAGTTGTGATACAAGGATTCGTTGCCCGTCGTGCGAGCTTATTAGGGTTTTTAACTTGCGGAGCTGGAATGAAATACTTTCGTCTGTCTGGATAAGTGAATGTTTTTACCATGCTGGTTTGGCTGTTTGGCAGTTTTGTATTGACAGGAGTGGTTGTGTCTATCGTTGCTGCTCAATTGGGCATTGGACGGCGGCAGGGCTTAGACCTAGATGAGCAAGCCACCTTCATTTTCTTTCATCAGCTGTAGGTTTGCTCCGTAACTTCCGACTCTTGAGAAGGATGTTCATCGTACTTGCGTCCGAAATTGTTGAATGTGATTAGGTGGTTCTTCTAAATTAATACTTGGAATTCGGCGACGCATCACTTGTTCTTGGTTTCAGGCTCTTTTTGTTTCTATTTTTTTTTGCACGTCTGTTGTTGTCATTTGACAATAATGTGGCAGTGTCCAAACGATCGCCGGCCTTGGAGCCCTCTCAATAGTGCTTGGCCGATTCAAGCCTCTTCCTCCACAACTTTTTTCCTACGGTTTGCTCGTGACCTGATTTTGCTTCTTGCTTTGACGAGTCCAGCGCAATATCATCCACAATATATGTGTTCTGCTGGAGTGACTGCATTTTGCCTTAGACTGACGTAGGGCTGGAATTATACGACAGAATTTCGTGCACCGTTTGATTTGCGTCGAGGTTGGATTCTCTACGGAGGATTGGGTTTGCTCGCTGCGACAGCCTCTGTAATTTTAGCCAGCACGTTGGTTGTGGAGCTCACTGGCCAACCGCCACCTCGAGAGGTGAGTTAGCGAACAAAATAGCAAGGATGTGACTTAAGTTCGGTTTGGAATTTCGACCTGCGCTTATAGTGATAACGCTGTGTCAGCATTCAGCTCGCAATCAGATTTCTTACTTAAATGCGTATAATCCAGCTGAGTTTGGCGCATTTGCGAGGGGATGGAAATCTTGCTTTTGAACGTTTTGGGGATTTAATTCCTTCAAATGGTACCTTATGTACCTTGCTATGATGGGTCCATAATCACCTGAACTAGTTTCTTAACCCTTCATCCAGATGTTCACGAGTTCTTCTAAACCATGTTGTCGGGGGTTTACAATATTGCGTATCCAAGCTTATAAAAGACCCTTTTCCCAAACCTTCTTAGTCTCTTCCTTATTGTGACACTTTTCATGCATGTTGATGTTGGCAGGATGCAGATGCACTCTTACAGTTATTGCCCATAATTGGTGCTTCACCGGTCAGGTATTGCTGAGTGTGCATTATCTTCAAATTAAACTCTCTTGTTTTCTATCCTTGTGTCATCAGGTGCATATTATGCATCACCAATTTATGATGCTGTCGCTTTCTCTTGTTAAGCGAGACACTAAAGTTCCCTGGTGGACTTGGGTATTGGCAGCACAGCATCATTGATTTTTGTCACTGGTGTGTTGGCACCGTTCCTTGAGGAGACTATATTTCGTGGTTTCTTTTTGACATCCTTAACCAAGTGGTACTATTGCTCTCCTCTCTCTGATGTTTTTTGTCGTCCAACAACATGCACAATGCTTTGGATGAAGGCTCTCTGTACCGATGTAGATTAAGACGAGATGGGAGTGCTTTGAATAAAATTGTTGAATACCCCTGCTGAAATGTCTAAATTATTTTGGACAGGGTTCCTACTCCTGTAGCAATTGTTATCAGTGCGTGCGCATTTGCGGGGGCGCATCTAACACCAGGAGAATTTCCCCAACTTGTAGCTCTTGGTGAACTCTCTTGTTAACCCAGCTAATTCCTCATCTTCCGCAACAATAACTATCTCATTAGCACGATTTCGGTATTGCTTGTGTTATCAGTATCAGAATTTTGCTTGAAATTAGTATCGAGTTTTTTTTTTTTAAAAGTCAGGGAGGGACTTTAAATTCTTGCTGGACTGCTGAGCACTATTTTGTTCGTTTGAAGTGTAATGAACTGTAGAGATCTTTGCTGAGAATTTTGAATAGCCTAGTTCTTGCTAACGTCTTGGTTGCCTGGCAGGGATTGTGCTGGGCTTGGCCTATGCACAAACTCGCACTTTGGCCACTCCTATGCTTATACACTCCTTGTGGAACTCTGGGGTTATTATTCTCCTGACAATCTTAAGAGTATGCTACTTACCTTGAAAAAAACCAAATGCGTATATTTCGTGTGGATTGTACATGATTGTAGCTTTCTACATGATACAGAGCTTAGTAACTGTCAATCCTGGTAACTATGCTTTAGCTCAAATGATGTTTAAATATGATGCCTGTATGTAGCATTGTAATTTGATTGACCGAGCTTGAGAATATGCCCAGTGGTTCCACCAAAGCTCGACTTATCGGCAAATAGTTTACGAGCAATTAAGTATCAAATAAATCGTGGCTTGCTTGCTGCCGGTTATCCTAAACGTTCATCTAGTTTTTTACGGAAGAAGTTCGCCTACTAAAGTATCAACAACCAAGGGCTACCGATATTATCCCAATTTAAGCCCCAAATTAGGACCTCCATCAGATCTTGTATGTGTAAATATTTACACTTTGATTTCAATGTGACTTTGTTTCTTCTGCTAAAAGAGCATGTGATTATTTGTGCAGCTTCAGGGTTATGACATCAAAGAGCTTCTCTGACTTCAATAACTCCTCATCGGCCATCGCCTGACCTCCGCCTTGACACCTGTGATTCATTTTATCCTGCTGCATCCGCATCGGAGTTCATATTCTGTCTACTAACTTTTGCAGTTAGTGAGACCAGTCTAATCGAGGATGTCAACGGCATTTTTTGTTATTTGACAAACAACAATTGGAATGTTTTAATGGATTACATTAGTTGTGACACTCAAATAGCTCTACATAAGTGGGGTGTCGCACAGAGGTTTCAGTTGAGTTTGGGTTGAGGTTGAGTGTTTCCAACTGAACCGTGAATACACAAGAGATAGGGTTGGATTTGAGTTGTCTTGACTCTTGAGTTTGCAAACCCCTGTTGTGAATTTTTCAACCATGGGCTGCATAAGAACATTAGAGCAGTAGTTGAAACGGTGGGACACCATCAAACAAATGAATTTTTCAACCCAATGAGAGGACCATGCTAAAGAGTTTTCTTCACAGTTGAAATGAGTATCCCTGTGCGACCTTCAGCTGACTGAATTTCCATTTGTATGCATCTAATTTTGTCAAATTGTGCAAGACTGTACCTGAATAAAGAGGTTTTTGAGATTTTTCTACCTAACTGCAGAGCTTAGTCTGTTTCGCATAGTGATTGGTTCCACCGAGGGAGCTTTGTGCCTTCACTTAGACGTTAAGAATTGTTAGTTCTAGTACCTTCCGTGAACACAGTGCATGTAGTTGTGGGGCATTCATTGGACTTTCAGGTAATGTGAAGTACAGTATGAGGTGCTTTTTGGATTGGAAAGACTCATGCAACCATTTTGAGCACTTAGGTTTTGTGATCTAATTCTCTGCGGCACTGAGACCTTTCCCCATTCAAATTGGTGATGAAACTAGAACTAGCGTTTTGGGAAGTTACCTATGATGATGCTTCAGAAGGCCTTCACTATCATCGGAGTTGAAAACAAGATGAACTTTCTCCTTTAAGTCTTACCACGAACCTCGTTGATGGGTTTAGAAGACCACGGCAAGATAGCGAGCAAACATCGAACTTCGAAAACCGTTTACAAGAAGAAAATCAAGCGCAAAGTTTCCTTTAGGAGTGGGTGAAATTCCTGTGACATATTATTTTAGGCTTGTTCAAATATGTTATTTGTCGTTTCTTATACCTCAATTACCAACATCTTAGCTTGCATTTCTTTAAATACCATGAGCAATCCAGGTAGTCAGTACTCCAAAATTGAAAAGAATACACTCAATTTGCGGGCATTTCTAGAATACCAAATTGCTAATTAAAACTCTTCTCACCAGTACTAATCAACACCAATCACCAAGCATTAGAGATTATTTTTCGAAGAAACAAGAAGGTCCAGTGGGAAAAAACAGAAACAAAAATGCCCATCTAAACTCACATGCTTAGGGTAACATTTGCAAGTTTTGAAATCGATTGAACCAGGTTTTGCAGGGCTGGATCTCCGGGTCGTTGTCGGAGGCCTAACCGATCTTCACATTACTCCCCTTCACTCTCTTACAAATATCTGCTCGGGATTCAATTTACGAAACTCATAACGATTCTTCCTGCATTGCAGAACCTATTTCAAACACGAACAATGACGCCCAGATCGCAAAATGAAACTTCCGCAACCAAGAAGAAATCCTTCCCAATTAACTAATCAGATGTTTGCTTTGAATTCCCAAGGGAACCGATCTGCGTTTCAGAATTACTCGCCAATCGACTCATGATCAATTCCAACAAGCTCTCAAGATTCGTCACTATTCAAATTTTGAATTTACAGCTGCGAGCGGAAGATGGTCGATGGAGACTCAGTCGTGAGTCGTCTACTGTACTGTAGAGAGCCAGAGGAATTTCCAGGTAGTACGACGCCTTCGATGCATTGATATCCTGGAGGCGGGTATCTACGGGTTTCCTTCGATGACATTCGAATCTTGGTGGATATGAACCGGATATCAGTTAGGGTTTGAAGCTCAGTTTTTCTGATCAGTCAGGAAGGCTGGGTGGAGCTTTGCTGAAAAGCTTGACTGTACGTTGTTGCAGTTCAGCTTTTGTTCTTGGACGGGAAGGGAATCATGCAGGAGGTTGATGCGAGAATTAGGTATTTTGCATGACGGCCCACGAGTCCACCAATGTGGCTCACTGCGGGGTTCACTGCAGGATCCCCAGGGGCTCAGTCGCATCGGGCATCCCGTGATCTCATAATTTGAATTTTCTATCGCGATCTCCACCACATGCCGCTCAGGCCGGAGATTGATTGATCAGAGGTTGATAGTTTTCGTAAGTGTTTGAGTCCGCTGTGAGGAGATCAACCTCAGCAGCAGTTGCTGTAGTTTCTGAAGCAGCTTATCTTCACCCCAGCTGCTCTGTCTGGAGCTTTTTCGTGTATGTTCTTCAGCTTCAATCTGCAGAGCTCTGCAAAGAGACGATCGAAAGAGAGCGGTTCTGGAACGAGGACTGATTTGTAGGTTTGCTCATTGCAGCTAGTTTCATTTAGTATCCTCTAGTGCAAGTTCAGTTTGGGGGTAGGAAGTCACTGCACTTAAGAGCCTCCACAGGAGGATTATCGATCAGCTCGTGGAGCTTTGTAGGCGAGGCATTGATGGTGAGTGTCTTCTTGAAACCAGTCGTTGCTGTGTTGTCAATGTTTGTGCTATGCTGGTGGCTGGTGCTGGATGAGTTGATGACTCTAGTTGTGAGGTGATAGATACTTTTCTGAATGTGAAGAGAGAGTTCACTTTCTTGTTGATCCAGCTCATCTCTCCAGCCTGAGTGTGCATAGAATGTGGAAATAAAGTAGACATAGACTGCGAAGGTAGTGATGGTGATCGAAGTGGGTGTGGTGTTTGATTTGGTGAACTTTGTTACTGCAGAGAGGAGCTGAGCCTCGTGAACACTCAACCTTCTTTCCAGATCTGTACATCGGCGGCATTGTACGTCGCCAAGCTGTTGGGTTTTGATCCCGGTTTTGATCGACTCTCTTTTCTTGGTTGAGCGACAGGTGAGCTCTACTTTTGAACAAATCAGTGTCAGGTCACTAGCTTACTTGCGTGCTTTACTTCAAATTCGATGATCCAAGCATTATTGCCATGAATACATTCATTCTACGGTGAACCTGGATTAGTCTGGAACTTTTGAACTTACAGCTGGGCTCTCAATGGCACCGGCCTAGGTCATAAGGAGGCCACAGTACTTCCTTTGCAGCATTGTTGCGAAGAAGAGTCGAATCTTTCTTTACTCTAGTTCGGTGGACTGCTCTACTGTTCGCTAACTAGTATCGCGTTTTCTTTGTTCTTTTTCAACATCCTAAGCTCTAGAGCTGTAATTTATTTGAAGCAATTTGAAATACTTTGAAAAAACGTTCGAGCTGTCGCTGAGGGATGAAGCGAGACCGTTCTCGAACCCCATTCCTCGTATTAACTACTTTGTGTTCATTGCAGTGCTACAGATCTTCTGTCATGCATCTGCCACTGTTGTATTCCATGAATGAAAATGGTTTGTGCAGTGCAGCTGCAAAGAAACTCTATGCTGCATAGTTCCGTACTGATCGAGTTGCTTTTGCTTGATTCATGTGGCCAGGTTGACTCAAAGTAAGAAGTTTCAGCTCGGAATACGTACAGACTCTTCCATTCCTCGGAAGAAACGGGTTCTCAATTGAAGACTCGTTCACATCGACTTCAATTTTGGTCTTTCAAGCTGTCCACAGTTGCAGCGTTTGTTTCTTAGGCCAAGTTACCAGCCTCATTGGAGGAAGCACACCGGGAATTGTCAGTTGCTCTACTGACTCTGTATCGCTAAATCGTCAATCATCAACCGTCAAGCCAACCAATTTTGAAGAAGTTTAACTAAATGGTGAACCATGGAATCCTCTGGATCTTCACACTTGCCATTGCAGCCATGTCGGTTCGCGTACTGGCCGGAGCTGGAGCTACCGAACTGGACGATGTTACAGCATCGCTTCCTTACCGTCCGTTCCGGCCATGGCCAGGGAATATCGCCCACACGTTGGAGTCCAAGAGACTCGTCCAAGAGCCTCTCGTCAACATGCAATACCACATGGGACCTGTTCTGACCTCCGCGATCCACGTCTACATCATCTGGTACGGGAGATGGCGCGCCACCCAGAAGAGCATAATCCGTGACTTCCTAAGTTCAATTTCTTCTCCCTCCCAAGTGCCCGGCCCATCGGTGCAGCAATGGTGGTCCACAGTGCAAACTTACACAGACCAAACAGGCGCCAACATCAGCGCTTCCATAGTAATCGCAGGCGAGCACATCGACCGTAACTACTCCCACGGGAAAGTGCTGTCGCGTCTGAGTGTGCAAGAGGTCATCCGGAGCGCATTATCAGAAAACAAAGGCACCCTTCCGGTGAACACGAAAGGGGGCCTCTACATGGTGCTTACCGGCGAGGATGTTATGATGCAGGACTACTGCCGAGCGGTCTGTGGGTTCCATTACTTCACCTTCCCTGCCAAAGTGGGCTACACGCTGCCTTATGCGTGGATTGGAAACTCCGGCAAGTCGTGTCCTGAGGTCTGTGCTTTCCCGTTTGCCATCCCGAGCTACATGACTGAGGCCATGGCGCCTCTGAAGAGCCCGAATAATGATGTGGGCGTGGACGGCATGGTGAGCGTGATTGGTCACGAGCTGGCGGAGATTTCCAGCAACCCGCTCATCAATGCCTGGTACGCAGGCGAGAATCCCTCTGCACCGAATGAGATTGCGGATCTCTGTGAAGGGATGTACGGACCGGGTGCTGGAGGGGGCTATCCAGGCTTGGTGGCGGTGTCCAAGTTCGGCGCCAGCTATAACATGCACGGCGTGCGTGGGCGGAAGTTTCTTGTGCAGTGGATTTGGAATGCCGACATGAATGCCTGTCAAGGGCCTCACTGATCACGATAGCATTGGCATGCATCCGTTTGAAACGATTAACTGAGCTCCGAAATGAACAGATCTCATATCCAGATCTGATGAGAACGTGTTCCAGAATCATTCATTGATTCAACCGCTGGAAGTTATCCCCACAGTGGAGGACAGGGCGATGAAATTTGCATAGGGGAATATGCAATTTCAAGCAAGAGGTATAGGAACATATCATTCCTCAGCGAAGTAGAAGCTAGCACGCAATAAACGCAGACTGGTTTGCAGGAGAACGTCGAGACCATCATCAATGTGCTCGTCTTCTGTTGCAGCTGCTTTTTCGAACAGAATTCCATGGTAAGTGATCAACACCACCTTGTTTGTGGTGAGAGTTATCGAATTTTCTCATGAAGTTTGAAGGAGTCACTTTGTGCTTGTTCTAGCTAGCTTTTTTAAGGCTGTTAGTAGCAACTCCTTTTCTGCCATGGATAGTACTACTATGCCTTGGATGTATGACACTAATGTAGGTATCTAAGTTGATATCTCTCTCATGTTTAATTCAAATTAGTTGCCATTGTCAAGAAGTAGTCAGACTGTCACCAGATCAAGTGGCTGTTGTGATCTTGACAACTGAGTGGTTGTAGTGAGCTTGACAAGTGGTGTCTTGGCTACTTGTAGATCTGTTCACTGTAGATTACCTGTCAGTTTAATGTTGTTTTGATAGATCTTAGAATTAGCCGATGTGCAGAGAATTTTGAATGTTGCCCATGCGATCGGCAGTAGAGTTGCAGATGTAATGTTATCTTAGGAGAACGTGAAGCGGTGGTTGAGTTGTAACAGTAATTATAATATATTTAGTAATTTATGGTAGGATTGATCGACTTGCCACAATATATCATTCTTGGATTCTTCTTCAAGGTTGTTATTTTGAATTTTTTGTGCTAACCTTGCTCTATGTTCGTCTCTCTTGGGAGATATGGTAAATTGGACGGATTTTAGTTGCAACAGATGATTACTGAGATTTGGGTGAATGATGTATGGTTCATACCTTTCAGGACATGGTAGCAATCTAGCTAGAAATGTGATACATTCATGTGTGACCTTCAACTGCTAAGCATTTCTATTTGACAACAATTATTAATTAGAATTGCTTATTCTAATACAGATTACTTTATTAATTAAACAAATAGATAGAAATTCCTTTCATATATAATCAAAGTGTGCTTCCTCTAAATAATCGAATTGCTCAAAGTAATTTGCCCCTTACATGATTGTCCACAAGTACTTGAACAAAAGTCCTTCAAGTTCAAATAAAATTTGTTTTTATTTAAGTTTTGAAGTATACAATATAGAACAGTGTATAAATATCTGTAATGGTCCATGGATTGAAATCTATTATGTGGGCACATCCTTCACAGCAATCTTACTTAAGTCCTAAACCTTTGGAGATAAGCTATTTTTGTCTTCTATCAATTTTTTCATTCCTTTTTTTAGTACTTCCAATGCATCACAACTTTGCTAAGGCATGTAAATAAGGTGTATGATTGATATATTTTTTGGAACAATTTCCTAGATTAAGCTATTAATTCGTGAAGGCAATGAAATTGATATATTTTTTATTAATTGTGTTGTTGAGTTATAATGTTTAGAATCTTCAACACTATTACTACAGTTGTTTTCATTCCTAAATAATACATTTTCACAATCACTAAAGTTATTATCAATCAGTTGAAATTGCAAATAGCATTTCACCTATAATAGTATGCATTGTTTGATTAAAATTTTGGCCCCATTTTCTCTAGTATTGATAGGTCTTTTATCTAGGTATGAAAGAAACCCTTCTTGATAGAAACCTTTGTAGTGTGTTCTCCAACACACTCGTTTCAAGAAAAAAGGTACTTTGTACAAAATAATACTAGATGATTTGTGGATGAACAATCACATATGGATAATTCTATTCAATTTTATCATACTTTACAATACTTTCAAATATAATTAGTCAAGAAGGTGCATGCATATCACTCTACTAACATTCAAGAGTGACCTTCACTTCAAATGGTAGTTTACACAAACAAACGAAATCTATCATTTTCATTGAGAATTGACACCTACAAACTCATAAGTTGCAAACATTGAACTCCTTATGAGATGATCAATCTCTCACTAAGGGTAGGAGGTTTAAAATTTACTCATACTCTACAATCATCCACCTCCTAAAATGTAAACTATTTTTACATCTTACTTTTTCATCTTTACAAGAATGTGCAACAAGTATGCATTTGAGAAGGTGGGTGGTTTTAAAACCCTATGCCATTTCATCTTCAAAATTTCATAACCAATTCCATAAAGCTCCAAAAAATGTGAAACAACTTAAGTTAGATGCCAATTCTACTTGTCTTTGTGGGAAAATTTATTGAAAAACATTTCAAGAAGTTTCACCTCCCTAAAATTTAGTTTAAACTCATAGATGGGAGCTTTATATACAGACTTCATACATATCTTTCAATTAATTAGAGGCAAAGAAAATACAATCACCAATCACCTTTTATTCTCTAATATATCATTTTATAGCACATCATTAGAGAAAATCTAGGTCTACTTTCTAGAGGGCCGCTAAAAAGTGCCAGAAGGAACCTCGCATAACATTTATTTTGGCTTGACAAAGTGACTGCCAAAACAAACTTTGAAACTTAATAACTTTTGCATATAGTATCCAAATGTTGCGTTTTTTGGTGCATTGGAACAAGCTTTCACTTGCCAAGAAGACTATATAAAAATTCGATCAGACCAGTAATAGTTACAAGATAGTACCAAAAAGTGGCGCTTTTAGGTGTACCCACCTTAGAGTGGCTCATCGAAGCTTGGCAGCCCTTCTAGAGAGTTTACGTGCATGTATCCCGACCTGCACAAAATAATGAAAAACCAGAGGCAGTGACGCACTTGATTGAACTCTTGGAAGGAAAGACCGAAGCCTTGGAGCCAGGCCCATGACGCGACAGAGCGAGCAAATTTGAGACATAACTGTTCCTGCTGAAGTTTCAGTTGATAGCTGGCCAGGGAAATCATCATCTAATTATATTTGCGTATATATGTAAGGGCCACCAACTGGCACGGGAGATTCAATCATTGCATTATTTTAAGGAAGGCGGAGGCACCAGTACCCGATCCTTTAAGCCACTGTGGAGCAGATGGTGCACACTAACATATGAGGTGGTGGACATTTTTCCACCTCAGTAGACAGATAAGAAATACGGGAGTAGCAAAATTTTCAGAAATTTTCTATTTCCAAAGTTGTACTTATAGTGAACTTTGGGAAGCAACAAGTGCTGATTTTAGCAGTAGTCAA
Source organism: Thuidium tamariscinum (assembly GCA_947034885.2). NCBI lineage: Eukaryota > Viridiplantae > Streptophyta > Bryopsida > Hypnales > Thuidiaceae > Thuidium > Thuidium tamariscinum. The sequence continues at coordinate 17,279,861 of OX344751.2, forward strand.
TGGTTAGAGTCTTCCAATTCGGACCATTCCATAATTGCTTTCCACTCACATGGTCAATTTCGTTAAAATGGCGATACTCCAATAAAATGGCACAACATTCCGTTAAGATGACACATTTTCTTCCTCTACCACTAAGCCTCTATGTCAAAGTGGTACACAAAATATGTCAAAATGACACTTGAAATTTGTCAAAGTGGCACTTGGAATACTGCCATTTTAACGAAATTGACCATTCACTAATTTGAGACCTTATTAATCTTATTCTTGTAAAGGACCCAAAACTCACAATTCAAGCTCTCATTGAAAATTTGTTTGGGCCTTGACTGGAAATCCTGCGCTGGCTCCTACAAGTTGGCTACTGGGTGTGGTCCACAATCGGTACCTCCACCTTAATGGCAGGCAGGCTGGGATGCAAAACTAACTAACAGTCACATGATTAGTTTATTTAGTTAATAGCATAAATATATATAAAAGCACGTTCGTTTGCAGAGCAATCAAGTAATCGAGGCCACATATCTGATCGCATTGCAGACGACGCCGCAGAACTAGAGAAGCGTCGGTGGATCGATTATTGTGACGGAGCTGAGCTTCCATTGCCTCTCACTGGATCATCGATCCATTCGTTCGGCAGCTATGCTAGCAACCCCAATTGCGACGCAACACCAAGTCCACCACGCCGCGCTCGCTGAGATCGATCGATCGATTCGATTCTCGCCATGATGACGTCCTGCATGAATGAAGAATCCGACCGAAGAATTGTGGTGAAGAACCGGCTCTTGGGAAATGAATTCACTGGACACACGAACTTATGTTAACTAAAGGTCCATAAATGAAGCATCTTAGGGCTGGAACTGAATTTGAGGGAGGTAAGACATCTTGAAATATTTTCTAGTAAATTTCGTTAACCCATAAATGACATAGAGGCTATTTTTTGGTCAATGAATGAGAGAGAATCTTTCCCTACATGATAGAAGTGCAACTTTTCATCCTTAGTATTAGGAGTGGAAAGGAAGGATCTTCAATAGTTCTTTGACTTCCAATGAATATATTAGGCTTTTTCAAAGTAGATGATGTCACACGGAATTAAAATACATGATTTTCACGGCTACCAGCCCGTCCTTCAAGGGTTAACCTATAAACGACATAGAGGCTATTTTTGGTCAATGAATGAGAGAGAATCTCTCTATGTAGGATAGAAATGCAACTATTCATCCTCAGAATTAGGGGTGGAAAAGGGAAGAACTTCTATCATACTTTAACTTCCAACAAGTGTTTTTGGATTTTTTTTTTTGAACCAATGATTCCCACGATATCAAAATTCTTGATTTCCATAGCCACAAGATCATTATTTAAGGGTTAAAAGACAAGTGCACTTGACATATAACCCAAGTCGTTTCAAATTTTTTGGAGCTTTGTGGAATTAGTTATAAAATTTTGAAGTTGAAATGGCATTGGGCTTTGAAATGGAGCACCTACTAAATGTACATTCATTTGCTTGTACATTACTAAAGGCTATGAAAAAGAAACATGTACAAATAGTGTACATTCAAAGATATGCTCCATTTTAGAACCTTAATGCGTTTAGAACCTCCTACCTTATATTGACAATTAAATAACTAATTTAGGACTTGGTAGGATGGTTCCAGCATTGGACTAGTAGAGAAACATTTAACCCCTCAATGTTACAACAGATGATTTCTAGATGCAAAGAATTGAAAAATCATTTGAGCAAAATTTGCTTATAGGTTTAGGTCAAAAATTGCAGGAGCATCATAAACAAGACTTTGAGTATAAGAAGAAGGCAAAATAACGCTGTAGATCCACCTGAATGCGTCATAATTGCTTCGGCAGCAAGCGTTAACTTATTGACAACGAGGAGTCCAGAATTGCAAAGTGTGACTGGATATGGCCGGTAGGAAGTCGTTGGCACTTGCTTCAGCCTCGAATTCCTTCTCCGAGACTTTGCAGGTTGGATCTTCCACAACCAGTACTCACATTGTTGTCCTCCATTTGCTTGTTACAGTTGAGAGAAATGGCTCCGGCGTCCGAATTCATAGTGGAGGTGACTTTGGTATGATTTTTCCGACATCTCCAACAGATTCAAATGAGGGTTTAGGCTTGAAACCCACTTTTTCTCATCAATATTGCCTACGCTGAAGGACACAGGGAGATTTAGAGTTGCGATGGCCTCCACGACTGCGACAATAATGAATTCAAGGGCATCACCCGAAGAAGTGGCTACAATGTCCCAATGCTTGTATCATTGGGCATATGAAGAGCGGAAGAGCAACATACAAGTAGCAAGAAGTATTAGCAAGTGATTTCGAAGGCAAGTTGCAAGGTTGGTTTGATGGTAGGATCGATTTTCTACCGGTGATCCTAGAGGTTTCCCTATAGACATTGAGAACTTTGTGCGTGAGTGTTGGTGGCGAGATCTAATTGAAAATAAAGAACCCAGCAAGACAAAAAGCAAAGCTCCATTTCAAGTCCTATGAACCTCAAAAGAGGGGACAAATTGGCCACGCACTCTAAAGCCAAAGGAAGGGAGCAAGGGCGCAATACACACAAGTGCAAGGCAATTCCAAGTACTAGGTTCCATTGGTGGATGTTGCATTGTTGCCACCGTAGAAGGAAGCGTGCAGCTCCCTAGTCGCCAAGCAATGATAGCAATTCTGACTCCAAAATTAGGGCCAACCCTATTTAACTCCAATTAGGGGTTTGCAAAGGCAGGTCATTGCAAGAAAGGGCGACCACTTTTGTAACACTTTCCAAAAGTGGCTCTTGTCCAAAGCCATAACTTTTGATTGATGAATCCAATGCCTAAAACAAAAAAATTGTTTTTAGAGTTTTTGATTGCATTTATATTGGGTTGTTTTTTTTAATTTAAAATTATTTTATATTTATAAGTTATTTTTGTTAATTCGTCACACTTTCAAGATTGGAGGTTTTTAATACTATTGAGTAGTTGAAATTAATGATTTTTAGTTGAAATTTTTGTAGTATATTTTTATAGTAAGTAGACATGTCCCCACCAAAGGCTAGGGGAGGACACTTCCCGTTTTTTAATAACCTACGTGCGGTGGAATATAGGGTACATTTAAATAATCTTAGGTAAAATTTATAAAAAATTTACATATAAAATAGGGGACATTAAAATGGCAAAGTATTTTAAAAATAAAATAGGGATGATAATATGGCTGATTTTTCCGCTTTATGGTAAAATAGGGGCTCTTTTAATGTTGCCAAAAAATGATTACAAGTAATTGATAGCCCCCCTAAAAATACCCCACCGCCGCACGTGGGTCCCCCAAATATACAAGAAGTGTCCTCCCCAGGACCAAAGGAAATCTAATAAAACATAATTTTATGACCTCTACATGAGTGCAAACAAGTTTCCCTTGCGTGCACACTTCTAAACATTAAAAATGGTTTTGAACTCATTTTTTTGTTGAACCTCATCACCAAGAAGTCTTCTCAAATGGACAATTTTTTTATTTGTTCAAAATTTCTTTTCCTAATTTTTATAGATTAAACGTTAGTGTGTGTATTTTTTAGAGTATTTTCTTGCACATTGAAATGTTGTATAGAAAATACATACATTGACGTTTTAATTTTAATTAAACGTTAGTGTGTGTATCTTTTAGAGTATTTTCTTGCACATTGAAATGTTGTATAGAAAATACATACATTGACGTTTTAATTTGTAAAAAATAGGAAAAGAAATTTTGAACAAAAAGAAAAATTGTCCATTTGAGAAGACTTCTTGGTAATGAGGTTCAACAAAAAAAAATGAGTTCAAAACCATTTTTAATGTTTAGAAGTGTGCACGCAAGGGACACTTGTTTGCACTCATGTAGAGGTCATAAAATTATGTTTTTTTAGATTTCCTTTGGTGGGGACATGTGTACCTACTATAAAAACATACTACAAAAATTTCAACTTAAAATCATTAATTTAAACTACTCAGTAGTATTAAAAACCTCCAATCTTGAAAGTGTGACAAATTAACAAAAATAACTTATAATTATAAAATAATTTTTTTAAAATTTGAAAAATATACAATATAAATGAAATAAAAAATTCTAGAAACAATTTTTTTGTTTTAGGCATTGGATTCATCAATAAAAAAATATGGCTTTAGACAAGAGCCACTTTTGGAAAGCGCTACAAAAGTAGTCACCCTTTCTTGCAATGACCCACGCACTTGAGAAGGGCCAACAATGAGTACACAACAACAAGGCCCAAGAAGACAATGGTCTAATTCAAGGGGAAAAGAAACTCAAGAAGCAGAGGGTAATTTTACCTACATACCACAAAGGACTCGACAACAATGAGGATGTTGTAGGGGCCATGGTGGTCAAGGTCGCAGCAAGCGCGAAGATGACAATGGTCCTACATGTGGGTGGACAACTCCTAACATTGTATCCATGAGAATTTCACCAATCCAATTGACAAAGTGGCATCCAAATCCGACATTACAGGGGAGTCCACACACACCTAATCGAATTGGAGGTACCACATGCCAAGGCCGACTTGCGGTGGACCCTTCATCAACAAGTCGACTACAGAATCTAAGAAGTCCACTCCTATCTTCGCGACCACAGCCAAACAACAATGCAAGGACAAAATTGGTAGTCAATTTGGTCAACCAATTTGATAATGCAGCCTCTGTGCATGATTGGCTTCATGTAGTGACCAATTTAGCAAGAAATGACACGGGTCTTCATCCCCATTCCAAGGGACATATTATGGCACCAATTGTGCCATGTGCAGGCTTGTCATGTCGGCTCTAGTTCTGCAACACCAAAGCAAAATCGACAAAGTGGAGATTGCCTACCTGCTACAATTTGTTGCAGACCGTGCTCTACTTATAGACAATTTGGAACTCAACTTCCAGAGAATGTATAGATGGATTTGGAAATTTTAGGATACGACGCTTCACAATGGAAAAATGTGACATCCTTCATGAGCGATGTGAAGCAAGTGTGGTAGAAAGATGAGGTCCAATGGTTTAGAGTGCAATTTCAATCTTCCATTGGATGGAAGAAAGTTGTTGTTAGCAACTGCCACTCTTTAGATTACATGGCACCTCGGATAAAAAGATATACATGGAAGGGAAGGCACACCCCACCACAATCTCCTCCTGACCACATGATTGTAGTGTTGGTGGGCATCAAGGAGCTTCCCCAAATGTACGAGCACCGTGCCTTTTAGAGGAAGAAAACACACTAGTTCACATAAGAGGATTTCTGGCCAATTTAGAAGACTGTGAGTTCCCAAATGTTGGAAATGTTGGAACGCTATGCTGATGTGGTCAAGCGACTGCCATGCCAAAAAATACTAATTAATTAATTCTTTTAATTAATTATTAATTAATTCTTTTAATTAATTATTAATTAATTCTTTTAATTAATTATTAATTCATTCTTTTAATTAATTATTAATTCATTCTTTTAATTAATTATTAATTCATTCTTTTAATTAATTATTAATTCATTTTAAAATAATTTTTTTGCTTTTTAATACATTCTGAATTTTTTTGAAATTAAAAAGAAATTCAAAATTCGAAAAATTTAGACCAATAGGGGGCTAGTCTGCAATAGTGGGAATAGTTTCAGCCCTGAAACGGTCTTCTAGGGGCCCAGAAATCCTCTTGTGATAGTGAAATCACCCAAATAGCAATGAAGTGCATGTGAATGGCCACGAAGAATCCAATGGCTATGGAACTCAAACTGCAGTGTACAATCCCTTTAGTCCATGGAATGATGGGATGGCTTTACGAGTGAATCTGTGGATTCTACTTAGATGGCTGAGTTGCAAGACTTCACTAATAACGATTCAGATAATTCCAACCCTGATTTTGAATTAGATGATGATGGATATGTCCATTTGTCTACACTCGAGTCCTTAGATATGAATTTAATTTCTATCAGCATTTTTGTTTGATTGGTGCCCGTATATGGACTGATTACATTCTTGAGAAGTATGATGATGATAATTAGGGGCAAAATTAGACGATGTTGGATGGAGATCCTAGCACATTCCATGGACCTACATTTGGTACCATACAATGACTTACTCAAGCGACGCAACCTCCAATTTTTTTCTTTGATTTTTTTTTATAATATTGTTATAGATCGTCTAGTTCATGAAACTAATAGGTATGCAGGATTGCTATCTTACAAGTACCCACAAAAGACGAATGGACATGAGGGATGGTACGATACATGTCCTAGACTCCTAGTGAGTTGAAAACTTGGCTAGGATGTGTCATTCTCATAGGCAAGAAACAATTTCCTACCATTAGAGATTATTGGGTGCAAGATGTTTTTATAGATATCCATCATTCCAAAAGTTTTCACACGTGTCCGTTTCGAAGCATTGTTGCATTGCCTACATGTGGTAGATAACACATCTTTGTAGAATAATAGGTCGCATCTCCAGTACAACAAGATAGGGAAGATTCAATTCATGGTTGACTATTTTGTTCTCAAATCCAAAGAGTTGTACAACCCCAATAGATACATTACTGTGGTTGAAATAATGGTAGCCTACTATGGCCATTTTAGTACATTTAGGTAATATATGAAGGCAAAGCCTACGAAGTATGGGTTCAAATTTTGGGAAGCCGTATCTACTTTATCCCAATACATTTACAATGTTATACCTTACCTAGGCAAGTAGGAAGAGGTCAATGTAGGTCAAAGTGAACATATTGTATAATTAGACCTCATCAAGGAATTGGAATATTAGAATCACGTAATTGTTGTCGACAATTTCTTCACATTGCCTTTTTATTTGAGAAGTTGTTGGTCTGTTGGACCTTGGTACATTTGCTACAGGGACATTGAAAGGTCCTTGAGTTGGAGTACCATCCCTACTTTGCGGATTGAAACAAGGAGAGTACCATCAATCCACTATACTTTGGTTCATTCATCAGGACTACAGGATGGCAGCATCAACATGGTTTGACTCAAAGTCGGTCATCTCATAAGAAGATTTCCAGCTAGTTTATAAGTCTACAAGTTCCCAAACGCTGGGAATGTTGGGAACGTGATACTGATGTGGTCGAGCGACTGCCATGTCTAGAAAATACTAATTATTTATTAATTTTAATTAAATGTTAAATATTTCAAAAATACTTTTTTGAAAAAAAAATTTAATCATTTTTTTTCTTTTTAATGTATTCTAAAGTTTTTTGGAAAAAAATTTTTAATTTTTTTTTCAAAATTCAATAATTCAGACCAGTAGGGAGGTGGCTTGTAGTAGTGGGAACAATTTCAAGGAACACCCCTGAAACGGTCTTCTAGGGGCCCAAAAATCCTCTTATATTTTGAGTACAAATAGCAGCCCTATAGGAGTTGGATCCGTTACGTCCAAACATTGGTTGAATGGAGAACATGAAGATGTAGAGATGACTCCACAGTAGCTAGAGTGCTTGCAAGGAATGAGGGGAGTAGACGTAGTAGATCAAATGAAAAGGAATTACACTTGTCAATACCACAATTGTAAATGGTGGCATAAAGTGTGTTTTTTTTTTTTAGCTTCCAACTTGCAAAATATGTAGGTATTTTATAAAGAGTATATGGTGGATAGGCCTCAGAAAGTAGGCCAACGGAAGCAATTCTATTATAGGGTGGCGAAGGCATTGATTGAGCCTCAATTCCCTCTTCCCCAAACTGTGCATTGTGTTGGGAGGAACCCATAGGTCATGCACGTTCTAGAATCTCATAGCACATTGGCCAAACAATGCATAAAGTATCATGGATGGAAGTAGAACACTTACTACTAGGCTTGTGATTCTATATTTAAGTGTTGCAAATCTTGTTATTTTAAAATACATAGCTATTAGAGGTAGGTGATGAAAATAGCAAGAAGTCATGAACAAAACTAATTTTGGCTTGTTTGGGGGTTGGAGTAGATTGGTTGATTACTACGGATTTGAAGTGATCTCTAGGGACATGGAATAGCTGCCCCATGCTTGGGCATATTTGGATGGCACAGAATTGGCAAAGCACCGCAACTTTCACGTGGCGGATGACATTGGTAACGTTGATGTCATCAATTTGTGCTCAAGCGACAGTGATTGTAGCGTTCAAGGAAGGATTTAGCAAGTAATGTTTTTACTGTAGTTTCGTAGTTTACCATTGTGTGGTAGAAAGTCATGAGTACCATAAAGGCTACAGGTTTGAGAAGGCACACATTGTTTCTGTTTGTAGTGAAGTTGTACTAGCATGCTCAGAATTCAATAGAGCATGTAGTGCATCATTGTAGCATTTCTTTTCAGTTTAGTGGAAGAAGACGTGATAGGGCAGGGCAATTTTGTATAAGACTTGTACTCCTTTTTGTAGAATCCAGTGCTCTCTGGGATTTATATCATGTTTGCATATAATTTGTGCTAGTGTATTTTGCCTTCTTCGACAGTTACAATAGTTCCTTATCCCAAGCACATAATTTCTTCTAAAGCCTTGGCAGGGGTCTTGGAGAAAGGTCTTCAAAGCAGCCAGTGATACCTTGTATTCCAACTGAGCAATAACTAGTAGGAACGTGTCCCTAATTTCCCGTACTGAGGTCGCGTTGGCCTTCAATCTTGAATTGTGCAACTTACATCACGCACAGAAGCTGAAATTTTGCAACTTTTTGTTAAAAAAAATTCTCCTCCATTGTAAGGTTCACATTCTATCCAGATTGCACACATTGGCATTGTAGTGAATCCTCAACATTTTTGAAAGATTCATCATGCTAAGAATCTGCATATGAATCTTGTAAGGCCTCAGTCATCAAAGTCTATAATTTCTAAATCCATATGGTAGATCTCTTTGGAAGTTGCCAGACTATTCTTCCCAATAAGATGCCAACAAATTTCTATGGTGACTTCTTCAAATTCAAACCACATTGCAGGTTATTCTAATTCTTCTATACTATTCCTGCAAAATCATCAGAATTGTTATTTTGGCTATGACGTTTAGGGATTAATCAAACTATTGAGATTATGAAGCCAAAGGAATTAACCCCTAAATGTTTTTTACTATGTTTTCACCAAAATCGCTTCAAAACTGTCATTTTTTAGACAACTGCCAAAATTTTAAGAAAAAAACATTTTTAGACAAAATGAACTATAGTATCTTTTATAGAACATGTTAAAGAAGATGTGTAAAAAATTTCAGCAATTTTCGCCATGTAGATTGCAAGATATTAGTGTTTGAAGTGACAAAAATCATTTTTTTACTACTGCGGAAATATGGGCAGCTGCACTTCAGAAGACCATATTTGTATGAAAAAATGTCCAAAATGATTGTAACTCTTTGGACTCTTCTTTCAAGTGAAGTTAGCTACATGCTTGAAAATTTTCAGATCATTTGAAATTGCGCAACATATAGGAAAAAAATAGTAAGTAGAAAGAGGTAGAAAATGAGCCAAAATACTAAATTATTAACAATTTATTTATAGAGTTAAAAAAAGACAATCCCAATGGTTGTAATGTTGTTTTAAACAATATACACCCAATGTTTTTATTTTTTTTCAAAAATATTAAAAATTGAATTAAATAAAGAATTTCGAACTTTTTTTGTAGTGTAGAGATTCTATAACTAGCCAAAACTACCTCAAACTAAAAATCCTCATAACTTTTGACTCATTAATCAAAATGGAATGATTCAAAGCTTTCCACTTAGATAAAAATCAAAGAAAATAATTTCAAATTTTACTTTTTTTTTAAATTAATTTTTAAAGAAGATTTTTTTGCTGCCCGATCTGCCCGCCGAACGAAGAAAACAACATATCATGTCATAACTTTTTAACCATGTAGTCAAAAGTTATGAAAATTGTCAGGACTTAAAGCTACTCCTTGAGAACATGTTGTGTAAAAATTTCAAAGAAAAAAATAAAAACTCCATCCGTAATGAGCTGCCCGAAATTGCTATGTTGCTAAAAATCGCAATTTGGTCCTTTAGGGGTTAAAGAAAATTTTGGATACTCTAGAAAGTTGCCAAGGATTGACAAATTATTCTACTTTTAGTTGAAAGTCCTTCTGAGCTATTCTAAGGATGAAATTTCTAACAAAAAATATATTCTTCTTTAGTTGTGTGAATATTGGGGTGAAAAGGAGGATACCTTTGTTTACTATTATGTTCACAATTCTACAATTGTGACAATAGAGTATTTGCCATGCCTTCTCCATTTAAATACTAAAACTGATGAATCAATGCTTTGATATTTGGGGGTACTAAGAAGAAGCAAGGTCATTGCAAGAAACATATATCCTATTATTTGTCATAATTGGAGTGATGTTCTTTACTTCCGCTATAACTTTTGAATCCTAAATCTTAAGAATATGAAGACAATCAATGGATCCATCTAACTTGGTTATTCTATCACAAATGTAATTTTTTTTTCTTTTTGAATTGAGAATTATAATTTAATATAATTGAATAATCAAATTTAATTTAATTTGTCATAATCTCACATTTGGAGGTTTTCAATACATTTGTTGTACCCAAATTGAATGATCTAAAGTTGAAATTTTGGTGGTCTATTCCTACACTAGGTAGGCATTGGAACATTTTAAAATATACATTAGAGTATTATTTTATCTCCTCAAGATTCATGCAAATAGGGCTCCTAAGCTCCTTTGCACAAGCACATATGAACATTGAAGATAGTTTCCACTTCATTTTTGTAGTGAAATTTGATCACCATCAAGTCCATACAAATGGCCAATTTTTAGATTTTATTATTAAACTATACATCATCGTATCTATTTTATGAGCCTATCTATCTTTTCTCTGCTCAAGATTGTTTCATTGTTCACAAGTAGTCCATTGTACTTGCAAAAATACTTTCAATCATTGATTTTTTCTTTCAACATCTGAGATCCAAAATTTCTCAAAACAATATATAAAACAAGGGTGTTTCTTGCAATGACCCAAACTTAGCAATATGAAAAAAATTCATGTGTGACCAAAATAAATTGAGGGTTCTATGAGGTACTTTTAGCAATCTTCTATAGAGTTCAAATTTTCTCCAATGAAAATCAATTAATGCAATGTCATGTATTGAAGAGTGACTACTAGAGTACCACCAGTGGACATTGGCTCATTGTCATGACAAACAGACACTTTATTCACGCCGGACTGCTTTTTGCAAGTGGATCGGAGTTTATTATATTATATTATATATTATATTATACCACCAATGCCCAATTTACTATATAAAAATTCTAGCAAGAGCACTCTAGTCATTGATTTTGAGTTAGATCAATTTAAACTTCTATAAATCATTTTTTTATTTTTTATTTTTTATAAAGTGCCAAAAAACTATATTAAATGTTATAGTTGTTATAATAGTGCTCCAAATTTCAACATTCATCTACATATTGGATAGAAATATTATAAATATGTATATTACATATTTAGACTTTCTTTTTCATTTACAATACAGTGATTTCATCTAATTTTTTTTTAATTTGAAGTTTTTTGGCAATTTTCCAGCCTTTTACTACTATTTGTGTTCTAAAGATATAGTATATATAGGGTCAACTACTTTGGTGCAAATGGCTACAAAATCACAAAACAACAACTCTTGCTATACATTTATTCACCCGGGGAGGACACTTCTTGTATATTTGGGGGACCCACGTGAGGCGGTGGGGTATTTTTAGGGGGGCTATCAATTACTTGTAATCATTACTTGGCAACATTAAAAGAGCCCCTATTTTACCATAAAGTGGAAAAATCAGCCATATTATCATCCCTATTTTATTTTTAAAACACTTTGCCTTTTTAATGTCCCCTATTTTATATGTAAATTTCTTATAAATTTTACCTAAGATTATTTAAATGTACCCTATATTCCGCCGCACGTAGGTTATTAAAAAACAGGAAGTATCCTCCCCTAGTTTACTCATTCAAGCGACATTGGGCTTGTGCATGATGACTTATTACATTCATGTAATGGATGCCAAGTATCCTATATTTGGAGATTTAAGGAAGTAAATGGTATTGTGGCATCTCCACCAATTCTTCCCTATTCCTATTTCTATGTGAATGATGAAAGAACAACTATAGGAATAGGCATTAGATGAAATTTGAGGCCTCCAAAGGGTTGTTTTGGGCTTGTTCTCAAAGCAATTCCCACACCTTGCTGGTAGTTGGTAAATTTGAAATTAATGATGTCCATGACATAGTTCGGACCACGTCAAATTCCAGCGATTTTATGTTCCCATAGAAATTTCTATATTCCCACAATTTGAGAACTCACAGTCTTTAAGAGGCCTCAAATCTCTTCTAATGGACTATTCTTTTCCACTAGTATTGCTCTACCTCAAACATTTAGAAAAGGTCATTTTCAATTCCCTAAATCTCTTCTTCTAGAAAATTGGGCCTTCAGTTTCTAAAATTTAGAAATTTAGAACCTTAGTGGGGAGTTTTCTTCACTATCAAGATTAATCTTTTCTAGATAGGAAAAAACCCTTATGGGGATGCTCCAATAAACTACCTAGAAATTGTTCATTAATCAAAGTCAAAATTTGTATACAAAAAATTGAGGATAAATCACCACATCTAGCATTAATTACTAGGTGAATATTTGATAATGGAATTTTATAAAGAATTCATATAGAAATCTCAATGTACTACAAGAAAAAATTGTGATTGAACCAAAATTATAATCATCTCATGTGTGTTACTTAAAACAAATTGGTTAGGACGTTTTGATTCAAACAATAATCAATACTTGTTTACTAATTTTATTTATGGACTTGATCAAATTCAAAAAAATATTTTTATTATTTGAAATTCCACCATACTTACTATCACATAGGCAAAACTTTGCCATGCAAGTAGGGCTACCACATCACAAAATTCACCATGTGGATAGGATTGCAACATCAGCAACCGTTATGTGACCAAGGTTGTTATTGGGGTTCAAATTCACAGCCACACGTTGTATCCATCAAGCACAATTGGCACGTTGATGCAAAATAATAAATTAAAATTTCAAAAGTGGATTTTACACTTTAAGATATAATTTTTTTAATTCAAGACTATATTTAAAATAATTCAATATATTTAGCAATTAAACTTTGAATGCCAAATTGATTTATCTTGGTGTTCAAAGATGAGTCTAAGACAAATTTTTTATATAAGTAGGATAGTAGGAGGTAAAAAAATCCATATGGGATATTTAAATTTTGATCAGTAGGAACTCAACCATGTATAGTAAAGTCAGAAGTAATAGAAATTGTAATTAAACTTAAGTAGAAGTTCAAACCTCATTTAGGCATTGTAGAATTTTTAAATTTGAACTAAATTAATGTGAAAATCAGCATTAGAGGAAAATTGGGGTCCTCATATGCCTAAGTCAAAATTAGATAATATTACAAAAGATCTTTAAGAAATTAGAATTACAACTTGGAGCATTAGGTGATGTTGTTGGATTTTGGAGGTGTTGCCACTACTAGCTACTAATTGCACTAAATCATTGAAAAACAATTTAAAAAAAAATGGCATCATTTGCATATCCCTTGGGTCTTATAAAATAAGTATTGTTGCCAATAGTTTGTACCGTTGGGTGATTGTAAGAAACACTTGTCTTTTTTTTTGTCCCCTTGACCTTTATCAAAATATTAGGTAGTTTTTTGCTCATAACTTTTTCATCTTTAGTTTTTTGACTTGAAATTTGGATTCAAGGTGCACGCAAGAGTTTTACATGTTATGTTATTTTTTCAATTTAAAAAAAATTATTTTACTATTTTTAAATTGCCCCCAATTAGATGTCTACTTTGCCCGTTTTGGGGGGTGGGGGTGGGGATGGGGTTTAGTCCTATTTTTGACCCAAAAAGAAAATTTTGAGCTAAAAATTGGCATACATGGACCTCTAGTATAGTTACACAATACCTAAAAGATTTTTTGAAAATATTAAATTGTCCAACTTCCACATGAGCTCAAAGTGCACTACCAAGGTACACTTGTACAAAACACAAAATATTTTTTTTGAAGATGAAATTTATTGGTAAAATAACTTCTTTAAGTTAGGAAAAAAGAATCTTTTATTTTATTATTTTGAAATTTTTTACTATTTTTAAAAAATAATAATAATAAGTGTCTATTTTCATTGTATTTTCTATTGTCCTTTTTTGTGCATAACTTTTAGAGGTAAATTTTCTAAGGTCTGAATTTTAAGAGTTATAGTATTCTCATTGCTCTTCAAATTATCCATATTTTATTTTATTTTTAGAAAAATATTCCAAAAGTCACAGGATTCATGGAAAAAGGCCATTTTGAGACAAAACCGTTAAGTGTTTCTTGCAACGACCCTACTTCAAGATTGGACTTCCCACATGGCAAGAATCATCCCAATAGCCATAATACACTATTCAATTAAGCATCTTCATTACTTGAAGCATTAATGTACCAAAAAGAACTCTATTTGTACATAATAGGAACACACATCCGTTGCCACATAGACTAAGCATGAGTGCAATGATGCCAACTCAATTTCTACTACAAATATACTATTAGATGACAACTTTGATAGAAGCATGTGACAACAACCCCTAAAATGAATTTTTGCCTTTTATTCATACCAAACAATTAATTTCCAAGCCAAAATTACCAGGCAAGTTGAGACCCGTATTCTCTTCTAATGCCTAACTTTTATTTTTCCAAAATTCATTTGACATTTCAAGACCCAAGAAAAAAAATTATAAACAAATTTCAAAGAAGGGTTGGAAGGGTCATTTTCTTTGACAATTTCAACACAACCCGACTACAATACTACTAGATGTGGAAAAATGAAAATGTTGTTTAGAAAATTGCCAAATCAACTTAGCAAAATTTATTTTTGGTCAAATCAATACAATTATGTTGATTGATGTTTAGAGGGTTGCTAGATCAAGTACAACAAAAGAAGCCACATTTGAGTCGTAAATATATCCTTGTGCACTTGGAGTTTGTTCAAAGGCATATTAGTTCAATTATCAATGGTTAGAAATGTGTGATTTTAGCAATGAGACAAAGATAAAAAGGTTTAACTCATGTGTGGTAGGTCTTGGTAATGAATTAAAATTGGAAATATGTTGGACCACATTATATCCATCAAACATTCAAATTAAGAAGCATGGTAGTGAACAAATGTAAGAAAGGCTTTGAGGCTAAGAGCATAGTACAAAATTGAAGGTAGGATGAATAGACATCATTCCAAATTCATTTTAGAAAATTTCTTAGGATCTACTATGCAAAATTACAATTTGGATTCAAGTTGGTTGGTCTTTCAATGATTTCAAGCATTCAAGAAAAATTGTGCAACAATGGTTGGCATCACAATCATTTCAGTTTTTTTTATACCATACATAATCTCTAGAGTTGAATCCTATTGATATTTGATTTTAGACAATTCTCACATGAAGCTTTAATACATTTACGCCACCTCCAAAAGAAATTCAAGAATTGTAAAAGCATGTGTAGTTTATGTATTTTAATTTTAATAAGGAAGATTGTATCACGCTTTTATAAAAGCATGCTAAGAAAAATTGTTGTTGTATTGTAAAATAAGAACTATTGGACCAATTATTAAAGATTTTCTAATATACCTGAACACAATTTGAGTACATGTACATAGTTTTCTATTTGGTTTGTTTTATTAAAAGCCCTTGTTGATCTAGCATTAATTACTAACCTTATCGAGTTATATTGACTTAAGTCCTATATCAAGAGTTTTCATAAATAAGGATAAGTTGTCTTGTGTACTAATCCTAGAGTTACTTCCCCTATGACTTGGCAATGTTGCTTTGGAAAGCCTCTAGTTTGTGAGTTTTTAAGTGCCTACTAACCTCATTGCTAACAGGAAGATTTGAATGTACAAAAATATGTGGCTCAATCTTCATATTTTAGTGTAGACACAAAGTTACAAGGGCCTTTGTCCCTACTTTTAGGAAGCCCATAAAATCCCATTAAGGGTGATTGCAAGAAACACCTGCCGATTTTGTTGCGTTTGGCTGATTTTTTCGGGAGTACTTTAAAATTAGAAAATTAATTTTTAAAAAATTTAAAAAATATGAATAGTGTATATACCTCTAAGATGAAGATTTTCACCGAAGGAAATGGATAGAAAAATTCTCTAAGTAGGAGAACTTGAAAAGTGCCAAACCTCCAGAAAATACATACCTTCATGTTTTAATTAGGGAAAAATAGCAAAAATAGATATTTTCAAAAAATAAAAAGTGGAAATTTGCAAAAACTTTATGGAGATGGTCATTCACAAAAAAACCCACTAAAATAATATTTTAAATGTTTCAAAATACAAGCAGAAGGGAGCTCACTTTGTAGACCTCCACACCACATAAAATTAACTATTTTTAAAAATCCTTCCGTGGAGAGATAGAAGTCTATTAGAGGACCATCTTATCCAAATTTCATCTTAAAATCATTAAAAAAAGGTACTCCATAGTACTAAAAACCCCTAAACTACCAAGTGTGACATCCAATTGGGGTCTATTTTTGGATAGTAAATTATTTTTGAAATTTATGAAAAAATTATGGAAGTTTTATGATAGTTATGAGTACCTTCCTTACAAATCTTGAGTCAATCGGAGGCAAAACACAAAAGTTATGGCCAAAAAACAGATCAGCACACGTAGTGTGACACAAAATAGGACAGGTGTTTCTTGCAATCACCCTTAAGTATTACTACGTATTATT
The DNA here is from genome assembly GCA_947034885.2 of Thuidium tamariscinum. Classification (NCBI taxonomy): domain Eukaryota; kingdom Viridiplantae; phylum Streptophyta; class Bryopsida; order Hypnales; family Thuidiaceae; genus Thuidium; species Thuidium tamariscinum. The sequence goes on from OX344751.2 coordinate 17,296,558, forward strand.
TATTGTATGAAGAAACAAGTGTTACTAGTAGCTTGATGTTCTTTCATTCTCCAAAAAAATTTAATTCTCTTGAAAAGATAGACCAATCCATTTTTGCCACTTGCTTAATACCATCACTTTATTTTTGATCCAAATTCCGTCTCAAACTCATTTAAATTTATTCATTTTTTTGACAAAATCATTGCATTAATGTCAAAGAGGAGAAATATGTATATCTTTTGTTTGTGAACATTTAACCCATTGTTCCTTTGGGGTACAAATTGGATTTGGGGCAAGTATTGATAGTCTCAATTTTTGTCATGATTTTTGAAAAAACTTTTGAAGATAGACAAATTGATTGGGTTTGTGGGAATACAATTTTTTTCCCAATTAAAAGTTGGAAATCAAAATTTATGCCCAATTAAGCTCAAAACAAGGAAAACTAGGCAACAAATTTTCTCAAAGTTTGAAATTTTTTTTGGATTTTTTTTCACATAGATTACATTTTTGCCTACATAGGTAATCTTTTAATAAGTGATGTGATAGTTATGAACAATCATAAGAGGATTTTTAGCTATTGTACAAGACTGCGAGTTCCCAGACGCTGGGAATGCTGGGAACGCGATGCTGATGTGGTTGAGCGACTGCCACGTCAGAAAATATTATTTTTTGATTAATTTTAATTAGATATTAAATTAAAAAAATATATTTGAAAAAAAATATTTTTTTAAATCAATTTTTTGCTCTTTAGTACATTCTGAAGTTTTTTGGAAAAAAAAAATTTAATTTTTCTTTTCAAAATTCAAAAATTCAGACCAGCAGGGGACTGGTCTGTAGCAGTGGGAACAATTTCGGGGAATACCCCTGAAACAGTCTTTTGGGGGCCCAAAAATCCTCTTATGCTTGTTTTTCAAGCAATCTAAGCATCTTCTTAAAAAATGTCTTGTAGGATTCATTTCTAAATGCAATTTTTACAATTAAAAAAAATTCTATGTAGTTTAGACCAATCTCACCATTGGAATCAATGTGTTTTAATTCCATCTTAGAGATATAGATAATTTAGATTTTTCATCTACCTCATACATACATCTACTTAGCAATTTTTGTAAGAAAGAAAAAAAAATTAAAATTTTTCTTTTTCTTAGACTCTCAACTCAATTTCTTGCCATAAAGATTTAAGCTTTGAAATCCAATAGTTCAAAAAATTTAAGTTAAAGAAGCTTCAAAGTGAAATAATCACGTCCTACAATGTACAAAAAGACTTGTTTTCTTCACTTTAAATGCACATGCCTTGCAATCAATGTGGTAAAAAATTTTGAATATAATTTTCGTACATTTTTGTGCTAGTTAGGTGCAAGATCCTACAATTAGATGTCCAAAAATAATCATGGGGGGACATTACTAGTAAAACAATTCAATAATTCAATAAAGAAGTACAAAATAGGGGGCTTTTTTCCCTTTTACCCCGGAGAACCCAAAATCCATCATGTAAGGCCCACCTTCATTGGTAGGATTTAATGTCATGTACAAATTGTTGCATACATCTAAAAACCGAATGTCATATACTACATAGTAATCGCACAACTTGACTTCCAACTCAACTATTGCAACATGAACAAAATTTTGTATCAGTGCGCAATGACTGTATACTATGTAGCGAAGAGTTGCAAGAAACTTTTAACTAGATTTGAACTTCATCACCTTTAAAATGTAATAAAAATTTTAGGAAAAAATGTTTTCACATTCAATTTTTTGAAGGTGGTTTTTAAGGTGACATCTAATAATGACACCAAATTTTAAAACATGCAAGTCTTTATATTTATGTTGTGAAGGATTTGAATTTTACTTATGAAGTGATTGACAAGTTTAGTTTATTTCTAGGTCATAAAATGTAGCATGCATCCCGAAATTCTAGAATTAGTTGTAGGTGGTGTCGTGTTGTTGTTTGTGAACATATTTGGAGTGATGACATTTTTATTTACATATTACAATAGCAATTTTGTTGTAGGCTATGAGTCTCGCTTGGATGTACATGAAGTAAAAATCACAATTAAATGTTACTTTGTAGACAAATGGAAATCAATAATAAATCAATAATTTGAAGAGATACTATATTGTCAATCAATTTTCAAAGGTTAGAAGAAACTTCAAAGTATTCAATAGGTGCATGATTGAAGCACTTTGAACAAGGTTCCAAATTATTCACTTATAAAAGCTTATTATATTATCCGAGGTGTGATTTTCTTTTAGATTTTTAGAGTACATTCCCAAAGAATGAAGTTTATAATGAATAACCTCAATATTCCTACTTCATATGTTCTTTTTTGCCATCAAGTAAGTGAGTGGGAATTATTTTATATTATTTTTCAAAGATGAAATCATATCTTCTATAAGTTATAAAGAAATAATAATAGTAATTTAAGAAAATTAATTTCAAATGACTGTGATTTTTTCAAGTGAGAGTGAAGAAACTTCTATTGTTTTCAATTGTAATTTAGGTGCATCTTTTTGTTTATGCCACCCCTCCTTCCTCCTTAGTTGGGAGTCAACAAATACATATATTTAACTATATTCATTTGATCTATCTCAAGAAAGATGCAAGGTAATGGCTTACATATATCTCGTACAATTTTGACCATAATTTCTCATAAGCTTCTCCTAAACTTTAATGCATGCTCTTAAACTCAAAAATTAGTCAAACATGAGTTGGCAAAATTTTAGCATCCAAAATTGTGACATAAACAAGAAGATTTATTTATTTGGTACTTAAGGTAAACAAACGAGAAGGAATTACATTTAATTATAGTAGATGAAAATGTAATATAGCCCACAACCAATATGTGTAATAAAGAGGTTATAAATTGCTTTGCTTCTTTCAAGGAATGAATACTCAAAAGTTCCATACCATATTTCCAAAAATAAAAAATGCAACTATTTTGTTGTACTATGTATTGTACAATCAATGCTCTTGGTTAAGAGCATTGATTACAAATTATATATAAGCTATATTATTTGGTGCTTGAAATAAAAATAAAGTGTCTTTTCTTGTTTTCCTTTTGAAGATTACGGAAGACTTTCATTTGATTTGGTGTCAAATTTTTACATCATGTATATTCTAAATTCTCATAGCATCATGGGGGGTATATGATACTAGTTCCATATAATCCACTTTCTACCATTTTCAAAAAAACTATGGAAGGAAAAAAGGTTCAATATTTGAAAACATACAATTTCTTTTCTATGAAGCTTAGGGGAGCACTTTATAGTATGTTTGATGATCACATGTGTTCAAGCCCCTAGCCTATTACATGAGGGCTATGTAGTTAAATTTTTTAAAACTTGTGTAAGGCTCTTTTTTCCTAGATTTCTAAATTTGTCTCATTTCTTGTACCCTATCTTTCATTTAAAAAATTATGTTGTGCTAGTATAGGATATCCTATATTCATCATAAATAATGAACAATTGCATATTTTTTTATAAACACATGATGGGGTTACAAAGGAATTTATCATTAGAAATTATATTAACATATAATGGTATACTTTGTTGACTTAGTTTTTTTGTTTTCTTTAACATAAAAGTTTTGAGTTCCTTTCCAAATGCATTTCCTTCAAAGAAGTTTTATAGAACTGACCACATAGCATAAAAGAATCTCTAATTTACTTGACAATAAATTGTTTCCAAAGACATTTTAGGTGATTGAATCATTCATGTATGCAGAAGATAAATTTTCCAAAATGTCCATCTACTATGAAGATTTCAAGGTTGTCTTCTATGGGTGTGTACATGGTAAGTGGATTTAGGTGTATGGATTTGTAATTGCCCTTTGAATTGATTCAAATCCTCACTAATTGTCCAAATAGGGGCACTTTTTGCATTAAGCACCTACATCAACATTCCTTCTATATTTCATAATTAGTGTTAAGTAAGGATGCACTAAGAAAAGAACATTGGATCCATAAGAATAAATATGTGTCTAATTTCCACAGATACAAATGGCTCTCATAAGTATTCATACACTTCAAAAAAATACTAAAATTTTGAGGGGGGTTTTCAACAAATTTTGGTCATATTGAAGAACCAATAAGACATTAGTATGAAATGGTTTCTAAAAATTTTAATTTAAAAAAATTAATCAAATTTATTAGTGAATATTGTAATACAAGTAAATTTTTTCCAAATTCTTTTAATTAGAGCATGGATGACAATTCTTTTGATGTTTTTTTAGTAGGAAATTCAAGAAATTCAAAGTTTTATTGAGAGAAATGATACTATCTAAAATATATATCTCTATAGTTATATCTTAACCCCTAAAAGATGAAGGGATTAGGTCAAAACACAAATGTGTTACAAAATATAAGCATTACAACTTTTTTGAAGTTAGTATCAAAGAAGATAATGTAAAGCACAAAAAATAGAAAGTATCCATATGATCAAAATTAAAAAATATTTATAGATTCTCTTCAAATGAATTTTGAAGATGTAACTTCAAAAATTCACCAAAAATACAATTTCTATTTTTAGGATTTGAAATTTTTTTTATTGGTCAAAATTGTGTTTTAATTGATTTATAAAAAAATGCAAAATATTCAACCTCTAAAAGCCCAAGGGATTAAGACAAAATACAAATGTGTTATAAAATATAAGCTTTACAATTTTTTTGAAGTTAGTATCAAAGAAGATAACGTAAAGAACAAAAAGTAGAAAGCATCCATATGATCAAAATTAAAAAATATTTATAGATTCTCTTCAAATGAATTTTGAAGATGTAACTTCAAAAATTCACCAAAAATACAATTTCTATTTTTAGGATTTGAAATTTTTTTTATTGGTCAAAATTGTGTTTTAATTGATTTATAAAAAAAATGCAAAATATTCAACCTCTAAAAGCCCAAGGGATTAAGACAAAATACAAATGTGTTATAAAATATAAGCTTTACAATTTTTTTGAAGTTAGTATCAAAGAAGATAACGTAAAGAACAAAAAGTAGAAAGCATCCATATGATCAAAATTAAAAAATATTTATAGATTCTCTTCAAATGAATTTTGAAGATGTAACTTCAAAAATTCACCAAAAATACAATTTCTATTTTTAGGATTTGAAATTCTTTTTGATTGGTCAAAATTGTGGTTTTTATTGATTTGTTAAAAAATAAAAAAATATTTATTAATGAGAGCATCAATACTTCCCCCAAATAGTAAATTTTTCAACACTAAGCAATTTTAGACACTTTGTGCTATTTCTCCTTTTTTTTGCTATAACTTTTGTTTGACCGTATAGATCTTAGTTTTGAATGCAAATGTTGAAACACAATCCAATATTTTCAAATTTTGAAAAAAAAAATGAAAAAAGTTTTATTTTTGCCCGAAAATGTTGCATGAAGTTGGGCAGCAACTATAAAATGGTCACTTGAGCACTTAGGGGTTAATATGTAATTCACGCCAAGAATCTCTAAAAATAATAAAAATCCAATCTTTTTGTTGATTTGTTGCATTGATCTGGTCACTTTTCTATTAATTTTGACAAAATCTTGTTGATTTCAAGAGATTTCTATCAAAAAGTGACTAGATCAATGTGACCAAATCAATAGGGAAAATGAACCTTCTACTAGTGATAAAACTCTATAGTTCCAAAAATTTAAATTAACCTCTAAAGGCAAAAATTTCATTTTTGGGCAACATAGCAATGTTAGGTAGCTAATTACAAATGGACTTTGGTTTTTTTGCTTTGAAACTTTCACATAACAGCATGCACTCAAGGAATAGCTGTAAGGCCCAACAATTTTCATAACTTTTGACTATATATTTAAAAAATTATTGTATGATATGTGATTTTTGTTGCTCAATATGTAGCCTAGCTAGGCTCCTCAAAAAACTTTTAAAAAAAAGATTTGTGAGAAAAAAAATTCAAAACTAATTCTCTAAATTTCTATGGGCATGAGAAGTTTTGAATCATTCTATTTGAATTAATGAAATGAAAGTTATGAGGAGTTTCAATTTGCTTTTAGGTATGGATTTTTCAAAACCAATCTGGAACTCACTCTCAACAACTTTTATTTGCATCTTAGTTCCAAAATATTGGCTTTCAAATAGTACTTTATGATGATTTTTCTGAAATTGTCAATTCTAGAGATGAATTTGGACGCTTAGTGTAGGGGTTTATTTGGTGGAAGCACCTAAAATTGTCTAAATAAGGAATTGAGCATAGTTGGAGGGAGATTTTCCTAAAATTGATATTTTCTAGTATTAGCAAGTGAAAACTATAAATATTCAAAACAAAAATAGAATTTTTAGACATTTTATGTAATTTCTTTGTTTTTTTTGAAGTGACAGCTTTCTAGACTACTGAAAGTATGCAATAGGTGCACCCAAAATTGAACCTTGTGAAATTAGCACTCAGACAACCAGATTTTCCTATGTGTCCTTCAATTGTATCAACAAATTACAATCATACATGTAGCAAATACATTAACTGCATTCTAGAGACATATTTGAATGACTATGGTTCCAAAATGGATGCCAATAATGTCAGTGCATAATTAAGACTTGTCAGATGTTGCTTCATACTTTGCCAATAGATGGAATTAGAGCCAAAGAGGGTCCATTTCAAAGCCAGGGGGTGTTTACTTAATTTTTTTGGATAAGAATTGATTGCCTAATTAACTTCTTCCAAATGTTAACATAATGTAAGATTCATTTAAGTTTTAATAAGATCGCATCTAGGAACTTCATATATTATTTTTTTGATGCAACATTTCTTATTTGAAGTCAAGCCATATCTTTTTTCAGATCACATGTGCATGGTTTTTGTAAGGCCTAGAAGTCAGTAATAGGTGCCTACCCCATAACTTTTTGAAAATTTATAAGTAATTCATAAATGCTCCAAAAAATATGAAACCACTTGAGTTAGATTCCTCAACAATTCCTCTTCAAGAGAAAAATAAGTGAAAAAGAATTTTGAAACCCGTCGAAAAGGCCAACAACCCTTAAAGGGTCACTTTTCGAGCCGGTTACCTTACAGTCCACTGCAAGGTACATGGACGGGAATGGGTGTTTCTCCCTTATCACCACGTACTTTGGCACTCCATAAGAAATGAAAGTAACTTAAAAACCCTGATATTTCAATTGGTGTTGCATCATCGTTGATGCCTCGTCGTTGATGCCTCGATGGTGGGCAGGTCACCGATTCACGGCAGGATTCTCCGTCGATCGATCGATCTGGAATTCTCGATTGTGGAACCGACATTCCGGACCGGTACCAAGATTGGATCTCCAGGAAATTAATGCGCAACTGGGCAACTGTCCGCTCTGCAGTTTCCTGCTGGCCAGACAAGTCTCTGGTGCAGAATTCCGACCGAGGGCCATACAACTCATCTGACTAATTGAACTTCCTGCTCGATATATCTCTGACAGTCTAGAACTTCCAATTCCAGGCTTGCTAATTCTATCATATCTAAGATAGTCTTCAGGCTGACGGAGCCAACCTGACGTAAGTTCAATGGAGAAGTTGAAGTGATTGAAGCTTAGGTGTCAATTATGCAGACTGAGGACCGATACCAGTGTGGTGATGGTTTTGTCATCCAGGGATGTCCCCAACTTCAAATTTGTCTTCCACAGAATGATGAATGGGCCGACAACTTCATTACTTCAGTACTTAATTTGGTTCCGAATGCAACATTCATACAATAGAACCATAACTTGGAAATGCAGTCAAAAGTGTCTAAGAGCATTCTCATGCCTGCTCTTCAAATGCCACACTTCAAATATTCTGAACCACTGATCTTCCTCATAACTTTTGACTCGTGAATCCAAATGGAATGATCCAAAGCTTCTCATGTCTGTAAAAACCTAAAGAATCAATTTGAAATTTTACTTTTGAAAAAAAAGTTTTTTTAAAGAAGTTTTTTCAGCTGCCCGGGCTGTCCTCACTTCAAACAAAATGACATATCATGCCATAACTTCTTAACTGTGTAGTCAAAAGTTACGAAAATTGTTGGGCCTTGAAGCTACTCCTCGGACACATGTTGTGTGAAAATTTTGAAGAAAAAAAAATAAAAACTCCATTCGTACTGAGCTGCCCAAAAAATCTATAATGCCAAAAAACGCAGCTTAGGCATTTAGGGGTTAAATTTGTACTTTTTCAAGGCTTGAAACAATAAGTTAATGATACATAAGTGAGCATAAATGTAGGAAGTAATTAGTGGGAAAGTATTCTTGAATGATGGAAATTGGATGACTCTAGATGTTGGTTATAAGTCAAGCTCAACTTTTGCCTTTCAAAATTCATAGTAATTTCAAATCAAGAGATAAAATTATCAACTTTTTTGCAATCTTCATTATTTTTGTCAATGCATATGTGAAAATATTTGCTTTGATAAAAATATATATGTGAAAACTATATGCCTTAGATTATATCTGAATGTGTTTATTTTATTAGATATGGGTACATCTACCTTAATGCTCCAAGAGTCTCTTGAGGTGAATTTTGGGATTTGAGGCAAGTACTTGACAATACTTTTGAAGTAAAAGCAATTATCATGGGCAATTATTTCCACTTTTGAGTCAAAGGGAGATTATTTTTTATTTTTAGAAAATTGTGCCTAAGAAAATCAATCCTTGTAATTGAAACTATATGCCTCAATTAAAAGTATATTTGATGTGGGCCTATTTACCATTAGAGGGGATTTGAGGCCTCCAAAAGGTTGTTTTTGGGGCTGTTCCCTAAAATTGTTCTTGTAACTGCTAACCGCTGTCAAGCCAACATCTACACAAAAAAAAAATTTAAAAATTAAATTTTATGGATCCTAAAATATGAAAAAATCCCCCCAACCCCAATTTTTTTTCCAGAAAATAAATAAATTAATGACTTGGCACTCTCTCGACCACGGAGGGCTCCTATTCACACGGTAGAAATTGCATTCTCGCAGTCCAGGAACCTGAGGTTTCCAATGGCCTTAAAAATCCCCTAATGCTTCATTATAATATTTAACATGATCGTATTTTTATATATAAAGATATCAAAAGTATATTTTTAATATCCTATGACTTTTTATAAATTCAATCACTGAGAATTGACATCTAGGTATGGTATAGATTTCAAACATCTAAAATACATGTAGATATCCAAAATGTATGAATCGTTTAGATTTTAGAATGCATGATTTAAAACATCTTGGATTGGTATAGATTTCAGACATCTACAACACATATATTTTGAAAATCTAAGATAATTTTAGATTTTGATAGTTCGGTCAAAAGTGTCAAACTAATGAAATACCTCCATTTTAATGAAATTTGCCACCTATGTCCATGCCCCACGCACATGCCCATTTTTCTTAAGCCCACAACCCACGCACATGCCTGTTTTTGTTTAGCCTACAACCCACGCACATGTCTATTTATGGCCAATTTCGTTAAAATGGCGGTATTCCAAATGCCATTTTTCATACCGCAAAGTCTGAACTGAAAATTGATATCTAAGACAGGTATAGATTTTCAGACATCTATAGCATATATAGATTTCCAAAATCTATGACAGATTTAGATTTCAGATCACGCGTTCGGAAGCATCTTGGACTGGTATGGATTTCAGAAATCTACAATACATATAAATTTCAAAAATCTATGCTGGATGTAGATTTCAGACCGCGCGGTCTGAACTGTCAAAATGTCAAATTAATGGAATACCGCCATTTTAACGGAATTCCCCATGTTTTTGTTTAGCCCACGCACATGCCCATTTTTCTTTAGCGCTGAGGTTCTTGCCGAGTGCCAAGTGCAGTCTCTTCAAATTTCTCCACTTCTAACAACAGAATCATGAAGGCATCATGAAACTCCCAATTCGATCTACACGTAACTCATAAAATGTCGTACACAAGAAGCCTAAGATTCATCGATCCATGAATGCACAGGCAGGACTTCAGGGTACACGAGTTTTTCCGTGATGTCACCAGTAGCACGTGTTCCCAAGTCCTTCATGGTTCCAAGAAGCTGTCAACATCCTCGTCGCCATCTAGAAATTAACCCATGCCATCTGCACTCTCTTGCGGCTGTTGAAACTTGTATAAATTGAGTGCCTGCTAGTCACTCTGCACTTCCATCACAGTGATTGCATCCCTTCGCCTTGAGTTCCTAGCTTCGATCGATATCAGCAGTCTGAGTGTCTCCGCATGCACTGAATTGGCAGGATTGGAGTATTCGCAGAGACGACGACGTCGTTCCTCGATCACGAGTCGACATAAGTACGTTCTTGTGTCTTGCGAATTATCCAGCCTTTCCTAAGAGATTGTTTGACATTTCTGATCCATCATTAATCGTCGTCATGGCGAAGATCTCCGCAAGCGGCGTGGTGGGTGTGTTGGTGCTGCTGGCGATGGTGAGCAGCAGCTTCGTCGTCGTGGAGGCGGCCAAGATCCAGACGTTCAACGAGAAAAGCTGCGACGGCGCAGCTACCAACACATTCTTTGTGGGCAGAAACACGTGCCAGAACTTCAACGACCAGAGCGCCGTGCTCATCAGCGAAATAAGCAGCGACACGCGCGTGTCCATTCACAACACGGAAGGTTGCCAAGCCGTGAGCCAAGGGTCGCAAATCTACGGCCCAGGCTGTGTTGTTCAGGGCGTCACCAAGCTGAACGCCGTCTTCATCGCCTAAGTAAGCTACTTAATTTATCCCATGCCTAAGTATCTCGATTGATCTATGTCTGCAGTACTAATCTCTTTAACGGCAGGTGCCTCCGATCCCGTTTTGCAATCGATCGATGAGCTTCCCACAATTGCAGTTACTATTTCGGGTAGCGCTGCTCGTGCGGCAGACGTTATTATATCAAATGAATGACATGATTGTGTGTTTTGCATCCCAAGCATTCAGTGATTGGATTAATTCAATCACTGAATTTCCTAACTGCTGGTCACGTAACTGCCTGATGATTTTTCTGGTGTCATATCTCCGATATAATATAATATAATTATATATCAACTTGCTCTTCTTTATGGTTTCCAATCCGAATCAAGTTTAAGTGTCTCGTTTTCATTTGTGCAGGTCGATGTGGGATCAGGCCAACACCGAGTCTGCACCTAGCTATGCTATGGCCGCCCGGTGAGAAGATGATTGGAATATAATTGTTACAGAATATAATTGTCTGCTAGAACTGTACGTGAAATTGTGTTTAGCAATCGCGAAGAAACATTTCCGTTTCGTATGTGTGTAAGTTCTGGCCTTCTGGTGATAATTCGATTTATGACGATCAAGCCAGGCGCGTGGTGGCTTGACCCGTTTGTGACTCCATTTCATCAGTGCGAAGAGCACTTCAGCTAGTGACATACTCAATGCTGTAGATGAGGTGTGATGATGAGCTAGTTGATAAGGTAGATTTAATTAATTTTGGAAATAAAAAGGCGAATGCATGCTCCTGAGCAGTGTGTATTCATGTCGCCTCCTATTGACATCATGTTCACTTGAGAGATCATCTCACAATTCAATGTTTGCAACGACTTTTCGCGATACAACGTAACTCTCAATTATCTAAACAGTACGTTTCATGGAATTTTCTTCAATGTTTTTATAATAACTGGCTAGTCATTTGATTCCTTTCCCGGGTGTTTGTGACAAAGTAATCTCAATCATGGTTCACTCGCAATTGCATAATCTAGTCAATCATACAAGACTTAGAATCACGTGCAATACATGCCCACAAACATTTCGTTCAAATGTCGGTATTCCACAAACTTGACACTTATACGTTTTGACCGTGCATTTTGAAATCTAGACCAGTCCTAGAGTTTAGAGCTAAATGAAGGAAGTGAATGAAAGAATGGCATCTAGTCCCCGCCAGGTAGGCCATCTATTTGTATTCTATCTCCTTGCAATAAAATTCCATCTCATTTGTGTCAAAATGGCGGATTCCATTAACCCCTAAAGGTTTTTGACTATGTTTTCACCAAAAATGCTCCAAAATTGCCATTTCTAATACAAGTGTAATGTTTTTTAAAACACATTTTTGACTCGTGTAACTGTAGGATCTTATAGTTAGGTGGTTTGTAAACATGTGGAAAAAATTTCAAAAATTTCCACCGTGTAGATTGCAAGATATAAGCATTTGAATTGACAAAAATTGTTTTTTATTCTTGCGAAAATCCGAGCAACTGCACTTTACAACTATTACAAGGTCACATTTGTATGAAAAAAAATTCAAAATGGTGGTTACTCTTTGAATTTATACTTCAATGCAAGTTGGCTACATTCTCAAAAAATTTCAAACCATTTGGAATCGAACAACATATAGGAAAAAAGAAGTAAGTAGAAAGAAGTAAAAAATGAGCCAAAATACTAAATTGTGAACATTTTATTTATAAAATTGAAAATTTTCAATCCCAATGGTTAAATTGTTGTAATAAACAATCTACACCTTTTGTTTTTATTTTTTTCCAAAAATATGAAAAATTGAATTAAATGAAGAATTTCAAACTTTTTTTGTACTGTAGAGATTGTGTAACTGGCCGTAAACTACTCCAAACTCAAAATCTTGATTTTGCTTTAGGATTAAGTATTTGAATAACTATAGGATTTATAGAATTTGGTGTGTTATAATATAGATAGTATTGTATTGATTGGAGTGTTAAGATTTTATTTTATAGATTTGTATTGAAATTAGGATTTTGTATTGTGTAAAGTACTTTGCAGAGCAAATGTATTTACACTTGGTATTTAATATATTTTCTATTGCATTACACGTTTACTTCTATAGTGTATATTGTGAAATATGTCCTTTTTTTTATTATTTCACAATTTATTTTTTTCAAATTTATAACAACTTGGAAAAAAATTGCCTCTCAATCAACGCTTCATTTAATGACTTAATATTTAATGAAGGACACAATTTGCACTTAATATATAAAAAATAGTCATTATCAACATCATCTCTATTTGTAGAACATCCTTTCTATGTAATCCATGAATAAACTTATTCAATATAACAAAAAATACTGAAATTTGTATGAATGAAAGCTGCACTATTCTAAACTGTAGCTCATTATCAGGATAGTGCCCACGCCTTAATAAGATGGAAGTCAACGGGAATCGAACCCGGACCTCCAATCTCACAATCAACTATCAGTCTCAGAAGTGTTGACTTCTCACAATATACCCTAACTCAATGGGGTGATCAACAATCCAAGATATACATATATTAATAATTATAGACAGCTATTTAGTTATGAGCTATAAATTCATATCATATATTCTAAAATTTCAAGAAGAATTGGGAATAATAAAACTTACTACCTATATTGACATGACTTCAAATGTACAACTACCTTAAACAGATTATTCATTCACGTTGGGCAATAGTGATGTAAGTTCCTCTTCTTTAGCTTGGAACAATCTTTCCAATTAAAAGTACAATTTCCTCCTAAAGAATCAAGATTTTTTCAACTTCAATTAAATGAAGTTGGATGTAATTTTTTCTGCTTCAAAATGGGCAACATTATTTTGGGAGGTTCCAAATCTCCCAAATTAATGAATATGATGTTATATCCTGCCATAACTTTTTAACCATGAAGTCAAAAGTTATGAAAATTGTCGGGTCTTGAAGTTACTCCTCAGGCACACATTTTTGTCATTGTATCAAAATTTCAAAGGAAAAAAATAAAAACTCCATTCGTAGTGAGCTGCCCAGAAAAATTATAATCTCAAAAAACGTTGCTCAGGGCTTTAGGAGTTAAAATGGTGCCATGGCGGCATTCCATTATTTGACACTTTGATAGTTCAGACCAGGGTTTTTTTTTTAGGCATTTAAATGCCCAATTTCCTCAAAATGGAAAGGGGCAACTTCAAGCCTATAGAAAAAAATGAGGGTAAATTTGAAAAAAAATGCTAGATAGAAATAATAGCCCTTTGTACCATTGCCAACATGCTTCTAAAACCTCATTTCATCTATTATGCAAAGCCAAAATTCCATACAAAAATTCCATATTCAAAATTATATACTTAAAATTGGCCTCCTTCAATTCAAGCCCCCTAAATTAAGGAGCCAGTCAACTTAATACCTTCTTGAAAGGAAGGCCACATTACCATTTGCCTGAAAACGAAAAAAAAAACCCTGGTTCAGACTATATGGTCTGAAGTCTGAAATCTAAATCTGCTATAGATTTTTGAAATCCATACGAGTTGTAGATGTCTAAAATCTACATCAATCCAAGATGTTTCAAACCGTGCAGTTTGAAACCTAAATCCATCTTAGATTTAGGAAATCTATATACATCCGAGATGTTTGAAGATCTATAGAAATCCTAGACATCAGGTTTCAACTCAAATCGTGCCGCCTAAAAATGGCACTTGGAATACATCCAATTCAACAAAATTTGCCATCAAAACAAAGACAATTAAAAAACAATGGCATCTGGAATACCGCCATTTTAATGCAATTTCTAGGGGAGGACACTTCCCATTTTTTAATAACCTACGTGCGGCGGAATATAGGGTACATTTAAATAATCTTAGGTAAAATTTATAAGAAATTTACATATAAAATAGGGGACATTAAAAAGGCAAAGTGTTTTAAAAATAAAATAGGGATGATAATATGGCTGATTTTTCCGCTTTATAGTAAAATAGGGACTGTTTTAATGTTGCCAAGTAATGATTACAAGTAATTGATAGCCCTCCTAAAAATACCCCACCGCCGCACGTGGGTCCCCCAAATATACAAGAAGTGTCCTCCCCGGGTGCAATTTGGTCACCATAATATGCAGTTATAGTATACACTTAGATATTTGTCTTCAGGAAGATTTGGCCGAATATGCTAACTAAGGCTGAGGCACCCAATGGCGTGCGTTTCTATAGCAGTCATTCATTCCAGAACAGAAATGTAGCGGGACTGTAGACTGCTTATTATTTTAGGTCAAAAAAATAAGCCATGTACTGCCTACCTACATTTATAGCCTGAAATCATTGTGCGCTGTAGAAATGCACGCCATTGGGTACAAGCACGCCATTGGGTGCCTCTCCCTTACTGCACTTCCACTCACTCATTGGTCGCAAAAATGGCTATGTTAAAGAAAATCATATGTACACGAACGGAATTAATGACTTGCACAGTAATTACAAAATCCGATAGCCTGCTTCAAATTCTGAAATAGAGATGGAATACACTCAGGCCCAGTGTTCGGGAAATTTTTGGCCTAATACCAGCTAATATCCCCTTGTTATAAAAATCAACCGGTTTTTTTTCTATAAGCACCGGTTGCATCCTTCAAATCACGAAAATGATTGGTTTATTTCCTCCAATTTCAATTTTCTACCGGCCAATTTCCTCTAAATTCAAATTGGCACTGGCAAAATTAAAAAATTGCTATAATATATATAAAATTAAGTTGAAAATAAATATATTAATTAATATTACATCCTTAGCAGGAATTGAACCTAACAAAAGCCCTTCACCATTTGAAGGCCAAAGATCCTCCCAACCCATGCAATATGGAGTTGAGGATGGTCATGAAAAGGTTGCAAAAATCAAAAAAGGTTAGAAAGTACCAATTTCTCCTTCTTCTTATGTTTCCTCTGATGTTCCTGCAAGATACCGCTCAGGGTTTGTATACAAATGGCGAAACTTAGAAGAATTCTTCCATAAGACAATGGCCTCTTCTATAATGTTGTCATAGTCTTTGTCAGGTCCTTCCAACGCCAATCGCATGGCACTATCCAAATTAGATGTGGTCATACGGTTTCGAAGTTTTTGTTTAATGTTATTCTGTACAGAAAATGCCCTTTCACACATAGCAGTGCTCACACATTGACACTTAGCAATGTCAACAAGAGTTAGTAGATTAGGATATTTCAATTTCAAAGATGGACTCCAACTAATTGAGGCCCATATGTCTGCAAAAGCTCTATCCATCCACTCCGTACTCCCTTGCAGCTTGAAAGCAAAAAACTCTTGTTTGCAACTTGCTGCATCAACCAAAGGAGGAAAAATTCTTCCTCCTTCACTTTTTCGTTGTCCAAACTATTGCAAAAGCAAATCAAGTTCTACAACTCCCCATGAAGCCAAACCGATTTGCCGATGAGGCATGTGAATGGGGTTAAAAATCTTGAAAGCATCTATAACATCATTGTTTTCAAACCGAACCTCCAAAGCCAAACAAACTGCTTCAGCATAGTTTTTTTGAAATGCTAGGGCAGACTCCAAGTCAACACCAATACGATCTCTAGTCATTTCAACACTATGGAATTTAGACCCCCTAATTTCACTAGACAAGCGACAAAGGTATCCCCCTGGGGGTCCAAATTCTGGAAGGATGTGAAAACCACTATTAGGATTAAATGTGTCTTGGTTTAAATCACAACAGTCAACAAGAAAGCACATCCTAATACTTGCCATCTCTGTTCTTACAATAGAGCCAATGATAGAGATGTCAACAAGTTTTGATTGAAAAATCTTAGACAATTTTGAGAGCATTTGTAGAATATCGGCCAAGAAATATAGAATGTAGATGAATTTAAAGTCACGCAACTTAGCAAACAAGTCAGAAATGTTAGCATCATCATTTGAAGAATAATCACGCAAATAAATCAAGACTGATTCCAAAGAATCACATAAAGTAGTCACTGCTTGCCACCTAGACAACCAACGTATTTTATGGTACCTTTTTAGTGTTCTTTGAGCATCGTTTAATTCGGTTTGAAGAGCTTGCAAGGCACATTTTCTTTTTGATGATTTTTTGAAGTGAGCAGCCAAAGTATTTAACATAGAATCCACTCCATTTGACATTTCTTTACAAGTTTCATTCTTAGAGGCCTCTAATGCTACTAGATTAGTTCTATGAGCTATACAATGAGTTGAAGTGAGAAACGGATTCATCTTTTTTAATCTTGATACAACCCCCGTGTTTTTTCCAACCATGGTAGAAGCTCCATCCAATCCAAATCCAACACAATTTTGGAGATTTAGCCCCCAACTCTTCATGGCGGCCACAAGAGTATCAAATACTATCTTTGAATCTTTTATTCCATCTTCAATCCACAATAACCCTAACAAAACAATTATAGGAAGACTAGCCTCCAAAAATGTAGCAAAAACAATAAGATGTCCTTTCACAAAGATATCCGTGGATTCATCAATCATGAGGCCAAAAAATTTAGAATCTCTCTCTCTTTCCAAAACTTTTTTTGAACAACAGAAGAAAGTCCAGACACCATTTCCACATATGCTTTTTCATCATGATAAATTTTTTCAGTGATGGGAGCTTTACAAGAAAGAAGGAGTTGGCATAAACTTGGAAACTTGTGAGAAGGAAGACTTATCTTCCCTATAAAATATGCAGCTTTAAAAAGAGACACCATTGCTTTATCACAACTTTGATTTGCACTTGCAATAGCTTTTTGTAAAGCCTTTTGTCCCCCGTGTTTTGCCCAAGCTAATTTTCGGTGTTCTACAGTCTTACAATGGTCTTGCAATGTTGAAATTTTAATGTTTGTAGAACCCTCTGTTGCATATGCATATTTACCTCGACCCTCTTTACAAGTTTTACAAAAAAACCTTCCTAAATCACGATTAAATTCAACCCAATCAAATAGTTCATACCAAGAGTCTCTCCATTCTTTATTACCTTTTTCAATGTCATTAAGTTCCTTGTTAGGAGGTGTGATAGGTGTAGAAGAATTGGATTCATTCTCATTTCCACTAGAGCCTACCCTGAAGAACATATCTCTCATACTCTTCTGTCATTTAGCCATGAAGAATAATGGGGAAAAAAAAAAGAAGATAAGGTAAGAGGTTCTTCTCTGAAGCTTGGAAAAGTTCAAATACTTGAGCTGAAGCTGTACATCCAAGCTCCAAACAATATAGCAGCAAAAATGCTCCAAACAATACAGCAACGGTAGGCTGCAAACACGACAGTAGCGGCAGTGCTCCAAATTCAGCAGTGGCAGAACTCCGACAGAATTCCAAATTGTACAATCGGCAACCAGGCAGGGCTCCAAATACAATAGCGGCACAGTAATGGCACAGTAGCGGCACAAGTACAACGAGACTTTATCACGAGGAAGCGATGCGTCAGAAAACTACAAGGTAGGAGACTGAGAGTACATGATATCTTAAAAAATGAATTGGGAGTGTAGTGTGAGTGTGTGACTGAAGTAAGCAGTGAAGGCCTGAAAGGATAAGAAAATGGACTAAAAGTTGGGGAGTGGTTGACCGGCAGTTTAGCGGCTGATGCAAGGCGCCACTGTCAGCCCAGTTAAAAGGTACTTGGCTTCTTGTCAATAGTTGTGGCACTGTTACTTTCTTAATTACTGGTGATTGATAACCGGCGGTCCTCATTGGTCCCTCTACTTTTCTCGGATATTAGCCACTGGATGGCAACCGAAGACAACTAAAATCCGCTAATTATTTGAAGCAACCAGTTAAATATCTTGGATATTTTTGAGACCATCGGCTCATTTCCTCCCTTTCAGAAATCCTTCCGGATTCACATCCGATGTCTTTGAAAGACAACCGGTTATTTCCCCAAATCAACCGGCTCACTATATACTAATTGCCGATTTTACCTGATCTCTACTGCGGAACAAAATACACGTATTTTAGGGGATCTGACCATTAGCCATCCTAGAAGACACGTATATAAACATTCCAAAACCGCAATATCAGCCAGAAAATTCCATTCCTTATCCCCTTTTGGCTGCAGAAATGAATGCCACATCAGCTCCAAATTTCGAGAAATCTCTACAAATAAGCCCCGTTTATCTTCAGGAATCCCTGGCGTATGAATATATCTTGTAGTTTATTATAAACCTATGTCAATCTAAACTGTCAATTTTCCTACACAAAGTACTTTCCACTTTTTTAGCAAATCTGATGTACTTTGGATTCTTACAAAAGTACTTTTTACAACTAGTATAAAACATTTCTACAGTTTGATGGCAATCGAAAACAAACTAACAGAAGGTTACTCACCTACTTCTCATTAGGAATCAAAAAGATTTGGTTAAGCATTTCAAAAAAGTACCTTCACTAGTATACCTTCCATAAAAGTACTTTTTTGACGTACTTTTTAGGGGGGGCATAGTCGACTTTTACCCAGATAGGAATTTGTAAAGACTATCATCTTAAGAAAAGGATCACAATTGGATTCACTTACTCAAATAGGAAATTCTAAACCTCTAAGATTGTACAATTTTCAACACTTTCAATCTCATTCATAAAAATTAAGGTGCTAATGGTTAAGTCGAAACACAAGAATTTTGCTCGAAGTTGAATTTTAGACTTCATTTGGGCATCGTATAATAGCTTCTTCCAAAAAATAAAATAGAACTAAAAGAAGTCGAAGAAGAAAACTAACATTTATCCCTAAAAATCCACTTGAGATTTTGAAGCCTCATGTAAGAGTTTCCAATAAGTTCTAGAGTTGTGTGTGTGGAAAGGACATTTTTTGGAGACATTTTCAAACACCTCCTTTGAAATTTGTCCATAACTTTTAGATGAAGTATTGAAATCTCAAACGGATTTCTGGAAGTAAAAGTGTACTTGATTCCCCAACTTTTCTTGGCTTGAAGTTTTTTGAAAAAATATAGTCTATTATATCTAAATGAGGTCTGAAATTCAACTTTCATCACAATTTCTGCATTTCCACAACCATGAATGGAGGAGCTCTTTTTTCTCCTAAATCACATATTCCACATGGTTTGTTTCACCCACCACTACTCCACTAGTACAAAGAGTTTTTCTCCTGTTCCATCTCAACACAAGATTGGTTATGAGGCTCAAGTGAATGTGGCACAAAACCTACATCATTGCTTCAATTCCCTTATTGAAAGTCTTGTGTTCTATAGCATTGAAAAAACCAAATTGAAATTAGAAGTAGATTGATGGGTCCTCATAAGGCTGTGGAGTAGCCCCTTGATTTGCCCAAATCCCATCCATGCCCCCGAAAGAGGTTCAATAGGGACATTGTGTCTAACCATGCCCTTGTAAATGCACCTAGATTTTTACTAACAACAAGTGCAATTCGACCTTTACAAAACAAACAAAACAAACAGACTATCTTGAGGAGTAGACAAACAAACAAACAAACAACTGTGCCATTGTGACGTCCCTCGATCACCAAGTCTCCCCATGTACTTTGTGGATGGGCTCGAGTTTAGATCAAAGAAAAAGAGTATCATATTTGCCTTCCATCAAGTAACACAGAAGTTGAAGTGATCTGAAACTCTGAAAGGAGTTACTGAACTTCATTAAAATAGCAGCGTTTGTTTTTTTGCCATTTTTGCCATATTGCATGTAATTATTAAAGAATGTTGTGTCATTTTTGACATATTCAATGCCATTTCAATAGAATGTTTATGCCATTTTGTAGGAACATTGTCATTTTAACAAAATTCATCATAGAAGGAGGTGAGTAGTTAGGATGAAGAGTTCAATTGCATGGAAGTTGGGGTAGCATTCAAGAAACATTAAGTAAATTTAGGCCAAAATGAGGTTGGTGAAGAATACATCCGATGTACCAATCCTTCATTTTGATTGGTTCTTGCCTTTTTCCATCTAATAAAACTATGAAAGTGTTCATTTTCCCTTGGTGATGAATTTGACCAAGCTAATTTTTCTTGTATGTGGCAAATAAATCAATTGAATTTTCATTCAAATTAATTTGACCCAATTGATATTCAATCTTCTTTAGCTCTTTTCTACTAAAACTTATGCATGTATGACTCATTTAGATTTTAGAACGCATGATTTGAAACATCTTGGGTTGGTATAGATTCCAAACATCTACAACACATAGATTTTGAAAATCTAAGATAATTTTAGATTTTGATAGTTCAGAACAGTAGAACACATGGTCTGAACTGTCAAAAGTGTCAAACTAATGGAATACCTCCATTTTAACGAAATTTGCCACCTATGTCCATGCCCCACGCACATGCCGATTTTTCTTAAGCCCACAACCCACGCACATGCCCATTTTTCTTTAGCGCTGAGGTTCTTGCCGAGTGCCAAGTGCAGTCTCTTCAAATTTCTCCACTTCTAACAACAGAATCATGAAGGCATCATGAAACTCCCAATTCGATCTGCACGTAACTCATAAAATGTCGTACACAAGAAGCCTAAGATTCATCGATCCATGAATGCACAGGCAGGACTTCAGGGTACACGAGTTTTTCCGTGATGTCACCAGTAGCACGTGTTCCCAAGTCCTTCATGGTTCCAAGAAGCTGTCAACATCCTCGTCGCCATCTAGAAATTAACCCATGCCATCTGCACTCTCTTGCGGCTGTTGAAACTTGTATAAATTGAGTGCCTGCTAGTCACTCTGCACTTCCATCACAGTGATTGCATCCCTTCGCCTTGAGTTCCTAGCTTCGATCGATATCAGCAGTCTGAGTGTCTCCGCATGCACTGAATTGGCAGGATTGGAGTATTCGCAGAGACGACGACGTCGTTCCTCGATCACGAGTCGACATAAGTACGTTCTTGTGTCTTGCGAATTATCCAGCCTTTCCTAAGAGATTGTTTGACATTTCTGATCCATCATTAATCGTCGTCATGGCGAAGATCTCCGCAAGCGGCGTGGTGGGTGTGTTGGTGCTGCTGGCGATGGTGAGCAGCAGCTTCGTCGTCGTGGAGGCGGCCAAGATCCAGACGTTCAACGAGAAAAGCTGCGACGGCGCAGCTACCAACACATTCTTTGTGGGCAGAAACACGTGCCAGAACTTCAACGACCAGAGCGCCGTGCTCATCAGCGAAATAAGCAGCGACACGCGCGTGTCCATTCACAACACGGAAGGTTGCCAAGCCGTGAGCCAAGGGTCGCAAATCTACGGCCCAGGCTGTGTTGTTCAGGGCGTCACCAAGCTGAACGCCGTCTTCATCGCCTAAGTAAGCTACTTAATTTATCCCATGCCTAAGTATCTCGATTGATCTATGTCTGCAGTACTAATCTCTTTAACGGCAGGTGCCTCCGATCCCGTTTTGCAATCGATCGATGAGCTTCCCACAATTGCAGTTACTATTTCGGGTAGCGCTGCTCGTGCGGCAGACGTTATTATATCAAATGAATGACATGATTGTGTGTTTTGCATCCCAAGCATTCAGTGATTGGATTAATTCAATCACTGAATTTCCTAACTGCTGGTCACGTAACTGCCTGATGATTTTTCTGGTGTCATATCTCCGATATAATATAATATAATTATATATCAACTTGCTCTTCTTTATGGTTTCCAATCCGAATCAAGTTTAAGTGTCTCGTTTTCATTTGTGCAGGTCGATGTGGGATCAGGCCAACACCGAGTCTGCACCTAGCTATGCTATGGCCGCCCGGTGAGAAGATGATTGGAATATAATTGTTACAGAATATAATTGTCTGCTAGAACTGTACGTGAAATTGTGTTTAGCAATCGCGAAGAAACATTTCCGTTTCGTATGTGTGTAAGTTCTGGCCTTCTGGTGATAATTCGATTTATGACGATCAAGCCAGGCGCGTGGTGGCTTGACCCGTTTGTGACTCCATTTCATCAGTGCGAAGAGCACTTCAGCTAGTGACATACTCAATGCTGTAGATGAGGTGTGATGATGAGCTAGTTGATAAGGTAGATTTAATTAATTTTGGAAATAAAAAGGCGAATGCATGCTCCTGAGCAGTGTGTATTCATGTCGCCTCCTATTGACATCATGTTCACTTGAGAGATCATCTCACAATTCAATGTTTGCAACGACTTTTCGCGATACAACGTAACTCTCAATTATCTAAACAGTACGTTTCATGGAATTTTCTTCAATGTTTTTATAATAACTGGCTAGTCATTTGATTCCTTTCCCGGGTGTTTGTGACAAAGTAATCTCAATCATGGTTCACTCGCAATTGCATAATCTAGTCAATCATACAAGACTTAGAATCACGTGCAATACATGCCCACAAACATTTCGTTCAAATGTCGGTATTCCACAAACTTGACACTTATACGTTTTGACCGTGCATTTTGAAATCTAGACCAGTCCTAGAGTTTAGAGCTAAATGAAGGAAGTGAATGAAAGAATGGCATCTGGTCCCCGCCAGGTAGGCCATCTATTTGTATTCTATCTCCTTGCAATAAAATTCCATTTCATTTGCGTCAAAATGGCGGATCCCGTTAAAATGGCGCCATGGCGGCATTCCATTAGTTTGACACTTTTGACAGTTCACACTGCATGGTCTGAAATCTAAATCCGCTATAGATTTTTGAAATCCATACGAGTTGTAGATGTCTAAAATCTACATCAATCCAAGATGTTTCAAACCGTGCAGTTTGAAACCTAAATCCATCTTAGATTTAGGAAATCTATATACATCCGAGATGTTTGAAGATCTATACTCTATAGAAATCCTAGACGTCAGGTTTCAGCTCAAACCGCGCCGCCTGAAAATGGCACTTGGAATACTGCGAATTTAACAAAATTTGCCATCAAAACAAAGACAATTAAAAAACAATGGCATCTGGAATACCGCCATTTTAATGCAATTTGGTCACCATAATATGCAGTTACAGTGTATACTTAGATATTCGTCTTTAGGAAGATTTGGCCGAATATGCTGACTGCTGCACTTCCACTCACTCACTGGTCGCAAAAATGGCTATGTTAAAGAAAATCATATGTACACGAACGGAATTAATGACTTGCACAGTAATTACAAAATCCGACAGCCTGCTTCAAATTCTGAAATAGAGATGGAGTACGCTCAGGCCTCGATCTCTACTGTGGGACAACCGTGAACTTAGTTAGAACGTCGATCATTAATGTTATAATGAACGCTTTTAATTTGAACATCAGAATCCAAGTTATGTTTGACGCGGTCCATAGCAATGTTGAAAATCTAGCTAGAAGGTCCGGTGTCCTGCCGGGGGACTTCAGGCTGAAGTGGCTGACAGTATGGACCCCAGAAAGAATTAGAAAGGAATCCGGGCTGCTTTGGATGATCTGGCATAGAGCGGTCGCAGTCAACCAATGGAGAGGCAGAATCATGCCCAGTATGTCCAGGACGTCCCACCCAATCTGTGCTCCACAGATTCTGGGAGTGCTACTCGGCTCAGCTCGCATGGCAATGGGGCATCCACATATTGAACTCCTTAGTGAAAGACCAGGCAATCGGCCCCTGGAGGCCCCTATCCTGGAAACAGGGAATATTCGCGGCACCAATCCCACGCAAATTCAACGCCTACAAGCGGGTGTCGATGGAAGTGTGCACATCAGTAATGTGGACCCTCTGGATCCAGAGAAACGATAAGGTCTTCAATGACAAGAACTGGACTCCAACTCACCTGATGAACCACATCTGGAACGGGTTACTGGACTATGGCAGAGGCGAATGGGCCAACGCCACGAGCCCCAAGATCCGATCAGTGGCAACTCAGCGCAAGCTTAGAGCTGCCTTCGTGAAGCGACGCTGCAGATTCCAACTTTTCGCGCAGATGGAAGGCAATCAGCCCAAGTGGAAAGCCTCCGGTCCCATCGCGGGTTTTGTGTTTCAACCCCCCTATAGCTGCAGCGGAGGGATGCGGCGTCGTTCTTTTGCTGGCCAGGAGGGCCTCACGGCCCTCTTTGCGCTTCGGTCCTGCTTCGTTGCTCGTGTCCCTTGTCGCTTGTCCTGTCGGGTTGGGCTGGTAGTTTAGTTTTCTGCCAGGCCACTTGGATCTGGGTGGATTGGCCCCCTCACTCGGCCTTACCATGTTTTATCAGAGGTGCAATCAAAACAAAAAGCCCCCTAGTTTGGGCCGTGATCACCCCTACTTTCATCACCCCCTAACTAATTTCCAGTCTCTGATCGCAAATATGAATTCAAAATTTGCAAAAAAAAATTTGTGTGAAAAATAAAAAATTACAGCGTTTTACCCAAGTGGCCGAGCGAGGGGGTCAGTTCTCCCTGCCCGCCACTTGTGGCTGGCAGCTTTGTATTTCACCCCTTGCAATGAACTCGTTCATTTGTTTCAAAAAAGAAAAGAAAATCTAGCTAGAAGCCCAGAACAGTGCTTGCGGTGCTACCAGTTGTTTACACGGCTACTGGAAAATTCTCTAGGAAAATTAGGACTGGTGTAATTACAGAGTGCCAGTACAGAGGGTTGGGTGAATTTCATGTCGAGTACTAACGGAGGCAACCCATTTCCGACCACATTTTCGACCACTTAAGCAATTGAGCATATCTTGAGGGGGGGAATTTCCCTACGTACACATTCAAATAGATCTGAGTACCAATTTCATTAATTACCCACGTGGCCACGTATGAATTTCTGAGCAAACTTAATTTGACTCTCCATTTACACTTTCCAATTCCTAAATCGGCACACCGGGGTCGGCAAGCTAAGTCTCCGTGAAATGGTCACATGCATGTCTTGAAAATTCAGACCACAATTATGTTAATTTAATTTAATTTCGCAGTTTCGCAGTTTCCATTTGTTGCTGTCTCAGATTCATCTTACAGAGGGTCTAGCTACAGTGCGTTCACTCAGTCTTCTTTTGTGTGGCGCCACAACACACAAGATGTTACTTAATTAATTACAATAGGCCCTCAAGTTTTCTGGATCGATCTGAAATGTATGAATGATAAAACTACGTGCTCGATCGATCTAAACTTACTCTAGATCGATCGATAGAGTGACTCAGAAGTTCAGAATTGTGAGGTACAAGTGATCAATCGAGCCCTTTGAACGACTTTTGATCCCCACTTAGACCCGTTTGAAATGTAGCTAATGCAGGAATGATCGATCCGGCGGAGGACTAATATAATTGAAAAAGTTGCAGACATCTTCAACTCAGGCGCGCAGGGGACAAGGCCCGCGTACTCAACTCCTTCGAAAACGATTCACAGGGGATTTTATTATTCTTTGTAACGAATTGAAATCCCGTTTCATTTGTGACAAAATACAAAACAAAACAGAAGGGGCTTAATAAGTTCTGAGTTCCCTGGGAAGGCTCCTCACTGACACTCAGGAAATGTGTGCCACTGTATGTGACGTCCCTCGATCACCACTCCCGATGTATATTACTTCGAAGACGGGCTCGAGTTTAGGTCGGAGGAAAAGAGTGTCTGCCCGCCGCGCGCCAGCGGGCACAGAAGTCGGAGTGATTTGAATGGATGGTGAATTTCATTAAATCTAAGGTAGTCGGCTCTGTAATGGAGCATCTAAGGGCTGGGCCCCTTTTTCCATGTATTCACTTGAATGGAAATATTTTTAGTTCATTTTTCAGAGAAAGAGAAATTGAAGAGGAATCTAACACAAGTGGTTTCATTATTTTTGACGCATTTTTGAATTAGTTATGAATTTTCAAAGGAGATGTGCCATAGGTCCCTATTTTATGTCTCTAGGTCTTCCACGAATGGTTCACTTGCAATCTCTAAGGAAAGATGGAAGAGCAAAGAGCATGATTGGCTCTTACTATTTCCAATGCATCTTTTCTTGATTCATTCAATGAATGTGGAGGTCCATTTAAGAACCACCAATTGTCCATTTTACAGCCTTTTATAGGGTTCATTCTTAATGCCCGTTCCATTTTAGAGCCGATTACCTTAGTGTGCCCCGTGCCATTGCCACACTCAAAATCAAAGTAGAAGTTACATTTTCTTATTTTTGAATCCATCAATACTTTAAAAATCAATAACTTTCCCAGCATAGGTTGGAACGTCACAAAACAAAGCCCACAACCAAGGGACGCATGGGTCAGAAGATCTCAAAGTAACAAATAAATAACTTAGAAAACATACAAAACAAACAAACTATCTTGAAGAGTAGACAAACAAAGAAACAGCTATGCCATTGTGGGGTGGCTGCAAGAAACACTTACCACTTTTTGTAGCGTTTTACTAGGGATTGCATTTTTGCCGCATAATACTACCAGTACTACAAGTGCTATTAGCAAACTACCAATGCACTATGCTTTTGACACGTGTAATGGAGTCAGGAGTTATTGTGGCTATTAAATGACATTATCTTACATATTGTATCATCTAAAAAGTTTGACAAGTGGGCAAATGTGGAATTAAAGTCAGATGTGAGAGTATTATGTCTATATAGCAATACTTAGGAGTAGTAGACTACAATTTTTTTCAGAAAATATAGTGATCCAATTTTATTCATAAAAAATCAAAAGTGATTTATTTATTTATTTATAATTATGTCCATTTTTCCAAATCTCCTTATCATCACTTTCATCAAAAAAAATTAGAGTTACAATATTTTTAAAATTTGTAAATGTGTACGTCATTGAGCTATATTATGTAGCATATACATCATACAAAAAT
Source organism: Thuidium tamariscinum (assembly GCA_947034885.2). NCBI lineage: Eukaryota > Viridiplantae > Streptophyta > Bryopsida > Hypnales > Thuidiaceae > Thuidium > Thuidium tamariscinum. Next base: position 17,323,805 of record OX344751.2, read on the forward strand.
AATTAAAAATTGGATTCCAAACCATATTCATAAGTTTAGTAGGTAGAGAAACACACCACCAAAATATCAACTCAAAAGCATTCATTTTGATTACTACAAACGTAGTGAATCCTTGTTCACCTAATGTGTGACGAGTGGACAAAATTAATTTTTAAATACAAAAAGTTTTTTTTCAAAATTTAAAAGAAATATGGAACCCTTAAGAATGAAGTTAGTTATCTCCAATAAAAATTTCAAGGTGAAAAGTTTTTGGATTCAAAAGTTAGAGTACAAAAGGAGAAAGTGGTTTCAATTGTGACATGAAATAAGACAGGTGTTTCTTACAATGACCCTGTGACGTCCCTCGATCACCACTCCCCATGTACTTTGTGGATGGGCTTGAGTTTAGATCAAAGGAAAAGAGTATCATATTTGTCTTCCATCAGGTGACACAAAAATTGAAGTGATCTGAAAGGAGATGGTGAATTTCATTAAAATAGCAGCATTTGTTTTTTTGCCATTTTTGCCATATTCCATGTAATTATTAAAGAATGTTGTGTCATTTTTGACATATTCAATGCCATTTCAATGGAATGTTTATGCCATTTTGTAAGAACATTGTCATTTTAACAAAATTCATCATAGAAGTAGGTGAGTAGTTAGGATGAAGAGTTCAATTGCATGGAAGTTGGGGTAGCATTCAAGAAACATTAAGTAAATTTAGGCCAAAATGAGGTTGGTGAAGAATACATCCGATGTACCAATCCTTCATTTTGATTGGTTCTTGCCTTTTTCCATCTAATAAAACTATGAAAGTGTTCATTTTCCCTTGGTAATGAATTTGACCAAGCTAATTTTTCTTGTATGTGGCAAATAAATCAATTGAATTTTCATTCAAATTAATTTGACCCAACTAATATTCAAAACTTCTTTAGCTCTTTTCTACTAAAACTTATACATGTACATACAAAAACCTTGTCAAAATGATCAAACTACTACAAAATTTTACAACTTAGAATATATATTCAATTGTACATTTCAAAACTTATAGAATTTAATGTGTATAGAGATGAGAAGACAAACTCTACTAATAAAAATGTGGTGGTAGACAATAAAACCACCTATATGGAATATGTAAATTAGAAGAAATAAGAGCTTAATAACTCATAGTTAAATTATTAAAAAAATGTGTGAAGAACAATTTCAAACTTCATTCAATTGGCATAATAATAATTTTTTTAAATTGTTGAACTTAATGAAATCAAAATTTAAAAAAAAAATGAAAATGAAATTCAACTTGATTTCCAACTTTTCTCAATTAGAGTGTATTGGAAAAAGTTACTCTATTATGCCAACAAGAGGTATGAAATTCTACTTTAAAAACAACTCCTATGTTTTGACAATGAATAGTCAAGCTCTCATCTTCAAATTTTTCCATTGCATCCTTTGAGGATTCATGATGGACAATATATTTCATAATACAAAATTAAACCTCTCCATCCACTACTTTCATTAAATGTCAATCAAATAATTTCTTCACTTTGCATATTCTTTTTTGATAGTAGATGGTAATTGTCATAAACATGTGGTCATGATTTGGCTATACTTGATTAATTTACATTTAGTGAAATATTTTGTATTAACTTTATCTAACCTTTTTGGTTGTGAAGCATATGAAGTCTTTAACTAATATTACTATTAATAACCATTTAGCTTTGGATTTCATTAGCTAAAATTTGGCCATATTCTTGAGAGACTTTTTTGTATCTATTTTCTTCTACTCCCAAATAGTTAATTTTCAACCTACTTTGAAGGTGTAAAAATAATTTTTTGGACTTTTTTTACTATCCTATTAATTTCAACATTATTTTATTGCCCAATGATTTGAATTTCAAACGGCCAAATTCTAATTTTGATCACATGCTTTTATACTAGTTGCTAATTTTTTCCAAACATCAAGTTAGCTTTTGGGTTAAAACCACACTCAATCATTAGAGAGAATTTGGGGTCCGGAAGAGGCCCTAAACGGTCAAGCCGGGTGAGCTTGCCCATCCTTGTATGTTGGTTTTGGAGGTTGTTACCATTGGTGCCACATCTACTGCTAACAAGATTAGAGAGGGGTGCGGCTAATACGAGCTCATTGGCAGTAAAGGTATATGGAGGGGTGCGGCCAATAAAAGAAGACGTCCTTGGAAGCATGAGTACAGTACCTAGCAGCACTCATAATTTAAATAATCTAAAATATTGGCCTCCATATATCGTGTCTCTTGAGTGGATGTCCTACATGTCGTTGGCAACTCAATATTTTAATCAATAATTTGTATATTTTAATCTTCGGTTATTGTATTTTATGGGTCTAAGGGTAGCCCTGTCAACCAAGACAACGACATTCAAGCGTGAGATAACAGATGACTATACAAATTGAGGGTCATACAATTAGTGGGAAATTCCTATATTTAATCTTTTGCGCCAAATATTAGATGTCCACAGATAGTTGCATTGTTTCAGCAACACTTAGCTTCCTGTAGCAGCACTTGTTTAAACAATTGAGCAATGGCAACAAGTCGGCGGCTGCGGTCAGAGGTGCAATCAATTGTTATCTTCAACAATCAAGATGCTAGCAGTTAGTGGATTCCATTGCGACTAGAGATTGGGAGTTGGGTGGCGTTGAAGCTTGTGATAGTTTGTCTCTAGTCCCAAGATTCTCGGAGGCATGGCGACGAAAGCAATGCTGGCACATAGAAGGCCTGTATCGTGTAATTTTACTAGAGCTACAATACTGTTCGAGAGAAAGTAGTGATGACACTAGACTTGACTTTAGTGTGGCATATATATTAGCATCGACAACTTCAATTGGACCCACAAACAACAGCTACTGAGCCCAAGGCATGCAACTACTTGTACGCTTCTTATTGAAAAGATTAGGTGCATCTAACATCAATTTGGGATGTGATACTTGTGCTGCATCATGAGACTGGCGAGGCAACCCAAAACGGGAGAGTATACAAGAAATTTATAGAAGATGGAACGTTGTCATGATGTGGGCCGTCTATTAAGTAAATTTAGGCATCTGAGTTAATTCAAGTGAAATTCCAAGTGTTGATGGGTTAGGGTTTTTTGGGTAGCTAGTCTCACCGGGAGATTAGGTCTTTTTGGCGGCTAGTCTCACAAGAAGGTTAGGTCTTTGAAGGGTATTTAAAAGGTGGCTTTTCCCCCTTGAATTCATCTTCATCATGGGATGTTAGATCATCTTTTTGGTTGGACTCTTGTGTATTTGATTACTTTTCCATTACTTGAAGTTGGAGATTGAGTAATTGTGTTTGGAGCCATCTTTTTGTTTGAAGTTGTATTTTGTTCTTTTTGTTAATATTGATTTTATACCGAGGGTGTGTTCTTCAAGCTTGAGAGTGTGGTAGGCAAACTCAAGGCGGCTTTGAGTGCTACCATTTTTGTTAGGTTTAAGAATTGAGGGTTGAGGTTTGAGGTTGAAAGTTGGAATTGAAGATTTTTTCATTAGACTTTATTCTTTTCAATATCTGATAGGTTTAGCTATTGGCTTTATAGATTTTTGTTTCTTATCATTTCTTTTCACTTCATAAACATTTACTACAGCCAGAAGCCTCATGCTTTTCCGGATAGACTGCAATTCTTACGACAATGTTTTATCTGTGAGTAGTGTACGTACCTTGGTCAGGGAATGAGCTCTATAGCACCTTGGAGATGCTGCTTCTACTGGAACTAACAGATACCGAGTGGCCTCTACCTAACATGCATACTTCAAAGTTATTTCGTAGAAAGTTGGCTATAGACATTGCTACAGCAATGAAAAAGGGGACAGAAAGCAACGTCGTCCATGTCCAGTGGTTCCTCCCAGTCCATATGATTGTGGATTTGTTTACTTGTACGGATAGCATACAACAGACAAAGTCAATATATATCTTCAATGATCTATCAGAGAAACTCCTATGTAGCCTCATAAATGCTGGGTCGGACGTTAAGTACTCAAAAGGACAAGATGTCTTGAAGTGCGTCGTGAGCCACAATACCATGAGATTTTGGTATCATCTGGGTTGGCAAATGATGTATGCCAATTTCTAGTATGTGAGATATAGATGCGCAGAGGGGTACACTTGGATTCTTATTGATCAAGTTCCTGTATTGGAGATGGTAAGGATAAGAGTGGTATTTGGAGATATTGTACTATCAGCAATTGAGGTGGGACAAATATGGCCTATATTGCACATTAGGATCAAGATTTTGATCATCTTGTCTTTAAAAACTCTATTTCGGAGGAGTATAACCTTTTCATTTAGCAGCCGTGGCTACCCCAATTATAAGGTAAATACTGGATGTTGTAATATTGTCTGCTGCAGCATACTAAATTATAAGCGGGTATATAGAGTACAGTCAAAGTTAACCTCGTGTTCATGATTTTGCAAATAAACACTCGGCATGAAAGAATCACAAAGATTGGAGCACTACTGCAGGTCGATAGTCAATTCAAAATTGTTCCAATGTAGATAACCTACTTCAAACGATTTAGGGTACTCCGTCTTGCTTCAGCAACAAACCTATGTAGTTTCAATTTAGGGTTGTCATAAATGAGTGATGTCCAAGTTTGCGGTTTTAGAAGAGAAAAGTAGTGACCATTGATGTTCCATTTTTGTTGCACATGGACTACCTGTCATTGCAGAACTTGAGATATTTTTGTAAATGCCCTTTTGAAATGGCCTTGTGAAAATGCCCCTTTGGAAGTTTTGCTCTTGCAACAAGATTCTATAGAATGTTGGGAGAAATGTGAAAATGTATGACATTTGCTTTTCATTCATTTGCATATTCAATGTAAGTATTGTAATCTTGGATTCTGGGTGGAAAATGCTAGAAAAAATGAATAGCCATTAATTAGTAGGTAGTACCCAAGAAGATAAGTCTAATGCACATCGGTACCCAAGCAATTCCCACATGAACTGAGATTGCTTATAGAAATTGTAATTCTACTCCATTGCTAGAAGTAGAACGGCCATTGGATTCAACATGCATGCATGTTGTTTCCTAGAGTAGAGATAAATTTCAAAAATAAAATTTAACATTTCACTTCCAAAGTGGGTAGTTACAATGAAGTAAAATAGTAGGTTTCATGAGAAGGTTATAGTTGGTTTGCTAACTTTAATATATATAGCCTTTGTATAATAATACTAGATCTTCCAAATACTCAATCAAAAAAATGCCTTCAAAGTAGCTTGTTAGATTCACTAGAAGAAAATTACACTATTCATGACAAAAACTGCATTAAACTTGCCAAACTTGCGTTTTACTTAACAAAAACTGCGTTGGGACTACATTGCATTCAACTTAACGTGTGGAGTGGATTGTGTTGAGTTCTCCCTTCATAACACAAAATTCTGTGTTTCAACATGTCAACACAAAATTGAACAAGGAAAACGCAGAATTTTATGTTAGAATGAAAAACTCCGCATGACAAAGCAAGACTTCAACACAATCCACTCCACGCGTTAAATTGAATGCAACATAGTTTCAACACAGTTTTTGTCAAATACAACGTAGTTTTCTTCTAGTGATTGTTTGTGATTACATTAAGTGCAAGCGTATATCTGTGTGAGGGTTTAAACACTACTAAACTAAACAGACCAATATGCTAGCAAATATGCAATTTAGTCTCCCGGGGCAATATCAGACCACCGAAGGAGTTAGTAGCATTGTTGGTGGAGGAACTTCAGCAGCCTCTACTATTGAGGGAGGAGCTTCAACAGCCGCTACTATCAGGGGAGGATCTTCAGCAACTACTATTGTCGGGAGAAGAGCTTCAACCGCCGCTAGTGTAACAAAATCAGACTGGACGCCCATATCCCCCAGTGATGCATACGAAGTTGTCCTTGCATTTTTGAAGGTTGTTACCTTGAGGTTGTCTATTGAAGCTACGGGTTCTACATGACCTGATTCAGGCTATAAGAAGGAATCATTTGGGTCGGCATCAAAATCAAACTCAATACTTTAGGTTTTAGTTTTGGACGGCTCTCTTCTTGTGCAGCAATACTCTTCAACTTCCTCAGCTTCTTCATGGTGGCTTTGACTTCTTCTTTCGCTTTTTTGTTGAACTTACCGTCCAATTACACCATCCACACTGGATCAAGACTAGAGCAAAAGCACTTAGGGCACACATAGTCGCCAATATCAATCATCTCCGCTACACAAATGTTGTAGAAGAGACAGCCGCATGAACCGAGGATTGCCACTTTCACTGCAAATCCCAGACTGCAGAGGAAATAAAGTTCACTTCTAAGGAGTCAATCGTTGGTACAGAATGGCCACTTGGATACACAAACACCAAGCACGGGCACAAAAGCAAATTCTCCTGCTTTGCCTTTTTCAAGGCCACTTTTGTGGCAAGGAGGTCTACACTGGCCCGGTCATAAACTACGCCTGCTTCAGCAAGTCGTCTTGCCTCCTGATCTCTTATGGTGAAACGCACAACCATTTGTTTTTCCTGCAGTGCTACGAGCTTATCTAAAAGAACACGTAACACTTCAACTTATAGTTTGTATTCGACTGGCGTCCCTTTGCGAAAGACCTATCGGAGCTCCACACTTGTTGTGTTGCTCTCCGCTTCAAGTGCTACGTACTCTTCATCTGTGTGTGCAATAACAACGACGATTGCTTCTGAGTGCTTCTTTTGAATCAATTAGAGCGCATGCAATGTTGCACAATTGCAACATCAACTTTCTTTGCAGCGTTTGCTTATTTCTTTGTAGCCTGTACAGATTGGGACATTCTCTAACGAGCTAGTGTTCCAGTCACCAAATTTGACAGGATCTCACACAAGCCCTCTACCTGCCAACGCAATGCAACAGGTCCAAGTTTCCTAGGGTTCTTGGTAACGCTGGCGAAGCGCTTGGTTTGACGCCCTTAGGCTTCAGCAACCAAGTTGGTGTCTTTGCCGTATACAAATGTCACAAAAGCAACTTTGAAGAAGCGCATGGCGTAATACGCATTGTCTAGGCAGTGGCCATAGACTTAATAGTTGTGTTGAGAAAAAACACGCACCTGCTCCTTTTTAGTACAATTGGCGATCTCGTAACAGTTTGCATGTGCTCTTGCCTTCCAAATCTCCTTGATGTTGGACTCCACAATGAAGGAATATACCTTGCAAACATCATCTACTAATGAGCCCCGGTTGCATAGCCCAACCTTGTCACAAAAGAAAGCGTCATTGTATTCAACCTCGCGTCCCCAAAGCACAAGTGTTGTCACCAACATACGCTCCTGCAACGTCTTTCGAATTCCCATAAGGCCGAATGGGAGATCAAATTTTGAGTTGCCAAAATCATACATGGATGGAATTTCAGCAGAGTCGATGTCAGGGTACTTTGAACCTTCATCTCTATCTTCTTTGATGGAATCTAAAATAATCACCCAATTTACTACCTTTGAGGACTTTTTGGGAGAAGAAGTCACATGCTGCAGCTTCCGCTTCTTCAGTTGCGCTTTTTTTGACTCATATTTGTCTTGCACCATAGTGATGAGTATCACTTGCTAACTAGCTAGCACATTGCTGACTAAAAATTTAAGAAAAAATGAAGGTATTCAACAAAACACAAGGAGATAGAATTGGAGGACAAGCGTAGAGAGGTGAAACCAAGGCAAAAGCACGACAATTGGGTGAAAGCGGTGAAAGCAACAAGACCATGATCATGGCGGAGTGCAAGCGTATGACTTCCTTTGCTAACTCACAATGCTGACTACTAAGTACACTCTGGTAGTGGAGTTTATTAGATAGAGAGGTTGAGTTTTATAGCATTGATTATTTTAAGAGGTAGTAAACCTTGTAATCAACTCTAAGATTGCTATATGGACATCTTGCCTCAATAAGCTAACAAATGCTCAATGTAATTAATGATGGATGAAAGTCTACAAGTTGAAGTAATTAATGATGGATGAAAGTCTACAAGTTGAAGTAATTAATGATAGATGAAACCTACAATATCATCAATAAAAAATGCCACAATAATATGTATTAAGGTAGCAACACCTATAATCACCACAAAATAAGCAATTCCGCATATTTTGAGGCACATTTATCTTGATATTTTTTGCACATGGATAAGCAATTGAAAATCATATATCTAAAGAAAATAAGTTAGAATTATTGGGTAAGGCATCAAACTTCTATGAATTTTCAAAGTACAATTCTCAAGCCCATGCTAAATTATCTACTTCAAGTAGACTCTAAGATAAGTGTAGTGTGAAGAAGAGGAATATTTATCAAAAAATGGAATGCATATTGACTAACGGTTATAGGTGCTCCAACCCTATACTTTAATATTTACTAAGCAATACTTTGCTTCAACAACCCTCTCTCTCTATATGTATATAAATTTTCATAGGCTTGTAATTATTATAGAAGGCTACAAGTATAATCCATGTATGCAACCAAAATCCTTATAGACCACTGACCCCTCAAAGAACAAATGCAATTTCTAATAGGGGATCATGATCTCTAATATAGAAAAATTCTAGCAATTAAAAAACAATTGAAACCTAGATTCATTTCTTACAAATTTTAATTTGTATTTCAATTATGTTGGAGAACAAGATTTCTGAACCCTAAATTGAAAATGCTCAATTTGGGCAAGTTGATGGGAGGGAGTCTTCTTAAAAAAAATTCAAACTCAATTCTAGTTATGTACAAATAGAATTTTTATGCTTATTTTGAAAAGTTTTCATTCACAGTTACAGGATTAGTAATTAGAAAGTTGTAGCATCTTCTTTTGTAAGCAATTAAAATACCTTTTGACATTTCTAACAAATTATATTCAGTTCTATGTTCAATTTTAAGCATTTTCCAATTGATTTTTTTTAATTGCTAGAACAATGTTACAATAATTATAATTAGTGTACTTCAATTGCATCAAAGAACTATTGAATATAGTTTATTTTCTAACCTTCTATTTTGTTTTGACTTCTACTAAAAATCAATGAAACCTTTCATTTACTAATTATTTTTATTTTGAAATCTCACATCAATTTTTGATTGGAAAGTTATTTACATCATTGTTACTAGTGCAAAAAATTTCAGTTACAAGGATTTAAAGTCTAACAATCTTTTGAGGAAAGGAACAAAAAAAAAGACATTTACTTAGAATATTGCTATCTTCTTATCTATAAAGCCAAAGTTACAATCTTTTTTTTCTGGCACATTTTCATATTAGTCTAGTTGAAGATCATATATTTGGAACTTTATATTAGCCGCTATACCCAAATCTTTTGCAATAGAAATGGCAATTTTGGAGCATTTCTCGAAAAATAAGTCATATAAATTTATAAGTTAGATAGTGTAAAGAGATTTAAAAATTCATTCCATTTGTAAACGTAGAATATTCACTTTATAATACGTAGATCCATTTATTACCATAAAGGAACGTCAACTCTACATTTTTTTTCATATTGATTGCAAAAAGACTTATACTATTTGTTGCATTTTTATTTAGTGTTTAAGATATTTTTTTGAAGTGTTTTTAAATTTGAATAAAATATATTTCAAAATTTTATGTCAATAGAAGAATAGTGAAAGGAAAAAAAAAACTCTTGTAAGAAGGTACTTTGACATTTTAATTTATAAATTTTTGAAAAATAATTTCTGAAATAAAATAAAATCATAGTGTTTGAAAAAATCTTTAAAAAGCACAAGAATTACGATAGTGACATTTTGAAGGATACAACAAATTCACATATATATTTCAAAATTAATATGATCTCAAAATTGATATGATATATTAAATTATATTTTCAAACAATTTATATAGAAATCATCATTACATTATTTAAAAGTTACATCATAAGCCCGGGCATAAGCCCAAATCCTTAAAGCACATAACATCACTATTAGCTTTCATTCTTTCACTTATCCACTTGTAGCTTGTACTAATCATAATTGTGTATATAGTATACATGAGACAATTACTTAATATTCAAGTGGGTGTTACTTTGAAAACTTACAATCGAATAAATGCATTTACGTTAGTAGAAATAAAATAAAATCTTAGTGTTTAAATTAGTAGAAAAAAATACAAATAATACCATTCTATAAGAATATGATTACCATTTCTTTTGGAAAATCATATAGAAGAGCTCTATCTACTAAAGTACTTTGGAACAATGATGTTGTGAGAACTATGGGCAATACAATGACTGTAAATAGAACAACATTTGAGAAGCTTCGAAGTAAGCAGCTCAAGAAGCTCACTTGTCTTCAGTCAAAGCAAATAGCTGTACTTACTGAAGCACTTAAGCAATATCAAGAAAAGGATGACATTCCACATTATTGCCAAATTGTGCAAGTGAAGGTATGTTTCCTTTTCTTAAGGATTGAAGTTATTTTCTTGTACTCTTCTCAAGAAGAGCCTAAGTCTATATTTTGACATAGTTAGTCTATCAAGTATGATTGAGATACTAGTATTGAATGTAAAATTTACTAACATATGAACCATTCTTTTATGACAAAAAATTATGATGGATGTTGCATCCAAGCTTTTGTATAGGAGTCATCTTTTTTCTACCATATACCCCTTTGAAGAAGTGGTGAAGGCATGCATTCTTTTAGCCTTTGATGTGAATGAGGATGATTTAGTTATACGTACCAAGTTTGATAAGGAATGGGGTCCACTAGGTGAAGGAAAACAAGGTAGCTTACAACATTTTGCCATGGAAAATATACAAGATCGACGAGGACTTATGACAAGTGAGTTGCAAACAGAATTTTACTGTTTATTAGGCCATCCAAGACCTGAAGATGATATAGATGGTTCAAAAACTAAAGCTTGGAAGGAATACATGTGCACTACCTATGGAGGTAAAGCAAGCTCTAACTTATTGGTGAAATGCTAAAGTTATATTCTTTTTTTTCATTCTAAAGATAAGTTACGATAGGCTAAATTATCCTAGGCTTTAGGTCCGTGGATAGGTGGTTAGGGACCAAATATTGTTTCATCACATGTATCATGAGCCAAGGTGTTTTTCTCCTTGTGATTGATTTCAATTGACTTGATGTAATTACTTTAGTTCATTTGTTGAAAAAATTATGTTTTTTCCACCAGTGGTCTTGTTAAGTTACATTATATAAAAAATTGATTTCTTTTCTTGTAGAACAAGAAGCAATTGGCAAAGTTGCATTCATGAAGATGGTGTGGTTGATCCCTATGGGTCAAAGGTTGTTCATGGTGCAATTGGAAGGGTGCTACATGCGGCACATTACGATTGCACTAAACCGGTCTACATCACACTTGAACAGTTTGGCTTCTTTATGCATGTGGTGAGTTCAATTCCTCTATTATATATTATTTTGAACCTTATTTTGTATGGATAACTAAAGATCAATTTTGCATTTCCAATTAGTATCTAATGGATCATGAATCAAAGGTGGTATCTGGGGACTTTGTAATGCATCCATGTCTCTCGAGTATAGTGTAAAATATATTAGAATTTTGAGCTAATACATCATAGAGAAAAGGACACGTGGAGGGAGATTATTCCTATCTCTTTGAAACACTAGAAGATTCCAAGGTGGATTTGTGCAAGGAGTCGGGGGAATTAAGAAAAAGCTGCCAATTGAGGAGTGAGGACCTCCATAGCTTAATTGTTATTCTTCATTCATTTTCTCTTAGAGATACTTATGAAATTCTTCATTGCTTTTTATACATTCCTTGAACTTTTCTATTGTATGCCTAGAGAATGAACCTCTAGATTAAATGAGTTTAATAGAAATATTGTACCTAAAACTAATCATCTTGATTTGGACTGGTATGTGTGCAGATGCAGCTTGCGGTCCTAGGCAGGGACATGAAGTTTGGCCATCCATCCATGCATTTCCAAATCATGAAGCAATTGGAAGAGTCAGTTAAGGCCAAGTTGATCAACATGAGGCAATTAACCATTGTAGAGAAGCAATGAGTTAATTGAATTTGAAAATTACATGTGCATTTGATTTGTTGTAATTCATTGTTGAAATAAAAAAAACATATAATGGTGCCTACTGTGCACACTCTTCAGCTCTTCTTCATGTTTTTAATGAGTATCTTTTTGCAAAAGTATTTGATGATCAATACTAAAAACATTAAACTATTATAGAAAAATATCCATTCATCTTGAACTCTTATTTAAATTAACATGATTGAATTGTAATTGTATTGATATTTATCAAAGTATTGTTTTGGTTCTATTTGAATTGGTGCTAAGTTTGAATCTTAATAACAATTATAGCATTGTCACTGGTTCAATGTTTTTAAAGATAATACAATTGAATTGAAATTGAGTATGTTTAAAAAATTTACCAAATTAGATATAAATCTAATATTGTTTCAAATTCTAATTTGTAGAATACTTTTCCAATACTAAATCAATGAATAATTGATTTAGTGTTCATTCAATTATCAATTGAAAACTATTTCAATACTTTTTCAAATACAATTGAATTGATATTGAATTGGTGTTGAAAATTTATCAAATTAGGTATGTATGTAGTATTCTTTCAAACTCCAATTTGTAGAGTGCTTTCATAGTATTGAACCAATGGATGATTGATGTAGTGTTGATTCAATTGTTGATTGAGTTAGTGTTGAAAAAGCACACACTAATAATCGTTATGAAATATTACTTAAAAAATGGCTTTTTAATATTGAACTTGAGGCTTTAGAGTTTGAGATGAATGCTTCATACATAGTCCATTGTAGATAAGTAAACTATATAGTAATTGTTTTGTGTGCTTTGGACTATTCAACTGATTGTCATTGGAGAATGTGTGTTATAATTGATATTGAATGGTTAGTTTACTGAAATTTTGAATTGTTCATAATGTTGTGTGTAGAAGTCAGGAATGGTTGGTTGAGCATGTGGTCCATTTGACAGTATGCATGATCTTTAAGCCGATTATAGTGATAGTAGAACAATGTCTATGAAGTTGTAGATGTAAGTGGGTTTAGTTGTTTAAGAACATGAGATTGCAATGGAAGCTCTTGTTTAATTGTATTGTGTAAGTATGCAGAATACTGCAAGTGAAAACTACCATGATTGTCCTAAATGGTACAATTGTAACTAGACTTTTTGATTAGTTGTCTTTAAAATTTTCATCAATTTGTCTATTGGAATAATGATTGGAACTATAATATAATTATGCTTATGTGTTATAAATTGATAATTTGAATATGTATGAACTATTCTTAAGTCTAGTAGTTAGTGTTTATCTCTAGTTGAACTGACTGAAGAAGCGGAATGAGCCAGTGGGGGATGATCCATGGTCTTAAGTCAAGGCCCAAGGTTTCATAGTTGTAGGGCTTTGACCTTGCATAAGAGGATTTTTCAGGGCTTCAGGAGACCGTTTCAGCCCTGTTCCCCTGTCTGCGAACGTGTCAGATAAAAAAATAATTTTTTTTTAATATTAAAATATTATTAAAATATTTTAAAAATAATAATAAAATTATTTTTTTTCAAAAAATAATATTAAAATATTAATTAAATATGATTATCTGATGTGGCAGCCTCTTGGCGACATTAGATCGCCTCAGTGGCAGCATTCAGAGAGTTCCCATGGCCTGATAACTCACGGTCTTCCAGAGTAGCTAAAAATCCTCTTATGGAAAATGGTTCCTATTTAGTTGCATCAAAGAGAAAATTTGATTGACATAAAAGATAAAGACCTATTGAAGATATAAAACTCATGCACTTAGCAGGGAAGAATTAAATCTTCCATAATTATATATTTAAAGTTATAATTAGTCTAAAAGTGATTTAGTTGTGAGAGAATAAAAGAAGATTTAAATTATAAAAAAATGAAGGCTATCAAACTATATATATATATATATATTTATATTTATATTTATATGAAATATGAAATATTATTAAGTGTCTAGAGCATATATAAGACAAATTGACAAATAATATTGACATGAGCTACGCACTAGGGAGGACTATGACGCCATACATGGAGTATGTAATATAGGATTGGGATTTGGACTATGACCAATTGACATTAGGCACATTTCTTTGGGTTTATTTTGAATTAAATCAAGTATAAAATGACGTAAATAGGCATCCTAAATATGATACAAGTAACCTTTGTCTTGCAAACAATGGACTTAGTTATTGACCTTTCCTATAGGATTTAGCCCTTGAATTATTATCTTGGAATTTTGTCAAATAGGCAAAGTCTACATTATAGGCCTTCATGTACATTTGCTATAGAAACTAAGTTGACATGTAAGTGCCCATGTTGAGTGCTTCCAAAAGTGGATCAATGTATCTAGTGGTTGTACTAAATGTTCCCAAAAGAAGACAAGAGTCTTGTAGGAAGAATCAAGAATGATGCTCGAAGGAGGTACATTTAGTATTTAATAGATTTGTTGGGGTAAAGAGAATGGTGCCAAAGTTGCATGGGGTCATTGCAAGGAACACTTGTTGATTTTGTTGCGTTTTGCAATAATACTCATGACTTTTTCTAGAATAATTTAAAATTAGAAAACTAATTTTTTAAATTTAAAAAATGTGACATATGTATACACCTTTAAAATGAAGGTACCCAAGGAAGAAAATGGATAGAAAAATTCTCTAAGTAGGAGAACTTAAAAAGTGCCAAATCTCAAGAAAATAGGTACTTTGATGATTAAATAGTTAAAAATAGTAAAAATAAGTGAATACAAACAATAAAAAATGGAAATTTGTAACAAATCTATGGAAATGGTCATGCACCAAAATATACACCAAAATCATATTTTATATGTTTCAAAATACAAGCAAAAAGAAGCTTACTTTGTAGACTTCCATACTACATAAAATTAATTATTTTAAAAGTCCTTCCTCGTAGAGCTATAGAAGTTTACTAGAATACCATCTCATCCAAATTTCATCTCAAAATCATTAAAAAAAAAGATACTCCTTAGTACTAAAACCCCTAAAACTACAAGACAGTGTGACATTCAATCAGGGTTTATTTTTGGATAGTAAAATATTTTTGAAAATTATGAAAAAATTAAAGAAGGTGTATGATATTTATGAGTACCTTTTTTATAAATCTTAAAAATCATTTGGAGCCAAAACACAAGAAATATGGCCAAAAAACATATCAGCATGCAAGGTGTGATACAAAATAGTACAAGTGTTTCTTGCAATGACCCCACATGTGGCATTGACACCTTTAGGTTTTTTGGCAAGACATGATGTTATATTCCATGTCTACCTTGTTGGCATGGATTTCAAATAGTTATAAAGCTAAAGCTGGTAGTTGATCAAGAGAAATTGCAAAATTAGGTTCAAGATGCGGTAGCATGGCTTTTAGAAATGTGACAAATACAATAGGTAGTTATACAGCTCAAATTTAGATGGATAAGAAGTATGCTCTTGTCATTCGAAAAGGGAGGATTATTGAAGAACAAGCCAATTGGTCAAGTTTTCCTACACAAAGAGCACAAGGCCAAACCCACATTGATTTGTAGGTTGATGGTAGCTTGTACCCAATCAATCTTCCTACAAATTCCACACCAAAATTCAAAACTATCAAACAATATTTAGAGTTCTTGTGCCATGGTGATCAAGAATGGAATGTTGGATTATATAGAGCACTTGAAGTGAGCACCAATCAAGAGTGATACCAATATGTAGTGCTCGAGGCCAATCATTGAATCATTGTAGAGTAGTGTCTGGTTGTTAGAAGAAAAAGTGGTAGCTTATGAGACTAAAATACAACTACAAAGTCAATGCCATCAATTCCATACACAATTTGTGTTCACTACAGCATGTCACATAGAGGAGCTTCAATAGCTACAGAGTGATTGTATGACAAAGTGGCTTGTTATGGGCAATGGCAAGATCCAATAGTGATTTGTCAATGAAGGTAAGCATCCCTCACCAATACCACATTCAACTTAGGTGTCCGTGTAGCGGTTTCATCACTCCATCTAAACTCCTTACTCCTTGATTTGGGCCTTCCATGCTCCCTACTAGATTCTTCGCCATGTGTCCAAGCATCCTTGCCCCAATAGCCTATAGAAGAAACTCGTAGTGTCACCCACAAATCAATCTTCAACCATATCAGTATCTATGTTCTATTGACATCTTGGTCATTGTAAACCACAATGCTACCTACCTCTAGCTTTGGTACACAATTGCGCATCATTCTACCAACTATTCTACCAATGTGGCTATTATTTGACAATGTGGTTGTTCAAACATTCAACTATTGGCATCAATATTTCACAACGGAGATGTGTGTGATTAGTCAATTAAGGACAACTTCATCACCATGCGACTACAATTGCACTCTCTTCTCTAACAAATGCCTTGCCAACATTAGAGAAAATGTGAGATGTCTAGAAGGCCGCTCCACAACCCTCAGAGGACCCCAAACTTCAATATTTTTTTGGCTTAACAAAAAAAATTTCCTCTATTTTTGCTCACCTTTTGTTGGATTGTTGGATGACTATTGTGAGCGCTTCTAACTCCACCCTCGAGCTAGAAGTTTATCATACGGTTCCTGTGTCTAATTGAGTTTTCTCTCTAATTGGATGTTCAAAGAGAGCCTTCCAAGCAATGAACTCTTTTAGTCACATCTTTTAAGTGTCAATTTTTCTACCCGATTCATTGTTACTCCAAGCTTTTGTGATAGATATTTCTAAGTCTATTTCGGTGTCTAACTAATATTTCCTATTCTAATCTACTTGTCAATTGAAATCGTACCTAATCCTAATTCCAAGTGTTCGGTAAGAAGAAACTTAGTAACAAAACAATGAGAATAAAAATCAAATGGGATCGATTTACCTCCTCTGCGTAAATCTTCATAGTCCCATTGTCAAACATCATCATGTGAAGATATTCTCCCACGACCTCGCCATCGAAATCCTCCCGGCTCCCCATTTAATCCATAGTAATTCTCACGTTGTTGGTCAATTAAATCTATCCTGGTTGAAAGGAAACTAAAGGTTATGTAGCGCTAATTTACTTGCATAATTCTTGTTATTCCTAAATTCCCGGTAATTAGAAAATACTGCAATTCAACTTAGTCTACCTATTTGGTTAAGTCCTTAACAAATACTCTATTTTAAAGAAATCAATGGAAGTTTAATGGTTAGTTATTTGTTGTTTTTAGTTTTTCTTTTGGTTATAAATTAATATTCAAAATTCAAGTTAATTCGAGTTGAATTTAATTATTTTGAATCGAAAATTATCATCAAATCTTTTCAAATCTAATTAATTTTTGAAATTGCGTTAATTCCCTAGAAATTGGTTGTCAATTTGTTTGTTTCCCCTTTGGCTTATTAGAATATTTTAATCAAAAATCATCTTCAGATCTTTTCAAATCTAATTAATTTTTGAATTTGCGTTAATTTTAAAGAAATTGGTTGTCAATTTGTTTGTTTCCTTTTGGCTTATTAGACCTAATAAAACAAAACCACAAAATCCAAACCTTCTAAGAATCTAATCAATAACTAACTACCAAAGAATGTAGAACATTCCTAAAGAACGTAATAGTAAGATTCTTAAAGAAATTATTTTTTTATTTCCAAGGGTCAACTCGAAAGAATAAGAATCAATTTCAATAGTGATATTTCGTGGAAATGAGTTTTTTAATGCAATTTGCTTCTTATGTTAATAGTCCGTCACCTTAATCTCTCCTAAATTTCTCCCTTCTCTCTCATTCTTGGTTTGCGAAGGTTTGCAATATTTTGAGAGAGATGTGGCTATGGCGGAAAAATGTGAGTGAAGCTTAGTGAAGAATTTGTGAAATCTCAAAAATTAGATTTGTGTGAAAATCAAAGAAAAAATGCGGAGTTAAGGCTCCAACTGCCAACCCAATGATTTTCTAAGAAATCAAGTTTTTGTGATATCATGTGGTTTTGAGTTTGCACTCACTAACTTGGCCTGGACTCCCTAGACTCCCAGCCATCCCTAGGGGAGGACACTTCCCGTTTTTTAATAACCTACATGCGGCGGAAGATAGGGTACATTTAAATAATCTTGGGTAAAATTTATAAGAAATTTATATATAAAATAGGGGACATTAAAAAGGCAAAGTGTTTTAAAAATAAAATAGGGATGCTAATATGGCTGATTTTTTCGCTTTATGGTAAAATAGGGGCTCTTTTAATGTTGCCAAGTAATGATTACAAGTAATTGATAGCCCCCCTTAAAATACCCCACCGCCGCACGTGGGTCCCCCAAATACACAAGAAGTGTCCTCCTTGGGAGCCGTCCCGACTCCCCAGTCTCCCGACCCTATTGGGCTGTCGGGGTGCTCCGATACCCGCCCGGGTTGCTCCGCTCTCCTTTGCCGCTCAGTTGCAGAGTTGGCTGCTCAGTCGAGCCTTTTGGTTGCCTGGTCGGGCCGTTGGGGCCTTTTTTTTTGTTTTTCTTGATTTTCTTTTAAGAATAACACAGAAATTTCTAATCTAATTAACGTATAAAAGAAGGGGGTTTAAGGAATGGGGTTTCTTGGTGGTGATGCTAATAAGGGTCTAATTCTAATTGGCTAATTTTTATTGCGTGAGTGTAGCAAATGCAGAAGTAGTGTCCTAACACCGTGACATGGTCTAATGGAACTTTTGATAAAAAACCTTAATATCATCAAGGACTATGCGGATGATTGGAACATTCGAATGCTAGGATAGTTTGGTGATTCCTTGTTAGTATATCCTTTGCTGAACTCACGTAATTCCTATTATCAATTCGGTGAACAAAGAGTGTTAGAATTCCACCAGCTCTTCCCGATATTAATGGGAAATGCTATAGCTTCGCCGTGTGGAAGTTCTTCCAATAGTATTCTAAGAATTTTATTTGCAAAAGGAGGTACACATGACAGTGTTTAACCGAACTTTCACTTTAAATTTTTAAAATTTCTTAGTATTTCAAGATTTTGTCACCAAAGGAGGTACACATGACAATGCTTAAACCGAACTTTGGAACTCAATACTTGAAATGTCCACGATTTAAAGGTCAACAAGAAATAGACGCTTAGCCTCTAATGTAAAGAGAGAAAATAAGGATCTATTGAAGGGGCCCTAAGCCTTCAACATTCAATAATAAAACACACTAAGAACTTGGCCAAGATCTTTGGTCCAAGCAGTGCTCCGACTATGTCGGTAGCACACGTGGGGTGGAAGAACAAAGTGTCGGTGTTTGAAAAGAAAGGGTACTGGCAACCTCGAGGGGGGCCTTTATATATCCGTGACTGGGCCCCTCTCGGTAATTGCAAGTGAAAATACTTTGTTACTTCTAACCCTAAACTACCTTAATGTAATTCCAAAATAATACTTGTTTAATGGTGGAATTTCTAAAAACATCCCCATTTGGTTAATGAAATCTTGGCCAAATCAAATCCAAGATCTTAACCCAAGATATTTTGGGATTAACCCTAATTTACGTAGATATTTTGCAAATTAACCAAAAGTCATTTTGAAAATTGTCTTTCTTTAGCCCAAAGATGACTTTTTATGCAAGAAAGAGATCTTGACCAAATCCAATCTTTGATTTTCCAAGAGATATTTCCAAAATCACTCTTAATTAATCGCAATTAACAATTAAAAAGTCAAACTAAGAGCTAACCCTCTCTATCTTTTAAGGAACAATTTGAAACGGGAAACCGTTTGTGTCATTGTCTTTAGAAGACCCCAATTAGCCTAAAGAACCCCTTACCCCTCACTCCTAGGCCGTTTGCGCGCCCAAATTGGAATTACAGTAACTCCAATTAAAAGTCAAAAATCTAACTTTTAGGATTTGCGCATTTTGATGAATCTATCAGGCCAGGGTTGTTAGGAATGTCCGTGAGAGTAAGGAATGACTCCTTATTTGCGACAATCGGACATCATTTGCTCCTGATATGCCGGTCAACTCGCCGCCAAATTATAAATTCCATTGGAATTCGATGTTGATGCCGGTTCTGGTAGTTGGAAATGTCGGAATGTCTTCAAACTTGACGGGGCGCTTATTAAGCACACAAAAACCTATCCTAATTTTTAGTGAGATTTTACCGCATCATACGTAATTTTTAGGAATTTACGAATATTCTATGGAGTCAACATGGAATTTCGAAAAAATCCGAAATAATTTGGGTAACATCTAGGGCACTCTTAGATTCTTAGTGTAAGTTCCACGCGACCTTGCACTAGTCTAATTTTAATAATTTGGAATTACTTTGCCCAATTGGACAATTTAATTCCTGATGTCCGGGAATCTTGAACAATTGTTTAGTTCTTGTTCGCTCCTGGCATGCTCCTACCCTGGGAACACCTTTCTGTAGTCTTCAATCTCCAATCCTCCATCTTGTGAAATTCCAATTCTCCAAGTCATTTGCAATTGTTCTACTTTAAAATTCAATTTATCCCAAAATCAAATTTATTCTTGGTAAATCTTCTAGGCTCGTAGTAGACTCTTTTGGCTTAGTCAATATGTCATGTGCATTCTTAAAGGTTGATTTTGCACAGACAGATACTAGGACTGAATAACTCTCATTTTCTTATTTCTCTCGGAACTACTAAATCTTCACACAAACTTACTTCTGAGACTTAGAATGATACAAATTTCTAGAATTAAGAATTTTCCACCTTCTAAGTTGGTTTCCCACCATTTTGGTATAGACTGACACCAAAACTCCTTTAACACTCTTTTTATGTCTATTTCTTGTATATTTTAGCTAGATTTCGCTATTTAATCGCGAAAAATGAACCCAGAGTCCTGAATGCCATCTCAAGGGCTCACAACTATCAAGGGCTTCAAATCTAAATTTAAGTATTCAATAATCAAGATTATTGTATTGTGATGCATTTTTTTGGGCTCTTGAAAGCTTTAAACTTGGATGCTATTTGAAGTCTATCCAAGTTGTGGAGGGTGAATTCACAAAACACTTGTATTATTTGTTGTGTTTTGCTGATTTTTTTTGGGAGTACTTTAAAATTAGATAAATAATTTTAAATTAAAAAAAATATGACTAATGTAAGAACCTTTGAGATGAAGAAAACCACTGAAGGAAATTTGTTAAGAAAATCTCTAAGTAGGAGAACTTAAAAAGTACCAAACCTCAAGAAAATATATACTTTGATGTTTTAATTAGTAAAAAAATAGTAATTTTTCCTAAAAAATAAAATAAAAATTTTCTATTTGCAAAAACTTTATGGAGATGGTTATTCATCAAAAAAATCACCAAAATCATTTTTTACATGTTTCCAAAAAAATGTAGAAGGACGCTCACTTTGTGGACTTGTACACCACACAAAAATAACTTTTTTTTCTATTCCTTTGCTATAAAGCTAGAAGTCTACTAGAAGACCGATTCATCCAAATTTGAGCTCAAAATAATTCAAAAAAGGTACTCAATAGTACTAGAAACCTCCAAATTGGCATTTGTGACATTCAATCAGTAGTACTATTTTAATAATAAACTATTTTTGAAGATCATGAAAAAATTACTTAAAGTGTATGATAGTCATGAGTACCTTCCCTATAAATTTTGAGTCATTTAGAATTAGAACACAAAAGTTATAACTAAAAAACAAATCAGCACATGCCGTGTGACAGAAAACACTACAAGTGTTTCTTGAATTCACCCTGGAGTGGAAAGTAGATGTCAATGAAGTATGTTTTCCATATTGTCATGAAGGATTTTTGTTGATGAGAATGTGGAAGACTTTTTTCATTGGTAATTGGTAAGAGAGAAAGGTGAAGAAATTTCTTTCATAGAGAAATGCATCATCCATCATGAATCTCAAAGAATATGGGATAATTTCAAGTTGAAAGCTTGGTCACTCATAGTTATGTGAAAATATGTCCAATTTCATTAAAATGGTAGTATTCCAAATGCCATTTTTCAAATAGCAGAGTCTAAACTAAAAATTGATATCTAAAATAGGTATAGATTTTCAGACATCTATGGCATATATAGATTTCCAAAATCTATGACAAATTTAGATTTCAGATCACACGGTCTGAAACATCTTAGACAGGTATGGATTTCAAAAATCTATGACAGATGTAGATTTCAAACCACACAGTTTGAACTGTCAAAAGTGTCAAATTAATGGAATACCACCATTTTAACAAAATTCGCCATAAATGCAGAAAATGTACTAAAAAACAAATATTAGACCTCATTTAGGCATAGTAGATCAACTTTTTGGGAAAACTTAGAACTATAAAAAGTTGGAAAACCAAACTAACTTTTATTTCCAAAAATTGGTTTGAAGTTTCAACATTCCACCTAAAAGTTATGAATAAAATTCAGAGAAGCTATTTGACAATGTCCCAAAAAATGACCCTTTCAACCCCTCTTTGAAACTTGTCCATCACTTTTGTGACTTTGTGTGGACTGTGGAGTGTTGAAACCTCAAACCGATTTTTGGGGATAAAAGTCAACTTGATTCTCCAACTTTTTCTATTTCTAAATTTTTTGAAAAAATGATTTTCTATTATGCCTAAATGAGGTTTAAAATTTGTTGTATAAGACAATGTTTGCATTTTCACTTAACTCTATGAATGGCTTCATTTTTGTGAACAAATTAAAAAGTTTTCAATATGATACAATCATAATCGAGGAAATTTTTTTACTTGAGTAAATGATTCATTACATCAAATTTGAAGGCATTAGGAGACTGCGGGTTCCCGGACTGCAGGAACACAGTTTCTACCCTGTGAACTCGAATCCTACGTGGTCGGGACACTGCCACGTAATAAATTTTTTTTTTCAAATTTTTTTTGGACTTATTTTCATATTTCAGGACCAAAAAAAAATTCTTTTTTTTGATAAAAGTCGGCTTGACAACGGTCAGCAGCATTGGGAGCCGTTTTGGGAACATACAGACCCGAAACGGCCCTATAATGCCCTCAGATTTCATCTAATGGTTATTCTATTCTTCATGCACCTCCCTTCAAATTCCTATCTAACATGTACAATATTCTTGTAGGAACACTAATTTTTAGCATTATGAAAATTTATAATTAATTCATACTTTGTCTAAATTTTAGGGATTTATAATTAATTCATGTTGTGCAATTGTAATCTCAATTGGAATGGGAACATTTGTCAAAATTAGAAAATCATTCAATGGTAGAATTGGAAGATCATAGTTTGTATTTCAATCAAATTATGCACATATGGCAAATTTCGTTAAAACGGCGATATGCCATTAATTTGGCATTTTTTACAGTTCAGATAGTGAGGTCTGAAATCTAAAGCCGTCATACATTTTTGAAATTTATATGTGTTGTAGATGACTCAAATCTATACTAGTCCAAGATGTTTCGGACTGTGAGGTCCGAATTGTAAAAATATCATAGATTTTGTAAATCTACATACGTCTTAGATGTCCAAAAATCTATATTTGTCCTAGATGTTAGCTTTTAGTTCGGACTGCGCGGTCCAAAAAATGGCATAGTGAATATCGCTTTTTAAAAAATATTTGCCATACATTCAAAAAATAAAATCTTAGAAAATGTGTGCCTCCAGAATTAATAAAACTTTGGATAAAAATAAAAAATGAAAGTGAAGAGATTCATCAATTTTTGAAGTCAAGATGATTGTAAGAAACACTTGCCCTTTTTTTGTCCCCTTGACCTCCAATATGTATTTTTTTGCTCATAACTTTTTCAACTTTTGTCTTTTGGATTTGAAATTTGTAGTAAAGGTGCATACAAAAGTTTTAGATGTTGAGTAATTTTTTCAATTTAAAAAAAAAATAGTTTACTATTTTTAATTTGCCTCCAATTTAGTGTCTACCTTGGCCATTTTGGGGGATTTTAGTTCTATTTTTGACCCTCAAATCCGAATTTGAAGCCACAAATTGGACAAATTGGAGGTCTACTAACATTACAAGCATTGACAATGATCTTTTATGAAAATATCAACATGTTTGTTACGCATATGGGGTCAAAGTGACCTTCCTTTGCACAAAGGCTATGAAGAGGGAAAGATTTTCCTAAAAAAATTCTTTATTGCAATGTCAGAACAATCGCCTAGAAAAATAGATTTTTAGAAAATAATTTTTTGAATATTCTTTGAATTGCTAAAAATGAAAAGGTCCACAACCTTCTTTTTTGTTATTTTCTACTACTAGTAGCCTCACTAGTACTTTGTAGTAGTCTATAGGACCACATAGTATTGAGTGATGGTCCAGATCTACAAGTGTACAAAATTAATGGTTAAGATTTGCAAGCACAATGTTGATGCATTATATTGCCACTCTTGTGGCCAAAAATTGAATTTTTGAGCCAAAAACCTAAAGTATTTTTTGCAATCATCCATCAAGGTGATTGCAAGAAACACTTGTACTATTTGTTGCATTTTCAATAGTACTCATGATTTTTTCAGAAGTACTTTAAAATTAGAAAACTAATTTTCTTAAAATATAAAAAATATGAATAATGTATACACCTCTAAGACAAAGGTTTTCACTAAAGGAAATGAATAGAAAAATTCTTTAAGTAGGAGAACTTGAAAAGTGCCAAATCTCAAGAAAATAGGCACTTTGATTCAAAAATTAGTTAAGAATATTATAAATAAGTAAATAAATAAATAAAAAGTGTCCATTTGTAACAACTTTATGAAGATGGTCAATCACCAATAAACCCATAAAAATAATATATTATATGTTTTAAAATGCAAGTAGAAAGAAGCTTACTTTGTAGACTTCTACACTACATAGAATTAACTATTTTTAAGATTCCTTCAATGGAAAATTGTATTTCTATAATAGAAAAAAATCCAAAAATTTCACAATGTAACTTTTCAAAAAAGGTACTCAATAGTACTAGAATCCTCCAAATTCACAAGTGTGATATACATTTTGGGACTATTTTTGGATAGTAAATTATTATTTTAAAATTATTCAAAAAATCAAGGAACTTTTATGATAGTCATCAATACCTTTTCTACAAATCTTAAGTCATTTGGAGTTAAAACACAAAAAATTATGGTGAAAAAATACATTAGCATCCAATGTGTTATACAAAATAGGACAAGTGTTTCTTGCAATCACCCATCATCAGTTCTTCAATGCAACCATTAATATCAAGAATGATAGACTCACATATCATTATTGTAATGTTTATAAGTGATATTGACTTTTGACTTAAATAGAAATTTGGTTAGATTATAAAATAAAAGTAAAGAAATTCAACAATATTCAATGTATTCCCTCTCTATTATGACCTTTCATATGAAGAAAACAGTCTCACAAATAATTATTATGAATTTTATGAGTGAAAGTGACTTAGTTATACACATTTTAGAAAAAGATTTGTATGTTGAAAATAAAAGATAGTTGGTATATTGATCAAGATTAGAATATATACATTCCTAAAAAATTCTCCATGATTATAACTATACCATATTTAAAACTTTTTAATTTTGTTTATAAAATGGACCCATTCATAGAATTAAGTAAAAACACAAACATTGTGTTAAAGAACAAATTTTAGACCTCATTTAGGCATAGTAAAAAATCATTTTTTCAAAAAATTTAGAATAGAAGAAGTTGGAGAATCAAGTTGACTTTTATTTTTAAAAATCAGTTTGAGGTTTCAATACTACACACAAAAGTAATGGACAAATTTCAAAGAGGGGTTGGAAGGGTCATTTTTTGAGACATTGTCAAAATGTCAAATAGTTTTTTTGAATTTTATTCATAACTTTTAGGTGGAGTGTTGAAACCTCAAACTGATTCTTAGAGATAAACGTTAGTTTGGTTTTGCAACTTTTTATTGTTCTAAGTTTTTCAAAAAAATTGATCTACTATGCCTAAATGAGATCTGAAATTCGTTTTTTAGGTCTACATTTTCACATATTAACTATGACTGGTAGAGTTCCTCATTTTAGTCTTATTTATATATCCCACATTGATTGTCTCACCTACCACTACTACACTTGTATAAAGACCTTCTCATTTCACCCCCTAGAACACAAAATGAAATAGTAGCTCAACATACTTAGAGACACAAAGTCAAGCAAGTGGCACAAAACTTGATTAATTAGGGTGAATGGCAATTATTCACCACACACAAGACCACATACATAATTGCTCTACTGCCCTAGTAATTGTTGATTGCATTGTCCTAATAGCATTAGTAAAGTTCACCTTATTTGATTGCCTATATCTGAAATATTCCATAGTTTTTATGTCACTTTTAATAGCTATACATGTTGCTTTAGAACAACCTTCTATAGACCTCACATTTTCTCTTATGGTAAATGAATTGTTTATTTCTGCATTTCTAGGTAATTCATGACCTGTCTCTAGCCAATTCAAATGATGTGGTGCTATTAGCATGCGTACATGTCGTCCACCATGGCAACATTTTTTTTCTTTTTTATTCAAAAAAGTGTATCAAAATAAAACTATCTTTCAAAACAATAGTACAAAGTACCTTACATGTGCTTGCCGCAAGGACTACATGAAAATAGTTTATTACTCAAGTGTTGTAGTGGTTTGAATACGAGTAAAAATTGTATGCAAGGAAAGGAAATGACTGGCCAAACCCCTTAATTTCACCGCTTGCAGTTCATATTGCCACCAATAGTGCCAACAAGGCAGTACCGGAATTTTTAGTTGGGCAACGTCTTTGCGTCCAATGAGCAGAAAATTCAAAGGGCCTTCTTATGACCCCAAATTGGTTCTAATGTGACAATCCTATGGCTTAAATTCCTGTGTGAGCCACAGGATTGTCACTTGCTCACTAGAGTCTGGCCTATGCTTTCACAGGGGAGATAGGAGCCTTTACCTGAAGGAAATTAACTACACAATTACCTAGTCTTTCCCACTTCATTCCATTCATGAGCACTTGGTAAAAATTGAACCATTCCCACTTTATTAAATAGGAAAATGATGGCAATATTACCTTGAGGAAAAATATGAAATGAATGCTTCAAGGAAAATTGTGAAGTAAATACCTTGAGGGAAACTATAGAGGGAATACCATAAGGTAAATCACCTCATAAACTCCATGAAGAAATCATTTATCAATTTTCCATTTGGCAAAGTATTGTGCAAACACCATCTGGTAAAGCATCATAGCAACACCACAAGGAAAAACAACAAGACAATCCCATCTTTGAAAGCATTTTATAGAAGCCTTGGTGTAAAACATGGTTTGGTAAATCACCAAACACCATATGGAAATGTTCCATGTAATCTTCTTTCCTACTCTCTACACAACTTTGTACAAACTGCATGTCTTCTCCTTCCTTCTGCATCCATTCCCAAACATAGCACCAAATTAGTTTAGACTAGGTTAATATCCTTATTACATAATTAAAACCATGTGTGAAAGGCAATGGTGACTTCAAGGTGTAGCAAACTCTTTTCAAGTATGAAATTTACCAAACAAATCATTGACACAGCTTAGAGTGAAGTAGACACCCCCAGTAGTAGATATCTTCTCAACCTACATCACATCACAGAGAATAAACTAAAAGGGGTCAAAATCAACTCAAGCCCAAACAAATTATGCTCCCGGGGAGATAACTCGCGATTTTTAGAAAACTACGTGAGTTAAAAGATAGGGTTCATTTAATTCAAAAGGGATAAATTTTATATATTATGTAGGGCTACTATAGGGTCCTTGAAATACCACATAGCCTATTATATATAAATTAGGCTATGTAAAAACATCATTTGGTAGGATTTTTTTATTAATAAATTAGCCTTTACAAAATAGGTCCATACGAATTTTTTGTAGTACAATGAATATAAATGTATACAAATTTTTGTAAGTGAATGATAAAACTTACTTAATCTAATAAATCAAAAGATTTTTTTTAGATTTGTTATAGGTGTCAAATAATGTTAACCTGGACATATCAATCTTTTCATTAATATGCCAACAATGTGACAGCATCTGAGCTTCAAAATCTACCGTTGTAAATGAGCTGTAAATTTTCAATGAGGTACTATGGGAATACCCGTTGAAAAATAATTCTAGGGTTTGGGGCCGTGCAGCTAGGGTTGGTTCTGGGCATCGCAATTGTCGTCTCGCACCTCTGATGCATTTTCGCTCAAGGTGGATAGGGTTTCAAACTGTGTTTTTTTGGACTCTCTTTTGTAGTTTTGAGAGTTTGGGATTGCAAGGGCTAGGGTTTTGAGAGTAAGGATTCTATCTGGTGGTGTTTGGTGGTGTATAGCTCTGTGCGCCTAGGGTTTCGATGAATTTTGGCTTTGGTGGTCGATCACTTTTTAAAATTTGAGGGTACTATCGGGCCGGGGAAGTTCCTTCGCCGCTGAAGCTGGAGCGACAAGTCCAGGGAGGAGTCGGCGCTGAAGATGGAGGACAAGTCTCGCTGAAGTTCGGGGAAGAGGTCGGGACAGCTTCTTCGGGAGTTCAGAGGAGCAGTCGGCAAAGTTTGGGGAGGAGTTGACGCCACGGGGAGGAGTCAGCACTGAAGCTAGAACGAGAAGTCTTGCCAAAGTTCGGAGGAGTCGGCGAAGTTCGGGGAGGGGTCCGCGAAGTTCGAGGAAGGGCCAGCGAGACGCCGAAGTTCCAGGAAAGGCGTTCGGGGAGGTCAACAAGACGTCGAAGTTCGGTCTAGTGTCGGACTGCCGGGGAGGGAGTGCCCACGTTTCAATTTCGCTACAAGTGCAAGGAAGACGTTTTGGTCATTTCACGCCCCCACCTGACGAAATCTCCTCCACCACTCCGGAAAAACTTGACGAGCTTACGGAATTGAAGCCAGGAACCTTCCGAATAGGAGCATCCAAACCCTGACAAGCCGTGAGGAGAGGCGTTCGGGGAGGAGAGTGAATCTAGGATGCGCGTTGCGGGATCGACTAGCAAGCAAATGTATCTGGTAGTCATCGTGAACTGAAGCCTTCGCATCAGTGTCGCTGAACAGTCCTCGGCAGGGTCCCACCGAAGCTCCCCCGGGGTCGGCGAGACTGAAAGACTGAAAGTTCGGTACAGTTCGGGGGAGAGTTTGGCACAGTTCGGGGAGAGTTCGGGGAGACTGAAAGTTCGATCGGAACATCTGAAACTGAAATTTCGGACAGTGTAATCGGAGGAATCCGATCAAAACGGAAACTCCCAGCGATTGAGTCAAGTCTGTGAAGACACTTTGAAGATTGCAGTCTGGAGGGATCGGTGAAGGAGTTCGATCAGAACGTAAACTCCAGATTTTACGCAGGTGATCTCTCGGGGACAAAATTTGAAATGCATTTGGATTAGTGTATTGTATCGATCTGTCGATGTCCGCTCCTATCTCTCCTGATCTCTCTATCATGCAGATCTCTTGCAATGGGTGAGCAAATTAAGTGACTGTTTTTTGTCTTTTTTTACCTTTCCAATTCATGAATTTGCCAATTTTGTTCCTATGGAGTTACCTATTCTTGACTTTCTAGTGTGTTGTGCTGCAGCCAAGGTTGAAGTATATAAGCTCCTCGCCAAGAGCAAGAATGAGCTCCTTAATCAGGTTTGGTTTACAATTTAAGACCATTCCATATGTAGGATTTAGCAATCATGTTTATGATTTTTTGGGAGTTTTGAAGGTAGTGTACAAATTCCCTTGTTTTTATGGCTTGATGAGCAATTTTTTATTCTAAAGTTAATGGTTTTTGTTGCATTTTGAATTCAGTTGGAAGAACTGAAGCTAAGGTTGCTACTGTGAGTTGCCAACGTCATTGGAGGTCTGCCCTAGCAAGCTGTTGAAGATGTACGTTGTCTCTCCCTTAAAACTGATGATGAATAAATATTTTATGCAAAGCATTTGCCCTAATTTTCATTAACTTAAGAATTGAATGAATCAATGTGAACTCCTGTGAACTCTGTTATATGATTGTGTTCTTTATGAATAAAATGGAAATTGTTTCTAAACTTCTCTTGGATAAAATTTATTTTATAATGACTCTATGAATATGTTAATGCTGCCAATGATCAGAAGATTTTGCTTCCAAAAGGTTGTGCCTAAGCCAGGAGTGATTTCTCCTAGGGGTAGGTTGACATTGTTTATCAATTTTGGTCATGAATGACTTTAGAGAATTTTATACATGTTTAACAATGAGATTCTTATTGTGTTCAGTGGTGGTGTTTTACTTGCAATTTTAGCGGTGGCAATACCATCACTTATTGATTTATTGCTTGGTGTTGGCACTTTGTAAGTCTGCATGTGTTGGTTGCTCACTATTCAAATTATGACATTGGTTTTGCAGCAAAGTGGTTAGGCTTTCAATCACTCAAGTGTTGACCATCATTTCTTAGTGCTGAGATCGATTTCCTTGTTATGCAGGCTTTGGTGAAGACCAAGAAACAGAAGAAAAAGAAGGAAGCTTACTTCCCATTGAGCAAGTTTGCAGTAAATGGTTAGAGGTTTGTCTCATATGCATTTGTGGCTTTTTGGAGTCCTTTAGTGGGATTTCCCATTTTAGACTTAGTGATTAATTTTTATATAGTTGCTTCAATTCTCTATTGAGGGAATTGTGATTCACCTAATTAAAGTGCTGATGTATGAATCTCACTTAAAGACTGTTTTCTGAATTGTGACAAGAACTTGGTTAATTTAGAGTTTTTTCACAAGATGGGTTGGAGTACTTTGGTCCCCTGTATTTTCTTTAGGTTAGTTTGTCTAGTTGATTTTATGAATTGATTTTTGGCATTTATCTCTACTTTAAGATTGCTTTGAGTTTGGATTTCTCATTGAACTTTGGTTCATGAGGTAAAATTTTGATTCTATGAAGGCTACCTTATGGATTGTTTGGTTTGCTCTATGAAGAGTGTGATGGCATGTTAAGAATTCTTTTTTTTAAGTATTGATATATTGAAAGAGATTAGAAACAATTGTGTCATTGTTTGTTATGGGAATTTTCATATTTGAGCTGCTATCACCTTGGGCCTTTTTCTGAGTTCAAAGAAGGATGAAAATGCCTTGATCTTCCAATGACTTCTTTCTTTGACACACATGTTGCTACACCTTCAGTTAATGAATGAAATGGTTGATACTTATCTTGCTCTTGTAGATGGTTGAGTTAGTGCCAAACTTGGTGAAAAGTGTTTTATGTCAAAATAGTTCATTTAGAGTACTTTTAACCATCATAGAGAGATTGAATTGTTCTTTACCACAACTTGGTAAGGAGTTGCAATCCTATTCACACAATTTGTTTTTAGGATGATTGTTTTGTTTTTGTTTTTCTTAATTGATGATTTCATTCTCTAATTTGTAGCTGGAGTACCAACCTAGAGTCTTTGATCTAAAATTCTTGCAAGTACATCTCAGATGTGGGACTTTGTGTGTTGTCAGGTATGATTCATGCTACTTGTTTCTTACCATTCTGCATGTTTATTCTTTTTGAAAATAATGGAAGGTCATTTAGGAGAGTTCACTAATTATGAGTTAGAACTTTTCCATTTTTGACTGAGTTTTTGTGCTCATGATCTAAGATTATCAAACCTAACTACACTAAATCTTTGTGGTAATAATTTGGTTATTGCAGCTGGAATGAGCAACTTCAGCAATTTGGTCAACTTCAAGATCCTCAATCTGGAGCAGTATCTAGTGTCTACTTATCTAGGGCAATTTTGTCCATTTGAAAGGTACTACTTTGAGTATAACAATGCATGCAATGAAAGACCTTTGCCTTTTCAGCAATTCATATCATCTTCCTTTGTTCTTTTGAAGTTGTTTAATGGTTATAAACAATAAAATTTGAGTGTCTTCATAATTGCAAGCATTACATTTTTGTGGTAGAGTGTTTCTATTTATAACTTCTTTATTATTTATTATGTTCATGAAAGAATTGTGGTAATGGCAATGTATTTATGTAGAATAATTTTTCTTTTTATTATCAATTTGACTTCTAATTGATTATTCAATGTTGAATGGCATCTTCTACTTGGTCTTCTAATTTTGAAGTTTTAGAGGGAATTTTGGTTTGGTTTTAGGAGAGATGGTGCCAATGATCTTATGGCAATGTTTTTGTAGCTAGTAATGGTGTCTATCATTCACCAAATTTTAAATGAATTTGTAGGTTTTTCCTTCAGCTTAGTAGGTGTCATGAGGGACTAGTGTACCAAATTCTTTTAGTGCATAAGTAGTTTGTAGTTTGGGTCTTTGCTCACCTTGTTTTTTGGGTCAAATTTGTCATCAATTTTGCATACAAGAGCTTGGATGTGGCTTTATAAGCTGAGTTTCAGCTCCAATTTCAGCCCACAGCTCATGGAGGTAATGTTTTGATAATTTTAATGTTGCTAATGTGGCTAATTTAGCCATGTTCAATTCTAAACTTAATATTTTTAACTAGAAATGCTTAGAGCAAATATTCCTTCTTCACGGAAATGAAATAGTTGGATGGTGTCTTGCTCAGAATTGTTCACAAGAAGAATTGACATCAAGCTATGAATGTTGTCATCAATTTTTACTTTCTAAGACATTTCTCTTTAAAGGAAGTTTTGTGGGTTTTTTTCTAATACTTGTTGTATTATATAGGCTTTAAATTTTTACTTGAAGTATTATTCTTTGTAAATTGTAAAATGGTAGAACTAAAATTAGTTCTACAAAGTTGTTAGAAGTTATTTTTGCATTCTACAAGCTAAATAGTGGCTTTGCAAATTGACTTCCAAGTCATATAAATGGGCCTGAAATTTGTAATAGATTACCATGGTGTATGAGTGGTTAACATGATTTTCATGCTTTTTTACTTTTGTGAAATGTAGGGTTAAAAATCTTACAGATCAAGGGCACTTCAGACTTGGGACCCAATTTTCTAATAGTTCAAGGTCAATTTCTGCTACACCTTGAAGTTGATTGTTTTGGATACACTTTAGTTTTTGTTTTTTTATCTATTGCATATGTGAATGATTGCCTAGTTTAGAGTATACTGAATGTTTGTAATTGTTGGTGATTATGGTTTAGGGTGCAAGATGTCATTCAAAGTTAAACTCTTTTCTTTGGAGCATGAATGGAGTGATCCAGAGAAGATTGGCCCAATTAATGCAAAGGAAGGGGAGTCCTATGCCAATCTTCGGATTAGATTGGAAGATGCAAGTGTGGTAGACTGGCCATTCTTGTTTTGGGATGTGGAAGACAAAGTTAAGATAAATGTAAAGCTTGAGAAGTTGAACATCATCTTCCCAGAGATGTACATCATTTTGCCAGAGATGTACATCATTCCTATGGAGTCTGAGGTTGTTGATGCTTGTAAGCGTCAGCGCATAGGTGGTGAGTCTTTTGTCTTTGAATTGGCTCCATCTGAGGCTACAGAAGTTGAAGATGTTGTCTTTCAAGATGTCGTGGGTGAGGATATTCCAATAAATCCAGCAGCTTGCTCTAGGGTCAGTTCATCAGAATCAAGATCTTTACTGAAGTCAGTATTAATTTCAAAAGACGTTATGGAATTCTATTTCAAAGGGGAGGAGAAATTGAGGAATGAACTGAAGCAGATTTCCTTTGAAGACCACAATTGGTCCTTGAAGTCTTGGGATCAAGATGGGGTTGGAATTTTGAAAGTTTTTTGTGAAGAATGTTGTAAGGATATTGGAGGTGGAAGTGGTGGTCATACAAAAGTCACTGCTTCAAATTTGTTTTCAAATTTTCGAAAAAGCCATCTAATGTCAAATGGACACATATGTAGTTGGTGTAGAAGGAAGGGTATAGACTTTTGTAATCACCCTCAGTCTGCTGCACCAAAAGGGAAGATAGTCATATTGACTGCAGCTAATCACAAAGCTTTGATAGATGAAGGTGTCAGAACTGTAGATGGTGTTAATCAAGGTGTTTCCTCTGATCCTATTCCTTTTGTGGTAGTTGGGGATCCTGATTGTGCTGAGGTTAAGAGCTTCTGGTTTAAGGTGAAGTGCACTTACTGTGGGGATTTTTTTCAGTTGTGTCCTCCAAAAAAAAACCTTGAAGCTAACCTCAGGAATCATCTTGGTGGGACAAAGCATGAAAAAGCATTAGAAGATGCTCATTGTGCCAAGAATACACATCCAGCATTGACCACTGGTAAGAGAGGAAGGCCAACTGGAAAGTCAAGTGTTGTGGTCAATTCAAACCAAAAGGATTTGCATGCTTGGTTCAGAAGTGGTGGAGACAGAAGCCAGGAAGGTGAATCTCCCTTGTTGAATAGGTCTCATTTGCTTGGATTAATGTGTTGGGGGTTTAGAGGACCTACATGTGTTTATGCTGGTAAAACATATGTTATAGATGGTTTGCTTAATGATTCACATATTGGTGTCAATTGGTATCCTGAACCCCATCTTTGTCAATCATTTCAAGTAGATAATAAATTTGTCAATGTAAATGGTGCATTTAGGCATAAAAAATGTACTCAATTTAGTACATCTGGTAATTCCTTCCCTGATTATTCTTGTAGTTTTTGTAGCCAAATTTGGCAAGAAAAAGATTTCAGAATGCGTGTAGTAAGGGAGGATAGAGCCTTAGAGAAGAGAGGTACTAGAAGTACACAAAATGGATTTAGATTGGGGTATTTGCAAATGAATGAGTTGTCAAGTCATAGTAGAATAATTACAAAGAAATTGAGGCTTGAAAGAATGTATCATTGGGCTGCAAAAGCACATATTGTACAATTGAGAGTTAAAAGGCCTACATTAAAAGAAGCTGCAAAAGAATCCTCTAGGCAACATAATTTGGTTAAATTTTGTCATGACATCATTTCTGCTCATAGGTCAAGGGCATTTGGGGGAAAGCCTACTCTTTGGGATTTCATGAGGGATGTTGCATCTAACTTAAATAAGGGTAAACAAGGATATAGGTTTTCAAGCAACACTAAGTGTTTTGGTCAAGCTATGAAAATATATGGAGGGAGGAGGATGTGTGATCTATTCTCATTGAATTTCTCTGGTCCAACATTTAATACAGTAAAAAATGAAAATAAGAAAGGTGTGCAATTCATTCCTGGAGAACATGCTAAGATTTTTGCTTCAATGGCACAAATATATAAAAATGCCAAAGAACTTCATGGGATTGTAGGGGCAGTACCTGTTATTTTAGCAGAAGATGAAACAAAGGTTAAATCTAGGGTAGCATGGGAGCAAAAGTGGGATACTTTGGCTGGATTGTGTGGGATTATAACAGATCATGTTTGTGTATCTACATTTAAGCCTACTGTAGGGGTTGGAGAGGCTGGATATAATAAGATTGTTGAAAGTTTTCGTACTTACAAGGTGGGAGGATTTGCTAGAGTAATTATGGTGAATCCACTGCACGACAAATTGCCACGACTTGTTTTGGTGGTTTGCAATACATGTAATTGTTTTGACTCCTCATGGGTTCGAAAACAATGGGGATTGATTGACCAAATGTGGGATAAAGAATGCAAGGAATTAGTTGGACCAATTGTAGGCCATGCAAGTGATGGTGATTCAAGAAGGCGGCAGCTGATGTTGGAGGATTATAAAGTTACAACTGGAGTACGATTGAAGGTGAATTGGGATGGTTGGCTGCTGACAGCAGGATTGAATGATATAGGTGATGCATTTGGTCTCCATGACCAAGACTACATCCACAATGGGAAGAAGTTAGTTCATCCAATGGATTCTCCGGTAAGAGTCCTCCAACTAGGTGGTGATGTTGCTTGTCTTCAGCATTTAGGTCTTGTTTATAACAAATTTACATTTGATGAACATGGGCTGAAGATTGAAGATATAGATAGGAAGGATAGACAAAATTGGGCATCTGCCCAACGAATATGCCAGAGAAAGACCCAAAAGTGTTTAGCTAGGTTGAGAACAGCACCTGATGTTCATTTAGAACGCACTTTGGGTACAGAGATGTATTTAGAAGTGTGTGCAGATTACATAGATATATTTGCTTCTCATGTACTTGATTTGAGATCTAGATTGGTTCTTGCTGCAAAGTCTTTTTTTTTTTCCGCCTTTGGAAGCTTTGGCTCCAACATGGTGACCATTCAGTGTTTGGTAATTCTCAAAAACCTAATGCATCTAAGAATTTTGTATCTCAACAATGTTTTATTGATGTGCAACTTTCATGTCATTTTGTGGTTTTGTTAGTAACTCACTTTAGGGATAAGTATCCTCATTTGGTTGTCCCTCTCCATCTTACAGGTAGTAATTCTTGTGAAATCTTTTTTTCTAAAATTGGTGGCATGGTAGGGCTAGAGAGGACTTATGATTTTCATGAGTTGGTAGGGTGTACAAATACCTTGAATCAGATGGCAGGTATTGAATATGGTAACAATGGATTAAAGTTTGGGCGGATGTATAACAAGATGGAGAATGTGTGGGCAAAGTTGCACCCTTTAGAGGATGGAGAAACTTTTTGTGACTTAGGTGATTATAGTCTCATTAGTGGAGATGAACAAGTCATTCAAGTATTGCAAGAGGGCTTTAGAGAAGCCCAAAAACTCTTGAGAATACTGAATATGGCCCCTTCAAGTGTAGCTAGGAAGAAAGAATGGTTTCATACTCCATGGAAGTTTGAGAAAGCTGATAGTAGACACTTAGCTTTTGTGCCAAGCAAATCACTTATTGCAGGTGAAGATGGTGATTCAGAGGTCCTCCCGGAGGCTTTGCAAGTGCCACCTATAATAGATCATGAAGATCTTGGTGGGAATTCTAACCTAAACTCTGTTATTGAAGATGTTTTAGAAGATGAGCTTGTAGATGATGGTCTTGATTCTCTAGCATTACTTGAAGATGAGACTCGTGATATTTTCAATGAAATGTTGGACTTTGAAGAACCACAAGTGTCTACAGTGGTTACCCTAGACCAAATTGTGCCTGTAGTTGAATTTGGAGGTTGTCAAATATTTAAGTCTACTTTAGTGTCACAACTGAATGGAAATCCTTTTCTTTCCAAGGATAGGTTGACAAGGGTACGTAATTCAATTTATTTTAATAATAGTGAAGATTACATTTCAGCTGCTGCTTCTACTAATACATGTCTATTGGGACTTGGTTCTGACTGTGGGTTTTTTTTCTTACAACGAAGTACATTAACAAAATCCTCTGCTGTAAAGTCTGCTTTGAAAAGGAAAAGGGGGCAATGTGCACGAAATGGAGC
Organism: Thuidium tamariscinum; assembly: GCA_947034885.2. NCBI lineage: Eukaryota > Viridiplantae > Streptophyta > Bryopsida > Hypnales > Thuidiaceae > Thuidium > Thuidium tamariscinum. The sequence goes on from OX344751.2 coordinate 17,360,784, forward strand.
ACCTTGTAATATACTACAAGGTGTGGATGAAGGAACTTGGTGGGTTGAACGGGTTCAAAAAATGAGAAGAAGAGTTGGAACAAAGTTGGGCTTGTCTAGACAGCCTATTGACCTCATGAATAGACCTATTAGATCCACCAAGAAAGGTATTTCTTCACCCTCTGCTATGGTACTACTTAATTGGTTCAGCAAGGCCCCTGGGCATTTGAAATTTAAGTATGACCATTCAGACCACAAATGGATAGATGTTGATTCTATAATAGCAACTGTGACTTTAACATATAATGCAAGTTTTAAATTTTTTTCATTAGATGAAGAAGATGCTGCCTCTTTGAATGATTTTGTTGTTGCACAAAAATGAATTCTATGTAATGTATTTTCATTTTATATCTAAGCTTAACATATAATGTATTTGTTGAAAGTATGATTCCTGAGAATGGATGAAAGAGTCACAAGTTTAAGATAAGTTAAAAATTGGAGAACTTACAATTGCTATTTTATTTAATTATTATGTTATTAATTATTTTGTCATGCTCAATAAGTGGAATAAAGTTTTATGGTAAACATTATAGAATGTTGTGTCTACAATAGGTGTATAGTTTTGGATATAATATTTTGTTAAGCTAAGGTTTTAATGTAAGTTATCATGTAATTAACAAAAATTTCAGTTTAGAGTTTTAGAATGCTCATTGTTTATAGAGTTGAGTATTTACAATATTACTAAAATTAGGCAAAAAAAGTGTGATGAATTAGCATGCTGCTAGTTGTTGTCTATATATGTTGGTTGTGTTATGATTACCAAGGTACAGATTATAGGTAGTCACTTCATTTGGGGATGAAGGAGATGGTAGCTTAATGAAGCTCCATAGGGAGCTTATTTTAGAGAAGAGATGGATTATTTCTTATTGGTATTGTTATAGGCAACATCAAAGGTGTAGTGTAGATTGGAGCTTTGGAGGTGCTTTTCTTGGAATGTTAATTTCTCATTGTTGTTCATTGTTTTATTTCTAGTATTGTTGTTTTTCTTAGTTTCAACATCATAACTATATTTAATGTTTTTGTGATGTTTGTTATTCAGCATATTAGGTTATTTAAGATACATGGTATGGAATTTATAAATATTTAAAACTAATGTTTCATTTCACACTTTTATTTGTCATTTGAAATTGTATTACAATACAAGTAGTGCATTATATTTTTTTAAATGTACATGTAAGATATTAGTTTTGTACTTTGTATTGTATATAGGTATAAAAAAATTAGACATGTAAAATTTGTATATAAGATAGCCCAACTATAAAAACCATATGAATGAATTTATAAAAAATCATAGGGTATTAAAAATATGCGCTTGGTATCTTTATATGTAAAAATAGGATCAATTTAATTACTATAATGAAGGTAAATAGCCCCATGTTAAATACCCTGTTCATGCATGTGTATGCCTAAAATTACAAGGAGTTATCTCCCCGGGATTATGCTCAAAACTTTCACTAAAGTCATCCAAGGAATTGGTGAGAATTCAAAACAAACCATGCATGAGGAACTTATCCACAATCCTCACTACCTCTTCATCAGTCATACCCTTGATGTTTGTGAAGATGTTTTTCTTCCCTACTATATTTTCTTGCTTCATAAACCCCCTAATCTTGGAGTACATGTCATCTACATCATTATAACCAATACTCTCCATAATTAGTTTCTCAACTGTAGAAAATAGGCAACACCATCTTGGAATGCTTAGATGGCAATGGTGCTTTGATTGAGTTTCTGCCATGAATCCGCTTGGAAACTTGAAGTGTTGGTTGCTACACAACAACAATAGGCCAAGAGAGTTAGTAATTTGACTTATAAAATTTTCTTTTAATTAATTAGTTTTTATGAGTAGACACTCCCATAATGCATTTTGAAAATAGAGAATGGGCCATTGGTTGTGAGAGAAAACCCGGCTAGTTTATATAGAATAATTTAAAACTTAAAGCCAATTCAAACACAAACTTGTAAATGGGATTATGCCTCCACTTTGGATGGCTCCGATTCTTCTACAATCTGATTTTGATTTTGTGAAATATAATCTTTCTCAGACCAAGTGAAGAAGACTATTACAGATCTCGCCGAATCCTGCGATGTCACATCCATGGAGTGAATTTGCAAGATTGCCTAGAGTGTTGTGAGAAGTGTCCAACATGCAAACAAGCCAGAAAATATACCAAAGCATTTGATTATCTATTGATTGGACCTTAGTTAGCTTTGGTTATGCAGTCATCCTTATTTTGCTGTGAGATTTTAGAGATGTGGAGAAATAATCAAATTTGGTTGGGGAAGACTATAGATGACGTTGTGGATCCCATAAAAAAACTTTTGGGATGGTTCAAAGGTCAGAATAAATCAAGACTTTTGGAACCCAGGTACAAAATGGAAGCTACCTATGGTTTGCCGACAATGCAAAAGGGTGAGTTCAAGAAAGACCGAAAGGTTTTTGTACACTTTGGCCAAAGTAATCCTGCTTTTTCAGGAGTACTTTAAAAATAGAAAAACAATTTTTAAAAAATATGAGAAATGTGCTTGATGTATATTTCTTGAAGAAGAAGATATCCTATGAAGGAAAAATGTAGGAAATTTTTTGAAGTAGGTGAACTAAAAAAGTGCAAAATCTCATGAAAATACGCACTTTTACATTTTAATTTGTAAAAAATAGGAAAAGAAATTAGATTTCACCAAAAGAATTATCTAAAAACCATCTTCAATGTTAAAAATTTGCACGCAATGGAAGTGTTGTTTGTACTCATGTAGAGGGCATAAAATAATATATTTTCAAATTTCCTTTGGTGGATTCATGATTCCATACTATGCAAATATACCATGAAATTTTGAGCTCTAAATCATTAAATTTGGGTACTCCTAACGTAGTAAAAACCATGAAACTCCTAATTGTGACAAATTAGCTAAATTAAAAATTAATTTTAAAACTAATTTTAAATTTTTTTCAAAAATAAGGAATATGATTAACATCAAGTTAGGCATCTCCAATAAAAATTTCAAAATTATAGGATTCATGCATCAAAAGTTATTGCCAAAATCAACATTGTCACTTTGATTGTGACGTGAAATAGGACCGGTCTTTCTTGAACTCACCCAAAACATGCCATAAAGTATTCCCAAGGAAGTGTGAAGAACTATTGGATCTAAGAAATTGGGATGAAAGCTTACAAACTTACAAATTCTTTTGCAGAAAATGTTGACATTCTATTGTTGCACCCAAACAAATGCTTCAGGTAGTACTCAATTACCTTCAATTCTCACATTCTTATGTTTAGTTATCTAGTTAGTTTAGCAATAGACCTAGTTTGTTGTCCTTTTGGATCTCAATTGTTTTAGGCATGTATAGAATTAAGACTAAGAATTCATTGATTTGTTTTCAGGGTGATCCACAAAATATTGCTCTTGTAGTCCATTGGGATGGCTTTCAAGTGACTTGCCATACAACAAGGAGCTGTTTGGGTAGTAGAGGTTCAAATTCTAAACTGTGGGAAATATGGTAGCCTTAAAATTCTCTTTGTGTTATTCATTCCCTTACATTCAGTGGAAGAGGCTATTTTTACAAGAATTAAAGAGGCTAAGACTGTGTTTCTCCAACCCTTGGTAGATGAGTTAGAAAATTTATTTCTAACAGGTTTTAGTTCAAACTTTGCACACCCTCCTCAATTAATTAGTAGACATCTTCATCCAAATAGAGAGCCTGTTGTTTTGAGGGTGAAGTTGATGATGTTCACCGGTGACCATCCAGTCAAAACCAAAATTGGGATGTTGAAGTCATCCGGCAAGAATCCATGTCAAAGGTACGTATGCTACTCTTCCCTTGAGAATGGCCACTATGTGTATGGGAATAATAGGGAACAAATACTGAATCCTCCACATCGACGTTCTTCTCATGAACTCTTTGCTACTGTGAGGAGATGGAAACGGGCACCAAGTGGACCAAAAAAAGAAGCAATATTGCAGGAAGGAGACATCTCACGTGAATCTGTTTTGTGGAGGTTGTTCCATTTGTATGATTTTGACACATTAGAGGATTTTTGAGTTCTAAAGAGGGCCTCTAAGAAGGGTGGTTGGAAGGGTGCTTTTGTATTTAAATATTGTCCTTGAGGAAGACTATTCCCCTAAATATTGATGTACTTTTGCAAGACAATAGCTCCCATTGGGTGGGTCACGAAGACCATGATGAAGCTTTGTCATTTAAAATTTGGGTTTAGGACATGAGGATGACACAAGTACTATCCAACCATGAACATTATATTGTACAACCATTAAGATAATAATATAGTATTGTACATCCATTCCACTAATGGGTTCTTCTTTGACAACCATCAATATAATATTGTACTATCCAAATTTAATATTTGGTAATAGTACCTTGTGGTTTGTCATCTATTGTAGTCCTCATTTGTACTTCACACAAGATAGCAACAAGCAAGTAGGTACTTGAGCTACTAGTTTTGCTCTTCATTAAATAGGGGTGCATGTCAATCTTTGAGGGCCTTCTATTAAGCTCAAAAACCCTCTAATGTTAGTTTGGCCCTAGTTTTTGATGTCATACACATCACTAGTTTGAACCTCTTCAAAAACTATGTTGCAAAATTATTTTTTGAAATGAAGGAGGTTGGAGTGGATATAGAAGAGGTGAAACAGACATGCTTGGCCGTTTCCAAGGAACGGCCTTATGAGCTGAGACAATGGAGATGGCCAAATAGTCCTAGTGAATTTCATACAACGTATATGGCAAAAGAGAGTCAATTGTTTGTCCAATGGGTTCTTCCACATGTTTTAAATGTGGTTCATGGTTTGATCTCATTTCAAAGACAACAATTGGGGCTTCTCTTGGTAGACATTAGCCATTACTTCTTCAATCATACTAGAGTTTATAGTTGGTCATGACAAGACATTGAAGTTATGAAAGGATTGTTTCATTCTTGGAAGGTGCTATTTAAAGAATTAGATGGATCTAATGGATCCCCTTTGGAGCGTGTAGCGAGTGAGTCTTCCTCTTTTGTTTTTACTACTTGGGACTTTTCAATTCTATCTATGTGCTTTAGAATATACTAATTGACCAAAAACCTACTAATTGTTAAGTGTCTTTTCATGTGCAAGGGCATGTTACATTCTTGAAGATATTTTGCAGTTTAGACCAAGTGATCTTTAATGGTGTTATTCATATGAAAGGCTAGTTTCTAAATTCCATAAAATTCCAACCAACAATAAGGAGATGGAAGTATCGTACATTCAGTATTATTCACAAGAGATTTTCACGACTGTGAGGAGGCAACTTCGTGTTAATGGAGATGGTCTTTTAGGTCAGCAAAGGAATCTAATTCTAATCCACAATTTTCTTATTATTCCTGAGGGGATTCAAAGTGATGTGGAGGATCAAGTTACTTGCAAGAATTGGCATTCAAGGTGCGTAATCCAAGTCCCCAACATTAAGAAGGCCATTGAACTTTGGGATTGCATTAAAAAGATTCCTTCAAATGCCTACCATTTAATATTTTTTTCAAAGGGCATTCTTATAGGTCAAAAAAATATCAATCTTGAAACTATGCCTTATGAGTACGAGAAATATGTGCGGTGGTATTTGAGTGAAAAGAGGATCCTTGGAGAATGAAATGACCATGAGTGGAATTCCTGAATGAAAGAAGTGAAGCTCGTACTCCTCTCAGGAAAGCTCTACAAGTGGATGTACAATAGGGTCATTGCAAGAAAGACCGACCGATTTATGTAGCGTTTTCCATAGTACTGCTAAAATTTTCGGGAGTATTGTATAATTAGAAAAACAATTTTTAAAAAATGTAAAAAAAATGTTTTATGTATATACCTCTAAGAAGAAATTACCCTAGGAAGGAAAAGTGTAGAAAAATTCTCTAAGTAGGAGAACTAAAAAAGTGCAAATTTTCATGAAAATAGGTACTTTGACATTTTAATTTGTAAAAAATAGGAAAAAGAATTTTAAAAAAACTAAAAATTGTCAATTTGGGAGAAATTTATGATGAAGAGATTTCACCAAAATAATGATCTAAAAACCATCTTAAATGTTCAAAAGTATGTGCGCAAGGGAGGCCTGTTTGCGCACATGTAGAGGAAAGAGAATAATGATTTTTGAGATTTCCTTTGGTAGAAACATGCCTACCTAGTATGGAAATAGGCCACCAAAATTTCAGCTTTAGATCATTAATTTTGGATGCTCCCCAGTACTAAAAACCCTTAAACCGCAAAGTGTAACAAATTAGCTTAATTGAAATTTAATTATAAAATGATTTTTGAAAATTTCTGAAAAATAAGGAATTTGATTTTTGTCATATCAGAAATCTTTAGTCAAAATTTCAAGTTAATATGGTTCATACTTTAAAAGTTATAATCAATAACAACTCCGTCATTCAAAGTGTGACGCAAAATAGTACTGGTCTTTCTTGCAATCACCCAATAGTTGTAGAGAAAGACTTGGACAGTGCCATGGCTTACAAGGCCAAAATCAGAAAGTTGTTCACTCATGATTTTGGTGGTGAGATTTGAGTTTTTTTCTATAGATTATTATTTTTATTTGCAAGATGATGATGATAGTGTATAGGTGGATCTTGTGGATGAAATTACCGGCATGAATGTTGTATTGAATAATTGGATGTTTCCTTTTGATTACACTTGCATTCGTCCAATAGAATCAATCATATGCAAGTTTATGAAAGTTCCATGTCCAAGACAAATTGGAGAACAATATAGCATTGCTTAATGCAACAGAGGATTTGGAGGGACGGAACAGAATACATTTTCATATTGAAAGATAGCATCAATGGGGCTGGTTCTCAAGGTACAAAAAATTCTTCACAGATATTCTTAGTTTTCATTGGCTTCATGGACGTTTTTTTTGCAACATTCAAATTATATCTTATTAAAGATATCTTATTGTTTTTGAAAATGCTTGTGATGATCTGTGATTGTCTTGCTTTGTCAATCAGGACTTGAATTGGGGTGGAGTCTGGAATGAAGTCTAGAATGAAGCTGTGCAATAGTTTTTATTATCTTTTCCTAAAGTGTAGAAATAGAGAAGTGTATATGAATTCTCTGAAGCTAAAATTTTGCTCAAGGGAAAGCATTTATGTATTCCCTCTTAGACCTAATTTACCATGTGGCAAAATCATTTTCCCACTTACACATACGTGACAGGAGGGAAAAATCTTGAGGATTTCCACTTGCTGGAAGTGGAAAAGCCTCCTATCTCCCCTGTGTTTGTGAAGTGTTGTGCAACTCGATCAGCAAGTACGTGACTCTGCATTTTCCTTGGCATGGCCAGGCAAGTCTCTGGTGGAAAATTCGGGCCATACGACTGACTATCGATCAGAGTACTCATCAATCTCTGAAAGTCTAGATCGATGGAGCTTCCGGACACTTTGAATTCTATCTGTAGCCAACCTTTCCAGCCCTGACATAACTCGAGTAGTCGAAGTCAAGCAAGGTGCCAATAAAGCAGAGGACCGATAAGCTAGGCACCAGAGCTAATTGTGATGGTGGTTCATGTAGAGAAGGAAGTACCCAACTTGAATTGTACGTAGTAGATCGATGTGGGATCGTGTAAAGCTTGCCGGTACGTACCAAATTAACTTCAGGAACTTCAGGAACTTGGTTTCAGATACAATTAATTTGTCAGAGACCGATCGAGACTTCCATTGTTATCTTGGAATCCTCAGATTGAAAACGGAACGGGATCCTTCGAATTGCGTCCACTTGACTATTGAGGTTCTCCTTCCCGATTTTCATAAATTAATCTGGCTTGAATGCGCGTACTACGTATTAATTTGCAGTATCGTCGTGTATTTCAGACACAGGGAAGGTAGGAAGCTTTACCCGATGCAGCATCAGGCAAAATGCATTATGTTTCCCACATTCTACTGTTCATGAAAGGGGAAAGTATGAATTCACTGGTTGACCATGTGGTAAAGTGTGAGTTCAACACATGAAGAGGGAAATCTTTGTATCTTTCCCATATGTTAAAACACTTCCCAAAAAAATGTGATTTTACCATGTGGTTCTTTGTTGTAGAAATTATCCCATAAGCATTGTCGTTGGTGAGACTCTCATGAAGTATAAGAGGCAAGTCTTTCTAGAGTAATTCCACGGATTGTACTTTTGGTATGTCCAAGTAGTACATACTGTATTGTACAATGTGTTTTATATTGTATACTTAACTATATATTGTAAGTAAATATAAGATAAAAATATATAATAAAAGAAATGTATGTTAATGTTCCCCAAGATTTTCAGACTCTTTTCTCCAATTTATGTACTACCTTCTATACTCCATTACCTCAAGGTAATCGGAACTACATTCCCATATAGTAATTGATTACCATGAGGTAATGGCCATATTTTTCCCTCCTCAGAGTTCTCTGTTTTCCAGGTAAAGTTCAGGTAAACTCTTCATTGATTCCCACGAGGGATTGGACTCTACCTTCCCTGTGAGAGTGCCAAACTTGTGGCATTCAGATAACCGAGGTTCCTGCCACGTACGTGTCAAGTGCAATCTCTTCAAATTTCTTCACTTCATATTCAACTAATAACATGATCATGGAGGCATCATGAAACTCCCAATTCGCTCTGCACGTAACTCATGAAATGTCGTACGCAAGGAGCACTAGCTCTTAATCCAAGATTCATCGATCCATGGATGCAGAGACATGCAGTACTTCAGAGCACACGATTTTTTCCCTGATGTCACCGGTTGCGCGTACGTGTTCCCAGTCCTTCATGGTTCCAAGAAGTCAACATCCTCACAATCTGGAAACCCATGCCATCTGCACTCTCTTGCGGCTGCTGAAACTTGTATAAATTGAGTGCCTGCTGCACTTGCATCACAGTGATTGCATCCCTTTGCCTTGAGTTCCTAGCTTCGATCGATATCAGCAGTCTGAGTCGACATAATTTCTTGTGTCTTGCGAATTATCCAGCCTTTCGTCGCCATGTCGAAGATCTCCGCAAGCGGCGTGGTGGGTGTGTTGGTGCTGCTGGCGATGGTGAGCAGCAGCTTCGTCGTCGTGGAGGCGGCCAAGATCGAGACGTTCAACGACAAGAGCTGCAGCGGCGCACCCACCAACACATTCATTGTGGGCAGCAACACGTGCCAGAACTTCAACGACCAGAGCGCCGTGCTCATCAGCGAAGTGAGCAGCAACACGCGCGTGTCCATTCACAACACAAAAGGTTGCCAAGCTGTGAGCCAAGTGGACCAAATCTACGGCCCAGGTTGTGTTGTCCAGGGCGCCACCGCGCTGAACGCCGTCTTCATCGCTTAAGTAAGCAAGCTACTTAATTGATTCCATGCCTTCTGAAGCACAGGGAAGGTAGAGTCCAATCCCTCATGGGAAACAACGAAGCGTTTACCTGAACTTTACCCTGAAAACAGAGAACTCTGAGGAGGGAAAAATATGGCCATTACCTCATGGTAATCGATTACTATATAGGAATGTAGTTCCTCTTGGTAATAGATTACCTTGTGGTAATGGATAATGTAAGGTACATATTAAATTGTAGAAAAGAGTCTGAAAATTGTGGGGGACCATTAACATACATTTTTTTAATTATGTATTTTCATCTTATATTTAGTTACAAAGTATAGTTCACTATACAATGTAGTAAACATTGTACAATACAGGATGTACTCCTCGAACATACCGGAAGTACAAACCACAAATTTACATTAGAAAGACCTGCGTTTTATACTTCATGAGAGTCTCACCAACAACAATGCTTATGGGATAATTTCTACAACAAAGAACCACATGGTAAAATCACATTTTTTGGGGAAGTGTTTTAACATGTGGGAAAGATACAAAGATTTCCCTCTTCATTGTTGAACTCACACTTTACCACATGGTCAACTAATGAGTTCATATTTTCCCCTTTCGTGAACAGTAGAATGTGGGAAAGACAGTGTATTTTGCCTGATGCTGCATCGGGTAAAGCTTCCTACCTTCCCTGTGAAGTATCTCAATCGATCTGAGTCTGTGTGTTTGCAGTACTAATTAATTGAACGGCTTGCAGGTGCCTCGATCCCACAATGCAATCGATCAGTGGTCCACAATTTCTTGTTTGGTATCTCTGCTTGTGCGGCAGACATTGTTAACGCATGTATCAATGTGTGTTTTGCATCCCATGAAGTATTGAATTGTTCAATCAAATGTTGAATTTCCCAGCTGCTGGTCACATAACTGCATGGTGATTTTTCTGGTGCCCAGTTTCCGGTAAAAGAAAATTGGCTGCTCTAGCTGTTAGTCACAGGGCTTCTTTTTATCTTTGCAAGAGCTAAGTGTCTCGTTTTCAATTGTGCAGGTCGATGTGGGATCAAGCCAACTCCAAGTCTGCAACTCGCTATGCTATGCTAGCTATGCCATGGGTTGGAGAGAAGATGATTGGAAAAATAATTGAATAAATAATTAGCTAGCTAGTTGTGCATGTGACAGAATATAATTGTGTCAGTGCTGAAACTATAAGTGATTTTGTGTTTATCTATAGCGAAGAGGCATTTCCGTTTCGGACGTTTGTAAGTTCTGTTGATAAATCGGTTCATGAAGATCTCGATTGTGAACTCCATTTGAGCAGAACTTACAGAAGGGCACTTCAGCTAGTAGCTCAATGCTAGAAGGGGTGTGAGTTGATGGGGTATTTAAGAAATAAAGAGGTGAATGCATGCTGTCAGTGTGTTAAACTCTAACTTAGTATTTTTGTCGCCTCCTATTGAAGACATGTTGAGAGATCATCTCACAATTCAATGTATCAACCGCTTTTCAGGCTCCAACTCAACTAGGTTCGTGAAATCTGTTTGTTTTTATAACTGGCTAGATGGGAAATTTCGTTAAAGTAGCGGTAATCCATATGCCATTTTTCCATTCATTTCTAGGACTGATATAGATTTCCGACCGCACGGTCCTAAACATGAAAGCGCCAGTTTGTAAAATAACGCCATTTCAACGAAATATCGATCCTAGTTCTTTTCCTGAGTCTTCGTGACAAATTAATCTCAATGATTCACTTGCAATTGCATAATCTAGCTAGTCGATCATGCAAGACTTGAGCTTCGCATTAAAACGCATGCAATGCATGCAGATATCTAAATATTTATTCGAAAATTAGAACACAAGTACAGGATATGCTGACAGCTACACTTCCACAAAAACGGGCGCTCTTAAAAGAAAATCATGAATACACGTACGGAGTTGGTGACTTGCGTAATTACAAATCCGACAGCCTGCTTATAAAATAGTGATGGAGTACACTGGGGCCTCGATCTGTACTGTGGGACAACACTGAACTTAAGACGACATTCATAATGTTGAAAAAACGCTTTCGGACATCAGCATCCAAGTTGTTTGGACACGATCTACAGCGATTATGTTGAAAATCTAGAACAGTCGAACGCGGTGCTACCAGTCGTCTAGACGAAAGGATCCCCAAGGAAAATTAGATGTAACTACAGAGGGTCATTACAGAGGGTTGGTTGAATTTCACGCCGAGGGTGTAGTCGACGGCTGACGGGTGTATTGTATATCAGTCTGGAAATCTAATTAAGACATCAAATATGCAGTCCCAGACTCGCTAAGTTATGTACGAGTCACAAGATGTGAGCCCTAACCTTCGCAAATCTCAAGGTGTGCAAAAAAACAAGTGAAAGCATTTAGCCTCGCCTATTGCGACCCTTCTTCTCCGGTGTCGCTGGTGTTTTGTCCATCAGTCCCCGCGTGTCCGATTCGTCTGCAGTTTCAAGCGATGGGAGGTTGGGTTCGTTTACAATCTCGCCATCGCCGTCGTCGTACTCAACGAGCTTCTCGCTTTCCATTTTCCTAGTGTTCTTCTGTTTCTTGGCACTGCCGTTGCCACCGCTTTCGGCGGCCTTCTTCTTTCCTCGGACCACCACTTCTTCCACAGCTGGCTCGGGCATTGGGGCTGCTTCAGGTTGTGGCCAAAACTCTGCTGTCTTTCCTGCGCGCAACACCTTGTCTAACACGGCTTGAGGTTTCGCGGTGCCGTAGACGGTCACCTTCGAATCCTTCTGGTCGATATGAAAGGATTCCACGCCTGGAGCCACGATTTTAGCAAGAATTTAGAGGGTTAGAGATACACTGCGGTTAGAGACCACAACTACAGAGCAACAAAGTAATCATGCGTTGAGTGTAGGGCCGGTTAGTAGATAGCCAAATTCTAGGTTATTTTTATTAGCAATTGCAAGGGGATTCCTATGCATCAAAGCCTGTCCTATCGGAATTCTGTACGCTGAAGTCAGAGGGGTTCAACGTTTGATTGATACAAAGCCTAGTATCAAGGGAAATTTTCGGTACATTATCTACTCATCGGTGCAAAAAATTTAGAGGGTTTAGGATTTAGGTACAACGAAAAATCTAGCAGAATGAAAGAGTGAGATGTGCTCGCGGTGCTGACTAATTCCCTCAAACAGGGTGTAAGAACTGTGCAATGTTCATGGATGCTGCTAGATTTACCTTCTAGTCTTCGAAGGTGTCGCTTCACTTTGGAGACACATCCATCGCAGTGCAACAGAACCTTGAGCACCGTGGTCTGCAAGAGGGGAGCACGGTGTCAGCATACTGAGACTTCTAGATGTAAGTGGACGAAAATGCAGAGGGTCGAAATCACGGTGGTGAAGTGTTTGAAGAGTTTGTCAACTTAGAAATACCTCAGGCATGGTGCTTAGCGGAGACAGACCGCAGTGTTAAGTTGTGACTATCGAGCGTGAGGTTCCCGCTACAAAAGTGGAATCTGAACATGCACAGACGAAGCATTAAGATATCTATTGTACAATATTTCAGCAGCAAGTATCAAAGAACACAGGATATCCCCAACTCCTGGCTGAGCAGAGATCAAAAATCATCACTTAGCTTTCAGGATAGACAAATTCTCATTTTCAATCGCAAATTCACATTGCGAAACGATGATCACATTTTGTTCAGTACCAATCCCTCGACCGCTGCGCATTGTTTGAACTCATGACGAGAAACTATAGTAATGCATTACACCAGTCACATACAAACGATCAAATGAAAAATATGAAAATTATACCGTACTCAGAAAAAACTGCAATTCGAAAAGACGAACCTGAGGAGAAAATCAACCGAAGCATGGAAACTCTCGAGCAGAACAAAACAAGTGCAACAGCAACAGCTTCGAAAGCAAAAGCTAACAGTTCAAGGCCTCCCAGTTGCAATCACCTTGAAATAGACGGACTCTTCACACACCTAAAGAATAAACGGAATACGCCCATCTCTGCACATCTAAAAGGAAATTCTCTAAGAAATGTGAGCAGCGCAATTGCATTTGAGTGAGGAATTGGCACACACTTCAATGAAGAAACTCGACAGAGAATGAGAGCTATTTATCCCAGTCGAACACAATGATTCCAGCTCCCCTCTTGTAGAGCCAGCATCTTTTACAATTCAATATAATTGAACGTCGCAGAGTGAATCAAGAACACTCGGAGCAGCATCGAACGCACAGGATCAAATTTCTGAAATCGAAAAACAGGGGAAAAGCACTTCCGACATCCCTCCAAGACATTTGCTGAAAAGATTGAATCGAAACGGACAAAAATGTGCATTGACCCCGCATCAATCGGCGCATTCCGACTATCATTCCTTAGTAAGAAAAGAATCTTTACTGCGGCGGACAGGTTTCCGTTAAGAGTTCCAGGAGCGCACTGAATTAAGTTAACCTAAATGAGCCCCGATCGACTTTAATAAGTGCGCAACGATTGCTAATTGCCCGATTCCCTCAAGGAATGGCAACTCCGAAATGGAAAGCACTCAAAACGTGGCCAACGGCTCTATCTATATTTGTACTACTGATGAAGCCTGAATAGATATGGTCCGTTGCGAAATCTGACGTTACAAATTTACACAGCAGTAGCACAGCATTGCAATTCTGATCCTAGCTTCGAATTTCGGAGAAGCTTTCAATTGCGATACTCTCTGTTTGTTCTCGCTCGTTGGCGCAGGTGGATTTCACGCTGATATGTCCACACTGGCTACAGTTTTTTGAGTGTGCTCCATTTAGGGCTTTGTGAAGCTCCTCACGATCGTAACATCGGTTGGGTTCTGCCAATTCCGAAATTTTCAATGGGATATAATCAACTTGGAATTTACTCTCTTCTGCCGAAATCGATCCGTAGCTACGATGTCATTATAATAATTTGATCGATCTCGAAGTTAACAGAGATTCCAAGGATCATGAAGGACGTTGACTATGGACGGGTCGACTGGGACCAACTTCTACTGGCTACGAAGAGAAAACCGGATTCTACCCCTGATCTCATGGAGAAATTTCAGAAACGTTGGTGTCGACAAGGCGTTGTTGCGGACCTGGTCGATGGGGTCCCTCGGTGGCGTTTAACTGGTCCTAGAGCGGGGTTTGTCTTCAAACCCCCTTAGATTCTCGGTGGTTCCTGGCGCGGCTCACGCCGCGCTTGGGACCACCACCTCACTGACCACTAACATAGGTAGTTCTGTTGTTTCTGATGTTCTGCCCAGGCCGCGTGCGGCTGGGTTTTGTTTTGCTTTCTTCTTGCAGTAAAGGATTCCTTTATTTGTGTCAAAAAAAAAAAAAAAAAGGATCATGAAGGACTTGGTCAGCAGGTTGGAGAATCAAATCTCACTCGGGTGAAAATGCTCTGGCACTCTGTTTAAAAAAAAAATTAAAAAAAATGCTCTAGCACTGGTTCTGAATCCATGGTAAATGATGAATACTTCAATATTTGAAAGCTATGTTGCCAGAAACACGGGTGAGAATCTTCGTGATTCTTGCATCAGAGCAAACAAGGGTTTTAGGGGTTTCGGTTACCTGCAGGAAGTCGAAGCGCGTGAGAGCTGCAGTGAGCACGAGAAGCGCACGCAACAGCAACCGACCTGCTGTTATGTTAACGCAACTTGAGGCCTTCAAAGCTTGCTCATAGGTTGTTCAGTGATGGGAGGCCTTCTGTTTTCATCTAACAAAAAGAATCAAGATGGCGATCTCTAATAAAATTATTGGTGACTCAAAATATTCATTTTCTTAAGTCACATTCAGTGATCTCAGAACTGTTTTTGAAATTTAGTGTAATATGCTACCTTTCTTTTTTTTTTTTTTTTTTTTGAACAAATGGGCGAGCCCACTGCATTAAGAAACAGAACCAAGAACAAGAAGCCAAGCCGCCAGGGCTGGCCAAAGAAACACAAAACCGAAACTCACAAGAGCCACAAAAATAAAACTAAGGGCTAGAAGGCGGAGTGAACTGCGCCACGGGAGGACCCACCCTGTTCCAGCAAATCAAGCTATCACGTTTATACGCAATGACTGCTGATTGAAGCCAAATACTCTCAAACTTGTCAATGATCCTATCCTGAATTTGTGGATGCCGCTGGGATTGAGAAAGTAATATGCTACCTTTCAAGAGAAACAGACATCAACTTTGGCTATCTTGAGAGTGAGTAGTAGCAGAACAAAATAGATAAGAGAGGATTTTGTAAGTTGTGAAGGATTATTGGGAGTATTGTAAGACAAAATTGACTAAATATATGCTAATTCTACTATAGAAGAAGTTGCAAACTAGCTATCAAATTTTATTGTTTGTTGTAATTTTGACTAAAATGGCTCCATTAAAGGTCCTTTTTAACAATGTAATAGTAGTGCAAGGATTTTTTGGGTAGAAATCGAGCAAAATTTAGCCAGGTCACATTCATTCACTTTTTCAACAAAATTTGGAGATTCCATGGATATTTGATGTAGGAATGCAAAAAAATATAGTAAAAAATATTACTTTGGAAGCAACAAATTGAGTGGAGAATTTCATTAAAATGGTGCAATTTGGCCCAATTGTCCCAATCCGTCAAAGAAGTGTTGCACACAAGATGGGGTAGAAGTGGGTTACTATGTGTTAAGGATCTTCATTTATCTTGGAATATTTCAAATTTAACCCTAATATGTCCTAAAAGATCAAATGTGACTTCTTCCATTGAATTCTCTAGCAATTATCAATAAACCATTCAGGAAACTTAAATAATGGTAACAAACATAGCAATAAGAAGAAAAAAAATTCATAATCTAAGATATTTTTGGATTATGGAAATGGATTTTGAAAGATAATATCATCAACTCTTAGATTCTAAAATGAACCATTTTATTATTTTAATCAACCTTAAACAAATACTATAATAAGATATGAATACAACTTTTTATCAAATAATGGTAAGGATTTGAAACAACAGTATTGCAATCTTTACTATTAGAATACTCACAATGACATTGCATGACTTTCTCATGCTATTTTCATTGTCATGAAACATTGCAATTGACCATAATCATTGAAGCCTAAGGTCATGAAGTCATACTTCCATCCTTGCTCTATGTTCATTCTAGAAGTCACAAATCTCAAAGATTTAACAATCTTGATCTAATTAAGAAGATGAGATAGTATTCAATGATCAATTCAAGACTTTAGACTATTTAAAAACAAATCATCATTACAAATCATCAAGTGAAGTGATTTCTAACATTCATTGATTGGTTACTACTCTATCTTACTATTATAATAATAGTTTTCATTAAGGTATACATACTCATATCCATTGCCCCTCTTCCAATTGCATCCCCTTTCTACAAAAGTCCAAAGTTTGTAGGTCCAAGATTTGTGGGTTGTAGGGCCCTTGTACACAAAAGGCACAATTGGAAGAGACCATAATGGATATGCTTACCCTTGCGGTACATCCCAATCCTTGCCTACAGATTTTTTCAGGGACCTTCAGTGAACATAAGGTTACAGAACTGTACTCCGAGCCTGCTGGTTCCAAGATCATGGAAGGTTCAAGAGCTGGCCCAGACCTTGTGCCTGGACGGCAGAACATGACCAAAATATGAAATGACGTGGCACGTGAAATCTGCACGGTGATGGAAACGCGGCGTTTTTAGGATGGGATTCATGGAAAGACACCACAATTTCCAGACCAGAAGTGTCCAGAACATATTGTAGAAAATTGGACATGCAAATGACGGTTGACGGGGTCGTATGGGTCGGTGGGTCGGTGGGTCCTGGCGAGTGGCGAGCCTTCCAGAATCCAGAGAGCCCTAAATTGGAGGTTCCTGCCTCGAATATGATCGCCTCTCTCTCAGCAATTTGTCGCGTTTGAGTGGGACTTACATAGCATCAGCCAAGAAAAGAATACGCGACTCATTCCGTCATCTCAACAGCAGTTATGCTGCTCTTGTCGGTCTCATTGCGCGTGATGCTCAAAGCAAGCTTTGCATAAAGCCCCCGTGTAGTGGCTGGAATTTCATAAGTTTGCCACAAAATCTTCTCTCCAAGCCAGTTATTGCTTTCACCTTGTCGAGTTCAACAATTTTTCTGCTTGACAGTGTCATACTTAAGAGCCAGGAATCGTTTGAATTTGGTGTCCTTTTGGGTACGAAATTGCTGCAGATTGAATTCTATCTGTTGTTTGTTGAGTTTGAAGAGACTTACTCGTTTGGGTTGAGCTCGCGAAGTTGAGGGAGACGAAAATATTCTGAACATGGCTGATGCTGATGTCACTTTCAATGAAGACAGAGGATTGGGCCAGCCTGGGGGGTCGACTGCAGTACCTGCAGCAGGTGCGCACACGGAGCAGCCCGAGCGAGAATTGAAACCTGGGAATCCGAACTTGACTGGGGTTGCATCTCCAGGACCTAAGAAAGGGATAGTGGACAAAGTGAAGGATCTTTTCGACGGCGCGAAGAAGGGGCACCATAACAATACCGGATCGGCAGTTGGGTCTGGAGTCGGACTCTCACCTGATTCGAGCCCGTATGGAACTGCCGCTGACAATCAGGAGTTTGCTGGTCATGCTTTGGATCCCACAGCTGCGCCAGCAGGGAACACTGTCGGACAACAGGGTGCCCGATCGCCAGGTCCCTGGCCACATCCCACCAATCCCAGACATACCCACGCTCAGGGCGAGGCTACCCTAACTGGCGAGCGCAGCAACCTGCACCCAGGACCCCAAGAAGACGGTGTCAAGGAGGGATTCTTGTCCAAGATCAAGGACAAATTGCATAGCCACAGTGGCCTTAAGACTCGCAAGAGCAACCAGTGAGGCAGCACAATTCTTACCTCATCTGTTCGCCATCCTGCACTGAGATGGGCTCAGTGGTAGCAAATTCATCTGGACTCTGAAGGAGAGACTTCCGCTGGTCTCACATGTTCTTCCTTGTCTTCGTAGATAGACTACCAGTGTCTTTTAGAGGCTGTTATATTGATACTCCACCCGAGGATACAATTTTCTGCTTACCATAGGTTATTGTAAATTATGATTCAAGTTTAGATTTGTAAATTAGGAGTCATGAGAGACATGGGAATTGATTCTTCAGGTTCTAAGGTAGCTTTTAAGGGCAAATTAGGTATGATGTCCACAAATCGCGTTTGACAATGGCATAGATTTGTATACGAATGTGAGAAGTTAATGGGAAGATTCACAGTTGTGAGATTTATTAAGCGAACGACTCAATGTCTGTGCTGTGACAGCCGGAGAATAATCTCATGCATGATTCTATGCATTTGTCTTCTCAGATTCGTACCCAACGTATCTACCTATTCGAAGTGCGCATTTCGTAGGTGATGGTAGCTTCCTGATAACCTGTGCATGGACTCAGGACTATAATCTCCTTCATGTTGCTCAGGGTCCACTAATGACCGTGCTGAGGAATTCACTGGTGTGGCCTGCTCTGTGCTCCTGATCATGTCATACCATCAATAGATACATATGGTCGTGCAAAGTGCACTGCTCTTGATCTGCTGCAACGCCGGTATGCACCACCAGATCCCTAAGCATGACGATCAATTCATCAACTTCCTGGTATGTTAAAAGAAGTTAGCTCCAGATATGATTAGATTCTCTGTATGAATAACTCTGTATGCGATCAAGGTAAATTGCAAAGTTGATCTTCATGAGATTTCGTCAACTTTCAGTTTTACCTCACAGAAGCTCTTCATCTTCATAGTCGTAGTATAGGGGCTCCTCGTCTTCATTGACATAGTTTAGGAGCTCTTCCTCGTCCTCGCTGTGTACAAATTCATTCGCGAAGACCTCAGTGACCTTTCCCCGGGGTTTACTCTTCTTCTGCCCATCTTGTTGCTGGATGATATTGAACATCTTCGTACGAATGGTGGTCTCTATTTTTTCCAAATTTTGGGGTGGCAATTGAAGGATCGCCGCACACTCCTCTTGAAATTCCTCATTAGTAGATGAGCAAATGATACCGGCGATGCACTCCGAGACATCAGTCGCAATTTTTTGCAGCTGAAAGACGAGAATAGTGAACTTGAGTAGTCACTCGGGCACAAAACAGATTCTTCATCTCTTAAATGTGACTATCATCCCAGTTAACTTCATTTAATGTAGGATTTAATCCAGCAGACTAAAATTCACCTGTATCGCACGCTCACTCAGAAAGAGTTCGGAGAATCTAGCTTTTAAATCCGTCATACAGGCCTCCGCAGCGGCCTTCACCTTTCTTTCTCCTGCTGGCGAAGGCGATCTATTTAGGGTTTGTAACTTAGAGTTAAGGTAACCTACCTATAGACACGAAATGACAAAGCGAAGTAGAGCGCGAACATTCAATAAGTGCCACTGATTTCAGCAGTATTTCTGTTCATCAGATACTGCTCTGAACTTGACTAACAACGATTGACAATAAAACATTAATCAAAGATTGCGGGTATTGGATATTCAAATTCTGGTGAACGTGCAGGACGATAAACATGGATGAGATTCTCCTCGGCTCGTGGAACTGTACAACAACTTCTCCAGAGTCCGCAATCTGCATATCCTTGATTTTCAGACCGAATTTACCCCACTTCACGTTGCTCAACCCCTTCAGAACGGACACAGGAGCCGGGGTGTAACAGCCATCCTCGAAATAAGCGACCTGTAAGGTTTCATCCAATCTGTTTAGATTTGATTCAGACATAAACATCTGAAAGAGATCATTTATCTGATGAACAGATAACTAAGAGGCAGGTCGTCTAGAGTACAATGGGCAGAATGTAGCTGAAACACTTTCTGCTTTCCCATCGCCTGGGATTTTATCGAACAAAAATGAAGGTGCAGGATTTTTGAAAAATTAATCAACATCTACGCTTCTTGGAATACACGACCTGAATAAGAAACGATCATTTAAAGATACATATGTCTCACATAATGTCCTAATTATGATTCCATGCAGGGACAAAAACTAAGAACATCTTCGAATAAAGGATTTCACGGCACATGTTACCACTGATGTCTGAGAGTCAACGGTGGGAAATATTTCGTTGGCCATGTTCACATCAATAATTACAACGCAAGCGTCAAGACTCCATTTTGTTTCCGATGCTCCTGCGCGACCTTCCCCAACTTGCACAAGCTCTCTGCAGAGACCATATTAGTAGCATTTCGTGTCAGCTATTGATTGTAGCTCCTCAAAAAACCCTGTTTTGAAAGTTTGCACTCAAGACTCAACGACATCAAGCTATTGTACTGAGACACCGAGCTCGGTGAACTAAATATTTCAAGACTTGCTAGAGCTAGAATCAGTAGAGGAACAAAGGTACCGAAAGCGCAGGTCTGCAATGGATCCTTCACGAAATCCGCATCTACAGCTGCTTAGATACTCAACCGCTCCAACGCAAAGCAATTCCTCTGCCGTAAAATCCCCCGAAGCTCTTGTACCATCGAAAATACGGAGTCCTTTCATGTGGTATCCTGTATCGTCTATGTGTGTACCTTGTAAGAAAAAATCGATACTCATGTTCTGCGCATCCACAAGGTGTTTCTGAGGTCTCGTTACTTGAATCCCTTAATCGACTTAAACGAATTTCTGATGTCGACATGAAGGTTCCATACGTTGAAAGATAGCACCAGTACCTTCAGCTTTAATATGGATGTCTGTACAGGAAACAGAGAGAATCAAAGACTGCCGAATCATTACATATCACGAGAAGGAATACAATATTAATGCTTTTACATGAAGAAGTCTTTGAAAGTATTGCAAAAGCTTGAGTCTATCCACTAAATGCAAATATAAAACGTGCTGCATTTAGAGGCAGTGTGGAGCTACCTTTTCACAAATAGACTTGGAAAATTCGAGTAATTCTTGAACGCCACCTGTAACAATGATCTCACATACAGTTCCGCTACATACAGACGACGTGTGCAAAAATATTAAAACTTGCTCATGGAAAAAGTTTCATCCCTTCCACAAAAACTTAGACATTCAAGATAAATGACTTCAAATAAGTCGCAAGCATCCTACAAGGCTCTTGCATAAAAATTTCAAGAACTCTGAGAAACATTTCCTTAGACTTGCACCCTTGTAATAGAAGTGTTTCACATAAGTGTTGAAAAACAAGGACCACTTATGCTAAAACGAGAACCGGAAAAATAAGATTTTCAATCTACGATGCAGACAACTCACAAAAAATAATCAGCATATGAACAAACCTATCAAGCTCTGTTTCGTACTCTGCGCGTGGAAGCTGAATAGTTTCAAATCGGTTGTCGGACCGCATCACTATCTCATATTGATAAAAATCTTTCTCTCCAACATCTTTGACCGGATCCAGAACAGGTGAATATCATGCAGCTTAACTTAAGTGAAATTCAATAACACCCGGCAGCGTAGATTACGAGTATGTATAAAATCTAAAATTACATTCATGCGTAGAATTTCACATCTTGAGGATGAATAGATGTACACAAGAACTCTGAAACAGGTCAACAAGAGTTCCGGATCAAGCTTTGAAAATTGCCAAATTGGGAGAAATTTCCAACGGCATTCGGAGAACTTATACCTGCCGTGAGTACTCGCACGACTCCACCTGTGCGGTGTGTCCATCTTAAATCATTAATTGATGGGGAATCACAAATCAGGTAATTTTTGCTTAAATTTGATTCTGGAAATCACGAGTCACTACACTCCAAATAATGCAGGTACTATAATTTCTTGCTTAATGAGAGTCCACAATTTGAGTGAGATGAAATGATTTCAGAAGATGGAAACAATCGTTCTGCCTTACCCCAGCGAAGACCAAGTTGAGTGGATGACATGGAGTTGAACGACTTGCGAAATTGAGGAAAGAAGTTGCGAAGCTCAGAGTTCTTCGTAACTGGCCCGGAATTAGCCACTGCCCCAAAATAGAAAATTAGTCAAGTCCGAATGGTAACGTTCACAAGGCATTCCATGCATTACATTCAGCTGAACAAATTTGCGGATCACTAGCTATTGTACCTGAAAGCAGATACATCGGAGACACAGACGGCACAATGGAAGGAGGCAAGGAACAGATCTTCACGATAATCCGAGTTGCAACACTCTGAGTCGAGCACCTATACAGAGCATCCGCGACCAACTGCACGAGGAGAGGATCAACCACGAAAACAAACACCACTCATCACGGAAATGCGCTTCCTACGTAAAGTATGATGTCGCGAGGGCTAATATGGTATGTCTGCAATCTAATGGCGATATCTATGCTTCTAATCTTCAGGACCAGAGCTAATGATGAAAAATTTTGGGATGAACAAAGCAATTGTTGAAAATTCGAGATGGTGAAGTCTCAGATGACAATGACGCAAGATTCTCTCAATTCTCGGGCAAAACCATCCCAAATTTTACGAAAGGCGCATGGAGCGATTTTTGACACTCAAGAAATCGAGAAAGCAGGAATTGTACAACATTAAATTAAAAAAAAAATTCTCTGTGGCATCCATTCATTGCCTTGCACTAATGCTTGAGGAAGTAAAATGTAAGCCAGAATAGTACAGCATTCAGCATTGATAGTGCAACATACAGCATAGATAGTGTAACACGCATCCTCTCTAAATTGTGGAATAACGTCTCTTTCGAAAGCCATGGAGTCAAAGGCCGCAAGCTGAAATGTCGAAATGCCAAAATCCGCTTCCTCCTCTAGTCCACTGCACTTATTGCCCTTCGACCTGCAAGATCGTATCCCATCACCAACATAATCAACATTGTCAAGAAACAACACAGAGAACTCGATAACTTCGGAATTCTCTTCAAGTAACTACGCCTTCCTTTACCATAGCTTTGAAATTTGACCTCCTACCGGTATCAAACGCCGTGACCCTAACTCCGAAGCCGCGTGACCTATGTTCAAATCAACCAGAATCCATGACTACATCGATCTTCTACACTAACCGCATCGATCTCAAGGCTCCCTGACTTTTTTCTTCAACGGCGCTCAGTTTCCCTCGATGCGGGACGATCTATCAAAAGAAAACTCGATGAATTTACAACTTACTCAATCGACCAAGGAAATTTTCGCACGCTCAATCGCTGATCAGCTCCAATTGACTGAAGATTGAAATGAACAGGAATTGCAAAGGCACAGCGACGGAAGTTTTCAAGCACCGTTCACCGGCCTACAAATGGCGCGGCATTCAAAATTGAGCGCGGCGTGGCAGATACTATGGCAAGATTCCCTTTCATGATACTGGATATCAACCCGACACAAAGGAAATGCAATGGTACTGCACAAGAAGGATACCCCGGTCACATACCCGTTTAATTTACAGGGTACATAACATTTCGATGCTCTGGAACGGGCACGGTGAGACAGTTATTTCAGTAGTATACCCGCTGAAGGTACAGGGTATCAGTACTAAGACCTGAGTAGGATTCTCTTACAGAGATATCCAACTCTAAGGTAGAAGCACCTCAATCAGACACTTACCTTAGATGTCTTGATCTTGAGGCTACATAGAGAGAATAATAATGTGTGTTTGTTAGGAGATGGATTGGGAGTGTAAAAAAATTAGTTTCATATTTTTTTGAGCTTGTATGAATATAATATGAAGTTTTTTAAACAATTGAATAGATGCACCTATTGTGGTCACTAGACTAACACCAAAAAATGCATGAGAACACCCAAAAGTAACCAACCCTAACCTTAGATCCTATGTAGATGACTAAACACTTTTTGGAAGAAGTGACAACTTCTTAAAACCCCACATGTCTTCTTTGAGGTCACTTGAACTTGAATTTTCGTTCTTTTCTAGGGTTTCATTTGGTGCTTCTACCTTACATTCTTTCTACAATACAAAGAAAGAACTGCAAAGATACCCTCCATCGGGACAGGGTGTCAATCCTCCAAACGCTTGGGAGTTGAACCACGCACAACATAAAGCGTACCTCAAGCGTCTTCTCCAAAATGAAGCTGAGACGGCCAAACCCACACTACACTCCAAAATCTTCAACTTGCGAAGATATTAGAAAATAGTATGGGTATGATTGCAGCAGAAGAAGCTGTGGCTTGGCATAGGCTTCGAACGGAGCTCCAAGGTTTGCCAAAATGTGAAGCGATCGTTGCAATTGCGGTTCCTGTGCGCGATTGTGACCTCGCCATCGCAACTTCTGAGAGATCATAGCAGTCGCGATTCCAGCGAGCGATTGCGCTTTCGCAATTGCAATTTTTGAGAGATTTTGCCAGAATGGGCGACGAAGGGAGGACTGGTGATGGAGGCGGCGATTGGGAAGACGAGACGCCCCGCAAGGCTCTGTTGCAGCATCTGCAGCGGGAGGAAGAGGCCGGGGAGGAAGTTGGAGCTGGCGTGGAGGCCGATCCCAGTGAAGTTGCGAATCTCAAGGACGCCTTGGAGCGCGTGACCTCGACATGGCGGAAGCGGACGCAGGGGCAGAGGTTGTCTGCCCAGCGGTGGATACAGCAGGAAGAGCACGGCTCCCAGAAGGCGCAGTGGCGGTGCGACCTGGCGGAGCTGCTGGAGGCGACGTGGACGCACGTCTTCATCGTGGCTTTGTTGGTGGTGGATTTGGCCGCGACGGCGGTTGACATTCTGAAGACGATTCACAACAAGAGCCAGGATTTGGATGTGTGCGTGAGTTTGGTGGAGCGGTGTATTTCCTGTATTGGCCATTTCGATCGGAGCCCTGAGTGGAAGTGGACGTACTGGACGAGCATTGTGATTCTGGCGATTTTGATGCTGAATGTGCTTGGGCTTGTTGTGGCGAATGGGACGTCGTTTTTCTTAAATCCGTTGTACGTTTTGGATTTGGTTGTGGTGTCGACCGCGCTAGGGCTGGAAATTTTGCTGGACGCCGACACTGCGGGGCTGATTATCATTCTCACGTTGTGGCGGATTGTGCGGGTAGCCCATGGGATCTTTGAGGTTACGGACGAGGCGTGGGAGAAGAATATACATCAACTAGAAGCACACGTGAAGGCGGTTCAGGATGCTCATGACAAAGATCAAGCGCTTCTAAAAGAGAAAGATCGGCGGATTTCCGAGCTAGAATCACGACTCGGAGACTCAAATGATTACACAAGCAGTAGGTATGATGAGTAAATCGAATCTTCATGACCAATGCAGCTTGCCTGAATGTAAGTATGTAACCGAGCGAGACTAGCAAGCTTATTTTCTCTTGAAACCCTTAGCTAAGGGTTTATCATTAGCTGCATCGATCTGTTTGCTGACGATCTGCTTGTGGAGAATCGGTGCTTTGCTTTCAAGATAAAATCCTATCTCCTGGAGTTGAGTTGAATTGGTCTTTCCTGTAGAAGTACTTCACCAGGTGCAGTACTGGAGAGCTTGCAGTCATTGCATGTTTCTGGGCACTGATTAGGCGAAGTGTTGTAATATAACTTTAGATTTGTAGCAAAGAGGTTTGAATGGCTTCCTACCACTTTTAAAGTTACGTCTAATAGAGGTCAGGCCTGCTGATGCATTATTGAGTGTAGACAGCACGCTAATTACATCAGTCACGTATGGTTCTGCTGGTTCTTGCAGAAGCCTGCCTATGCAACAAGATTCAGCTTAAATGGAAAGAATGGAAGAATATATTAAATGTTTGAAATGACGATGAGAGTGATCAAAATTGTTCACAGCAATAGCTAGTTTGAGCTCAATTGCATCGAAGTTCTCTACTATTTGGTGCCTCTAGCTTCACTTCCTGCGCAACTGTTGGTTACGAAACTATGCCTGCCTGATCAACTACCACGTATGGTTTTCAATCTCTGCTTCAGGTATGCACCTGCAATCCTTGTAACAGGACAATGCACATGAAAATCTGAGAGAATTCCTTCTCAAGGTCGGCGTTGAATAAAATCCATTCGCAACGCTAGTCTACCCATGTGGCTCGAGTCACCTTGGCAAAGAATGAATATGCATCACTGACTTCATTAATCTGCACGCATTTACAGATTACAAAAAGAAGACTATCAGTAAAACTTTGTTGCACAGCATTGTCAAATGGTTGCGTAGAAGCTTGCTTCAAAGCATCACTCAGCGTTGAGTTGCTCTGACATCCAATCTACTTCAATCAAAAGAATTTTATCATTCACTCCACTGAGTTGCGGAGTCATTAGGTTGTAAAATGTACCCCATCACAGGCCAAAATGCCACTGCACGCAGAACGCTATCGAATTTGACCACACAAAATTAGCTACAAGTGCAAATAAGTGTGCTCGAAGCTGTATTTTTTAGCACAAAACCCTACGAGATTGTGTGGCTGCTAAGAAGTAAAGGTGACGATGTGTGGATTCACACCAGTAAGCAGTTGGTATGTG
The DNA here is from genome assembly GCA_947034885.2 of Thuidium tamariscinum. Lineage (NCBI taxonomy): Eukaryota > Viridiplantae > Streptophyta > Bryopsida > Hypnales > Thuidiaceae > Thuidium > Thuidium tamariscinum. The sequence continues at coordinate 17,387,416 of OX344751.2, forward strand.
AAATTGTGGTTGCTTGGACACCAAAACCCAACTGTGATAAGATTGTAACCGAGTTGAACTCACCATTTTCTGCGTAGGCTGCCCACATCCGTGCCCTGATTTTCTAGCAATGCGTGCAATGATAGGATTTGTTTGCGGACTATCTTCCAGACTTGTGCAAAGCTCATGTTGAAGGGTCTGATCCAAGACCACCACGACAATCACCAACATCAATATCGTCATTTTATCATGTAATCAATTGTGCACAATGCCTACTTGCTTACAAGAGTTTCAGCACAAGTACGCCAGTGACCTACCTCAAACACCATATTAATTATAGACTTCGAGTGAAATAGTGGCAACTAAATCTGCTGCACAACAAGGCAACAGACGTGCGCACCTATGCCTGAACAAATTAGAAGTTGGGTTGGACGTACTCACCGCAAGCAACTTGAGAGAATGAAGGGGAACCACTCTATCATCGTGGTCGGCCGTCAAAAGCATAGTGGGAGGGTACTGCACTCCAATCAGCTTCTCCCACGGTCTTCTCACATTATGGAGTGGCGAATATCTGAACCGACCAAAATTAGGGGGCTTAGAGGTGAGCAAAGAGATGAGATTGAATCTTTTGAAACCCAGGGAATGTAAGTGGGTACACTCCATTTCTGTGAGAAATTTCTCAATTAACAGCGGTCCATTCGGTTATAGTCGGGACAAAATCAATAACCCTAAAGACTGCTCTTAGCCACTTGGAAGCAACACTCACTTGATGAGATACTGGAAGTCTTCCTCCTTCTCGGAGCAGCCATAGTCCGTTATCCATGCATGACCTGCACGTACCAGGTTCGATTTACTTCGTCAAAGGTTATTCTTAAGTTAGATTCTCAACTCATCCAATATCATTTAATTGTTTCTTATCCTATGTTACCTAGTTGTAACTTATCCAGTATTATCACGAAGTTAGTGTTGTTTATCTAGTATCATCATGAAGGTGCATTTTTCAAGTCAGATTCTGTTCACGGGGGCATGCCAAGACGAGCTGCAACTCACCAATTGTAAACTTGTGGAACCGTAACATGTCCATCACACCCACATGAGCCAAGGCGCATCCATATAAATCAGGCCTCTACAGAACAACAGATGATGATTAGTAAGTTTACTTGCGGCAGAATTCCCGGTTAGTAACATATTCTCGCATTCAAGCTGCATGTGAGATTCCGTAATTAGGGTTACCTGATTGATGCAAGCGGCCACAAGCAATCCGCCATTACTGGAGCCTTCAATGCACAGCTTGTTGGATTGTGTGTAGCCCTCCCGAATCAAGTATTCGGCACAGGAAATGAAGTCATCGAAGCTGTTCTGTTTCTTGGAGAGAGAGCCATCTTTGTGCCACTCTTCTCCATACTCCCCACCTCCCCTGATGTTGGCTACCGCGATGACCGCACCAAAATGGCGAGCAAGGACGAGGCGAGACACACTGAAGTTGGGGGTGAGACTAATGTTGAATCCTCCATATCCAACAAGGAGCGCCGGGTGATTACCGTCCAACACTAAACCCTTTTGGGCTATTATGAACATGGGGACCTTGGTTCCATCCTTACTTGTAACGAATACCTGTCGGACTAATCATTGATTAGGTCTAGAATTTCTGCTTTACAATTATCGTGTCCGTCAACCGGATCATCCGGATCAACACTCTGTACATTGAGCATGTGGGACGAGAAAGCAGTAACCTATATAACCCTTGAAAGCAGAGTGATTTGCAGAAAGTAGATTTTCTGTATACATACCTGCTGGGTTTCGAAAATGGAGCAGTCGAAATTGTAAGGGCCAACTTCACGTAAAATCTGAACCTCCGGCTCAGGAGCACTTAAGTCACACCTGTAGACAGTACCAGGAGTCAAGAAGCTGGTGAAGTTGAAGAAAATCTCGGGGTCCTTGCGAGTGCCGGAAGTTGCGTTCACAGTGCCTATCTCTAAGGGGAGTCTCCTGATAAAATCACCGGTGCCAAGGTCATGGATCTGAAGTATATGCTTCACATCGCTAATGTAGCAAACTAGGAGCTGGTTGGTATTGACACAATTTACAGAGGAAATTACATTGATTTGTGATTCGGGAATCACTTCTGACCAGATGGCTGGGTTTTCGACATTGACTCGGACTACTTTATATCTAGGGGCATTTCCGTTGGTGAAGAACGTAAAGACTGGTCCGTCATTGGCGACATACGAGAACTGAGCTTCAAAGCTATCAACTAATCTGTGATAAGGAAGCGAGGTCTTCGTGCCACGAAAACCTGCAAGACCCTCAGGAAGGGCACTAAGGTTGCAGAGGTAAAGTCTGTTCACCGGGTCGCATCCTTCGCTGATGGAAAGCACCAAGTACTGCAATGAAGCAAAGGTCGTAGTGTTCAGTTAGCTTATCAAGGAGAGAGATCTGTCGTGGAATATTGTAAGTAGATATAGTCACAAAGGAAAACAGAGGCTCTGCAAACAAACCTGGCCATCCTCAGAAACTTTTGCATCAGATAACCAAGACCCATGCTCTGGTTCCCTCCAGCACAAGATATCCTCAGATTGCTCAGTGCCGAGAAAGTGGTAGTAAAGCTCGTGAAATAGGTTAATGTCGGTCTCAGTTCCAGCATCGTTATTTCCTTTCTTCCTGCATCGACATCATCAAACAGTGAACATCAAAGTGCCGTCCTTGCAAGCGTCAAAATCACTGCTGCTGCTGTGATCATCTAAACCTAAGAAAACCTGCAAGTCACAATGCAGAAATTGCCGATGAATGGTAGCTGCCTTGTAAGAAGATTCTCTTGGCATTTAAGCATGACGTACTTGGGTTCTGGAAAGCGGTTGTAAAAGAAACCCTTGTGGTCGTGAGTCCAAGCTATGGACGTGAATTTGACCTGCCGGCAAAGTCATACAACCGCAAGTCAGCATATTTCCGCGTCCGTCTTACACAATCTTGTCATTAACAACTGAATATGACATCACACCTTGCAAAATTAAAAGGGGTGAGAAAATTCCTACCCATGAGAGCATGTCGGGCTCCACAACTCGGTCCTTCACACGCATAACTTTGATGGTGGTCCAGTCGCTTCCACTCGAGGTAAGTCCATAGGCCACATACTCGGCGTTCTCGCTGAACCTCTTCGTTGACAGGGCCACAGTGCCATCGGTACTCAGCGTGTTGGGATCTAGAAGTATTTCGGACTCCCCTGTTTCGAGGTTCTGCAAACATCACCGCAATCTGTAAAGACTCGAGTCTTTTTGGAACTCATAATGCGCTGTAGCTAAAAGCTGGAAACAAGTGGACAGTTCCAAAATTCGGAGTAACGTTGAGTACACTACTTGCACCACTTTCAGTATCTTAATCAATGCGATTTTGGCGAGATCACTAAAGAGCCAAATGTGTTGAAATCAAATTTTTATCGGTATGTATGAAATTCTTATGCAATTTCAACGAGGAAGGTTGGAGACAATTACAAGTGACTACCCTATTTCTTTTCAAAGATCAATGGCCATAGACATTTTGCCAAGTCATGCTTACAACAGTATACAAGACGGGATCAGGTCCTAAACTGTTCCAGTATCCTCCACCTCCATGCAAAAAGTGCTCACCAAGAATTGCGCGACTGTCTATTACCTGCATGTAGAGCGCAGCCTGTGACTGCAAGCCGGTGTTGTGGTTGTAAAAGCAGTAGTTGCCGCGTTTGGTAGGGCATCCATAGCGGGGGTAATTGTAGAGCGCAGTCACTTTCTTCTTCAGTTTCTCTCGCGTGTCGCATTTGGCGAGAATCTCGTCCGCCAACTCAACTTGTTTCTCGACGAACTCTTTCACCTCGGGTGCATTTGAACTCTCCAACCTGAAATCAAATTCGCATTATCAGACTCAAATGAACGCGTTCACAAATTCGTACATATGGCAACTCAGAGCAAAGATCACTGTATCAAGAGCACAAAATTCTTAAAGAATGCGCAGATTTTAACCTAGATTTCGAATTCAAAGTAGGAGATGGCGGGGTAGGGCTGGCGCCAGAGCGAGTACCAGCGGTACGGGTCCGAAACTAGAACGCCGTGGTACTCATCAATCACTGACTTGTCCCGCCGGACGCTGGGGTATTCGATCCGTTCGAGCTCCTCCTTTCCAAGTGACCCCATGACCTTCGCTTCAATCTACAGAGTCAAAAAAATTTCACTACAGTCCCCAATGTCTTTCCAATGGCGGCTTCCAAATTCTTCACAGGCTCTGCAGTGATGAAGATCGAGAGAGCTGAAGGAGAGAGATTCACTGTCAATCACGAATAACGAACATCAATGAATACTAATCATCATTCTTCATTTGAAGGCAACCTGTTCAAGGTGCTACTCTCTCTCACCACTAAAAACATCCGCAAGCATTATGTAGGAGTCTGTCTTCGACATACAGTCACTAGGAGAACTGTGAAACTCCAAGCGACGCAATACACATTCCTTCTCAGGACACTCGACGGCGAGCCTCCCACACTTCATTCTACTCTCAAGTCTTCAAGCAAACACAGAGAATCAGAGGCTCACATCTGCCAACCAGAGAAACGCAGAGTCGATCAATTCTTGCAAGCTCTCTCCGTCTCCCTCGGCCTCGTTCTCCAAGAACACCACTGTCACTGCGTCAAATTTTGCTAATCCCCTTTCGATACTTTGAAAACTCAGCTAATGACGAGCTGAGGAAGAACAGTGCGGAAATTTGTAGGGGAGGACATCTGAGCCCAGATACTAACTGACGGTACGATCCAGCACAGCAGGGAACACTGCTAACGAGAATGAGGACACTTTTCCAGAACAAGCCCCACAAGCTTTCAAGTATCTTCCACTCCACGAGAGTGATAACGAACCCGGAAATTCGGGTGAACTGAAGTGAGCCCACAACTGCAAAGAACTAACATCACCAACCGTTCTCTCTGTCATGAAAAAGATCAAACTCCGTCGTCTGCCCCACAAGGAAATTCGAAAAGTAAACACAATGATAAAAGAAAAAGGAGCCTAGAGTTTCATCACCAGGTCATTCAGGTGGTCTCATCCTGTGAACATGACGACATTATTCCTCCTCCAGAGCAAGTACGGCCTACTGCAACTTACTTTCTTTTCGTGCGGCAGGTGGGGCCTTGACTCTCATGATGCATACACCTGAAACACAAGTACCGGAGATAGGTCTGGCATGATGATTGTCACATTAACTTAGTTAAATTGGTCTGCCCAAACTTGTGACAGGCATTCAAGTGCGCATACCTGAAAAAAGAAATCACCCACAGAGAACGAAATTATCGTAACTCGAACTCAGGCAGAAATAACAAATACAAAGCTACGGGGAAGGGCATACCTCTGAAATATGAAAACTACGGCGGTATCATACCTAGAGGTTCCATTTGCGCGCCTTGAAAAAAACATACAAATCTCTAAAGTAGTTTCGTTTCAACTAATCTAACGATGTTGGGTTGATTTTTACGACCTCGGAATTCTCACTGTATTCTTCAAACGCCAACATGTCAATCGAAGTATAACGAACCATATGCCCGTGAAAAGGCAGGAGCTTCCAGAGGAGCTTCCAGAGCAGGACAGATGAAGGTCATTATAAATTGCAGCCTTAAATTAATGCAACTCGTAAAATCGGCGTGTCTGAACACAAGCACGAAAATTCTTGGGACATTGTGAGGATCGGAGGGGATTCGGAATTTTTCTGCTCAATCCGTCGTGATAACTCGATTATAATACGCAGATTCTTCATACCCATCACGCCGTTACTGGATGAACAGGCTCAATCGAATGAGAGAGATTCATGCTCTACATAACTTACTACCTGCTGAATTTCTGGAAAAGAAATCTTGGTTCTGCAACAATCTTTTCGGATTTCAGGACCTGGCAGAAACTTGAAATGGACAGTTTGACTCTAAAAGCTTTAGTTGCAGGGTGATAGACGGAAGGTTGCGCCAGCTCTAGAACGAAGCGTCACAACGAAGTACTGCCTGCAGTGGATCGAGCCCCGCGCAATGCAACAACCGACTGCCAGTTGACGAGCTAGTCCATCACCCTGCAACGTTCACAGAGTTCGAAAAAAAACAGCATATGAATCCAGACATTCCAGACATTACATTCGGCTGTTTTTTTGTTTGTATGCATGCTTGGTTGGTGGGATTGCTCGTTTTGTTTTGTTCTGTTGAGATGTCTGGAGCCTTGTGTCTCCCAATCACATTCTTGGTATGTGAGGAGGGGCGCACAGCCTTGGTTTTGTTGCATTTCAATCTTCACATTGAAAGTTATGGATTTTGGAGTTACTTTTTATGTAAAAAATTATGCAATTTTTTTTTTAAATTTTGATTGTGGGCTTTAAGGTGGGTACACCTAAAAGTGCCACTTTTTGGTACTGTGCCTAGTAACTATTACTAGTCTGATCAAATTTTCATATGATTTTCTTGGCATGTGAAAGCATGTTCCAATGCACCAAAAAACGCAACATTTGGATACAGTATTCAAAAGTTATTAAGGTTCAAAGTCTGTTTCTAAAAGCGCTCCAGCCAAATAGGTACATAATGGAATTCAGAAATGTACAACAACTATAGATGGTACTTTTAGGTGAGGTGCAATTTTAGGTGTACCCACTTTAGTACAAGGTGCAATGAGGTAGATATACCCATAACCAATAAAATAAGCATATATGGACATGATTTTTAAATAGTGCAAGGTAAAGCAAATATTTTCAAAGGTGCATTGACAAAAATGATGGGGATTGCAAAAAATTTGGTAATTTTGTCTCTTGAATTGAAATTACTATGAATTGTGAAAGGCAGAAGTTGGGCTTGACCTATGACCAACATCTAAAGTCATCCAATTCCACTCATTCAAGAACTACTTTAGCACTAATTAATTCATGCTTTTGTGTTTACTTATGTATCATAACTTATTGATCCAAACCTTGAAAAAGTACAAAGACCCACATTTCAAGTAGAAATCAGAAATCCATTCAAATCTTGGTTGGAATAGGATACCCTAGATATTGTTGATGGGACATATGTTAGTAATGGATCCATCTATTTTATATCTATGACATGAAATAAGTAATGTCATTGTTATGACTCTTGTCACAAAATTCATGACATTTTCATCCTAGATCCTAGAAAAATATCATTGTTAAAAAGCAAGGCACCCTAAATGAGCATTCTTCCTTAACATGAGTACAACAATTCATTGCAATTTCAAAGTTACTAATACCTCTTCTTTTTCTTTTTTTTAATTTATATATATAACAAGTATTTGTAAAGGTTTTCAGTAGGATTTTTTCTTTTTCTGACCTCTCATATTTTCCTTAAACTTTACCTTTTTCTTAAACTTTATCATTTCTCCTCATGCAAAATATTTACTTGCAAGAACACGGAAACCAACTGAATGTGATTTTCCACTCTCAAGACATGCCGGGGTAAATGAAACTGTAATTGTAAAAGGTGAAACCCATTCTAGGGTGGTGCTTTACTGAGAACCGCCCCGAGGGGCTGAGATACACGCCCAGAGGGCAGAGAACTGTAATTGTAAAATGAGTTCCTGACTGAAAGCGGCTGGCTTGTCAGTGCCAGCTCTACTGCCCCTCAAGCACATACAGTGCACCTAGTCTAATTTATAAATTCTTTGAATTACGACTAGATTCAATGGATCACGCCGCCTAAATGGGGTTCGAGTCTCACACCGACACATTTATAGAAATTTATTCCAATTATTTATTTACTTTCTCATAAATAAATGATGCTTCCTCTATTCCAAAATATACAAGGTAATAGTAAGGGAAAAAATTTTAATTTAAAACTTATTAAAACTCTCTATTAGAATTTATAGATTTAGAGACATTAAATGTACAACAATACTATTTGGTGTGGGTAGGGGTACACTATCGATTTGGGGTACATGTAGCAAAGTAACAATGTTGTTTGGAAATATTAAATTCTTATCTATTGTGAAAATTATAAACCTATATAGATTCAAATTTGATATCATCAAAAATTTAATATTGCATGTGTTCATGAAAAATATTGAAAAACACAAATAAAAATTGACAAAATATTCCTTGTGATAACTATAAAAAATTATTCAAGAGATTTGAAGGTCAATGTTATTGATTAGAACACTTAATTTGAATAAAGAGAGTAAAAGAAAAAAAATTGGCTTTAAGACTAACAACATGAATGAAGAATTATTTGGAGATAATTCTATTACACTAGACAACTTGAGCAAATAGATTTTTACCATTGGTGTTTCTTTTAGGAAGTATACTTCACAACGATAACCATACAAATATCTAAGATTGTCAATTGGTCAAAAAAGTTTTAGAAATATATAGTAGATATCAAAATCTTTAAATCATGACCAAAAAAGGTGATGCATTGGGCTTTATGGAATGCTATCTTAAATTACGGTAGGGCAGCTCTTGTCAAGGCACAAACCTATGCCCACCTTCATCCCACCTTAGCAATCTCAATCAAGGACAAATTTGAAGACATTTGGCTCCAATCCTTGGTCCTAGCCAACAAAACAGACAACTATATCAAGTAGAATTATATAGGGCCCTCAGTTACTTCTTTCACGTAGATCTATGCTTGCTTTAGTGTTGAGGTGGAGGTATTTTGCCTCTACCTATCATTTTGTTTGCCAACTAAGTTGGTCTGGCATTTTGTTCTTGGTTTCTTTTTTAATGCACTAGGTTCTCCCATTTGTTCAAAAAAAAGAATCTTCAAATCACAAGAGGTTCTTTAGATTGTGTAAATTTATTCCACATTAATAGGTTTTTTACATGAAAAAGATTTTTTTTCTATAACTAGAAGTACCTACAATGGTTGCACATTCTATTTTAAAGATCAATGATAGATTAAATTGAGAGAAACCTTCTTTTTTGGACTAAATATGACAAAATTTGAATAAGTTTTTGTTCTATACTAAAATAAGAAACTTGTTAGAATTACTCGGAATAAAATACAAGGAATATTTTGGCATTGTGAATAGCAAAAGGTTGTATTATGTTTAGCAAAAAGAATGAATCATCAATGTACACAATTTGTTAAATTCGGCAACCTCTTTTACATTCTTGGAAATATCCCTTCAAAAATAAGAAGCCAAACTATAGGAATACTTATCTTTGGAACACTATCGACTTGCTTTTTCTAGTCAAAGACCTTGATATTTTAGTTTAGATCCTAGTCAACACTAATAGCAACTAAGCATAGTTTCATTTTATTAAATATAAGGTAGGAGGCTCTAAAATAGAGCGGGCATTAAGAATGGAACCTATAAAAGGCATTGAAATGGACAATATGTGGTTCTTAAATGGACCTCTATATTCATTGAATGAAATGAAGATAGAAGCATTGGGAATAGTGAGAGCCAATCATTCTCCTTGCTTTTCCATCTTTTTTTCGAAGTTGCAAGTGAACCATTCATGGAGGATCTAGGGACATAAATAGGGACCTACAACACATTTTGTTTGAAAATTCATAACTAATTCAAAAATGCTCCAAAAAATATGAAATCACCTGTGTTAGATTCCTCATCTATTTTTCTTCCTCTGAAAAATGTTCTAGAAATATTCCCGTTTGTTTAATTACATGAAAAAAGGCAGATCAGCCCTTAGATGCTCCATTTCTGAGCCTTCTACCTTAGACTATTTCATTGGATTGAATTGATTGAGAGAAAGAAGAGCCCAACACACTTTAGCATTCATTGTTTGGACATCGTATAAATAGGTTATAATATTTGAAAGCATTATCTCTAAATGCACCAAGAATTGATTTGAGGTTCTCCTAAACTCTCATGAACATTCTAATTGCTTACATCTTGTGTCAGTTGCAAGTTTGCTAGCATGTGAGCCAAGGATGTTGAACCCATGAATCTAAGCATTTATGCTACAGGTACCTAACCTAGCAACACCGTCCATGGTTAAAAGGCACTTCTATTATGTATTCATATACTACAATCACCTTCAATGGTTGTAGGATGCCTATAATACCAATGGACCCTTACATTCAAATTTTAAAGATAATTGGTAGATTCAAATGTAGGAGTGACCTCTTCATCCTTCGGCCTTCAGTCCAAAGCCAACAAAACAAAAGCAATAAAATGATTAAGGTGGGTATACCCAAAAATACAACCAACCTTAAAGTACCATCTACAGTCTATGTACCTATCCAAAATTAGTTATACATGTACACATATTGTAAATGGCACTTTCAGAAACAAACTTAAGCTCTTTAATAACTTTTGCATATTGCATCAAAATGCTATAATCTTTACGGCATTCGAATGTACTTGCATTTATCAACAAGACTATATGAAAACTTGAACATCCTAATAATAGTAACTAGGCACAGTACCAATATGTAGCTTTTTTGGGTGTATCCATCTTATAGTGTTACTTTTGGGTTCAAATGTAGGGGTTATACATTGGGTAGTGATGATTACAAATACACGTTCCTTACACTCTATGAATGCCAAGCTTCCTCCAAAGCTTCCTCCTTGCTCCTTCCTTGGTCTTTGGCCCAGAGCCAACAAAACCAAAGCCAAAAACCAAAGCCAAAAGATTGGCCAGCTGCAAGCAAGGCTCTTGTGAGTTTACACGAGATCAATGAATCACAAATCCAGAGCAGGGGGGCATAGAAGATTAGAGGAGGCAGTGCATAAATATCATGAAAGAAGAGGCCTAGCAGCCTACCAAATCTCATTCCCTTTTATTTTTCCATTGGAAAGTTGTGGAGGAGACGTGATAAATCATCTACTGTGGAAATCTAGTACTGATTCATGGCCCGCCTTTAACCAACAAAAAAGAAGCTTGTAATGGGGTCTACAATTCAAGCCTTGTTTCTCTGAGCAAAGCAAGATTGAAGAAAAAGAAAAAGGAGAGAAAAAGTGAAAGAAATCTCAAACATTAATTGGTTCTTCGTGCATACCAAGATTGGCACAACATGAAAGGGAGAGATCTTTAACACTGGTTTAGTCTTTGTGTATCTCAAGCAATGTTTTTTGTTTTCTTGGTCAGTTTGTCGTCAATTTGCATCAAAGTAATGGGCTCTACAGTAGGCCCATGGAACATAAATAGTAAGAATTTGGATGAAATCAGCAAAAAACTTCATCTAAAAAAATATTGGATTAAACCGTCAAATTTTGGATGAAAATAGATATAGAATATATGCTAAATAATGTGATGTTTTCTATCCAATTTCGGGATGAATGTTGAAATTTGGAACTCTACTATAATATTTAATATTGCAACTTTGGCTCTTTATTAAAAATGAAAAAAAACTGATATCCAAATTGATAGAAAACAACCATATGATTGTTTATGATCTTATTAAATATAAAAACCACATTCTTTTGGCCCCTATTATGCCACTACATTGATAATAACATTGACTATTTTTTTTAATCATAGAATAGAGGGAGAGAGAGTCGTGGTGGTGGCATCAAGGATAAAATTAAATTTAAGTTAGAAATTGATATGCTTGTGAGTGTGCAATATTTCTTTCTTTATTAGTACCAACAAAAAAATTTTAATGAAAATAAATGAAAATTGATATCTCTTCTTTGCAATACAATCATCAATGGTTGTACATGTTAACACAAAGCTCTAATGATATTTAGAGGTATTTTACATTTGATAATACTAATCCTTTATTATTATCTAATTTATTCTAATTCTCATTTATATGACAATTATAGTGTTCAAATTGACATTTAATGTTGGTAACATTGGTGGTATTTTTTATATTCATTGTATGACATGACAACATAAATACTACCAACATTACACCAAGTGACAAATAGTGCTCATATTGACTTATAAAATTGATAACACTATTAGTATTATTGCCATTTAGTATTAGAATTCATAAATAGTATTACAAACATTCATGTGTATTATTATTTGAAGTGTAGTATAGAAGAACTTCTAATAAAATCCATCTTTTGAAGTAATAAATCTCTCTACTGTTATAAGTTAGATTGGTCCTAGATTGGATTACATACAAACATCATGAATCCAAATGACCCTCCTTCAATGTAATAAATATCTTTGACTTTTGTTATGTGTTAGACTGGTCCTAGATCAAGCCACATACAAACATTATGAATCCAAATGACCTTCCTTCAATGTAATAACCTCTCTACAATAATGCGTTAGACCGGTCATGTCCCCATTCTTATTAGAAGTTCTACTATATTTTAAAACAAATGTCCTATTACCTTTAATTTGATTAGATATTTGACATCATAGTACATGACTAAGGTAGGAGGTTCTAATAGTGCTCAGGCTCTAATACTAACCACATTTTCAAATGTACACTATTTGTACATGTTCCTTTTTGTTGTATCAACAATGTCCAAATAGTGTTCACTTGAGGAGGTAGGCAATTTTCGGTGATTTTAGAGCCCTATACCATTTCAACTTCAAAAATTCATAACTAATCCTACAAAGCTCCAAAAAAATATTAACAACTTGGATTAGATGCCAATTCTAGTGGTCTTTTAAGGTACATAATATACTTAAATATATTTCAAGAAGTTTCACCTCCTTGAATTCAAGTTTCAAATCTTCGATAGACACTTGATGGACCTTTTACCTTAATCTCTCCCTCATCTAATTACATCATGTTTACACCAAAAAAACTTTGGATTGGAGCCAAAGGAATTGAAATGTTTTGATTGAAAGATTGCTATTAATAGTACCAATCCAAAGTCCAATCAAAACACATTAGGAGGGATTGGAGGCCTCTATAGGGTTGTTTCAGGGTTTGTTCCCAAAACAATGCAAGGAACTGCTGGCTGCTGTCAGCCAACAATTACCCAAAAATACAATAAATAAAAAATACAATAAAATTTTTTTTAAAAATTGGGTCCTGAAATATGAAAAAAAAGTCCTTTTTGGGGGGTTGACCTGGCATGGTCTTGGCCATGATGTAATCCTACGTTTTGAGGTTCCCATGGTAGTTTTGGTGTTCCCAGATTGCAGGAACCCACAGTCTTGTAGAGATCTCCAATCCTCCTAATGCTCTGTTTCTTTGCAACTCAAATTTTTTTTGGTGTAAACAAGCCCTTAGTCTCTCCCTAATTTCTCCCAATGTGCAGAGATAACTTAATTATAACTTGAAATTACTGCACAACATGATGACTCCCACAGAAACTTAAGCTGAGGATGTGCTCATGAGGGCAGAGTGAGCACATTCTTCATGGATTCTTGGTTGGACAACTGCTGCCAAACCCGTTTTAGGGATGACGACATTCTGTGGGATGTGCACATCCAATTAGTTCAGTTGTGCCAAAGATTCACTCAGTGTTTTTAATTCATTTCTTATGATTTGGGTAGCACAGCACATACTAGGCATGATCATCAGATTGATGACGATATTTAAATGCCTGTTCATGGATGAATCATAAAAATATGGATGAAAATGTAAAATCATTACTCATCAGGAAAGAAAACCCCCATTGAAACAGTACTGTTTTGGACTTTATGCAATATAGTACTAAAACTATATTGTTGCAATACTGAAGCACTACTGCAATAATACTCTTTCACCTAAAATAGTGTGGTCCCATTGAAATAGTATTTTTGCAGTGTTGGTACAGTATAATTTTAGTACTATATTGCATAAAGTTCAAAACAATATTGCAATAGTACTAATGTGGTCGAGGGGTGACTTCTCGATGGGTATTCTAAAAGTGTGAGCTTTCATCCAATTGAAAAGTGAAAGCAATTGGTATCTTTTCTTGGATTTTATAAGATTGAAACACCCATTAGTGCACATGTTCCCATTCTTGTACCCTAGACTTTAGTTGACCCCTTATGATATTTCACTACCTATGTTTTCACTAAAAACACTCCAAAATTGCCATTTTTATTACAAGTACAGAATGTTAGAAAAAGAATTCATTTTTGATATGTGTAACCGTAGGATCTTGAAGTGATCTGGTTTAATAAAATGTGGAAAAGATTTTTAAAAATTTCACCTTGTGGATTGAAAGATGCCGACATTTGAATTGACAAAATTTTCTTTTTTTGGCCTTGCAAAAAACTAAACAGTTGTACTTCACAAGCTCATATTTATATTAAAAAAATGTCCAAAATGGTTGTAACTATTTGGATTCATTCTTCAAGGCAAATTGGCTATAGGCTTAAGAAATTCAAATCATTTGAAGTCATACAACATATAGGAAAGAAATAGTAAGTACAAACTACAAAGAAGTAGAGAATGATTCAAAATGCTAAATTGTTAAAAAAATAATTTACAAAATTAAAAATGTCAATCCCAATGGTTTTAATATTGTAGTAAACAATCTACACCGGCATTGTTCTAATTCTTTTTCAAAAATCTGAAAAATTGAGCTCAATAAAGGACTTCATAGTTTACCTTAAAGTAATGAATCCATAATTGTTTACAAACTACAACTCCTTATAGCTTTTGTTTCATCAATCAAAATGGAATGATTCAAAGTTATCTTGTCTTTTTAGTAAATTTTTAAAAAACTAACTTACTTAAAGGTCATTACTCAGAAGACTATACTACTAGGACTATATTTAAAAACACCCCTTTCTCTTGTAGTATTATATATATATAACTAATTAAAAAAAACCTTAAAATTTAATTAATTTCTTTAGAATGCTTTTGGATTGTCCACACTCATTGAACATTAAAAATTACATATCATACAATAAATTTTTACCCATGTAATCAAAAGTTATGAAAATGATTGGGCCTTAAAACTACTCCTTCAAAAAAAAATTTTAAAGAAAAGAAATAAAAATTGAAGGAGTAGTTGTGATAATTTTAAAGAAAAGAAATAAAAATTCCATTCATAATGAGTTGCCTAAAATTGCTATATTGCCAAAATCATAGCTTGGTCCTTTAGGGGTTAATGTGTCCTCCAAATGCTTATCTCTGAAAGGTTTTTGACTACATTTTCACCTTAAAAAACACTCCAAAAATGTGATTTTCAATACAAGTGCAAAATTTTAGAAAAAAAACAATTTTTGACAAATTTAACCATAGGATCTTGTAGTAAGGTGGTTTGAAAAGATGTAGAAAAAATTTCAGAAATTTCCACTGCATAGATTATAAGATATTAACATTTCAATCAACAAAAGTCCTTTTTTGTCCCTGCAAAATTCTAGGGAGTTGCATTTCACAAGGTCACATTGTATGAAAAAATGTTCAAAATGGTGGTTATTCTTTGATTTCATTCTTCAATGCAAGTTGACTATATGCTCAAAAAATTTCAAATCATTTGGAATTGTATAGTAGGGTACCAATCAAAATGGCGTTTTTGAATTTGTAGTGAAAGAAATTTCAAGGCTAACAACTTTGATAGCCTCTTGAGAGCCCAAAAATTAGTATTTTTCTATGATCTTTTTTTAGATCATCTCTAAGTTAATAACATGTGTGCCAAATTTCAAAGACGAAAGACTTACACAAAAAAAGATGTATAAAATCTTCCATCAAGTGTAGCTCTAAGAAAATTTTCACTATTGCCAACTTTGACTTTGTCCCAAGGATTGAATTTTTTTTCTTTCCATTGAAAATTTTGGCATGAAATAACCTCTATTTTTATAATACTTGTAAAAAAAAATTCAAGGTCAAAAAATTTATATCAAAAAAGATATTTGAAATCTATCAACATGTGAAGTTATGAGAAAATTTTCTCAATTGCAAGCCAACTTTGACACCCTCCCAAGGGCTAACAAATTAGTCTTTTGATGAAATCATCTCTATGTTGATAACATGTGCTCAAAATTTCAAGTTCAAAAAACTTACCTAAAAAAAGATATGTAAAATCTCCCATCTTCTATAGGTCTAGAATTTTTTTTACTATTGCCAACTTTGACACCTTCCCAAGGGCTAAAAATTGTCTATTTACAATGAAATTTCTGTCATGAAATCCTCTCAATGTTGATAATATGTGTGATGAATTTCAAGTTCAAAAGGCAAACTCAAAAAAAGATATCCAAAATCTTAGAACATGTGTAGTTGTGAAGATGATTTCTCACATCTATATCAAACTTTGACCCACAAAATCAACGGTGCTTGTATGTGAGCATGTATTAATTGATAAATATCAATATTTATTTGTTTCTAAAAATTCAATTAAATTGGAAAAAAATTACAAGTGGAATTGAAGAGTGATTGAAATTGAAGCTTGCAAATTTCTTACAACGGTTTATTCCATCATCATCCCTCCATGCTTTTCAAGTTTATTTGCCGAGGGCTTTTTACTTTCATTAATTTCTATATTTTCTTGAACACATTTAAAGTGGGAACACCAAAAAGCAATACTACTTTCTATTGTGCATAGTTTTTGTTGTTGGATTGATCGAGGTATTGATTCAAGATTACTATATTTTAATTAGTAGTGGAAAAGAGATTTTAATGTAGCAAAGAATGCATCATTTAAAGTTACCAGGGGTTGAAGTTTTTTTTGGATATTTTCAAATCATTGTTTCAATAACAAGTACATATCGATGTAAGAAACTTATAAAATGAGAATAGTTTTTGAGTACATAATGCTTTCAAGGACCTTAGGCATTGAAATGTCTGTACTTTATGTCAATTATTTACAAATTTTTGTTAGGGTAGATCTAAAAGTTGATGTTTGATCTTAGACAACATGTTTAGTGGTGTGAAAGTTGTTATGTCTAGGAAACAAAGTCAACTCACATAATCAATTATAAAATACACAATTCTTATTTTTTCTAGCAATTTTTTTTTCAAAATTTCTATGGTTTTTTGGGAATTTAAAAACATTGTTGCTTTTGAAGTATTACATAGAAATTTCAATTGTTTTATTATCTTTTACTGTAGTATACATGTTGTAGATGATGTGAATCAAATTTGGAGTTATTGGCAAAATAGATTGCAAGATTATATTGTTTTTTGATGCTGAAATTTTTCTAGAAGCATATTTGGAGGTGAAATGTAATTTCCAAACCTACTCAAATGAAAAAAATTTAAATTATAAAGTACTTCAAAACCAATATAGAAACTCATTGGTGAAAAAAAAGTATCATTTAATTGACTCATTGAGTCCACAAAATAACTTTGAAATAACAAAAAATAGCAAAAAAGTTGGAAGTAACATGTATAAAACTCCACCTCCTCCTAAAATGATTTTCATATACTCATAACTACTTGGATTTTTATGAAATTTTAACCACACAAACAAGACTAGTATGCACAATTTTATACCAATTTAAAAAAATAAAAGTCCCTTGTATGAAGAAGAAAAAGGCCACCAAAGTCCATTGTTATCCAAAAATGCCCAAATTATTAACTTCAAATTGCTCCAAATTGGATTGATATAAAAACTTTACTACAATCACTAGACTTCAAGGGAAATATAATCCAACAAAAAAAATTGTAAGAAATTGGATGAAAGAGATACAAGTCCCCAAAGTTGCATCCTCAAAATGTATTTTGGTGATCTCAAACTTTGAACGGCTTCCAAAAAATCAATTCATCTTAGATTGATTTGAAAATTTTACCTTACAAAGTTGAAGAGAGAATGCAAATTTTCTAACAAGTTTATTAATTCAAACATTGGATCTCAAAGTTACAATGCTTTATATTGGACTTCCATGACACTTTCGTTCCTTTACCTAGGTGTTTAGGGGTTTGTTGGTATTACTTTACAAATAGACTTAGGGCCACTTCATTCAATATTCTAGGTCCCAAATCTCATTGAAATTCTCAAAATTTGACTAGTGGGGAGTTGAAAATTGGGAGATAAAACTTTACACTAAGTTCCAAGTCTCAAGTCCCCCATAATTCCAAATTCCTACATGGCAACAAGTTTTTTGAGGTTTTGGTGCTAGAAAAGTGGGACTTTGACCAAGGCCAAATTGAGTCTAGCTAAAATAGAAACCCAACTCAACCTTCAAGTTCCAATCATTTTTGTAGAAGAAAAAATGAAGAAAAAACCACTATATAAACCATCCTTATGGACTTAGATTTTCTTCAAATTTGTTCAATGCATATATGATGCCAAAAGAGCCCAAAAAATAAATTTTGACTTTTTGATTTATGTTTTAGGTACTCAATTTCTATCTAGTATTCCTTGTGTTTCAAAATAATACATTGACAAACATTGGAGTATCAATGCTTTGTTTGAGTTTTACAAATGAAACACTAGTTGATAAGAGTATCAATTAGAGATAAAGGGAGTACTATGACAAGAGACAAGTTGCAACTTGGAGTTGGGACTTGAAGTTGGGACTTTGACCTTCACAATATGAGTTCCAAGTCATACATTTTTATTTTTATTTTCACCCTCTACAACTCGATAAAGTTAGAATTTGACCTTCAAATAGGGCTTAGAAAATTAAGGCCTTGAATATAGTGCAAAAAGCCATTTAGATTTGTGAAGGCATAGAGACAAAAAGATTGACGATTTTTATTCTTTTTCACCTTTTTGCAATAAAGTGGGAACACCCAAAAGTACCACAAATTTGTCCCATGCCTAATTACTATTATTAAGGTGGGTACACCTAAAATGGTCACTTATTCTTACTGTGCCTAGTTCCTGTCATCATGTTGTTTAGATTTTTATATAGTCTTGTTGGCAAGTGAAAACATCTTCCAACACACCAAAGAACATAGGATTTGGATACCATATGCAAAAGTTATTAATGGTCAAAGTTTGTTTCTAAAATGGCCATCTACAATCTGTGTACATGACTGATTTCGAAAATGTATGCACATTGTAGATGGCGCTTTAAGGTCAGGTGCCATTTTGGGTGTACCTACCTTAGGTTGTACAGATTTTCATAGAGTCTTGTTGGCAAGTGAAAGCGCATTCCAATGCACCAGAAGAAGGCAACATTTGAATACAACATGTAAAAGTTATTTAGGATCAAAGTTTGTTTTTGAAAGCACCATCTACAGTCTGTGTACATAACTCATTTTGAAAATGTACACAAGCTGTAGATGTCACTTTAAGGTCAGCTATACTTTTGGGTGTACCCACCTTACTTTGGTGCCGTCCTGCTCTCGCTAGGAGCTTGGCTACAAAATGACGACAACTTGATCACACTGAAGGGGCCCTCCTGGTTTCCAAATTCCAATGGCTGCCATTGCTTCCTCCAATTTTGCCACAAGCAAATCCCCTGCCATGGGATAAGTAACATGATTTCCTTGAAGGTGGAGCACGCCACATTCTCGGCATGAACTCCGTGCTTGAATTTGTGAAAACATGTTAGTTTAGTGTGATTCTATGACTTCTAAGAAACAAGGAATTATTATCTATTATTTTAACTCTAGAAAGGCCCTGGGAATGAACGGGAGTACCGGCATTTAGTTACAAGTTAGCTGGTTGAAATCCAGAATTTCCGAATGAAGTTCAAACTTTCAGGAAAAAAAATGATCATTTTAGAGGGGGGAAAAAAAATATTCTTTATTTTCTTAAGGCCTAGCCGAGAGTATTCTCCAAGCAACCGGTTGGTGCAAGAAAATGTAGGATTTTAGCCGGTTGGTGCAAGCTAAAATTTCTTCCCGAACTATGCTTGGGATTTTTGTATAAGTCCTGTATTTAGTCTTACAATTCTTCAATTGTGATTTAATATATGAATTGAATCATGCCTTTTTAGCCTCCTCTAAAAATCATATTAGGATATAAAGAAAATGAAATTTTTTTTAAATTTGAAAATTTGAGAAATAAAAAAATCTCTTAAATTTATACACATTTTCAATTAAAAAGAGCAAAAAGCTGAAACGGTTGGCCAAAATAAAGATGAAGAATTTCAGAAAAAATATTTTCCATCCCTACTATTCTTTTCATTTGAAAAAGAATGTTTTTTTTCTCCCTTTTCTCTATTAGAGTGCAAATCCTAAATAAAACTTTAAATACTTCTCATGTTTAAATTTTAAAAATAAAAAAATAAAACAAGTATGTAAACTTGCTACTCTACGAGATCCTAACTTACAAAATATTGAGATTTGTTTCACGCTACCTAGAATTTGCCATTGAAATATTGAAGAAGACACATTGTGTCCTCTTGGTCCTTGAGGGGTTAAAGTTCAATGTAATTAGTTAAAAATCTATCTCTAATTATTGTATTGGTTCTATTTATATACATCAATTTAAAAAATGGTTATAGATAGTTTGGTCTTATTAGAATTTTTAATATACCAATTATAATGAGCATTTTAAATGGAAATGCCTTCAAATGTCTCCAAGCCCAACTTTTCAAATTCATAACTAATTCTATAAATATCCCCAAAAGGTGCATAAAAGTGAATTACAATGGCTCTCTTAAATATTTACACACTTATAAAGATTGTCATAACTGATTGAAAAAGTGACATTTTTTCAACAAATTTTGGGCCTATTCAAGTACAATTAAGATACTTACCATTTAAAATGATTTTCCAAAAATTTTAAGCAATTTTTGAATTTTTCATAATTTAATCAAATTATTAGTGAAGAAAACTTTTAGTAGAGGTAAATTTTTTACAATATTCTTTAGTAATTGCAATGAGAATTCTTTTTAGAATTTTTAGATAAGAATTTCACGAAGTTAAAATTTTTTATTGAGTGAAATGTGACAAACTAAAGTATTTATGTTCCTTATAATTTACTCTGAAATATCTACTAAATTTTGAAAATTAATATATAAATATTTTACATCTTTTTGAAACCTTAAAATTTTTTGGATATTCTTGGAATAAATTATAAGAATCATAAATATTTGGACTCATATATTAATCTAAATTATTTTGCAAAATAAAATTTTAAGATTCCAAATTTTTTTACCAAAACATGTTTAAGAGAATTTTTGTCCCACTAACTAAAGAATATTAGAAAACATTTACTTTTATTGAAAAATTTTGTTTACTAATAAATTTTATTTGATTATAAATTTTTTTAATTTTTAATTTTTAATTTATTTTTAATTGATGTTTGTTTGAGACTACACTATTAAAAACCATTTTATACAAGTGTCTTATTTGTCATTCTACATGTCTTAAAATTTGTTTAAAATTGCTAATTCCTCAATTAGCTATGACAATTTTTTGAAGTGTACAAAACATTCTGGAAAACACTACTAATGTAACTAATAGTTCTTCACGATGAAGAAGAGTATTTAAAGAAAATAATGTAATTTTATTTTGTACTCTAATGACTCAGAACTACAACCTTTGAGTAGTCTTATATCCTATCTTTTAAGTGGGTAGTGAGGCATCATGCCTCATTACCCATCCAAAAGAATTTTAAATTAACTATAAAATTGTTAACTCACACCCACCCTCCAAAAAGATTTAAAATTTAAAATTTCCATTTCCTCCCTCTTTCTGTTGTAATTTTCACAAGCCAATGTAATTGACAGTTGATATGGGATTTTCAATCCCATATCTAGTACCCATATACATACTAATATCCATATTCAATACTATATTTGTATGTATCTGTATTCATATCTATATTTGTATAAAATACAATATCCATAATCATATTAGTATAAATATTGTACCCATATTCTATCCATATTAGCATAAATACTATATCCATACTATCCGTATCCGTATCTAGACAACTCAGATTAAATCTCACAAGATAATGGCTTGTGATTTTGAAGGTCATCATTTTTTCATAAAAACAATCGATAGTCTGTAAATTTTTTGAGAAGGGAGGGGAAGGGGGGGGGGGGGCAAATGCAAATGAGGGTGGATTGCATCTTTTGAGAGGATAGTCAATTTGCTACTATCATAATAACTTTGACCTTTATATATTAACTGAATAATTAAAAAAATTATATTTCTCATAATGGGATTTTTATTTTTTCATTTTATTCTTAAGAGATAGAATAGAAATGGAACTTGTTCAATTTAGCTTCACTTTTAAAAAATGTAAAAAATGTAAAAAAATGATTAATTTGAACAATAATAACTCCTAAAGCCATGAACTGCATTTTTTGGCAATATAGCAATTTTTGGGCAGCTCACTATAAATGGATTTTTTAATTTTTTTTCTTTGAAATTTTCAGTCAGCATGTGTCCAAGGAGTAGCTTTCAGGCCCAACAATTTCCATAACTTTTGACTACATTGTTAAAAAGTTATGACATGATATGTTGTTTCCTTTGAATGTCAGGCAGCCTGGGTAGCAAAAGAAACTTTTCCTTAAAATTGATTTCCTTAAAAATTAAAAATTGAAATTGGTTTATTATATTTTTATCTATGTGGAAAGCTTTGAATCATTCCATTTTGATATATGAGTCAAAAGTTATGAGGAATTTTAGTTTGGGGTCATTTGCGGGTAGTTATAGAATCTCTACTCTACAAAAAAGTTTGAAATTCTTTATTTAATTCAATTTTTAATATTTTTGAAAAAAAACTAAAACATTGGGTGAAGATTGTTGATCACAAAATTTGACCATTGGAATTGGCATTTTTCATCTCTATAAATAAATTATTTACAATTTAGTATTTTCAAGCATTTTCTACTTCTTTCTACTTACTATTTTTTCCTATATATTGTACAATTCCAAATGATTTGAATTTTTTTGAGCATATGGCCAAATTGCATTGTAAAATTAATTCAAAGAATAACCATCATTTTGAGTATTTTTTCATACAAATGCAACCTTGTGAAGAGCAGCTGCCCGGATTTTTGCAGGGATAAGAAAAAGGGGTTTTGCTACTTCAAATGTTAATATCTTGCAATCTATGTGGCGGAAATTTCTGAAATTTTTTCCACATCTTTTCAAACCACCTAACTACAAGATTCTATTGTTAAATATGTCAAAGAATGTTTTTTTTCAAAGAAATTGCACTTTGTGTTAGAAATCACAATTTTGGAGTGATTTTGGTTGAAGCATAGTCAAAAACCTTCAAGGGTTAAGTTCAATTGAGGGACATCCATTTTGAAGAATTAGGGGTAGGAGTAGTTTTAAGAGAAAATAAAGATGGATCCATCTTCTTTGTTCACTAAAGATGTTGACTTCCTTGTTTAATAATATATCCCCAATCACAATGCGGTAAATTCATATTTAGCTTCATTTAGTTCATCTATTTTGTTCACTAAATTAATTCAACTTTCATTGATTAATAATATTTCATATGATGACAATATTTGTAAGTTTATTTTAATAACCTACAAAGTGAACACTATATATACAATGTCAAATCCCAATTTTTAGAATACTGGAATTTATCCTATTTCTTCTAATACAACTCCAATCAATATCTTATAATCCCCTTTCTTTAATTTATAACCAAAATTGGCACATGTAGTACTTAATCAACTTCTTGCAATTCCCCTTCTACTAATTTGTAATGCAACCAACAAATGCAATAAATAGTTGACAAATAACATCTTATAATATCCTTTTTATTAGTTTATAACCAAAAATTAACACATGTAATTAATATTTGCTTTAAGAGATTGAGGGTCAATATCTTGTAATCTTTGTTTTATAAATTTATAATTAAAATTTGGCACATGCAATAAATATTTGTCAAAAGAAAATTTGGTTTCATCAATAGTATTTATTCCTAAGACACAATCCTTGTGTTTTCTCCACCATTCCTAAAATCAAGTTGTCAAAAACTTGGGCTATAGATAACAACAAAAACTTTACAATTCAAGGTTTAGGAAAACATATCTTAGTTAATTAATTATAATTCAAAAACTAAGTTGTTCATTGAAAGTTATTCTAAGAAATTGCATTCTCAAATGTCCCTTAGAGCATCCTCAATGGATCATTCCAAATGACTCACTCAATATATTACTATCTTTTTGTTTGGTGTAGAATTAGAGCTTGTGACTACTGTTGACATTAAAAGTGCCTAAAAAATCTCTTCAAATGGAAACACTAAAATTTGGATTTGGACTTAAAACCACCAAAAGAAGGCCTATTAAAAGCAAGCTAATAGACAAAAATATAGAGAGCCACTTCAAAGCATGCTAAAGAAAGAATAATCAAGGAAATGGCTCTTCCAATTGACCTCAACTAATCTGGCTCTTGTACTTAAAACATCTGTCCACAACACTTATTAATATTGATCAGCCTGAATATCAATCCGACATTTGTCAAAATGCATAAAGTGATGCAAATTGTATCCCTCACAATTGAAACATGCCGGTCAACCAAATTTATTCCTCTGAATGCAAGTCTCTTCTATGACACTCCAAGCCTAATCCTGGAGAATCAATCATCCAAGAGAATGCCGTTTGAATTTACAACACCGGCCACACACCAGAAGATTGAGGGATACACATTTGTGCTATTGAGATACTCTCCACACCGCTCTGCCCGCACTAACAAATGATGAACTGTCCCGATTAGAAGTCATCCTTGTCTATTAGCCTCAAAGTAACGGAGCTAAAATTATAATGTCTACTTTAGAAGGAAAATCGTAGCTTTTCAAAACATATTTCTATCATTAAAAACCTGGGGTATAATTTCTTCTTTCTACTTTAATTGCATCTTCTATACGTATCCCTTCACTTGGACCACGAAGATTTCATTATGCAGCATTCACTTCTCACCAGGACCAAACTGTGGTGGCGGGTTGGGCAGAACAGGCCTTCCTCCCAACCTTCTTCTCGGAGGGGCTCCACCCCTCATCGGACCCCTCACCCCCACTCGTCCTCTTAAATCCTGTGCGGCGACTGGATGGCGCTCATCCTCATTCTAAAGAGGATTCCGCTCAAGCTCTTCCAAGCTCATATACCGTCCTGTGCTCCTCGTCAAAGCAGAGGGACGCAGCACAGCACCGTCCAGACTGATCCCTCTCTTCCAAGCTCCACTCTCCGTTTCCGCCATGGAAAATTCCAAGGACGTGGCTTTCTCCTCATCTGAGACAGTGATTTCGCCCGCGTCAAACTCAAACCACCTGTCGTCAACCAGCCGGACGGGGGTTAGGTCACCAAGCTGGCTTTGCTGAATTGGATTAGTGTTGGCCAAGTAGCGATGGGTGATTGCTCTTTGAGATCCGTCTATGGTTGACACTCTGAACTCTATCGGCACGAGGTTCCAACCCTCTACACGGGAACTCTGATTTTGGAATAGAATGCGCTATGACAAAGTGTAGTCCCCTGGGCGAAGTTCACATTTGATACTTCCGGATATGTGGAACCAGCACACCTCGCGCAAGCAGGCCACCTCAGGCCACCTGCATTGCACCGTGCTAACGGGTCAGATCCAATACTTGGTTGCCAAAATTCAAATTCCACAGCAATTTTCAAAAGATTATTACAACCTCCATTTCATTTGTGTCAAAAAATTAAAATTAAAAGAAGAAGTTTACAAGCAATCAGATGATGCGAGTTCTTGCCAGATTCTAGAATGTGCTGACATTAGTGCACACTCTTTTGATTTATAGAAAACCAATAACTCAAAGTGTATCTATTTGCCGCTGTGATCAGTTTTGAGGTCTGCAACACAACTGAATAGAATGTAGATACCCACATATAAGCTGAATCTACTTTCTTGGAAAAATTCCCACGAGAAAAATTGGGCACACTGACAAATAGCACTTGGTGCAAACCGTAGTCAAGGATGATAAGTATATGAGAGGATTGCGATGCTAGTTTATATGAAGCTCCACTGAACACTTCCATGGATTGAAAACATACCTTGCACCTGATCCAGGAGACCATTGCCAATATCTATTGTCTTCACCCCAAATAACTCGGAGGCCTCTGGCTGCCACACTGTAGCACTCTCCTCCTGCGCCGTGATCTAGCCAATAGGCCTGCGACGAATGTTAGCAGTTTAACTTTAGTGTTATAAGCGATCCACTTTGGCATGACCACAAGAGAGCATAGTGTATTAGAAGTAAGCTTGCGCATTTAAAAACAATAAGCAACTGAAAAGTTGTAAATTTTCTGATAAATGAGACGACATTTGAGGCCAAGGACACGTTGATCGAAGTCATCCCTGAAGTTAGATTTCTCTATTTTGAATGATTCAGGAAGCTCACTTCTGAATCGGCAAAACATTCGTTCAGCATTTACTTCACAAACAAATTCTAGTCAAAAAGAAAAATTCTCATACCAGAGTGTCTCGGAGAAGAAATGGCTTGAGCAGGAAAGAGAAAGTTTTCTTCTTCGTTGCAGCTTTCAGCTCATCATTCGGACCTACCACCTTCAAGGCCGATTTGGGAACAAACTGATCCCACACTGAATCAGAGTCCAACGTCTCTCGAAACCCTAGGCAGACACAGGCGCCTCTAGCCACATCTTTGGGACTCAGATAAGATACAACCAGATATACGCACGCGTCTGGCAAATCAGTGAATATGACTCCCTCTCCTCGAGATCTCTGGGAGGCAGCCTGCTCGTCCGTCGGTTCGCCAGCCCCGTGTATGTGGTCGTCAAAAGTAGCACCATCCGTTGTTCCCGTCTCCATGTCTTCTGTAGGTCGAATTTCAGTCATGGCGAAGGCAAATTCGGTGATTACCAACGATTACCCGATGCTTAAACCACACACGCCAATCTCGTCCTCACCTTTTGCTCTATAAAATACCTGTTGCCATCCAGCACCACCGCCCGCATCGCTTAAAGCCGAATACCACATTAAAAGATTGTTCGTAACCCCAGGCGACAAACTCCAAGGTGATCTCAATACTTCGATCATGGAGGAGTATTACGCTTTCAGTGGAATTTCAATGAACCATCACTCCCACAATTTGACCCAGAAATGCGCAAGAAAATGGAAAAAAATAACAACTTCCTTGGCTCTCGATGGATTATGCTTGTCATATTTGCTATCATTCCTTGCATTCTCAGTACTTCAATCAAGAAACATATTACAGCGAATTCAAAATGCATTTCCAGTGGCTTTCCCACAAGAAATCCTTCATCACACTTGGTCACGGAATCGCAATTTGAAATTTAATTAAAGTGCAACAATTGGTAACGTCCCCTCTCGTTTTCAAGGCGTTTTCAGATTAAGAAGAAATCTATGCATAATTCATACAGACACGCTGTTGCTTAGCTTGTTCAGAAAGCAACCCCACGCATACTAATCACTTCCCTTTTCAGAAGCGGCCGATCTCAAAAGAAATGTTTTAAATAAGAAACAATTTTACCTCGAGAATGCAACGACGACGCTCACGCTTCCTCTAAATCTAAAACGTCCTTCAGGCGATGACGAGTCGGCTCCGATTTCGAGTCGGTATTTGGTGACGAAGGAACTAACTTCCAGCCGAGCTTTCGGATCGGAGTCCCAAGAATGCGCAAAATGAAATCGCTTGATAATTTGAAAGAAAGAACAGAAAATCTCCTCAAATGAGATTCACTCTCGCATCCTGAATGCAATGGCAGTAGACTCAGTTCACAATCCTCGCTCTCACGAATCCTGACACGCATCGACAAAGTTACTGAGTATCGAAGGGCTCTCGTTCAAGGGTCTCCGCCAGACGCGTTACCGACAAATGAAACACGCACAGGTATTTCTTTGAAGTTTTCAGTTGCTCTCTTTGTCCATTATGGCAGAGGGACCTATAACTGATAAAATAAGCACATCTAGACATGATTTAGGGTACTATGTGTGTAGGTATGTTTGGGCAAGTTCATGCTGAAATATTTTATTTTTCTTTGTTTGACAATTCGGTAATAGGGAGGACGTTTTTCGTCTTCAACACTTGATGAAGACAGTCCTAATTTTGGATTGATTATTTCTATTCCTAAATAAATGTGTTCCTTTTTCTGATTTTTCTGAAGAACAATTTTTTCAAATTTTTAGAAATAGTTGTAAATAATTTTCTAAATTTCAACATCTTCCAAATTTTCCAAAGTGATTTGTGAAATTGACCTACATGTACGGTAGTGCAACGCAAAGTAAATATTTCCAAAAGTGCATTGACATAGATGATGATGGGGATTGCAAAAAGAATGTTAATGTTATCTCTTGAATTGAAATTATAGAGACAAATGTACAATTGTGAAATGTTTTCATTCAAACAACCATATCATAAGTGTCAATGGATTAAATCCAAAATTGTATATACAATAGTTGTAAAGTGCAACATACTACATGTAAATATGGAAGTTTGAAGAAGAATTTAGTTGTAATTTGAAAGAAAATTAATTTCAAAGGTTACCATGTCTAAAACCTAGTTTTGTTTGACATGATTGGGCATTACTTTATCTTTTGTAAATTTTTTCTTAAAAGTCTAAGAAAACTTTTTGTGCCTTGGCATGTTGGTATACATCATTTTAGATTGTTGTATACAAAAATTGAAGGAAATTCACTTTTATAGAATTTAAAATATTAACAATATAACAAATATGCAAATGATATTGGTTCAGACAAAATTTGAATCTTTTTTGGGGGAGGGACTGAGAATATGGGATTGCATTAGACATTGTAGAAAGAATATAAGTTGTAACATGGGTCATTGTTATATCTAAATGCCCTAGACATAGATCATTTAAAATGTTTATTGAATTGGGCAATGTGTATGATTTATATTTTACAATTGTATAATTCATTTTCAGATTGATTTTTTGTGTACAAAGACTAGAGTCCACGATGCATATGATGCATCAAAAAAATATAAAAAATTACATCATCATTGTCAATATTATCAAAAGCTTGTAATGCTCGACAAGGAAACACAGAAAATGAGGAAGATCCTCACACTTCAGGCACAGTCAAAACTCAGGCACAGTCAAAACTCAATTACGCACTCTGTCATGAAGAGAATTTCTAAATATCTAGAACGCCCAGCTACCCACCGGGCTCTATCAGCACCACAATGGGAGAGCTTTCTAGAGTGGCCTATAGAGTGGCCTACCTTTTGGGCGTCCCAGCCATAGGTAAGGTGAACCAGCCCATGTCCATTTGCAATCCAATTTCATCAATTAGACAAGCTCATTTTAGTCACTCTAGTTGACATTACTATTGACATTAAAAGTGCATTAAAAAATCTTTTCAAATAGAAACACTAAAATTTGGATTTGGACTTAAAACCACCAAAAGAAGGCCTATTAAAAGCAAGCTAATAGACAAAAATATAGAGAGCCACTTCAAAGCATGCTAAAGAAAGAATAATCAAGGAAATGGCTCTTCCAATTGACCTCAACTAATCTGGCTCTTATACTTCAAACATCTGTCCACAACACTTAATATTGATCACCCTGAATATCAATCCTATATTTGTCAAATTGCATAAAGTGATGCAAATTGTATCCCTCACAATTGAAACATGCCGGTCAACCAAATTTATTCCTCTGAATGCAAGTCTCTTCAATGACACTCCAAGCCTAATCCTGGAGAATCAATCATTCAAGAGAATGCTGTTTGAATTTACAACACCGGCCACACACCAAAAGATTGAGGGATACACATTTGTGCTATTGAAATACTCTCCACACCGCTCTGCCCGCACTAACAAATGATGAACTGTCCCGATTAGAAGTCATCCTTGTCTATCAGCCTCAAAGTAACGGAGCTAAAATTATAATGTCTACTTTAGAAGGAAAATCATAGCTTTTCAAAACATATTTCTATCATTAAAAACCTGGGGTATAATTTCTTCTTTCAGTTTTATTTGCATCTTCTATACATAAGATATGGAAGTAACTGCGAGGAAACTTAAGAGTTGCATACGTATCCCTTCACTTGGACCACGAAGATTTCATTATGCAGCATTCACTTCTCACCAGGACCAAACTGTGGTGGCGCGTTGGGCAGAACAGGCCTTCCTCCCAACCTTCTTCTCGGAGGGGCTCCACCCCTCATCGGACCCCTCACCCCCACTCGTCCTCTTAAATCCTGTGCGGCGACTGGATGGCGCTCAACCGGAGGTTCCTGCTCATTCTGAAGAGGATTCCGCTCAAGCTCTTCCAAGCTCAGATACCGTCCTGTGTTCCTCGTTACAGCAGAAGGACGCAGCACAACACCGTCCAGACTTACCCCACTCTTCCAATCTCCACTCTCCGTTTCCACCATTGAAAATTCCAACGACGTGACATTCTCCTCATCTGAGACAGTGATTTCGCCCGCGTCAAACTCAAACCACCTGTCATCAACCAGCCGGACGGGGGTCAAGTCACCAAGCTGGCTTTGCTGAATTGGATTATTGTTGTTGAAATAGCGATGGGTGATTGCTCTTTGAGATCCGTCTATGGTTACTTTGAACTCTATCGGCACGTGGTTCCAACCACGGGAACTCTGATTTTGGTATTGAATGCGCCATGACAAAGTGTAGTCCCCTGGGAGGAGGTCACATTTGATACTTCCGGATATGTAGAACCAGCAGACTTCGCGCAAGCAGGCCACCTCAGGCCACCTGCATTGCACCGTACTAGCAGGTCAGATCCAATATTTGGTTGCCAAAATTCAGGTCCACAGCACATTTCAAAGGCTTACAAACTTCCTCAGGGTAGCTAAACTTCCTCAGAGTCAATGCAAAGCCTCCTCCCCTTCGATTCAGAGCAAATAAATCTTGTGCTCTTACACCATGTTAATGTTAATAGATTTAATTTTAGCCTCAAATACTAAACTTCATGAATTTAAAGTCATTATTTGGTTGGGAAGTTAAATGCTTCCAAACTTTACTTAACAAAGATGTATGAATCTTTTATGAAGTTTGGCAATGTAGAGGATATCTTATCATGATGCATAGCATCTCATTATTTGGTATCTACCTCAAAAAAGCTGTGGAAGTCAAACAATACTGCACATCTAAGTTATTCAAGACCCAGTTGGTGTTTAGAGGTTAAAACTGAGTAACAATGATGAGGTTAACAATCAGCAGTGGTGATTTCAAATGATCAGTCATTACATTTTTCGAGGTCTGCAACACAATTGAATTGAATGTAGGTACTCACATATAAGCTGAATCTACTTTCTTGGAAAATTTCCCAGGAGAAAAATTGCATGAAAACCGGGCACTCACAAACAGCACACCGTAGGTGCAAACCGTAGTCAAGGATGATAAGTATATGAGAGGATTACGACTCTAAATTATATATAAAACTTTATTGATCATTTCCATCGAAAGATAACATACCTTGCACCTGGTCCAGGAGACCATTCCCAATATCTTTTGTCGGGACCCCAAACAACTCGGAGGCCCCTGGCTGCCACACTGTAGCATTCTCCTCCTGCGCCTTGATCTAGCCAATAGGCCTGCAACGAATGTTAGCAGTTTACCTTAAGTGATATTAGCGACCCACTTTGGCACAGTGTATTACAAGTAAGCTTGTGCATTTGATGGTGTTCTCTTAAAGTGAATTTATCGCCATTTAAGAACAAAAAACAGCAGAAAAGTTGTAAATTTTCTAATAAATGAGACGACTCTCCAGGCCAAAGACACGCTGATCGAAGTCATCCCTGAAGTTAGATTTCTCTATTTTGAATGATTCACTTCTGAATCGGCAAAACATTCGTTCAGCATTTACTTCACAAACAAATTCTAGTCAAAAAGAAAAATTCTCATACCAGAGTGTCTCGGAGAAGAAATGGCTTGCGCAGGAACGAGAATATCTTCTTCTTCGTTGCAGCTTTCAGCTCATCATTCGGACCTACCACCTTCAAGGCCGATTTGGGAACAAACTGATCCCACACTGAATCAGAGTCCAACGTATCTCGAAACCCTAGGCAGACACAGGCGCCTCTAGCCAGATCTTTAGGACTCAGATAGGATACAATCAGACGTATGCACGCGTCTGGCAAATCGGTGAATATCACTCCCTCTCCTCGAGGCCTCTCGGAGGCAGCCTGCTCGTCCGTCGGTTCGACAGCCCCGTGTGTGTGGTCGTCAAAAGTAGCACCCCCATTTGCTGTTCCCGTCTCCATGTCTGCTGTAGGTCGAATTTCCGTCATGGCGAAGGCAAATTCGGTGATTACCGACGATTACTTGGTCACGGAATCGCAATTTGAAATTTTAACTGCAACAATTGGTTACGCGACCTCTCGTTTTCAAGGTGTTTCAGATTAAGAAGAAATCTATGCATAATTTCATACAGACACGCTGTTGCCTTGTTAAGAAAGCAACCCCATTCTAATCACTACCCTTTTCAGAAGCGGCCGATCTCGAAAGAAATGTTTGAAGTAAGAAACAATTTTACCTCGAGAATGCAACGACGACGCTTACGCTTCCTCGAAATCTGGAACGTCCTCCAGGCGATGACAACTTGGCCTGTCGGTATTTGGTGACGAGGGAACTTTTAGCGTTCGGATCGAAGTCCCAAGAATGCGCAAATTAAAATGAAATCGCTTGAAAGAAAGAACAGAAGTTTGAATTCTCCTCAAATGAGATTCACTCTCGCATCCTGAATGCAATGGCAGTAGACTCAGTTCACAATCCTCGCCCTCAGGAATCCTGACACGCATCGACAAAGTTACTGAGTATCGAAGGGCTCTCGTTCAAGGGTCTCCGCCAGACGCTTTACCGACAAATGAAACACGAACAGGATCCACTTTTTTTTCTTTTTTTTAAAATTAAAAAAAATAAAATTTAACAAACGGGCCGAGCCCACTGCATTAACTTTTCAAGGACGGATGGGTGACCGTGGAAAATGATGCATTGGTATATCAAATTCCAAAACCACTCATTGTAAGTCAAAGCACAGGAGAAGATTTCTCCTTTCCACCCCTATAAGTGGGGATGAATAGTTGTATCTTTGTTCTGTACAGGAAATTCCCTTGTCATTCATTGGACGCCAAATGTCTGTATCGAAGTTTATGGATTAAAAAGAGACAGGTTCCACTTTGAAGTTCCCAGTTGCCCACTTTGTCAATGAAGTTGGGAGGACAATTAGTGTGGGGGCAGTGGGGCAATCTAATTTCACTAGATCTAGATGTAGATGTCAAATGTCAAGAAATTAGTGTAGGGGCAGTGGAGCAACCTAATTTCACTATTATATATGTTGTGTCAAATGTTTAAAAAATTAGTATCGGGGTAGTGGGGCAACCTAATTCCACTATTACATATGTTGTGTCAAATGTTAAAAAAATTAGTGTCGGGATAGTGGGGCAACCTAATTTCACTATTATACATGTTGTGTCAAATGTTAAGAAAATTAGTATCGAGGTAGTGGAGCAACCTAATTTCACTTTTGTATGTAGTGTTCCTTGTATCATTGCCACATTTCCCAAAAAAAGAAGGAAAAGTACTTTTCTTCATTTTAAAACTTTGAAATTCAATATCTTTCACATTGTAGGTCCAAACACTACAAAATATAGCTTGTGCACCCTACCTCACACAATGTGACAAAAAGAGGCAGTCAGTGTTGTTTGATTAATTTTCCTACCCCCCTCATCAAAAAAATCAACAACGATTGGATTTGAATAAAAAAAATCCCAACCCCCCTCCAAGAAAAATCAACAATCGTCGGATATTGATACCGCATACAGATATAGATACTGAATATGGATATTGAATATGGATACTGGATATGGATACAAAATATTGATACTAATACTAAATACAGATATTGTACAAATATGGACATGGTGTACAAATATGGTATATGGATACAAAATATTGTATAGTCTATCATTTATCCCATATCCTCTGTCTCAAAGCCCACCCTCTGAGAATTATAAGAGGAGGTGGGGAGAGGGGGGATTTACAAGTTAAAAAAATTTTAATATTTAATATTTATATCAAATTGGTAGGGGAGGGGGCTTAAAAAGTTTAAAATTTAATATTTAAATCATATAATCAGATTGGGAGGGGCTAAGGGGGAGGTACTAAATTTTTAAATTTTTTTAGTTTTTGAGTTCATTGTGACACAGTTTGTCACAATGACAATGACAATGACAATGACACAATGAGCTCAAAAGAGACAATCATTGCCTCAACCACCATGTCAAAAAGATTTGTGACAATACGAAGAAAAGGACAAATAGACACATAGTCTAGGAAACCTTAATGTAACAAATCAAACAACCAAATCAAACCAAGAAATAAATAGCTTAACATAAGGTGTGGATCATTTTAGATATTTGACAAGTTTTGTTTATATTCCATTTTAAAATTTTGAAAATTCCAAAAATTTAAAGAATTCTTACAATTGCAAGCTTTATACTCTATGTGTTAGTAAAATCTTAATTACAATCTATTGTATGTATTTCATTTGTATTTTCTTCTTTTTGAATATTTCAAAAATTAAAATAACAAAATATCTTTTACTTCTATCTTTTACTTTTATATTATAATTTATTTTCATTTTTTATTTAAAATTATAAGGAATTGATTTTTCTACCAAAAATTCTCAAAAGAAATTCTAAAAAAAATCAACACCAGCAAAAAACAAACTTTTTTCAGAGCAAAAATATCAAAAATTTATATACAAATTAAATAAAAGAATAAATTTAGCTTGATAGTGACATTTGACTTAAAGGTCATTAGCAATGATGTTTTGGGTGTAAAATATAAAATAATTCATTTACAATTCTTTGCAACAATTTCCATTGTTACTTGTCAAAAGAAACTCAAATTAATTGTATTTTTTTCCTATATTTATATAGATATTAATTTATTTCAATTTTTTGCTTTAAAAATTATAACAATGACAATTTTTCACAAAATAGATTGAATTTTTTACAATCTTAGACAATCTTTAATATCACTTATCTAAAATTTAAGATTGATAATTTCAAAAAATAAATTTGGTTCTAGGAAGATGTTTGACTATTCTACTATGGATGTAGTCTCTTAGGTATTAAAAAAAATCTATGACACTAAACATAGTGCATATTGTTAATTAGTCAAATTTTATTAATCATCTTACATTTATGAAAGTGGATTTGAATGCATTGAAGAGTGGTATCCATTGAGTAATTCATTCTTCACTTAGGTATACAAATGCAAAATTTCAAAAGCAAATAAAGGATCTACCTTATTCAAAATCATCTTGTAATTCAAAGAGGTGAAATAAACTAGCAATACACTAGTCATTTGGGGATGATTTTTTATGGAGTAAAGAAATATTTTCTTAGAGATTGAAACAATAAAAAGTTAAAAACAAAACATTTGGAATATGTGGGAAAAATTTCAAGAACTTTGAAATTTTGGATATCAAGATAATATCATCTAAAATAAGAAGAAAATATTTTTTTCAAATTTATTGGAATAGTTGGTAGATTTTGATTCTTCTTGGTATGAAATTTTTTTGAAAAATTTAATTTAAAAAATAACTACATACTATATTATATTAGTTACCTACATACCAAATTTTAGAATTAGACGAGGAATTTAATAAACAATGCAAAAATTGCTCAAAACTTCCTAGATTTTTTGGGGCAATGTAACTTATAATGTAGGCATGTGATCAAATTGTTTTTAATTCTCATGAAAAGAAATGAATGCTCCCATCTTTTGTCAAAATTTTGAAAACATAGTAGAAAATTTAAAGAAATCTCTTGATTTTTTTACAAGCTCATTAACATATAAATGCATTTTTTTTTCTAATGTCATGCATGCATCTATGGATGTCCAACAAAACCCATCTAAAATGACATGGTAAAAATATACTAAAATTTGAAAAAACACGTACACCATATTTTTAGTGTGATGCCTATATAGACATGGTCAAAGAAGTTGCTTAAAGTTCACAATGTGGCAACCTTGTCACTTCCACTTGAGTGCCATGCAAGTGGGTAGTACCACATAGGATTTTCTCACTCAACTTATTCATGATGTAGCACTTAACATCACACCATCTAACAAAAGGAATTTTAATATTGTTTTTAGCAATGTCAACTTAGATGTCTTGGTGCATTACATATCCATAGGGAAAGGTTGGTGCAAAATAATGATTTACAAGAAAGCCAAAAAAAGAATGAAGAATGAAAATTAAATCTAAAATTCAACAAGCCAATTCACCATCTACCACCAAGAGAATTTTTTATGATAAAGTGAAGTAATTACTTTATGAACATTTAGTGAGAATGAAGGATGAAGTCATATTCATACTAAAATCCATTGTCTATCCATGGTCTAACAAAGGATATGGGATAATTAAAAAATGGAAACTCAATTGACTTCTATAAATTTGAATATTGTTTTAGACATTAAGACATTGTTTTAGACAATCTAATTTTTAAACACAATTCTTATCTTACATATCATGTATGGGTTATTGCACTTCCTTCTACCCTACTTATATAAAGACCTTCTCATTTTACCCATATTGTACCTCCATCCATTTCCCTGTTTTTATAAAGCATATTAAATGAATGCCCTTCCCCTATATTTTCACATTTAGTTAGTGTTTTACTTTAGCCCACAATAGCTTACACTAGCTTATCCAAAATAAAACTGAAACCCCTTGCTAATGTAGTAACTCCATGTTTTCTAGAATGTTGTATAGAATGTGACTATGTCTTTTTAGTGTCTTCTAGAATATGACTGTCATACAAGGCATTAAGTGTGGTTTTGTTTGTGATATCCAAACTTTTTCTAGAACTTGCAAATGAATTTTTCTTCCTATAGCCACAATTTAATCTCTATGTTCTTGTTCTAAAAAACATGCTTGTTTGTTGCTAATGTACAAAGGCAATTTATATATAGTAACATTTATTCAAAATTGACTTTGTATGATCACTACAAGAAAATGGAGGTATAAATGACTTGTTCACAATGACTACACCAACAACAATGACTACAAAATGACTACAAAATGACTATTTTGCAATCATTGTTGTTGGTGCAGTCATTGTGGACAAGTCATTTATACCCATTTTCTTGTAGTGGATCCTACATGTATTTTTAACCCACAAAGGGCCATTGTCCCCTCAAGGCTCAAGAGACAAAATGAATTTCAAGCAAATTCCTAAAACCTCAATTTCCAGTAAAACTTTTTTGAACTTTCTTGTAAGATTAAAAAGAAAATTAGCTTCAAGAAAATATAACTTTTATTTCAATTTGTAAGGTGGAGCAAAAGTTATGCCATCTTAAACATAATTTTCACATCACTAAGCAAAAAAAGAAATCTACAAAAACTTTTTCCTTATAGATCATATTTTTGTCAACATTTGAAGCTTGATTCATTCCATTTGGATTAGTGATATGAAAGTTATGAACAATCTTGTTTTTTGGGTAGCTTGAATATCTTCTTGAAAAAATAACTTATGGGATTCATTTTTCAATGCAATTTTCACAATTTAAAAAAAAATTGTCTAACAAGGTTAAG
Source organism: Thuidium tamariscinum (assembly GCA_947034885.2). Taxonomy (NCBI): domain Eukaryota; kingdom Viridiplantae; phylum Streptophyta; class Bryopsida; order Hypnales; family Thuidiaceae; genus Thuidium; species Thuidium tamariscinum. The sequence continues at coordinate 17,424,547 of OX344751.2, forward strand.
TTTTCTTGCTAGAACAATCTCACTATTGCGGGCACTATTGGGATCATTGGGTTTCAATCCCATTTTTAAACTATTGAGAATTTTGTTGTTCTTTCACTCTTGGACATATTTCTACTTAGCAATTTTTTAAGGGACGAAAATCAAACCTTTTTCTGAATTTTTTCCCTAGACTTTCAACTCTATTTTTCAAAATAATTTTTTAAAATTCAATGTCTACAATACAAAAAATTTCCACAGATGGTAGTCAAAGTCATTTGAAATTGTAGACCACCATTTATAATTTTTTTTCCAACTTTGGATGCTAATATCATCCAATTTGTACTTACAAACTTCATGAAATATTTAATACATTTTCTTAAATAAAGTACAAGATCCTATGGTTAAATTTTTTTTTAGACGAATGCAACAAAAATGGAAATTTTGAGTACTTATAGACCAAAAAAAATGGCCTTAATCCTTTGGGGGTTAAATACTAGTTGAACAAATACTTGGTCCTTTAGAGTCCCTTCATTGTTGATTTGACAAAAGTCCATAAAGAAATACAAATTGAACATTTGGTAAATAGTTGGGTCTTTTGAGGTTTGAGTGTTTATAAGTAGCCAATCCATGTTATTGATACTCTCAAATTTTTTTATTTCAGTTTTTTAAATGGAAACCATTAAATTCTATTTTAGAAATGATAACAACACTAAGACACCCTCTATAGAAGATTTGAATACTTGTACATTGACCTTAAATTGTATTTTTTGGTGATATTTGTAGGAGATATATAGAAGAGTGAGGAAGTTTCTAGAAGACCTTTCTTGATTAGGAATATAATTTCCTAGATTAGAAGTAAAAATTTCTATATTAAAAATATAGTTTTCTAAATTAAAAATATGACTTCATAAATTAAGAATAAAGGTCAAGTAGTAGTATATAAGAGTAGCCCCACGGCTACACTACCAAGCAACACTGTAAATGTTTTAGGCCATTGATCTTCTTTGTCAAAGGAATATCAATGGCCCAGAACATTTACAGTGTTGCTTGGTAGTGTAGTTGCGGAGCTGCTCTAAAGATGTCAAGACTATGGATCTTGTCTTACTTCTAATCTAGAAAGCTCTTTTAGAAGCTTCCTCTCACCATTAATATGTCTTTGAGAATATCTTCTTTTCATTAGTGTATTTAATGAGATTTGTGATTTGTAGGAAGAGTTTGTTATACAATATGACAAATCTATTGTTTTGGAAGATTTGGTGTAATAATATTTGTATTACTTACTTACTAAAGACTGCTAATATAATGAATGTATATTGTCCTTAGATCTAAATAATCCTATAAAATTCTTGGGGGATTCACTTAGAGTGTCCATATGAAACCATGTGTGGACAAAACTTTTGACCCTCTATTTACTTTTTGAATTTTAAATAAAATTTTAAAATAATCAACACATTTTCCTACTTTGAAAGTTTATATTTTGAATTATTGATATTTTTATTTGTTTATACTAATTAGTTACAAATTTTGGAAGTAACAAGATACATTGTAGAATTGAAAAATAACTTTCACACCCCTATTTTATATAAGAAAAAATTGTTTAAAAAATGAACAAAAAATTTCTAAAAATAACTTTCTATTGAAAGCTCATTTTGAGTTGAATATTGATGCAATGGTCATCTAAATGTGTTCACTATAAATATTTGAGTTGAAAAACATGTCATTTAAGTTCATTTTCAAATTCTTTTGGAATTCATTTTACATTTTATTTTAGTTGGAAGTTTTGGCAATAGAAACTTATGGTCCTTATTAAACAATGCTCAAAATTTTAAGTTCAAAACATAGTTTATTAAAAATCACTTGTTCACAGATAATTTATTGTAGTAGAACTAAGTACACCCCTATGATAAAATTGCCTTATACACAAGATTGATAAATATACATAGATGAGGAATTAGACTGGTTTAAAATCTTCAAATACAATTTGGGACCTCAAATTCATTTAGAAATTCTAATTAGTAACCCAATGTAAACATTAAATACATGAAAATTTGAAGTTAAACCCAATTATTTTGGATACCATTTGGTCCTAGCTTCTACGAAGTTACTAGAAATTTAAAGATTTTTTCTTTTTTTTCTTTTTTGCACAATTAAAATTTCAAATGAAGTGCATAATATATTATTTTATTAATTTTGTTTAATCTATCAATTATAATTTGTCTTTTGATTGTGCAATGTCGTTAGAAATACGCCCAAATTTGCTTTTAATAGTCTTCATTATGGCAAACACTATGTATTGATATATTCAAGTCTTTCCAATATTATATTACATATGCCAAATCCTTAAAATTACAATTACAAAACAAAAGCAAAAAAATTATAGTCATTTTGGAATTGCATAGAATAGTGGTAAAAAATTCCTTAGTTGATTTCCATTATAGTTTCTATTAACAAGTTTTGTATAGTGAAAGATTAAAGATGTCTTTGTTTATACATTAATGGTGAAAAAATATTGCAATCTTTGTAAAGACATCAATGAAAAACATTAAGAAGGTTGCCAAATTTAAACCAACATTGCAAATGCATAGCAAATAAAAAGATATTTGTTATTTTTGCACTACCAATTCAAACTCTAGGAGCTTTCTTAAAATTGTTTTTTTCTCCTAATGAAAATAGTATCATCAATGATGTTAAAAATCCTATTCTATTTGACTTGATGTCAAGGTTAATACAATAGTCATCATACATATCAAAACTTCTCCTAGAGGTCTTGACATGGACTAATATGTTACAATTTTGTAGAGACTTATTACTTTTTTTCTAAAATCACAACACATTTTGCCAATACTAGGTTACCTTCTCTAGTCACTTCATGTTGCTACATCAACAAAGGACAATACAAGCTCTTTGCCTTTGTGGCATGGTTCCTTTTGCATGAACTTGTATGTTAGCCATGTTGTACAAATGTGGCAAAAAAAAAAATCTTCACAGAGCAATATTTTGCTAGATGTTTTTCAAAAAATATGTTGGACTTTGTGTATTTTTCCACATCAATTGGGGTGAAATTTGATAGTCATCACTAAGAACTTTAGGTGTTGTCTTTTTGGATGTCAAAGCATATTATTTGCATGTCTAAAAAACATGAGGTTTGCATAGCCATTGAAAAAGTAAAAAGTGATGAGAAAATAGGAGTGTCTTTTTTAAATATAAAAAATAATGTATTGGAGTAGTTAATCAAGGAGACAATATTGATGATCGGATAAATGATTGTATTTTGCTTTTTTGTATTTCTATCTTTGGCATAGCCAGATGAGTTCAATTTTAAATCTTTATATAAGTGGTTCTAGTAGGATGCATTGATGTGTACTACATATGTATTAGGTCTATAACTACAAAAGTCTAGCTTTGGAAAAACTTAATGGAAATTAGGAATTGGTCTAGCTTATCATAGATGTCAGCTTCTTGATTTTTGATGTTGATTTGGTTGGATAGGTTGTGAGGATGTCTTAAATCCATGTTACATTCATTTGGCAAGATTTGTATGAGAAAGTTGAGAGTTAGTGGTGTTTGAATATAGCAATTAAGTGTCCTAAGGTTGTTGATTATAGAAGTGAGTTTGGAACTAAAGTAATATATACTTGTTTTGTCAATGTTTATAATATTGATGTAATAGGTATAAGTTGTGATTTGCAATTGTGTGATTGGTCATAAGAAACAATTGTCTTGAATGGAGACAACTAGGATGGATTAGGTTATTGGATTGTTGCCATTGGCATTTGTATTTGGTTGAATGTTCTACAATGTAGAATTGGTTGAAAGTTGTGGTGAATTTGTAATCAATGTTAAAGTCTGTTGGATGATGAATGTAATCTTTGTATAATTGCATTGTTTGTTTTAGGCTGTTGAGAGGGTGGGAAATTGACAAAGGGATGTTGTTAGTATTGATCGGGAAGGTTGGAGGGGGGTTGGTGTTGAATTGTAGTTTATTGAGGGAAAAGTTAGCTTTGTGATGAAGGATGTAAACATAGTGGAGTACATGGCATTGTTCCAAAGAGTTTGGAAGATATATGTATTTAAGCTTTTTCAATTAGAGGAATGGGAGTGGAATATTTGAGTGAAAATTGTTAGAAATTTAGTAGGTTCTAATTGTCATAAGTGGTGAATCAATCAAGATTTGTGATGTTGAAGTGCAATAGTTTGTTGGTGATTTCTTGTGTCAAGTTAGGGAACTTTGTGGCTTCATTGTGCTCTAGTGTAGTAATAGGGATGTGGTTATTTGGAATTTGGGCATTGGATTTGAATAGATAGAGTATATAGAAGATGAAAAAATGAAGATATATACTAATTGGGAGAGTGTTGGCAGTTCTTGGTCTTTGCCATATTTTACTACAATGTCATATATTAGCCCTTGATATAGTAGTCTTAAATGAAATTCTTAGCCTAAATACATTTTATATAGTTGTGTAGTGATGTTGGGTACACCATTGAATAACTTGCATACATACTTTGTGAGTCTAATTTGCGGATGAAAAACGAGCATAGAGTATGGAATTGGGAAGAAGTTATACTTTACATGTGCTCTAAATCAACAATATTTAGTTTTTGTGTTGCAATATGACTTGGCTTTGAAGAAACTCCAATTTTTTTTTATGGATTTGTCCATACTAGTCTATTCTTTTGTTGCAGGTCTTACACCAAACATAGATTTTAAGGGGATCAAAAAATTGAAGGGACTTATTTTGGAAAATTGAAGATGTTTGAAACATCATGTACAACCCCCATACACTTCAATAACTATTGATGTACAACAAAGGTAGTATTTTGTTTAGTGTGAAAATGTCAATTGATTAGTATGGGTCCCCTCAAAACCCCTATTCAATGTAGTTAAGAGATGGATTCAAGTGATTCCCAATATAAGGTAGGACTCATTTACAAGATACTAAGGTAGGTACACCCAAAAGCGCCCTGTTCCTAAAAGCGCCATCTACAGTGCACATACATTTCCGAAATCAGTGATGTTCACAGACTGTAGATGGCGCTTTCAGAAACAGACTTTGACTGTTAATAACTTTTGCATACGGTATCCAAATCTTGTGTTCTTTGGTGCGTTGGAACATGCTTTCACTTGCCAACAAGACTACATAGAAATTTGAACTAATTAATAGCAGGAACTAGGCTCAGTATGAATAAGTGGCGCTTTTGGGTGTACCTACCTTAGAGTGAGGATCTGTTTCCGTGGGGCGTAGTGATTTTCTTTGTAATTTCCTTCAAATAACTCCTCCAGACTTCCGTCTGGGCCCTCCGACCGATATGCAAGGAAAGCTCCTGCGCAGTCGCTCCAGTCGCTCCATGGAGACGCGCTCTGAAATTTATGAGTCACTTAAGTTTACCGACAGTCCATGTCAATCCCGCACTTGAAAGGGTCTCACTGCCTCACTGCTCAAGTCGCTCCTTAAGTTATTTACTCACGGCGAGTTCTATGGATGAACGTCATTGGCGCACCCCCACAATATTCGCGTTGTACACGGCAGTGCAGACTGCAGACTACAGACTACAGACTTATTGTTCGAGGATTCCTTTTGATCTTCTTGGGGGAGAGCGACAATTGAAGTGGGGGCGCCATAGCCGCAGCGGTGTCATGTCGTTGAAGGTATCCCGGTGTCTTTCCGAAGATGACTCGCCCTTGTGTGCTAATAGGAGGTGAGAGAAAGCCGCTGGAACACTCTGCCGGGGAATTTCGAACCTACGTAGCAGGTATTTGCAATTCTGATCATGCGTGTTCACAGGGAGATTTTCTGGGTTTACTAAGTGGTAAACTCACTACCATTACCACTTTGGAAGTGGTAATGGTAGGGGAGTTCACTACGGAGTAAACCCAAAAAATCTCCCTGTGGTTTAGCTTATCTATTCTTGGTGGTATTGTAGGAGCGCGAGATCGTCGCTTTCGCGATTAATCTGGGATCTTCTCGCGTTTCTGAATTTTTTTAATTTGATGCTGGATATATGCATGGTGGTTGTTGCATTGTGCACCGACACTAAAGGACTGCACATCTTGTGGCCATTACTTACAAGTGCTTTTGGGAACGACTTCGTAAATGGTCTCACTACTTTGAGAATTCAATACGGAACTAGTCATTTACATCTTCCAGGTTGTCTTGATTGGGACGTCGGTTGCGTTTGAGAGGTCTTTCTTACGAAAACAAGTGGGGATCAAATTGTATTAGAATTATACGGTTGCACATTAGTCAGAGAATCGTCAGCGTAATGGATAGCTCTTAGTACTTCCCACAAACAATGTTCTAACCAAATTTTATTAGTGCGATGATGATGGACAAGCAGATTCACAGCTGGGGTTGCTGCTGGTTCACGTGCCGACTAGCTGGAACCTGGTAACAGGAGTTTGTATGCCAAGGGGTACACCGAGCAGTTGGTGAGCTGCTTGACCGATATAATGTTACCCAGGAATCTGAGCTTGCGGGCAGAGCTCATAGCTCGCAGGTACCGCAAAGATTCTGCTACCATTGGTCTTTCTGAATCATTGACATCTATTATATTGCGTTCCAGATGCTGACAGTGAGCATTCTGTTTGTTATAGTCACGCTGCTGTGAGACTGTAAAGAGCTATAGCATTGAAGATTTACGTTCAGGGCCCTGTGGACATGGTGTTGAACTGCCGGAATCAGTTTCTTGAATTTCTGGTGGTGAGAGGAGTTATAGTATTTGATCAAAGTGGATCATCCATGTACTAATTGGGGCGTTCGCAGGTTGCAGAGACTTTCCCAGGCTGCATTCGTTTTCTGGAACAGTCTCTTCATCTCGGTCGTGGTGGACCATTTCGAGCTTGCACAGGGATGTTCCATGAGGATGTGTCCCGAGCTTGAGAAGAGGTTTCCTAATTTTCATGGAAGGCAACTAGAGCTCATGATGTATCTCTGCCTTGTTGCTTATAATTCTGAAATTTACGATGGTTTATGTGACGATGCGTGGTTGAGAACAACAATCACCTTGAAGGACGATCACGCGAATGAATCTGCTGACTACGCTCATGTTTTCTCGAATCCTGGCAGCCGTGAAATCAGGCTAATGGCTGAACTCTGCAAGGGTTCTCCAATGTGTCAATCGAGTTGGGAACAGCTGGAAAGATATCAGTCCAAGCTCACCTCTCGAATAGAAATTCGATGGAATATTCTGCCTCGCAGGGTTTATTGGGAAAGGCTGCAGAAGGTGCAATGTCAATCGAATGGGACAAGAGAGCAATCGTCATTTCTGTGGAGGAGCCCTTATTTTAGTTGTAAAAGGGAGTTCATTCCCATCACCGTCATCGACGAAGCTCGTCAGAAGGGTTCGTCCTTGAAGGAGAAGGTGGATGAATGGAGGAAAAACGGTGGAGCTTGTGACCTTGCAACACATTTGCAAAGCAGTGTTGTTCGACCTACGGCACGAAGGGCATCCCTCCGGACTATAGAAGCCAATGATGTAGCATCGATGAAGACGCTTGGGGTAGGTAGCGCGGCGACTGTTTTCGAGGTTTCATGGCGGAAAGGCACTTACGCCATGAAATCGTTCAAGAGCTCAGTCTCTGAAATGACATTCAAAGAACGAGACATTGCTGAGAGGTTGTTGCATCCACACATAATCCATGGTTTCGGCTATTTCGAGGTGGATGGAAAATGGAATCTACTCATGGAAATGCTGGATACAACTCTGACACGGCATGCGATCAAGAAAAGTAATTTGGGTAAACCACTCTTTTCACGCGAGGATACCCTTGATGTGTTGCTGCAAATTGCAAGTGCAGTAAAGCACTTGCATTTCAACGATGTGGTACATGGGGATCTGAAGCCGGATAATATTGTCCTAAGCAGTTTCGAGATACTAGGAAATGGTAGACATTTCCTTGCCAAAGTCACGGATTTTGGTGATGCCCAGCTCATTGTCCCAGAGCGACCCTTCACACCTGGTGGATTTGGTACCACCACAATTGCGGCGCCTGAACTTCTGGAGTGGCGGATGAATCGTGAGAAAGATCGATTTGATTACCCTAAGGAGATTGACGTATATAGTTTCGGTGGCGTAGCTCACGAGGTGCTGACAGGGTATCCGGCCTATTTTGGACGCAAAATATTCAATACTGCTTTCGGGAGAGATGTCATTGCAGGCAGACTGAAACCAAGTGGATCCGAGGTATGGAGAAATTCAGGGCTGGAGAAAAGATTTCCAGTTGAGTTGATCGAACTCGTGGAGCAGTGTTGGGAGCTGCGTCCTGAGGACAGACCATCCTTCTCCCGTATCTGTGAAGTACTCGAGAGGTGCAAGTCTGTGGTACAAACTTGGGTGAGCATTCATTCATCAAACTATCGTTATGTATGATTTTTCTTCGTGTCCATGAAGCCTTGAAGATCTGAGAAAATTGGCAGGATGGTCAGTTGGTCACGCAATTCTGTCCATCGTTTGAGGGGATTTTCCTGCTCGATATGGTGAGTCTCTTTTGCCATGTATTGAGATGAAATCTCGTAATCTATTATAATTTTGAGTAATGAGCACCCTTAGGTTGCTGTGGCTAAGCACCCAATTCTTGAATATTTGTGGAAAATTGTAGCTCGAAGTGCACCTTGCTGAAACCGTAGGCAGGTCGATTGTCACAAATGAATGTGGTAACTCGTTCCGAAGTTGTTAAATCTCCTGTTTTCTAAATTCCAACGTCAAATGTGCAGCTCTGAAGTGCACCATTTACGAAAGTCGTTTGGCTGATGGTTGAGCTATTTACTTCCTGACTCTGATATGCTATGGCAGGAGGACAGAGCTGCCGAGGAGAAGGAAACTGCCAAGAAGAGAGCTGCCGAACTCTTGAAGGTCTTTGCAATGGTCTCTCTGTTTGCCTTCATCTGGATCTCCTCTCTCACTACGGTCAGTGTCCAGCTAGTATTGCTGTTGACCTTGTTTGTTATGAGTCATGAGATTCGTGACTTGAGAGACATGTTTTTCACAGGGATGATCTGCAAAGGTCTTCCAAATTTTCCCAGGAAGGCATTGCGATGATTTTGTTCCAGTTTTGGAAGAATCTTCAATGCTGTAGCCAAAACTGTAATTCACGTAATGAACGAGTTAGAATATGCCAGCTTAAGCAGCACCTCGCATATAGTTGGGGAATCTAAGATAGGTCAGTAAGAGGTCAACAAAGTTAACCTCACCTTCTGGATTCATAAGATGTTGACTGCACATGAAATTGGGATGAAATGGTGTACATGGAGCTGCGTGTCTGTTAAACTGTTGACTGTTAATTGTTTCTTATCGAAGTGTCTACTTCAAGTTCATCTGTCTAAAGCACATTTGAAACTCGATTATCAACATTGGTATATTTGCTCTAATACTGCTGTCCTCGTGGTGGTGTCACAGGAGAAGAGCGCTGTCAATCCCCTCAAGTTCATTGCTTTGATTCTCTTCATCTTCATCGTTATGTCTTATCTTTGTAGAGTTATCAGGTGGGTGGTTTGCGAGTTTAGGGACTTCGTTTTTGCAGTGAGTCAAGGTCTTGTAGGTGGATCACTGTCAGTCTAGTACGTAGTGAAGGAAATGGCAGTGAAATGACCATAATTTAGGCTTTGCCAGCTTCTGCAACACCCTAGCAGTGTCGTACGAATTATCAACTAATAAAGAGGTCGTCAATGCGGCCCGTCGCTGATGTTGATAGTTTACAAGCTGTGATACTCGAGTATGTTACGTGGAGCAGTACCAGTGTTCCTTATGGTGATCCGGTACGTTTGTTAACGCACTGTCAACAAACGGATCCTTTAACAGTTCAACTGATCCTCAATGACATCGACAATCACCCGGCTCCCATATTAAGTTACGGACAACAAACTTCAAGAGCTCTCGATTCTACTTACAGACTCCTCATGGATTCCTTATTCAGACATTACGATAGCTGCTCCGTTCACGTACTTTGCTGTTTATTGCAGGTAGGATTCGATCAACCAGCAAGCTTTTTACCTTTAGCTAGTTTCGCACCTGCTCTCTACTCCTCCATATGATTGGGTTTTTTTTGGAGGTTTGGTTCATGTTCAATGTCCCTTGTTCTTGTGTCCCGGTTCCACAAACCAAGTTCGCTCCTGCCCTTCGGGCGTTCACATCTTGTCACGATTAACCCCCATGTGCCCAAGTCTTTCCAAGTGAAAAAAAGCATATATGAGCTTATAGTTATTTCCAATGAAGCAAATATTATTTTTTCCAAATTCTAATGGTACAGATGTATTGTATATATGTTTAAGCCCTCATGGTCTTTTTTTCCTATTAACCCCTAAGCGCTCAAGCGACCATTTTCTGGTCGCTGCCTGACTTCGGGCAGAATTTTCGAGCAAAAAAAAAACTTTTTTCAAAATTTTTTTTTTTTCAGTTTTGAAAAAATTGGGTTTTCTTTCAACATTGATATTCAAAACTAAGATCAGTACGGTCAAACAAAAGTTAAAGCAAAAAAAAGGAGAAACAGTACAAAGTGTCTAAAATTGCTTAGTGTTGAAAAACTTACTATTTGGGGGAATTATTGATGCTCTCATTAGTAAATACTTTTTATTTTTTTACAAGTCAATAAAAACCATAATTTTGACCAATCAAAAAAATTTCAAATCATAAAAATAGAAATTGTATTTTTGGTGAATTTTTGAAGTTATATATTCAAAATTCATTTGAAGAGAATCTATAAATATTTTTTAAATTTTGATCATATGTATACTTTCTACTTTTTGTGCTTTACATTATCTTCTTTGATGCTAACTTCAAAAAATTTGTAAAGCTTATATTTTATAACACATTTGTATTTTGTCTTAATCCCTTGGGCTTTTAGAGGTTGAATATTTTGCATTTTTCTATAAATCAATAAAAAACACAATTTTGACCAATAAAAAAAAAATTCAAATCCTAAAAATAGAAATTGTATTTTTGGTGAATTTTTGAAGTTATATCTTCAAAATTCATTTAAAAATAATCTAAAAACATTTTTTTTACTTTGACTATATGAGTACTTTCTACTTGTTGTGCTTTACATTATCTTCTTAGATACTAACTTCAGAAAAGTTGTAATTCTTATATTTTATAGCACATTTGTGTTTTGTCCTAACCCCTTGGGCTTTTAGGGGTTAAAATCACTCAACATTGCTATATCTAGTACAAAGAGCAAAAAATTTAATAATGATAATTTTTTGCATATCTAACCATAGGAACTTACAATAGATTAGGGGTGATTGTAAAAAGCACCAATACTATTTTGTGTCACACAATGCATGTTGATCAAATTTTTGGCCATAAATTTTGTGTTTTGGCTTTAAATGACTCGAGATTAATATATAGGGACAGTACTCATGACTATTAAACACCTTGTCTATTTTTTCTGTAATTTAAAAAATATTTAATTATCCAAAAATAGCCCCCAATTGAATGTCACACTTGCAAATTTGGAGGGTTTTAGTACTATTTAGCACCCCAAAAAACAAATTTTGAGCTAAACTTTGGAGGAGAGGGTCTTCTAATAGACTTGTAGCTATTTGTCAAAGGTTTTTTTTTAAATAATTATTTTTAGTTGGTATAGAAGTTTACAAAGTGAGCTTCTTTTTGCTTTCATTTTGAAACATGTAGAAAATGATTTTGGTGAGTTTTTGGTGAATGGTCATTTCCATGAAGTTATTGCAAATGGCCAATTTTTATTTTATTTTTAAATTTTTTTTCCTATTTTTTATAACTAAAAACATTAAAATATGTATTTTGACTATTTTCTTGAGATTTGGCACTTTTCTAGTTCTCCTACATGGATAATTTGTCTATACACTTTGGTAGTTACCTTTGTCCTAAAGGTGTATACATTAGTCATATTTTTTAAATTTTTTTGAAAGATAGTATTCCCCAAAAAATCATGAAAACGCAATCAAATCAACAGGTGTTTCTTGCAATCACCCTTAGAATTAAAAATATTTGAAAAAATTTCAAACTTTGACCACACAAATTGCAAGACAAATGTGTTTAAAGTAAATAAATCATATTTTTTTGAACTATAGAAAACTAGTTTATGAGACTTTGAATCTTCTTAATTTAAAAATTTTATATTGTAGATTTTGAATTCAAATTTTTTTATCATGGAAAATTGAGTTTAGAATATAGGAAAAATAAAAGTTAGGAAAATAAATTGAATTTAATCCTTGGAAAAATTTGTTAAATAGATGAAGGTATATGATAGAGGGAAAAACTTAAATCGTTAATAGCATTAAGATGGAATAGAAAATGTAATAATTCTAGTAGAGTGATGTAGTCACCCTTTTCTTTTGAAATTTTACCAATTGTCTTTTTCAGTGAAAAACTATTAGTTAATGATCAGTTTTGGACCATTGAAAGTAAAAAGATCGACTAATAGTGATAGTTTTCCATTACTGAGTAAATGTTAACTAGTAGTTATCAAAACTAATTGTCTTTGATCGGCTGACCACTAGTTTGCTGGCGGTTCAGGCGGTTTCTCTCTCTCTCCCTCGCCGTAGCATATAGTCTTTCCATTCGAAGTAGTCCGCCCCCACTCTCTCGGTTTTCTCGGTATTCATTTCGGTTTTCAGTCAAGTTGTTTTTGTGTAATGATGAACTCCTTCAATTTTTAATATAAGTATATTTTTACAAGTTGTGTTTGTGTTGTCCAGTGATTGGATTTGTTGTTATTTGAGGTGGAGGCTTATTCTAATTGTTTGTTGTGTATCCAGTGATTGGATTTTGAAGGAGTATATTTGGTGTAATTGTGTTTGTTGAAAAGATCAATTGTGTTATTGTGTTTGATTATTTAACAAGTTGTGAATTACTTGTGTATGTTTGAATTAGTGTTTGATTCTGGTTGTTGTGATTGAACAAATTGTCTTGTTGTTTGGGTACTGTACCAACCAGTTGTCTTTGTGGGCGTTGTGTGATTGGAATATTGTGAATCTGCAAAACCAGTTGTTTTTGTATGTTTGTATGTGTAAACAAGTGGTCAATTTACTTGGGCTGTGTGTGTGAAACAATTTGTGCTGATGAGTATTTGAGTCTGATGGATTGTTCATTTTGTAAGATGGGAATTTAACAAGTGAATTCCTGGACTGAATGGAGTATAAACAATTTGTGTAATAATTTGGTGCTTGCTGGTGTGTCCTCGTTTTGATTGAATTAATTATCGGTGGAGCTCGGGACTTCTTCATAGAGCTGATCAACAAATCGTTGGAAACGAACAAGTGGTGTTTGGAGAAACCAAGTACGGGCCTGTTGTTAAAGAAGATCAAGCTAGCTTGCGCCAAGTCCCAGCGGTGAAGCCTTGGCTGACAGAACGATTTGTTGGAAGATGCTCCAGGAAAAAGGTAAGAAATTCATTATCCAGTTGTTGTAATACTATTTCAAAAATCATGCGAATAACAATTGGTTGTTCTCTGAATCTGTGGGTGTGATTTTCTAATTTGTATGAAAGACTACTAAGCACAAATTGCCAACACTAATTTATTAATTTGATCAATTTACAATTAGTGTTGATTCAATAGTGTTGCATGTATGCATTTACAAACCAGTTGTTGAGATAATAATTCATCCAAAATGGTTGTGATTAACTCTGGGTGAGATTTGTATTGAACGATTAATCAATTTAGAATTACTGGTTGATATACAAATAGTCCAGTGGGGTTAGCCTTGTCTTAAATATTATTGAAACATCAAACTGGGACAAATTGTAGTTCACAACAGATGCATCAAACCTGGTTGTTATGAATGAGATTAATGAGAATATTAAAACAAATTGTAATTTGATGTGCTGATACTAATTGATTATTCCTTACGGTTATTCGTTTTGGATCAAATGGATGTTGATAAATCTGATGTATAAATAAGTTATGTGTTATTGTGGTTAGTTGAAACTAATTGTCTTAGACAGGATTAATTTATATGCCAAACAATTGGTGTCATAACATGCTTATGTGTATTGATTGATTTGTATGTATCTAACTAATTGTTTTGGTTTCTGGCTGTGTTTGTGAGCTGTTTGGAGTAATCTGCATCAACAACTGGTTGGGATAATTAATTGGTGTTGTTTGGTTGATTTTTGGTTTTACTTTATGAATTACAATTAGTCATGTTTGTGAATCTATTGTTAAATCATAAGGATTGTAATTTTACAGTCGCCAACAGGTTGTAAACGACTGGTCCGGTTATTTGAATTTATGCTAACCAGTTGTGTTGGAATTTGCTTATATAATTAATTGTTGTCTATTAGTTGCATAGAGAAGTTGTCAGTGAATATTATCTTCATAAACAATTAGTTCGAACAAACTGATTTGGTCTCTCTGGGTAATTTGGGACTTGAACAAATGGTTGAAATCTAAATTCATTGATTAATTGATATAGGTTTGTTATACAGACTAATAGTTTTGAAAGTGATACTTGATAAATCATTTGTGATTAGAAAGGAAATTTGTAAAGAAGTAATTAATAGTTGGAATCGTGTGAACAAGTTGTTGAATTAAGTTTCTTAGATTTGGTTGTTGAAATAAAAGATTTGGTTTAGAGATGGAATTTTAGTTTAGGACAAGTTGTCTTTTCCTTGGGTGTTTGGTATTTGGTCTTATCAAGGCTTAATTCCAACCACTTGTTTAAATTTGGGAATTAGTAATTAGCAAACTAATTGTAGGATGTTTTAACCAATGGTGGTGAAGTGCAGATAAAATAAAGGAGCTTGCATTACATACTCATGCCCTGCATTTAGATAGAGACAAATTGTTTTTAGATAGGACAGGGACTATTTCCTTGTGCATCCTAATTAGTAATTTAGATAGCTAAGTAGTGATAGCAACAATTTGTTTGGTAAAAACAATTACCAGTAATTAATGAACCATATGTTACTCTATTGTTATATATATTTTATTATATATTATAATTGCATTTAAGTCTAGATCATGCATGACAAATTGTAGGTCTACACGACTAATTGTTTATTAGGAATTGAGCCACACACTAGTCCAGGACTGTGACTGAATTCATGCATCCATAGCATTATTAAGGATTGGCCAACAAATTTGTATACTTGGGAATAAGAGTGGATACTAATTGTTAGAAATTGAAATGTTATTATTATGTATTTCCTATTCCATTTCTGAATACAAGTGACTTTAGCCACGATACGTTAGACTATTTGATCATTCCTCTAGATTTGAACCCCTATACTATAGTCCTGGGTTTTGTGAGATTTAGACAAAACTTAGACTACAAGTGATTATCTTAATTCAAAGTTAACCCTACAAAATTTTTTGTTTTGATAAAATTGATAAAATTGAGTTCAAAGCCAAAACTTGTGTATTATTTTTCCAAAAGATGCTTTCATTATTTACAAAACAAGATGCTCCAATGCTTTTCATGTCATAAATTGAAGTAGAATGAATCAAATCTTTTTATGTAGATAAAAATATAGTTTATGAAAAAAAAAATTTATATTTTGGGCACCTATTGAAATAACTTTCTCTCTTGAGCACCAACTGAAATAAAAATTAAACTTTACATCTAACCAATAAATTGTTTAATTTTGTCTTGGAAGAAAGTCTTAGAAAGTTTCTCTAAATATGACGTGTGAGCCTTCAAAATGGCACTTTGGAACTCTGGATCCATTTTTGCGAATGATTTGTAAAATTTAGCTTAAAAATACAAGAAAAATACATAAAAAGAGAGTTAGGAGAGTTTTAGTAGTAGACTCTGCCAAAATATTGAAGAACCATCTTAGAAGGTGGAAAATTCCTAATTCTAAGAATTTTCATCATTCTAAATCTTAGAAGTGAGTCTGAGAGCATATTTAAGTTCGACAGGTATGAGAGAATGAGAGTTAGTCAGTCATAGTGTTTGTTGCTGCAAAATCAACCTTTTAAGGATGCACATGGCATACTGACTAAAGCAATAGAATCTAGTATAAGTCTGAAGGGTTTACCAAGGCCTAAATTCAATTCTAATGAAAATTGAATTTAGAAGTACAACTTTTACAAATAACATTGAGAATGGAGATATCAAGATATAGAAGATGGAGGAATTGAAGATTGAAGACTACAAAAAGGTGTTCCAAAGATAGCAGCATGTCAAGAGCGGACAAGAATCAAGCAATTGTCCAAGATTCCCGGGTATTGAGAATTAAATTGTCCAATTGGACAAAGTAATTTTAAATTACTAAAAATAGACAAGTGCAAGATAGCGTGGAACTTACACTTAGAATCTAGGAGTATCCTAGATGTTACCTAATTTATTTTGGATTTTTTTGGAATTCCACGTTGATTCCATGAGAAGTCAACCGCACATAAACATATTCGTAAATTCCTAGAAATTACGTATGTTGTGTTAAAATATCGCTAAAAATTAAGATAGGTTTTTGTGTGCTTAATAAATGCCCAATCAAGTTTGAAGACATTCCGACATTCCCAACTACTAGAACCGGCATCGACATCGAATTTCAACAAAATTTACAAATTGGCAGCGGGTTGACCGACGTATCAGGAGCGAATGATGTCTGATTGACGCAAATGGGGAGACATTCCTTGCTCTCACAAACATTCCTAACGACCTTAGCTTGACAGATTCATCAAATATGCAAATCCTAAAAGTTAGATTTGTAACTTTTAATTGGAGTTACCGTAATTCCAAATTGGGCACACAAATGGCCTAGGAGTGAAGGGTAAGGGGTCCCTTAAGCTAATTGAGGTCTTTTGAAGACAATGGCGCAGACAGATTTTTGTTTCGGGTTGTTCCCTAAAAGATAGAGAGGGTCAGCCCTTAGTTTGACTTTTTAATCGTTAATTGTGGTTAATTAAAAGTGATTTTGGAAATATCTCTTAGAAAATCAAAGATTGGATTTGGTCAAGATCTCTTTTTTGCGTAAAAAGCCATCTTTGGGCTAAAGAAAGACAATTTTCAAAATGACTTTTGGTTAATTTGCAAAATATCTAAGTAGATTAGGGTTAATTTCAAAATATTTTGGGTTAAGATCTTGGATTTGATTTGGCCAAGATTTTATCAGCTAAATGGGGGTGGTTCTAGAAACTTTCACCATTAAACAAGTATTATTTTGAAATTACATTAGGGTAGTTTAGGGGAAAAAGTAATAAAGTGTTTTCACTAGCAACTTACTGGGGAGGGCCCGGCCATAGGTATATAAGGGCCCCCCTCGAAGTTGCCAGTACTTTTTTCTTTCGTGCCCTGACACTTTGTTCTTCTACTCCCATTTTGTGCTACCGACGTGGTCGATACATCACTTGGACCAAAGATCTTGGCCAAGTATTGTTTTGTGTTTTGCTATCAAATTTTGAAGGCTTAGGACCCCTTCAATTGCTTTCATTTCCTCACTTTGCATAAGAGACTTGATTTCAATCTTTGGTTAATCATTAATTGTAGAAACTTTAAGGTTTTAGTGCCAAAATTTGATTAAACACTGTCATGTGTATCTCCTTTGGCCTCTAAAACTTAAAGTACTAAGTTGGTAGAAATTTCAATAATCTAGCGCCAAAGTTCGGTTAAACATTGTCGTGTGTACCTCCTTTGGTTGCAAAATATTAAAATATTAAGACATTGCAAGAATTTAAAGTGAAAGTTAGGTTAGACATTGTCATGTGTATCGCTTTTTGCAAATAAAATCCTTGCAATACTATTTGGCACTTTCTCTATGGCAAAGCTTTGAACTTATAAATTCCTATAACCGGGAATTTCAAAAAATATCACCTCCAAAACCTTGAAAGTTTAAGGTTCATACCAAATCATTTCAAGGGACTAATTACAATTATACTAAGTAGAATTTACGATCCACACTTCATTAATTTTTACCCCATAGTTATCAAAATATTCCAACATTTTGGTAAAAGGTGTGACTAAGCCCAAAAAACCAAAATCCATTTAAGAAAACCAACCCGGCTTGGTTAGAG
Organism: Thuidium tamariscinum; assembly: GCA_947034885.2. Lineage (NCBI taxonomy): Eukaryota > Viridiplantae > Streptophyta > Bryopsida > Hypnales > Thuidiaceae > Thuidium > Thuidium tamariscinum. The sequence goes on from OX344751.2 coordinate 17,442,453, forward strand.
ACCAAGTTAACATTGTAGACAAACCATTCGGAGAGGTGGACACACCATTTGGAGAGGAGGATAGACCAACGGAGAGGCGGAAAGACCAACGGAGGGTGGACGGAACCCCGACCAACTAGATTCCGCCACGTGTCGGGGGGTGATCGGAGCCAGATTGAGCGGTTGGACTAGGTGGTGATCGGGGCCATACTGAGCGGCTGGACTGGAGGTGATCAGAGCCAGCAACTAGACTGGAGGTGATCGGAGCCAGCAACTCACCGAGAGTTCAAAACTCACACTCAAGTGAGGTCTTTTGAAACTCAAAAATTCAATTTTTAACAAAATCTCGGGTTAGCAGTTGGAGCTACACCCATCTTTCTTGATTTTATTTTAAAATCTAAATCTTGAAGTTTCAAACAATTCTCACCAAACCATCAAAAATCTCAAACTCCATAGCCATCATCTCTCTCATAGAAAATTGCAACAAAAACATTGAAGAAGAGAACGAGACTTGAAAAGGTTAAGGCATGGGAATTACAACATGCGAGGTATTAACATTATAAAATTAATATCCAAAGAATATCACTATTGAATAAGGTTCTTATTCTTTGGCTTTGACCTTTGGAGATTTGTCGTAGCACAAGGAAGCACAAATCCGTCTATAGGTGCTAATTTCATGTTAACACTGTTCAAATGACTCATGTATCATTCCCACATGATTTTACGTAGATTCCTCAAGATATCCGGAACAGGGTGCAGAAAACAACCCCAAGACAACAGTAACCGGGTGCACAACCGGAAACTTCCTCACAACATCCACACTCTCGTAGATCACCTTTCTCACAATTCTCACAAACCTTACAATTCTCACAACAACGTCCAAACAAGGAGGAGTGCCATTACTATGTACCTTTCCCTATCCGGACTCATACAACAATATCCGACTAGGTGGATGCGGAACCGGAAGGAGTGTCCAAAGCCTGTACTTCTTCTAGATCCGGTTCTAGATCCAATCACTTAAGTTTCCAAATTTAGAAGTTTAGCCTCTGTATAAGAGGGGTCCATGGTTGGCATTTAGGAAAGATTCGTTGAATCCTACCTTTCTAAGGATTATAGTGAATGAAGTTCTACTAAAAGAGAAAAATAACAAAAGAAAAAAATAAATGGGCTGCAAGTTCTTCCTCATAAGTAATCCGGATTGCTATCCAAACCAACAGGTCACTCAAGAAACCCCTACAAACCCCACATTACTACAATGACAAACTTATCCAAATCCAATTTCTAAGGCAAAATCCAGGAGCCAGATAACTAAGGGACCCTAACTACATGTCCATCACTCACTTCCGGTTGTAGTAGGACCTCAACAACACGTCAATTGGCATGCGCCTAGTCGCCTATTCTCCTAGCAAAATACACCCAACCTAAGAGCGGCCCACACAGAAGCCTCCAAGTGATTGCAGTCGCTATATTTCACTCCTAATACACTAGTACCCTCAACCAGATCGCTTCAATCTCCCGGAACCGGATTCAGACAAAGTCTGGGGGAGCCACTTCATCCAAACACCTGCAAACCCAACTACCTCACACTATCCAATGGTTCTATCATTACACAGCATACCAACCCAGAGCCAAGACTTTTCAGACCAACTCTTAGGAAGTAGAAATTTGGAAATTAGATTGCAAATGAAAGGAAAAATAGAAGTAAGAACACCCGGGGCAACCAATTAATAGCCACCCTTAAATACCAGCCCAAAAGAACCCTAAAAGCTCCAAGGGAACAAAATCAGAGGACAAGAGAATGCCAAGTGGCATTCCTTATTCACAAAAGTCAACTTCCTATCCACCCAGTTTGATCCGTGAAAAGCGGATTTCAGATCCTAAAAATCTGGATCTGAATGTTTAGGTGCATCCCAATTCAAAAGCACCTTGTTAACTACTTCCTACCTACTGGAAACTCCACTTTCCACCTACTCTCCTAAATCTACTCCTAGAAATTCTCTACCTACTCTACTTTCTATCCACAACTACCTCTTCATCCGCTTTTGGGGGAGAACCGCATGCTTTGCGGCCCCTAACGCCCCTGCTTCCTATTGTTATATACCTTTGCTGAAGTTGTAGCCTTATTCTTGGAAGGTGTTGGAGCCTTTCCCTTTTCCGTAGATTTCAGAGGCGTAATTTCCATCGGTTCTGACTGATCCGGTTTCGGTTCTTCTTCCGACCCGGTCTCCAAATCCATCTACTCCTCTTCCTTCTCGGACTGCTCTAGGGACTCGTCTTCCTTTGATTCTAGCTCAATGGGAGCCTTCCTTACTCTCTTTGTTGTAGCCTTCCTCTTCACCGTGCTAGGAACCTTGGGAGACTTCTTAGATATCTTGCTCTGAGGCGTCTCCTGATCCTTGTCTTCTGCTCGGATTTGACTCTTGACTTGGGATCCGGGTGTAATCCCTTTTCCGGTCTCAACGTCAAGTCGGGAAGCTGCCTTGGGCGCCTATGGAGTCTTCTCTTCCACTGCACTCTTGCCCTTAGACTTCTCAGAATCAAGTGGAGAAGTCACCATGCACTGAGCAACCGGGATCTCCCTTTCTTTACCTTGGCTGGCTTCCTTCCCCGTTTCCGGATCCGGATATAGACCAGCCCTTTGTAGAGCCTCCCTAATCTCAAACAAAGTCCTCTCCATCCTCTCTCCAAACTCCACCAACACTTTCACCATCTTGGAAGCTACCGTTGGCCTTGCCTTATGGACTTCCTCATCAAATAATTTTGCCTTGTTAAGTACATCGCCCGGAATCTTAATAGAGTTCCGGATCTATATGAGGACTGCCTTAAACTCACCCGACAACCTCCTAGCCTCTTCAAACTTCTTCTCCAACTGGCATTGGAGATCCCTAACCTGACACTAGTAGAAAGCCCTGTTTTTTTGGATGTTTGAAGAAAACAAGGCAATTTCTGAAGACATAATGTGGAAGATGGGATGTTGGGCTCAGAAAAATAATTCAGTTTGATGTTTTCTTGAACAACTGCATGTCATTAGAAAAACGAGTTTTTGTTCTGTGCAACATTTCTGTTGCAGACAACACGTGCTAAAACATAGTTGCGTTTTCTTTAATGCACTTCAGAACAGGTCACTGCCACGTTGGCAGCAAGGTTGCATTTACTACAGGTAAGTTCAAAAAAGCACCTAGGGAGGGGGGGTAAAACACTGACCAAGCTTCCAAACACTATAGAGGGGTAGTTCTTACGCATCTTCTTTTTCTGAAATAACATGGATGGATATAGAAGGTAAAATTTCAAAATTATTCCCTATTTCTGACCCACTTGAACAGTTTTTTGGTTGAAGCCTTTTTAAGCTTCTAGATATTGCCTCTTAAGTGTACAACAACTTCACTTTATAATAGGCTACATTAAATTTTTTATTTATGTATCCATAAAAACTAAGCAATGAGATGTTAGATATTACTTAGGAGAAGAAAACACAACAATACCACCTATGGATTGAAAGATTTTAATGTTTCATCATGAGGTTCTTAAGATTGTAGATGTAAATTAATCTTTTGAACTTGAAATTTGGAATACGTATTATCAACATAGAGCTAACTTCACAAAATAAAAATTTATGGTAAGAAACCAATTTTTTAGCCCTTGGGAGGGTGTCAAAGTTGGCAATTGTTAAAATTTTCTCAAAACTATGCATGTTGGGAGATTTCAAAGATCTTTTTTTAAATTAATCTTTTGACCTTCAAATTTTTCACACATATTAAAAACATAGATTTTATTTCATGCCAAAAATTTCATTGCTAAAAAAAAACTCAATCTTTGGGAGGGTATCAAAGTTGGAAGTAGTAAAATGTTTTTCACCGCTACACATGTTGGTAGATTTTGAATATGTTTTTTTGTAAATCTTTTGGCATTGAAATTTGACATGCATGTTACTCACTTACAAATGATGTTGTAAAAAAATTCATAGGAAAATATCAATTTTTGAGGTCTCAGATCTTTGGAAGGCTATCAAAGTTGACAAAGCTAAAATTATTTTCACTGCGGATCCCAAAACGCCATTTTCATTAGGACCCCATTGTGCAATAATTCATATGGGATATATTAACCCCTGAAATTTCTTGACTATGTTTTTGCCAAAACCTCTCTAAAATTAGCCATTCTTAGTACAAATACCAAATTTTAGGAAAAAAATATTTTTAGAAATATGTAACCATACAATCTTGTTGTGTATTGATTTGAGAAGATGTGGGGAAAAAAATTCAAAATATTCCACTATTTAGATTGCAAGATATTAGCATTTGAATTGATAAAAATTCTTTTTTGACCCTCCAAAAAACAAGAAAGCTACGCTTTCCAAGGTCACATTTGTAAGAAAAATTCTCCATGTTGTTGGTGCTTTTTTGGATTCATTTTTAAAGGCAAGCTATCTACATGCTTGAAAATTTTAAGATCATTTGGAATTGTATAGTACAACATATAGGAAAAAAATAGTAAATAAAAAGAAGTAGAGAACAATTCAAAATAATACTTTGTTAAGAATTTAGTTATGGAAATTTAAAAAATCAATTCCAATGGTTTTATTGTTTTAATAAACAATCTAACTCTAAGAAATAAAAAAATTTCAAGATAAATTGAAAACTTGAGTTAAATAAAGAACTTCAAAATTTATTTTAAAGTAGAAAATCTATAACTACCCAAAACTAAAACTCATAACTTGCATCTCATTGATCAAAATAGAATGATTCAAAGATTTCCTCTCGTGTATAAATTTGAAAAAACAATTCCAAATTTTTGTTTATGAAAAAAGTGATTTTTGTTTATTTGCCCAGATTGCTTGATTAAAAAAAAGTTACATATCATATAAGAATTTTTAACCATGTAGTCAAAGTTTTTGAAAAGTGCTAGGCATTAAGGAAAAACCTTGTTTTCATATAGCCTAAAAATTTCGAAGAAAAAGAAAAGAAAAATCTATTTATAGTGAGCTACCTAAAATCACTATGTTGTTGAAACAGCACAACTTCAATTGGTATTTAAAGGGTTAAACAAGAACTGTATTCAAAGTAGATTGTTTGAAAAAACACCCATATGTTAAATACAACATCCATATGTTGGCAGCAACATCTAAAACAATGTCTATAACAACATCTAAGATTTTCAAAGGTCAAGTTTTTTCATTGAGTTCATTCCAGTTATCCCATATCTTTTGTCTCCACAAGGGCGGACCATAGATATAAATATGACCTCTTTCATCTTCATTCTTACAAGTAAATAATAAACTAATTAGTTAATAATTAATTAATTAATAATGAACTAAATAATTATTAATTAATAATAAAATGAATAATTATTAATTATTAATGAAATGAATAATGAATTAATTAGTAATGAACTAAATAATTATTAATTAATAATGAACTAAAAATTTATTAATTAGTTGAATGAATTGAATGATTAATTAATTAATAATGAACTAAATCATAATTAATTAATTGATTGATAATGAAAAATTATTATTATTATTTAATTAATTTGCACCAATCTTGCCTGCTCTGTGGATGCACCAATTGATGTTTTAGAAAACTTCTAGGTGTCTAAGTTGATGTTACTGAAAACAAAGCTGAAATTTTACTAGACGTCTTAGTTGATATTGCTAAAAATAATATTAAAATTTTTGTGAGGTGAACAAAAATCCCATGTGGCACTATTTGTTTGTGTGGCTCTTACGTGGCTGCCAAATGGCACACTTTTTACAACTTCTTTGTCCATGTTTTCTATGATGTTGCTTTAAAAACAGGGCATGTTTTTCCAGAATTTCTTATGTTTTCAGCTTGTCGAACTTAACGGATTTCTTTAGACATGTACAGTAGACGTGTGTGATGTTTCATTCAACATAACGCATGTTCAAGCCCTTGTCTAAAAAAACAGGGCTTTCTACTAGTGACCTTAATGTCTGTTGCTTCAAAAATACAAATTAAAATATTAAGTAAACAAAGACAAAACGCACCATGTTATTCATAATAGACTTCAATTTGTAATATTGCATGTGATAACTATAAAGAAATATCTCCTAATTAAAGCAATTCAATTATAATAAAGTTATAGTGTGAAAAATTCACCTCTTGGTTGAATTCAAAGTACATGTAGGGGATTTAAAAATATCAAAAATTAAAAAATTAGTTAATGATAGGGTCTATTTAATTGGTCTTCTCTATTAAAATACCCCCCCTAAAAATACCACTTGTTTAGGGTCATTGTAAGAAAGACCTGTTGAAAAGCATAGCGTTTTGCACAGTATTCACTTTTTTCTTTTGGAAGTACTATATAAATATTAAATCAATTTAAAAAAAAATAAAAAATATGTTTGATGTATATACCTTTAAGAAGAAGATACCCTAGGAAGGAAAAGCAAAGAAAAATTCTCTAATTAGGAGAACTAGAAAAGTGCTAAACTTCGTGAAAATTGTAACTTTCATTATAGTTTCACATTTCAATTTGTAAAAAATAGGGAAAGTAATTTTTCTTAAAACTAAAAATTGGACATTTGGGAAGACTTTATGGTAAAGGTATTTCACCAAAATAATAATCCAAAAACTATCTTGATTCTTCAAAAATGTGCGCCCAAGGGAGGCCTGTTAGCACACATGTAGAAGAAAGAGAATAATGATTTTTTAAATTTCCTTTGGTGTAAACATGCCTACTTAGTTTAGGAATAGACCCTAGAAATCTCAGCTCTAAATTATTAATTTAAAGTACTCCCCAGTACAAAAAAACCCTAAACCACAAAGTGTGACAAATTAGAGAAATTAGAATTTAAATATAAAATAATTTCTGAAAAATAAGGGTTTTGATAACTATCAAGTCAGCCATCTTTGATAAAAATTTCAAGTTCAAATAGTTAATGCTTCAAAAGTTATAGCTCATGACAACTCCGTCACTCAAAGTGTGATGCCAAATAGTACAAGTCTTTCTTGCATTCACCCTTCACATGTAATCTACAACCCCTTCAAATAGTGACCCCCCCATGTAAGTGCAAGAGTTGGAAATTACTCAAGCACACTATTTGTTCAACAATGTCCAAAGGCAAGAAACCTATCCCTATCCATACTAGAATTAATTCTAAAATTTCTGAAGTTTCCAATTCAATTCACCCTCACAAGATGGTGAAATAATTTATAGGATTCTCAATTTTATTAAAGGGCTGGCTTAGATCAACTATTCCATCTTCCACTACTACATTCACCAATCTTAATACCGTCTTATTCTTACAATTGTTGAAGTTCAAGGACTTCACAAATGCAGACCAAAAGCTTATTCCTGTCAGCAAACAAATTTTTTGCAAGTTTTTTGAGGCTTCTATCCACCATTGGATCAAATCAACCAAATTTGTAGCTTTCCCTCTACATCTTTATAAATCCAATATCATTTCTAGACTTTTTGTATTCACATTCTCGTGCAACAAACTCCAACTACAAGTCATGCATATCCATTGGTGATTGCCCATCACCTACTTTAGGGACTTCATTTTCAAAGTATTCAACTACAAAAAGAAACCAACAAAAACCACATTGATACAACTACTCATACACACACATTATTATGTTTTTGTCCAAATTAGTCAATAGCAAAAATCTTGAATCAATAGAACACATTTTGGTAAAAAAAACCATTAGGGGAGATTTGAGAGCTTTAGGAGCCAGTGAGTTCTTATTGTCCAAAAACATGGAAACCACCGTAGGAACACACTTTTGTAGGAATCCTACATGGTCAAGAGAGTGCCACGTCATTAAATTTATTTATTTTTGAAAAAAAAATTGGGGGATTTTTTTCATATTTCAAGACCCCAATTTCTTTTTTGGGAAATATTGGCTTGACAGCGGCTAGGCGGGCCAGCTGTTCTCATACCAGTTTTGGGAATAATTCCAAAACGGCCCTTTGGAGCCCTCGAATCCCCTCTAATGATCATTCATCAATGTAAGTCATTACATATTATTAATAGCTTAATCATTAGCCTCTAGTTCAACTTCAAGAAAAATCTAGATGTCAAAGTAGAAGGCGTCATCAAAAACATAAGGTTGCCAAACTTCCTAGACTCATAGGTAGCCAAATTAGGCATGGAGAAATCACGTTTGGACATGTTCCAAAAATTTTTGTACTACCAATCACAAGACAACTTATAAGGAGAATTTCTCAACCTTGCAACTTACAAAACATTACTAAACCACTTAAAGGCTCTAATTAAGATATTCAAGTATCTACAATCCTTGATTTCAAATTGAATTGAAGTCTAAAATGAATATTTTCTAATATGAGGATAGACAAGATGAGAAGAAATTGTTAGGTTTCTAAAGATAAAGGTACTATTTTTAAATTATACCTTAAAACTGCAACAAAAAAACAACTAGAATTGCAAAACTACTTCAATAGTTGAGTGGTCTTAAATACCAACAATAGAAGAGGGACAACTAACAACTTGAACTACTAGCATTGAAGACATCACCCAAACTACTAGCGGTAGAAATCATGCAAGCCTACAATGGTGGAAGTAGAAAATGAACCTACAAACAAAGAGCCAAGTTAAAGTAGAACACAAGGATGATGCAATAATGTCTAGTAGTAGTGAAGGATATTAGGAATTCAAATTAAATTGTAGTACAAAATTCCTTACAATGAATGCATTCTATGTTCAAGCGTAATACCTAATTCTTCCAATTGCTTTTGTTGCTCCTTCATAATCTCTTGTACCTTATTTCGAATGTCAAAGAAGGTAGGCCTACATGTAGGATCAATATTCCAACATGTATATATCAAAGATGCTAGCTTTGGGGGACATTTAATAGGAAGTTTTGGTCTTAAACCATAACTTGATATTTGCTTCCACAATTCTTGAGGGCTCAACTTGACAGGCCACATTTGCTCACATCCAAGAATATATGCACTTATTAAACCAAAGCTATAGCTATCTGCCTTTTCTAGTATGACTTTTCGGCCATTTTCAAAGCATGAAGCACCTGAAGTACTTGGATTCAATCCTACAAGTGATGTTGTCCACAAGAAATTCAAATCTTCACTCATAGAACTAAAAAAGTCTTCAAACAACTCTGGTGTGCTCCATTCCATCATCCGAAAGCATAGAGCCCGTTGCGAAAGTAATGTTGAATTTCTCTTGGTTTCAAGAAGACCAAAATCAACTATTTTTACCAAAATACGACCTTCCTTCCAATGAAGGAGAATGTTATTTGGTTTCAAATCACCATGGTAGATACCTTTGTCATGTAAATATTCTATGCCAATAGCAATTTGCAACAAAATATCAAAAGCTTCAAGTAATTGGAAAGGAGATGGATTAGCTCCAATCATTGATTGGTCACTCTTTTTCCTCAATGCCTCCTTTTTCTTTCGCATAAAACTAGAGAGATCATCTTTCATATATTCTATAACAAGGGAACAACTTCTATTGCCAATAGTCCAACAAAAGGTCTTCACAACATTTGGATGGTCTTTGAGTTCAAACAACCGAATAGCTTCCATTACAAAGGTATCACCCATCACTCCAGGAAAATCTTTTCTTACAAGCTTAACTTTACTTTTTGGTGACCATGTTGTCTCATAGAAGATTCCTGAACAACCTTGGCCTAGAAAACGTCCAATTACCAAATCTTTAGGCTCCACTTTTCCCTTATTCCAAGATAATACTTGTTGACTAGACATACCAGTATGAATTTGAATCCATAGTAGCAAGGAATCAAGAACATGAAATCCTTTGGTTGTCAAAAATGACAAAAGTTTTAAAAGAGGTCCCTAATATAAACAACCATCACAATTTTAGCGGAAAACCTTGACAATTGAGAACAATAAGTTAACACATCATTCTAACCAATTTTGACTTTCCGTTATGAGTGGAGATGCACATGGATTAGCTAGAATGCCTAAGCCTAAAGACAACAATATTAGATGTTACAAAAACTTTGAAACAAGAGCAAATAAATGCCTTCATAAGACATAAATCTTGCAAGGAAGTATGATCATTGAACACCATGTGTAAGAATTGCAAACCTAAAAGCTAATAGAAAACAAAAATGAAGAGAAGGATGAACTTATACTTGAATAGCATCGTTGAAGTTTTTAGATAGGGAAAATTTAGTCACAACCACCTCTTGATGCTCCTTCAAAAGTACATGCTCATCATCGCCCATGGTCTGCATTTGAGCCTAGAAATGAGAAAAGTGATATTATTATATAACATACCTATAAATTGATATAAGAATCTTGTATGGTTGGTCAACAACATCTCCATGCATCATACATAGATGTACTATTTGAATACTACAATGGATTCCTAACTTCCAATTCATACAATTTTTATGACAATTCTAAAGACTTATATAACCTTTAGTTGCATCCAAATAAAACATAAATCCAGGATGTTCAATTGCACTATTAGAATATTACCTTGCTTAAACTCTCTTTTGAAGTGAGGGTTGTCAATGATGAGGAGATCTCTATTTCATTTGACAATGCATCCAAGTTGGGACAACCATCCAAATTGAAGGTTGTCAAGGAAGAAAAATTCTCCACTTTTTGTGGCAATGAAACCAAGCTAGAACACCCATCCAAATCTAAAGTGGTTAAGGAAGTCAAGATCTCTTCTTCCTTTGGCAATGCCACCAAGCTTGAACACCCTGTCAAATCTAGAGTAGTGAAAGAAGATAAATCCTCTACTTCCTTTGGCAAGGCCACCAAAGATGAACATCCACTCAAATCTAAAGTAATCAAGGAAGACAAATTGCCTACTTCTTTTGGCAAGGCCACCAAGCTTGAACACCCACTCAAATCTAAAGTAGTTAAAGAAGACAAGTTCCCTACTTCCTTTGGTAAGACCACTAAGCTAGAACATCCACACAAATTGAGAGTAGTTAAAGAAGACAAGTTTCCCATTTTCTTTGGCAAGACTGCCAAATTGGAACACCTCCATAAATTGAGAGTGGTTAAGGAAAATAAGTTCCCCACTTCATCTGGCAACATTGCCAAACTTGAACACCCCCACAAATTGAGATTAGTCAAGGAATACAATTCCCCCACTGCTTTTGGCAAGGCTGTTAAACTTGAACATCGACTCAAATTGAGAGTCGTCAATAAAGATAAGTTCCCCACTTCCTTTGGTAAATTTATCAAGCTTGAACAATCTTCTAAATTGAGAGAAGTTAAGGATAATAAATTTCCAACTTCTTTTGGCAAGGCCTTCAAGCTTAAACACTCTTCTAAAATGAGATTAGTCAAAGATGATAGGTTTTTCACTTCCATTGGCAAAGATACCAAACTTGAACACTGTTTCAAATTTAAAGTAGTCAAAGAAGATAAGTTTCCCACTTCTTTTGGCAAGGCTACCAAGTTTAAACACCCAGACAAATTGAAACTTGTTAAAGAAGACAAGTTCCCCACTTCTTTTGGCAAGGCCATCAAGCTTAAGCATCTCCTTAAATTTAAAATAGTCAACAAAGACAAGTTCCCCAGTTCTATTGGCAAGGCCACCAAGCTTGTACACATTCCTAAAATGAGAGTATTTAAGGAAGGCAAGTTCCCTACTTCAATTGGCAAGGCCACCAATCTTGGACACTCCCACAAATTGAGAGTCATCAAGGAAGACAAGTTCCCCACTTCATTTGGTACAATCACTAAACTTGAACAATTTGTCAAATCGAGAGTTGTCAAAGAATACAAGTTCCCTATTTCTTTTGGCAATTCCACCATGCTTGAACACCCTGTTAAATCTAAACTAACCAAAGAAGATAAGTCCTCCACTTCCTTTGGTAAGGTCACCAAGTTTGAACAAAAGACTATAGCAAGAGAAGTCAAGGAAGACAAGTTCCCCACTTCTTTTGGCAAGTTCAGCAAGCTTGAACATCGTCTCAAGGAGAGAGTAGTCAAAGAAGACAAGTTCCCCACTTCATTAGGCAAGGTCACCATACTTGAACACCTCCACAAACAGAGAGTTTTCAAAGAAGACAAGTTCCCTACTTCTTTTGGTAAGGTTGCCAAACTTGAACAATCTTCTATATTAAGATCGATCAAAGAAGATAAGTTTTCTATTTCCTTTGGTAAGGCCACCAAGCTTGAACACTCTTTTAAATCAAGAGTAGTCAAAGAAAACAAATTCCCCACTTCTTTTGGTAAGACCACTAAGCCTGAATATCCCCATAAACTAAGAGTGATCAAAGAAGATAAGTTTCCTATTTCCTTTGGCAAAGTTGTCAAGCTTGAATGTCCACACAAATTCAAAGTGGTCAAAAAAGACAAGTTTTCCACTTCCTTGGGCAAAGCCTTCAAGTTAAAACACCTAGTCAAATCAAAAGTAGTCAAAGAAGATAGCTTTCCCATTTCCTTTGGTAAAATCTCTAAGTTTGAACAATCTTCTAAATTAAGAGCAATCAAAGAAGATAAGTTCCCCAATTCCTTTGGCAAAGTCACCAAATTTGAACATTTTCCTAAATGGAGAGTAGTCAAGGAAGACAAGTTCCCCACTTCCTTTGGCAAAACCACTAAACTTGAACAATCCTCTAGATGGAGAGTAGTTAAGGAAGTCAATTTTCCCACTTCATTTGGCAAAGACACCAAATTCAAACACCCACTTAAATCTAAAGTGGTTAATGAAGACAAGTTCCCCACTTCATTTGGCAAGGTTGTTAAGCTCGAACAAAAGCTTAAATAGAGAGTAGTCAAGGAAGACAAGTTTCCTACTTCCATTGGTAAGGCCTCTAAATTTGAACATTCTTCTAAATTAAAAATAATAAGGCAAAACAGGTTCCCCATTTCCTTTGGCAAAGTTACCAAGTTTGAACAGCCACTCAAATCTAAAGTTGTCAAAGAAGACAAGTTTCCCACTTCCTCTGGCAAAGAAGCTAAATATAAACACCCATTTAAATCTAAAGTAGTCAAAGAAGACAAATTTTTCACTTCCTTTGGTAAGGAAATCAAATATGAACACTCACTCAAATCTAGAGTGGTCAAGGAAGACAAATCCCCTACTTCTTTTGGTAAGGCCGCTAAGTTTGAACACCCTCTTAAATTAAGAATAGTTAAGGAAGACAAATTCCCTACTTCCTTTGGCAAGGTTACCAAACTTGAACACCCACTCAAATCCAAAGTAGTCAAGGCAAATAAATTCCCTACTTCCTTCAGCAAGGTTCTCAATCTTGAACATCCACTTAAATCGAGAGTGGTCAAAGAAGATAAGTTCCCCACTTCTTTTGGTAAAACCACCAAACTACAACACCCTCTTAAAATGAGAATGGTCAAGGAAGATAAGTTTCCCACTTCTTTTGGTAAGGTTGTCAGATTTGAACATCCCCAAAAATCAAGAGAGGTCAAAGAAGACATATGCCCTACATCTTTTGGCAAAGCCACCAAGCTAGAACAACTCCACAAATTGAAAGTAGTCAAAGAAGATAAGTTTCCCACTTCTTTAGGTAAGGTTGCTAAGCTTGAACACCCCCGTAAGCTAAGAGTAGTTAAGGAAGACAAGTACCCCACTTCCTTTGGCAAGTTCATCAAGCGTGAACACCCATTCAAGTCTAAAGTGGTCAAAGATGACAAATTCTCTATTTGTTTTGGCAAGGCCACCAAGCTTGAACACCCACTCAAAACTAAAGTAATCAAAGATGACAAATTCTCCATTTGCTTTGGCAAGGCTACTAAGCAAGAACACCCTTTCAAGTTGAGAGTGATCAAAGAAGACAAATTCCCCAATTCCTTTGGCAAGGCTACCAAACTTGAACAAAAATTTACATTTAGTTTCAAAAGAGTTTTTCTTGACGCAAATTCCTTTGGGAATTGTTTGAGGAATTTAAGCCCTGTTAGATCAAGAATCTTAAGTGATTCACATATACTACAAAGATACGATATCTTTGTGTTTAAAATTGATGCAATATTTGTTGGAAGTGTACGTGGAAATCCAATCAAATTTTGAGGGATTCCTATTATAATGACTTCCAATTGAGAAGATTGTGAAGCTATTTCGAGTAAAAAATCCAAATTGGCAACAAACACTTCAGAATTGTCTAAAAAGCTCTCCAAAATCAAGACACGAAGTTTTGCAAAATCTAAACTTGAATAATGTTTCATAAAAGGCACATGATGATTAGTCCCTTGTAAAGAAATGCCTTCAAGAACCTCAACATCCTGCATTCAAAAAAGCATAAATTATAATATATTACATCATGTAGAGGCTTCAAAAGATAATTGCTTTTTTTACATGATTTAAAACACATGATTCTCAAAATAATAGGAGGTTGTCTTTTTATTAATTAACTACATTTGAATGGATGTATGAAAAAAGTCAATTTTGATAATGTCAATTGCATTAATAGAATATTACCTTGTTTGAAAATCCACTTTCAGGTATCATAGATGCTTTCCAAATTCTTGTATCTTTGGCAATCATTCGGCCCATGTCGCGGAGTTGGTCATGCATTTCAAGAATGTGACCATCTTCATTGACCTTCAACAAAGACAAGTTAATCAATTGTTCCAATTCACCCATTGGAATGATGCCATCTTTGGACCACAAGGACAAAATCATTTCTTTTGATATGCCAAATGGATATACATCTTGACAAAAAAAACATGCCATGTCCAAAAACATTTTCTTTCCAATACCATCATTTAGTCCATCGTAGCTTATTTGCAAGGTGTTCCAAATTTTTTCATCACCATCCAAATTTTTTCCTCTTGCCATCTTTTGTAGTGCTTGTTCCCAACTTCGTAACCTCTTTTTAGTGCGGAGAAATGCACCCATCACTTTCAAACTCAAAGGCAAGCCATTGCAAGCTTCCACAATATGTTTGCGTAAGGCTACAAAGTCCAATGACATAGAAGCTACACCCCAACAAAGGTGAGAAGTGAAAAGTGTTGTTGCTGCCTTTTCATCTAACAATTCAACATCCAACCTTCCATGAATGCCCACAAAGGATTCTATGGTACTCCAATGGCGTGTTGTGATAATTATTGTAGTACCCTTGCTAACTCGAACAATGTTAGGTGGTACAATATCATATACTAAAGCTTCTTCATCGACATCATCAAGAATTAAAAGAACTTTTTTTTCAATGAAAAGTACCTTCATCATCTCTTGTGCATCTCCTAAATTCTTGGGTTTATTATCAATCCCAAGTTTACATAAAACCTCACACAAAATTTCATAGGAACTTTTATAGTTTTTGCATTCGGCAACAAAGCATGATGCATGGTATGAGGAATTCACTATTGGATCATCAAATATTGCCTTTGCTAATGTTGTCTTGCCAATTCCACCCATGCCAATAATGCCAACATAATTCATTTTCAATAGCCCTTTGGCTTTACACAATTGATGATCTAAATCAACTAGAATTTCCTTTTGAATAGCAATTCGTTCATCCACCTGTATAAATACAAAAGGTATATTTTCAAAATCATTAGTTCATCATCTTATAAAAACACTAAAATGCATTCAAACAATGAATGCAAAGTATTGAAAAGAATTACATAAATCAAACATCACTAAATGAGTTTCAAAGTTACACGATTTCATACCCTTGGGACTTGGTTTATAATGGACTTGGAAGCTTTTAAGGTACAAGATTCTCCCTTCAAAAAAGACTTCTTTAAATTGGTAAGTCTATCACAAATGTTGGAAAATGATGGTCTTTGAAGAGGGTCTTTAGACCAACATTCTTGGATTAAGGTTGAAAGTCCTTCACAATCGTTGAGTACGGCTTGTCCCAAGCTAGGGCCATATGGATCTTTTAGTTGATTATAAATAGCTTTTGGATTCAAATCAAAATATGGAACCTTTCCAAATAGAATCTCTGAACATATCATAGCAAAAGACCATACATCCGCTTGAAATGGATACTGTAGAGTTTTACTTCCCTTAATCATTTCAGGAGCCATATAATCTAATGTTCCAATTATATGTTGTGATGACTTTGGGTGCTCTAAATTGCTACAAACCTCCAATTGAGAAGCCCTATAATCCATAACCTTAAATATGCAACAAGGATCCATATCTTCTATGGGTATTGAACTACACAACACATTATCAGGTTTCAAATGAAGATGAGCAACTTGCATGTCATGAAGGTAACACACACCCTTAGCAATTTGGTGCATGATGTCAATTGCAACTCGATATGGCAAAGGTCTTTTGATATTTTTCAACATCATAGACAAGTTTGAATCCATCAATTCCATCACCAAATGCATCTCACCAATTTCATCATCCTCAAGAATTTCATCATCCTTAAGATTTTCATCAACTTTTTTGGTAATTCCAGAATCAAAATATGAAATGAGATTCGGATGGCTCATGATTTTCAAGATCCCAACTTTTTTTTTTAAATTCATGCAATATTCAAGATCACCTTTCAATACTTTTGTGGCACATGCAATGCCTAACCAATTTGATTTGTAGACATCTCCATAACCTCCTTCACCTATTTTTTGAATTAACTTAGGTACTTTGAAATTTGTTTGAACTTCCAATGCATTCAATCGTTCACTATCAATTTGATTCAAATATTTGAATTTGAACAATAGATGTTGCGCTATTTCACAATCCCCCAAGATTTTTCCTTGAAGTACAAGTTCAAGCTTCTTCTTCAGTTCATATCCATCTTCAAGGACTTGTTCATAGGTAGCTGCATCAAATTGAATAGATAACATATTGTTTGATTGATTTGGATGATGGAATAAGTACATATCCCTTGCTGAATCATAACAATTCTTTAATTCTAAAAGCAACTCACGAAAAGTCTCTTTGTTTTGGAATTGAAATATAGCTAAATGACACCATTGCTCTTCTTCAATGCAATTTTTTCTCACAATATCTACTTTCTTTTGAAGATAACACAATTCTTCATATATAAATTGGAATTTGAGATCTTCACTAGTTGTTGACAACATTTTATCAATCCCCTTCATAGCTAGTACAAGTTTGCGAAAAAGATGTATACATTGATTTTTATTCAAAACTTTCATCTTTGAAGATGCTTCCAAATCATTCAAGCATTTCTCAACACTTGGTATAACATTGTGTAATCTTTTGAAATGTTTACTTTGTACTTGGAAAAAATCCTTGTTTTTCCTGTAGAGTATATGATATCTAAAGTCAATTAGCTATTCAAACAAGGTATGATAAAACCGATCGCCTTATAGTTTTGATTAAACAGTCAACCACATTCAACGAATTAAACTATATTGAACATTAGTAATAGAATTGTCTATAACTATTGTGTTCAAATAAAAATATATATTTTAAAATTTGGACATATCTATAAATGTTTAAAATAAGACTATTTATAGAATTTGATGTAAATGAAATAGGAACATATACAAGAAAATTTTAATTCAAACACTACTTTATTCAAACATGTACTTTTTAATCACTAACAATTACTAAAGAACATTAATGCTCACCAGGTAAACCATGCAAAACTTATATATCTCCAAAACATGAAGATCACCAATATGAAGAAACTTGCAATCCACATCAAAGAGCGCAACATTTTATCCACCAAATGGAGTAATATATCAAAAATTTATAACATCTTCAAAACAAATCCAAAGAAACCAATTAGAACATAACATTCAAATGAGTAAAAGTAGCAAAGTGCCTTAAAAACTTCAATTGACCAACACATTGGAAACTATCTCATATAAAGAGTTCTATCAAAATGACTAATACAATCTACTATCATACAATAATGAATAGATACAAAAAACAACAATCTTATCTATTTTTAATAAATCACAAAACTCTAAATGAAAATTAAAAATAATAAATAGTGCAAGAACTTACAACTACATTATCTTCAATAATATTTTATGAAGTTTACAACCAAATTATTAACATTTCTATTATGGTAGAACCACTTATATTCAACCAGCACCCCAAAGCCAATCTATTGATGGACGTATTTCCAACCAAGGCCAGAATGTTGGGTTTTTTTTCTTATTTTTAAAGTTGGGATAAAAAATTCGTGGCACATGTCCCAAAGTAGTGTGCAAGAAAGTAGGAAGGAGTGAGTAAAAAGTAGTTTTTTGTATGATTGAAATTAGAAGACACCACAAATTGGCATTGGGTCTAGTACACTTTTTGCCTTCTAAAATTCATAGTAATTTCAATTCATGTGATAAAGTTCCCAAAGTTTTTGCAATCCCCATCATTTTTATCTTTGCACCTTTGCAAATATTTATTTTGCCTTGCATTACACCAGATCATGTCTAGAATACCTTAAATGATCAGCTATGGGTGGCTCTATCTTATATACAATAATAAATAACTAGAATTGCATTCCAAGTTACAACAAAGATTTTAATTTGAACACACAAGAATAATGTATTATTTGGATAGTATAAACTAGGATTCAATATTTGTTCATAGGTGAAGTCAATCAATTTGAACATAAATTCAAATAACATGTCAAAGATAAATATTAGATGCATACATAACATCTAGCACATGCATTACTCACTATTTCCAATTTCAAGATTCTACAATTACAATTCATTATCATCAAAATTCTCTATGCAATGCCATGTTTTTTGAAAAATACAAATATAATGCTTGAGAAAGTTACAAAATAAATGCCATACCTTCTAATTGATAAAGCCTTTGGACTAAATTCATATAAAAAAAATCCATTGTTTACCAACTCCTTTCTTGGAAATTCATTAATTTTAGATATCTTGTTTTCCAAAATGTCTTTTTCACCATTAATTTATTGAGAAGGGATACAAAGAATTTCAAGGGAACATTCTATAATGGACACCATTTCAATTGATGAAACCTCCAAAGTGGAGCAAAGTCTTTGATGATTTCAAATGAATGAATACCTTTGTATGCAAAATTAGCATCTCTTCATGTTCCATCTAAGTCCATGGCATTAATTTGTTGCATTGTAAAAGACAATTACATTCTAAAATATCCAAAATAAATGAAATAAGAAGCCTTACTTCTAGTCTTCTACCACTATTCTCTAGGGCTTTATATGTAACCATACGCTATCAATCATAAAGGGAGATTTGAGGGCAAAGAAGGTCCATTTTAGGCCTATTCCCTATGTTGTCCTTAAATAGTAAATCAACCTATAATTGCTAGATTTTTGAATTTTTGAAAAAAAATATCATCACTATTATTTTTTCAGAAAATACAAAATAATATATATTTTTAAAATTTTTAAAATTTAAAAAAATTAAAAATAACTATTTTCTAATGTGGCAATCTCTTGACCTCATCATACTATTGATGTGGTGCATACCCTACAGTTCGGGAATTCAAGATAACTTATGGTCATTTAATGCCCTCAAATCTCCCCTAGTGATATATTCTTCATAAAATAGTATAGAGAAAAATCCTACATCTCTACAGCCATTCCCAAATCCATTCATCCCTATAGTGCCACAAAATTCATTTGTTGAGAAAATACAACATAAAATATTTGGTATATCCATAATTAATGCGTTAGAAAATTCACAATTGATTCATGCTATATTCAAGAATAGCACACTTAGATGTATCAAGTTGCTTATTTCATTGCATGCCATCTAAGATTTATCCAAGATTTATCCAAATTAACGCAATCCAAATCTATGAACTTCACATTTGTGCCTCTTTAAACTTGTTTCAATATACATACAAATATACACAGCACCTTGAGTCGTTAGTTAGAAACTCTAGCGATGAAATGACGCAACAGAGAAAAAGCCAACAGGATTCCACACAAGCTACCATAGTCTGGAACTCTGGATGTCACTTGGAACAAAATGACCGAAACGAACACCAACACAAACGAGTTACCAAACTTTCGACATCCAAATCTCAAGCTCCCAAAACGACAATCCACCTTTGTGGTATCGTACAGAAGCAAACTGGCATGGCGAGGAAGTGAAGCTACTTCACTGACCGAGGCCACAACTCCAGGACTGTGAAACTTACAGAGCTCGAGTAAGTCCCTCGTTGCCGACTACGGTATCGACGATGCAGGACAGTTTGCACGAACGATGAGAGCGTGAATGTGCACGTGGAGATGTTCAGGAAGAAGTAGCTTCGGACGTGCAAAAGCTTGATGGGAATCACCAAGGCAAAAACATCCAGAGGGGGAAGGATAGCATAGTTGCAGAGTTCGAAGAAGGGGAGATCGCCATAGCCAGTGTGAACAGTTAATTTTCCACCACTAGAACGGACCTCGCACTGACAAGGTCAAGATAGGGATCAAAACGTCGCTGGGTTCCTTCCGCTGGTTCTCCTCGATCGACCACAACTGCTTGCCTGCTTGGATGAAATGAAACAGATCAGTTCCGTTGCATCACAGAGAACACCACCCGTCTACACCAACGTGCACAGAGTAGAATTAAATGATCTGGTTCATAAAACTCGTTGACATCCATTTGAGACGCAAGGTTGAAGTACTAGCCTTCAGAACAGCTTCCAGTGCTGTGTTCTGTTTCTGTTGTCGACAGTATCACCAACGAAAGGAATTCTCTAAGGAATTCTCTAACCAACAAAACACAAAGCTGCAAATCGCTACGACACCAAATAGAAAATGACAGCTCATCGAGAAATTCCCAGGGCGTGTATACCTGACTCTCTCAATCGCTGTCTACGAGATCGGAGAAGCCTGATGGTTGCATAACTTCCGTCTGCCGCAGCTCCCAACAAATTACTCCAGTCCTTCGCAAGCAAGATGGAGTGACGGACTTCTGTGCTTCCACAGCTTCCAGTTTGTGTTCGCAGTTCGAGCTGGAGCCACTTGGAAGGCGAACGGAAGCTGTGGCCCAATCGTAGGTGGTAGCGGGGGCAATATTTTAAGGTAGCGTCTAATTCACGTGAGGCCTGCTTGCGTGCAGAGACAGCTTTCCGCACGTGAAGAGCAATAGCTACTCTGGGGCCAAATTTCAACGCCGAAGATTCGTCCGTGCAGTTGAAATGCTGGGCCAGCTTCCGGAATTCCACACTTCCACAGGAGCAAAATCTGCAAGTTGGGGGATGCATCCCCCATCTGGTGTTGGGGGATGGGTCCTAGCTCCCAAAAAATCCCTGTGGGGCCGAAATCATACGCTCGCAGCAGGGGCTACTTTCAGTCAGAACCACCCATAGTCGGCCAGTTAACCCTGGAACGACGCGGGGAGTCACTGTGGACATCATTGGTGGTGGTAAAAAAATCCCTGTGGGGCCGAAATCATACGCTCGCCAGCAGGCCAGGGTGAATTGACCCCCTTATTGCCCTGCCGGGGCAAACCCTGGAATTTTTTATTTTTTGCAAATTTTATTTTTTGCAAATTCTGAATTCATATATGGAATCAGAGGCCCCAAACTAGATAGGAGGTGTGAAGAAACTCCGAAATATAGGGCATAGAATAGGGGGCAATTTAGTCAACCTACTGTTGACTGGGGCAATAAGGGGGTCAGTTCTCCCTGCCCCTCGCAGCAGGGGCTAGTTTCAGTCAGAACCACCCATAGTCGGCCAGTTAACCCTGGAACGACGCGGGGAGTCACTGTGGACATCATTGGTGGTAAAAATAACATTAAAAAAATGCATTTGAAGTCAAATTAGTGTAGAAGATTTTTCCTTTCCACCAATCACTCTGAGGGTGAATGATTGCAATTTTGTCCTACACAAGATAATGCCTTGTCATTCATTGGACACTAAACATCCGTGGCCTCCTTCCTGGAATTTTGGGTTAAGTGATTCTAGCCATATTTGGGAGTAGTAAAAGAACATGTACATTTTTGGTTTTGTAACAAGATCAAAATGACAAGAATTGTAGATTTTTTGTGATTTTTTTCCTTGAATTCACATTACAATGAATTTTGGAAGCCAAAAGTTGGCTTGAACCCATTTCCATTGTATAGAGTCTTCTAATTTTGATCACTTAAAAACTACTTTTTTCCTTACTACCTTGGGACATGTGTCATGAACTTATTAGTCCCAATTTTGAAAAGCAATTAAAAGAAACACATTCCAAGCTTTGGTTGGAAATATATGTGGGGAGATCACTTAAAGTGTCCATTGAAAACTATGTAAGTTAAGATTTTGGACCCCCTATTTAATGTCCTAAAATTTAAAGACAAGAAAAAGAAAAAAATTTAGACAGATTTTTTTACTTTGAAATTTTATATTTTGAATTATTGATATTTTTATGTGTTACTTATAATTAGTTACAAATGTTTGAAGTATAAAAACACATTGTAGAGATGAAAATAAATTTCATGCTCCTCTATTTTATATAAGAAAAAATTGTTTAAAAATAGCTTTCTATTGATTTTTTTTCTTCTTGAATATTGATGCTATGGTCATTTAAATGCATTCTTTTTAAATATTTGAGTAGAAAAACATGCCATTTTAATTCATTTTTCAACCTATTTTAGAAATCATTTCATATGTTGTTTGAGTTGATAATTTTTGGCAATAGAAACCTATAGTCATTATTAAGCAAAGTTGAAAATTATAGGTTGAAATCATAGTTTATAAAAAAGTATATAGGGTGCCAAAAAAATACTTGGATACATGTGATTTGTTTTAAATACACTAAGTGATCTCCCGAAGGAAATATGTTCCAACCTTGGTTGTAAATGATTGCATTTAGATGTAGGGTACAAAACCTTAGTTGGAAATAGGTAGTTCTACCATAGTGATTGACCTTGATAGCTATTTCAATTTATTTTTGGTTATCCTAGAGAGATCTAAAATGTATTTTGGTGTAGCTTTATTTGCAATTTATGTATAAAAATAGATGGTCACATTTATAATCTTCCTTAATTGTCTTGTTAGTTTTTAGCAATCCAACCCAGTATTAGGTAAAACAACTCATTGTGGTCAAAATAAGGAGTTTGGCCTCATATAATTGCTGAAATTTTTCAATTTTTTTCACACTTAATGACATTTGGACAAATGTGAGAAGCAACAAGAGCAATTGAAATAATATTTTTTTAGCAAAGTATGAATTTGCTATGCATTTTTGAAGTGCTCAATGCATCATGACCCCCCAAAGTCTCTAGACTACCCTTCAACCAACAAAATTTGAATTCATCATGGTCATCTTACTACCTAAAGTAGTTACAATATTTTCTAGCATGGAAGGCCTAAAAACTCAATTCTTGCAATGAATTCACACTAAAAAGTTGAAAGTTCTTAGTGAGGTCATGAATCACTTCATTATTGTCATGTAAAACATTGATTTTAGTCCAAATCTCACAAATTGAAAACCCCCATGATGGAGTCATTCCCTAAATGATCACTATGGGTCATCTAATCACAATGGGCTTCTGTTTTACCTCATAACCCATGTAAGATCCTTCTCTAAAATAAACCATTAAGAGCATCCCCACCCCTGGCTTCCCTATCCCTTTCTCTATCCCTTATATACATCCAGGGAGTTAGGGATAGGGAAGCCCCTCCCCACCAGTCATCTTCTAAAAACTGGGTTGAGTTACTAGGTCTAATGAATTACCAGGATGGGTGGCCTGAATGTGAAGTCAACATACCAGTACCAGATTCAAGCTCCAAGTAATAAAGGGGATGCATTTACATCCTAGTAAGTCCACGCTAGCTTTTCAGTGAAACAATGCCACTTTCCCCCTAAAATAAGAATAGGGTTTACTGGCCCACCAGTTCCCTATCCGACATCCGGTTTGGAAAATTGGGACCCCCTCTACCCCAAATTTTGCAGATACAGTACGCTACTGGGAGGGGTTTCTTCCCTATCTGGATGAAAACCATCCGGATAGGGATAGGGATGGGGATGCTCTAACTTGATGTTTCAAAAATCCAACTGCACAGAGTAAATCACAGTGATTGAACACGAGTTATCAAGCTAGTTGCACTACTCCAACGACACATGCTCAGCCTATTGAACAAAACACAAAGGATCTGAAGTCAAATTCTTCAATGTTTTTAAGAACTAAAGCCTCCATACGAACATTGAGGTGTTCAAGAATCAGTGCCGCTCCAAAAAAGCAATGCAGGACGCCAGCCGGGGACTATGTCATTGATCACAAACAGAGGTCGGACGGTGACGCTTAACATTCCGTGCATGTCCTCAAATTGTGTGAGAATTCTCAAGAAAATGCCCCCGCAAAGTTGAGAGAGTCAAGGCACTCTTGCACTATTTATACTTTGGTCCGAATTGAACAGACAACCTCAAATTCCAGAGGGGCTAGCTCTTGGTATCGAGTTGCCGCGAGTTCTCTTTGCCAGGCGCCAGTCCTCCGCAGCATCCTTGTACGGCAGTGAACGAATTATGAAATGTGCCTTCGGGCAAACACTGTAGCTCCAAGACCCAAATGATCTGTGAGCCGGTTACGTATCAAGATTGCTTTTAAAGAAGGAGCCATTCGAGAACACACTCTCGTCCCGTCCGCACTTCTGAGGATCTGCACAAACATGCAAAGGATTAATAACCAGAAAACTTAATACTTGATACCAAAGAGACCCGTCACTCAGTAACACCATATATGCCTCTCGATCGATGTGTTCATTGATTTGTTTGCAGCTGCAACAAGCTGTACAACAACTACAATGTGGGTTTTTAAAAACGTAAACAAAGATCGAAGTCTGCAATCTCTTATGGACGAAGGCTGGAATACGAAGATTACCATCGGCGTTGATATCATCAAGTGTAACGTTTAAAGAGTGTCGTTAGTCCACCGTTATCGTATTGCTAGGTCTACAGTATATTTTGTTTAACAGTGCATGGATGCTACCTAATTCTACCTACTGATCAGTCTGAACCCATTCAAATGGTTGGTATCCCGATTGTGAATTTGGAGATTGGAAACAAGTTCTGGGAGCAGGATTGACGTGGTCGTTAATGGCCATCAAACAAGAGACTCTCATTCGAATTGGAGGTGCCGCAAACATCACCAATGTTTTACAATCAGTTTTCATGAATATTACACGAAATAATTCGCCAAAAAATGGAGTTTCGAATTCATGAAACTAAAATTTGGTGTGCTTGATTTGGATTGCATAAGAATTGAAATTTTGATTTTATGAAACTAAAATTTGGTGTGCTTGACTGGGATTGCATAAGAATTCGATGTTAATTTTGCAAGACAAAAATGCCAATTGTATTCTATATTATGCAATAAAAATTGAGTGACACAATAGGCAGTTCACAAGATAATTGGACCCGACCACTGCACATATCAAGTGCACATTGTTTCTTGATGATTTTGTGTAAATAATACAGCCACACAGCAGCCCCATTCACAGTGTGGACATCAAATCTGATCCACACCTTGTGACAGGTCCTGAAGCTCCTGCACATTTGAGCACGGGCTATTGTAGCGTAGCTGCTTGTTTGTATGATGGAGTTTGATTTTACGGCACTTAGGGAGAGGGGCTGATTGAAGGAGAGAAGCTGACGAGAAGGGAGTACTGCAAGCCCAATTCAAGAGGAATAGCACAACAGTGTTGCAGCCATACACTTGCAACAAGGAAAACTTGACAGGAGGAAGAAACCACGCAAACATAATGCCATCTTGTCAACTGACTGAAACCAAGACTTCTGGAATAGCAATCAATCAGATCCCACTTCAAAAGGCCCTCCCACTTGCAAGTCCATTCATTCATATTCACAAATTAGGTGGTATCAATGTTGCCAATAAAGCAGTGGAAAAAGAATATTGATAATATTGATGTACTGTACAATAGAAGTTCATAGATACTGCCCTCGGAGCTTACGTAGAATCAGAAATATCCTTTTCAATCAAACACTGGGAATGCTCCTCGGCAGCTTCAAGAATGTGAACTCTCCGCTGGATTGCCTTCAACAGGTGCCTTGGCAATTCGTTCCTCAGCTGATGCAGTGATGACAGGGACCCATAAATTGGCACTGTTGGCTAGCAACCCCTGGACTTCAGGGTCAGAAGCTGCTTCTTCTACCAACGTCCCTAAAGAATCGAGCTTTGCAGACATCTTATCGAGCTCCCTCGCCACGTCCACCTAAAGAAATAAATGCACAAAACATTAGAAAGCGCAACTTCACTCAAACCAGACATGGAGGGCTCTTCATGCTCATTCTTGTAACTTGGACTAGTAAAAAGTCAGGACTGAACTGAACAAAAGATAGAACAAAACAAGGTGATACGTAAAAGATGACTCTTGCACCAATGAAGGTATAGGCATTTCTCATAATCTCAACCATGTTGGTTTTGACTCGTGCAATCTAAGTAGCCCCTGAAGCTTCTCAAACATTACATAACAAACGGACTGTCCTGTTAAACGGGAAACTAAACACTAATCAGTCCAACGTGTTCGCACAAAGGGTGTGAACTTAGACATTCAGGTATTAATAAAACAGATTCAACAAAAAGACTCTGTGCTTGAAGCCCTATCCCAACTGACGCTACTCAAGCAATTACACAATCAGTAGGCTGTTCAGAAAACCTAAAAACACTCGATCCAATGTATCCAATGAGATGACACAAGTAATGTCATCTCAGTTCATTACGCCAGAGCAGTCCATGGCAGCGTTTTTTTAGGGAAACAGTAGAGCCCTGCATGCCCTCCCAGCAGTGGACATTTCGAGGGAGCAAGGAGCATTCGCTGAAATCCTCTCACAAGACTTGCAATCTAGCCAGAAAAAACAAACTGGTGCATGGATGTTTAAACCCTTACGATGAAAGACCGGGGATTCATGGTTGAAACGACCAATTCAACCAATCATATTGCGAAAATACTAAAACTCAGATGGGCCCAACATTATGTAACCAGATTCAGTGAAGACCATTCCATGTGATAATAAAAAATAAACAAAATTGAATGAAGGAAAGTCCTCATACAGCCCACTCAAAACTGCTGAAAAGAACAACAGGAGATTCAATAAAGGCTTACTGATCCTTTGGGGTTAAACGTGATAGAGTCCAATCACGTATCCTTCCTACCTCAAACCTAGATAATTTCAGGAATTTCATCGCAAAGTGCACAGCGACGAAAGCATGCAACATACCTCGCTCATTTGACTTGAAGAAGCCGTCGGTGTCTTTCGAGTTTCGGATTGCAGAGCAGTAATCTTAGCTTTCAACTCGGGTTCTTCAACTCCACTGCTGGCCTCCACCTGCACTTGCCAGTTAGAAGTCCAAATTCGTAAATTAAAACACACAACCAACCAAGTTAATTCAAGAGAGAATCAACCCTTGTCGACAAACTCCAGTTCAAATTGAAAAATCCTGATGGAGAAGAAAAAATAGAGCGTCCCCACGGCCACCGCAAAGACAGAGCAGCGCTTATTCTATTAAAAATTTACAGAAATATTTCGAGGATTGAAGAGAGATGTCGTCGTAAAGGCCTGAACTTGCGAGCGCAATTGAAAGAATAGCGATAAAATTCGTGTTACCTGGTCCAGAAGGCCATGAAGAAATTGGAAAAGCTGGTCATCCAGCAGCTGAGCCTGAGGTTTCTTCACCCCTCCCATCTCTTCTTCCGAAACAGAACCCTTGGCTGGTTGCATCAGAGCTTCGGAGCAGAACTGAAACTCGAACCCAGGGATGCCAGGGAATCTAATTAGGGCTGACGTGGCTATATATAGTCTGGAGCCCCAAACCCTAACTTCATCTTTCGTGTGACCATTTTGCCTTTGAGTTTGTGCGAGTGGCTAAAGAATTCTAGCTGGATTTGGTATAGTGAGTGTTTGTTTCGTGAACAGGAGGCGTGAAGAAGAGTTCAAGATGAGGCCGATTTTGTTGAAGGGGCACGAGCGGCCCCTGACGTTTCTCAAGTACAACCGAGATGGCGATTTGCTGTTCTCGTGTGCCAAGGATCACACGCCCACTGTGTGGTATGCCAGCAACGGCGAGCGGTTGGGGACTTACCGTGGCCACAACGGCGCTGTGTGGTGCTGCGATGTCTCCAGTGCGTTTCTCCGACCTTCCTCTCGTTTTCAGGGTTTTCAGGGTTTGGGTCATGTTAGCGTGATCGTGGTTTGAACATATTAGGTTTAGGTTTTGTGTTGAGCTTCTGTTACTGTGGCGCTCAGGGGATTCGACTCGCTTGGTGACGAGCTCGGCTGACCAGACTGTGAAGCTATGGGACTGTGAGACCGGTGTGCAACTATTCTCTTTCAACTTCGAGGCTCCTGCGAGAGCGGTGAGCTTCTCCGAGGGAGACAAGATGGTCGTAATCACCACCGATCCTTTCATGGAACAGCAATCAGCTATCCACATCAAGCGGATTGAAGATGACAGGTCTCTGCGTAAGTATTTCTCTCCCTCTTGGCTCTAGAATCTTTAGAATCTTACTTCCAAAAGCCCTTGCAAAAATCACTTGAAAAGAGGCTGTGCCGAGACACTTGCAACAGGGGTAGCTGGGTTTGAACTGTAGAGGCTACGGTGATGGAATAGTGATGGTGGTCAGAGTATCGAAGTCTTTCACAGAGCTTTGATTTTGGCTTTCATGCCGAAAGAGAAATCTTAGGGTTCTACTCTGTCTTCGAATGTTTTCGGTTGTAGGTTACACTTGCTGTGACCTATATTGTTCGAGATATGGCTCAAAATTATAGATTAGTCTGCACCTTACACGTTGCACCCTTTGCATTGTAGCACTAAAATCTAGAGCACTAAAATATGAAGAGCACGTGTGAATCAATTTATTCCATTGTCACGGGAACCCGTGCGCAACTTACTAATCAGTAACTGAATGAAAAGATTTATTGATTGTAACTTGAGCTCACAAGTTGTGAGCCTCGATCATTAGTCTAAATTGCATTTTTTGGATCTTTTTTCTTGGTTTAGTGTTCATTAATTCCGAGGATGCTCAGGCAGCTTTTATAGAAAGTTATGAGAGGCAATATATTATTGTTCATTCTCCCCAAAAAGTTATTTAATCTTGTATCTGAATGGTGAATGCAGAAACGAGTGAAGATTTGCTGACCATCACAGGGCCCCAAGGCAGGATCAACAGAGCCATGTGGGGACCGCTCAACAAGACCATCATCAGTGCTGGCGAGGATGCTACCATTCGCATTTGGGATGCTGAGGTATGTCTTAGCTCTTTGATCGTCGCAAAAGTCTACAATTTTTATTCACCGGGGAGTATTTTGTGTGACATGTCCCGTAATTTGTTGTTTGAAATTTCAGACGAGGGAATTCTTGTTATTCCGACTTCTTTTTGGTCTGCTTGTTTTTTGTTGAGCCAATGCACCTGTTTCATTATTAATAACCATCAGATTCTTAGAACTTTGTTCTACTTTTGCAGTGATCTGGGAACTCTGGAATATTAGAGGTATTACCAATGTCTATTTGTAAATCGTAATACTTCAACTTTATTCAGTTTAGTAAGGCACTTGGTGCATCTTTATTTGCAGACAGGCAAGCTGTTGAAGGAGAGTGATCCTGACACAGGCCACCAGAAAGTGATTACATCAATGGCTAAGTCAGCTGATGGCACTCACTTCATCACTGGATCTCATGATAAGACAGCAAAGCTATGGGATATTCGAACCTTGAAAGTACTCAAGACTTACACCACGGAGCGGCCTGTGAA
This sequence comes from Thuidium tamariscinum, assembly GCA_947034885.2. Classification (NCBI taxonomy): domain Eukaryota; kingdom Viridiplantae; phylum Streptophyta; class Bryopsida; order Hypnales; family Thuidiaceae; genus Thuidium; species Thuidium tamariscinum. The sequence goes on from OX344751.2 coordinate 17,471,948, forward strand.
TGCTGCTGCAATTTCACCCCTCCTTGACCATGTATTGCCTGACTACTCTTTTAGTATGATCTTGCTCTTGAAGCTGAAAGTTGCAGGGCATTTAATTTTCTTCAATGCTTGAAAGTAGTGGGGGTCATTGCTGACTAATGCTGGCGACTGTCATAGAATGTATTCCATCGAATTCTCAGGTAGAGTCGTTTTTGTATTTTTCTCAGGTCGTCATTGGTGGTGGTCAAGAGGCTTCTCAAGTGACAATGACCAGCACTCGGTCTGGAAAGTTTGAGGCCAAGTTTTTCCACAAGGTGGCTTTCTCCCTGTGTCTGTGTAGAAGATTGTTGCACTCCTTTTACCGTTTCATTAGATTTGTTCCTCAGATTTTGTTGACTCTCTGAATCTCAATAGGTACTTGACTTTATGCATCATTCTTTTGTGAGGTCTCTCACATTCAGCTTTGGTTGCAGAGGATGTCTATCATTTCTTATGCCAAAAAAAACGTAGTTTCATTTTGAATGGGATCTTCGCTCACCATCTCGTGTAATGGTTTGTGCAGATCTTTGAAGAGGAAATTGGTGGTGTCAAGGGTCACTTCGGGCCTATCAATGCTCTGGCATTCAATCCCGACGGTAGAAGGTGCGCTTCTTTTGAATCAGTACAGTTGTTTCCCAATATTTTTCCTTGACTTTTTTTCTGGTGAAATTGATCAATTGAAACTTTTCCCAGTAAATCCATAGAGGATATTGCCTTTGCAATATTGTATATCCCAGTAAAGCGTGGAGTGTGTTTGTGAATAAAAAGTTCGTGTGAAGCAAGATCAGAACGACTTCTTTACTGATGGTTTTTAGCTCTATTAGGCATGACCCCTTTGGCTTCCGCCATGATTTTATCTGAATTTTAAACCTGTAATAGTTGTCACTAATGTGGTGCATCTGTTATTTCCATGCAGTTTCTCCAGTGGCGGTGAGGATGGCTATGTCCGAGTGCACTTCTTCGATGCAGATTACTATCATATAAAGGTCTAAGAATTGACCAGCTTGTCGAAAGATTGTCGAACTTGTGGAGCATGACGTTTAAAATTATGCCCCAAACAGGTCATACAGACCTTTAAGGTTATTCTCCAGATAGTGTGTTCATTTGGTTTTACCAAGTAGCACAAGTTTTGCACCTTACTCTGGCTTGGAGATTGAAGAACCATTGTTTCACAAGCTCAGCAGATAGATCTATCCAGAATTTTGGGTTGCAGAGACAGCTGCTAGCATTGTTTCGTGAGAGCGTCAGGATGAGTTCGCTGATAGAGAATGTTGTATTAGCCTGCCCACTTGCTTGTTTCTCAGCAGTGAAAGCGCTGGGACTGATAGCATCACATGTATTTCAATCCTTTTTCACTTATTCGAGCTACCCCAGTCACTGGCAACATTCTCTGGTCACGGAGGTTTTGCTCTCTAGTTTTATTATCTTTATGATGCACTTCAAATCAAAATGGTAGAATCATGGCCTTGCTAGACTAGCCAAATGACCCAAGATTGTTCTTTAAGACGTAGACTGTCTTCTTAGTCAAGTTTGTTTTGTTAGAAGTTAATTGAATTTTTACCTCATGAATTTTGTGTTACCGTATAAGGTAGACCAGCCTATTTCTACCAATTTTCTATTTCCACCATCCTATTTTTGGCCCCATCTCTACTATAGAACTCATCCAAATCCATTTACTTTGTTGACAACTTCAATGCATGAATTTTGACTTGGGTAATGTGTCAATCCTTGATTGGAATACATTCAAATGCTAATAGGTTCATAGAAGGATAATTATAGGTTGTTTGGGGGACATTTATGACCGCAATATATGGACAATTTTGTAATTTTGGATAGACCACTTCCACACTTCTAAAAAATATTTACCCCTAGTAGAATTGGCCTTATGATATTCTGATTGCAAATGAAGGTGGTAACAGTCTTATCTACCTTGAAAAGGTTTAAATTTATACAACTACAGTACTGTATATAGTATAGTAAAATAAAACCCAAATAACTCTGCTGAGGTAGTTTCAACGGGATAAGCATGCCCGAATCATCAGGAAGCTCGAAGGATATACTTAGCAGCAACAATCCGCAATGTGCAAAAGCCAAGTCAGTACTGACGAATTCCCCCTTCGCAAGCACACCGCATTCGTATTTTGCAGCAACAATCCGCAACGTGCAAAACCCAAGTCAGAATTGACGAATTGTCCCTACGCAAGTGAATCGCACTAATTCATATTTGGCAGCAGTAATTCGCAGCGTGCAAATCCCAAGCACGTTGCGTTCATAGCAAATCCTTTCACCCCTGCAATTATGATTGTTGGAGGGCACTATCAGGTCGAAAATTTTGGGTTTGAGGTGGCTGATCCTCCCGCAGGCATTGGAGTCACAGTTGGGGTCATAATGGGAGGCAGGCAGAGGGTCAACACTTTACGACATGGTGATTGGTGAGGTGAGAGCAGGAGGCCGGCCAACAGTGGGGAGAGCAGGAACCGCAGTGCCCTGGATTTTCACAGTGCCCGCAAAGCCAGGTTTCCCGTGGGGATCTCACTGCCCCACGGGCGATGCTCCAACGCTCTCCAACAATCCTTGGAGCTGCGGACTACTGATTTTCCGTAATGATAATAAAATGAAACCCCAAAAAATTACAGTTGTCCGAACGGGACAAGCATGCTCGTATCATCACGAAGCTCGAAGGACGTATTTTGCAGCAACAATCCGCAACATGAAAAGAGCTGCGAACTACAGCGTCTCCAGATCTGGGTCATAATAATAATAAAATGAAACCGCAGAAAACCCTGCTTCCAACGGGATAAGCATGCCCGTAACATCAGGAAGCTCAAAGGATAAATTTAGCAGCAACAATCCACAATGTGCAGAACCCAAGTCAGAATTGAATTCCCCCTTCCCAAGGACATCGTATTCATAACAAATCTTTTCACCCCTGCCGTGCATCCCATCAAAACACAATCCCCCCCATAGATTTACTACATTCGTCCAACAATTCTCTTAAACCTGCCCCCTCCTGATCAAACGCATTTCTAAACTTCTCTTTCCTCCCCTCCAGAAATCACTCACACCCCGCAACAAAAACTGGGGTTATGGCGATGGCGATGGCGATGGGGATCCTGTTGTTTGCGTCCTACGCAGCAGCAGCAGCAGTGTCCGCCGGAGGCACGATAGCATTCTCCACTCTAGGTCGATTGAGCTTCGATTTCGATGTGTACACTCTCGAGTTTCCTACAGAGTTTCTCAGTGAAGACTTGTCGAGGGGGTTGGTGGAGACGCGCGTGACGTCGGGGGAGTCTGTGAATTACAATGCGCAGCTGGTGGAGGCGCACTGGGAATCAGCTGTTGGGGAGAGGCTGAGAAGCCACGGACATGGCGTAGGATCGGGGCCAGTGGTGGAGGTGGTTGTTTATGTTTCCGAATTGGAAGGCAGTCCGCAATTGTATCTTGATATTCCATTGCCAGCGAATGGTAACATTCCTGGTCTCCATTTGCATTGCAGGATTCGAATTGTGACATAGCCTGCAAGATTTGTATTGACAAGAATTTTAGGGTTTGTCTGGCCCCTAATGCTGTAACAGGATTTTGATTTTTCTATGAAAGGAAGAGTGGAATGTACTGTCTGTGGGTCTTGAATTAGGGGTCGAGGAGACGCTAAACTATAGAACATGTGGTTCTCTCCACTTGCATCCCAGATGGAGTAAGAGGATATTGATCTTTTCTTTTGAAGGAGGATTGGAATCTGCATTCTTTGGATCTGGAATTAGCGGTCAAGAACTTATGTTTCTCTCCATTTGCATCCAAGAATTCGAACTGTGCAACGTCCGTTCGAAATTGTAGTAACAGGATCCGAGTTAGGGTTCGTCTAAGAACGTTGCCGTACTAACTCTTCTTGAGAATCTTAGTATGCCCTTATGATCTTTCTTTGGGAGAAAGATTGGGACCTACTCCGTACTTTTTACGAGTCTTTAAATGGGTCTTGAAATAGCGATCAAGGAGACACTGAACTAACATGTGTTTATCTATGAAAATCTCGTTAAACTCTTTCTCTTCTCACTGTGCCTCAATGCTTCAAAGTTTTGTGTATTTTCCAGGTCATACAAATCTGGTTTACTCATCTTTCACGAACTCTGATGCCTAATATGACTTGTTGGGTTTTCTAGGTTTAAAGAGAGCGCATCCTATTGCTCTACGAGAAGCAGGCTTTGGGAATGGTGCTGCACCGAAGGCTTTTCTCAACGACAAGCCATCAATGAATGGCGACAGAGTCATCTTCGTCTCCACTGAAGAAGACATTGGAATTCCTGTTCAGGGTTGGAATGCCATCTTCTCCTTGGATTTCAAAACCTCTGTCACTAAGCGCCTCACTCCGCCTGGAGTCACCGATTACAGCCCTGCTGTTTCGCCTTCTGGTACTACTACTTTACTTCGATTAGAATGGCAATTCAATATCACCACGTATAATTTCTTATGCAATTCCAAAAGAGTCTGTTGACAGTACATAAGCCCATTTCCAATCAAAGATTAGCCAAGCCACTTGCTAATAAGACCACCTAAGTGTATGAATAGATGAACTCTTATTGATAAAAAAGGGTCGGTACAAGAGAGAGGATCAGAACCCTAAGGGTTTCGTAGCCTCTACCTTAGAGAGATCCTTGTTGAGATTGAAATTTTTATCAGAGTATGAATTTCTCATGCAATTTCAAACTATGAGGGTGTAGACCACACCAAGAAACAGTAAACAATCTGATGCCATTCAAAGATCAGTGATCATAGATACATATCCAAGTCCTACTTGCACTCCTTGTTTATAAGTCCAACTAAGTGTATGAATAGATGAGTTGGTGATAGGGGTCGGTCAATAGGAGATGGAATCAGATCCTCAACGGTTTTAAAATCCTCTTCTTAATAAGCAATACTTTGTTCAGATGTTGCTTTGAGCTAACAGATTCTGTTGTGCACAGGTAAGTGGGTGGCAGCGGTATCTAACGAGGGAAGAGGTTGGCACAGAGAAATTGAGGCATTGAACTTGGATCTTTATGTTTTCAACGCCGTGGATGGCTCGGAAAGACGAATGGTAGTGAAGAATGCAGGTTGGCCCGCCTGGGCGGATGAGAGCACCGTGTATTTCCACCGCCTTGCTGAGGATAAGTGGTGGAGCATATTCAAGGTTAATGCGTCTGATACCAGTGCCAATCAAGGTGGGGTTCCTTCATTGCTTCCTGTATAAGTTAGACCTCCTTTTTCCTCTTTCTCTCTCTCTCTGTTGTGTAAGCAAGTGGGACAGGGAATCTGGTTGCTCATGGAAAATTAGGTCAAGACCAAAATTAGCATATAGGGAGTCGGTTCTACTGGGAACACATTTTTTTAGCTGGACTGTACTATACATAAGAAGTTAGACGTGAGTTTAGTGCTGACTAGGTTGTTCTCTTATGCCTGCAGAAGCTGAGCGGGTAACACCTCCAGGTGTGCACGCCTTCACTCCGGCAGCTTCAAGGTGTGGAAAGTGGATAGCAGTGGCCACTCGGCGAACATCATTTCGTCAGATTGAGATTTTTGATCTGCAAACCAAGAGCTTCATCCCCCTGACAGCTCCCATGCACCCCAACACCAACCACTACAGTCCCTTCATATCTCCGAGCTCAAACAAGGTGGGATACCACAGATGCCGAGGCCTTGATGAGGACGCTGCTGCTGAGACCGTGAACCCCCGAATGGAGTACCAAGTCTCACCCATTCCAGGCGTTTCTCTTTACAGGGTAGATGGCAGCTTTCCTGTGATGTCATTAGATGGGTCACTGGTTGCGTTTGTCAACAGTGGCAACGACTCAGCAGGTCTGGCCGTGATGAACTTGGATGGCTCCCAGAAACGGGTTGTTTACGAGCGTCATGTCTTTAGCTCGAAGTGGGATTCTACAGGGAAGGGGACGGTGTATGCTGCTCAGGGGCAGGTGTTCAAAGGTGTGAAGACTCCTGTGCGCATTGTGGCAATTCAGAATGCAAATGGGACGGGATCCTCACACAAATTCTTGACGAAAAAGGGAACTGGAAACAACGCATTTCCATCACCTTCTCCTGATGGCAAGTATGTTGTGTTTCGTTCTGGACGATCTGGCCACAAAAATCTGTATATTATGGATGCTGAGGAGGGTGAGGAGAAGTATTTGCGGCGGCTCACTGAGAATAATTGGAAAGATACTATGCCTGCTTGGTCTCCTGACAACGAATGGATTGCATTTTCGTCTAATCGGGATCACCCTACTGGTACGTCATGCACAATTAATTGTGTCTCGTCTAGTCTTTTTCTAATTTTCTGAGAAAGTTCTGTGATGGTGTGAACAAAAATGGTTCTAGAGTTAACGAGAAGTGATTCCTTGATTAGGATTAGTTAACTTCTACCTTACCAACAGCTATTAATTTGCTCTAATCTCTGCAAATCTTAATCCATCTCTGTGCAAGTAAGTCATAGGTTCGTTCTCCTGCACTTTAAATACTCCATTTAATTATTTAGTCACCGCATCCTATTGGCCCATAGAAAGAATTGAAGTTTCTCTTTATTGCGAGCCTCCAACTGATATCCTCCAAAGAGTGGAGGGTTCCTTCTTTTTTAATGGCACAAATTGTGCAGGGGAAGGACTTTTGAGTTACCATTTTCTCATTGGTAAAACATATATTTTGCAAAGGGTCTGTACATCTCTGTAACAGAGAATGAAACTAAAGAGAGCATGCAGAACACGTAGTTAGTGATATCATCAAGGTTGAACAGGTACAGCATAGTTTACTCATTTCTTTTCGTAGTCAACTTGCTATTGATGTAGCTAACTCACGGTTTACTGCATTAAGCTAGTTTTTTGTTTTAGAGAATTAGCCTTTCATGTGGTTTCTGCTTGCATGTGCTAAGGAAACTGCCCCATTGATGCAGGTGAACGGTCATTTTCGCTCTATCGCATCCGTCCAAATGGAACCGACCTTCTCAGGCTCCTGGACACTGGATATGGTGGTCTGGCTATGCACCCACATTGGAGTCCGGATGGGAAGAGAATTGTGTTTACGTCCAACTATGCAGGAGTGTCAGCTGAGCCGATTGCTTATCCACACGCTTATCTCCCTTTCGGCACCATTTTTGTGATCAACGTGGATGGCTCGGGGCTCACTCGGATGACCCACAATGCCTATGAAGATGGGACTCCCTCTTGGGGACGCCTTTCTCTGGCGAAAGCTAATGTTTCCAAGGAAGGCGATCCCACTGCCTGTGTTTTCGAAGATGTGTGGTTTCTGAACAACAGCTCTGTGAAAGTCAGGAACACTGGCCAATGTCCACGACGATGGGACAACAGTTTGCATTCCTCTGTGACTGGGAGCGTTCTCCAGATGTGAAACTATTATGTGTGAAAAAAATCAACAAAATTCACTTAATTTCTTGTCTGTAATGTTCAGGAAAGGTTGACTCATGTTCCAGAGTCAACTTCAGATATGTTGTGAATAAACAGGTATGCTACGAGGTTGTCTCATGTTATAGGCACAAATTGAGATTGTTGTAAGTAAAGTTTTTTCAGTGCCACATTTTCTTTCCTTTGGTCCCAAGTTAATAAATTAGTATATGCAATAGTATTCTTTACTTTGTATATCGACACTCAATTGTCTCTAATGACTCATTGCACACTGTGTATATGGGCTAAATTGGTCGTATATTCTGTACACGTGATTGGACAAACTTGCACATGATAAATTGTCAACACATTGGACTTGTAAGGTAGGAACATCCATAACCGCCAAAATAAGCAATTCAGTAGCGTTGAAGGTATCTTTTTCTAGAAAAAATATTTTTACAGTATTAGCAACTGAAAATCATGAAATTTCAAAAAAAAAAAAAAAAGAATTTTTGGACAAGTCATCTAATTATTGTGAATTTTCAAAGTGGAACTTACTAGGGCACTCTATACCGCACTCTATAAAATCTACCTTGATTCTCACAACAAAATCTAAAAAATTCAGAGTTTACCAATCAAAATTAAGAGTGAGTGACAATTTGGAGGTACTCTTGAAGACGATTTAAGAACACTCTACTTGTCAGTTATGGGTGTAGTGACGGTTATGGATGTTGCTACCTTAATAGCAGTTTGTTTCTCTCTTTAGGACCCAGAGGGATCATTTGAGAGGGTTATCTGTTGGATGTAGGCGCTTGTTGATAAAAATGCATTGGGTTGTTTTGTAATATTATCATTGTGCTATTTTTTTCACTATTAAGGTCTGTTCCCTCTTGCTCTTAGCAAGGGCATTGGATGGAGAGCATAATTTGCTACTTTATTCCTTGTTTACATATATATGATGTTTTAGTACTCCCTCTGTTCCACTAAAAACCTCCAAATCAGGTAGAATTGTTGTTCCACTAAAAAGTTCCATTTTTTAATTTCCACCATTTACTAAGTGTTGGTTGTATTAAATGACCTTGTGGGTGCAAATGAAACAATTTAGGAGCATTCCATTAACTTAGATTTGCAAGCTTGGCCTTGCCCATATGAAGCACATTGTACTAATTGCTCTTTTAAACACTAGTGTTGATAGTGCATTTAGTGACTTCTTTCACCACTATGAAAATTTGATCATAAAGTGAACTAGATTTTTTTGGTGTAGACATTTAGATTAGGGAACATCTTTTTAGAATCCTAGTGTTACCTCCACCCTTTAAACAATTTATAATGAAAAAATTGGTAGCATTTACAAACTATGCTTTAAAATCATACTTTGTACATGGATTTTGCATGTCTTAATGATAGCTCCTAAACTAAAGATTTTGCATAGATTTAAGGGATAGGATTCTTGTTCTTGAATGCATGTATTGTTGGTACTATGACTAAAATTACAATTAATCCTTCAAGGGAAAGATTTTAAAAAGTTTTTAGTGGAATTGAAGGAGTATTTGCCAAGCCTATTTGGTACTTTATGTGTCAAATCTAAAGAGCAAGGTATTATAGTACTTAGTTATCTTACTTTCTTGAAAATCTAGGTGGGTATTTCAACACTTTGAATCTGCAAAATGTAGGTTTCAAATCTTTAAGTGAGAATGGTGTTTTGTACTCTAGTATCTTGAGCCATCTATTATATTAAGTACTGATGGTTACAACCTAATGTCACAAAAATGGTCATGTTTTTATCCAAAATATATTTCATCCGATCCATTTTCTCCTAAATTCAATCAATGTTATACCACAATAGGTGTATGCTAGTAATATATAAAACCAAGCAACCTTGAACTTCTAGATATCCAATTTATATTTAGGTAGTTTGCTCTTAAAGTGACCATTTGAACCTAATTAACCCCTAAATGCCAAAGGGGACCAAAAGTGTCCTCACATATTTTCAAGTCCAATTCAAAGAGCTTTAACTATTGCATCCAATGTCCAAATTCAATGAAAAATAACAAAAAATATTATCTATGAAGATGGCATTCCAACCTTGAAGAGAAAATCCAATGTAATACAAAAATATGATCTATAAAGAGTTCAATGTAAGGTGTCATATAACCAAACTTTGTAAGATATAGATATCTTTATATCAATCAACTTAATTTTGGTAAAGTAATTATATCATCATGCTCACATACATGAAATTAATTACTATGTAAAGAACAAAGAGAAAATTTTAACTATGATAAAGAATTATGTAGTTTACTAAATTTAGGCATTGTAACCCCAAGATTGAAATATAAAGGAAACAATTCCAATTTTAAAAACTAGCACTAGAAGAAAGATGTGTGTGCCACAACTAACTAAAATGTAACTATGTGTCCTATACAACTGCCCTACAACTACAATCCTCTGTATTTGCACCAACTTTGACAAAATTGCAGTATAATAGCAAATAGTTGCAAGATAATTGTAAAACAAAATTACGGTTATGGGAATGTAATAGAAGAATTGATGTGAGGTATTTTACATCCAATATTCATCACAATTGTTAATGTGGACAACTTCACATTCTATGGAGTCTAATGTGTATCTACAATTGCATATATATATATATATATTCGAAATTCAATAGAATTGGGAGTTTTAGAATACACAATCCATTTTCAACCCCACCCCCTAATTTTCACAATACAAGTTATTCTAGTTCAAATTAATTGTGATTTACATTACAACTTACATAGGACGAACTAAAGCAATATAAATGTCCAAGGAGTGTGCATTAAGAGTATAGAATGATCACAATATGTACATTGAAAGCCACAATTATCATTTTCATTGATTTTATAACTAGTCTATAATCAAGAACAACCTATGAATAGATTGACCTTTATGATAAGAACAAATTTGAATCTTCATGGAAAAAATTCACAATAAATTTTCTTTTGACAAAAATAATGTAAAATATATTCAATTCTTTTAAAATTCAATTTCAAGAATTTTTTTTCCTTCGACACATATGCCAAATTCCTTAACCCCAAAATAATCATGGATTTTGATACCATGGGAATCATTAGTTCAAAAAGATTCAAAAACTCTCATTGGAAGTCAAAGGACTATAGAAGATCTTCCCAATCCACCTTATTTCAAAGGATGATTTTGTCCTATACAACAAAATTCTCTCTCATTCATTGACCAAATTATGGCCCACACATCCTTTATGGATTAAGTGATTGGAAATGGATCCATCCCATAAAACATGTGCAAACGAATTCATTTATTTGTTACAATTTTGGCAAAAATGTCTCCATTTTAGACCTGTTTTCCGTGAACTAATATCTTGGGTTGAAACTCAGCTCATTCTAGTGAGTTTAGGGGTCACTGCTCAATGGTTGCTAGAATGTGTTTGGTCCTCGTTACTTTTGGCATTGCTTCTTATCCGAAGTTGGCCACATAAACAATGACTTCATTTCCATCGGGAGCATCGTCCAAAATTGGTTTTAAGAAAAAAAGACACCATAAAACACACCATGAGTAACGTACAGATTCTCTACTGAATTCCTCTTGCCATTACAGGATCTTCACATTTTATCAGTAAATACTACTATTCCAATCACCAGAGTAATCAAAATACAAGAAAACGAACTTCCACTCGAAGGGATTCTGCCAGCTGAAAATAAATATAATTGCGGATAGCATGCGCTTAACCCCAGCGTGATATTGACAGATATGAGGGTAATTATGTTGAACAAATTGTATACACAGAAATAAATTGTCCTTGGTACAAGCTCCTCGGGCAGACCGCAGTTGTAGTAGTCCATCAGAAAAACACTAAAGCCGGTGAAGTAGAAGCTTAGAAACTGCTGCCACAATCTATGGACACAAACCAACACATGTGTTTGCTGAGACCAAAATCAGTAGAACAATCTCAAAAGTGATTCCATATCTGCATAGCTGTCCCGCAGACAAGGCGAAGCTACGTACTCCGTCAATTGTCCTAGAAGAATCGATATATCAGTCCATCTTTGCTATTATACTGCGCACGAAAAAATACGCATAAAAAAGAGAAGACTTTGTTGCAAAGTACAGCCTGTTCCTCGTCGTGGCATAAGAGCACTGGATTGAAAAGCCAAATTGAACCACGCAACCCTAAAATCTCAAGATTGCGCCATTTCAAATGCATGTGCGTATCCCACAATAAGGAAAATCTCCCAAGCAATTTGCATAAATAAGCTGGTATCTTTGTCGACGATCATTGGAGTAGTGAAGCGGTCTTTACCTAGACAAGTTCGATAGATCTCTCCCAGCTGAAAGAGAAAAGTCGTCGAGATCAGCAACAACTTGTTGAGACCATGTATTGGCAGGGGACTTGTTATCGCTGGTTCCGAGGTTAAGGTGTACGTCTTATCGAAGCCTCAACCTTCAAAGCACCAACTTGATCTAGTTGTGAGATTTAAATAAATTGTGAGATAATTAATCTCAGAGCGGTTGAGCTCCAATCTGCAAACCCAATGTCATCTGGCAGCCATTGCAATCATGCTACTGGGTACTAGAAGTTGTTTCATGCGTGTAATAAGCTTGAAGGTCTCCTCAGCCTCCACCTGCCGCTGAGGATCACCTTGTACAGAGGCTGAGGTCCGGTCAGGATGATATCGAAGAAGAGCCTTCTTGTAAGCTGCATTCACCTGCGAAGTCCGTTCAAGTCGACTATCAGGAATGATATTGCATGAGAAGGAGATGAGAAACTTCCACTAGCAAGTACATGGTATCATTGAAACCAAAAGAAAAGATCCAAAAAGAATACTGCATCAAACGAGAGTTACAAACTGATGCATTCAATATTCACCATTCGTAGGCGTAACATATGCTAATGACTGTAATTCCGTTCAAAATGAGAAAAATCTTACCTGTTGACTAGACGGACATAAGCCACCCTCAACAGGAATCTGCAGGAGGCGAAGCAACTGGGCCATATCCCTGCACCCTGAGGCCAGGCGCTCAAGCTCAGCCTGTACCTTACTGCGAATCTGATTCTTCAAACCCATGTTCCTTTCTTCCTGCTCCATCAAACCAGAATATACTTAGAAAAAACCATGCCCTCCTCATCGATACGTGGAGTTCAAGAATCGAACAGATATTTTCGATTAATAATAAATCCAATGACTTTGTGGAGAGTGTAAGCGCAATGGACTGCTCTCGACTTAGACTAGATGCAATCTATAGCTATTTCGTAAGAGAGCTCAACAGCATAAGAATATCTCATCTCTTGGGTAGACCTACTTTGAAATTGCAGTGTATGAATTTCAGCACAACCCGTCTTATTACCTTTAGCTGAATTTGACGAATCTCTTCCAGTCTCTGCTTCTGCCGTAATTCAACCTCATTCTTCCGATCTGCTTCAGCCCTCTTCCGTTCCCGCAGTCTTCGCGACTCCTGGGCCTATACATTTAACAACTTTATTTGAGATACTTGAGGCAGCTTATAAACTCTTTTTGGGCTTACTCTTTTGCACATGCAGTAAATCGAACATAACAGGGTAATCCTAAGAGTTCCAACCGCTGTGGCCTTTCACAAACCTTCCAAGGGGCTGAAAATTGCCTACAAGTTCACCGAAGAAGACATAATTGTCCCTCTACGCAGTGAGGGGTTAACACTTTATAAGACACTTATAAGGCCCTCTTCCACAGCCCCAAGACCACTCATATCTGACTTCACAATCTCGACCTTCAATATCTTCCACTAAACAAAATCAAGCAAATAACCACTCAATCTTGTAAGAGCCCAACCATACCCTCTAATTCCAAATTGTTCGTTCACATTTAATGAGTCATTTGAACAGCTAGTCAATATGGAACCTAACGGTTCGACTTCCGTATCAACTCAATGGTAGTATTCATCAATACAATTTCGAGTTGGGTATCCAATCCAATGCACCGAATCATTTCTAATTTGCAAAATCCATAAATCATCACATACAGAATGTTCATGCTAGCGCTCACCTGTTTCTGGAGCTCCTGCTGTCGCCGTGCCCACTCTTCTTCGTCCGCCAGCTTAAAATCAGCCGTTTCTTTCAACTTCTCTCGACCTGCCAGAAGATCCTGCCCTACATCTAAAGCTGGTTCCAGTACCCCCGAATCTCCGGTATATTGGTTCCCAATGTTAAGCGTATCACCCCCAACATGGCAGCTTGTACTGGCACCATCATTCCCATTAGTACGAAGCTTCAACTGCGACCAAGGTGCATCAAAGCCCTCCTCTGGCTCGAAACGTCTCCTGACGCTCTTCCTCACATCCGTCGAACATGAAGCCCTAGCAAACACATTCTTCAACGGAGGATCCTTCAAAGAGGTACCCGAAGATTCGGGTAACCCTGGATCAGGAGTTGCAGGAGCAGGTCGCTTTCTACTCCCTGACACCACTTCATCAGACTCTACGTTTCCATTCTCTGTGGGCTCGACTTGTACCACGGAATCAGAAGATGTCGAAGTACTCTCAGAAAGCTCCTGATAGCTGACATCTCTCCCTGCGTCACGAAAGTCCAAGCCTCTCGAATAAATGAAAACGGAAAAAACACTGATCTCTACTAACGTAGACTTCAACATTACTTTAATATAGATTTAATGGTAACACAAAGATAGTATTGAAACGACATTGAAATCGACACTGAAATCCGTATTGGAAAAGTTTCATAAATTCGATATTACTTTCTCCCCCAAATAGCTTCTCGTTCATCATAAGTAATATTTGAATCATCCAAAAATAACCTTCCTTACATGACGAAATGGACGGAATTGAGGTAAACGATACATTCATACAAACTTATAAGCAAAATGTGCTGAAATTCAGAGCAGGATTCAGGCGATAAAGGGTCGATGAATTGAATATAGATTCGACTCCACGTTCACCAACTAAAACATATTTAACACTTTGTTACGGTAAAACAGATCATTCTCATTTCCCGTTACTAATTCAGCGACAATTTACACGTTTTCCAACGTTATCAATGTGTATGAGTCCTTAGAGCATCAGAATTAGTCTTCACGAACAGAGTCCCCAAAATCGCAGTGGGGGAATCATAAACGCAATGAAAAAATTCAGAGAACGAGAAAAGGGTACGAAATCGCTATTCGCCTCACGCACTTGGGCTTTCCTGATGGAGTGGACCAACATGGCCATTGGATTGCACGGTTTCCGCAGTTCCCGAGTCCCCTCCCAAATTGGCTGAAGAGTTTGGTGATTGCGGTCCTTGCGACCCCCACCCATTCGTCCCCGCTTTCGACCCCTCACTTCGCATGGGAGGGCATGTCCTGCGTCTCAAAGTAGCAGCCTCCCACTGCTTGCGCAGCGTCTGTTGTGAATCATCAACAAGCTCTGGCCCAAAACAATCGCTGTCATCGTCTGTCTTGTCATCCTCTCTCCTTGTTGGTTCCTGTTTAGGATTCCTGTTCTCACATGATCGAAACTCCCATGGCGGCCACGAGGAGTTCCGAGACTTGGATGCGGCGGGTGAAACGGGATCTCGACGAGGTGGAGGGGGTCGTGAACCCAGGAACTGACAATCATCATCGCTGTCCTCACTGTAGATGGAATCGCAGCTCTCAAACGCAGAGCTCGCTTCCGAGGAGCTTCGAGCGATAGGCATGGATGTAAACCTCATACTCTGGCACATCACAATTGAGCAACCTTAACCCCCAAATTCCAGGGTTACATTAGCAAATTCAAGCAACCGTTCTTGACTTCTACACTCGCTTCTACAGCACGCAACAAATTGCATTCCTTAAAATTCTCGTTCTCTAAGTAAGATCCCTTCAAATACACTCCTGGAGAATAATCACATACACCCCGGAGAGACATTTCATGGTGTTCGTCTTAGAGCAGTCTGCCTCTCTTAAAGCAGTACACTCTCCTCTCAATTACCACCTCTCAATACTCCACTCCCCCAAAATAGAAAACCTCAGCCTCAACATGGCAAGATCCGATAGCAAAAAGATTGAAGTACCTGGGGCTGTATCCGATGCCAATAATTAAGCCTCCTCGCCAGGGCTTCCTTTTCTTCTTTACGAACCCCACAGACAGTACCAAGTATGCGAAACCCTCCTACGAGGTTGCAGCAATAAGAAATTACACAAAAAAAACTCGCTTCTCTTCTACCTACGCAAATTGCGTTTTGCCAATGCAAATCATCTCTCTTGCACACCCTCGCATGGAATTACTGCTCCTCAAATTGCCTAACGCTTCTGAAACGCCAGCCTCAACCCTTCTTCAATAAGATTGAGCTTATCACGACGGGAACATCACCAGAAGACAAAAAAAACTCCACCAAGGATGCGAAAACGGAGAGTTCAATTGCAGTGGGTTCCAAGCATCTAAAGCGCAATTGCACCCGTACAGAAAGCGCTAACGGTTAGAATACCCAACCCCAATTGTAGAAAATACTACCTTCGAATCTGCAACAAACAAGCTCGAGAACCCAAGACAGAAGCGGTTTAGTCCTTGCAGCTACGGCAGCGATGGCGAAGGCGCCATGATCACGATGATGGCTGTAGCGATCGCGTGGGGAAGAGACTCCATGGCCGTAGCGTCGACACCAATTGCATTGCAACGAGCGACAGAAAGGTTACGGAACGCCAAGTTCGGTCTGTTTTCTGTAGGTCTAGGTTTCCTTCTTCAGGAAGATCGCGGAACGGGACGGGTGGGTAGGGAACAGGGTGGGCCGGGTGCGGACGGGACGGGTGGGTGGGGTCGGTCGGGTCTTGGATTGGACTAATAATGGTTGATCCTGGGGCAGCATCGGGAGGAGGATGAAATTTTCTAGCTGACCGGCGGGGCTCCCGCGCTTTTTGTCCTCTCCCGCCTTGTCCAGTCGGGACTTCTGTAACTCGGTATTTCTTTCCAGATGGAAGTGAACTATGGGTGGAAGAACCACCCATAGTTGACCACTGAAGCAATTCTGCACATGTTCTGGACTAATACAAGGTAATATAAAATTTCTAGCATATAGGAAGGTAAAAATCACAGGGATTGCAAATTTTTTGGTAATTTTTGATGCCTTAAATTGAAATTATCACGAACTTTGGAAGTCAAAAGTTGGTCGGAACCCACACCTAATGTATAAACTCTACTCAAAACTCTACCAAATTCAATCATTTGAGAACTACTTTTTCACTCACTACTTCCTACTTTCTTACTCACTACTTTAGGACATACATCATGATCTTATCAAATCCAATCTTGAAAAGGAAGAAAATAAACATTTCAAGCCTTGGTAGAAAATCTATTCTAGCGTTGGTTGGAAATGGTTGCCCCCTACAAGTTGGGAAGAGGTCCTTGGCAATGAATGGGTGGCTCTACTTTAATTATGGAAAAGGTAAAAAAAAAATTCCAATCTAAACCTTAAGATAAGAGTTTATTTATTTTTGTTTGATACCATGAGATCTAAGGAACTATGAGGCATTCAACAACATTATTAGTACCACTTGAAAACTCCTGGAGTGCATGGACTTAGTTTCTTGGCATTGGAACCTTTGGTGTGAAAGTTGTGGATTTCAAAGTTTTGAAAATTGAACAAAATTATCTTTTAATTTGAAAAAAAACTTAACTTTCACATTGTGTGTTTAAATGCCACAAAACAAGGCCCTTCCACTCTTTAATCTGTACAGTTTTCTATACTCATCAAGAATGCAATCTTTGAGGCCACAACAAAGCCCTTGCATTCCTCCATTGTTTTGTGGTGTAATAACTTACGACAGAAAATATATTGAGTTTTAAATTAAAAATATATAAACTAAAAAGTTAAAAAAATTATTGTTATTTTATTTAGGCTATGGTTCATTGGTCTATATCTTTAGTTAGGCCTGTTGTTTGATTGGTTTTGGTTGGTTGGTTAGATATATTGAGATCTAAGAAATTATCAGTTTTTTAGCAGCATTGTAGAAGTTCTTTACAAGGAGGGGTGCTTGGATTTCATTTTAAAGTGTTTGGACCTATCAGTGTGACAATTATAGAATTTCAAAGTTTTTAGGAATTCAAAAATTGAATTAAATTATCTCTTAATTTGAAAATAACACAACTTTCACATCATATGTTCAAAGGCCACAAAACAAAGACCTTACACTCTTTCATGCATAAAAATGTTGAATTTCAAAGTTTTTATAAATTATTGAATTATTAAAAAAATTAATTAATTTTGGAAGTGGCAACAACACAAAGCATATAAATTTATACCTTAAATGAGGTTGCTTGTTTTGTTTATTTGATACATCTCGATCTAAAAAGTACTCAAGAAAGTATAAGAACTATAATGTGAAAGTTATTGAATTTCAAAGCCTTATGAATTTAAAAATTAAATTACATCATCTTTTACTTTGAAAAAACATAAAATTTTACACTAAATGTCCTAACACTACAAAACAAACCTTTTTGTGTTCTTTCATGCATAAAGCTTTCTATTTATGCCACTTTCATGGTTATTGGACCTATAAAGTGGAAATTATGGATTCTTTAACCCCTCACGCTCTAAGACTATATTTTATCCAAAAATTGCCATTTCTAATACAAGTACCAAACTTTAGAAAAATAACATTTTTTGATACATGTAATAGTAGGATCTTGTAGTACATTAGTTTGAAAAGACACAGAAAAACATTTAGAAATTTCTACTATATAGATTGCAAGATATTGTCATTTGAATTGACATAAATTCATTCTTTGGCCCCATAAAAGACAGTGGTGCTATTCTGTGAGCTTGTGAGTGTGAGCTTGTGAGCGTAGAGCAGGGAGTTTGTGAGCACAAAGCTTAAAAATTTGAAGAAGCATTATAAAACTTAATTTTATTCATTAAAATTGGTTCCATCTTAAAATTTGAATCAAAATTTTTTATTTCTAATAAATTTTAGTACCTATTTTTGTAGACCTATTACTGTGGACCTATTACCGTGATTATGTTGAAATTGGATGAAGATTCTAATTTTCAATCTTACTTAAAAGTATACATTACAAAAATAAAGAACTCAATTGATATGAAAGATGAATAAAGATGGAATTAAGTTAATATAGAGTATTGGTTGATCATTATCCTATAATAATGTAGACCCGGGGAGGACACTTCTTATGTATTTGGAGGACCCACGTGCGGCGGTGGGGTATTTTTAGGGGGACTATCAATTACTTGTAATCATTACTTGGCAACATTAAAAGAGCCCCTATTTTACCATAAAGCGGAAAAATCAGCCATATTATCATCCCTATTTTATTTTTAAAACACTTTGCCTTTTTAATGTCCCCTATTTTATATATAAATTTCTTATAAATTTTACCTAAAATTATTTAAATGTACCCTATCTTCCGCCGCACGTAGGTTATTAAAAAACGGGAAGTGTCCTCCCCTTGAATGTAGATCTTTTTGAGGCCTAAGGAAAGGTACTAATGATTTTTATTGATGTATTATTATTATAGTTGTTTAGATTTAGAAAGAAAATTTGTTGATAAAAATCTTTGCTATACTAAATTTTATTTTGGTTGATCATGTCTTGTAGCATTATAAGTCTTTTTACAAGGCCAATAGGAGGACATCAATTATTCCCTCTTCATTTTTAAGTCAATGGACTTGTTTAAATTTTTAAGAAAAAATTGTTTGTATGATTTCATTATATATGAAAAGAACTTAGTTGCACCAAATTTTATTTTGTTCATGAGTATCTTATAGTAGCATAGGTCTTCTCAAAGGTCAATGTAGGCACCCACAGTTTTGTCTTAATGTATCAATAATGGAACTTGTTAAGATTTTAAAAAAAAAAATTGATTGATAGGGATTACTTTTGTAAGGAATGAAATTTGTTACACAAGATTATTGATTAGTTGACTCATTATCCTCTTATTCATCCAATAAAGGGATTCATTTCTCCTTTCTTGATCCAATGGTTGTTTATTTATCATCTTGAAACAAGACTTGTCAAACTTTGCTAGATTTTTGTGAACACTCTCCTTGGTCTTGTTTCTTAGTACCCCTCGGCGCCAAGAGGAGTCCCATGGCTCCGATAAAATTATTATTGCAAAAAAAAAAAAAAAAATCTTTTTTTCTTTTTTGGCCGAGGGATTCCCCTCGGAGGGGAGTCCCTTAATTGTGGGGAAAAAAAAGAACTTTTTTTAATCAGAGCTGTGGGACTCTCCTTGGTGCCAAGGGGTACTAAGAAGCAAGACTAAGGAGAGTGTTCATAAAAATCTAAATTTGTGAAATAACCTCATTTGATTTCAAAAAAATTATAATTAGTCACTAATTTTTTTCTTCATAAAATCTAGCAAAGTACAATAAATGGTAAAACAAAGTTATTCAAGGGACCACAATAATAGTTCCATGGTAATAGGCACTAAAATTTACCAAAATTAATCAAATTTAGCCAAAAATTTTAGATGGAATCTTCAAATGTATAGGCTCGCAAGGTCACAGGCTCACAAGCTCACAAGCTCACACTCACAGGCTCACAAAATAGCAACCTTGGCTTCACCCTTAGATAAAGTCTATAACATTGACTTTGGTTTCTGAATTTCATTATCTAATCTTTACTACAATTACATTTAAAGTGCACACATTAGATGAAATTTTAGGGCATTGGAAGATTGCAGGAACTCATTTTCTATCGTGGGAACAAGAATCCTATGTGGTCGAGAGACTACCACATCATTAACTTTTCTTTTTTTTTAGTTTTAAATTTTTTTTTCCATATTTTAGAACCTCCCAATTTTTATTTAATTTTATTTATTTGGTTAATGTTGGCCCAATAGTAGTTAGCACTATCAAGAACTGTTTCAAGAACAAACCCGAAACAACCCTTCGGAGCCATCAAATTTCTTCTAATGATATCTATAGGGTTTGGTTAAAGTAGAGATATGGGGCTCAATTGATCAATAGTTTTTTATTGGCCTCGGATAGAACATCATGATTGCACCATTCTTGTCAAGTTTATTTTGTTCATTTGTTTGTTACAATGACATCTTTTGGACCATGCACCCCTTAATTGAAATCTTTGTACCATTAGAAAGCTCTCAGTGAATAAGGATGCATAGGCTTTGTTTCATGGCATTCAAACCTATGAAGTGAAAGTTATTGAATTTTAAAGTTTCTATTGATTAAAATTTTAAAAAATTAAAAAATTACTTCAATTTTTAC
This sequence comes from Thuidium tamariscinum, assembly GCA_947034885.2. NCBI lineage: Eukaryota > Viridiplantae > Streptophyta > Bryopsida > Hypnales > Thuidiaceae > Thuidium > Thuidium tamariscinum. The sequence continues at coordinate 17,492,531 of OX344751.2, forward strand.
TTTGATTTTGATTGTGACAATGGCATAGGACACACTAGTATGAATGAAGGACACACAATTTGAATGGATGACATGTGCAAGGGAGTATGTCTTTTTATTTGAAGTGATAGGAAGTTTCTATGATAAACAGGTATTTCGTTAAAATGGCGGTATGCCACAAACTTGGCATTTTAGACCATGTGGTCTAAACTATACACCGCTCCTAGATTTTAATCTCTAGAGTCTGAAATCTATACTAGACCTAGAGAATGAACAGGAAAATGGCGTAAGAATACTGCCATTTTAACAAAATATCTGTTGATAGAATTGAAGTTAAAAGGAATGAGCCATCTTCCATAGTGACAACAAGTTATAATTTTGGAGGAAAAATAAAGTCTAAATATAAAACTACAATGATAAATGATTATAAACTTAATATTGGTTTAGATTAGAAGATATGAGGGAAGCACTCTAGTTATAGTAGTGTACTCTTCAACTAATCCTCTTCTTCAAATTGTCCTTTAAAAGGCTCCAAAATAGATATGTGCTATGGTTAGGGATTGGACTCTTGATTATATTAGAGCATAATAATATTTTGCTTATACTTCTTCCAATGGATGCTTTATACTTCTCTAATGGATGGTTTAAGAGCCATGGTGGATCCATTTCTAAGTAATTGGTTAGGTGTCCATTAAATTTTTTCAAAATGAGAATTAACTACCCAACTCCCTTCTATACGGATGCTTAAAAATATGAAATAATGATTGAGTCAAGCATCCATTTAAGTTTTAGTAAAGGTTGTATTTTAGAATCTTTTCTATTACTTTCTACATGCTACAATGTTTGTTTTTGGTAAAGCCATATCTTCTTTCAAGCTACACATTTGTGGGGGTTGCAAGAGCTACAAATCAAGAATAGGTTCCTAATACACATTTCTTTGGAAATTCATAAGTACCTTACAAATGTTCCAAAAAATATGAAACCACTAATTTTTATTAAATTTCACATTGATTTGTATTCAAGTGAAAATATGGGATAATACTTTGATGCATCTAAAAACCATCAAAAAGACCGACCGACCCTTAAAAGGTTGCTTTACGAGCATATTGCCTTACATCATTTACTTTTTTTTCTCTATATGAAAAATCTGACAATTTAGCTCAATGAAGAGTATACTTTAATGCTTGAATCCATTAGAACATCCTCTTTGACATGGTAAAAGTTGCTTTTTTGCTAGGGTTGGCTACTTCACTAATGTTCCTTTTGTCATTGATGGCATGTGAAGTTGCTAACCCTAGCAAAAAAGTCATTTAGTGTATAAAAGCAAAAATAATCACTATCACTACTAATCCATTGATCTCTTGACCTATACATCCCTAGGTCATGTGCTTGGTACCGGCAAAAATCTCTTGGCAAGGAGGAGTACACGGACTTTGTTTTGTGGTATTTTGAGAAAGTTATTGAATTTCAAAATTTTCTATGATTAAAAATATTAGAAATTTATTTTTACTTTGATTTTGACTATGGCAGCAATATAGGGCATACTAACTTAGTATCATGAACTTTTAATCTCAACCTTGAAAAGGAGAAAAAAACACATTCTAGTCTTGGTTGGAAACCAATTGGTTTACAAATTGGCTATGGAGCACTGGTCAGGAATGGGTGGTTCTACCTTTAGTTATTAGTTGAAAATTAGAATATAGGAGAGGACTCTAAAACCGAGTGGGCATTTTCAACTATCCAATAGGGGCTCTCAAATGGACATGTGAATTTGGAAAAACGAACTCTAGATTACAATGGAGCTTGATGAGATTTGTTTATACTTCTTCAATGGATGATTTAAGAATCACACTGGGTTCATTTCTAAGTTCTAACTAAGTGGCTAGGTGTTTACTAATTTAATTCAAAATTAAAATTCTTTGTTCAACTATCTTCTTACAAGTATTGAAAACTATGAAATAATGATTAAATCAAGCATTCATTTCAGATTTAGAAAGGGACACTTTTAAAACCATTTCAGCTACTTTACACATGTTACAATGCTAGTTTTTGAACAAGGCGTGATTTTTTTTCAAACTATGCATGGATGGGTTTCCAAGGGCCTATGATCACAAATAGGGACCTAGATCAGATTGTGTTAAAAAATTTATAACTAATTCAATAATGCTTCAAAAAATATGAAACCACTTGTGTTAGATTCCTCATCTATTTCTCTTTGACTGAAAAATAAGCTAAAAGTATTTCCATCTCAGGAAGTACATGAAAAAAGCACATCAGCGCTTAAATGCTCGCTTTTTGAGCCTCTTACCTTAGAGTGAGCTAATGCAGGACTGCACGGAGGACAAGCTCCTTAGAACTCCATATTATCATGCTCACTTAAATGTGACATTAAAGAAGTACGAACGAACATACATACAGAGACTCGGATCCAGCAGACGAGATCACGAACACGACGGCAGTTCAAGTACTTCGCCGAAGCTTTTCTATGATGCCATGCATTGCCATTCCTTTCGCATTCGCCAGGGTTTGCAAATTATGTGAAATCTCTGATTGTTTTGCATCATGCTTCACTAGCTTCAATCGATTTTGGAGGATAACATGATCGGCAGAATTTAATGGAAGAGACGATGTATTGGTGGGAGGAATCATCAATCTGTTGTTCTGTATCTTGATTGATCTGTACAACGGCGAATTTGCGTTTAAGAGACGATTTTAAGCATGTTTGATGGTTTTTAAGGGATACGTGGTTGCAGATGAGTTTTGATTTTTGTGACTTGGTCCAGTGTTGCGCAAGAAGTGCAAGGTTAGGGCATGCAAGGGCGGTCCGGGGGATGTAGAAGGCCAGCATTGGCGAGGAGTTGAGTTCTTTCCTTTAATGGAATCAGTTGTGACCTTGCCCGTGCGTTGTGTGCGGAGGTGCCGTAGGTTGCTGTTGGCGGCCAGTTCTTTTTCTTCCATGAGACAATCGGAAGGACTGGCCACGTTTTCATCACGCGGCGGTGAATTACTGAGCTCACTGAATCATTCTGGATGTGGTTGCGCTATGATCAGCAGAGCGCATGTGGCAATGAGCATAGCTCACCGCTTGCAGTGCGCATCATCGGAAATTTTAGGAACAAGATTTTGCAGGAGTTTTTCCTCGGCTTTTCTCTTCAATGATGGGATACAACAACAAGCAGGGCTAGCCTGGGGGTGGATGTTTCATAAGCGCAGTGCTGGTGCCCCAGCGAGCGGATATCAAGCCAGGAAAATGTCAGGAGGTAATGTGTTCATTTCCTTGTTTTATGCAGTTGCTGGCATGCCAATGTGTCTTATGTTGATGAGGTCTAGGGCTTGGGACCACGTGTTCAAGATATCGAGTCCATTCCGTTGATTCTGACAATATGCTTCACCTTTGACAAGAATTGCATTCTACGTCTAGGTCCGTCGCCCTCTTTGTATCGTGATCGTCATATCGTTTATAATCGCGAAATATCAAGTAATTGGCTGTTTTCCAGTCCCCCGTCTGGAACTTCAGATCTATACCATTCCTAGCTTTTACAGCACTGTGCAGTTGAATTTCACAAGTTTGGCGCTCTGAAACACGTCAATTTAACGAATTGACCATCACTTTGTAGGGCGTCATCATTTTGAAAGACCTCGCGCTATGAACTCCAGTGCCTGTTGAGTTAGTTTGGAGGAAACATTTTTTCGAATTTTTGTAATTTCCAAATGGTTTATCTCACATTCTCTGGTTGGAGAATCCGTGTGCTCATTGCTTCTTCTTCGTTGTGAACACTGAAAAGGAATATGAAGGTGATTTGCACAGCCATTAATAGCAGTGTCTGGTGTTTGCAGGAAAGAATCCTTTCAACAATCTTGTGACAGACTTGGCAGGTTCAAAAGCCAAATACTACAGCCTCGTGAAATTTGGAGACAAAAGAATAGGTCAGTACTTGATAAACCCACTCTGGATGGGATTTCTTAGGAAGTAGTTTAGAGGTGACAAGCGTTGAGGTTTTTCAAGTTTCAGGTCGCATAATTGGGGTTTGTCCCATCTCTTCACTTCTTGCTGCGGTTCTTGAAATGATGCTTCATACCATTCACCTTTTCCTTATATTGCTCTTTCTCCACGCAGATACTTTGCCGTACTCGATAAGGATTCTCTTGGAGTCTGCAATTCGCAATTGCGACGGTTTTCAGGTCATGAAGGAGGATGTGGATAAAATCGTTGACTGGGAGAAAACATCTCCAAAGCAAGTGGAAATACCGTTTAAGCCTGCAAGGGTGATTTTACAGGTCTGCAGATATTCTGGCTGATCATCTACTCTGTGTATCTAATGGAAAATTTTGCGTGATTGAGCAGGGACTGATAAATCTGGGAAATTCAATGTTCATCGTCATGGTCGAGATTTTCTATTGCGAGTCCCACATATACGAGAGCTCTCAATGCTCATCATTTTTAACGAACATTTGAAGACTTGCTTAAATATCGACACCTTGTGATTTGAGTTGTTCTACTCTGAAGTGAAAGCATACATATTTTGATTATCATAACATCTCTGTCAAAGTACAATGTTGATTCATATTCGGGTGATGTATTATCAGGACTTCACAGGGGTACCATGCGTTGTTGATCTAGCAGCAATGCGGGATGCGATTAAACGTTTGGGTGGTGACCCGAACAAAATTAATCCTCTGGTAAGTGTAATCCTCAGGTTTCCAATTTCGTTCCAGAGTTGACGTTTTGTCAATCATCAGTATTGTGTTTGACTGAAAGTGGTTCCTTCAGAGGTGTTGAAAGTGAGGTACATGCTTTTATTTATGGTTATGAAGAAAGAACGAGGAACTCAGTCTCATCAGAATCCCAACTTGTTCACCTGTTTAACATCCATGGCATGCATTACGTGTTTTCCGAAAAATTTATTGCAATCACTCCTCTGCATGACACCCCGAGTGTAACTGCGAAGAAACTCACCGGTTAATGAGGTGCAGGTGCCAGTGGACTTGGTGATCGATCATTCGGTGCAGGTTGATGTTGCCCGCTCTGCAAATGCACTACAGTCGAACATGGAATTGGAGTTCAGTCGTAACAAAGAACGTTTCGCTTTCTTAAAATGGGGATCGATCGCTTTCAAGAACATGCTTGTCGTTCCCCCTGGGTCTGGTATTGTCCATCAGGTTGGATTTTGATAATCATGTCGAAAGAGTCTGACGATTCATAATTTCAAACTACCAGTATGAATCTACCATGTTGGCCCTTTCTACACTTAAAAAACAGGTAAAAATCGTACTGCTTGTCTCATGTAGCGTGAGCTTTGGACACATCGTTTCGTTCTTTTTCTCTGTTGGAGCAATCGAAATTAGTTCCTTTCAACACTAATATTGAAGAGCCTTCTCTTGAAATGCTTCCAGGTGAATCTCGAGTATCTTGGTAGAGTTGTCTTTAACAGTGGGGGTTATCTATACCCTGACAGTCTCGTGGGAACAGATTCTCATACCACGATGATTGACGGTCTCGGTGTTGCCGGTTGGGGGGTTGGAGGCATCGAAGCTGAAGCAGTGATGCTTGGTCAGGTACGACGCTTTCTGTTGATTCCTTCAATTTGGTGAGTACTCTGAGAGTGCGACAATGCGCCATACATCTGTGGCAGTTACTGTTATGCATTATTAAATAGAGATTATTGTGGAGTAAGACATTTTCTTTCGCAATGCACCTGCTCCCTATCTATGAGTAAATTGTTGACATGTACGGGACTGGAATGCATCTGCTGCAGCCAATGAGCATGGTTTTGCCATTAGTGGTAGGCTTTAAGCTAACCGGAAAGATGAAAAGTGGAGTCACAGCCACAGATCTGGTGCTGACAGTAACTCAGATGCTGCGGAAGCACGGGGTTGTTGGAAAATTCGTGGAATTTTATGGTTGGTGGCGATAACTTCACTGTTTTTTAACAAAATACTGGAAACGAGAACCCTTCTGTTCACAATGCCTGTGCATGACACTTTCGTTGGATGATTTTAATTGAAGTGACAAAGTTCTGGTTAGATGAAAGATTTCGCAATCACCTGCTGCTTGCCTGCAGGTAAAGGTATGGCAGAGTTGTCATTGGCAGACCGGGCGACAATAGCAAACATGGCTCCTGAGTACGGAGCCACTATGGGATTTTTCCCTGTTGATAAAGTCACACTCGATTACTTGAGGTTGACTGGCCGTGATGATAAGAGAGTATGTTGTCGTTTTTCTTCTGCGTCAATATGTTATCATTTCATTTTGTGTATAGAGGATACTAATCATTTAGATTTGGAGAATAATTCAAGCGATTTTAATGCCAAGATCCTAGAGGACGTAAGTTTTAATGTATATTTATTTGCAAAACTTCACCGGAGCACCTACGTTTGCGCATGCACTTCTGCTTCATTTTTAAACATTTGATTGAGCTTCCAATGAGGGACCCTCTGCTCGATTGCTTATATTTCTACATTACTATCGACAGGTGAAGGAGATCGAAGGATACTTGCGGGCAAATAACATGTTTATTGATCACAGCAAGGTACCAATTGCAAATCATGCGCTCTTTTAATTTGCGTGCATTCGTCGAAACCTACAGAAATATTCTCATCATGTTTTAGATCATGCACCAGTCTCAATGAAGTCATTCCTACGAGACCTGAAATTTTTTCCGTCATTGTAATTATGATGCTGTTTACATGCTATTTCATAATAATTTATTGAGTATTTTGGTGTTTAGCCTCAAAAAGACATTAAATACTCATCGTATTTGGAGTTGGATCTGAACACTGTTGAAGCATGCATTTCTGGGCCTAAGCGGTACGTGTTTATGAAGATAAAGGCTAATAAAACAGTCCTGTAGAATTCATTTACAGGAGTCTCACCGATTTGAATTTGTTGCTTTCCAAATTCAGGAAGTCTCGAAGTCTGCCTGACCATAGTATTTACCTTGTGCAGCCCTCACGACAGAGTTAATATTAAAGACATGAAGAAGGATTGGCAAGATTGTTTGAACAACAAGGTTGGATTCAAGGTAACTATCGAAAATAAAACCAGCAGCTTCTTCCTTTTCAAGCGAGTCGTTTCGCCAAGCTCTGAAGCTCTGCTCTTCAAGAAACATTTAATTGTCGAAATGCTTCCCTGGAAGAAATTCTGTTTAATATTAAATGTTTTCAATTTTACTGCCATCCAGGGATTTGCAATTCCTAAAGATAAACAGAATAAGGTAGCAAAATTCACTTTTGAAGGCAAGCCGGCAGAATTGAAACACGGCAGTGTGGTCATTGCTGCAATTACAAGTTGTACCAATACGTCCAACCCTAGTGTCATGCTGGGGGCTGGGCTTGTAGCCAAAAAGGCATCTGAGCTGGGATTGACGGTCAGTTCTCTTGCGATATTGAAATATTCTATTAGAAGAATATCAGGACACTATTAACACCGATGCTGCTCCAGAAATCTCCATTTAGAATATCATTCATCCTTCCCATGCAGCGACTTTTTTT